>CM057052.1:58038125-59476250 GCA_029948455.1 Solanum rostratum | reverse complement strand
TGACCATCGTTCGGCCATTGTCCTCATTTTTTGGCACATTTTTCCGGCTACACTCCGTCAACCTAGGGTTTGTCCCTCTTCGGCTTCTTCCTTCAATTTCCCATCTTTTTGCTTAAATTTCAATAAGATCTTGGACCTAAAATCCTTGTACTACCAAAATTTATGTGATTAGATTATAGTTAATTGATGGGTACGGTAATCCAAGTGTAATAGGTTCGAATGTATGGTTGCCTTTGTATTTACTTTGTGTAATATTGATCGAGTGTTGCCATTGTTTCAAATTGTGTTAAATGCCAAAATTAGTGTATCTGACCATGTCTTGTTTAAAAATATTAAGAGAATTCCATGTCGTCACATATCATCCGAATTGAATGGAATACATTTGTTGAAAAAAAGATGTGTGATTGAATGTGTGTGCCTTGATGTTTAACTTTCAAATGGTGTCGGTTTGCAAAATAAGCATGAAAAATGGAAATTGATGGGGGATTGTATGTGGGGTATTGGGAATTTGTTAAAATCACGTGAGATGCGTAATGTCTTGCTTTGATGCTGATTTTAGTTCATGGTGGCCAAGAAATATCATTTTAGGACTCGTTTGATAGACTTGGAAAATCAAGATTTCTGGGGATTTCACATTACGAGGGTCTTCTATGGCCCATGGAACATTCTAGATCCATAGTTACCCCTCGTGAGAAAATCTAGAAACTTGAAGTTTCAGGAATTCTATCAGACAGGACATTCTACGAGTCGTGGTTTAATCTATGACTCGTTGATAGGTCTCGTAGGGCCTTTCCTACACAAATGCAAAACTGGAATCATATCTACGACTCATTTTATGACCTATAGAATGTTCTACGAGTTGTACCTGGTCTCCTAGATGCAATTCTAGTAGCTAAAATAATTGCACTCTGTCTTCTACCAGGGATTTGTACGGCTCATTGTTTTCACTACAGCCCCTAAAAGAGCCTTTGTAGACTCATCTGCACTCAATTCAGATATGTTCTTAAGTTTCACTCCTTACTTGTGGGGCTAATCGTGTTTTCTAAATGTGTGCATTTTAGGTACCATGGCCTCAAAGGCTAGGAAGAATGAGATACGGGCCCTGCAACGGTGACTATGAGATAAGCCCTAGGAGGATCAGGGCAACTCCGAGGCCAGTGGATCAGTAGAGAAGCCCTATGTCTAGCCTGACTCAGACGCCAAGTGATCATAGATACAGGATGCCTTTAGATAGGTAGGACAGACCTAGACTCAGGCCATCGTGGTCCGCCTTCCCCAGTCTAATGAAGGAGGTAAGAAAGACAACAGTTCCATCCAGATGACTCCTTCCAGAGATGAGTCCAAGTCCGGATCCAGGGAAGAGTTGGAGTCTGAGTCTTTAGTAGTACCTCGGGTACCACCCTCACCTCTGGATACTTTTTCTAGCTGGTGGTGCGTCGAGCACATGTAAGATATCTACCAGAGAGCATACAGATGAAGAGCGAGGCCGACTAGCTCGTTCTATATTTGAGGAACCCCGCATCATCATATCAGTGTTGAATAATGTCCTAGGCCTTCAGGACACCATCACCAGATATAGGCTCTAGTGGTTGGCAGCATCATCGGGGAGGTACTCCGCGACCATGGTTCGAGAATTCTTTGTATCCTATGCCGCCATAGTTCTCGACTCTCTTCTCAAGGGGAGAAAACCCCTCACCTAGCTCCGGTTGACATAGATGAGGGTGAGGGGTATGAAGGTGCATATCTCAACGGCCACTATTCGTTGTATTGCAACACCCCACATCTTAGGTGTACTAGTCCTATGCATATGGAACATGATATGATTAGGTAGAAGGAGCACCAACTTTAAAAATGCCTAACTTTTAGACCGGAGGGCGATAATTGCGTTTAATGCTTAAGACAAATGAGTGTATATAAGTTTTAAGCCAAATTGAGGAGAGCGCAACCTTAAAAAAAGTGAAAGGAAGTGAGGTTCTTGTAAGACTTAGGAAGCTAACAGGTGAGTCACCTACGTGCTTACCTTAAATAGGTTAAGTAAACGGAGACGACGCCTATTACTGAATCTGTTCAAGTCCGATAAAGAATAAAGCCCAAGTTAAGGATGTAATGTTAGCCCATGGTTTGGCAGTATAAAGGGACAATATAGGCAGCCAAAGATAAATAGGAAAAAAGGCCAAAGTACATTTACCACACACTTCACAAATAGGGCCCAAACTAAATGAATGTAGAAGGAAAACGTTGGCTGCAAAGCCCATCAAATTGAAGCCCAATAAGGCTCAAGTGAGAGGGCCAAGCTGCTTCATCACCACCTTAATAAAATAAGGCTTAAAATGAAAAATAAATATGACCAAGAGTGTCCCTTTAAAAGGGGTTAAAACTAACCACTTCAAGTCATTTTAACAAAGCCAAAAATCAGATTTCCTTCTAAGTTTCTCCTTGCTCTCTCTTGACTTTGCAAAACAGCCAAAGCACACCTTTAGGGTTCTTGAAGAGGATATGATCCTTGAAGGATAAGGTAAGTAGAAATACCCATGGTTTAGTATAATATTTTCATGAAAAACATTAGAAGTATGCTGATTACACTTGTGCTGGAATTTTGGACAGCATGTGTTCAAAGATTGTTGTACACTTTTTTTTGTTTATTAAGAGGCATTTCTCTTCTTGGATGGATGGAGTATGTAGTAATATTGATGTTTATAACAAGGTTTAGTTCTGTAATGATGTAAGAAGGCTGCTGTACCATTTTTATCTTCCACAAAAATGAGTTCTTGTATGATATCGTAATTGCACTCCTAGTAGGAACTTGTGGACCGGTAATTGGGAATTGTTGTTGCACGTCCTCCTTCTACTTAGGGGACAAATTTTGGATTTTTCGAACCTTTTTATGTGTAAATATGTTGGAGACGGTTTGATTAAAGTTGAAATAGGTTTGGGATTGTTGACTTCGAAATATAGTGAGAAGATGTAATGTTATGCTTCCTTTTTATGTGTTGTGTAGAATAGTTATGTGTTGTTCTTTGTGAGCTGTTGTAACACTTTCATGGCACTAAAACAAGCTGAATATGACATTTACATGAGAATGTGTATTAGAAAGTACGATTAGAGGTGGAGAGGTTGAAAGAATACTCTTGGATTGATAATCACAAGCTTGCTGCCCGAACATTATTGTTTTATGAGATTGGACTGCCAAGATGTGTTTATTAGCTGCTAATACTAGTTTTATCACATAATATATTGTAGATAAGTATTTGGAGGAAAAGGAGACTACTTCGAGGTAATAACAACGTAGTACAACAAGGTATGTAAGGCTACTCGATTTCCTATTTTTTGGCATGAAATCTAAGTTCTTCCTTGGCACATAAAGGCACGTACCAACTTCGACATAACTAATAACTATGTCTCCACTCTTTACCATATTCATATGCTCTATACATAGCCATTGTCAATTTTGTATACTTACTTTGGATACCAAAATACATGAGATCCTTTTGTTTCTAAATAAAGTCCACGTGTTGTTCATCTCCTACACATTTCATTATTTGTGTAACTCTCTTTTCATTGTGGTGTTGTCTTGCATGGTTGTTTATATTTCACATGTTATATCTATAATCCTACAACTCTAAATTTTATGACCACCAAAAGAATCATCTCAAAAGTAAATAAAAAAGATAAATCAAAGTTACTTATTAATGGGTGGTATCCCAGGGGTGGAAGAATCACCTAGCATGGGTCGATCCCATATTACGAGGGGGTATCCCCAGGGTGAAAGGAAAACCTAGCATGAGTCGATCTCGATATTGATTTACCACTGATTAGCTGGTCATTTATATGATGTACTGTTCACAGATTATATAGTAAAGAAAGGTAAAGTAATAAAAAAAGACATAAAATACATGATTCCACAGTATGACTAAAGGTGGTCCCTTATCCTTATACACCAGTGTATGATTTCATTTGAGTTCTTATTTCATATAGTAGTAATTCCTGCCTTACATATTCAATACATTATCTCATACTGACGTCCCTTACGGGGGACCTGCATTTCATGTTACAGGTACAAAAATACTAGATCTTCCCAGTAGGAGTACAGGCTATGCAGCTGCTATACTAAGCTCCAGGTTTCTTCGAGGCTTGAGTGTCTAGAGCTTATATTTTTGTATTGTATTTGGTCATGAGGCAAGGCCTGTCCCGATCCTTATAGATACTATTCGTTATCTAGAGGCTTTGCACACTATGTAAAGTAAAGTGTGGTCATGTATCGTACTTTAGACATCGTGGCTCTAACGACCTAGTCATATGCATTTCCTTTCGCTTCTTATTACTGTCTACTTTCTTGAAAGCATGTTGAATGTAGAAACCCCTTTGTAATGTTCATAAAAAGTGCATGGGTATATGTTGGTTATCCCAAACCTTATCAGAGACAGGTGCTAGTCCGCCTTAGTGAGACTTTGGGCATGACATGTATGCTATTTGGCCCAGAGTTCCCGGCCCCCAGCTCTACAACAGAGTTTGACAGAAGATTGGGGCTGAATCGGGATAAGGCCTTGGTGAGAGACTAGGCCCACAGGGCCTCTTTGATAAGATAGGTTGCTGACCACATTGTAGAGCAGGGACCTGACCATGAGTGGATATCTACGTCGGTAGAGCCCATAATGAAGGCCTCTCTTAGCTTTACTAGCAAATTTTGGTGGGTTGTGGCGAGATCACGGATTCGACCCACACTTGCTGATAATATATTGACATCGAACTATGTGGTATTGGTTACTAGCATCCTGGCTGGCTATGATATTGATTGAGCCTGCCTGATGGTGGAGCAGATACACGAGGCAACCCTGAAGAGGTCCACCTCCATCTCCTTCCCATGCCTGATCTAAAGACACTTTATATAGTCGTGGGTGGAGATATTGCATCACTTGGACTCTTTGATCGAGGTTCAGTGGACACTTGATGCCAACTTGATAAAGGCTGATGAGAACCCGATGACCCTCTAGTGAGCACCACCCCCCTGCTCAGATGCCATAGATGTTTGCTGCGGTGCCACCACCTTAGCCTTCATCTACTACCACCACTGCTGAGGGCCCCCCCACATATAGAGACGGATGTGGTGAGGGGGCCCATTACTACTGCTACTCCCTAGAGGCCATGCCCACAATGACAATACCCACTAGCATGGTCTATATGTTAGCGACATCTATTCAGGCCCTGGCGCAGAGGCAGTCCCTCACCGTGTCCTAACCGACTTAGTTATTGTAGCAGATTTGTCCCTGGGTTTGCCAGGCCATTTTAGAGGCTGAGGCTAGGATGTAGGCATTCACGATCGTTGCTATTCAGGAGAGACTCATAACCATGGACAACCGCATTGACGCATTCGAGAGGCAAGTACAGTAGAGCCTCAGTGCAACATTATTCAGATGGAGATCTAGCAGCTCCAGGCTGAGACAACAACATCACTAGAAACATCAGTTGTGTTCCCACTGGGTGATCCCATCGAGGTTGTGGTAGATTTATTCGGTCCAGATGAGACACCACTCCCTTCCTTTGGGGAGAGGCCCCACATAGACGACCTTGAGGGAACGAGATTAGAGGCGGGGTTGATAGAGGAGCAACATTATGAGCTCACCAGGCTACGCCAGATACAGGATGAGAAAGTGCAGCAAGCAGATGATCTAGAGAGAGTGAGGGGTGCTGGACCCTCCAAGCATGCTCCTACTACTAAGGCGGCCACCAGGCAGGTTGTGGGTGGTTAGACTTAGCCAGAGACTGGCGCTTAGGCACCTAAGTATGTTTTTTGACCCCTGTACTTTATTATTACATTTTGTGCATTTAGGACAATGCAAATTATTTTCAATGGGGTGGGTAGTTATAGGCCTTAGTGAAGTTTGAGTAACCATGGCCTATAACTATCCCAAATTTTGAATCCGAGGGGTTTTCTTGCCTGTGTTCTTTTTCTCCAAGGATATTTACTTTTTGTTGAACCAGTATTTTAGGATGTGTAGGTAGTATTTGTAGCATGTAGTATTGAAGTCTATGACATATATTAGTTTTATGTGAAAAAGGATATCCACCAGAATTTTGTTAGTTAGTCTTAATAGCAACCATGCATGTTTGATTGTTTGATAGTGCTTGTTCTGATGAGTAAGGTTTATTTTTGATGAAAAACATGATATGAGAGTCTTTGTTAGTAGTGTATCGGTGCCATGTATGTGTGAGCTTTCTTTGCTAAATTCTTACACAGTGTATAATTCATAACATGCCCTAGTAGTCTGACTTAAACAGTAGGTTAGTTGGTTAGGAAAGGATCTTAGACCATTAGGATCTTAGACCATTGTTCATATTAGTCCACTTAGCCTAAATAACAAACCAAATGTGTAACGTTCCCCTTGATCCCAATGTTTGAGCCTTGCATGGACCCTTTTCTTTGTAAAAACCTAAGTTATCTAGCCTTATTAAAGGTAAAATCTTGAAATTGGCCTTGGTCCTTCCTTCAACATTGTGCATCTTGACTGAGGAAAAAAGCTTAAGTTGAGGGTGGCTACCAAAAGTTGCCTTGTTTCATGAGTTGGATATTATGCACCTCGACTTAGGCCAAAAACCTGAGTTGAGGGTTATTGTTGTAAGGGTAATCACATAAAATGGGATGGAAGCTAGTGATATATGGAAAAAAGGGATAAAAATGTGCTCTAGGCACAAAACAAATGCATAGATGCCTAATCAACGAGCTAAAAAGAAATATGATATGAAAACAAAAGGTAAAGAGCTAAAAATGAGAGTAAGGCATCAAGAAAATCTTAAAATAGGAGAAAGGGAGAATAAGTTGAAAATAATTACAGTGTTGGTAGAGCAAAAGTGTAGAATAACGAAGTGTCAAAGAGGGCCTATAGTCATTATGTTCCTAAAACATCCTACCAAAGCTCCCTAAGCCTACATTACAAGCCAAGAAAGTCCTATAGTGATCCTAGTCCAAGTAGTCGAAGGTCATAGTCGTGAGTATAGGGGAAAACATATAATATTGAGCATGATATTTGAATATCTTTTGTGAGAGTGAGCAATTTTGATTAGTCCCAAGCATTGAACCTGAAAATATCATAATGAGTGGGATATGGGACTTCTTTCTGTGAGAGCACTTGTATTGCACAGTTGATTCTAGACTAATTCAGTGATTGTGGATTATCTGTGATTACTTTGCTTGTCATAGTTGCACTGTCACATGTATTGATCTACATTGATTTGCTTGATGGCTATCTAATATATATATAATTTATGATTGGTGTAGGTATCTATGCTTAAGTTTGAGATGATGTGTGCCATTAGATTGATGTCTGTGTGCTATTGTACTGCTTATGTAGATTGCGTCCATCGTTTGAAGACAAACAACAATTTTAAGTTCAGGGTGTTGATATGTTGTCAGTATACAACACTTTTGATGCTTAAAACTTGGAATTTTGTATGTTCTCAAAGTGATGTTAGTGGGGTTGATGAGTTTTTATGTCTGTTTTTTAGGATTACAGGATTTGGCAAAATTTTGGGTTATGTGTGCAGATGCTAAAGTTTTTGCCATTCTACGAAACTTTCTACGAGCCGTGGAAGTTTTCACGAGGCATAGACTTGGTTTCATAGCAAAATCTACTAACGGGGTGATTTTTTGAAGTTGAATCTAAGAACATGCAGACAAGCCATAGAATGAAGCACGAGTTGTAGAAAAAGTTTCGTACCCTAAAGATCAGAAAGTAGGAAGTTTTTGAAAAAGTCATTAGACGAAACCCTATACGAGTCGTAAGTTAGAATATGACCCACAGAAAGGTCTCATAGAAGTTGAGCCCAGAATTGCAGATGAAGTCCATGAAGCCCTGATTTCGGGCTGTAAAACTTAGTACGACCCGTAGAGATGCTCGTAGTGCCTGCCGAATCCAGTTTTCTTATTTTAATTTGATTTTGTATTTTAAAAATACTATAAATAGGTTTTTAGGTTTTTTTTTTGTGAAACAATAGACAATCAGTAAGGAACATTGAGAGACGTGAGAAACACTTGGAAAATAATATTTTGTGATTTTAATTCATACACTGTGATTTCCATTGAAGAGCTTGGATTTCTTGTTCATAATTTTATCCTTGTAAGTGCTTAATTATGTTGTTCTATATCATAATCTTTTTCATCTACAATGAACATGAGTAGCTAAATCCACAACTAGGGTCGCGGGAACCATGAAGAAGTAATAAGGTAAAATTGGATAATTCGTAATTCTTAAAAAGTGTGCATGCATGTATTAATTAATTCGCTTTATTTTGATTACTTTTTAACGGTGGCCAACATTAGAACTCGCCTAGTTTTAGTAACTGGATCAAGGAAGTAATGAATAGGAAAAGAGATTAATTAATAGGATTCGATTGATGTTTTCTCGTATAATCAACCAAACTAGATCAAGGGGAGCTTGAACTGGAATAATAGGTACAACTTAGTAATGTCATACTGTGGGGATGGATCAAATCATGTAATGAAATTTACCTCTCGCCTGGATCAAAGGGTCTGGTACTTACCGTACCGGCATGCAACACACTAAAAAGAATATAATTATCTGATAATACCAAGCTAGGGGATCATGGGGAACACAATACCCTAGTTACTCTTCTTACTGGTTTCATACACTTGTCTTAGTTTACGATTTCTTTCTGTGAATTACACCCCCTCTTTTTTGAGAGATAAATAGGTTAATTAACTTGAATTATTTTAAACTAATCTGAGTCTACCATATTCCATGTGGATTCGACCTAACCTTGGTTAGTTTATATATCTTGACAACGACCGCTTTAACCTTAAAGGAGGTGTAGCTTGGGTGACATCAAGTTGGTGAAGTGGATTTGACAGGGCTCAAGTCAGTTTATGAGGTAATGGATAAAGTTCAACTTATTAGAAAAAGATTTAAAATATCTAGAGTAAGCAGAAATCTTATGCCATTGTGAGAAGAAAAGAGCTTAAATTTGAAGTTTATAATTGGATTTATCTGAATATTTCACCTATGAAAGGGTTAATATGATTGGTAAGAAAGAAAGCTTTGTCCTATATATGTTCTCCCTTACAGAGTTTTGAAGGGCTTTAGTAAGGTAGATTATGAGTTGGATTTTCCCCACAAAGCTAGAATCAGTGCATTTGGTATTTTATGTTGTTCTTGTTGAAGAATTGAATTGATTATCCAACTTTAGTTATACCTTTTGAGAGCAATGATGTGAAGGAAAATATTTCTTATGAAGAAGTCCCAATTGAGATTCTCGATCGTTGAGTTTGTATATTGGGGAATAAAGAAGTCGCTTTAGTGAAGATCCTTTATTTGACAGAGCTACTTAGGAAGCTGAGGTTGATACGACTGCCAAGTATCCCCTTCTCATTTCTTCTAGTTCAGTTCTGGTGTAAGGTAATAGTTCTTCCAACATCATTTTTCAAATACATGCTTTTTAGTTGCATTTATGCCTTTAATTAGTTTTCATGTCTTAGTATGCATGTGAGTTCATGGAATCGATTTGAAATTCATGTTTTAGTTAGAATTCAATTACTCTCTTAGTTTTATGTTTAGCTTTTCCAATATTTTGTTGCAAATCTCTCTTTCCTTCTTTTCAACTTTATTAAACTCCATTCAAGGATGAGTGTTTCCAACAAGATCATATTGTCATAGTCCAAGGGTTTTTAGTTCAGATCAGAGCAGGAAAAATTTATGGTCCATATGAAAGTTCATATACCATAGATGCCCCCAAAAGAGTGAATTTAAAAAGTTTAGAATTTCAGAATCAAGGGTTACAAGACGCTTTATAGTTCGTATAAATTTTCATGGACCATAGACCTAATCATAGACCATCTTCATCAACTTAGGATATTCAGTTTATACTAGCCAAGAAGAATTATGGGTTGTGGATGTTTCGATGGATCATAGATGGTCTCATAAAACCAAGTTCGAAAACTTCAAAATTTTTGAGAGAAAGTCCCTAACCTTCGGGATCCCTAACCTTCGGGAATGGTTTTATGAGTCATATATCCTTTTATGATTTATACTCTGTAGATTGTTTCATACGGTGATAGAAGATTCCTCCCACCTAATTTTTATGGACCCTTTCATGATTTGTAAAAGGTTTATAGTCCGTGGAAGGCATTCATAAAAGGTCTCTAGCAAATTATTAAGTAGGGGCGTTTTAATCTTTTTCACTCTTTTAATTCATATATTGTGTAGTTTTAGTCTAATCCTCATTTTCTCAAATCAAAGTTTCTTCATTCTGAAGTTTTCTCTCAAGGTAGGAACAAGGATTCAAACTTCAGATTTCCCTCTCAAATTCAAGCTAGGATTTCGTTCAAGGTATGTCAAAATTTGATTAATGGGTTTTTCTACCCATTAAGTCCTAAGAAAATTCGAATATTCCTAATTCTATGATTCTAAAAACCTAGGGTTTCATATATTTATGGGTTCATATTCATTTTCAATTTTTTCTTCATAATTTACCATCGATTGCATGTATTGATTACAATTCTATATTTCTAGTATAATTTCATGATTTTCTATAAATTATTTCATGAAGCCTAACCATGCAAGTATATTTAATGATCTCAATTATTCTATTTTCGCATACAAGCTCTACGAACTCATATTTTTATGAATTAAAGCATACTTGTAGATAAAGTATCAATTAGTTTATATAATTATTATGGTTTAGATTCTTTCAAATAAAATATTTTCAGATTATATTATGTTATCATGATTTCAAAAGGCTACTTTATGATTATTGTATTTTCCACGAGTGATTCAGTATTACCATATTCTTACTACTTACTATGATTATGCATGTTTTCTTTAGGAGTATACTTAGCATCGAGTGGACTTTAGATAGGAAGGTTTTCGCATAATGTTCGTGCACTACTAATAGTTACTCAAAGTCTCAAAACTACCATAGGATTGTCTCAGACGGATATTAGTGGATTCACCTTATCTCAGATATCATGGTTGTGATTGTGGCAAGTATAGATATTAGCTAATGGATTCATCTTATCTCAGATATCATGGTCTTGATTGTGGCATGTATAGACACTCTCTTTTTTATATAGGAGTAGTACACTAACTGCATATTGTATCTCACATGATTTATGTTAGTTAACAGTGACTTTGATAATCAAACTTTCAAATATTGCATTAACTTTGTATTTATGTATATTAGATCAGCTTAACTCAATTTTTTGATATGTTACTTGGCCATTGTTGTCATGACCCAAGCCTAGAGCCTAGTTGTAACACAGAAAATAAGGAACCCCAGGCACCTCATCCAAGCCTCATAGCATACATAAGCATTTCGTAATTAAAAATAGATAAAAGTAAAATTTAGATGGGAAGCAGGGTTAAGGGAGAATCAACATAAAATTCATAAAGGAAACTTAAAACATAGACTCTTAATACTTTGTCCAATAATATTTCTAATATAGACTTGACAGGGGTTAAGACATGTTCAAGCTCACACTCAAGTAAAATGTAGCAAAATAAATACAACTAGATAATCCAAAGATTTTAATACATCAATCATGAAAAAAACTAGGATATTGCCCCCGAACTTGGGGCCTCACCAACTCTCATCTTCAACAATCCAAAGCTAGCCATGTGGAGGATAAGAACCATACCCTACATGGTTAAATCATGTAAGAAAAAGTATGCATTATTTAGTACTTTAAATGTACTAGTATGTGGGTATGCAATGCAATGGGGTATATGACATGAGCTAGCGAACAATATGATCATTTAAGACATCACTTAAGCCATTGTACATAAGAAATGCATGTGGAAAGTAAGGAATGTACACTTATTTGAATGCATGATAGAGCACTTAAATTTAGAAAAATGAGAAACATCAATTGCTAGACACAAGAAAAATAATAATACCTTTAGGAAAACAATGCATTGCTCTAAGGGAAGGGTCATCTTACTATGAATGATATTAGTAATCATGATGAAGAACACCTTGCATATTTGAAGAGAAAATCATATACCCTTCTGAGAAATACCATTAGTAGTAACAAGGGACCATAAATATGTGGGAGAGTAACCTTTGACTGAAATAAACCATGTGAGCTAAACCATGGAGTTTCGATTTTTTTCCTACACGAAAAGAAGGGGGCTATCACTTTCCAAGGTGACCTCCCAGATGCCTAAGTGGATCCACTAAAGCTAACTAATGAGAAAGCCTCTATTAACGGGTGATCTAGAAATCAACCTCTACTAGTGGGTGACCCTTATTTTCTATGGTGGAACGTAGTTATGTGATAATAAGATTCAACTAATGGTCTCATGCCTCTTCTAATAGAGAGCTTCTTCATTCATCCCAAGGTTCACTCTGTGATAAGTAAAATTCTCATGAAATAATTATAAGCATGAATTATAGAGCCATTTAATATACAGAGATATTCTACTAACCTATCCCATAAGCATTTAAAACATTAATCATCATCATATGGATAACTCCTACGTCTTGTCTATACCTCTACTGATGACTTATATTCATTTTATAATCATAGCTAGGTGAGAGAACTCATATCTCAATCATTCTTGAATTAGACTTCATCACAAAGAGCATATTATTGAATACTTCATGGATTGATGCAACAATACATGTAAACTTCATTAAAATCATGTAATTTGGATGAAATATGCATACCTATGTAAATTGAGGACAATAAAATTATAATTGAGATAACCCACAGCTAATTCACAAACTCATCTCTTTAAATCATTAGAATGCACGAGCCAATATCCTAGAACATGAAATTTATGCAAACCTTAAACTTGTTTCATATTTGCTAGTAACAAGAAAGCATGAGTTAGTCAAATTAAGAAACCCAATATCCATCTTGTAAACCCTAATTTGTAAGTAAGGAAAAGTCACAAGGTAAATCATGAAATTATGAAATTATTAGCTATTCATTTATAAGTGTAGTAGAATAAATCAATCTGAAATATAATTTAAAGAACTCATATCATAGTCTCCATAACGCCCAAATTTACTTATAAAAGAACCTTAAGAAATTCATGAGTTCTAAATGAAACAACATAGTTCATAGTTATTCCTGCATATAGGTTGTACAATCCATCAATTTAGAATCAAATTTAGAAATACCCATCAAATATCTCTAATACCCAAACTTCCACCATGTAGTAATTCAAGACATAAAATCATTCCCATGAAATTTTAAATATTATTTCATAATAATATGGGCTAACTAACATCAAATAGAAACATAATATGAAAACCCATGAAGAATTGCATAATTGGAATTAAGAAGTTGAGTGAAAAATACATTGAGACTCCATGGGTGAAAGCAACCCATGGATTAACCCCACATACCTTAATGAAAAATCCATGGAAGAACCTTGACTTGAGAAGAGAAACTTAAAACCCTAAGTTTGATCTTCTCTTGAACTTGAGAACAAGGAACTTGAGAGAGTTAGAATATTTTGGGGTAAATGATTCGAGAATGAAGGGTAAAAGGGTAGTATAGTAACATTTTAGGGATCACATAAGCTTAAAATGATGTATTTAAGGAATTTAATGGATGTGCATTTACCAAAAATTCCTTCATTATATTGGTTGGACCAAATTATGAATGCCTATTTATGGGCTGTAAATGAAAGTACGCCCGTACTTTTTGTCTCGTGGAACCTAAGTCATATATATATATTTTTCACTTTCTGATCTTCTTTCTATGGGAACCTTTCTATAATTAAAACTATGACTCATCTTATCATTCATAAACCAAGATCCAAAATCTATTATCTCAGGCCCCAAAACCACGAACACTGCTATGATCCGTAGAACGGACTATGAACCATAAAAACACCTCATAGTTCCCTCCAAACTTAGTAGATCTCCAACTTTTAGGACCTTATTTACGACTCCTTATTATGATTCATAAATAATACCACAATCCATAAACCCATTTCGTACTTCCCTTTCTGACTTCCAATGTTTTTCCAAGTCAAACCCTATTCCACGAATAAATCATAAAAAAAGTACTCCCTCTGTCCCATTTTATGTGGCACCCTTTTCTTTTGATCCATACCAAAAAGAATGTTACCATACTCTAATTAAAAATAATTTACCTTTAAAATTCACTTTCTACACTTGATAAAATGTTTCTCAGCCACCCAAATATCTAAGAATGATTTTAGACCACAAGTTTTGAAAGTCTTCCTTTTTTTCTTAAATATCATATCAAGTCAAAAGGTGCCATATAAAATTGAGCTTTACTCTTTGATTATGGTTATGTATATTGCTTATTATATATTATGGTTTTGTTGATGCATTTGCACCCCAAATACTTAGTTTATTCAAAGTACTAGCATATACTTTACCTACGTGATGTTACCATGTAGGGATCGACATTCCTCCCCCTCGTGACGTGGCTAGACTTTTGGATGTTTGAAGACTAGTGTTTTGGTTAGTCTTCTAGTTCAGGTACCACAGTAATTTCCTTCTAACTATGATGTATTAAGACATTTATTTTCTTTAGTTATATTCTCTTTCACTATATTTTACTTGAGGGTGAGCTTTGAATATGTCTTAGCCCCCCGCCAAGTCTTTATTAGATAGTATGTTTAGACAAAATGTATGGAGTTTTATGTTGGCTTCCTTTAAGGAGTTTTATGTTGAATGTCCCTTAGTCCCATTTCCCTATTTTATTCCTCTTTTCTTATGTTCCAATACTCATGAATGCTTAATGAATGCTAAGTGGCTTAGGGTGAGTGCCTTTAGGTTCCTCATTCATCATGCAAGACTAGGCCTAGGCTTAGATCATGACAAAGAGGTCTAGGACAATTCTTCATAGCCTTCTCTTTCTTTGGATCAACCTTAATCCCGTCATCAAAAACCATGCGCCCAAGAAATGCTACTTCTTTCAGCCAAAATCACACTTGCTAAATTTCGCAAGGAATTGTCTTTCCCTCAAGGTTTACAGAACCACTCTCAAATGCTCCATATATTCTTCCTTACTAGGGGAATATATCAAGATGTTGTCTATGTAAACTATCACAAACATGTCAAATAAAGTCTTGAACACTCAATTCATCAAATCCATGAACATCGTCGAAACATTGGTCAACCTAAATAATATAGCTAAAAGTCAAAGTGACCATACCTTGTCTGAAATGCCATTTTGGGAATATTACACTCACATACACTCAATTAGTGATAGTCGGAGCGTAGATAAATTTTGGAGAAGTAGTTGTCCCCTTGCAATTGATCGAACAAATCATCAATCCTCGATATTGGATATTCGTTTTTTATAATAACTTTGTTCAACTATTGGTAGTTTATACACATTTGAAGTGACCCATCATTCTTTTTAATAAACAATACGGGAGCACCCATGGTGAAATGTTTGGCATAATAAATCCCTCATCCAGCAAATGTTTCAATTACTTTCTCAACTCCTTTAATTTTATTGGGGCCATATGATATGAAGGGATTAAGATAGGTTGGGTGTAGGGAGGAAGTCTATACGAAAATCAACTTCCCTTTTGGGAGGAACATTAGGTAGGTAACTGGGAAAGACATCGGGAAACTCATTTACAATGGGAATTGAGTCAAGAGGTGGAGTATCTAAATTTACATCCCTGACCCTCACAATGTGATGGATACACCCTTAGCAACCAACTTGCACGCCTTAAGACACGAAATGAATCGACCCTTAAACTCTGATTCACTACCCATTCACTCATGAACTAGCTCATTTGAAAATTGAAACTTGACCATATGGGTTCTATAATCAATGGAAGTATATGATGCATGCAATTAATCCATACCATGAATGACGTCGAAATCAACCATGTTAAGTTTAACAAGATCATATAAAGAATAATTTTGTGCAAGATAGATACCATGACCCCCTCTAGTACCATCCCTTATAGCCTGGGGTATGTTCCTGGGTGCTTGTGCTGGGGCTAGACGAGTTGGCTGAAATCCTAAAGCCTAAGGGGAAGATGCACGATAAGGGAGATGCCTGGCAAAATGCCCAACCTCATCACAACTATAGCAAGCCCGGCCTCTCGCCCCTGAGATGGATGGCTTGAAAAGCCACCACATCTGGTTGCACTAGATAAACTATCTCGACTTGTCTAAGTAGGTCTAGATTTGTCTGTACTATCAACTATGGGGATAGTTGTATGGACTGCTCAGCCCTGATATCCCTGCCTTTGGAACTCCCTATCTTATGGAGGGGGTCCACTAAACTAGTCGTGCTGAAGGGACCTCTTCCCGCCACCTTGTCTATTATGTCTAATATGCTCTATCATATGAGCATGATCCACTAAACTCTGAAATGTGCTTCCAGCTAAAACCAAGGAAGTTGTAGCTCCTGAAGATACACTACCAATCCTTTGGAAAATTGTCGAATCCTCTCGAACTCAGTAAGGATTCTGGACTAGGCATATCTAGACAATGTATAGAACTAGCCTCATAGTCCAAAAGTAACATAGAACCCTGTTGAAGTCTATTAAACTCGTCCCCGCTACTATCCCACAAGCTATGTAGTATGAATCTCTCCAAGAATACCTCTGTGAACTGCTCCCATGTCATGGCCAGAGATCTAATACGTCGGCGAGCCAAACTGATCTCCACCACTCCTTAGCTAAGTTGGTGAATTAGTAAGAAGTATAGGCAACTCCATGCGATTCAAGGATAGATAAATTACATAGCCGGTCCAGATACTGATAAGAAATCATAAGCTCTATCACCAAGGGCACCGTCAGATCTCAGGGGAGCCAACTGCTCAAAACCCTTCCGCTTAGTTGTGGACATAGCAGGACTAGCAGAAGATGAAGGCACCAAAACTCTGAGCGATGCAATAGAAGAAGCAGTGGCCAATCCCTGAAGTTGTGACCCAGAACTCGCCCATAATGTCTGAAGCAGAATCATAGAAGTCATCAAACAATCAAATGGAACTAAGGAACGACCCAATGAATCATGGCTGATTCGGATGGAGTTATAGAAGGGCCAATCGGTAGAGTAGAAATCAATGCATCAATAGTAGTTGGGGTTGGGGTTGCTCCCTCCAATCAAGTCAATGACCTTAAAAAAGTAACTCCTAAACCAAGGGTGTAGCATCTGGGGCTAAAGATGGTGGAATAGGGTCTGTAGGTTCCTCTGGCTAATAATCAGGCTCTGGAGAAGACAACCTAGTTTATCCCTGGACAGCCCTTGGCCCTTTCACGAATCCTACCTTGACCTTGAGTGGGAGCCACATAAGCTGACTCGGGCACTCAAACTGATCATTGGGATCTAGTAACCTGCATCTGCGTAGAAGGAGTAGATTAGACACTTTCAAAATATGAGATATGAAGAAATGCACGAATAGAAGAAACATATGAAAGTCTTTCCTAACAAGTGCCACGTAGCCTCCTGATGATGGGTATGGACGTCTACGTACCAACCTGTGAGCCTCTACTAGACACCCTGCTCTTGACTCACGAGCCCAATGAATCTAGAGCTCTGATGCCAAACTTGTCACGGCCCAAAATCAGATCGCAAATAAAGAAAATAAAGTAAAGCGGAAACAACCACAACATCTAATCCAAATCCTAAAACCTAGAGTCATAAGTACACGAGCATCTAAATTAGTAAGAAAGAGTAAATACAACTTTCTCAAATAAAAATATAATAATAATGTCTAATACAAAGTTTGAAATGGAAACAATAATATAGGAAATTTCAAAGATCCATGGTGACACGGAATCTAAGCGTCACTGCTAAGGTCCAGATAGATAGAGAAAAGCACTGCTAGAGCAACTATCTTGTATGGGTCCCTGTGCTTGATTTGCAGGGAGGAAAAAAAGTAGGGGTTGAGTACACCAAAATCAACCAGTAGGTTTAATAGACTAGGTAAGTGAAATCGAATAAGTATGCGATAACGAAGAATACCACCACCTGCAAAGAAAAAGTTAATGCACAATATGAACATATATAGCAATAGAACATAATAACAATGACAATCAATGATGCAATATACATGTAGTGTATGGATGTGATGCATGAGGTGGAATCACAGCAGACTCTAGTGCTGATATATACATCTACTGAGATGAAGCTACTAGGTAGAACTCATGGGGGTCTCGTCAGATCGTATACGAAACCTCTCAAGTGTCACAATGCTTGCTGGCGCCGATGACACCTCGATGGACTCTAGCATTGGTAAAGAGGTCTCCAGTATCACAACAAACTCTGGCGTTAATGATACCTCGGTGGACTCTTGCACTGGCAGGAGATATCAGGTAATACATCTTTCTTAGAGCAATATAGATACAATGCATGCCAAATCACAATATCAAGATGTATATCAATAGTAGTAGCCTCGGCAAACTCTAGCGCCGAAAAATAGATCTCAAGTAATACGATTGTCTCAAATATCTCAGTGTCTCAGTGGTACAAATGCAATATGATGTGTATATACATGTCAATGCCACAATATGAGTACATATATGAAAAATATCCATAACATCACAAGTCTATGTCAGGTGCATCAACTAGTACCACAAACCATCCACAGTCTTATATCATCACCCTCTCATCAATAAACAGAGTATCAATGAAATCGGACTCTTCAAGTCCCACAATATGCTCATATATCTCAATGGTATCACAATTATCATCAATTTACCACATAACTCTCCAAAATGGTATTACAAGTTTCATATTATTATATTATAATCCAATATATCTTAATTCCCAAGATTTCATCTCAATTGATCAATAAAATCATAAATTACTCAAATTTCGATATAATGATATCACATTTCCATTATAATTCTATCATATCAATCTAAATTCTTATGAATCAATATGCATCTTACAATTATTACATGAACATATCCAAAGACTCAAACCGAGTCCCACAAAAGTTAGCTGAACCTACCTCGATGCCGAAATTATACTTGGACAAGCTTTCAATCAACTCGATCCTCCAAACGTTCCCAAAAACGAATAAATCACTACCAAAAATAAATACTACGCATCAAGAGATAAACTTTGATATCCATATTGACATGATTTAGACATAGGGGCAATATGATCAAAACTAGAGCTAAAATTCAAAGTTTCCATATCTAGAAATTGACTTTAAAATCAAGTTCTACACGAAAAATGAAGTACGTGAGTGAAAATTCTACTAAAATTGAGTTCAGATCAATTGAGAAATCACCATTTAAACTTTCAAAAACATAGACCAAAAGTCCCAAATTTTGGAGATTCAAATTCATGAAATTCAAGGTAAAATTAAGATAAAAATCATGAAAATTAATCAAAATAATGTTCGAAACACATACCCAAAAGAAATCTCCAAAAACTCTTGTCCAAAATCACCCCCAAAAGCTTGAAATTTGAAGAAATGAATAAAACTGGTGTTTCCTCGAGTTTTAAAACTGGTCAGGTAAAATGCACTCCATGAATGCTGGGTTTGGCCCGCGAACACAAAGGAGAATGTTAAGAAACGCTCCATAAATATGGCTGTGAATCCGCAAACTCCAAGAAGAACTAGCTTGAACTTGCTTAGCCTTCAATGAATTTTCTTGCTTGAAGAAGAAGAGAGACTTGGGAGAGTGAATTTTGTGATGTGGTGATTGGAGTGTGAGTGGAAGACTTTAGACAGGTTAGGGTAGTAAATGAAGGGTAATTTAGTCCAAAAAAATCCAAAAATGGAATTAAGAATAAGAAATTAGGGAAAATATCAAAATACCTTAAAAATGTAGAAGCTTAACTAGATAGATCCCTTCAAGGAAAGCTCACCACGGCTCGTGGTGGGGACCATGATCCGTGGTAGGGTTTGTGGTGAGGAACCAAGGTTGTTTGGGTGAAACCCTTCCCTTCACGCGACCCACCATGGCCCATGAAAGATCTCTGGTGTGGTTCCTTGGCCTCTGGGTAGTGAGGTACCCTCCAGGTGACCCTACCATGGCCAGTGGTGCACAACATGGCTCGCGCAAGGCTCGATGGTGAACACTCAGTACCCAAAATTGAAATTTCTAGGGGATACCTCCTTGAAACCTTGATTTACGACTTTTCAACCCACGGGACATTATAGTTCAATGCACAAAATCCCATGAAAAATATATCCTTTTATTTTGGGAGAAAATCAAATTATGTAATGAAGAGATAAAAGGAAAGCACTTGCCCCAAGAGAGAAAAGGTATAAGTCTTGAAAAAGCCACCTCTAGAATTCTATGATCGAATATTTTATATTATGACTAAGTAAGTGAGAACTGTCTTAAGAATATACGTACTATTTTCTGATGGCAAAGGTTGCTATAGCAAACATTTCCTGCACTGTGGCGAAGTTTTGCAACTTCACTGCCCAATCCACCATAGCAAAGCACTTACAAATTTTTTTAACTTGATTCATTGCTGATATTTTTTATAAACTCTCTATTCATGAGGACCTAGATGAGATATTATAACCCTAAATAACCATAACAACAAAACATATCATTATAGTTTGTTGGCAATTGCTAACAATAGAGTCATTAAAGATGAATACAAATGGATGATTTTTTGCTATTACTTGAAGAGTTGGAGAGGGAGGTGTTTTTAGGGATGATACATGTGATTTTTGTATGGATTTATATTCCTACGCTTTGTGTAGAGACAATAAAAGATAAAATCGTGATTGCTCTACAAAGTTTCGAAGTGTGTTTAAGTAAGAACTTGAATAGCTTCTTTTGGAGATAGATTCACAGTTTTCTTTTCAGGTGATTGAGGGAGGACCGTTAGAAAAAACTTTAAATAATTCACCCAAGATCATAAGTAAATCACTAGACATGAACATCAATATATAAGAAAAATAAGAACACTAACCTTGTTCCATTGCAATAACTTATTCAAAGAACTTGATCTTCTAAACCTTGAAGATTGTTTTGTAGTGTTCTTTTTTACGATGGAGAGAAAGAGAAAAAAACACATCTTCTGATTTAGGGACCAACTATTTAAAGATTCTGCATTACCCTTTCATGAAAGGTATGCCTTTTCATGAAAGGTGCCTTTTCTAATAAGTTTCCATCATAATTATAAGAAAAGCTTTAATAGATATTTATATTTTTACCCAAATATATATAATACTTTATTAGATAAAAAAGGAGCTTATGTAAAGATAGCATATCTACGTATAATATATTGATATGTGAGTCCACAAATTAGAAATTACTAACAATCTCTTCTTTGGACCACATATATTTCTGAAGAATCAAACATAGAAAAAACTTTATTGTGCACAAACTTTTGCTATCTTAATTAAATATCTCAAAACAATTTGGTCCATCGATAATACTGATATAGGATCAAGGAGGTTTTCGTCACACATATTCGTAACTAAACCCATCAATGGTCACAAATATCAGCAATACCAGTGACATAGATCAAATATGAAAATTACATGCCAAATGATCTAAATCATGTCTATTTCCAACTGGTCCTACTTAATGACTTTAACAGTCCAAAATCACTTTCTTATACCTTGTGTAACATCACAATAGAAAGTTAATATCATTATTATCAGAGTTATCAATAAACACATGAAATTCATATATTTCATAAAACATCAGTCTGTACTAAAAATAAACTTTAGCATGTCAAAAGCATAAATAACATACAAACTCCCATTAAAATGACTCATCATCAAATCTGACAACACCTATATGAGCCACATGCCCATAAAATACTTTAGGTGGTAGACCTTTCGTGAGCGGATCCGCAATCATCGAGTTTGTACTAATATGATCAATCGACACGAGATTGAACTCTTTCATTTACAACAAAAAATTTAATATCAATGTGCTTTGACATTGACAAACTTCAATTGTTCTTCGAACATAACTCAGCAGATTTATTATCACAATAAATCTTCAATAGTCTTTCAATGCCACCGACTATCTATATTCCAGTGATAAAATTTCTAAGCCATATTCCTTGATTTGATGCTTCATAGTAGGCCACAAATTCAGCTTTCATGGTAGATGAAGCTTTTAATGTTTGTTTTGAACTCTTCCATGAAACAGCTCCTCCAACCAACATGAAAACATAACCTGATGTAGATCTCCTATTATCAAGACATTCAGCAATATCTGAATCGGAATATCCTACGATCTCTAAGCGATCTGACCTCCGATAAGTGAGCATGTGATCTTAAGTTCTTTGAAGAAACCTCATAACCCGTTTTGCTGCTTTCCAATGATCCATTTCCGGGTTACTTAAATATCGGCCTAACATTTCCACTATGTATGCTATATCTGGATGTGTACAAACTTGTGCATACATAAGGCTTCCCACTGCTGATGCATATGGAATTTTGTCCATCTCTTTCTTTTCTATGTGCAAATTTGGACATTATCACAAACTAAATTATCACCTTTTGCCACAGGTGTATATCCTGGTGCACAATTATGCATGCCAAATCTACTTAGCACCTTTTCAATATAAGTTTTCTATGATAATCCAAGTATGGTTCTGGTATGATCTCTATGGATCTCTATTCCCAAAACAAAGGGTGCCTCACCAAGATATTTCATTTCAAATCTGCTAGATAAAAAATTCTTAGTTTCATGCAATAAACCTATATCACTACTTGCTAGTAGAATGTCATCTACATACAACACAAGGATGATAAATTTGCTCCACTGAACTTGAGATATATGCATTGATCAACAATGTTTTCCTTAAAACCAAAAGAGGTTATCACCTGATCAAACTTCCGGTACCATTGACGGGATGCCTGTTTTAAGCCATATATGGACTTCTTAAGTTTACAAACAACGTGCTTTGAATTTTGAGATTCAAAAGTTTCTAGTTGCACCATGTATATTGTTTCTTCAATGTCTCTATTGAGAAAAGCAGTCTTTACGTCCATTTGATGTAACTCTAAGTCAAAATGAGCTACAAGTGCCATAATGATTCTAAAAGAGTCTTTCAATGATACTGGCAAAAAAGTCTCTTTAAAGTCTATGCCTTCCTTTTGATTGAATCCTTTGGCGACTAGACGAGCTTTGTATCTTTCGATGTTACCTTTTGAATCATGTTTGGTTTTGAACATCCATTTACACCCAATTGATTTCGATCTTTGTGGTAACTCGACAAGATCCCAAACATCATTATCTTTCACAGATTTTATCTTATCTTTGATGGCTTTGATCCATTTTACAGAGTTTCGACACGATTTTGCTTGACTAACATTTATAGGATCATCTTCCAATCCCATATCAAAATCATGTTCTTTGAGATAAATGACATAGTCATCAAAAATCGCATTTCTCCTTTCTCTGTTGGATCTTCTTTTAGGCACTTCAACTGAGGTTGTTGAACATGCGATGATATCATTGTGTTGTCTACAAGATCCTGATTTACAGGTTGAGAAACATTTGGAACTGATATCTTCGTGTTTTCTATGTAATCCTGATTTACAGGGTGAAAAATATTTGGTAAAGTGACCATATCATTTTCAGTAATAGAATCGATATCATCAAATTTCTCTTCAAACACAATTTTTTTGTTTTGATTGTTCCTTCCATAATCAACGTCCTCAATAAATTTGGCATTCCCTGTCTTGAAAAAGGATCTATTTGAGGGGTTATAAAATTTAAAACCTCTCGACCTTTCAAAGTACCCCACAAAGTAGCAACTAATGGTTCTTGAATCCAGTTTCTTTTGATTTGGCTTATAAGGCCTTGCTTCAGCTGGACATCCCTAGACATATAAGTTCCTAATACTAGGCTTCTTACCAGTCCACAACTCGTATGGGGTTTTAGCTACAGCCTTGCTTGGAGCTCTACTTAGTATGTAAACTGCAGTTTTTAAGGCTTCTCCCCAAAGTGATTCAGGTAAAGAAGAATGACTAATCATACTTCTTACCATATCTTTTAGAGTTCGATTTCGTCTCTCAGATACACCATTTTGATGCGGAGTTCCTGGCATGATGTATTGAGGTATAATTCCACACTCTGCTAGATATTTTACAAAAGGTCCTGGACGTTGTTCACCTGAACCATCATATCTACCGTAGTATTCTCCTCCACGATCAGATTTGACAGCCTTAATTTCTTGCCTAATTGCGTTTCAACTTCGACTTCAAAAATTTTGAAAACATCCAAAGATTGTGATTTCTCATGAATCAAATAGATATAGCCATAGTGGGAGTAATCATCTATAAAGTTGATAAAATATTGTTGACCATTCCATGAAGTCATAGGGAAAGAACCACAAATATCCGTGTATCAACTTTAAAGGTTCCTTACACCTATAAGCACCTATTTTTCTTATATTCGTTTGTTTTCCCTTGATGCATTCTATACAAATTTGAAAATTTGATAAATCAAGAATTCCTTCATATACAAGCCTTCGTATTCTTTGTTTTGAAATATGACTCAATCCCTTATGCCATAACATCGATGAATTCTCATTTATTAATCTGCCCTTAGTACCAAAATTACTGGAATGCATGTTTTCATTATCATATGAGGCTTGACAATTTAATTTATATAATTTATCAATTAGAATACCAGTTCCAATAATATTAGAGTTTAGAGAAATACTGCAACTTCCATTTCCAATAGAACAAGTATATCCAGATTTGTCGAAACAAGAAATAGAAATTAAGTTTCGTCTAAATGACGGTACAACAAATGTTTCCTCTAGTTCTAAATAGTAACCAGTATTTAATAAAATTCTAAAGACACCAATAGCCTCTATAGCTGCCTTATTTCCATTGCCCACATAGATGTATCTTTTAGCATCAATTGGCTTTCGACTCCTTAAGCAATCCTGCATAGTGGCACTTACGTGAGTAGTTGCACCCGAATCTATCCACCAAGTGTCACTAGGTACCATAGCCAAATTAAATTCTGAAAAAACAAAATTGAGAACTTTACCTTTCTTTTCACGCCAAGCAGTGTACTTGAAACACTCTTTCTTCTTGTGACCAAGTTTCTTACAAAAGAAACATGTTTTTTTTTCCTTAGTATCAGATGTTTCTTTGTCTGTGGTTTCTTTATTTTTACTCCTTTTCCTCTTATGTGAAGCAGCTTTATTTTCAGAGGTAGATGTCAAATGAGCACTTTCAATCTTCTCTTGTATAAGTCTATCCTCTTCCTGTACACATTGAGCTATAAGCTCATTCAAAGTCCATTTTTCCTTTTGTGTATTATATGAAACTTTGAATTGACTGAATTGCACAGGGAGAGATATTAAAATCAGGTGCACAAGTATGTCATCAGACAATTCAAGCTTAAAGGCCCTGAGTTTTGTCACAACATTAGACATTTCCATAATGTACTCCCTTATGTTTCCTTTACCCTTATATCACATTGAAGCAATCTTGTTAAGAATAGTACTTGTTTCGATCTTTTCATTTGTAGTGAATCGGTCTGCGATTTCTTTTAAGGAACCTTTGGCATCTCTATTCTCTATTATACCGCCTCTTAAGGATTCCAGAATTGAGTGTTGCATCATCATCAAGCTCATGCGATTTGATCGTTCCCACTTCTCGTAGCAGACTTTTCTTCATTAGTACTATTTTCATTCAAGTCCGCAGAACGATCAAATCTTAATGCATAGTCAAGATCCATGCAGCCAAGCACTATCATAATGTGTTCTTTCCATTTCTTAAAGTTTGTGCCATTAAGCACGAGAATATTGTTCATATTGGCAGATATTGAAGACACTATAAGATAAAATAAATAATGCTCACAATTAACAATCGAATAAATCATGTATATCTGATGATAAAGTAAATCAAATACAACTAAAGTAACCAGAATAAATAATTTATGATACCATACACACACACATATACATAAAAGTGGGTCCATCTCAAGATACCTAGTACAACATTATCATTTAGTCTTTGGACAGAAATAATAACTTGTAAGTGGTACTCTTCTACATAGTTCATAAATATTGATTCCTAAAACGACCTAACAATACCTTTCTTTGGACCAACATATTATTAGCATGTACTCCAAATATATAACATATTCATGACTATCCATAATCTAGCCAAAATGATCATCCTTTGGGATGATTATTTCACATAGATAAAACACATTTATATGTTCAAAAGAAATAAATTTCAAATAATAGAGGTTACTTTGGCAACATATTATTTTCAGTTTATTTACTTATGAAGTTGAAAAATGATGACACAACAGATAATATGAAAAATAAAAATAAAATAGTGAACTGGAATTTTAGTTTCAAAATTATGTACTGCACTCTTCAATTAAATTGAGCAATTTGGTTGTTTTATGCACATGATTCAACACATTAAAAGAGCCTTTAGAAAAAAGCTTATACAAATACCCAATTTGAGGTAAAAAAAAATATTTTTTTCTACTATTCAAGTTCCAAAAGGGACTTGTTAACAATGAGAAATACAACTCTTGAAAGAAAAGTACAAAATAAGATTCTCTCAAATTATTCTTTTATCACTAATTTACTGTTAATAATTATTTTAATCAGTAAGGCAGAATGTTGCTCTAATGTAAAACAAACAACTAATCTCTTCTTATAGAAAATTTCGCCATGCGTTTGCGACATCACAACTCATACATTTGATACAAACAACATTATGTCTTATTGGATATGGTCATGAAAACAACAAAACTTGAAGAAAAAATATTTACAGAATTGTTAAGAAAATTAATTTTGTCTTGTTCCATTAAATATCACTGTTTCAAAATTACTTTTCCACAGTGCCATATGTCGCTTTGCGGCAAAATCAAATACATAAAAAACGACAAAAACAGAGGGTTCCTCTATTTCCAAAATATAGATAAATTTCATATCTAATGATTTAACTAGATTGTGCTCTGATACCACTTGTTAGAAAAAACTTTAAATAATTCACCCAAGATCACAAGTAAATCACTAGACATGAATATCAATATATAAGAAAAATAAGAACACTAACCTTGTTCCATTGCAATAACTTATTCGAAGAACTTGATCTTCTAAACCTTGAAAATTGTTTTGTAGTGTTCTTTTCTAAGATGGAGAGAAAGAGAAAAAAACACATCTTCTGATTTAGGGACCAAGTATTTAAAGATTCTGCAATACCCTTTCATGAAAGGTATGCCTTTTCATGAAAGGTATGTTTTTTCATGAAAGGTGCCTTTTCTAATAAGTTTTCATCATAATTATAAGAAAAGGTTTAATAGATATTTATATTTTTGCCCAAATATATATAATACTTTATTAGATCAAAAAGGGGCTTCTTCAAAGATAGCATTTCTACATATAATATATTGATATGTGAGTCCACAAATTAGAAATTACTAACAAGAAAAATAATTCAACTACAAGGTCAACTACATTATTGAGCAAAGGGGCGTGGTCGAATGGATAAAAGCTAGTTGTCATTAATTAGACTCAAATACCACAAAGACAATATTTCCATAAGCTAATTTAATTGCTCTTAGATGTGTCAGGGAAAGTTTGTAGACAATAATATCCCAACTTTTCTTTTGCGAAGGATAGATTATTTTATCGTTGTATTGTATTTTGAGTAAGGTCAAACCCTCCTCTTATACTTATTTTCATAATATATAACAACACTACTAATTAACCAGGTACCATTTGATTAAGAGGAAAACCTTATTAAGATAAAGAAAACTCTCTAATGAAAAACTTCATCGTCAATTAAATATAATTTGAAAAGAATACATTTTTTGAGGAGCTCATGTAATTAATATATCAACAGAATGTAAAAAGAATAACAAATAAACATGCTTAAGTGAGCATAAAAAAAAAATCTATCTGATGTTTGATCCGATCCAACAAGGTCCATACCAAATAAAAACCACCACCCTAAAAAATGAAATTTTTTCAGCTTCAGTGAATAGGAAATAGTATCGTCTTCAATGAGGGATCTGGTCCCTCCGTCTCCTTCTGTGGATCATAACCAACCTTGTCCATGCATGGAAATGGGAAGAGCTTGTCTTATAGCTCACAAAAGTAAGATAGATCTTTTTTTATTTTCTTTTTTTCCACATAATCTGTTTTCACTTGTTCATCATGTCTTGCTCTGGATACAAGTTTCTTAGAAACCCAAAAGAGGTGCAAAGTCATCTACCCTCATATTATAGCTATACGTGAGTACCTTTGGATCCATTTTGAAACAACAGTGAAGGTCCCACAGTTACTCTCAAGGAGTTTTTTAATAATGAAAAAGTTCAAAATATGAATATTGATAGGATATATGTAATTTCAAAAGATGAAAGGGTACGTTTGACATCTTCATCAAATCGAGGCTTGCAAGTTTTTGGGAAGATTTATGATTCTATTGTTATGATGATCCTCTCCTCATAACTTGGAGAGAAAAACATGACCAGATATTTATTATATATATATGCACTCATTATTTTCCTCCCTTCAAATGGGGAATGGGCAGCTAGGATTTGAGGACGTCATGTATTTGAAACGATAAAACAATACTAATTCAAGATATCAAGGAAAAAGATATAGCATGAGGTAGGAAAAATATCGTTTGTCTCTTGGCCGGTCAATGGTTGTTTTTCTCATTCTCACATCTAAATATTTCAGGGACATTTTAGGCCCAATAGGTGAATGAAGGATATTTTTATATTATTTTCAATAGTTTGAGGATATCTGACACCCTTTTTTGTTATATTTATTATATAGAAAAGCTATAACTAGGACGATTAAAAACATTTTTGTACAATTAATAAAAAGAAAAATTATAAAGTAATTGTTATATTATGCCAAAAGCTTATGAGATTTTCAGAAAAGTCCATTCAAATTCTACAAAATTCTAATAGACATACAATTAAAAAATAAAAAAATAAGTCAAATGTACATCTGAAGAAGTGGGCTTCAATTATTTCTCCAATAGTCTATAAGGAATTTTTATTGTTATTTTTTAAAAAAGCAACTTCAAGAATCCAATTGAGCTATTCTCTTATGAGCTAATAGTTAAAATTTTCATTAAATTTGACACACTTTATTGAATGTACATATTCATTATGAGAAGTCAAATACTTCCTTTATCATATTTCAGTTGCGATATCGTTTTTCAAATGTCAATTATGACTAATTTTAAAGTTAAATTATATTAAATTAATTTAATATTATAATAAGTATTTAGATATTCAAAAGTTATAAAAAAAGTTATTGATCGCAATCTTTTTCATATCAATTTAAATGATGAAAAAATATTTCTTAAAGTGTCAGTCAAAGTCCACACAGTTTGATTTCAAAATTGAAAATTATGATAAATAAAGTGGGACGAAGTGAATTAACTTATTTTGTTATTACTTTACTTTATTTCTTTTTATGAGTTATTGTGATATCTAATCTAATTGCTCTGTTTTTCTATTACTTTAATTTAATTCTTAATATCTTTTTCTATTCATTATATTTACTAAAAATAACTATTTAGTATAAAAACTTATTTTAAAATATGATTAAAAAATTTACAAATAAAATGATGAATCGCAAATTTGCGCTTAAAGTAAACCTATATATGTTTACTAAATTGTAAAGGAGTAGATCTTCATTTAAATATATAATCAAGTTTGTACTTTGGTTGATTCTAAACATATTAATGTAAATATTATGTATGATTTAATTTTGAAGCTATCGAATGAAATTTTGGTAATAAAAAAATGAAGAAGAGTATTTTTAGTCTAATTTACGTATATTTATATTCTAATATTATTATTTTTTAAATATTTAAATCAAAATTTAATGAATCATAGCAAATTACTTATTATATATATATGTTTTAAGTTAACATTTTTTTTTGTCGAGATAAGAATGAAAAATAATTTCATTTTTGGCAAACTATCTCCTTTATCATATTAATAAATTTCATAAAAATGTTATATTTGGATACTTTATGTTTTCACAAACATTACATTTATATAAAAATTAATAAAAAATAATTGATACAAAAAGTGAACTATCACACTAATTATATTTTGAACACATAATATTACTATAAAAATAATAAAAATGAGAAATGCGTAGTTATAATGTAAAAAACTAAATAATCAGCCAATGGTGAAAAGAAAAAAAAATAGTGAAATAAAGTAAAAATATGAATTTAACTATCACTACTAAAAAGAATTAAATTTAGCAACAGAAATATTTTATAGCTAACAGTAAACTCCGCCACTAATTTTATTTAGCTACCAATTTATGTTAGATATGATCAATATACCGACGAAGTTCGTGGCTAATTTCCTTCTCTTTTTTTTTTTTTTCGTGTAGATATAAATTTACAAAGAAAAAGAGAATAAATAAACATTGTGTATGCAAATAGTTGTTCGATTATCACATAAATTAGTTATTAGAGTCCGTGTTAACACGGGCCGAATATATATTATGTTTTTTTCTCAATTTATGTGATATCAATAGATTTTTTAAATATATTTTGTAAATTTTAAGTTGTTGATTGTTGCAAGTACTACATTTTATGCTATTTTTAAATAATGTATATTATTTACTTTGTTTCAATTTATGTTGCACATACAAAATTTAGTGAGTCAATCAAAATTTTATTTAGTTTTTAAGTATTTTAAATTATTGATATGTTGTAAATTACAATACAAATTATATAAATTTCAAATAATATATGTTATCTTTCTATCCCAATTTAAATTTTAAATTGGTAATTATTGTGATTTATAGTACTTTTTACATCATTTTAAGTAATATAAATACTTGTTTTTTGACACAAATATAATCATCGAAAGATATTAAAATGGTTATTTAATTTTACTTGTACAATATAAAAAGAAAGATATAACTTATCGTTTTGTGTTTGTTTCTTCTCAATTATAATATTTGTATTACTTAAAATAATTTATTAGGTTGATATGGTATAATCATAATTGTAATAGCTGAGAAAATGATTTATTACGGGTAATATTGTAAAATCATAGTTAAAGCCACTGAGGAAATAACTAATAGAAACGATAATATAAAAATAAGTAACTGAAGCAGGCACGTCAATCGGCAGCTGTCTGTTGTAGCAGACAGGTGAAACATGCATGTCGACCGAGACGTGCCTACTTATCCATAATTATATATATATATATAATAGATATATATACTGAAGTCCATGTTTGCTTGATTCTAATTTCAACTTGCGTAGTAAAATTAAAATTCTCATCTTTCAAATAGTAACACATAATGATTTATAATTATTACATTATTTAATTCAACCTAATAAATATATTAACTTCGAATTCTAATAAATTTATGCCGTTATGCGATAGTAACAAATAAAATATTAGATCCTAAAATTTTCACAATATTAAAGTGACGTTTCAAATTAATGTCAATAAATATAGATTTGTCACGCCCCGGGAGGGTACCCTAGGCGTGGCCGGCACTCAGAGACTATTGCTAGTCCCCAAGCGAACCACTTGGACTCATCGTCACATCATACTCAACAGCGGAAGAAACATCCTCAAGGAAAAGACTTTAATATAATTAAAATAATCAAGCCTTTATACAAAATGTTAATTTCCAACAAAGAATAGTTGTAAAAACAATACATCACATCCTATACTCAGTGTCTATGAAGCCTCTAACTCAAACATCTCAATGGTACCATGACGGGCCATGGTTACCCAACTCAAGGAAAATAAAGTACAACTCAAGCTAGATGATAAAAATATGGAAATCCTCCGAAAACAAGGAGGTCTCACCAATCAGCTGAATGCGAATAGATCCTCAACGAAGCGCCTGCTAATGATCTCTAATACCTGCCTCTGCATCATAAAACGACGCAGTCCCAGAAGGGGACATCAGTACTTGGAATGTACTGGTATGTAAAATAGCTGAGTGAAACAGAAACAAGTAGAATAATATAGGAATAACATCAACTCAACATCATACTCCATCAGAATGTCAAATGTCTATCTAAAGAAAGAATAAAGAGTAGACAATGACCCATCAACATTTCATCAATACATCATCAATACATCAGACTCACCTCAAGGAAACTCAACTCGACTCAACTCAACTCAACTCGACTCGACTCAACTCAACTCAACTCAAGGAACATCAACATCAACTCAACTCAACTCAGGAACATCGACATCAACTCAACTCAAGGAACATCAACATCAACTCATCTCAGGGAACATCGACATCAACTCAACACAGGGAACTCGACTCAAATATCACATCAACATCAACATCAGAGTCCTATCAAAAGGAACCTAACTGGGAGTTTCTCTAACCGACAACCATCACTTATGAGCCAGTGATGATACAACGAAGCGATGCCGTTGCCACATCCATCCAATACCCTGCCCGGGGTAAAGGACATCACATCAGTGGATCCACAAAAACATCAAACATCAGTCCTCTTTTGGGACAAGATAGGAGCCATCCGCATTGCGGTTCAATCCTCTCTTCTTACGCGGGCCACGTAGTTAATGGGTTTGAGTGGGACTCACTCTCTACCCATTTCGGTGCTCAATACTCCTCCCAGAACTCGACATGCTCATAAAACATCATCATCATCAGTCCCATAGGGACATAATACATCATCATCAGTCACATAAGGACATGATATAATACCTCAACATCAACATCGGTCCCAGAGGGACATAGTACCTCACCTCATAACATCAACATCATAGACTCAAGATATTCTTTTAGAAATTAAACTTCCCATTTTAAGACATCATAAAACGTCATTCTCATCAACATCATCATCAAGACTCTCATCAAATGTGAAACACAATCACAACATCACAACATCATCATCGTCAAGGCTCTAGACTCATCCCTAAGTTCATTATGCATGCTTTTCAAATAATCATGTAAGGTTATGCAAAATCTCATGAAAAATGTTAACTTCAAGAAAACAAATAGTATGATGATCATCAACTTAGAAAACATGTAATTTCAAATCAATTTTTCAATGAAAAACTCTCAAATATTCATGCACACATACTCTTCAACCATCAACTCATCTTTGACCTCTATGGGGCACATGAGAGAACAAACTCATGCTTTTAGTTTAGCCTTACATACCTGGAAATTTGATATTTCAATCAAAATTTGATGAATACTCGTTTCTTGGAGAAAATCCTCAATCTCGTTGTTCTTTTAGAATGAAAGAACTTGGAAAGACATCGTTTGAAGAGCTTCTTTTTGATTCTTGACTTTTTGACTCAGAATCTTTAGAGTTTCTTGATGAAGAACCCTAATTCATGGAAAGAAGAATCAAGGAATCCTTTGTTGGGATTCTTGATTTCGCTTTCTTGAAACCCTAGGTTAGGATTTAAGATTCTATTAGAGATTTCATGAATAGATAGAGAAAATAGCTTAAAGCTTATGAAGAATAACTCACCTTGATGAAGAATCTTGAAAGTTAATCCTAACTTGATGACTTTCTTGATGATTCTTGAGCGTTTTATGTTTAGGAGTGAAAGAGAGGGTTTTGACTTATGAAAACTGATGTTTTAGGCGTCTTGGAACCTTAAAAAGACCCCCAAAGGCTTTAGGGTAAAAGTACCCTCAAAATAAAATAAAGAAACTTCAGTTAGCTTATCCAGAGAGGGTCCGCGATATGTCCGCGACGCGGAGCCGTCGCGGACCTTCAGACAGCTCTGCAGGTCTCCAGTAAAATGGTCATAACTCTTTACTCCGAACTCCGTTTAACGCGAAATAAGATGCGTTGAAAAGATAATTCAAAGATCTTTAATTTGATGTATTATGGGTCACCTAACTCATTATACTTTAGGGGATACGGTCATTTAAAGTCGACCCTTCTATCAACTCATATGAAAACTTAGTTGCTAGAAATTCTTTGGACTTGGCTTGATGTAAAAGATCCTTTATAACTCTAAATCACATCTAATATACTTTAAATACTCAGGAATTGATTCTATCATATGAAGGATGCCTCAATCTTAGTAAAAAAAAGTTGGGGTGTTACAAGATTAAATTATTAAAATAGTTTTTTAAAAATAAATAAAATAATAAAAAGGATTGAGCCTTATTATATGATTGTGAGTTGGGCAGCCAAGCAGGCAGCTGTCCGTCGATATGTCTGGTTTAGTTGTCTACTTCCCTACATTATACGTGGTCCATAAAAATATGTCGTGATTTTTTGTATTTAATCTTTTTAAATCATTTGTTTACTTCAACTACAATATTACCCTTAATAAATTATTTCCTCACTTGCTTCAACTGTGATTTCGCTATATCACCCAAATCAAGGGAAATACTCCAAATATACATATAAAAATTTAAAATTATTAAATTTTAAATTTAACCAATATTAATAATATTTATTGGACATTAATTTTACACTTAATAAAAAAATTTAATAATATTTAATTATATCATTAAAAAATAAATTTATGAATAGGTGTTGATAACTAGTCTAGTAATAAAATAAGGTTGTAAGAAAGCGTGAACTCCTACAAATTGGGAAGATCACACTTCATCGCTAAAAACCTGGCGCAAAATCATCTAGCCACCTATGAAAATTGCTTTTACATACTAAGCTTCTGCCGATTTATGTTAAGCGGCTAACAGTAGCCGTTCAACCTTTTTTTTTTTTTTTTTCTGTTTTTAGTAGCTACAACCTAGTTTTCAGGCCACTTAAAGATTTGTAGGTTGACAATGTATTCTTATGAGTCAAAAGTGACTCTCTTCTCTCTCGTTTGTTCATCTTATTTTAAATTATTTATTCATTTTTTATAAAAACAAAAGAGAGTTAATTGAAAAACTTTTACTACATTATTCTTATAATAACTTTTCAAAAAGTATAAATACTTTTATAAAATAGTTTATAACTAATTAAGAGGTGAGTAAATAAAAAAGTGAATAATTAATATGGGACGGGGGTAAATAAAAAAGTGAATAATTAATATGGGACGGAAACTATTTGCATGGTCAATAATGCAGCAACAAAGAATTATTCGTATGCAGTGAGCTAAGCCTAAATGCCTCATTTTAATTTGATCCTTTCTTGGTACTTGAACTTTCTCAAAGCCATTAATGAGGCAATACATACTATACATATCAAATGTGGCTCATCCTTTTGCAGCCACGTATAAGGTTTTGCCAATATATAACAGCTAGCAATAGTTCAATCATTAATATACTTGTTTGCTCCTAATAAATCCTAGAGGTGGAGGTTGGAACAAAGATTTCTCTTGGTCAAAACGAACACATAAGCTTATTAAATGTACTCAATTTTCTGAATACTGTCGCGCAATAACAAAAGGTTGGAAGGGACGGAGGCACCAGTTTCATTAAGGAATTTAAGAATATGAATAATTAACTACACAAAAGTCAATGTAAATTTTTTAAATAATTTTAATTGCAGAGAATTTTTCACTTTGTATATGGCTCTCTCCCAGTACTGTCCCTTGGTCAGTACTTTATGAGCCCTTTTTGGTTTGCGTAGGCGCGAGTGAAAACATTATAAGAAAATATTAAGTGTAAAAAATATACTCCCTTTGCTTCAAAAGAATTATCTATTGGAAATTACAATCACAACGTACACCTAATTAACAAAGTCATAGTTTAGTTAGTTAGTTGGTCCTTAATTAGTTAGTTAAGATCAATTTTCTGATCAGTTGTCAATTTGTAGTTAGTCAATTAGTTAATTGTTGGTTATACTTGGTTAGTTCGTTAGAAGTATCACATGGACTAGTTGGATACAGCTGACATATTTTGTACTTGTATAGAATCACACTACAATGCACAATGAAGCTTAAGAGAGTTCAAAATATTCTCAAAATAAGGTTCCTCTATTTTTTCTGATTCAATGGCAGACTGTAGGCTCGACATTGCTGCTAAATTCTCAGCTAAGTTCTCTTTTCTTTCATGAATTTTGATATGGTATCTTAGCAAGGTCAGTGAGATTTAGTCGTTGTTCTTGTCTATCAAAGTTTTGTTGTTCGTATTTTTTGTGTTCTCGAATCTTCCTCTTGAGTTGATAGATACGATTGAGCTTGCATTTTTCAAATATGTTGTTTCTTCCCATTTTTTTTAATTGTCAATAGATCTATTTCTAATTCCTACTTTCTGTGGATAAACCTTACTTTTGGATTGATTTGACAGAATACTACACTTATGGCAATTGATAAGGATGTATCTATTGCAACTGAGTCCAATACGTCCACCTCTATTGTTGATACAGACAGTGCACTTTATGTGCATCCCTCAGATAGCCTAGGGATGATGTTAGTACCAGCTCAATTTCATGGAACTGGATATCGATCATGGATAAGAGGAGTTATGAGAGCTCTTTCAGTCAAAAACAAATTAGGCTTCATTGATGGAAGCTGTAGGAAGCCACAAGCAAATTCACCCCTTCTTCATCAACGTCAAAGGTGTGATGATATGGTAATATCATGGATCCTGAACTCTTTAGCCAAACAGATATCAGACAATGTTGAGTATGTGGGTGATTCTGTGAAACTTTGGAAGGAATTCGAAGATAGATAAGATCAAACCAATAGGGCAAATTGTACCAGATACAAAAGGAAATCAGTGATCTCATTCAAGGAGTACTGGACATTACTGTATATTATGCTAGGATGAAAAAGTTATGAGAGGAGATAAGTACTCTGAACCTGAAGAATCAATGTAGTTGTGCATATGTTTGTGGTGCTAAGGACAGTCTCTTTAAGGCAGAACAAGATAGGCGTTTAATTCAATTCCTTATGGGATTAAATAAGGTGTGTATAGTGGTGAGGGGCAATATCCTAATGATAAATCCACTCCCTTCCATGGCCCAGGCCTTCTCCTTGTTGATTTGGGAAGAAAAACAAAGGGAGTTCCTGTCACGCCCCGGAAGGGTACCCTAGGCGTGGCCGGCACTCAGAGACTATTGCTAGTTCCCAAGCGAACCACTTGGACTCATCGTCACATCATACTCAACAGCGGAAGAAACATCCTCAAGGAAAAGACTTTCATATAATTAAAATAATCAAGTCTTTATACAAAATGTTAATTTCCAACAAAGAATAGTTGTAAAAACAATACATCACATCCTATACTCAGTGTCTATGAAGCCTCTAACTCAAACATCTCAATGGTACCATGACAGGCCATGGTTACCCAACTCAAGGAAAATAAAGTACAACTCAAGCTAGATGATAAAAATATGAAAATCCTCCGAAAACAAGGAGGTCTCACCAATCAGCTGAATGCGAATAGATCCTCAACGAAGCGCCTGTTAATGATCTCTAATACCTCCCTCTGCATCATAAAACGGTGCAGTCCCAGAAGGGGACATCAGTACTTGGAATGTACTGGTATGTAAAATAGCTGAGTGAAACAGAAACAAGTAGAATAATATAGGAATAACATCAACTCAACATCATACTCCATCAGAATGTCAAATGTCTATCTAAAGAAAGAATAAAGAGTAGAAAATGACCCATCAACATCTCATCAATACATCAGACTCACCTCAAGGAAACTCAACTCGACTCAACTCAACTCAACTCGACTCGACTCAACTCAACTCAACTTGACTCAACTCAACTCAACTCAACTCAAGGAACATCAACATCAACTCAACTCAGGAACATCGACATCAACTCAACTCAAGGAACATCAACATCAACTCATCTCAGGGAACATCGACATCAACTCAACTAAAGGAACATCAACATCAATTCATCTCAGGGAACATCGACATCAACTCAACTCAGGGAACTCGACTCAAACATCACATCAACATCAACATCAGAGTCCTATCAAAAGGAACCTAACTGGGAGTTTCTCTAACCGACAACCATCATTTATGAGCCAGTGATGATACAACGAAGCGATGCCGTTGCCACATCCATCCAATACCCTGCCCGGGGTAAAGGACATCACATCAGTGGATCCACAAAAAAAATCAAACATCAGTCCTCTTTTGGGACAAGATAGGAGCCATCCGCATTGCGGTTCAATCCTCTCTTCCTACGCGGGCCACGTAGTTAATGGGTTTGAGTGGGACTCACTCTCTACCCATTTTGGTGCTCAATACTCCTCCCAGAACTCGACATGCTCATGAAACATCATCATCATCATTCCCATAGGGACATAATACATCATCATCAGTCACATAAGGACATGATATGACACCTCAACATCAACATCGGTCCCAGAGGGACATAGTACATCATCTCAACATCAACATCAGTCCCATGGGGACATATTATAAAACCTCAACATCAACATCGGTCCCAGAGGGACATAGTACCTCACCTCATAACATCAACATCAACATCATAGACTCAAGATACTCTTTTAGAAATTAAACTTCCCATTTTAAGACATCATAAAACGTCATTCTCATCAACATCATCATCAAGACTCTCATCAAATGTGAAACACAATCACAACATCACAACATCATCATCGTCAAGGCTCTAGACTCATCCCTATGTTCATTATGCATGCTTTTTAAATAATCATGTAAGGTTATGCAAAATCTCATGAAAAATGTTAACTTCAAGAAAACAAATAGTATGATGATCATCAACATAGAAAACATGTAATTTTAAATCAATTTTTCAATGAAAAACTCTCAAGTATTCATGCACATATACTCTTCAACCATCAACTCATCTTTGACCTCTATGGGGCACATGAGAGAACAAACTCATGCTTTTAGTTTAGCCTTACATACTTGGAAATTTGATATTTCAATCAAAATTTGATGAATACTCATTTCTTGGAGAAAATCCTCAATCTCGTTGTTCTTTTAGAATGAAAAAACTTGGAAAGACATCGTTTGAAGAGCTTCTTTTTTATTCTTGACTTCTTGACTCAGAATCTTTAGAGTTTCTTGATGAAGAACCCTAATTCATGGAAAGAAGGATCAAGGAATCCTTTGTTGGGATTCTTGAATTCGCTTTCTTGAAACCCTAGGTTAGGATTTAAGATTCTATTAGGGATTTCATGAATAGATAGAGAAATTAGCTTAAAGCTTATGAAGAATAACTCACCTTGATGAAGAATCTTGAAAGTTAATCCTAACTTGATGACTTTCTTGATGATTCTTGAGCGTTTTATGTTTAGGAGTGAAAGAGAAGTTTTTGACTCATGAAACTGACGTATTATGCGTTTTGGGATCTTAAATAGACGCCCAAAGGCTTTAGGGTAAAAGTACCCTCAAAATAAAATAAAGAAACGTCAGTTAGCTTATCCAGAAAGGGTTCGCGATAGGTCCGCGTCGCGGAGCCGTCGCGGACCTTCAGACAACTCTACAGGTCTCCAGTAAAATGGTCATAACTCTCTACTCCGAACTCCGTTTAACGCAAAATAAGATGCGTTGGAAAGCTAACTCAAAGATCTTTAATTTGATATATTATGGGTCACCTAACTCATTATACTTTAGGAGATATGGTCATTTGAATTTGACCATTCCATCAACTCATACGAAAACTTAGTCGCTAGAAATTCTTTAGACTTGACTTGATGTAAAAGATCATTTATAACTCTAAATCACATCTAATATACTTTAAATACTCAGGAATTGATTCTATCATATAAAGGATGACTCAATCTTAGTTAAAAAAAAGTTGGGGTGTTACAGTTCCACTCTGTTGGCAAGATACTCATGGATTCAACATCTCTCAATGTAAATGTAGCCAATAACATTGGTAAAAACATGACAACAAGACCTTTCAGGACAAATTATCAGGTCAATGGCTATCCAGGAGTTAACAACAATACATGAGGAAATTACAATGATACGCCCAAATTACACTCCGAATAGAAGAGTAAAGCGGTCGTTGGTCAAATATAGAACTCAACCAGAGTTGAGGTCGATCCCACAGGGAACACGTAAGAATTATTCTATTAGTACCGGCTTTCAGTTGTAAATGCTATTCCCAAGATAAACAGACATAAAGTAAATGGGGGGTTGCGTTATTTAATTTAACTAACTGCGTAAAGTAATTAATAAAGATGCTCCGATTCTTAAACAGATAGAGAGAGGCTAGGGTTGTGTTCCCCATGACATACAATTACGACAACTAAACTGGATTTGTGAATTCGTTCCTAATGATGCATGCAAAATCTACAACTTAATTAATACCTAGGTCACCTTTCGGTCCTTTCTCGGTATGTCTCACTCCTCTCCTCTCGGTCTCCGAGTGTCTGCAATACTAACCGTTGTTTCTGATTTCAGAATACCCTCACCTTTCGGTCTCAGGCACTTAGACTAGGTTCATGACCTTGAATCTCTGTTGTTAGACTCTTTTCCCAATCACTACATCCCTTTCGGGCATGTAATGACTACAGGCTTACCCTAATGCGTCGACTCATTAAGGAGAAGTTAAAACGAAGAATCTAACAATACATGCATTGTTTATTTGAACGACCTACCCCCAGTTTGCGTTATCTTAATTGGGTCGTCATGGTTCCCACAACCCTAGTTGTGGGTTTAGCCTAGCATACTGTTAATAATTTGCCCACAACGAGTAGAAGAAAACATAAAGATGGACTTACGATTGAAGAACAAGAATCCGTGTTACAAGCTTTGAACAATAATCACAAACGGGATTCTCTCGAATTACAAAAGCCAAACTAAGGTTTTTCTCCTTGTTCTCTCTAGTTTCTATCGTCAAAAACGAAGTAGTTTAATAAAATAAAATAACATCCTATTTATACAAAGCAAAAACTAAGTTGACATAATTTAGGAAAATAATTTCGGCACGGGGCACGGTCCGTTACACGGACCGTCTGAGGTGAGATGGTCCGTGTAAACGGACCGTCTGGTGGTTGGCTGTCCCCACACGGTCCGTGACACGGCCCGTGTGGCGTGAGACGGGCCGTGTGGTTATTCCGTGTCAATCCACTTGCACGAATTCTGATATTTTCGACGAAGGCCCTTCGAACTACGTCACTTACACGTCCCGTGACACGGTCCGTGTGGAGTGAGACGGACCGTGTGGATCCTCCGTGTGAATCTCCTTGCATGCTTTCTTTAATTTTCGACGGGTTTGTCTTCCGAGCTACGTCAAGTACACGGTCCGTCACACGGTCCGTCTGGAGTCAGACGGGCCGTGTAGACTGACCGTGTGACTCGTGTCGTGCCACGGTCGGTCACACGGACCGTCTGGCGTGAGACGGCCCGTGTGGGCCTTCCGTGGTCCGACACTTGGCTTCGTTTTTCACCCGTTCCTTGTGCTTTCCGCCATTTCCCATGCCTTAGTCATTTTCCTGCACAACATCAAAACATACCTATTAAACCAATAACACCGCTCGAGAACACCCAATAATTCTATGTTTTAAGCGTCGTAAAAGTCGTATTTTCATGACTCATCAACACCCTCAACTTAGAACTATTGCTTGTCCTCAAGCGATGACCAAAAACACATTACGACACACAAACGACAAGTAATTAAAAAGAAATAAATAGCAACCCCTTTGTTCATTAGACTCATGCTCCTCACGTATACTTGTAATGTGTGCGTATTCCAACAGACTATGATCAGATCGACCTAAACACGATACCATATCTCGTTGGCTCCTATTAAGACCTTGACTAAAGATAAGCCAGTTATGTATAGCACCCGAATAGTGCGGTGATAGTGCCCTTACTACAAAGAAGTCTCTTACACCATGAAATAATGTAGCACACAGAGACTGGAATGTAAGCACTCACGCTCAGAAAGAATTTTCAACCGACACACGAGTGTAGACCATATGCTTGCCTTTATTTTCACCACCTTAACTCTTGAATGACCTTTTCAGGATCACTTTAGGACTTCTAAGGCTTGTAACGTAGGCTCGGGCTTGGGTGAGATATATTTAAGATCAAAGTGACTAGTGTTTTGTTCCAAGGCCCTGCTTTGACTCAGCCACCACTTTCGGCTTCCCAAAATCTTTGTTTCCCCTTTTTTTTTTTCTCCGCTTTTTTTTTCTTTTTTTTTTTTATATATATATATACTTTTATTCACGTCCCCAAAAAATTTTTTCTTTTGTTTTTCAACTTTTCTTCTCACCACTTGGATCTTTTCCATCCCTATTCTTCTGCTTTTCTTATAATAGCCACCCTCAACTTAGGATTTTAGCCCAAGTTGAGGTGCACAATGTCTTTTCAAGGACCAGGGCCAATATAAGCCACCCTCAACTTAGGCCTTTGGCCTAGGTTGAGGTTCACAATGTCCTTAAAGCGACCAGGGCCTAAGTATGGTCTACAGATAGATTGGAAACATGGATTGGGTAGTAAGAAAGAAAAGGTCTATTAAGGCTCAATTATTTGGTTCAAAGGGATAAACTTCATTTGGTTAATTCATTTCTTTAGGTTTAGTGACTTCTTAACAACAATGGCCTAAGATCCTTTCCTAATCCACTCATTCAATCGTTTCAGGGGGACCAACCAGGCAAGTTCTAGCTCACAAGTGTGTCAGTTAAATTCAAGTAAAAACACTCCCACACACATGGCACATATCCCCCACTATTCAGCACTACACAACACAGTCAGATTTCAATCGTTAATATGCCAACTAAGCAATGTACATTGTGTTTTCAGAGGATCACAGAATCAGTCCGTATGGGATACACACCTACAAGTTCCGTGGATTTTCATTTTTCAAATTAATGAGGTTACTATAAACTCTTATAATCACTTGTCTTTACCACACAAAACAAACATAATAAACCTAAACATGCCAGTTCTACTAGATAATACACCTTCAGAGAAAAGAAACATGGCAAGAAAAACTCTTCAGGGTAACGATAAGATGCCCCACCCCCAACAAAAAGCTGTGCAATGTCCTCATAGCACCAGAATAACCAACAAAGCAAAAATGGGAGCATGACATACCTGGGACGCCTTAGGCGTCAGGGGGGTCATCACGGCCCAAACCAACTGGCGGGTCCGGGGAAGCAACATTATCAGGTGGCGCCCAAGTGCTTCCAGATGCTCCTATGCGTGCAGCCTCGTATGCGAGGCGCGCCTGCTCTTCCCGTGCAGCAGCCTCACGCCTCTGAGCCCTCAAGGCTTTTCGCAGCCTCCGTGCCTCCTCACGCTGTGGGTCCTCAGGTGGGCTAGTGCGTTGACTGCGACGCTTACCTTTGTCCGTATGTCCCGACGCTGTAGGAGGGGGTGCCGGGGCAGCAGGAGGTATGATCGGTATCCCCCAGCCTTCAGTCAGGCTCGGCTCCACCGGTGCACTAAACAATGATGCAAACGAATCGGGTGGTGGAGCCGGAGCGGGCCCGGTGCTGTTGTACCGTGCATACAAATCGTCAATCTTGTCCTTCATGGCCCGCATCTCCTGCATCATCTGAGTCACTTCATCACCGGTCATGCTGCCAAACATGCGGCGAAGGTAGGCCTCCCACTGGTTAAACTGCTCCTGCAAACCCTGGATCTGGCCAAGAAGTTCAGCGCGAAGTCGATCCTCAGCCAACTGTACATGAGTCTGCACCACCTGAGGCACCCGGACTACCATCTGGTCAACAATCGCCCGCGTCTGCCTCTGCTCTGTAACCATGCGGGCGAGGAGGTCGTAGGGGACATAAGTGTAGCCTGGATGTGTCTGAGGTGCTGCGCCACTGGCCCCGGGCTGCTCAGTATCTGTACCCGGCTGGGGAGCTGTGGGGGGCTCCTCAAAAGCCAAAGGCTGCTGTGGGGGAGCCCGGGGGAGCTGTGTCGGAATCCCATGCCGCCGGGATCGACTGTGGTATAATGGGTTGTCGATATCCTTAATCATAGCAATGTTGACGACACCCTTTGGAGCTATCTTCCGGTCCAAGAAGTGCGTGGTGGGAACACGGGCCTGCCTGCATAGTGCCCGAATCAGGCATGGAAAGGACATACCTGCGCGTTCGGAGAGGGCACGATCCTTTATCTCCATAGCAATGACGCGACCCACGTTAATACCAAGGCGGGCCACCAAACTCGCGACTAACACAGCATGGGAGAGTTGGAGCGTGTTGTCGTTTACTGTGGGTCGAAGTCGGGCACGCACCACCGACCACCAAAACTTGGCGACAAATGTGAGGGAGGCTTTTGTAATAGGAATCTTGGGGTTAGTCACCCAAGGTGCCTCCACTCCCTGAAGTGCAATATGCTCCGCCATCCACTATAACTCCCTAGTCCGGGTAGACGGGTCCGAGATCCTAACCTCATCAGTGACAGACACATAGTGAGAAATGAAGATCCCATCTGGTGGGGCACGGTAGTCTGGACCAAATAAAAAGCGATTGATCGTCTCTGCCGAGATGTCAACTTGTGCCCCCCGGATGGTGACATAATCCCGATGAGATAATTTGGCAGCAAGCCGCTTCTTCGCACGTCTGGGCAGGTTGCCTTCTATGGATGCAAGCAGGCTGGCGGCATAGCTGGAGTAAAATTCGGCGATCATATCTGGGCCATAGTATCCAGGAGGGTTGGCCATCCATCCAAACTGATATGCTTCAAATGTATTCCGTATTTCCGGAATAGAGTCCAACTTGTCCACGAGGACCCGCATTTCCGGGATAATTGGCCTCCCCTGATAGCCGCCAGTACCCTTGGTGATGCCATTGACGTAGACCTCCTTAGCTCCAGGGACTGACCATCTCCTCCGCAAAAAGACCAGGAGCCACTTGGCGGTTTCCGGGTCAGAAGTCCGGGCAACCGCCTGCTGGGTGGCCTCATCGTCACTGTCGCGGAGGAGCAAAATATCCTCCTCTCCCCCTACATCGTGCTCGACAGTGACTGGAGTGCCGGTCTCATCCTCCTGCTCTGGGACCGCAGCTTCCCCCGCCACCCCCGCTTCGGGAGCATCCTCCTCGGAATCTGAAGCGATGTAGCGTCGCACTGGACGGGAACGGGCAGTGCGAGGGGGTGGTGCCGGCACAGCTGACCCGCCGTCAGAGTCATTGCCTGAGTCACTCCCCGGATTGTGACTGGAGGATTCGGTGATCGAATCCCGGAGACGTGACTCCTGCTCGTCTTGTCGTGGGCGAGGTCGTAGACGTGGGGCCATGTTAATCCTGCAACCAGCACAAAGGATAAAGAACATATTAGTTACGCCAGGAAGCTTGGGACGACACACTAACGGGTACTCAGACTTCCCCTGTGGAAATAAAGTGACCAAAAACCCTTAAGAGTGGCGTCACCCGGTCTATCATAGGGAATTTCGCACTACAAAGCCAAGGAGGCGCGAGGAAAGTAACTATAATGACGAAAATAACAAAAATAAGGGGGCATGAGACGGGGCCCTGCACGGGCCGTGTGAAGGGGCACGGGCCGTGTAGAGGCTCGTGTGAAGGCCTAAGGGGCGTGGCGACCAAGGGACACGGGACGGGCCGCCACACGGACCGTGTAGCGTCAGACGGTCCGTGATAACGGACCGTGTTGCGTGCCTTAGCTTGCAACGGGGATTGCGACACGGACGGTCCGTGAAATGGACCGTGTGATGTCACACGGTCCGTGTAACGGACCGTGGCACGGTCGTCGTCCCCAGTCAGCCCCATGACGGATTTTTGAAGTTCCAACGCACAATGGGGCATTAAAAACGCCGGATCGGGTACTCAAACTAAGCAAAACAACGGTCTACAGCACACACCCGATTTTTAACCAACCAAAAATCACAAATACCCTATGTTTCAAGAGTTCAAGAAATCAACAATGGTGGTTAAGACTACCCATTAACAAATCCTTAAGGAATCGTGCCCTAGAGAATTATATACTTCAAGATCAACAAGAATATGCATAAACTCATACTAAGGAACAAAACTAAAAGCAATATTTCAATAAACATATTAAAGAATAACTAACCCAAAAGAAAAATAGAGAAGAAAAAACTTACTTGAAGGAGAGAAGTAGACTTGAAACACGAAAATTCGCCTAAGGGAAGTGAGACGGATCGTGAATGGAGTGCACTAACCGTGTGAGAAGAGATGAAGATTTGGTGGTGTGAGGAAGAGAGTAATGGCGTGTGGGGATTTTAGAGAGAGAGAATGAATGTGAGGAAAAGATAAAATCTGGAAAAAGGGTATAAATACCCAAAATCCGCGGCCCAAGACGAGTGGGAAAACGAGCCGTGCCACATGGCACGTTCCGTGTCGCGTGCCTGTGCGGCCGAAGCGTGTTCCCGAGGCACACGTCCAAACGGTTCGTTACACGAACCGTTACACGTGGAACGACCCGTGTAGCGTACCGTGCGGCGTGCGACACCCAAGGCGAGCTCAAACGGTACGTTAAACGGACCGTTCAAGCTCACACGGACCGTGTAAACGGCCCGTGTACCTTGCCTCAGCGATGAGAAAATACTTACCTGAGGCACGCCCACAAAATGGTCCGTTGCACGGTCCGTTCGGTGGCACACGGCCCGTGTGGACGGACCGTGCGGGGTGCCTTGGGCTACCTTTTTGTGCATACTGGGGCACATTTCAACAGACCAGTACACGGTCCGTCTAGCTTTAGACGGGCCGTGTAAACGGTCCGTGTGATGCCCCTTTGTGGCATTTTGTCCTTTCTTTCGCCCGCACGCCTGGTTGGCCTTCCTGTCACCATGTGCATCCTTTCCTGAGACAAAATATAAACCAATAGAAAGCATAAGTCCATGTTTTTCTCTCCGCTTTTTTTTTTCTTTTTTCTTTTTTTTTTTTTTTTTTTTTTTGATTGATGGGTTGCCTCCCATTCAGCGCTTGGTTTAACGTCACGGCTCGACGTGAAGGTCTTGACTACTCAGACTTCGTCAAGATGGAGAACCTCTATCACCGAGGATTCCTCTGCAGCGCCCAAGTACTTTTTCACGCGCTGCCCATTAACAAAGAAGCGGTGCCCGTCAGCCGTCTCTAACTCAACTGCTCCATTAGTCAGCACTAGTGTGATCTTGTACGGGCCAGACCACCTTGATTTCAGTTTCCCTGGAAATAGCCTCAATCTGGAGTTGTAGAGTAGCACTCTATCACCAACATCAAAGCTTCGTGGGGCAATGAGCTTATCGTGGTAAGCCTTCATCTTATTCTTGTACAGAGCAGCACTCTCGTAAGCTTGTAGACGAAACTCATCCAGCTCATTCATCTGGTCCAACCTCATGTTGGCTGCCTCCTTCCAATTCATATTCAGGGCCTTGAGGGCCCACAGTGCCTTGTGCTCCAACTCAATTGGTAGATGACAGGCTTTACCGAACACCAGCTGATATGGAGACATACCAATGGGTGTCTTATAAGCTGTCCTATAGGCCCACAATGCGTCATCTAATTTCCTAGCCCAGTCCGTTCTTGTGGCGTTCACAGACTTGGTCAGGATCTCCTTAATTTCCCGGTTGGATACTTCGACCTGTCCACTTGTCTGCGGATGATAGGGTGTGGCCACCTTGTGTTGGCGTACCCCATATTTTGCCAGTACAGCCCGAAAGGACGAGTTGCAGAAGTGGGAGCCCCCATCACTAATGATAGTTCGGGGAGTCCCAAATCTAGCAAAGATGTTCCGTCTCAGGAACTGTACCACACTCTTACTTTCGTTGTTAGGCAGCGCTATTGCCTCCACCCATTTGGAGACGTAGTCCACAGCCACCAAGATATACTTCATCCCATACGAGCTCACGAACGGGCCCATGAAGTCGATGCCCCATACATCAAACAGTTCCACCTCCAAAATGGGGGTCATGGGCAACTCTTGACGCCTTGAAATGTTCCCTTGGCGCTGACACTGGTCGCACCCCTGCACCAAATCATGGGCATCTTTATAGATGGTGGGCCAGTAGTACCCACACTGCAGGATCTTCTTGGCAGTTCTGGCACCACCATGATGCCCCCCCACTGGAGAGGAGTGGCAGGCTTCCAGGATGCTCAACATTTCTGCCTCAGGGACACATCGTCGGATGACCCCATCTGCGCATGTTCTGAATAGATATGGATCATCCCAAAAGTACCTGCGCACATCATGAAAAAACTTTTTTCTCTGGTGAGGGTTAAGGCCTTCCGGCATAATATCGCTCACCAGGAAGTTAGCAAAATCAGCATACCAAGGGACTAGGTCCGCAGAAGCGGCTAATACCTGCTCATCGGGAAACGAGTCATCGATGTCCACCCACTCATTGGCCCGGGCTGCGTCCTCTAACCTGGAGAGATGGTCCGCGACTTGATTCTCCGTGCCTTTACGATCTTGGACTTCGAAGTCGAACTCCTGTAACAAGAGCACCCATCTGATTAAGCGAGGCTTAGCGTCCTTCTTGGCCATGAGATACCGGAGTGCGGCGTGGTCAGTGTGGACGATCACCCTCGTGCCCAGTAGATATGCTCGAAACTTGTTAAAGGCATACACCACGGCTAGCAACTCTTGCTCTGTGACAGTGTAATTCCTTTGAGCCTCATTTAGCGTCTTACTGGCGTAGTAGATAGGATGGAAAATTTTGTTCCACTTCTGCCCCAGCACAACACCCACAGCAACTCCGCTCGCGTCACACATCACCTCAAACGGAGCGTCCCAGTCAGGAGCAACCACGACAGGCGCTGAAATGAGCTTCAGTTTTAAGGTCTCAAACGCTTGTCGACATGCTTCGTCAAAGTGGAACTTGACATCCTTCTCCAACAGTTTGCACAATGGATGTGCAATCTTAGAGAAATCTTTAATAAACCGGCGATAGAATCCCGCATGCCCAAGGAAACTCCGGACCCCTTTGACCGAGATAGGAGGCGGCAATATCTCAATGACCTCAATCTTTGCCTTGTCCACCTCTATCCCCTTTTCTGACACCTTATGACCGAGGACTATGCCCTCCTTGACCATGAAGTGACACTTCTCCCAATTCAGAACCAACTGGGCCGCTTCACAGCGCTGCAGTGCCTTGCTAAGGTTCTGCAAACAATCATCAAAAGAATCACCCACTACGGAAAAATCGTCCATAAATACCTCAAGGGTGTCTTCGACCATGTCTGAAAAGATGGACATCATGCAGCGTTGAAAAGTAGCTGGGGCATTGCAGAGCCCAAACGGCATCCTCCTGAAAGCAAACGTCCCATACGGACACGTGAAGGTGGTCTTCTCCTGATCTTCTGGGGCTATTGAGATCTGGTTGTACCCCGAGTATCCGTCGAGGAAGCAATACCATCCTCGCCCTGCTAGCCTGTCTAGCATCTGATCCATGAACGGCATGGGGAAGTGGTCCTTTAGAGTCCATTTGTTCAACTTCCTGTAGTCCATGCACACTCGCCATCCGGTGACAGGTCTCAGTGGGACGAGCTCGTTCTTGTCATTAACGACCACCGTCATGCCCCCCTTTTTAGGGACGCACTGTACTGGGCTCACCCACTTGCTGTCCGAGATTGGATACACCACCCCAGCATCCAGCCACTTAATGATCTCCTTCTTCACCACCTCCTGCATGGGTGGGTTAAGCCTTCGCTGATGCTCAATGCTAGGCACGCAGTCATCCTCGAGCTTGATTTTATGAGTGCAGATGCCTGGAGGGATGCCAATTATGTCAGCAATGGTCCATCCAATGGCGCGCTTGAACTTCTGTAGGACCCCCAACAATGCCTCCACTTGATGTTCCTGAAGATCTGCAGCCACAATCACAGGAAGAGTGTTGTTAGTACCTAAAAATGCATACCTGAGGTGTTGCGGCAGCTCCTTGAGCTCCAGAACAGGCGGTTCCTCAATAGAGGGTTTCGCCGGAGGTGTTGGCCTATTTTGCAGATCCAAGTCCAACTTTCTTGGCACGAACGGTCTGGTCCCCATGCCCTGCAAGGCATAGATGGTGTCGTTGTACCCCTCAACACCATCTTTTGAGAAGTTCATCAGCACTGCTGCCAGTGTGTCCACAGTCATCTTTTCCTCCAAGGAGGCTTCAGAAACATCTTCGTCATCAATGTCCAGAATGGACATCACAGCTAACTCTTTAGGCCTTTTCATGGCAGCACACACACTGAATTTCGCCTCTTCGGTGTTTAACCGGAATGTGAGTTCACCTCGCTCAACGTCCACCAAGGCCCTGCCAGTTGCCAAAAATGGCCTTCCAAGTATGATTGGTACCTCAAAGTCCACTTTACAGTCAAGGATGACAAAGTCGGCAGGGAAGATGAACCTTCCCACCCGAACAAGGACATCGTACAGGATTCCCACGGGCCGTTTTACTGATCTATCCGCCATCAATAGCCGCATGGTCGTGGGTGTGGGGGCTCCCAAGCCCAACTGCTGGTAAACTGCCAACGGCATCAAATTAATGCTGGCACCTAGGTCACAAAGCGCCCGTGCAAAGTCATAAGCACCAATGGTGCATGGGATGGTGAACGCCCCCGGATCTCCCTTCTTTTCTACCAAAGATCTTGTAGCGATGGCGCTACAGTGGTGTAAATTATCGACTGGCTCGATTGTGGCTGTCCTCTTCTTAGTGATTAAGTCCTTCATGAACTTAGCATAGCCAGGCATTTGTTCAAGCGCTTCCACCAGAGGTATGTTCACAGACAGCTCCTTTAACATGGATAGGAACTTCTGGAATTTGCCGTCCTCCGCCTTCTTTTGCAGCCTTTGGGGAAATGGCGGCCTTGGTTTTGGGATGGCTGGCAGACTTGGGTGACTGGGGGAGTCTGTCACTACTGCCTTCTTGGTCACCTCGGGTTCTGCTACCACCACCTCAGGTTCATTACTCCCAATGTCAACCTGACCCTCCATAGGGCCAGGCATGTTGTCATCGACTTTCACCTGACCTGCATTAGAAACAGCAACTGGGTTAGCAAGTACCTGACCACTTCTCGTGGTGATCGCCATACAGTGGCCATCGTTCTTCGGGTTTTGCACTGTGTCACTCGGGAGTGACCCAACTTTCCTCTGATTAAACGCCGCCGAAAGCTGTCCCATCTGCTGCTCTAACTGCTTGATTGAGGTGGAGTGCGAATCTACCAGCTGCCTAACATTGGAAATTTCGCTCTTGACATCTCGCACCCCTGCCTCAGTGGCCTCCACTTTGCTTAGGACTTTTGTCATCATATCCTCTAGCTTGGAGTTGCTGCCGCCCTCGTTCTGGCGATCACGGGTTCTGTAGCCATCCCTGTTCTGCCAGTTCCCTTGGTAATTCTCCCGATTGAAGTTCCGACCTTGGTTACCGGAGTTGAAACCTCGGTAACCCCCCTGACTACCAAGAAACTGTGCTTCCTCATCATATTCGCTGCCTTGATCGTCATACCTGGGTAGTGCTTCCATTGCTTTGACTTTCTCAGTGCTCCCACCAAGGAACTTCTTTGACAGCAAATCAATTTGTGTCCGCATATGGGCCATGTCCTGGTCCCGTTCTTCCTCCTTCTTGCGCTGCGCCTCACTCATCTCAAATACCATCCCTGAGCAGTCTGCCTCTCTAGTGTACCATGCCCTGTTGTTCTTTGCCACTTGGTCTAAGATGACCACGATGTCCGGGAAAGTCCTGGACATATATGACCCTCCACAAGCTGCATCAATGATAGGCTTGGTAACGAAGTTGCAGGACCTGTAGAAGACTGCCTTCAAGTGTTCATCAGTGAGATGGTGATTTGGGCACTGTTTGAGCTTTTGCCTAAATCTTTCCCAAGACTGATACAGCGCTTCGTTCGGCATTTGTTTATGGGATCCGATCTCATCTTTGAGTTTCAATTGCCGTGAAGCAGGGAAGAATCGTTCCAGAAAGGCCTCCTTTAGTTCCCCCCATGTGCGGATGGAATCGTGGGGGAGCTCGTTTAGCCACCTTATTGCCTCCCCAGACAGAGACAATGGGAATAACCTCAGCCTCAACGCTTGCTGGCTAACTCCTGGAATTTCGGAGGACTGACAGGTAGCTAAGAAATTAATCAAGTGCTGATTTGCATCCTCGGTGGCCGCTCTACTAAACATCCCCTTCAACTGTAACATCTGCAGCATGGTGCTGGTGATCGTGAATTTGATCCCAGCAGGCAGTGGTGGGAGTACTATCGCCCCAGTAGACCCGGCATCATCATCATCATCTAGCACAGCTGGCGGGTACTGAGGGCCTTGAGGTCTCACCGGAGGTTGGTGTTGCTGAGGTGGTACAAGTGGTACCTGGCGAAGTGGTGCTGCTGGTGGTGCCACGTTACCAGCAAGATCATCCACACCCAACCCATCCTGACCTCCAGCTGCAGGATTCACTGCCAACTCCCTCTGCCTTGCTGCTTCACGATCTTGGGCGTTCATTCTGCGAACTGACTTGGTAAGCTCCGGATCGTAGGGAATAAGTGTTGCACCCTTGCTTCGGGTACTTGGCATGCAAAGCTGAGCCCCTATAAAGACAAAAACAAAAAAACAAAGTAAAATCAGGGACTAGACTTACAAGCTGAAAGTAGCAACTAATAGACTAGTTTCTTGCCGCGTTCCCCGGCAACGGCGCCAAAATTTGATACGCCCAAATTACACTCCGAATAGAAGAGTAAAGCGGTCGTTGGTCAAATATAGAACTCAACCAGAGTTGAGGTCGATCCCACAGGGAACACGTAAGAATTATTCTATTAGTACCGGCTTTCAGTTGTAAATGCTATTCCCAAGATAAACAGACATAAAGTAAATGGGGGGTTGCGTTATTTAATTTAACTAACTGCGTAAAGTAATTAATAAAGATGCTCCGATTCTTAAACAGATAGAGAGAGGCTAGGGTTGTGTTCCCCATGACATACAATTACGACAACTAAACTGGATTTGTGAATTCGTTCCTAATGATGCATGCAAAATCTACAACTTAATTAATACCTAGGTCACCTTTCGGTCCTTTCTCGGTATGTCTCACTCCTCTCCTCTCGGTCTCCGAGTGTCTGCAATACTAACCGTTGTTTCTGATCTCAGAATACCCTCACCTTTCGGTCTCAGGCACTTAGACTAGGTTCATGACCTTGAATCTCTGTTGTTAGACTCTTTTCCCAATCACTACATCCCTTTCGGGCATGTAATGACTACAGGCTTACCCTAATGCGTCGACTCATTAAGGAGAAGTTAAAACGAAGAATCTAACAATACATGCATTGTTTATTTGAACGACCTACCCCCAGTTTGCGTTATCTTAATTGGGTCGTCATGGTTCCCACAACCCTAGTTGTGGGTTTAGCCTAGCATACTGTTAATAATTTGCCCACAACGAGTAGAAGAAAACATAAAGATGGACTTACGATTGAAGAACAAGAATCCGTGTTACAAGCTTTGAACAATAATCACAAACGGGATTCTCTCGAATTACAAAAGCCAAACTAAGGTTTTTCTCCTTGTTCTCTCTAGTTTCTATCGTCAAAAACGAAGTAGTTTAATAAAATAAAATAACATCCTATTTATACAAAGCAAAAACTAAGTTGACATAATTTAGGAAAATAATTTCGGCACGGGGCACGGTCCGTTACACGGACCGTCTGAGGTGAGATGGTCCGTGTAAACGGACCGTCTGGTGGTTGGCTGTCCCCACACGGTCCGTGACACGGCCCGTGTGGTGTGAGACGGGCCGTGTGGTTATTCCGTGTCAATCCACTTGCACGAATTCTGATATTTTCGACGAAGGCCCTTCGAACTACGTCACTTACACGTCCCGTGACACGGTCCGTGTGGAGTGAGACGGACCGTGTGGATCCTCCGTGTGAATCTCCTTGCATGCTTTCTTTAATTTTCGACGGGTTTGTCTTCCGAGCTACGTCAAGTACACGGTCCGTCACACGGTCCGTCTGGAGTCAGACGGGCCGTGTAGACTGACCGTGTGACTCGTGTCGTGCCACGGTCGGTCACACGGACCGTCTGGCGTGAGACGGCCCGTGTGGGCCTTCCGTGGTCCGACACTTGGCTTCGTTTTTCACCCGTTCCTTGTGCTTTCCGCCATTTCCCATGCCTTAGTCATTTTCCTGCACAACATCAAAACATACCTATTAAACCAATAACACCGCTCGAGAACACCCAATAATTCTATGTTTTAAGCGTCGTAAAAGTCGTATTTTCATGACTCATCATACAACTACACAAGAAACAAAATATATACAGAAAATAGCAGCAATAGAAACGCTATAGTTTGTGACTTCTGTATAGGGCATACTAGAGACAAATGTTTCAAGTTGCTTGGGTTTCCACAGAACAATAACAATTAGAACTTCAGAACAAACACTTATAATAATGGACAAAACAACCAACAGTTCAAAGGAAAGAAAGTTGTAGCAAATGTGCATGGTACTCCAAGTGACATGATATCCAACTACGGAGAAAAAGAATCACAAGGTAGCAATAATCAGAACACTAGCATCCCAAAGGAGCAGTATGTTGTAGTTGAAGGCCAGAATAGACCAAATGTCAACACAGGTCCTATGAATTTTGCAGGTATAGTGATTTGTACTTCATCTATTGATTTTGGTAATCCCTCATGCAAATGTTTTTAGTTAAGCACTGACTTATGGATTATAGACTTGAGCATCTAATCACATAACCTTCAATAAAATAAACCTATCCAACATTACTACATTGCCTTATCCTATACTAGTCTCACTTCCAAATGGATATAAGGTTAAGGTGACAGAGTTTGGTGATGTACCAATTACATCTGAGATTACTTTACACAATATGTTATATGTGCCTTCCTTTCAGTACAATCTCATTTTAGTTCATTCTCTAGCCCTCTTTCTGAAATGCATAGTCTTGTTCACTGATTCATTATGTCTATTATAGGCCCCTTCAGTGAAGAGGCCTCAGGTGATTGGTAATGGCAAGGATGGGCTCTACTTTCTATGTTCAAGATGTTGAAAACAAAGACAATGCCAAGATACCTAATGTAGATTCTGCATACTGCTGTTACTTTAGTAATAGCCCCTTCTTGAATTTTGTTGAGAATAAGACTCATAGTCCTTCTATTTCGGAATCCTGCAGTGTAAGCAAGTGTGAATCGCCTATTGCTAATAGAAATAAATCTCATTTTATTCATAGTTTTGTTCCTTATATGTGTACATCAACCCACAATAAGAAAGATGTCTTGCATGATGTTAATACTTGCACAAGTATTAGAAATAATGTGGACTTGTCATGGCATAACAGACTTGGCCATGTACCTTTTTCAAAAATGAGGACTATTCCCAACCTCCCAGCCAAAATTTCCCCAAAACAGCCCTTCTTGTGTACCATTTATCCAGTGGCAAGATAATAGAGGTTGCCCTTTTATCAAAGTACAACCCAAACCTCTTCCATATTTGAACTACTTAACATTGACCTATGGGGCCCTTACTATGTGCCCACTTATGACAAATTATAAATATTTTCTCACCCCTGGTGGATGACTATACTAGATCTACCTGGACACATCTCTTGAGCACTAAAAGTAATGCACTACAAGTGCTGAAATCCTTCATAAACATGGTAGAAAACCAATTCCAAAGCACAGTAAAAAAAGGTCAGGTCTGATAATGGCCTAGAGTTCACCAGTTGTGAGGCAACTCAGTTTTTCCTAACCAAGGGCATCATTCACCAGAATGGTTTTCTTACGCACCACAACAAAATGGTGTGGTGAAAAGGAAGTATAAACATTTGCTAGAAATAGCTAGAGCACTCTTATTCCAGTCCAAACTTCCCCTAATATATTAGGGAGAATATGTCCTAACAGCTACTCACCTCATAAACAGATTACTTGCAAATCACCTCAAAAATAAATGTCCTTATGAGTTGTTATACAAAAGAAAATCAGATTTGTAACACCCCAACTTTTTTTCCCACTAAGATTGAGTCATCCTTCATATAATAGGATCAATTCATAAGTATTTCAAGTATATTAGATGTGATTTAGAGTTATAAATGATCTTTTACATCTAGTCAAGTCCAAAGAATTTCTAGTGACTAAGTTTTCATATGAGTTAATGGAAGAGTCAACTTCAAATGGCCATATCTCCTAAAGTATAATGCGCTAGGTGACCCATAATATATCAAATTAAATATCTTTGAATTATCTTTCCAACGCATCTTATTTCGCGTTAAACGGAGTTCGGAGTAGAGAGTTATGACCATTTTACTGGAGACCTGCAGAGCTGTCTGAAGGTCCGCGACGGCTCCGCGACGCGGACCTATCGCGAACCCTTTCTGGATAAGCTAACCGACATTCCTTTATTTTATTTTGAGAGTAATTTTACCCTAAAGCCTTTGGGGGTCTATTTAAGGTCCCAAAATGCATAATAAGTCAGTTTCATAAGTCAAAACCCTCTCTTTCACTCCTAAACATAAAACACTCAAAATCATCAAGAAAGTCATCTAGCTAGGATTAACTTTCAAGATTCTTCATGAAGGTGAGTATTCTCCATAAGCTTTAAGCTAATTTCTCTATCTATGCATGAAATCCCTAATAGAATATTAAATCCTAACCTAGGGTTTCAAGAAAGCAAATTCAAGAATCCCAAGAAAGGATTCCTTGATTCTTCTTTCCATGGATTAGGGTTCTTTATCAAGAAACTTTAAAGATTTTGAGTCAAGAAGTCAAGAATCAAAAAGAAGTTCTTCAACAATGTCTTTCCAAGTTCTTCCATTCTAAAAGAACTATTGAGGTTGAGGATTTTCTCCAAGAAATGATTATTCATCAAATTTTGATTGTAATATCAAATTTCCAGGTATGTAAGGCTTCACTTAAAGCATGAGAATGTCCTTCCATGTTCCCCATGAGTAATGTATTGAAGTTTAATGGTGATGATGTTAGGGTGATGAATTGAAACATGTATAATTCATGTAATGTAATGAATAATTGCCATTATTTTATGTATAAACCTACATATTTTTCTGCATTGATGATGATCATCATAAAATTTCTATAAACCCTAAATCATTTTTGTGAAGTGCATATGTTTTAAAAACCTTATAATTATGATGATTTGAAAAGCCTGCATAATGAATATAGGGTGGTATGTTTAGAGTCTTGAAGAATGATAATGATGTTATGATGACTATGTTGATGTCTCTAAGTTGAGAGTTAAAGTTCCTAAACTAGTATTCCTAAAGTATATGATGTGGAAGTAACTGCTAATGAGATGATGATGATGTTAATGTTAATGCAATGAGATGATGATGATGTTAATGTTAATGTAATGAGATGATGATGATACTAATGTAAATGAGATGTTAATGATGATGTAATGTGTCCCTATGGGGACTAATGATGATGTAATGTGTCCCTATGGGACTAATGATGTTAATGTTTTATGAGCATGTCGAGTCTTGGGAGGAGTATTGAGCACCGAAATGGATAAAAACGAGTCCCGCTTGAGTCCATTAACTACGTGGCCCGCATAGGAAGAGAGGATTGAACCGCAATGCGGATGGCTCCTATCTTGTCCCAAATGAGGACTAATGTTATGTTTTAAGGATCCACTAATGTTACATCTCTTACTCCGGGCAGGGTAAGGGATGGATGTGGCAACGACATCGTTTCGTTGTATCATTACTGGCTCATAAGTGATGGTTGTCGGTTAAAGAAACTCCCAGTTAGGCCTCTCAGAAAAGGTTTCCCTAATAGTACTCTAATGTCAATGTTAATGTAAAGGTCAATGTTAATGTAAAGGTCAATGTTAATGTAAAGGTCAATGTTAATGTTTCCCTAATATAAATGTTATAGTCTCATGGTGATGTACGTTATGTTCGGATGATTCTAATGATGTGATTCAGCTATTTTACATGCCAGTACATTCCACGTAATGACGCTATTTGGCGCTGCATCGTTTTATGATGCAGATACAGGAGCTAGAGGACTTCAGCAGCCGCCCCATTGAAGCCAAGTGTTTGCAAGTTCTGACTATGGTGAGCCTCCCTATTTTCGGAGAAAACCTTTATTTGATGCTATCCTATTATTTCATTGAGTCGGGTAGCCATGGCATGTCATGGTCCCCTTCTTAGACGGTTTAGATAATGTTAGAGGCTTCGTAGACATAATGATGTAGTCAAGGTGAATGTTTTGATAACTGAGCAATATTTCTTTGCTTGGGTTTTTATGATCAGATTAATGTTTGGCCATTGGCCCACTACTTTTAAGTATTATTTACTGTTTTCTTCCGCAATGTCTGAAATGAATGATGTGATGAAGCTAAGTGGTTCGCTTGGGGGCTAGAAATAGTCTCTGAGTGCCGGCCACGCCTAGGGTACCCTCCCGGGGTGTGACAAACTTGGTATCAGAGCACAGAGTTCAAGTGTCCTAGGGAGTCTATGAAGCCGTGTCTAGTAGAGTCCTTATTATTGGTGTGAAGCGCGCCACATCCATAATGGGGAGGCTATAGGACATTTTGGATAAGTTTCCCTTCTTTCAGATTCTAATCGTGCGATAGAGCTCTTTCCTAAGAAATCTGTGATGATTCGTGCGTTGCTCTAAGCCGTTCGACTATGCCTCATCCACGAGGCGATAGAGACAGTAATTTTCGAACTCTTACAGATGAGATCCTTTGAGATAAAGTAATTGGAATGGTCGAAAGACTGTCTAGGCTTGTGAAAAGCCGACTGAGGTGCGAAGTTGATTGACTAGAAAGAGGGCACTATTGATCATATGAATCGTGCATTTGAGTTATCTCTAGGTGTACCTAGACCCATTTGTTTTTCAAAACTATCTTCCGAGGTGACCCATGAAAGGGAAACATATGTCTCTAAAGAGTTTGATGTTACCACTTAAGAGTGAGATGTGAGGTCTTATAAATCCTGAATAGAATCGAATCATCCCAGAGTTAGAAGGATGATAATGGAAAGAAAGGGACGAGATGAGAAGAGTGATGACTGATTGAGGCTCGTAGTTTGAGTTACATATTAATTAGGTAAATAATGAGGCGGTGAGTCAATTGAATAAGTTTGGTGAAAGAGTCGTGAATACCCTATGATTCTTATGATAAGGTACAGAGAAAGAGTTATGGTCAGAATGTGAAAGAGTGTGTTCAAACTAGAAGGAAGTTTTCTTGATGTGTTGTAGTATTCATGCTATTAAGGGTGAAGTGTAGATGTTGAATAGAGGAAAAGAGTGCTTTCAATGTGATAGATCTAAATTAGGCTTATGATTTTTAATTGTGAGTTTATGAGACTCATCGAGTTATGAGGTTAGACAGATAAGAAGAGGCTTGATGATATGTATCCATGATTGTGTAAAGATGTGTGAAGCTCTAAGTTATGATTGCTATAAGAATCTAGATAGTATATTCGAGTTATCGATGTGGAGTAGGCTGATGTAAGTAATCTTAATCATCATGAGTAACTAAGTTGATTTGGGGCTTATCAATAGATGATGACGAGTTTCCATGATAGACTAATTCGTATGCAATTAAATTTATGGGAGCGCAGAAGTTGAGCGCCAGCAGGCAAAAAGAAGAGGTTAGATTGTGAGAGTTATGAGAAGTGGTTATGTACGCCATAAGAATAGCAAATATAGAGATTTACATAGAGGCTGGAAGGAGCTAAGAGTGATAGAGTTGAAAAGAGTCCGAGTGGCTAGTTATATGTATGCGACTATAGCATAACAGAAGAGCTTAAGATATTCTTGTGGATAGTGATTCCTTGACCATGTGGAGGTATATACTTATAACCTAGTAGAGAAAATTGATTTATGAATGTAGAGAGAGGACCTTGAGAGCTAAGGAAGAGTTGATGTAAAGCCCGATAAAATTATCAAAGTACCCCTAGAGGAGAGATGTGCGCATAACACGTCTTCCGATGCTTGGATGGCAAATCCGAGGCCGAATTTGTGATCAACACAAAAATATGAGTGGGGCAAAGGCTTCGGTCGATTTTTAGAGTGACCGAGTGGAAAGATAATTTTTTGATCCGAACACCAAAACAGTGTCGATGCGCGACACACCTATAGCGGAGTGACAATTGCGTTTTTTTCAAAACTTTTCGACGGGATTGGGAAAACTCGTTCGAAAACTTTTTGCAGAAAATGTACTGTTCGAGACCAGTCCGCGTCGCGGACTGAGTCACTTTGAGGCTAGAAATTTCTAAAATTATTGAGGGGCATTCTGGTCCATTCCTAACACCTTATAAACTCCCTATACGACTAATATAAGTCGTTTTAACATGAAAAGAGTCTAAAACCTCATTCTAAGTCCTTTTCTAACAATTGAATAGGACTAGAGCTTGAGAGAAGAGGAGAAGAGTTTGAGATGGAAAAATTCAAGAGAGAACGAGAGTTCTTAATTCTAATGATGATGTGATGTCATTTCCTTTTTAAGATTATAGATGAGAAGGAGGAGTTAGAGAAATTGTGAGGAGTCTAAATTATATGTAAAACTATATTAGTATCTCCCGAGGTAAGAGTTCATGCGATCGAGGGTGTAAGCTGCTATGATAGGCTTAAATATGTGGATGTTATTATGCAAATGTATTAGAGTGATGAGGACGAGCAGTATTCTCTAAGTACAGGTTACTATGGAGTAAGAGTTCTTGATTCTGATGTCATCTTACGTGTGCACTGACCTTCGGCTTATTATGCCATTATTGATGATATGATGTAGAGCATCAAGCTTTAGAGGTATAATCATGCTTAATCTGCATGGAGAGGTAGTAGTTTGGGGGTCTATTTAAGGTCCCAAAACGCATAATACGTCAATTTCATAAGTCAAAACCCTCTCTTTCACTTCTAAACATAAAACACTCAAAATCATCAAGAAAGTCATCAAGCTAGGATTAACTTTCAAGATTCTTCATGAAGGTGAGTATTCTCCATAAGCTTTAAGCTAATTTCTCTATCTATGCATGAAATCCCTAATAGAATATTAAATCCTAACCTAGGGTTTCAAGAAAGCAAATTCAAGAATCCCAAGAAAGGATTCCTTGATTCTTCTTTCCATGGATTAGGGTTCTTTATCAAGAAACTCTAAAGATTTTGTGTCAAGAAGTCAAGAATCAAAAAGAAGTTCTTCAACAATGTCTTTCCAAGTTCTTCCATTCTAAAAGAACTATCGAGGTTGAGGATTTTCTCCAAGAAACGATTATTCATCAAATTTTGATTGTAATATCAAATTTCCAGGTATGTAAGGCTTCACTTAAAGCATGGGAATGTCCTTCCATGTGCCCCATGAGTAACGTATTGAAGTTTAATGGTGATGATGTTAGGGTGATGAATTGAAACATGTATAATTCATGTAATGTAATGAATAATTGTCATTATTTTATGTATAAACCTACATATTTTTCTGCATTGATGATGATCATCATAAAATTTCTATAAACCCTAAATCATTTTTGTGAAGTGCATATGTTTTAAAAACCTTATAATTATGATGATTTGAAAAGCCTGCATAATGAATATAGGGTGGTATGTTTAGAGTCTTGAAGAATGATAATGATGTTATGATGACTATGTTGATGTCTCTAAGTTGAGAGTTAAAGTTCCTAAACTAGTATTCCTAAAGTCTATGATGTGGAAGTAACTGCTAATGAGATGATGATGATGTTAATGTTAATGCAATGAGATGATGATGATGTTAATGTTAATGTAATGAGATGATGATGATACTAATGTAAATGAGATGTTAATGATGATGTAATGTGTCCCTATGGGGACTAATGATGATGTAATGTGTCCCTATGGGACTAATGATGTTAATGTTTTATGAGCATGTCGAGTCTTGGGAGGAGTATTGAGCACCGAAATGGATAAAAGTGAGTCCCGCTTGAGTCCATTAACTACGTGGCCCGCGTAGGAAGAGAGGATTGAACCGCAATGCGGATGGCTCCTATCTTGTCCCAAATGAGGACTAATGTTATGTTTTAAGGATCCACTAATGTTACATCTCTTACCCCGGGCAGGGTAAGGGATGGATATGGCAACGACATCGTTTCGTTGTATCATTACTGGCTCATAAGTGATGGTTGTCGGTTAAAGAAACTCCCAGTTAGGCCTCTCAGAAAAGGTTTCCCTAATAGTACTCTAATGTCAATGTTAATGTAAAGGTCAATGTTAATGTAAAGGTCAATGTTAATATTTCCTTAATATAAATGTTAAAGTCTCATGATGATGTACGTCATGTTCGGATGATTCTAATGATGTGATTCAGCTATTTACATGCCAGTACATTCCACGTACTGACGCCATTTGGCGCTGCATCGTTTTATGATGCAGATACAGGAGCTAGAGGACTTCAGGATCCGCCCTGTTGAAGCCAAGTGTTTGCAAGTTCTGACTATGGTGAGCCTCCCTATTTTCGGAGGAAACCTTTATTTGATGCTATCCTATTATTTCATTGAGTCGGGTAGCCATGGCATGTCATGGTCCCCTTCTTAGACGGTTTAGATAATGTTAGAGGCTTCGTAGACATAATGATGTACTCAAGGTGAATGTTTTGATAACTGAGCAATATTTCTTTGCTTGGGTTTTTATGATCAGATTAATGTTTGGCCATTGGCCCACTACTTTTAAGTATTATTTACTGTTTCCTTCCGCAATGTCTGAAATGAATGATGTGATGAAGCTAAGTGGTTCACTTGGGGGCTAGAAATAGTCTCTGAGTGCCGGCCACGCCTAAGGTACCCTCCCGGGGCGTGACAAGATTATGATCAACTTAGATCCTTTGGATGCTCATGTTACCCTACTATGCCAAAAGCCCTTAGAAACAAACTTGAGCCCAGAATAATCCCTCGTGTCTTTATGGGATACCCTTTTGGAACCAAAGGCTACAAGGTAATGAATCTTGCTACAAAAAGAATACATGTTTCTAGAGATGTAGTATTTCATGAAGACATCTTTCCTTTTTCTTTATCTTTAGAAAAGTACTCATTCCCTCCTACTTCCAAGTTTATTCATTCTAGTACTAACTTTGTTGATCATAATGACTCAAATACACAGCACTTCTGTAATTGATCACATTAGTAGCATTGGTACAGATGCAACTTTGTCACCTCAATACTATAGTCCATCAGAATTACTTCCACAAATTTCCGAACCAAACAACAATGATAATCATCATCCCTTACCACAAACAATTCTTTCAGTAGTACAAAGAAGATCTGATAAACTGAGCAAAATGCCTAAACACCTAAAGGACTACATTGTTTCTGCACCCAACTTAAGGAACACACCTACTATTACACAACCTAGTACCAACATATCCCTTACCACATTATTCACCAAACATCACCACATCTCTTCTGATATAATTATATCCAACAGTCAGTTATTTGTTGAAAATGTTTATCATGATAGTGAACCATCTTCATTTGAAGAAGCATCACTAAACCCTGCCTAGCAAAAAGCTATGTCTCAGGAATTTGAAGCTCTGTATGCAAATAACACTTGGGACCTTATGAAGTTACCAAAAGAAAAACAAGTTATTTGGTGTAGATGGGTGTACAAAGTGAAACACAAAACAGATGGGAGTATAAAGTGGTTCAAGCCCTAGCTTTAGTGACTTTTTGGAAGAACGCTTTGGAATAGGATTTTGAAACCCTTTTCTTAGAAACCGACCTTTATTGGTCGTAGGGGAACGTTTAGGATAAATAGGAATGGACTAAAATGTCCTCCATAATTTAAAAGAATTTTCCTCGACCTAAAATAACACAGTCCACGATGCAGACCTGTCGCGGATAGTGTATTTTCAGAAAATTCAACTCCATCGAAAAATCACAGAAAACCATAAGTGTGGCTCCGCGACAGGTCCACGACGCGGTTCTATCACTCAGGCACACTGTTTTTCGTTCCAACCTCAACTTCTTTCAAGCCCTAGCTTTAGTGACTTTTTGGAAGAACGCTTTAGAATGGGATTTTTGAAACCCTTTTCTTAGAAACCAACCTTTATTGGTCGTAGGGAAATGTTTAGGATAAATAGGAATGGATTAAAATGCCCTCCGTAATTTAAAAGAAATTTTCCCCGACCTGAAATAACACAGTCCGCGACGCGGACCTGTCGCGGACAGTGTATTTTTCGGAAAATTCAACTCCGTTGAAAAATCATAGAAAACCATAAGTGTGGCTCCGCGACAGGTCCGCGACGCGGTTCCATCGCACAGGCACACTATTTTTCGTTTTGGAACAAAAAATTATCTTTCGACTCGATCGCTCTAAAAATCGATCGAGACCCTCTTCCCACTCCATTTTCAGTGCTGATCATGAATCCGCTCTCAGATTTTCAATCCGAGCATCGGAAGATGCGTTTTACGCACACCTCTTCCCTAGGGGTACTTTGGTAATTTACTGTTGCGATCATTCGTCCTCGAATAATGAGTAGGAATGATAATTTGGCACGAATAGACTCAAGACTCACTCGATACGCACTCAGTAACATCACCACCTCAACTTCTCATTGACTTCATTAACATATACTCAGACATCAATACTATAAATATCACATCATGGTAGGAACATCAATTTACATAAAAGTAAGAATGTTACCTTCAACACATTCATCAACCTCGAGCACGAACAGGTGCGGGTATTTAGCTTTCATCTTTTCCTCAGCTTCCCATGTGACTTCCTCAACAAATTGATTCCTGCACAAGACTTTGACAGAGGCTATCTCTTTGTTCCTCAGTCTGCGAACCTGTCGATCAAGGATCTGGACTGGGATTTCCTCATAGGACAAACTGTCTCTGACTCCCGTGCTCTCGACAGGAATTACCAAGGCAGGATCTCCCAAACATTTCTTTAATATCAAAATATGGAACACCAGATGGATTCTATCTAACTCGGAAGGTAATTCTAGCTCGTAGGCGACCTTCCCAATTCTTCACACAATCTGGTACAGACCAATGTAGCGAGGACTTAATTTCCCCTTTTTCCCAAACCTCATGACACCCTTCATGGGTGATACCTTCAGGTAAACCCAATCGCTCACCTCAAACTCTAGGTCTCTTCTCCTCACATCTGTGTAAGATTTCTGACGGCTTTGGGCAGTCTTCAATCTTTCCCGAATAATCTTCACCTTCTCCATGGACTGGTGGACAAGGTTAGGACCAATCAACTCAGCCTCTCCAACTTCAAACCACCCAATGGGTGATCTACGTCTCCTCCCATACAAGGCCTCATAAAGGGCCATTTGAATGCTCGCATGATAACTATTGTTATATGCGAATTCAATCAATGGTAAATGATCAACCTAATTTCCTTTGAAATCAAGGACGCATGCTCTCAACATGTCCTCTACCGTCTGAATAGTGCGCTCTGCCTGACCATCCGTCTGTGGATGAAAAGCTGTGCTCAAATTCACTTTGGTACCCAATCCTTTCTGGAAAGACTTCCAGAAATGAGAAGTAAATTGGGCTCCTCTGTCTGAGATAATGGACAAGGGAACTCCATGCAACCTCACAATCTCTTGGATATATATCTTAGCATAATCCTCTGTAGTGTTGGTCGTCTTGACTGCCAGGAAATGCGCTGACTTCGTCATTCTGTCCACAATTACCCATATAGAATCATGCTGCCTCCGGGATCTCGGTAGGCCAGTGATGAAATCCATGTTAATCATCTCCCACTTCCATTCTGGAATCTCAATGTTTTGGGCCAAGCCAATTGGTCTTTGATGCTCAACTTTTACTTGTTGGCAATTTGGGCATCTTGAAACAAACTCCGCGATATCCTGCTTCATTCCACTCCACCAATAGACCTCTCACAGTTCGTGATACATCTTGGTGGAGCCCGGATGAATGGTGTATCTAGTATTATGGGCCTCAGCCAGAATCCTCTCTCGGACACATAGCCTACTTTGGTACCTCAATACCCCATCTCCCCATTTGGAGAAGACCATCACTTTTTGCTTCTGAACATCCTCCTTCAATTGTAGTATAATAGGATCTCGATCCTACTTCTCTTTTACCTCAGTCACTAGGGACGATGCAGACCCATTCTGAACATTAATTCCTCCCTCGTCATTCTCCTCAAGCTGGACTCCCAATCGAGCCAACCTATGCACTTCCTTCACTACTCCTTCTTCTCTTCCTCAACATGGGTTGTGCTACCCATAGACAACCTGCTAAGAGCATCAGCAACAATATTAGCTTTACCTGGGTGGTACATGATGCTTATGTCATAATCCTTGAGCAATTCCAACCACCTCCTTTGTCGCAGGTTGAGCTCTCTCTGACTGAAGACATACTGTAAGCTCTTGTGATCCGTAAACACGTCCACATGCACTCCATACAAGTAGTGGCGCCAGATTTTAAGTGCGAACACCACTGCTGCCAATTCAAGATCATGGGTCGGATAGTTCTTCTCATGAACTTTAAGATGCCTGGAAGCATAAGCCACCACTTTACCTCTTTGCATTAACACACATCCCAATCCAACTCTTGACGCATCATAGTATATTACAAAACCTTCCGTCCCGTCAGGCAAGGTCAATACAGCTGCAGTAGTCAACCTAGTCTTTAACTCTTGGAAGCTCTTATCACATTCCTCAGACCACTCAAACTTGACCTTTTTCTGGATCAGTTTGGTCAATGGGGCGGATAGAGAAGAAAATCCCTCAACAAATTTGCGGTAGTAGCCTGCCAACCCCAAGAAACTCCTTATGTCAGTTGGAGAGGTCGGTCTTGGCCAGCTGGCAACCGCTTCAATCTTCTGACCATCTACTCGGATCCCATCACCTGAAACTACATGGCCTAGGAAGGCCACTGATTTGAGCCAAAACTCACATTTGGAGAACTTCGCATACAACTCCTGGTCCTTAAGAGTTTGAAGGACAACTGTAAGATGCTTAGCATGCTCTTCCTCATTCCTCGAATATACCAAGATATCATCAATGAACACGATCACGAACATATCAAGGTAGGGCCTGAACACCCTATTCATCAAATCCATGAAAGCTGTAGGTGCATTCGTTAACCCAAAGGACATGACCAAGAAATCAAAGTGGCCATATCTTGTCCTAAAAGATGTCTTTGGAATATCACATTCCCTCACCTTCAACTGGTGGTAACCTGATCTGAGGTCTATCTTTGAAAAGCATGAGGCACCCTGAAGTTGGTCAAACAAGTCATCTATCCTGGGAAGAGGATATTTATTCTTGACTGTGACCTTGTTCAGTTGCCTATAATCTATGCACATTCTCAGAGACCCATCTTTCTTTCGTACAAACAGAACGGGAGCACCCCAAGGAGAAATACTGGGTCTAATAAAACCCTTTTCTAACAGATCCTTCAACTGCTCCTTCAACTCTTTCAACTCAGCAAGGGCCATCCTATATGGTGGGACCGAAATGAGCTGCGTCTCAGGAAGTACATCAATACCGAAGCCGATCTCCCTATCGGGAGGGACTCCGGGTAAATCCTCAGGGAACACCTCGGGGAACTCATTCACAATCGGGACTGACTCAAGAGTAGGGGACTCAACATCATCAGATTTAACTCGTACAAGGTGATAGATACACCCCTTAGAGATTAACCTCCTCGCCCTCAGGTAAGAAATAAATTTACCCTTGGGTGCAATATAACCTCCCTTCCACTCTAGGACCGATTCATTAGGAAATTAAAATTTAACAACTCGGGTCCTACAATCTATGGATGCATGGCAAGCATGGAGCCAATCCATACCAAGAATCACATCAAAGTCAACTATCTCCAACTCTACCAAATTGGCCAAAATATCCCTATGACAGATGGAAACTATACACTCTATAGATCCTCTTAGCCAAGATTGACTCACCAGTAGGAGCCGAAACAGTGTAAGGCTCAAGCAAACACTCGGGAAGAATCTCAAACTTATTGGCCACATAGGGCGTCACAAAAGATAAGGTGGCACCCGGGTCAAGCAATGCATAACAATCATAAGAAAGGATTCAGAGCATACCCGTAACAACATCTGGAGCAATCTCTTGGTCTTGTCGATTACCCATCGCATACAAATGGTTTGTATGGCCTCCTGCATTTGCAGTAGTTGCCTTCTGATGACTACCCTCGGGGGCGCTGCAGAAGACTGAGCTCTATTACCTCTATCACTCCACCTCTGATTCCTCATAGGGCACTCACCCTGGAAATGGCCAAGCTGTCCACAGGTAAAGCAATTATTGGTGCCCTCACGCCACGCGCCAAGATACAACCTGCCACATCTGCCACAAGGTGGCCTTCCCCTCGGACCTTGAGCAACACTGGCTTGGGACTGAGGTCCCTGTGCTCTGATGTTCTAATTACCATAGGATCTCTGATCATACCTGTTTTGCTGAATAGGTGCACTCGCCATCGAAGGTGCATGGCTAGAAGACTTCTTTTGAAAGAAGGTTCTATCAACTTTATTCTGTTTCTACTGATTAGGCTCATGCCCTGCCGATTTGGCTTTCTTCTTCTGCTGCTCTTCTCTGTCCCTCTGCTTGTCCTTGTCAGTCTGCTAGGCATAGACCATAAGTCTAGCAATATCCATGTCTGGGATCAGCAATGCTGCCTTACACTCCCTCTTCACATGACTGCCCAACCCAGACACATACTTTCTCATTTTTGTCCTCATATCAAGGACCATCTCTGGAGCATATCTGGACAGCTGGATGAACTTCAAGCTATACTCTTTGACTGTCAACCCCTCTTGCTTCAAATTCACGAACTCCTCGACCTCTGCCTCTCTCAACTCTTGGGGAAAGAAGTGATCGAGAAAAGTACTCTCAAACTCCTCCCACTCAGCAGGCTCAGCATCCTCACCCCTACCATCCTCCCACTGGTTATACCAGACATTGGCAACATCCTTAAGCTGATAAGAGACCAGCTAGACTCCCTCCGCCTCATTTGCATGCATAGCCCTCAAGATCTTACGCACCTCATCAATGAAGTTTCGTGGGTCCTCCTCAACCTTTGACCCCGTATAGACTGGCGGGTTCATCCTCAGGAAATCTCTGAGCCTGGTTGCAGCTACAGGCTCTTGGGAGCTGGAGCTAGGGACCTGGGGACCGCGACTGCTACTCTGAGAGGCCACTAACTGGGTGAGCATAGCAATAGCTCCCCTGAAGTCTGCTTTCGAAGTGGAGGATAACAGAACAAGAGGTGCTGGTGGAGCCTCAGTAGCTCTAGCAGGTTGTCCCCGTCTTCTTGTCCTATGCTGATTGGGAGCCACTGGTAAGGGATTCTCAGTGTTAGGGACTGAAGCATCTCTTTGGGCAGTAGTGCGTTTTGGAGGCATTATTTGCAAACGCGTAACGCACGAATTAGAAAGGGGGTTTCATAGAGCCAAGCTCTATTGCATGAACTTAGAACATCAAAGAAGGGTAACCATTTTCTAAATGCCCTGTAGCATCCTGTTTATGAAGTGTGGTGCACAACATACGCATAAACAAGACTCTACTAGACACGGCTTCATAGACTCCCTAGGACTCTTGAACTCTGTGCTCTAATACCAAGTTTGTCACGCCCTGGGAGGGTATCCTAGACGTGGCCGGCACTCAGAGACTATTGCTAGTCCCCGAGCGAACCACTTAGCCTCATCACATCATTCAACATCAACATAGCGAAAACATCATAAATAGAATACCTCAGGTAAGGGCCAAATGGCCAAACATCAGTCTCAACATCAACTAAGTAAGTAAAGTACTACTTAGTTCATAAGGGAAATATCCACATCAACCTCGACATCATGTCTACGAAGCCTCTAACCTGACTCAACTGTCTAAGAATGGTGCCATGACATGCCATGGCTATCGGACTCAATGCAATAAGGGAAACATAAAATAGAAGGGTCTCCTCCGGATAGCAAGGAGGCTCACCAAAGTCTGAACTCAAAATCTTTGACCTCAACGGTGCGCCTGCTGAAGTCCTCTAACTCTTGTATCTGCATCATGAAACGATGCAGCGCCAAATGGCGTCAGTATGTGGAATGTACTGGCATGTAAAATAGCTGAATAACAGGGTAAGTACACAGCATAAAGAAACATCAACTCAACATCATACTCCATCAGGATATCAAAAGTCTATCTAAGGCAAGAGATTAGATTAGACAATCAAGAGATTAGATTAGACAATTGACTCATCAACCTCTCATCAATCATCGACGTTACATCAAGCTCATCTCAAGGAACCTCAACATCAACTCACATCACAGGAACATCACATCGACTCAAGGGAACATCATATCGACTCAAGGACTCGACTCAAACATCACATCAACATCAACATCAGAGTTCTATCAAATGGAACCTAACTGGGAGTTTCTCTAACCGACAACCATCACCTATGAGCCGGTGATGATACAACGAAGCGATGTCGTTGCCACATCCATTCAATACCCTGCCCGGGGTAAAGGACATAACCTCAGTGGATCAACAAGAAAAACCTCAGTCCTCATTTGGGACAAGACAGAAGCCATCAGCATTGCGGTTCAATCCTCTCTTCCTACGCGGGCCACATAGTTAATGGGTTCGAGTGGGACTCACTCTTTACCCATTTCGGTGCTCAATACTCCTCCCAGAACTCGACATGCTCATAAAACATCAACCTCATCAGTCCCATAGGGACATAATACCTCATCATCAGTCACATAAGGACATGATATAATACCTCAACATCAACATCGGTCCCAGAGGGACATAGTATAAAACCTCAACATCAACAGCAGTCCCATTGGGACATAGTATAAAACCTCAACATCAACACCAGTCCCATAGGGACATAGTATAAAACCTCAACATCAACATCAGTCCCATAGGGACATAGTACCTCACCTCATAACATCAACATCAACATCAGAACTCAAGATACTCATTTAGCAATTAAATCTCAATGCTAAGACATCATAAAACATCATTCTCATCAACATAATTATAACATCATCATCGTCAAGGCTCTAGACATATCTCCTAATTTCATTATGCATGCTCTTTCCAAAACACAATAATTATAGGATTTTGAAATGCACTCATGAAAATGAATTATGATGTAAAACAAAATAGTGATGATCATTAACTCACGTAGGAAAATTATTTATACATAAAATAACGTAGATTTTACATGCATCAAACTCTTCACATTAACCTCATTATGTCAAGATATAATACTCAATACTCAGAAGGGCACATGGGAGAACATTCCCATGCTTTAGGTTACCCTTACATACCCGGAAAGTTTTGCTAACACGAATTTGCACAACCTTCTCCTGATCTCCTCAACTTCAACTTCCTTCAAGCCTAGCTTTAGTGACTTTTTGGAAGAACGCTTTAGAATGGGATTTTTGAAACCCTTTTCTTAGAAATCGACCTTTATTGGTCGTAGGAAAACGTTTAGGATAAATAGGAATGGACTAAAATGCCCTCCGTAATTTTAAAGAATTTTTCCCCGACCTGAAATAACACAGTCCGCGATGCAGACCTGTCGCGGACAGTGTATTTCCAAAAAATTCAACTCCGTCGAAAAATCACTGAAAACCATAAGTGTGGCTCCGCGACAGGTCCGCGATGCGGTTCCATCGCGCAGGCACACTATTTTTCGTTTTGGAACGAAAAATCATCTTTCGACTCGATCGCTCTAAAAATCGACCGAGACCCTCTTCCCACTCCATTTTCAGTGCTGATCACGAATTCGCTCTCGGATTTTCAATCTGAACATCGGAAGACGCGTTTTACGCACACCTCTTCCCTAGGGGTACTTTGGTAATTTACTGGGTGTTACACTTTCCGAATTCAAATTTTAGAGCATCTCTCCAGAGAAACGATAAATTGATATTTAATATAAATTATAGCGTTCAAGTATATGACTCAAGTTATTAAAACTACTGTCTTTGTTCTCTTATTAAAAGTATCAAATAAAAGAAAACAAATGGTAAGTAAATATTTTATTATTTGAATGTTGTTGTAGTAGAAAATATGAACGTATTAATTATAATTCATATCAAGGTAGATCGGAGGTGGACATGAATTTAAAGCTCAACAATAAACTAAAATATTTTTTCCATTGAGCACTAGAAGAACATAGAATTACCAACATAAATTATGGTGCAATGGTGAGACTACTCTATTATTTATCAACGATCTAGGATTTGAGCCCTGGAGAAAATTCTGTTAGGAGCTCTACCCTAAATGGGTCCTATAGTGTGCGATTCAAATTTAGTTGGAGCTCCGATGCAGACATAGGATGAGGGGGAAAAGGACATATATACAATCTAAAGTACATTAAATTATTTTCATTATTTTTCTTTAAATAATTATTATTTAATTATTCTTCTAATATTTAAGACTTTAAAACCAACTTAAATGTAGTTATTGAGAACTCGCGGAAGATGTAAAAATTCTTAATTAAATTGAGTCGTCACTATGATATTCGATTCCAGGTAGAATTGATGAAGTTGGGAAGACTAATTGATATTCTTATATATTTTTATGTTAACGGGAAGGAGTCTAGAAATTGTACAAGTGTAGTATATTTATGTAAATATGCCAAGTGCAAACTTTGTAACAATTTGAGACGTTATTTTAAGCATTAATGTCTGTTTTGGTGTTTTATGATATTTTTCGTGTATTTTGTAATTGATCAGATTTTAGTTTTAAAGATGTACTTTAAATAGGATTAGATCTATATCTCCCTTTGTGTGTAATTTATTTTGATAGTACAAAATATTAAAAAAGAAGTATAATTATATACTTTTCTCTTTCTTTTTCAATATCATTGATTTCAAGTTATTGGCTGATGTTGTTTTGATATTTATAATTTGATATATTTTCAAGAAATTATATGATGAAGACGATAAAGATATTACTTTTGAAGACGCTAAAAAAATGTAAAATCATTTAAAAAATTATTGGGTGTCAGATTTCATTTCAAAATCCTTTATATATTTATTTAGGTCTTTGAATTAACTAAAATTATAAATATTAATCTATTTCAACCAAGGATTAGATGGGGAGCCTAACTCCTGCCCTCTCGCTTGAGATGGAAGAAAAGCTGAGAAATTGAGAGGCCTGGAGTAGTGGTGGAGATGTAAATAATATGTGGGACATTACTGCTGGTTACATTCGAAAGGTAGCCTCTGAGGTACTAGGGGTTTCGAGAGGGACTTTCGGGGACGTCAAGGTGATTGGTGGTGGAATGAAGAAGTTCAAGACAAAGTAAAAGCTAAGAAGGTGGCCTATACAAAGTGGTTGGAGTGTAGGGAGGAGGATGAAAAACAAAGGCTTAAGGAGATTTATAAGACGGCTAAGTCAGAAGCAAAGATGGCGGTGACGAGTGCTAAGACAGCAGCGTTTGAGCGCCTATATGAGGAGCTAAGTGATAAAGGCGCGGACAAGCGAATGTATAGGCTTGCTAAAGAGAGAGAAAGGAAAGCTCGCGACTTGGATCAAGTGAAGTGCATCAAGGATGAGGAGGGGGAGGTGCTAGTGGATGTGACTTCTATTAAACAAAGGTGGCAAGCTTACTTTCAGAAACTTTTAAATGAAAAAGGAGATAGTGATATTGAGCTAGGCGAGTTAGCACATTCCGAAAGTCTTCGAGACTTTGGCTATTGCAGGCGGTTCGGAGTTGAGGAGGTTAGAAGGGCTATTAGTAGGATGAAGAGAGGGAGGGCGCTCGGACCGGATGAGATTCCGATAGATTTTTGAAAGAGTATGATCAAGGATGGCATAGAGTGGCTGACTAGACTATTCAATACTATCATGAAGACGGCCAAGATGCCGGAGGAATGGAGGAGGAGTACAATGGTCCCACTGTATAAGAACAAAGGTGATATTCAAAGCTGTAATAATTACAGGGGTATCAAGTTGTTGACTCATACTATGAAGGCATGGGAGAGAGTGGTGGAGATGAGGGTGAGAAAAGTAGTTTCTATCTCAGAAAACCAGTTTGGATTCATGCCAGGACGGTCGATTACTGAAGCGATCCACCTTGTTCGGAGATTAGTGGAGAAATACAGGGAAAGTAAGAAGGACCTTCATATGGTGTTCATTGATCTTAAGAAGGCCTATGACAAAGTCCCGAGGGATGTCCTATGGAGGTGTTTGGAGATGAAAGGCGTCCCAATGGCATATATTAGAGTGATAAAGGACATGTATGACGGGGCCATAACTCGGGTAAGAACGGTGGGAGGAGACTCTGAATATTTTCCTATTCAGATGGGACTTCACCAAGGATCTGTACTGAGCCCTTTTTTATTTTCCTTGGTGTTGGATGAGCTGACGCGATCTATCCAGGAGGAAGTCCCATGGTGTATGTTGTTTGCAGATGACATAGTATTGATTGATGAGACCTAGACCAAAGTTAATGATAGGTTGGAGGTTTGGAGACACGCTTTGGAGACCAAAGGATTTAAACTGAGCAGGACCAAAACAGAATACTTGGAGTGCAAATTCAGTGAAGCGAGGGATGAAACAGACATTGATGTGAGACTTGCAGCTCACCTTATCCCCAAGAAGGAAAGCTTTAAGTATCTGGGGTCTATTATCCAGAGTAGTGGGGATATCGACGACGATGTTACACATCGTATTGGGGCGGCTTGGACAAAATGGAGGTTGGCCTCTGGAGTATTGTGTGATAAGAAGATACCATATACACTCAAAGGTAAGTTCTACAGAATGGTGGTTAGACCTGCTTTGTTGTATGGGGTGGAGTGTTGACCAATAAAGAATGTACATGTTCAGAAAATGCAGGTCGCAGAAATGAGGATGTTACGATGGATGTGTGGTCACACCAGGAGCGATAAGATTAGGAACGAGGTCATTCGGGAGAAGCTAGAGGTGGCCCCTGTAGCTGACAAGATGAGGGAAGCGAGACTGCGATGGTTTGGACATGTACAGAGAAGGAGTACCGATGCCCCTGTTAGAAGGTGTGAGAGGTTAGATTTGGAAGCTATACGGAGGAGTAGAGGTAGGCCAAAGAAGTATTGGGGGGAGGTGATTAGAAACGATATGGTGAAACTTGATCTCACCAAGGACATGACCTTAGACAGGAAGGAGTGGAGGTCGAGAATTAGAGTAGCAGGCTAATAGGGAGGATAGGAAGGAGTGGTAATTGTCTGTCTTTTATATGTTATTTATCTGCCTTTATATGTTTACTATCCTGTATCTATGTATTATTATGTGTTCTTCTCTTTTTGCCTGTATATCATATCTAGCATATTCTGCTGATGGGTTTTTGTGATGAGGGTTTCCAGGAAACAGCCTCTCTACCTATGTGGTAGTGGTAAGGTCTGCGTACATCTTACCCTCCCCAGACCCCACTTGTGGGATTTCACTGGGTATGTTGTTGTTGTTGTTAAAGTATTTAACCATCCCATCTAAAAGCTTAAGCTATTAAATAGAGCAATTTTTTATTATTTAATTATACTCTCATTAGAAATTAGCTAAAATATTTCTTACTAAATTATCATTATTTGAAATATGTTAAAATTCTAAATTTTAAGATTTTAAAATTTATTTAATTTTTTTTACCATCCTTCATTAAAAGAACCTACAATAGATAAAATTGTCATTTGTTGTTTTCGTCAAATGATTATCATTTTCTAATATTTAAGGCTTTCAAATCAATTAAAGTCCTCATTTGATGAAATCATAATATTTAACACTTCTAAATCAAATAATATCCTGTCTTATTTAAAAAATAAATACAATTCTATTTAAGTAATATTTGGATGAAACTTTACAAAAAGTTAGTGTCAAATAATTTTTGAAAATTAATGTAATTGTAACTGAATACTTAAAGTTCTCTCTTTTGAATCTTTACTTATTTGTAAAATATAAGAACTTAATTTAATACTTTAAAATTGATTAAAGTTTTGCTTCTTACCTCTTTCCTTAATTCAAGATATAACAGGAAAAAATATAGCAGGTAGACATTAACACATCAGATGAAATTGAACAAACACAATTCAATTTTGAGCAAAACGAAATAAAACTGAACAAACTAACTTCAATTTTAAGGATTGAAATTTACCTGGAATGAATGCCTTTGGTCCGAAGAAAGAAAATGTTTACCGATGAAGTTAATCGATGAGATGGTACAGGAGAAAATGGAAGTTCAAAGTATAGGGGCGAGGTGTTTAAAGGTGAAAATACATGCTGAGGCGTTTATTAGAATCACCTAAAGATGACAGTTTGTTTGTAATCAAGAGTTAGAAAAGACTAATATACCCCCAAAGCTAATTATATAGACTTAGGGGTCGTTTGGTACAAAAATGAATAATGCAGGGATTAGTAATGCAAGGATTAGTAATGCAGGGATTAGTTGTGCAGGGATCAGTAATGCTGGGATTATTTTTTATCCCGTGTTTGGTGTATTGCTTTCCACTTAATTTTGTGTTTAATTTAAAATTCTATAAAAAGCTCATTTCCATTTATACCCTTGAACTATTATAAGATTTCCCTTTGAAATTCTATAAAAAACTCATTTCATTTCCACTCCATGTAACAACGTATTCTTGCTACATGCAGAAGCATCATAGGGAGGGTTTAAAAAGAAGAATTATTTTCGAAGGTTCCGTTTTTTTATAGGAATCGTTCAACAGCTTCTGTTGTTGTTTGTCAGTGTTAGTTTGGAGCTATTTGCTTGCTTGTGTGTGGAACATTTGTTCTGTAAGGCGGATTATGTTGTATAGTTGATTCTGTAAGGGGTTGTGGTGTAGTTGATTGATTAATTATGTATTGTATTTGTTGCTGCACATCAGTGGTAATCATTTGTCCTTCATCGACAGATTCATAGTTTGAGTAAAAAATTCTTCAATTCTCTTTTTTGTGATTCGTTGTAATGTATGGATGTTTTTCTACCATGACTGGGAGATTTGGATTCATTTAAATGGTTGGCTCAAGTTGCTATTGTTCTTTGAGCTTAACTATTGCTACTGCACCATTTGTACAAATATACTTTTTCCTTGTTATTTTGTGGCTTCACATTGGTATATTTTATTCATCATTTTCTTTGTTCTCTGATTCTTTAACTCGTTGTGTTCTTCTAGTTCATTTCTGGGCACCAACTTTCAAGTGGGGCATCAGTATTGCAAATATTGCAGACTTTGCTAAACCTCCTGAAAAGATTTCATATCCTCAGCAAATAGGTGCCAAAGAGCAGATAGAACTTCTAAGCATTTATAAAATTATATAAAGAAATTGAGGGGTAGTTTAGTCATTTTATTTTTGTATCCATGTATTGCTAAGCCTAGTATTAGTAATCCCTAGATATACTAGGGATTAGCTAATACCACATATATGGGATTAAATTATCCATGTATTAGATGTAAGTAGCAACCAAACATTGTATTGTGTGGACTATACATCTAATACATGGATAATTTTGATTAACACATCCTACCAAATATGCTGTTAAAGAATACATGTTGAAAAGCCATTTTCTAATATAAGGAAAATTTATTTCATGTATTTAATAATTTAAAATTGATTGAAATTTTGATCGTTAAGTTTTTCTTATTTGAATTGAATTAAAAGTTCTGACTCTCATAGTTCAAATAACAAAATTTTGTTTTGAATAAAACATAATTGCATAACTAGACAAAAATACGATATTTATTCTGTAATATTTGCTTTAAGGTTTTAAATATTAGAAGTTTTATTTAAAAATTTTACACTAAGATAAAAATATATTTAAGTACAATATGTATTTATATTATTTAAATAGATATAACGTGTATTTTAATGTATTTTTTACTTTTTGATAATACTATCTTTTTTATATATAACTTTATTAATTAACGAGCGATACACGTACAAAGCAAAGCATAGTAGACATAAAAAAGGATGTAACAAATAGTACATACGAACTTATAACATAAAAAATGTAATGAATTAATTTTAAAATTCACAAAAATTGTACTCAAAGTTCAATTTATGAACCTGCCTCTAAATTAACTAAGTTTCAAATGAATAAAAAAATTAAGTTCAGTGTTAAAACAACATCAAAAATTAAAATGAATAGACTATTCTAGAATTTTGTTTCCCAAACGAAGTAACAGCTTGACAATTCATATTAGTTTGATTATCTCCAAAAAGAAAAAAATAGAAGAAAAAGTTTAAATATATTGAACATGTAATTTGAACTTCAAATTATAATTTTGATTTAAACAAAACTTTAATTTGAGCTTAATGTATTGTTTTTAGTCACAATTTTAACTAAAAGGGTAGAATTTCAAATATAAATAAGTGATTTTAGTTTTTAGTTGGCCATGATCTCAAATTTGCAAGAAAAAAATACACCATATTTATTACAAAAGTAATTATTCAGCCTAATTTACCCAAAATCTTATTCCTCTTCAAATGACCACATGCGCCCCATTTACCTAAAACTCAACTCCTTCTCCAAACAGCATTAAATTGTAAATTGAGCCAAATCAAGGAAAACATAATCAAGGAAAACATCCATTAGAGATTTGGTTTGATTTATTTTAGTATTAAAAAAGAAGTTAGATTATTTTTGAGTTGGTTCAATTTAAATTTAAAAAAGTTAATCTGAAATGAAATCAATCCGATATTATATATATAATGTTTACTTTGATATAATTTATAAATATTTTTTTTTATACCCTTTCAAAGTTTTATCTATTGATATATTACTTCAAGTTTGATTTAGAGTTTGAATAGTCTAGTATATTTTATGGACCATTAATATTTGTAACTCTAATTATAAAGCTCAAATTAAATAATATCGATACTAACAAATAAATCAATTCAACACTACAAATTATGATAATGTAGAATATTTATTCTTTAGCTTTACATTAGTTTAGACAATAAAAATTTATAACCTAACTTTAGTCTTGCTTTAATGTTTCGTCATGTAATTAATACTTATTAATTAGACTTGTTTTAGCATAATTTTGTACTTTTAAATTATGATCATTTTTATTATAACTTATTTATTTGCAATATTTGTTAATGTGATTTCATTATTATTTTTCGTTAAATATTTCAGTGTCACCACTCATATCATATTTTTTGTTATTTCCATAGGAAACACTTTAAATAATTATATGGTAATAGGACTAATAAAATAATTGAAAACGAGTTAATTATGTGTTTGTATGAATACTTTATTGAAAAAATTTGAAAACAAAAAATAAAAAATCTGAGAAATCTAAAAAATTCTAAAAATAATCGAGATTGAAAAACTCAAACTTTATTATTTTGATTTCATTTAAAAAAAAAATTTAATATAATATTTTGAGAAATTCAAAACGATCCAATTCATACACACTTACCGCCAAGTTGTGGTTGCCCCAATATGCCAACGAGAGTTGATCTCTCTGGCAACAACATCATCTGCGACAAAACTCTCTTGGCTGTAATTTGGGAAAGTTTTTATATTCATAAATTGTAGGATTTTTATGTTTGTGAAAAGAAATTACACTACTTCTAAAATTTAGTAGGCAATATTAATTTTAAATCTGTATCTATTCACATCAATAATTTTAAATCATAATTTTTAGTCCATGTCCAAATGTCTGCATTATTATTATTTGAAAGGTGTTGCTCACTGATATTTAAATATTTAATTTGAGTTATAACAAATTCAATTTTTTGATTAATTAATAGGCTTTTTAAAGAGTTAAAAATAAGTTAAAGAATTATTTTTGACAAAATGATCATATTATGTATATTATTTATCAATATTGTATAAATAGTATATATAATTGTGTATATATCAATATATATATTCTTAAATATTGTTCATACATATGTTACAACAGTTCATCTTTATCTCCTCAACAGTTCTTATATATAGATATGAGCTCCTCGATATTTCTAATTAATTAACTAACAAAATTTTAAATTGAATAGTGTATAATTAACTGTTTCAAGTCATGTGATACGATTAAAGTAATATATCTATATTACATGCATAATTCATTTTTAACACATAATGTAGTTTTTTGTAAACAAAATAAATATAATATATTTATAAGACATATATATGACATATATAATTCACTTTTAATACATGGTACATAAATTGTAAATGATAAATATTTTCTAAATATAGTATACCTCGATAATAAATAAAAAATATATATTTAAAAATAATAAATATTTTATTGCAGTTTTTCCCCTAAAGGAAAAAATGAAATGCACAGGGGACCATCTTTTTATTGCGGCATGCTCCTCAGATTTACAGATTCGTAGGGGCCTCAAGCCTGGGTAATTAGTGATTTCTTTTTGAAATATTAGATATTTTGATAGCAAAGGAATTCAAAAGAAACTCAAAAATCTAATCCTTACTAATATGTATAAACTATAACTTTTATTAGACCATCAAAAATTTTAAGTCAAATTTGAAATAATATATTAAATATAAAACCTATGAAAAAGTTTAGTATAAGAAAAAATTTTCAATTATGTCAAAGTAAATACTTTTATATATAAATTAAAAGTATATATTTCTATTATATAGAAACGTGAAAAGGAGGACGGTCAAAGGTGATTTGGTCATTTCAAAACTATCTAGAAACATCATTTCTTCTTCAAAATAGGAAAAAGATTACCAATGGCATTTTAGTAAACGTAACTTTATTTAAGGATAGAAATAATAATTGAATAATTAATGATCAAAATAAAATTCTAGAAGAATCCATATATGTTCTTTCTTTTATTATGGACCCATAAGGATATTTTTGTAATTATGCTAAAGTGAAGAGTTTCTAATTGGTTAACTTCTCACAAACAATGATAAATGTTAAGCTTGTTTGGACATGTTTTAGAAATAGAATTTTTTACTAATTTAAAATAAAATATGTTTGAATAGTTGTTAGCACCTAATTTTTGACCAAATTTAAGTTATGTACTTTTTAGTATTTAAATATTTTTTGAATCTAAATTAGATATTTTTATTTTTTATCTTATTTAGGATAATTTGAAAATAAAAAATAGAGTCACATTTTAGGGTAAATTTTGTTTTAAAGAAGGGAAATTTCTAACAATATATGTTCTCTTTTAAATTTCGATTCTAATAGATAATCTAGTATTGTTCGTATTTTCTAAATTATATCTTAGTTTTAGCTAGTCAACTTTTTTTATTATTATTATTTTATTTAAAGTAGTTTTCTAACATTCTTTTTTTCTCTTTTCAAAACCAAAAACAAAGAAAAAAATGAAATAAAAAGGAAAATTAAAATAACCCTAAAATTACCCCCACAACACCCACTACTCCCTCACTTTCTATACCTTCACATCCCCCACTCCCTCATAACTTTAAAACACACGACACAACACAAGAGAAGGAGACAATTTTTCATTCATCTTTTTTCTTTCTTGACATTCTACAAAAAGACAAGACATTCTACACACTGTTAAAAAAATATCCTACAACACATTCTTTCCTTTTTCCCACATACAAAAAAAAAAGAAATTTCATCTACTACTGTAACACCCGATAAATTACAAAAATACCCTTAGGGAAGAGGTGTGCGGAAAATGCATCTTCCAAAGCTCGGATTGAAAATCCGAGAGTGGATTCGTGATCAGCACTGAAAATGGAGTGGGAAGAGGGTCTCGGTCGATTTTTAGAGCGATCGAGTCGGAAGATAATTTTTCGTTCCAAAACAAAAAACAGTGTGCCTGCGCGACAGGACCGTGTCGCGGACCGGTCGCGGAGCCACACTTATGTTTTCTGTAAAATTTTCGACGGAGTTGAATTTCTGAAAATACACTGTCCGCGACAGGTCCGCGTCGCGCACTGTGTTATCTCAGGACGGGGATAAATTATTTTAAATTACGGAGGGCAATTTAGTCCATTCCTATAATTCCTAAATATTCCCCTACGACTAATAAATGTCAGTTTCTAAGGAAACGGTTTCAGACACCCAAATTTTGAAGCGCACTCTTCCTAAAGGTCACCAAAGTTAGGGCTTGAAGGGAAGTGAGTTGAAGAGATTAAGAGGAGGTGTTGTATAATTTCGTTAGCAAAACATCCCAGGTATGTAAGGCTAACCTAAAGCATGGGAATGTCCTCCCGTGTGCCCTCTTAAATGTGAATATCATATCTTGATGTGACAAAGTTAATATGAAGAGTTGATGCATGAAGAAAATCTACTTTATCTTATGTATAAGAAGTTTTCTTACATAAACTGATGATCATCACTATTTTGCTTTCTATTATAATCCGTTTTATAAGTGCATTTTAAATCCTATAATTCTTGTGTTTGAAAGGAGCATGCATAATGAAGTTAGGGAACATATCTAGAGCGATGATGATGTTATGATGATGTATTGATGAGGTATTGATGATGATGTGTTGATGTTGATGAACATGATGTTTAATGAGGTCTTAACATTAAAATATAGTTACTAAATGATGTCTCTTGAGTTTTGATGTTGATGTCAATGTTATGAGTTGATGTACTATGTCCCTATGGGACTGATGTTGATGTTGATGTACTATGTCCCTATGGGACTGATGTTGATGTTGATGTACTATGTCCCCCTAGGACCGATGTTGATGTTGAGGTACTATACATGTCCTTATGTGACTAATGATGATGTATTATGTTCCTATGGGACTAATGATGATGATGTTTTATGAGCATGTCAAGTTTCTGGGAGGAGTATTGAGCACCGAAATGGGTAGAGAGTGAGTCCCACTCAAACCCATTAACTACGTGGCCCGCGTAGGAAGAGAGGATTGAACCGCAATGCGGATGGCTCCTATCTTGTCCCAAAAGAGGACTGATGTTTGATGTTTTCTTGTGGATCCACTGATGTGATGTCCTTTACCCCGGGCAGGGTATTGGATGGATGTGGCATCGGTATCGCTTCGTTATATCATCACTGGCTCATAAGTGATGGTTGTCGGTTAGAGAAACTCCCAGTTAGGTTCCTTTGATAGAACTCTGATGTTGATGTTGACATGATGTTCGAGTTGAGTCCTTGAGTCGATGTGATGTTTCCTTGAGTCGATGTGATGTTCCTAGAATCGAGGTGATGATCCCTTGAGTCGATGTGATGTTCTTTTGATGTGAGTTGATGTTGAGGTTTCTTGAGATGAGCTTGCTATGATGTTGATGATTGATGAGAGGCTGATGAGTCAATTGTCTAATCTAATCTCTTGCCTTAGATAGACTTTTGATATTTCTGATGGAGTATGATGTGGAGTCGATGTTTCTTTATTGTTGTGTACTTACCCTGTTATTCAGCTATTTTACATGCCAGTACATTCCAAGTACTGACGCCATTTGGCGCTGCATCGTTTCATGATGCAGATACAGGAGTTCGAGGATTTCAGCAGGCGCACCGTTGAAGTCCAAGGTTTCGAGTTCAGATTTTGGTGAGCCTTCTTGCTATCCGGAGGAGACCCTTCTATGTTATTTCCTTTATTTCATTGAGTCGGTAGCCATGGCATGTCATGGCAACCCTCTTAGACAGTCGAGTCCGGTTAGAGGCTTCGTAGACATGATGTCGAAGTTGATGTTGATGTTTTTTTCTGATGAACTAAGAGAGTATTTTGCTAAATCCTTTGACGTTAAGATTGATGAACGGTCATTTGGCCCTTTCCTGAGTTTCTCTTATTATGATGTTTTTCTGCTATATTGATGTTGAGTGTTATGACGAGGCTAAGTGGTTCGCTCAAGGGCTAGCAATAGTCTCTAGGTGCCGGCCACGCCTAGGGTACCCTCCCGGGGCGTGACAAACTTGGTATCAGAGCACAGAGTTCAAGAGTCCTAGGGAGTCTATGAAGTCGTGTCTAGTAGAGTCTTTTTTATGTGTGTGTTGTGCACCACACTTCATAAACAAGATGCTACAGGGCATTTAGGAAATGGTTACCCTTCTTTGATGTTCTGAGTTCGTGCGTTAGAGCTTGGCTCTATGAAGCCCTTTCTAATTCGTGCGTTACGCATTTGCAGATAATGCCTCCTAAACGTACTGCTGCCCAAAGAGATGCCTCAGTGCCTGATACTGAGAATCCTTTACCCGAGGCCCCAAATCAGCATGGGACAACAAGACGGGGACGACCTGATAGAGCTGCTGAGGCTCCGCCAGCACCTCCTGTTCAGTCAGCCTCCACTTCAGAAGCAGACTTCAGGGGAGCTATTGCTATGCTTACCCAGTTAGTGGCCTCTCAGAGTAGCAGCCGCGGTCCCCAGGCCCCTAGCTCTAGTTCCCAAGAGCCTACAACTGCAACTAGGCTCAGAGATTTCTTGAGGATGAATCCACCAGTCTATACGGGGTCAAAGGTTGAGGAGGACCCACGAAACTTCATTGATGAGATGCGTAAAATCTTGAGGGCTATGCATGCGACTGAGGTGGAGGGAGTCAAGCTGGTCTCTTATCAGCTTAAGGATGTTTCCAACGTCTGGTATAACCAGTGGGAGGATGTTAGAGGTGAGGATGCTGAACCGGCTGAGTGGGAGGAGTTCGAGAGTGCCTTTCTCGATCACTTCTTTCCCCAAGAGTTGAGGGAGGCAAAAGTTGAGGAGTTCGTGAATCTGAAACAAGAGGAGCTGACGGTCAAAGAGTACAACTTGAAGTTCATCCAGCTGTCCAGATACGCTCCAGAGATGGTCCTTGATATGAGGGCAAGAATGAGGAAGTATGTGTCTGGGTTGGACAGGCATGTGAGAGTGCAAGGCAGCGTTGCTGATTCCAGACATGGATATTGCTAGACTTATGGTCTATGCTCAGCAGACTGAGGAGGACTAAAAGAGGGACAGAGAGGAGCAGCAGAAGAAGAAAGCTAAATCGGTAGGGCATGAGCCTAATCAGCAGAAACAGAACAAAGGTGATAGGACCTTCTTTCAAAAGAAGTCTTCTAGCCATGCACCTTCGGTGGCGAGCGCACCTGTTCAGCAAAACAAGTATGATCAGAGATCCTATGGCCATCAGAACTTCAGAGCACAGGGACCTCAGTCTCAAGCCAGTGTTGCTCAAGGTCCGAGAGAAAAGCCCCCTTGTAGCAGATGCGGTAAGTTGCATCTTGGCGTGTGCCGTGATGGCACTAGTATTTGCTTTACCTGTGGACAGCCTGGTCACTTCCAAAATGAGTGCCCTATGAGAAATCAGAGGTGGAGTGATAGAGGAAATCGAGCTCAGTCTTCTACAGCGCCCCCTGAGGGTAATCATCAGAAGGCTACTACTACAAATGCAGGAGGCGGAACGAACCGTCTGTATGCGATGGTAAATCGACGGGATCAAGAGGTTGCTCCAGATGTTGTTACGGGTATGCTCCGAATCTTTTCTTATGATTGTTATGCATTGCTTGACCCAGGTGCCACTTTATCTTTTGTGACACCCTATGTGGCCAATAAGTTTGAGATTCTTCCTGAGTGTTTGCTTGAGCCTTACACTGTTTCGACTCCTACCGGTGAGTTAATTCTGGCTAAGAGGATCTATAGAGACTGTATAGTGTCTATCTATCATAGGGACACTTTGGCCAATTTGGTAGAGTTGGAGATGGTTGACTTTGACGTGATCCTTGGTATGGACTGGCTCCATGCTTGTCATGCATCCATAGACTGTAGGACCCGAGTTGTTACATTTTATTTTCCTAATGAACCGGTCCTAGAGTGGAAGGGAGGTTATGTTGCACCCAAGGGTAAATTTATTTCTTACCTGAGGGCGAGGAGATTAATCTCAAAAGGGTTTATCTATCACCTTGTACGAGTTAAATCTGATGATGTTGAGTCCCCTACTCTTGAGTCGGTCCCAATTGTGAATGAATTCCCTGAGGTGTTCCCTGAGGATTTACCTGGAGTCCCTCCTGATAGGGAGATCGACTTCGGTATTGATGTACTTCCTGAGACATAACCTATTTCGATTCCACCATATAGGATGGCCCCTGCTGAGTTGAAAACGTTGAAGGAGCAGTTAAAGGATCTGTTAGAGAAAGGTTTTATTAGACGCAGCGTTTCTCCTTGGGGTGCTCCCGTTCTGTTTGTACGAAAGAAGGATGGGTCACTAAGAATGTGCATAGATTATAGGCAGTTGAACAAGGTCACAGTCAAGAATAAATATCCTCTTCCCAGGATAGATGACTTGTTTGACCAACTTCAAGGTGCCTCATGCTTTTCGAAGATAGACCTCAGATCGGGTTACCACCAATTAAAGGTGAGAGAATGTGATGTCCCAAAGACAGCTTTCAGGACAAGATATGGCCACTTTGAGTTTCTGGTCATGTCTTTTGGGTTGACGAATGCACCTGCAGCTTTCATGGATTTGATGAATAGGGTGTTCGGGCCCTACCTTGATATGTTTGTGATTGTGTTCATTGATGATATTCTGGTATATTCGAGGAGTGAGGAAGAGCATGCTAAACATCTTAGAGTTGTCCTTCAAACTCTTAAGGACCAGGAGTTGTATGCGAAGTTCTCCAAATGTGAATTTTGGCTCAAATCAGTGGCCTTCCTAAGTCATGTGGTTTCAGGTGATGGGATCCGAGTAGATGGTCAAAAGATTGAAGCGGTTGCCAGTTGGCCAAGACTGACCTCTCCAACTGACATAAGGAGTTTCTTGGGGTTGGCAGGCTACTACCGCAAATTTGTGGAGGGATTTTCTTCTCTATCCGCCCCATTGACCAAACTGACCCAGAAAAAGGTCAAGTTTGAGTGGTCTGAAGAATGCTAGAAGAGTTTCCAGGAGCTAAAGACTAGGTTGACTACTGCACCTGTCTTGACCTTGCCTGACGGGACGGAAGGTTTTGTAATATACTGTGATGCGTCAAGAGTTGGATTGGGGTGTGTGTAAATGCAAAGAGGTAAAGTGGTGGCTTATGCTTCCAGGCAGCTCAAAGTTCATGAGAAGAACTATCCGACCCATGATCTTGAGTTGGCGCAGTGGTGTTCGCACTTAAAATTTAGCGTCACTACTTGTATGGAGTGCATGTGGATGTGTTCACGGACCACAAGAGCTTACAGTATGTATTCAGTCAGAGAGAGCTCAACCTGCGACAGAGGAGGTGGTTGGAATTGCTCAAGGACTATGACATGAGCATCATGTACCACCCAGGTAAAGCTAATGTTGTTGCTGATGCTCTTAGCAGGTTGTCTATGGGTAGCACAACCTATGTTGAAGGAGAAAAGAAGGAGTTAGTGAAGAAAGTGCATAGGTTGGCTCGATTGGGAGTCCAACTTGAGGAGAACGACGAGGGAGGAATTAATGTTCAGAATGGGTCTGCATCGTCCCTAGTGACTGAGGTAAAAGAGAAGCAGGATCGAGATCCTATCATACTTCAATTGAAGGAGGATGTTCAAAAGCAAAAAGTGATGGTCTTCTCCAAAGGGGGAGATGGGGTATTAAGATACCAGAATAGACTATGTGTCCCCGATGTTGATGGCGTCCGAGAGAGGATTCTGGCTGAGGCCCATAACACTAGATACTCCATTCATCCGGGCTCCACCAAGATGTATCACGACTTGAGAGAGGTCTATTGGTGGAGTGGAATGAAGCGGGATATTGCGGAGTTTGTTTCAAGATGCCCAAATTGTCAACAAGTAAAGGTTGAGCATCAAAGACCAATTGGCTTGGCCCAAAACTTTGAGATTCCAGAATGGAAGTGGGAGATGATTAACATGGATTTTATCATTGGTCTACCGAGGTCGAGGAGACAGCATGATTTCATATGGGTGATTGTGGATAGAATGACGATGACAGCGCACTTCCTGGCGGTCAAGACGACCAACACGGCAGAGGAGTATGCCAAGATGTATATCCAAGAGATTGTGAGGTTGCATGGAGTTCCCTTGTCCATTATCTCGGACCGAGGAGCCCAATTTACTTCTCAGTTCTGGAAGTCCTTTCAAAAAGGATTGGGTACCAAAGTGAGCTTGAGTACCGCCTTTCATCCACAGATGGATGGTCAGGCAGAGCGCACGATTCAGACGGTGGAGGACATGTTGAGAGCCTGCGTCCTTGATTTCAAAGGAAATTGGGATGATCATTTACCCTTGATTGAATTTGCATATAACAACAGTTACCATGCGAGCATCCAAATGGCCCCTTATGAGGCATTGTATGGGAGGAGATGTAGATCACCTATTGGGTGGTTTAAAGTTGGAGAGGCAGAATTGATCGGTCCTGATCTTGTCCACCAGTCCATGGAGAAGGTGAAAATTATCCGAGAAAGATTGAAAACTGCCCAAAGCCGTCAGAAATCTTACACAGATGTGAGGAGAAGAGACCTAGAGTTTGAGATAGACGATTAGGTTTACTTGAAAGTATCACCCATGAAGGGTGTCATGAGATTAGGGAAAAAGGAAAAATTAAGCCCTCGCTATATTAGCCCCTATCAGATCGTACGAAGGATTGGGAAGATTGCTTATGAGCTAGATTTACCTTCCGAGCTAGATGGAATCCATCCGGTGTTCCACATTTCGATGTTGAAGAAATGCTTAGGAGATCCTGCCTTGGTAATTCCTATGGAGAGCACGGGAGTCAGAGACAGCTTGTCTTATGAGGAAATTCCAGTCCAGATCCTTGATCGACAGGTTTGCAAACTGAGGAACAAAGAGATAGCCTCTGTCAAAGTCCTATGCAGGAATCAATTTGTTGAGGAAGCCACATGGGAAGCTGAGGAAGAGATGAAATCTAAGTACCCGCACCTGTTCGTGCTTGAGGGTGATGAGAGTGCGGAAGGTAACATTCCTACCTCTATGTAAGATGATATTCTTATCATGATGTGATGTTTGTTTGTGGCATTGATGTCTGTGTACATTTACTTGATAATGAGGTCGATGAGAAATTGAGGTGGTGATGTTACTAATTGAGTGTCGAAGTGAGTCTTGGGTCTATTCGTGCCATGTACCGTTTCCACTCATCATTCGAGGATGAATGATCCCAAGGAGGAGATAATGTAACACCCGGTAAATTACAAAAATACCCTTAGGGAAGAGGTGTGCGGAAAACGCGTCTTCCGATGCTCGGATTGAAAATCCGAGAGTGGATTCTTGATCAGCACTAAAAATGGAGTGGGAAGAGGGTCTCGGTCGATTTTTAGAGCGATCGAGTCGGAAGATAATTTTTCGTTCCAAAACGAAAAAACAGTGTGCCTGTGCGACAAGACTGCGTCGCGGACCGGTCGCGGAGCCACACTTATGTTTTCTGTAAAATTTTTGACGGAGTTGAATTTCCGAAAATACACTGTCCGCGACAGGTCCGCGTCGCGGACTGTGTTATCTCAGGATGGGGATAAATTATTTTAAATTACGGAGGGCAATTTAGTCCATTCCTATAATTCCTAAATATTCCCCTACGACTAATAAATGTCAGTTTCTAAGGAAAGGGTTTCAGACACCCAAATTTTGAAGCGCATTCTTCCTGAAGGTCACCAAAGTTAGGGCTTGAAGGGAAGTGAGTTGAAGAGATCAAGAGGAGGTGTTGTATAATTTAGTTAGCAAAACATCCCAGGTATGTAAGGCTAACCTAAAGCATGGGAATGTCCTCCCATGTGCCCTCCTAAATGTGAATATCATATCTTGATGTGATAAAGTTAATATGAAGAGTTGATGCATGAAGAAAATCTACTTTATCTTATGTATAAGAAGTTTTCTTACATAAACTGATGATCATCACTACTTTGCTTTCTATTATAATCCGTTTTATAAGTGCATTTTAAACCCTATAATTCTTGTGTTTGAAAGGAGCATGCATAATGAAGTTAGGGAACATATCTAGAGCGATGATGATGTTATGATGATGTATTGATGAGGCACTGATGATGATGTGATGATGTTGATGAGCATGATGTTTAATGAGGTCTTAGCATTAAAATATAGTTGCTAAATGATGTCTCTTGAGTTTTGATGTTGATGTCGATGTTATGAGTTGATGTACTATGTCCCTATGGGACTGATGTTGATGTTGATGTACTATGTCCCTATGGGACTGATGTTGATGTTGATGTACTATGTCCCCCTGGGACCGATGTTGATGTTGAGGTACTATATCATGTCCTTATGTGACGGATGATGATGTATTATGTCCCTATGGGACTGATGATGATGATGTTTTATGAGCATGTCGAGTTTCTGGGAGGAGTATTGAGCACCGAAATGGGTAGAGAGTGAGTCCCACTCAAACCCATTAACTACGTGGCCCGCGTAAGAAGAGAGGATTGAACCGCAATGCGGATGGCTCCTATCTTATCCCAAAAGAGGACTGATGTTTGATGTTTTCTTATGGATCCACTGATGTGATGTCCTTTACCCCGGGCAGGGTATTGGATGGATGTGGCAACAACATCGCTTCGTCGTATCATCACTGGCTCATAAGTGATGGTTGTCGCTTAGAGAAACTCCCAGTTAGGTTCCTTTAATAGAACTCTGATGTTGATGTTGACGTGATGTTCGAGTTGAGTCCTTGAGTTGATGTGATGTTTCCTTGAGTCGATGTGATGTTCCTAGAATCGAGGTAATGATCCCTTGAGTCGATGTGATGTTCTTTTGATGTGAGTTGATGTTGAGGTTTCTTGAGATGAGCTTGCTATGATGTTGATGATTGATGAGAGGCTGATGAGTCAATTGTCTAATCTAATCTCTTGCCTTAGATAGACTTTTGATATTTCTGATGGAGTATGATGTGGAGTCGATGTTTCTTTATTGTTGTGTACTTACCCTGTTATTCAACTATTTTACATGCCAGTACATTCCAAGTACTGACGCCATTCGGCGCTGCATGGTTTCATGATGCAGATACAGGAGTTCGAGGATTTCAGCAGGCACATCGTTGAAGTCCAAGGTTTCGAGTTCAGATTTTGGTGAGCCTCCTTGCTATCCGGAGGAGACTCTTCTATGTTATTTCCTTTATTTCATTGAGTCGGTAGCCATGGCATGTCATGGCACCCCTCTTAGACAGTCGGGTCAGGTTAGAGGCTTCGTAGACATGATGTCGAAGTTGATGTTGATGTTTTTTTTTCTGATGAACTAAGAGAGTATTTTGCTAAATCCTTTGACGTTAAGATTGATGAACGGTCATTTGGCCCTTTCCTGAGTTTCTCTTATTATGATGTTTTTCTGCTATATTGATGTTGAGTGATATGACGAGGCTAATTGATTCGCTCAGGGGCTAGCAACAACCTCTGGGTGCCGGCCACGCCTAGGGTACCCTCCCGGGGCGTGACAACTACTTTCTTATTTTATACACACATCATATACTGAGGAAAAAAAAAGTCTGTAAAAAACCTGCACAAAACCAATAAAAAATCTTTCGAAAAACACAACTAGAAAAGAGAGAGTTTGAGGTTTACTTTCGCGGTTTCAGGTTCGTGATTCCTATCGTGGCCTATTCTTTGTAAATTAATTCTCACAAGAGGTAACATTTAATCTTTCTTGTGTAGTTTAATGTGATTGAAATATATTAAAGTTGTTCATTTTTATTCGTGTTTTACCCGTTAATATTCTTTGATGTTGTAATATGAAGTATATATGCTAAAATCCTTCATGCTAACCTCATAATTATATCATTTATTATTAAATGTAGTGTCAAATTATTATAGTAATCTGTAATTTATTTCATGTTTAAACACCACATAAATTTGTTTCGTGTTTAAGTAAATTTATGATCCAAGTTCCTATTTTTATTTTCATAGTTTAAGTTTTATGATGACATGTGTATTGATGGCTTAATAAACTGAAATAATGACAATAATTATTGACAAATTTTATAATGTAAAATGTTAATTTTAGGTGTGCATGATTCCTAACATGTTTATACTTGTGTAAAATTTATACGAAAAAAAATATATATTTTTGTGTTCTTACAAATATTTTACTCACTTTTTCTTTAGAGAAAAAAAAACAATTTTTTTTTAATTTAAGAAAAAAAATTTACTTGAGTGATGGTTTCTTTTAGAATACCAACTTAACGATTTTATGTTGATTCGCGTAATTAATATTAAATTCTTGATTTATACTTTTAGTTAATCACAATAATCAACTTTTAACTAAATAAAAAATAAAAGAATTGAGATCTTTCGGCGTTGTAAAAAGAATTCAGATTTGAAATAATTTTTACAATAAAATTTCTTTAAATTGAATCGTTAAAAACATGATTAGGCCGACAATAATAGGCAAATTTTACGATTCGAAAAGGATTACAAAAATTTTAGGTGTGAGATATAAAATAAATAACTTGTGGCAAGGTTGGAAAACGCTGCTGCCACACCACATTAATAAAAATAAGGTAGTTTTAAACAAGTTTCAAATAAATTAAAGATGACGAGTAAACGACATTTTTGAAAACTTATAATTATAATATGTGCAAAATTAAGTTAAGCCATAAACCAGTCAATAAAGCGACCGTGCTAGAACCACGGGACTCGAAGGGTGCCTAACACCTTCCTCTCGGTCAACAGAATTCCTTATCCGATCTTTGTTTCGCAGACCAAAAATAAAGAGTCATTTCTTTTTTATTAAAGATTAAAGAAAAAGGGTGACTTGGAAAACCAAAACTCAATTCCAATAATAAAATAATTCCTTTTCAAAATGTCATTTTAATTGAAAAAACTCTATTGTTCAACACCACGCGCGGGAGAAAAAATAGAGGTGTGACAATAGTTCATTTTTATTTTTTGTTACTAAATACTTTTAAGAGTTACTGCATAAACCTATTTTTGATATTAAGTTACATAATATGAAAACTACTAAAGTTTGTATCTTGATTATTAAAGTAGTCTTAAAAATGACATACCAATATTTTTGTTTAATTTTAAAAAAAAAAATCAAATTTAGTGACTAAAAGAAAAAACAACTTTTGACTATCAAGAAATTAATAATTTTATAATGTATTTATTGAAAGATTAAAAATTATTAATTTTTCATTCCTATGTAGGATATTGTTTAAATTTCAAATATGATGGACTATCTAATAGAGAAAATTTGAGGGGAAAAAGTTTAATATTCAAATTCTGAGTAATATTAAAAAAGGATAATCTCAAATATATAACATAATAAATTAATTAATTTACAATAAATATAGCCATGTTTTATTTATAATCATAAAAAATATACATGACTAAATATTATAACTTGTCAAAAGTCATAGAAAGTATACACTGATTATATGATATAGATTACTTATATATGAGCTATACATCAAGTATACATTATGATACACTCAAAAATTGAAGATAACTTATTACATTGACTATGTCTAACATCGAATGACCATCTTTTAGTAAGTATTTTGACAGAATGGCCATGTACTATAATTATCCCTATTAAGATACATATTAAAGAAAAATGAGGAGTTAAAAAAATAAAGAAGAACAACAAAAGAAAATGTCAATAGAAAAGGACTATGTTGAGAAATATAAAAAAAAATAAAAAATAAAAAAAATAAAGGGAAAAACAACCTGAAACAAAAAAACATGTATATTGGTTATTTTTTGTGGGGTAAGATTTAGAGTTTTCTTTTAGGCATGATATTTAGAGTTTAGTATTAATTTTTTCTTGTTAATTTAATTTAGAATTTAAGTAGTTGATGGTCTTTTGGAAACAACCTCTCTATCTCTATGAGGTAGTGGTAAGGTCTACGTACATTTTACCCTCCCCAAACCCCATGTGTGGAATTTCACTGGGTATGTTATTGTTGTTGTTGTTAATTTAGAATTTAACTGTGGCATGATATTTAGAGTTTAATATTAATTTTTTTTATTAATTTAATTTAAAATTTAATTTTAAGATAATTGTTGTGGAACTAGAATTAGTTTTTTAATAAAAAATAACATCAAAATAAATAGAACTATTTCTACTTATCAAAGACAACAATAAAATGATCACAATTTATCGACAAACCTAACCACAAATAAATTATTCTTGAGTGCTGAAGTAATAGAAATTTGAAAGGCTTTGAATCGAGCTTTACTAATTGGTTGATCAAAGATTTAAATATATTATAATATGCAAAGCTTGTGGTGCAAATATCACAAATGGAAGATAACAACTATGGAAATAGATACCACTCGTAAAGATATATAAAAATTGATAATCTTCTTTTGAAGATATTAATATTTTATACATTTCTCCAACATGAAATGTATTTACTCATAATCTTTCTTATTTTCTCCATACATAAAATTTCTTAGAATTTAGTCTTTTCAAGTTTGAATATAATGACGCATTTATATCGTACGAACATTTAAAATAAATTGTAAAGTAATATATTAAAATTATTTATAGTGAAAAAATATATAAATTATATTGGGCCCGTACCAGAGGCCTTAAATTCTTTAGTATATATATATATTTATATATGTATATATATATGTATGTATGTATATGGTTGACTTTTTAAATTAAACCCAGATTAACTCAAATATAATCAATTTTTTTCAATATCAAACTAAATTTAATAATCAAATTCTTTTTTCGAATTGACTCAATTTGAAATTTAATTTGATTTGATTTCGTTCGACCCTAATAAATAACAATAGTGCAGCTCATCTGATCTAGTTTTCATCACGTTCTATTTGTAGGTTGAGATTATGAAACTTTGTGTCTATTTTCCTTAATTGTTGATGTAGCTTTTAATTTTTTTTTAGTTTATTTAAAATGGAATGATCTTCTTCCTTTTATTCAAATTTTAAGAGAAAGCATGTGAATAGGGCATCACAACATGACCAAATACATGGAGAGAGCAGCAAGAAAGATCGAGATACAGATGACGAAAGGTAGAAAAGGGGATGTAAGCAGTAGTTGATGTAATAGGAAACATCAAGAAAACAGAATCACTGAAAATGATGGTCAGAAAAAGGAACAAACTAACAAATGAGATTGATGATTAGAATGTCCAAGGGACGACCTTTCCGTCATCAAAGGGTCACTCAAAATTAACATATTATTTATCTTATTCTATAATTTTATTATATATACAAAGTAAGAACCATATTGTCGGATCCTGTCATCTTTTGTGGGAAGAACAGACGTAGGTTCTGTTTTTCGACAGAATTGCCTCCGTTCGCCGCGTTTCTCACAGGTTCCTATTTCCTCCGTTCATTTTTACTTGTCATTATTTTAGTTATTAAAATCAAATTACATGAACTTTGACCAATATTTTAAGATGTATTTTTTCATCAAATTAATATGAGAAAGATTGCAGTTTATAATATTTTATTATATAATTTTCAACCATCTAAATTTTATATTTCAAATATTAAATTTAGCTATTCAATTAAGATTTGAAATTTAGGCAAGTTGACCTCAAAAAGCGAAACAGTTACAACTAAAAAAGTGAATAGAGGGAGTATTTTCTCACACACATATTATCCTCAAATTTATTATGCCCTCCGTTCCATTTTATGTGACAACCTTTTTTTTTATTCCGTCCCAAAAAGAATGTCACCTTATTCTAATTGGAAACAATTTAACTTTACAATTTCCCCTTTATGCTTACTGAAATTATTCTCAACCACACAAGTTTTAAAAGTTCTTCTTTTTCTATTAAACACTATGCCAAATCAAAGAGTGCCACATAAAATGAGGCAAAAAAAATAACATTTTTCATTTAGACATTTAAATTAGGAATTAAATTTCTCATATTTCCAGAAAAAGTGTGAAAACAAGATGAAGTAGGTCATGTGCTGATTATGAGTCCTGATGTAATTGAGAATGAAGGTTGGAATTTCAGACTTATGCCAATAATCCTAAAGTAGCGGAGGCAAGGGTTTAAAGTATATAAAAATAAAGCATCAAAAAATCAAAGGGATTTAATGTTTACTACAGATAATTTTGTTCATGTTTAAATAGTGTGAAAATACTACAATATCGATTCAATTATTGTGTAATAGATCCTAGTTAGGTGAACAAGGTATTACTAAAGAAACAAAGTACCTGGATCAAGTTCAACAACTGAAACGAAGTGAAAAACAAGGGTAAGAAACACAACAGTGTGTATTGTGGAAAACCTCCTTACGACCTATAGTGTATAGAATTACCTCACTAACTTCAAATATTTTGATTAATTCTGAATTACAACTCAATAGTTAAATGGACTGATTCTAGTAGTGAAAATTTAGGAAAGCAAGACTACACAAATAATACTCAAAACATAGTAGAAGAGTAAAGGTGGAAAGATTGTTTTTCTATTCAACTTAGTTACTTTCAAAATGACTATATTATATGACTATTTACAAATGAATTCATCCATGTATCTAGCCTAGCATACATGTATCATAATTAATAATTTCATGCTTCACATTCTCCAAATTCATGAAAAAAAGTTATTAGACTTAATTTAGAATTTTCACTAATTCATATATCTCCTAATTAAATAATACATCAATCTAGCAGTTCATGAACTAAGTTAAACATAACAGGAACAAACTAAATAATGTGAACACGTTTATTTTTTCAACATCCCTCCTTAAACTTGATTCATTGCTCCAAGAGCCACCTGCAGCTTCTGAAAAATATCAATCTTCAACAATTTGGTGAAAATATCTGTAACTTGATCTTGAAATTTCACAAACTCAAGCTCTACCTCCTTCTTAGATATACAATCTCTAACGAAGTGATACTTAACATCAATATGTTTGCTCTTTAATTTCATGAAACACCAATTTCTTGGCCAACACAATGGCCTAAGTTAGATCAATACAAATCTTAGTTGTATTTTCTTATGGTTGGTGTTGTCTTTTTAAATAGCTCCTTAGCCAACACTACAAGAAATAAGACTGGCGACGAAGGTCGCTACCAAAGGCTCAAAAGTCGCCGCTAAAGGCCTATAGCAGCGACAACTGTTTCGTTGGTAGTAGTTCCATAACTAAAGGTTATTTGTGACGACAAAAAAATGTCGCCACAAGAAACTGTAACCAGTGGCTACATTTACAACACAAATATTTTCAAAATCACTACTAAAATATGACCTTTATGGCGAGCATTACTTAAGAATCTTGTCACTGAAAAAAAAAAACATACACACAATACTTGATCAAATCTGAAAAAAATTGATGCATTTGATGTGTGTAGCACTGGAAGAAAGGTCAAGCCTTACTATACATTTTTATAAAAGATTATTTATAGATTTAATAATGAAGATTTTTTGCTAGAATAAAGAAACCAGTCAAGACTTTAAAAAATGTCTTCTGGAAACTTGACTTAGTAATGATCAATTACGTTGTTTCTTTTTTATCTAAATAAAATGTTCAGAGGTATCAAGTAAATAACACACACAACACAATTAATCAATCATCAAAATAAAGAAACAAACAATATCTCACTCTCAATTCTAATGAGAAACTACATTTAATCTTAGATCAATGACTAATTAATACCATTGTTATTTGATCATAATAAAGAACAGTGACTAATCAATGTTGGACAAATAGTAAAATAGAGAGAGTGGTTTATAAAGACAACTCAAAAGTATTTGTATTTTAAGACACTTGATTTTCTCAATTTCAATATATCCTTATCCTAATATTTGACTCTAGCTAAAAACTTAGATTTGGTCATGATTTCTGGTCTGGCATTGAAAAAATCATAATTTGTAAAAGATGTAGTTAATCATCAAAGTCATATTACATAATGATGGAATGAAGTAGCCGTTGCATTCTAGTTACGATAGCTAGCAACCATTTGTTCTTGGATCATCTTTCATGTGTTCACGCTCCTCTTCCATTTTCCTTTTTAAAAGGGCAGCCATTTGTTCACGTTCTTGTATGCAACTTGTGATCCATATCAGCTTGCATCTCTTGACGAATACTTTCTCTATGTTTGCCTGCTGTAGTTGAGTCTTTTCTTTTCCACAAACATAGCCTCATCTCTCATCCACAACCGATATGTCTCCTAAATTTTATCCTCTCCATTCAGAATTTCTCTACAGTATAATTCAATAAGAGAAACAAATATCTATAAGCAAATAATTTTACAACTAACGACAAGTATATAGAATAGTAGAGGAACAAATGGTTGATTCCTCTACTACCACAAGAATGCTTAGTTATCTATTTGAGATGAGAAAATATTTATGCTAGTGTGGATAGATACATGTTGTCCATGTAAGCATATGCCCAAAATTATTAAATCTCTAGTCAATTTAAGCTCATAATATATAAAGTGAACCAAAAAAGAGAGGGGGAATCGAAAACAACTGGCTTTACTAACATCAAGCATCTTAGGGGTTACTACAGCAACAGTATTTTCTAACTTGTTCTTATATATGTCTTTTAGTTGACTAAAAAACAAGCCTACAACCACTTCAGCTTAATCAAAGAAAATTCCCACCGCCACTTTTTATACACTTTTACCTCGTCCAATACCTTTCATTTTCTACAACATATGATTAAAAAAGAACAGTATCACATTTAAAAATTAAAGAAGATAAACATTTTCTACTTCTTCTTGTTGATAAAATTCTTTATTCATTAATTCTTCTTCTTCAACTTCAGGCATATTAAAAAGGTCACGGGGATTTGTCTTTACAACAACGAGCCAATCTTTATTAATTATGTCATTCAAGTAGAAAACTTCTTCAAACTCAGATGCTAGCACAAATGGCTTATTTGTACTCAAAGCACAATGAGTATTCACACTTGTAAAACCATATCCTTCAATCTTGAATCCTCTTTCAAGGCGAGACATACCCCACCAATAACACTTGAATAGATAAACTTTTCTATTTCCGATATAACGCAACTCATAAATGTCCTCCAGTACACCATAAATACTATTTATTAGAGTCTGTATCATCTCCTCTCACAAGCTCTTTGATTTGAAACCTAAACCCATTCACCATAAATATTGAATATCGATGCACCAATGGTTCTGGACTAATGACTAAGCTTATGAGCTCACCGTCGCGCCTCTTGTGCAGATAGTACAAATATCTATAAAAATAAATAAGATTTGTTCTTATCAAGATGCCAACACTAATAGTAAAGTGTCAATGAACACTTATACGTGCTCGAAACCAGTCAATAAACTCATTATTATGCATCCCATGAGGTCTCGTTGAACCTTGCATTTCAATCTCTCTCATGTATTCCCTATATTTTGTGTTAGTTAAAATTAGTTAATTATCTTAATGTGAAATTATATTTGAATTAATAAGACACTCCATGAATTTTGAAGCATCATCACAGTTTTCAAGAATATGCATACATGCTTGGTTGAACTCATCATGGGGTAGTCTTCTTCCCACTGAAGCCCCTTTTGTTTGCCAGTTATTTTAAAGATAGACATCCCACTATTTGATTCAAATCCGTAACATTTCTTGTTGGTTGATGGAACTTGGTTGAGATATCTTTTAAATAGGGTGAGTGGAACTTAAGGTTTTCCTATAACACCTGGTAAAATTATCAAAATATTCCTAGATTAGAGATGTGTGCACAACGCGTCTTCCGAAACTCCGATGGCAAGTTCGAGGCCGGAAATGTGATCAATATGAAAAGTTATGTGGGAAAATGGTCTTGGTTGATTTTTAGAGCAACCAGATCAAAAGATAATTTTTCAATACGAAAACGCATTCAAGTAAGAGTGCGCGACATGTCCGCGTCACGGATCCACACTTAGATGTGATCCCAATATTTTCTACGGGATTAGAAAACTCGATCAAAATTTTTTTAGCAAAAAACCCTGAAATGCACCCAGGTCCCCGTCGCGTACTTCGTTCCCCGAAGTGCATTTTTTTCGATTTTTCGTGAGGGGCATTCCAGACTTTTTTCAACCCCTCCTAAACTTAAAACACGATCAAAATAGATCGTTTTGAACATAAAAATGGTTTTAATCCCCATTCTTAAGTCTTTCTAAGCTACTAACGAAGATTAGGGTTAAAGAGAAGAGAGAATTCTTGAGACTTAGATTGTCCACCTTTCATTATCATAGTCTTCAACTGATTTGCTAAGAATGTTGAGTGAATGAATATGATGAGGCCAAGTGGTTCGCTTGGGGATTAGCAATAATCTCTGAGTGCCGCCCACATCTAGGGTACCCTCCTGGGGCGTGACAAACTTGGTATTAGAGCACAGAGTTCAAGTGTCCTAGGGAGTCTATGAACTCGTGTCTAGTAGAGTCTTGTTTATGGGTGTGTTGTGCACCATAATTTATAAGTAGGAGGCTATAGGATATTTGGAATGGTTACACTTCTTTCATAATTTAATTTGTGCGATAGAGTTAAAACTCTATGAAACTCTCTTCTAATACATGTGCTACACATTTATAAAATTGGTATCATGCCTTACCGCCAGAGGTAGAGGGCGTCCTGCCAGACAAAATGTTAACCAACCTGAGCCCAAGTGACATGATGAACCCATAAGTCCAACCATTCCTGTTAAGCAGCCACCACAAGCTGAAATTTCTAATGTTGCGCTTCGCCAGGCTATCCAAACTCTAGCTCAGGAAGTCACAACACCTGTTGCGAGACAAAGAGCAGGTAGACAGGATGCACATGACACATCTAGAGTCCGTGAATTTTTAAGAATGAACCCATCTGAGTTCACAAGGTCTGCACCCAATAAGGATCCTGAGAACCACATTGATGAGCTCTAGAAAGTGTTTTCAGGTAGTGCATGTGGCTGATGTTGATAGAGTTGAATTGGCTGCCTACCAGCCCAAGGGTGTCGTCAAACTATGGTTTGATCAGTTGAAGAAGGGTAGAAGAGAAGAAGCCCCAATGCTGACTTGGGCAATGTTTGAGGAAGCCTTCTTGGGATATTTTTCAGAGAGAACAGAGGGAGGCCAAGGTAAGAGAATTTTTGAATCTGAAACAGGGCTCTATGATTGTACAAGAGTGTGGGCTTAAGTTCACCTAGCTATCTCGTTATGCTCCGGATATGGTTCTTTATATGAGGGGGAGAATGGGATTGTATGTTGATGGGGTGAACAAAGGGCCCAAGAAGGATGGAAGGGGAGCTATGCTTGTGAGTGATATGGATATTGGAAGGTTGATGACCTATGTACAACAAGCCGATGAGAAGAGACATCACGACAGGGAAGAGTTCAGGAATAAGAGGGCCAAGACATCCAACCATGAGGTTGGAAAGGGAGGGAATGGGAATAGTAACAGGTTTCAGTCAGGGCCAGCACCATCATCTGGCAGTGTATTCATGCCTAGAAACAAGAATGATCAAAGGTCTTAGAATTTTAGAGCCCAGGGATCTCAGTCACAGGCTAGTATGGCTCAAGGTTCACAAGGTAGCCACAATGTGGTAAGTGCGACAGATTACACTTGGGGAGGTGCATGAGAGGAGTGATGCATGTTTCAAGTATGGGCAAGTGGGTCACTTCCAGAGAGATTGTCCAAAGTGGGTTGACAGGGCTCAATCTTCTGCACCAGCCTCATCAGCTAGAGGAACTCAAAAAGGTGCTACATCAGACGCAAACGGAGCTATACACTGTTTATATGCCATGGGTAGTCGCCAGGATCATGAGAACTCCCTAGATGTTGTGACGGGTATGATTCGAGTCTTTATTCTTGATTGTTATATTTTGATTGATCCTAGTTCCACATTGTCATTTGTGTCTCCTTATGTGGCTAGTAGCTTTGATAGAACACCTGAGAGTCTTCTTGAACCCTTTGATGTTTCTACTCCAGTTGGTGAGTCTATTCTAGCTGAGAGAATCTATAAAGATTGTGTAGTGTCCATCCATCATAAGGTATATTCTTGTTGATCTGATTGAGTTAGAGATCATTGATTTTGATGTGATCCTTGGCATGGATTGGCTTCATGTCTGCTATGCCTCCATTGATTGTAGAGCCCAAACCGTTAAGTTTCAATTCCCGAATAAATCGGCCCTAGAGAGAAAGGGTGATTCTGTTGCACCTAAGGGTAACTTTATTTCCTACCTTAGGGCTAGAAAGCTAATCTCAAAAGGTTGTATCTATCACCTTGTGTGAGTTAAGTCCGATGATGTTGAGGCTCCTACTCTAGAGTCTCGATTGTGAATGAGTTGCTTGAGGACCTGCTTGGAGTCCCTCTTGATCGGGAGATTGACTTCGGGATTGACGTTCTCCTCGATAATTAGCCTATCTCAATTCAACCTTATAGGATGGCCCCGTCGAGTTGAAAGAATTGAAAGAGCAATTGAGAGATTTGTTAAAGAAAGGCTTTATTAGGCCGCGTGTTCTCCTTGGGGTGCTCCTGTCCTATTTGTGCAAAAGAAAGATGAGTCTTTCAGAATGTACATTAATTATAGGCAACCGAACAAGGTCACAATAAAGAATAAATATCCTTTTCCCAGTATAGATGATCTGTTTGACCAACTTTAGGATGCCTCTTGCTTCTGAAAGATAGACATCACATCTGGTTACCATCAATTGAAGGTAACGAAATGTGATATCCTAAAAACAACCTTTAGGACTAGATATGACCATTTTGAGTTCTTGATCATGTCCTTTGGGTTGACTAATGCACCTGTAGCCTTCATAAACTTGATGGATAGAGTGTTCAGATAATAACCTTGATATGTTTGTGATCATGTTCATCAATGACATTTTAGTGTATTCGAGAGATGAGGAGGAGCATGCCAATCACCTCAGAATTGTCCTCCAAACTCTCAAAGACCATGAGTTATATGCCAAGTTTTTGAAGTGTGAGTTTTGGCTTAAGTTAGTGGCTTTCCTTGGCCATATTGTTTCAGGTGATGGTATTCAAGTAGACACCCAAAAAATTGAAGCGGTTAAGAACTGGCCCAGACCGACCTCTCCAACTGACATAAAAAGTTTCTTGGGATTGGCAAGCTATTATTGTAGATTTGTTGAGGGATTTTCTTCCCTATCTTCGCCAGTGACTAAGTTGACTTTGAAGAAGGTCAAGTTTCAGTGGCCCAATGAATATGAGAAGAGCTTTCAAGAGTTGAAAACCCAACTGACTACTGTGCCAATTTTAACCTTGCCTGATGGCACAGAAGACTTTGTGATATATTGCGATGCGTCAAGAGTTGGATTGGGTTGTGTGCTGATACAGAGAGGAAAAGTGATAGCTTATGCTTCTAGATAACTTAAGGTTCATGAGAGGAATTATCCAATCCATGATCTTGAATTGGCACTGGTGGTATTTGCACTAAATATTTGGCGCCACTACTTATATGGAGTGCATGTGGATGTGTTTACTGACCACAAGAACTTGCAATATGTCTTCAGTCAGAAAGAGCTCAACCTACGGTAGAGGAGATGGTTGGAGTTGCTCAACAATTACGACATGAGCATTCTCTTAATAGGTTTTCAATGGGTAGTATGGTCCATGTTGAGGAAGGAAAGAAGGAGTTGGCTAAGGAAGTGCATAGATTGACCCGATTGGGATTTCAGCTCGAAGAGAATGATAAGGGAGGAGTCAATGTTTAGAATGGGTCTGCTTCATCTTTAGTGGCAGAGGTGAAAGAAAAGCAAGACCAAGATCCTGTCCTACTTCAATTGAAAGAAACGGTCCACAAACAGAAGGTAATAGTCTTCTCCAAAGGGGGAGATGGTGTGTTGAGATACCAGAGTAAATTGTGCATTGCAGATGTTGATGGTTTTCAAGATAGAATTATGGTTGAAGCCCACAACTCTATATAATCCATTCATCCTGGCTCTACAAGATGTACCATGACTTGAGAGAAATCTATTGGTGGAGTGGAATGAAGAGGGATATTGCCAAGTTTGTTTCCAAGTGTCCGAACTTTCAACAAGTTAAAGTTGAGCATCAAAGACCATGTGGATTGGCTTAGAACTTTGAGATTCCTAAATGAAAATGGGAGATGATCAACATAGACTTCATTACAAGTCTAGCAAGGTCCCGAAAGCAGCATGATTCGATATGGGTGATTGTGGATAAGATGACTAAGTCAGCTCACTTCTTGGTAGTTAAGATGACTAATACTGCAAAAGAGTATGCCAAGTTGTACCTCCGTGAGAATGTGAGGTTGCATGGTGTTCCCTTGTCCATCAGCTCGGACAGAGGAGCTCAATTCACCTCCCAATTTCGGAGATCTTTTTAGAAAGGATTGGGTACTAAGGTGAAACTGAACACTGCTTTTCATCCTTAGACAAATAGCCAATTAGAGCGTATCATTCAGACTTTGGAAGATATATTTAGGGCTTGTGTCCTTGACTTTAAAGAAAATTGGGATGACCACTTACCACTGATCGAATTTGCTTATAACAAGAGTTATCATGCCAGCATTCAGATGGCTCCCTATGAGATTTTGTATGGGAGAAGATGTTGATCACCAATTGTGTAGTTCGAGGTTGGAGAAGTCGAGTTAATTGGACCTGATGTTGTCCATCAATTGATAGAGAAGGTAAAAATCATTAAAGAAAGGTTGAAGATTGCACAGAGCTGCCATAAATCTTACATCAATGTGAGGAGGAAAGATCTAGAGTTCAAGGCGAATGATTGGGTATACTTGAAAGTGTCAACGATGAAGGGTGTCATGAGATTTGGGAAGAAGAGGAAATTGAGTCCACACTATATTGGTCCCTATTAGATTGTGAAGAGGATTGCGAAGGCTGCTTATGAGTTAGAGTTACCTTCTGAGCTCGACCCGATTCACTCGGTCTTTCACGTCTCGATGTTGAAGAAATGCTTGGGGAGATCCTGCCTTAGTAATCCCTATTGAGAATATTAGAGTGAAGGATAGCTTGTCTTATGAAGAGATTCCAGTCTAAATCCTTGATTGTCAGGTTCGCAAGTTGAGAACCAAAGAGATTGCCTCAATCAAAGTTTTGTGGAGAAATCAATTCATTGAGGAAGCCACGTGAGAAGCTGAGAAAGAAATGAGAGCTAAATACCCACATCTATTCATGCCTGATGATGAGAATGTTGAAGGTAATTCCCTTACTCTTTATTTAAATTGATTTGTCTATCTCTGAGTTGATGTGTCTATTCTTGAGTCTGAATATCAACTGTCTAGACGATTGATGGGTTGTGAGTTCGATTGGTTGAGTAAGTATGAAGAGGAGCCTTTATGTCTATCCTTACTCATCATTCGAGGATGAATAATTCCAAAGGGGAGATGATGTAACACCTGGTAAAATTACCAAAATACCCCTAGATGAGAGATGTGCGCACAACGCATCTTCCCAAATTTCGATAACAAATGTGAGGCCGAAAATGCGACTAACATGAAAATTATGTGGGAAAATATTCTTGGTTGATTTTTAGAGAAATCGGATCAAAAGATAATTTGTTGATGCGAAAACACATTCCAATAAGAGTGCACAACATGTCTGCATCGCGGACTTGTCGCGGATTCACACTTAGATGTGATCCCAATATTTTCTACGGGATTAGAAAACTCGTTCAAAAATTTTTTAGTGAAAAAACCCTGAAATGCACCCAAGTCCGCGATGCAGACTTGGTTCCCCGAAGTGCAAATTTTTAGTTTCTTGTGAGGAGCACTCTAAATTTTTTTTCAACCTCTCCTAAACATAAAACACAATCAGAATAGGTCAGTTTCAACGCAAAAAGGGTTTTAATCCCTATTCCTGAATATTTCTAAGCTTCTAACAAAGACTAGGGTTAAAGAGAAGAGAGGAGGAGCGAGAATTCAAGAGGATTGAGGAGGATTCTTACGAGATTGATTTTCAAAACTCCATACCAGGTATATAAGGCTAAACTTAAACGTAGAATGTTCTTCCATGTGCCCCATTGATGGTAGTAGAAAGATTGTGAGTGTATTGAGTATCCATGCATGTTTCTTGAATGTTTTCGTGAAAATTATATATTATATGTATTTTTATATATTGATGATCATAAAAAACTTGATTTATCAAATGAATGTTTTCACATGAGTTATTTTCATAAGCCCTATATGTGATTTTGTAAAAGAATGCATGAATGAACCTAGAGATTGAGTCTAGAGCCTTGAGTTGAGAATGTTGATTTTGATTGTGATGTGAGCATGATGATAGGTTGATAAAACTTGATGGTCATATGAGCATTCATAGTTGAACTCTAGAGATTTATCTAATTGGCTTTCTCTTAGTGATTGATCTAAGCCTTGAGCTATTGAATAAGAATTGAGTTGATGAGATGATTGAGATGATAGGCCAGAAGGCCTAATTGAGTTAAAGTTATTGAGATGACGAGATTCTCTATGAAACTAATTGAGATGATTGATTGAGATGGATGGTATTATGAGCATTGAGTCTTGGGAGGAGTATTGAGCACCAAAATGAGTAAGAGTAACTCACACTCATTAACTATGTCACCAAGCGTAGGTGAGGATTGTACATCAAAGGTTATCTCTTGAGTTGAAGTCCCTAAAAGCAATAGAGGACTTGAGAGACCAGATCCCTTGTGGATCCAATTCGTTCTTTACCTGGCAAGTATGGAATGACTGTGGCAACATGTCACACCCCAGGAGGGTACCCTAGGTGTGGCCAGTACCCAGATACTATTGCGAGTCCCCAAGCGTACCACTCAATCTCAGGACAGTCACTCAATATCATGCATAGCGGAATTAATGGAATAAGGCAATGAGCTGCATCAGTCATTCTACATCAATAAGGAGGGCCAACAACCCATAAACTTAGTCTCAACATCAATGATAAGTAAACAGTGTTACTAACTCAACTCAAAGAGGGAGAAAAACCTCAACATCAAACCTCAACACATGTCTATGAAGCCTCTAACTCAACTAGACAATCTAGGAGGGTACCATGACAGGCCATGGCTACTCGACTCAATAAATAAAACAACTGATAAAGAGAAAAAAGGGCTCCTCCGGGTAGCAAGGAGGGCTCACCAATATCTGAACTCAGAATCTCTGAACCTCAATAATGTGTCTGTCGAAGTCCTCTACCTCCGGTATCTGCATCATAAAATGATGTAGTGCTGAGTGGCATCAGTACGTGGAATGTATGGTATGTAAGATGGCTGAATATAACAATATAGATAGAATAATATAGGGATAACATCAACTCAACATCATACTCCGTCAAAATGTCAAATGTCTATCTAAAGCATTAAAAAAGAGTAGATAAATGACTCATCAACATCTCATCTCAACATCATCAATACATCAGGATCATCTCAAGGAAACTTGGCTCAACTCAAAGGACTCATGCCCATTTAGGACAAGGATAGAGGGTAGGTACTGAAACATCAACATCCATCAAGACTCGTACCATCACATCAATATCTATCAAGACCCAGACCATCACATCAACATCAGAGTTCTATCAAAATGGAACCTAGCTAGAAGTTTCTCTAACCGACAACCATCACCAATGAGCCTGTGATAATACAACGAAGCGATGTCATTGCCACTTCCATCAAGTAGCCTGCCTGGGGTAAAGGACATCACCATCAGGGGATCCACAAGAAATAACATCAGTCCTCTTTTGGGACAAGGAAACATCTGCATTGTGGTTCGATCCTCTCTCCTATGCGGGCCACATAGTTAATGAGTTCGAGTGGGACTCACATTCACCCATTTTGGTTCTCAATACTCCTCCCAGAACTTGACATGCTCATAAAACATCATCATCATCAGTCCCATAGGGATATAGTACATCAACATCAACATCAACATCATCATCATCGGTCCCATAGGGACATAGTACATCAACATCAACATCAACATCAACATCATCATCATCGGTCCCATAGGGACATAGTACATCAACATCAACATCAATATCAACATCGACATCATGGACTCAAAACATTCTTTTAGAATTTAGTTTCAAATTTTAAGATTCATGAACATCACTCTCATCAACATCATCATCAAGACTCAACAATTTGGGCCACAATCACAACATCATAAACGTCATCATTGTAAAGGCTCTAGACTCATCCCCCTAAGTTCATTCTTGCATTCTTTAATAATATAGACATAGAATCTTGTAAAATCATTCATGAAAACACTTATGCAGTAAATCAAGTTTATGGTGATCATCAATTTAAGAAAAAAGCATGAATTAAGAAGAATCTCAGTAAAATACTCAAGGAATTTCACATATGACTCATCATCTTCAATTATGGACTCAATTTACTCAAAAGGGACACATGGGAGAACAATCCCATGCTTTAGGTTATTTTTACATATCTGGGATGATTGCTAACAATAATTCCTCGTAGAATCTCTTCTTGACTCTTCAACCTCAACTCTCAACTCTCAACAAGCCCTAACTTGGTGAATTTTGCTAGGAAGAGGATTTAGAAAAGGGTTTTAGACCCTTTCATCGTGGAAATGCCTTATATTGGACGTATATGGGCTTTAGAAGATTCTAGGAATGGATTAGAATGCCCCTCAAAATTTTAGAAATCCTCCAGCCGTGAAATAACACAGTCCGCGACGCAGATTGGTCGTGGCCAGTTCATTTTTGGCAAAAATTTTCCTGAACATGTTTTCTTAACCCCTTTGAAAACTTTAGAAAAAACATAAGTTTGCCTCCACGATGGGTCTGCGACACGGCTCTGTCGCGAACTCTCACTATTTGTCATTTTGGAATGAAAAATTATCTTTTGACTCGGTTGCCCTAAAATTCGGCCGAGAGCCTTCCCCCACTCAATTTTTTGTGCTGATCATGAATTCGACCTCAGATTTTCCATCCAAGTATTAGTAGACGCGTTATGCGCATATCTATCATGTAGGGGTATTTTGGTAATTTTTTTGGGCGTTACATCATCTCCCCCTTGGGATCATTCGTCCTCGAATGATGAGTAGGAGCGATATTATGGCACGAATGGACTCAAGACTCATCTCGATAGTCACTCAACAACTCAACTTCTCAACTCCTCATCGACCTCAATAACATCTACTCAGATCATCAAGTATACATATCAACTTAGGATAGAAACATCAAATTAAGGTAAGAATAGAAATTTTACATTCGATATTCTCATCATCAGGCACGAATAGGTGCGGTATTTAGTTCTCATCTCTTCCTCAGATTCCCACGTGACTTCCTCAACAAATTGGTTCCTCCACAAAATTTTAAGGGAGGCTGTCTCTTTGTTCCTCAGTCTGCGAACCTGTCGATCCAGGATTTGGACGGGAATTTCCTCATAGGACAAGCTATCTTTGACTCCAGTGCTCTCAATAGAGATTACTAAGTTAGGGTCTCCCAAACATTCTTCAGCATAGAGATGTGGAACACCAAATAGATTCCGTCTAACTCAGAAGGTAACTCTAGCTCATAAGCAACCTTCCTGATTCTCCTCACAATCTGATACTGCTCGATATAGCCAGGGCTTAATTTTCCCTTTTTCCAAACCTCATGACACCCTTCATGGGAGATACCTTCAAGTATACCGAATCATTCACCTCGAACTCTAGGTCTCTTCTCCTCACATCGGTGTAAGATTTCTGATGGCTTTGTGCAGTGTTCAACCTCTTTCTAATTACCTTCACCTTCTCCATGGACTGGTGGACAAGATAAGGCCCAATCAATTCAGCTTCTCCAACCTCAAACTACCTAATGGGTGACCTACACCTCCTTCCACACAAGGCCTCAATGAGGGCCATTTGAATGCTTGCATGATAACTATTGTTATATGCAAATTCAATCAAAGATAGATGGTTATCCCAATTTCCTTTGAAGTCAAGGACACAGGCCCTCAACATATCTTCTACCAACTGAATAGTGCGCTCTGCCTGACCATCCATGTGGATGAAAAACTATAATCAAATTCACTTTGGTACCCAATCCTTTCTGGAAAGACTTCCAGAAGTGAGAGGTAAATTGGGCTCCTCTATCCGAGATGATGGAAAAGAAAACTCCATTCAACCTCAAAATCTCTTAGATATATATCTTGGCATACTCCTTCGCAGTATTGGTCATCTTAACTGCCAAGAAGTGCGTTGATTTAGTCATCCTGTCTACAATCACCCATATGGAATCATACTGCCTCCAGGATCTCAGTAGGCCGGTGATGAAATCCATGTTGATCATCTCCCACTTCCACTCTGAAATCTCAAAGTTTTTAGCCAAGCCACTTGGCCTTTGATGCTCAACCTTCACTTGCTGGCAATTCGGGCACTTTGAAACAAACTCAGCAATGTCCTCTTCATTCCACTCCACCAATAGACTTCTCTCAAGTCATGGTTCATCTTGGTGGAGCCCGAATAAATGGAGTACTAGTGTTGTGGGATTCAGCCATAATCCTCTTGCGGACACCATTAACATCAGGAACACATAGTCTACTCTGGTATCTCAACACCCCATCTCCCCATTTGGAGAAGACTATCACTTTTTGTTTGTGGACAGCCTCTTTCAATTGAAGTATGATTGGATATAGATCTTGCTTCTCTTTTACCTCTGCTACTAAGGATGATGTAGACCCATTCTGAACATTGACTCCTCCCTCGTCATTCTCCTCGAGTTGGACTCCCATCCAAGCCAACCTATGCACTTCCTTCACTAGCTCTTTCTTCTCTTCCTCAACATGGGTTATACTACCCATTGACGACCTGTTAAGGGCATCAACAACAATGTTAGCTTTACCTAGGTGGTATAGGATGCTCATGTCATAATCCTTGAGCAACTCCAACCACATCCTCTATCCCAGGTTGAGCTCTTTCTGACTGAAGACATACCGTAGGCTCTTTTGTTCAGAACACGTCCACATGCACTCCATACAAGTAGTGGCGCCAGATTTTAAGTGCGAACACTACCGCCGCCAACTCAAGATCATGGGTCGGATTGTTTCTCTCATGAACTTTAAGCTGCCTAGAAGCATAGGCTATCACCTTCCCTCACTGCATCAATACATATCCCAATCCAACTCTTGATACGTCACAATATATCACAAAATCTTCCGTCCCATCGGGCAAAGTCAAAACAGGTGCGGTGGTCAATCTAGTCTTTAACTCTTGAAATCTTTTCTCACATTCCTCAGACCACTAAAACTTGACCCTTTTCTGAGTCAGTTTGGTCAATGGTGCGGATAGGAAAGAAAATCCCTCAACAAATCTATGGTAGTAGCCTACCAACCCTAAGAAACTTCTTATGTCAGTTGGAGAGGTCGATCTTAGCCATTTCTTAATCGCTTCAATCTTCTCGGAATCTACTCGAATTCCATCACCCGAAACAACATGGCCTAGGAATGCCACTGACTTGAGCCAAAACTCATATTTCGAGAACTTCACATACAATTCATGGTCCTTAAGAGTCTGAAGGACAACTGTAAGGTGTTTGGCATGCTCCTCCTCATCCCTTGAATACGCAAAAATATCATCAATGAACACGATTACAAACATGTCAAGGTAGGGGCGGGACACCCTATTCATCAAATCCATGAAAGTTGCAGGTGCGTTCGTCAACCGAAAGGACATGACCAAGGACTCAAAGTGGCTATATCTAGTCCTGAAGGCTGTCTTTGGAACATCACATTCTCTCACTTTCAACTGATGGTAATCCGATCTAAGGTCTATCTTTGAAAAGCATGAGGTTGGAACATCACATTCTCTCACTTTCAATTGATGGTAACCCGATCTGAGGTCTATCTTTGAAAAGCATAAGGCACCCTGAAGTTGGCCAAACAGATCATCTATCCTGGGGAGAGGATATTTATTCTTGATCATGACCTTGTTCAGTTGCTTATAGACTATGCACATCCTGAGAGATTTCTTTCGTACAAATAAATTGGGAGCACTCCAAGGAGAAACACTTGCCTAATAAAGCCCTTCTCTAACAAATCCTTCAACTCAGCAGGGGCCATCCTATGTGGGGGAATTGAAATAGGCTACATCTCGAGAAGAACAACAACCGAAGTTAATCTCCCTATCAGGAGGGACTTCAGGTAAAAACTCATTCACAATAGGGACTGACTCAAGAGTAGGGGACTCAATATCATTAGATGTAACTCGCACGAGGTGGTAAATACAACCTTTAAAAATTAGCTTTCTAGCCCTTAGGTAAGAAATAAACTTACCCTTAGGTGCAACAGAACTTCCCTCCACTCTAGGACCGGTTCATTCGGAAATTGAAATTTGACAACTCAGATCCTACAATCTATTGAGGCATAACATGCATGGAGCCAATCCAAGGATTACATCAAAGTCAACCATCTCCAACTCTACCAAGTCAGCCAAAGTATCCCTATGATAGATGGATACTACACAATCTCTATAGACCCTTTCAGCTAAGATAGACTCTCTAGTGGGAGCAGAAACTATATAAGGCTCAAGCAAACACTCTGGAAACATCTCAAATTAATTGGCTACATAGGGAGTCACAAAAGATAAGGTGGAACCCGAATCACACAGTGCATAACAATTATAAGAAAAGACTCGTAGCATACCCGTAACAACATCTGGTGCAACCTCTTTGTCCTGTCGATGACCCATCGCATATAGACGGTTCATCCCGCCTCCTGCACTTGCAGTAGTAACCTTATGATGACCACCTGCAGGGGCTACTATAGAAGACTGAGCTTTGTTACTTCCATCACCCCATCTCCTCGTAGGACACTCACCCTGGAAATGGCCCCGCTGTCCACATAAGTCACAAAAATTCATGCCATCACGACATGCACCAAGGTGAAGTTTGTCACATTTTCCACAAGGTGGCTTCCCTCTCGGGCCTTGGGTCACACTAGCTTGGGACTGAGGACCTTGAGCTCTGAAATTCTGGTGACATAAGATTTCTGATCATACCTGTTTTGCTGAACATGTGCACTTGCCATCGAAGGTGCATGGTTAGAAGACCTCTTCTGAAAATTGGTTCTATCACTATTATTCTGCTTCTATTAGCTAGGCTCGTGCCCTGCTAATTTGGCCTTCTTACTCTACTGCTCTTCTTTGTCCTTCTTCTTATCTTCCTCAGTTTGTTGGGCATAGACCATAAGTTTAGAGATGTCTATACCTGGAGAAGAAATACTGCCTTACACTCCCTCTTTACATGCCTGCACAATCCCGACACGAACTTTCTCATTCTCGCCCTCATATCCTGGACCATCTCCGGGGCATACCGGGACAACTAAATGAACTTGAAGCTATACTCTTTAATAGTCACCCCCTCTTGCTTCACATTCATGAACTCCTCCACCTCTGCCTCCCTCAACTCTTGGAGAAAGAAGTAGTCGAGAAAAATAGTCTCAAACTCCTCCCACTCAGCAAGTTCAGGTTCCTCACCTCTACCATCTTCCCATTGGTTATACCAGACATTAGCAACATCCTTAAGCTGATAAGAGACCAGCTCAACTCCCTCAACCTCATTAGCATTCATAGCCCTCAAAAATTTTCACATCTTATCAATAAAAGTTTGTGGGTCCTCTCCAACCTTCGACTCCGTATAGACTGGCGGGTTCATCCTCAAGAAATATCTGAGCCTAGTTGCAGCTGTAGGCTCTTGGGAATTGGAGCTAGGATCCTAGGGACCTCGGCTATTACTCTGAGAGGCTACCAACTGAGTGAGCATAACAATGGCTCCCCTTAAGTCTGCTTCTGAAGTGGAGGCTGACTGAGCAAGTGGTGCCATGGGATCTCAGTAGCTCGGGCAGGTTGACCCCGTCTCCTCGTCTCAGGTTGGGTAGGGACTTCTGGTGGGGGATTCTCAGCATTTGGGGCTGAGGCATATCTTTGGGTAGTAGTGTGTTTAGGAGGCATGATCTGCAACGCGTAACGCATGAATTAAAAGAGAGTTTCGTAGAGTCAAATTCTATCGCACGAACTCAGAATGCCGAAGGAGTGTAACCATTCCTAATGTCCTATAGCCTCCTGTTTATGAAATATGATGCACAACACACACATAAACAAGACTCTACTAGATACAGCTTCATAGACTCCCTAGGACTTTTGAACTCTATGCTCTGATCCAAGTTTGTCACGCCCCGGGAGGGTACTCTAGGCGTGGCCAACACCCAGAGACTATTGCTAGTCCCCAAACAGACCACTTGATCCCAAGATAGTCACTCAACATCATACATAGCATAATTAATGGAATAAGGTAGTGAGCTACATCAGTCATTCTACATCAATAAGGAGGGGCAACGACCCATAAACTCAGTCTCAACATCAATGATAAGTAAACAGTGTTACTTATTCAACTCAAAGAGGGAAACAAACCTCAACATCAAATCTCAACTCATATCTATGAAGCCTCTAACTCAACTAGACAGTCTAGGAGGGTACCATGACAGGCCATGGCTACCCGACTCAATAAATAAAAACAACTGATAAAGAAAAAAAGGGCTCTCCGGATAGAAAGGAGGGCTCACCAATAACTGAACTCAGAATCGCTGAACCTCAATGATGCGTCTGCTAAAGTCCTCTACCTCCTATATCTGCATCATGAAAAAATGCATCACCGAGTGGTGTCAGTACGTGGAATATACGGTATGTAAAATAGCTGAATATAACAATATAGATAGAATAATATAGGGATAATATCAACTCAACATCATACTCCGTTAGAATGTCAAATGTCTATCTAAAGCAAGAATAAAGAGTAGACAAATGAGTCATCAATATTTAATCTCAACATCATCAATACATCAGACTCGTCTAAAAGAAACTCGGCTCAACTCAAAGGACTCATGCCCATTTAAGACAAGGATAGAGAATAGGTACTGAAACATCAACATCCACCAAGACTCGTACCATCACATCAGCATAGGAGTTCTATTGAAATGGAACCTAGATGGGAGTTTCTCTAATCGACAACCATCACCTATTAGCCGGTGATGATACAATGAAGCAATGTCGTTGCCACATCCATCCAGTACCCTGCCCGGGGTAAAGGACATCACCATCAGTGGATACACAAGAAATAACATCAGTCCTCTTTTAGGACAGGTAAACACCCATTGTGGTTTGATCCTCTCTCTAACGCGGGCCACATAGTTAGTGAGTTCGTGTAGGACTCACACTCAACCATTTCGGTGCTCAATACTCCTCTCAGAACTCGACATGCTCATAAAACATCATCATCATCAGTCCCATAGGGACATAGTACATCAACATCAACATCATCATCATCGGTCCCATAGGGACATAGTACATCAACATCAACATCATCATCATCAGTCCCATAGGGACATAGTACATAAACATCAACATCAACATCATCATCAACATCAACATCAACATCAACATCATGGACTCAAAACATTCATTTAGAATTTTGTTTTAAATTTTAAGATTCATGAACATCACTCTGACCAACATCATCATCAAGACTCTCAAAAATTTGGGCCACAATTACAACATCATAAACGTCATCATCGTCAAGGCTCTGGACTCATCCCCCTAAGTTCATTTTTGTATTCTTTAGTAATATAGACATAGAATCTTGTAAAATCATTCATGAAAACACTTATGCAGTAAATCAAGTTTATGATGATCATCAATTTAAGAAAAATGCATGAATTAAGAAGAATCTCAGTAAAATACTCAAAGATTTTCACATATAACTCATCATCTTCAATCATGGACTCAATTTACTCAAAGGGGGAACAAGGAAGAACAATCTCATGCTTTAAGTTAGCCTTACATACCTGGGATGATTGCTAATAACAATTCATCGTAGAATCTCCTCTTGACTCTTAAACCTCAACTCTTCTCAAGCCCTAACTTGGTGAATTTTGTTAGGAAGAGGATTTAGAAGGAGGTTTTAGACCCTTTCATCGTGAAAATGATTTATATTGGTCGTATATGGGTTTTAGAAAATGCTAGGAATGGACTAGAATGCCTCTCATAATTATAGAAATTTTCCAGCCATAAAATAACACAGTTTGTGACGCAAACTGGTTGCGCCAGTTCATTTTTGGCAAAAATTTTCCTGACGAGTTTTCTCAACCCTGTCGAAAAATTTAGAAAAACCATAAGTGCGCCTCCGCGATGTGGCTCTATCACTATTTCTTATTTTGGAACAAAAAATTATCTTTTGACTCGATCGCTCTAAAAATCGACCGAGAGCCCCACTCAATTTTTCGTGCTAATCACGAATCCTGCCTCGAATTTTTCATCCGAGTATCAGAAGATGTGTTATGCGCATATCCCTCCTCTAGGGGTATTTTTGTAATTTTACTGAGCGTTACACAACATCAACGAGATTGTTGTACAATCACTAGCCCATAAGTGATTGTTGTCGAATAAGAGAAAATCTTAGATAGGTCCCACATTGTTAGTACTGTGAGTTGATTTGATTGGATGAGGTTGGATTGATATAGATTGGTCATTTTCTACTCTTTATTCTTGCTTTAGATAGGCACTTGACATTCTATTGAGTATCTTCTGAGTTGATTTCATTTTGTATTATTCTGCCTGTATTTGTTTCATTTAGCCATTTTACATACTTGTACATTCCACGTATTGACGTCTATTTAGACTGTATCATTTTATGATGCAAAAACAGGTATTAGAAATCGTCAATAAGCGCTCCCTTGAAAATCTATTGCAGTCAGCTGAGTTGGTGAGCCTCCTTTATTTCGGAGGATCCTTACTTTATTTTTATCTAGCTATTAGAATCAGACTTTAGACTAGCTTTATCTTTGAGTTGAGGTATCCATGGGTCTGTCATTGGCACCAATTGATAGTGATAGAGGCTTCATAGACTAGAGTCAAGTTGTCGATTTGAGATTATGTTGAGCTAGTTTCTTTTAGACTAGCCTGTTTTATTTATGTGATTCTTGAGACTTAGATTCTCCACCTTTCATTATCATAGTCTTCTACTGATTTGTTAAGAATATTGAGTGAATGAATGTGATGAGGCCAAGTGGTTCGCTTGGGGATTAGCAATAGTTTCTGAGTGTTGGCCACGTCTAGGGTACCCTCCCTAGGTGTGACATTTCTCTTGACATATGTTGAATTGCACCTTCTTGATGACCTGGATTGCGAACATCTCCCTTAAGTGTTCACAAGTACCTATATATAGATTTCTCATTAACATATTATAGAATATGACGTTTTAAAAAAGCATTAATTTTCAATTTTTAGAATGATATGTTACCTCTCAATAGGGTGCATATCCTGGTATTGGACTAGTCCACCAAGTTTTTCCTTGCTTGCCAAGAGTATTGGCAAATGAATCATGACATCAAAAATGCTGGAGGAAAAAACATTTGAAGTTTGCACGACATGATAGGAATTTCAGCCTCTAGGATATCAAGATCTTCAATTGTCAGGCACTAAGAGTATAGATTCTTGAAAAATGTACCTAAGGCTATAATTGGTTCACACACCTCCTTAGGAAACAAACCACGTATAACTACTAATAAAATATCTTATAATAATACATGATGATCGTGCCACTTCAATCCATGTATTTTCTTTTCAAGTACATTAATGCACCTTGAAATATTTGATACAAAGGCATCTGGAACCTTTAAATAAGCTAAGAAATGGCATTTCAACTTTTGTTCGGGGGACATTGCATAACAAGCTGCCGACAATAAAATATTATCCTGGTCCTCAATTGGATGCAACCCCTGCCTAATACCAAGGTCCACCAAATCATATCTACTTTTCAATATGTCCTTTGTCTTACCAATCATACTCATCACAGTTGATAAAATATTGTCGAAAACATTTCTTTCTATGTGAATCACATCAAGGTTATGTCTTAAATTAAGAGTCTTCCAATAAGGCAATTGAAAAAGATACTTTTCTTCTTCCAATTATAAACATTGCTAGAAACATTACGCTTTTGCTTTTTCCCTTTACCAAAACTCACATTGCCCAACTCTTCTATTTGGTAAGTGCATCATCACCTGTTAAAGATCTAGGTGCTTATGTGCTATCAAAATACAACATTTTTTATGCTTAAAATTTGGAATTTTTTGCGTTCTCAATGCGACGTTAATTGGTTTTATGTGTTTTTGTTTATATTTGCGGGATATCAGGGTCGGCCTTGATTTTGGGAAGAAATACAGAAGTTGCTAATTATTGATGCAGCACGAGACCCTTTACGGGCCATAGGTCATCTTACGGTTCGTAGAGTAGTTTCGTGGACAGTTTCGGTTAGGGGCTGATTTTCTGAAGTTGGTTGTATGAACATGCAGACGAGTCGTGAAATGACTTATGAGTCGTCGAACATGGTTTGTACCCTGAGGATCAGAGATTCAGACTTTCTGAATATTCATCAGATGAAACCCTTTACGGGTCCAAACCACATTGCGAGTCGTAGAGGGTCTGTCGTAGACTTGAAGTCTAGAATTTCAGTAACTTTGTATGAAACCCCGATTACGGGCCGTGAAATGCAATACAACCCATAAACTAATTCGTAAGGCTGCTGACCCAGCTATCTTATTTTGTTTAGGACATATATTTTAAATATTATAAATAGTTTTGTAGGTAATTTTTCATAATTTTTCGGATAGTGCACAGAAAACTCAGTAATTAGGGAGAGAAAATAGTGAGATTACATTGGATAGTATTGAGAACACTTGTGCTTTGGTTTCATCTTTAATCTTGTGATTCTCTTTGAAGTTGGATTTGCTTGTTCTTAATTAAATTGTGTAAGTGCTCTACTGTGTTGTTCCAATTCATAAGTCTTGCATCTACGCAAAGTATGAGTAGCTAAATCCACAACAAGGTTGTGAGAACCATGAAAAATTAACAAGATAAAATCGAATAATTCACAGTTCTTGAAAAGTGTGCATGCATGTATTAATTAACTCTCTTCGTTTTGCATGTTTTCTAGTGAAGGCCAACATTAGAACCCGCCTAGTATTACTTACTAAACCAAGGTAGTAATGAATAGGAAAGAGAGATTAATTAACAGGATTCGATTGATGTGTTCTTGTCTAATCAACCAAACTGGGCCAGGAGGGGGGGTTGTACTGGGTCTAACTGGTAAGGGTTAGGGTTGCACACTATAGAGATGGGCCATGTCACATAGTGAAATTCGCCTCTCCCCTTGACTAAAGGGCTTGGTGAACTTAACTTACCGTCTTGCATGCTACACACTAGAAGAAAATTAGGTTATCCAGTGATACTAAGTTAGGGAATCATGGAAAACACAATACCCTTGTTTCTCTCCATATTGATTTCACTCTTGCGTTTGTCAGTTTTATTTCTTCATTGATTTTTGAACCCCCCCCTTTGGGAAGTAAGTCAGTTAACTCTCAATCATTGAACTCTCTTGCGTCTACGTATTTCCTTGGTTTTGACCCTAACCTTTGTTAAGTTTTATTTCTTGACAACGACTGATTTATCCTCATGAAGGAGGTGTAACTTGGGCGACATCAAGATTTTAGCCCCCGTAGCCCGAGGATAGGCCCCTGAAGCCCGAGGCAGTGAGGAGAGGGGGCCCACTACTTCTATTCCTGTACCATAAGCCTCTTCATCATAGTCTACTCCCACGGACATGGTTTACGTATCTGCCATATCTATACAGGCCATGGCGTAGAGGTTATCTCATGCTGAGTTACAGTTGACTCAACTTGTTTAGTAGATTAGGCCATGGGTCCGCTAGGCGATTTCAGACTCGGAGGGTCTTATGCAGGCATTCACGGCCACTACTATTCAGGATCTTCTATCCACTGTTGATTCCACATTGACGTCTTCGAGGTGAGGGTACAACAAAGCTTGAGCACGACCATCCATTAGACTTGACGACCCTTCATAAGGAGATCCAACGACTCCGGGCCGAGATGACAACAACACTGGCAGCACCAGTTACACTATTGGAGACTATGCCTCCGGCGCCATTGGTAGATCTTTTTGCTCCTGATGAGCCTACCCAGCCTTCCCACAGGAAGAGGCCTTCGCTAGGTGACAATCTTGATGTCGTACAATTTCATGCGGGGCTTACTGAGCAAGAGGAGCTTGAGTTTGTCTTGAGAGGGTCAAGACAGGGTGAGGAGAGATGACGGGCTCGAGAGCTTGAGACTTTGAGAGGTGCTGGCCCCTTTGGACAGAATACTACTACTGAGGAGACCACCACATAGGTCGAGGGTGGTCAGACTCAGCCACACACCGACGCTTAGGTGCCCATGTATGATTTTTGGCCCCTTTTTGTTTTGCTTTGATTGCGTGCATTAGGGACAATGCTCATCTTTTTTGATGGGTGTGGGTAATTAGGGGCTTCAGTGAAGTCTGAGTAGCTTGGGTCCATAACTACCCCAATTTTTTATCCCATGGTTTTCTTGCCTGTGATCTTTTTCCCCATGGATATTTACGTTCTATTGAACCGGTACGTTTAGGATGTTTAGGTAATATTTGTAGCATATAGTACTAGTACCTGTGGCATATAGCATGTTTTTGTGTTTTGTTTGTAAAATGATACGCACCAAAAAGTTTGATTAGTAGTTTAGCTAGTAACCATGTATGTTTAGGTGTGTTGACGATGTTTGTTTTGATAAGTGAGGAGAAATTGAGGTAAAAAGCATGATTTGAGACTCTTTTGTTAATAATATAGTCAGTGCCATGTGAGTGTGAGCTTTAAATTTCTAAATTCATATGTTGTATGCTAATTCAGAATTTGCCATATTACTCTAAGTTAGACTGTAGATTAATTGGATTAGGAAAGGATCTTATGCCATTATTCTTAAAAGCCCACTTAGCCTAAAATGACCAACCAAAATTGCAATATATCCCTTGTTCCTAATGTTTAAGCCTAACATGTACCTATTTTTTTTTGCAAACACTTGATTAACTTAGCCTTGTTAGTTTTAAAATTCTGAAATTGGCCCTGGTCCTTCCTTGAACATTGTGCACCTTGACTGAGGCAAAAAGCCTAAGTTGAGGTTGGCTACGAAAAGTGGCCCTGGTTCAAAGGATGGATATTGTGCTCCTCAACTTAGGCCAAAAGCCTAAGTTGAGGGTGACTGGTGTAAGTATGAAACACAAGAATGAGGGGGAGAGTTTGTGATACAGCGAAAAAGGGAAAATCATGTAGTGGGTGCAAGAAAAATAAGTAATGCCTTAGTTGTGAGTTGAAAAAGAAAAATGAATTGCAAAATCAAAGCAAAGAGCTGAAAAAATGAAAAGAAAGCACCTTGAAAAGCTTGGAATAGGAGAAAGGGAGGATGAGATGAAAATAAGAGGGTCGGTAGGGAAAAAGTGTAGGAAAACACAGTATCACGTTAGTCACTATGTTCCCAAAGTACCATACCAAAGTCCTCTGAGCCTGCGTTACAAGCCTAGAAAGTCCTAAAGTGATCCTTGTCTGAGTAGTTGAAGGTCTTTAATCATAAGTATAGGAGCAAGCATATGGTATTAGGCATGATGCATGAATATATTTCGTGAGAGTGAGCGATTTTGCATAGTCCCCAGGTTATATATGAAAACATCATTGAACGACAAATATGAGACTTCTTTTTGTGAGGGCACTTGCATTGCATTGTTAGTATTAGACTTATTCAGTGATTGTGGATTATGTATACTACCTCACTTGTCATAGTTGTCTTATTACATGCACTAGTCTGTACTGGTTTGCTAAATAGTTATCTGATTCTGTTTTGAAAAAGTGGCGTGGGTATCTAAGTTTGAGATTCATGTGATATGTGCCATTGGGTTGAGGTGAGTGTGTTATTTTATTGCCTATGTAGATTGAGTCTATCGCTTGAGGACAAGCAACAATTTTAAGTTAAAGGTATTGACGTGATATAAAAATACATCACTTTTGATGCTTAAAACTTGAAATTTTGTGTGTTCTCAATGTAATGTTGGTTTTATATGTTTTGTGTTATATTTGCAGGATTCTAGGGTTGGCCTTGATTTTAGGAAGAAATACACATGTTGCTGATTTTGTATGCAACACGGGACTCTTTACGGGCCGTAGGTCATTCTACAGGTTGTAGAGTGGTTTCGTGGACAATTCTAGTGAGGGGCTGATTTTCTGAAGTTGGCTCTACGAACATGCATATGAGTCGTTGAATGATTTATGAGTTGTAGAACATGGTTTGTACTCTGAGGATCATATATTGGGACTTTCTGAAGATTCAACAGATGAAACACCCTACGGGTCGTAAAGAGAGTGTCGTAGAGTTGAAGTATAGAGTTCCAACAGCTTTATAGAGATCCCGATTACGAGCCATGGAATGTAATGCGGCTCGTAAACTAGTTCATGAGGCATGCTGACCCAAGTATCTTATTTTGTTTAGGACATGTATTTTAAATATTATAAGTAGGTTTTGTAGGTTATTTTTTAGAACTTTTCGGATAGTACACATAAAATTCAGTAATTAGAGAGAGAAAATAGTAAGATTATATTGGAGAGTATTGAGAATACTTGTACTTTGATTTCATCTTTAATCTTGTGATTCTCTTTGAAGTTGGATTTTCTTGTTCTTAATTCAATTGTGTAAGTGCTCTATTATGTTGTTCCAATTCATAAGTCTTGCACCTACGCAAAGTATGAGTAGCTAAATCCACAACTAGGGTTATGGGAACCATGAATAACTAACAAGATAGAATTGGATAATTCATAATTCTTATAAAGTGTGCATGCATGTATTAATTAACTCTCTTCATTTGGCATGTTTTCTAGTGGTGGCCAACCTTAGAACCTACCTAGTGTTACTGACTGGACCAAGGTAGTAATGAACAGGAAAAGAGATTAATTAATAGGATTCGATTGATGTGTTCTCTTCTAATCAACCAAACTGGGCCAAGAGAAGGTTGTACCGGGACAAATAGGTAAGGGTTAGTGCTGCATACTATCGAGATGTGCTAAGTCACATAGTGAAATTCGCCTCTCACCTTTTACCAAAGGGCTTGGTGAACTTAACTTACCGTCTTGCATGCTATACACTAGAAGAGAATTAGGTTATCCGGTGATACTAAGTTAGCGAATCATGGGAAACACAATACCCTAGTTTCCCTCCATATTGATTTCACTCTTGTGTTAGTTAATTTATTTCTCCATTGATTATTGTAAACCCCTCTTTTGGGGAAGTAAGTTGGTTAACTACTCAAGTTGTAGTCACTGAATTCTCTTGAGTCTATGTATTCCCTTGGGTTAGATCCTAACCTTGGTTAGGTTCTATTTCTTGACAACAACCGCTTTATCCTCAAAAAGGAGGTTACTTGGGCGACATCGGGTGTTACCTCTATTTACACTTTCCCATCAAATAACACTCTATTTTATGCCATGGATGGTTCATGGGAAGGAAGCAACTATAACCCATATAACACAACTTGTTGCATAAGAAAATCAATTGTGCGTCTTTATGACAACAAGACATGCAAGTTTGCCTTTGGTTGACAATTCTGAAAGGTTTCCATATATATGCAGAAAACTCATTGATTTTCTACAGGAGAGCCATACACATAAGAAATTAGATTTTGAGTGTGCAACATACGTCTCCACTCCATCCCATAAATCTTTTAACTCTTCAATCATTAGATGTAAGTATACATCAATATCATTGCTTGGGGACTTAGGGCCTTGAATAAGAAATGTTGATAAGTTCATATTTCGGACTCATTTTTGGGCTAGTTTGCAAAGAAACATTGTCCTTAGTGTGCTCTTATTTTTAATCTCTAACAAATATGCACGTGTTATGTTAGGAAATAGGATTGAAATTGCACAAATGGATGATTCTTGACAAATCTTGAAAAGGGAGAAAAAGGTCAAAAAGACAGAGAAAAGCGATATTGCCTACATATTTGGTGATTCGCCAAATATTTAGAGAGACCGTAGCATTGCAGTAATCAAGGTTCAAGCCCAGGTCAGGAAAGCGATCAGAATCGAAGTCACAAAACATTTTTGGCGCACCATCGAATAGCTCAAGAGAGCGCCTAAAGTTGTAATATTGAAAGCCCTAAAACCATGACAAGAAGGCGGTGCGATAGGAACTTCAGTGAATCACCAAATTGTATCGGCAGAGTGAAGAACCATCACCCAACGTTGTAGAGGAATAAGCCTTAAGAGGATGCAGAGGAAAGCAGTCAAGTGCACATTCAACATCACCATAGTTCTCAACGATGGCCGACCTTGACCGTCGAATGGCAATTCATAGCTTAAACTCTCACACTTGTGCATGGATTATTTAAGCAAATTGGAAAGGACATTATACATATCATATCATTCTTCTAAGTTTTATAGAGAGAGTAGTACATAGCACATTCCTTCTTTAAAGTACAAAGGGTTGATAGGGTCTTCAAGCATTGAGAAAGCAAAACTTGAGTAAATTGGCTGGTGATAATCAACTATTCTCTATTCAATCTTGTTATCCATTCTAGCATGTGTGGCTAAAACCCCATGTTGGGGGTGCGCTATTGATATAGGTTCTTGATTTATTTATTAGGTCTTTTGATATGTTGACTTATCTGTAGTTGATTTGAATGAATTTACATCTATTCCTAGGTTTAATCTATAATTTTAAGGTTGCAAACTTAGAGTTTACTTTAGATCTCTGATTGTTACTTTAACTGAAATAATTAGAGTGTGAATGGATGTAATGGTTGAAAGCCTTCCGGGGTTTCATTTGAAGTCCATAACTATGGATTCAATGGCCAAGGTATTAGGGGTTTTGCTAAGACTTCTTAGGCCAAGTGCGTCCTCAGTGATCCATGTATGATATCGTAGTTGAATCATATGAAACACTCGTGTGTCATAATTGAACGTGCGTTACAAGCAACCTATCCTATTCACTCATTATTAACTCATTTAGTCACATATTTAGACCCAGTTGGTAGATCGATTTCCATATTCGCACATCCCCAAGATCTTCCCTAACTTGTTAATCGATTTGTTAATTAGATATTGTGTAGTTTGAATTCTACTTTAATTATTGCAACCCCCAGATCCAACAATTGCTTAGTCCAATGAACCTACTTCTATTTGCGAACCATGATTCCCTGTGGAATTTTCCCCAACCTCTAAGTTGGGCTATTATGCTGATGAAGATCGGTCGTGCTTCCTTTGAGTAGTCGGGTTGAGCGACATCAAAAATGGCGCCGTTGTCAAGGGAATTGACAAGTTCATGACTGAAGTATATATTGAGCTTTGTTCTTGTAGTTAGAATTGATTCGCTTGGGAACCAACAATGATTTCTAAGTTTCAATCATGTCTATGGTACCCTCCTGGGGCATGACATTGAAGCTCAAACTCAGGCTAGTGCGGGTGCCTGCTCCTAATCATAAACTACTATTGTGGCGCTGACTCTGGCTCTGCCCTGGCATCTAGGTCGGACTTTGCCTCTGCCTTTGTTCTGTAAAGGGGATCTATCCATAGGCATAGGGGGCCCTCGACTACCCCCAGTAAATCTCATCTGTTCCATCCGAGAAAGAGTAAAACAATAAAATTTTAGATTTTATCTTTATTTTCAATGCACGATTCGAGTTAAGAACACTGAATTCAATCCTAACAGTATCCTATAGCCTCCTAAAGATTAAATACAGATGCTATTGTACCAATCTGTAAGATTCTTCTCGACACTTTCTCCTGTAATGGTGATACCAATGAATAAGCTTTGATACCACTCTGTCACAATCCAAACTCGAGTTATGATGACGCATACCAAAACTCCTGAGTAGGCAAGCTAGGCTTGAAATATATTAAAATTTGCGGAAGAAATTTATGCAAATACTAATAATAAAATAGTAAAATAATAATATACAAAAGAGGGAATAACATAAGCAAGAAATTCAGTAAAGCATTGATATGTAATGCGAACGAAATTTTCTATAAGCATAAATATAACTACAAGATAGACTTATGCTAGAATAACCACTCAGACCTGGTATCACCAAAATAGGAGTCATTAAGTGCAAAAGTTGATAATAATATGTAAATATACACAACATTGAGGTTTGATTTTCCAAAGTATAAAATACAATCAGAAACAAAAGAGGAACTGTAATAAGTCTTTGGACGCCAGTAGCTCACCACAAATTTAAATTTTGAGACCGCTAAGAATGGTCAAGCCTGCACTGAGGGTAGATTGAACTAGATCCACATCAAAATCATGTAGAGGTGCAGCATGAGTACCGAAATATAGGATACCCAGAAGGCATCATAGGTCAACCGAACTCAGTTTGATAATATGTAATATAGGCAACACACAGATAACTAATTAAAAGTAATCATATAAATAAATATAAGCTAAATAATGGATATAAAAAATCATTAGTAATGCATAATAATAGAGCCAAACACCATAAATTATTATTATAGTAATAATAATAATAGTAATAATAATAATGGTAGTAGTAATAATAGTAGTCGTAATAATAGTAGTAGTAGTAATAGTAGTAGTAGTAGTAGTAGAAGAAGAAGAAGAAGAAGAATTACTTTTCCAAAATGCACCAAGGTATGCAATTTAATATGAATGATAAAAAATAGGAATATTTGAGAAAATAGTTGTGGACCACCCAAAATAACATCGAGCTCATCAACAATGAAATATAAACCCAAAAAGTACTTAAGAGTCATTTGGAATAAGCTTATAAAATATAATTATAATATGGAACAATATCATACATGCCGAAATTCAATTTTTAATTAAATTCAAAATTTTTAGTTAACTGCGTAAATTCACTAAGTTTCACTTCCCACAAATTTTTATATTTTAATGCCACGTTAAACTAAAATTTTATCCAATCTATACATTCACGATGAAAGTCCAATAATATTATAAATTCTTCAAGAATAGAAGAATTTCATCAAATTTAGCAAAGCATAACCGATAAATATGTAACTAACACAGTTAAATAATTCAATAACCCAACACATAACAGTCTAAGTTTAAAATCCCCTAAAATCACTTAAAGATTCTATGATTCAGTCCACAAGATTTTTTCTAGATTAAGGCTTTCTGGTCGAGATTTTGTTGTTAATCAAAGGTTATAAATTAGCCCAAATTCTATCAAATTGCATCCTAATTTTCGACTCTACTTGTATCATATATAATCAAGCTAAGCCAAGTCTAAAAATAATCACAACCACCTTAAAGTCGAAATGACACTAAAATCGCTAAACTAGATCGTTACCCTTCCAAATTGCCTCTGAGCATTTTCACTTTATCAGATTATCGAAGAATATGTCAAAACAAGATTAACGACACCCAAATTGTGATAATTAATTTTGGATTAGAATCGGGTCAAAATTCAACATTATGATCTACACACAAAATCAAAAAATTAATTTCGTTCCAAGGTCCCAAATAGCTCAAAGAACCCATGCCGCCCAAATGAGCATATTCTAATTACTAAAAAGGCCTAAAACAACCCAAACAATTTCAAGTCCTAACTAGTCAAAATGAAAAAAATATGTAGAAAAGACTTACAAAGAGTTTGAACGATTAAAGGTTGTCGAATATTTTTCATGAAAGTTTTCAAGCCAACAAAGTAAGAATCACAGAAATTGGTCAAAAATTTTTCTCAAATGCTCAAAAATGTCAAGTCTTGAAATGGGACTTTATTGCTGGAATGAGACTAATAGAATTTCGATACCGAATAATTTTTATTCTTCGTGATCATGGCTAAAGGGCCATGATCGTGGAGTCCTAGACAAGTTATGCACCACAATCGCGATAGCCAAAAATCTAGACCTTTGTGATTGCAGCCTCTGGCCCACAAACATGATGAACACTTGTATGTGCACCAACAGTTTAGCTAGTGCAGAACTTTAAGGACTTGGAAATTCATCCAACGGGGGTTTAGAATTCATCTGTAACTCCATCGATGCAAATAAACTACGCTACCCAACTAGTAATGATATTTCAGACTCAATAGAATCGACAGATTTTTCAACGAAGGCGATTTCATCTAAATATTGACCAAAGTCAACACTTTCAAGAATTGAACCATAAAATACATAAAGGCCAAAAACTATTCTGAGTACCTCAAAAACTGAACCAAAGGTAGGTCTAGATCAAACTAGTCATTCCAAAGCTAACCGCATTGACAAAGTTTTCATCCAAGCGCGTTTACTCAAAATATTGATCAAAATCAAGCTTGGCTAACAATCTTTAAAACGAAAATTACTGTTTGCACAAACTAAAAATGGAAGCCCCAAATATCCAAATCAACTTTTTTTCTACACTAAAATGGACATTTAGGATCTTATACAACTATTGAAATTTTATACAATGCTCGGATCTCCGAATGTTGACTAAAATCAAGCTTTCCAACATAAAACTCTAAAAGGAGGAAAACATGCACCAAGCTCACTCAACCACTTTGGAAATCATGCTACTCATCCCATCACCACATAGTGATCATAAAAAAGCTACAGGGAGAGGTAAAATGACAAAATTACATGAAAGTGTGAAAATGACCTTCGAGGTCATTACATAGAGACTTGTTGGATGTATCAAAGTTTATGTCATCTTTATATTTGAACTTCAACTTCTTCTTCTTAGTATCTGGTTAAGATTTTAAATTTTGCTTCATGAGTTAGTCTATTTAATTTATTTGTCTTATGTATAATATGTTAAGATAGTTTGGTTGGAACCTTTGGGGTTTTGATCGCTATGTCAAATCTAAGGCCTAATTTGGATTGTTATAAGCTGCTTAAGTGGAGACTGTTAAAGTGATGCGCTAGTTATTTAAGTAGCACCACTTAATTGGTGGGTGTCACAAAAGCAATTCTTGAGCCACTTAAGCAACATCAGATGGGTTTTTTGGAACTGTTTCAAGATTTCTTCCTCGTTTTCTATTTTTGAGCTTTAGAAACTCTATGTGATAATTTTAAAGTAGATTTTCAATATTAGTTCATCTAGTAAGTAATCTTGACTTAGAATATTTAATTTTTTCATGAATTATTTCATGATTTTGACATCTAGTTTTCAATTTTGAACTTTAAATTTTGAGCATTTCTCATGAACTTAAATTTTTAATAAATTTGGGCTTATAGACTGAACTCAAATCCAATTGAAATAGTTTTCACTAGTGATTTCAAATTTTTTGGGCAACTTAATTGTGTATTGATTTCCAAATTTGTTCCTATTTTTCTTAGAAGAAATTTTTGACTCGTTCTAAATTTATTTTTCAAAATTGATGAATTTCTGTTGTTTTTAATTCTTATATACTTATTAGAATTTCATATTTGATTAGACTTAATCGAATGAAAGCCCATTGTAATTGAATTGAGGCAAATAAATTTTTAAACCTTAGTTAAGGATGTAAAACATTGTATTTTCTCTTAAATGGGTTGGATGGTAACTAAAACTTGGTTATGGAGTGAATTATTTAATAAAATGATCTAATAAGATAAGACAAAGTGATAATATGATAATACGATTGTGTATATCTGTGTGATACTTGATTTGAAAGACTTGATTGATTGTTGATCCTAGCATGAGAGGTTTGCCATGATTATTGACATTAGTTGTTTGATATCATTGATTTTATCTCATACTCATGCATAATATGTATATGCTTATTTCCGTTGGTATAAAAAGGTGATTGGTATCCATTGTTACTTGATGCCAATGGAAAATGATTTCGTCAAGGTACAATACAGTCAATGAAAAATTATTCTGGCTAGATATAATGAAAAATAGTTCTAACTAGCTATAATGATGCCGATGGAAAAAGGCTCTACTCGATAGATAGTTAAGCTTGTCCCCCATGAATTCTAGCATGAGTTTATCAGCGGATGTTTATCATAGGACAACCATGCATAATGATATTTCCATTACAGTTGCATCATTCTATACTCCATTTACTCTATATGGTTGAGAATATAAACTCCGGTGAGTCTACTTAATTGATGACTTTAATCTGTAGTAATTAGTTGTATTGGTGAATTATTGAAATTATGTGCTAGTTAAATCATGAACTATCTAGGCTGGGATGATCTAATTATAGGTTATAGATTAGGAGGTTCAGTTGGTATGACAGGAATATTTGTGTTCTTCATTTATTTACTTTGTATTAGTGTTTATTTTATAAGTACCTTGTTGTTTGGTACTCACTCCTTGCTTCTACATCTATGTAGGTTGTGAACTCGAATTCTGCTGATTCTTCTTCAACTATATTTGGTCCGAGGTTCAGGACTTACTTGAGAGGTAGCGACTTGTCTTTTCGGCGGACCCTCAAGATTTCTTTATTATATTATTTCTTCTATTTGAGAACTACAAACATCGAGACTTATGTTTCTTTTCAATCTTATATAAAGTTTAGTGACTTGTACATATGACACCAGGTCTTTTCGTGGATTTAGAGTGGTGATTAATTTACCCTTGCTTTAGCTATGTGAAGTATTGTTATAATATTCTGCTCATAATTCTGGCTTGATCTATTTTAAATTGTTCACTTATACTAACTTGTCTTATCGAATTTAGGCAAGGCCATCACACTCGATTTTGAATTATCAAATTATTTTCTTGATCTGTATGGCTACCATGTGCCATTAATAAGTTGTTTAGTAATGCGGACTCAGGCCTAAATTTTAGCATAAGGTGCTAGTCACGTCCCTCGAATTGGAGCCTGAGTGTACATCTCAATAATTTTTCACCTACACTTTCAACTTATCACAATGGTTAAAATATTATGTTTGAATGCATGATTAATAATATATACTCTAACCATCTTTAATTTTGATGTTTAACCTTGATAGTTAGTATTAGAATACTATGTCTAAACACATGGGTAATTTTTCTTCAATTTCATAATAAGTGGTGTTCTTAGTTTTAACACAATCTTTATGAAAAATTACTGCTCCTTACAAATATGAGATTTATTTTTACTAAGATAAAATTTTTAATAATTTCTTGATTATAGAAAAAATTAAACAAAATTACTTTTTTCTAAAATAATGTCATTAATGTCTTCTTGATTTTCAAATAAATTTTTTACAGATCTTACTTATTTTAAAATGAAAGCAGTAGTAGTACTTGGTAAGTCTTTGTTTCCCATGGACAAAGGAAAGACTAGGAAAAGTTTATATGTTTCTTCGTCAGTCTCACCCTAAAAGGCATTTTTTTGTATGTCATATTTGTCCCAAGTTCTTTTGAAGATCTTTATTTATATCATATTTTCTTTTCTATTTGCTTTTTCATGTTAACTACAAAGCCTCGAACATAGAAAACTTTCTAGCCAAGTTTCATTAATGTAATTCCACAGTCTATTGCCAATTTATAACAATAATGACTTAATAATATTCTTTCCATCTCAATATATTTAATACTTTTCGAATTTTAAGCTTTAAATCAATCTATTTTTTACTCATATTTCTTAAATATTTTAAATTATCAATTAATATGATTCGTAGTTCTTTTTACATAGTTCAAAAATATATAAATTTCATTTTAAAAAATTCAAAGATTTTATGAGCAAATTCTCAATCAATATTAAACTTTTAAAAAATGAAAAGTAGCATATAAATTTGAGGGCTTAATTCAATTTATATAATAATACATGAGCATATAGATTATGTATGCCATTTGCTTGTTGTAGATAAAAAAGGGCGTCCATTTGAAGATTATTGCAATTTGTAAGTGTTGGCTTTTTCTTCTTTCGCGATTCTTTCTTGTCACTTGCACATTCTCTGTTGAGATATTAATGAGTTTCTGTCAATGTAGGCTTAATTAGGGAATTATGATTCCTCTAGATGACCTAATTTTATGGAATTTTAAACATATATGTTCAACGACCTGTTTTTCTTTTTAGTTTATTTAAAAAAGAATAATCTTTTTTCCTTTTTAGTAACTCTTTAATTTTCAACATCCCACGTGACATGTTTAAGATTACAAAGCATTTTTGGTACATTTGACATATCTTTAATTTAGGACGACTAGATTCAATTTTTTTTATTCTATTAAATTTCGTGTCATATCAAAATAGGTCAATTAATTTAAAATGCAAGAAGTATCATTTACATATGTTATTATAAAGTATTTCTTTATATGTAAAATGAGAAATTTAAAGTAGAATTCACATTAAAAGTAATACACATACATACATTTTATCCCATTTTATGTCTTATTATTATCCACGATCTCTACATTTACAACGTAAAAGAATTACCTTTGTCTTTCATTTTCCTTTTTATGATTACCCTAGAATTAATAGTAGTGCATGCTATTATCACCTCAACTCATGCGAAGATAGACAAAGACAAATTAAGAATTTAAGTTTTATGAGTTTAACAACTTAATACTTTTTAAAATTATGAATTCATATTTTATATTTATGCATAGATATTTGTATTTTTCATCAAAACTACTAAACCGGAATCAACGCAATAATAATTCTCTATATTTATGCTTGTGCTTGCGTAAAGCTCACTCTTTATAACAAATAGTTGGTCATTATAGATTACATAGAAAATGAAACAAGTGTGACTATTTTATTGATACGGTATGATGTACTTGTATTGGTTAAATTTTATTTATTTTTGGTGAATCGGGGATCACAACACGACCAAATACAACATCCAGTAAAATGAAGGAATTAAGGAAACAGAATACTAACACCATGATGTCAATAAAAGAGGAATTAACCATACAATAAAATTCACAATCTTTCTTGTCATCGGAGAGTCAATCCACAATATCCATTCACACATTAAAAATTATGCTACACACTATCACATTTTATGGAACATGACCACTCAACTACTCTTTCTGTCTATTACAATATTTATTTCTCTGTTTTATTTTATTGAAACCCACTTAATTTAGCACAAAGTTCAAGAATAAAAAGATGTTTATTTTTTATAACATTTTGTATGATCATAAATCATGCGCGATATTAAGAATAAAAATAAAAATTTAAAATTATCTAAGACAATTTGAAAAGGAAACAACGTGACATAATGTGAAATAAACCAAAAAAAAAAAAATCTTTATTATTATATGTTTTTATTTCTTTTAGAAAATAATAGGAAACTCCGAGGAATATATTATCTTACAAAATGATATCTTTCTGTTGGCAATCAATGACAAATTTTCTGTTTTACAGGCAATGAATTGATTTGTTTCAAGGAATATGTGGCATTTATTCCAAGGACTGCGGCCAACTCCATCTTCAAACAGCCATAGCCAAGCCTTTTGGCTTGCGTGCATAGTCCGCCGCATTTCACTACCGCAATACAGCGCAAAGCTCTCACATTTTTATTCCATATACTTTATGTTTTTTTCTTTCCTTATGCAGCGAAAAGTTGCCGATAAAGAAATTATTATGTCACTTGAAATCATCGCTTCACATTTGTAGACAAAGACAGAGCTACTAGCCACATTTGACTTCCATTTAACTCAATAGATTTTGCTCATATTTGTATTGTTTATTTATAAATTTATAATTCAATTATTATGACTTAAAATCATGATTATAAAATTCATAATATACAAAGTTAAAAATCTTAGTTTTTTTCATGCCATGAAAAATTCAAAATTTTCACTAAAAGTTTTAAAATATAATTTGAATTTTAAACTCTCTAAATTAGTAAATCAACTTTGAATCCTATATTCAAGTAATTTAAATACTATACATTTGTATATAAATATGTTATATATACCCCGTAAATTATTATGATTATTCTTTTGTCGATTTATTCGGACCCTAGATTCCATCCAAGTTGACATGTAAACAAAAGTTGTCCCTTCTGTAAATAGCCAATCATCAGATAGGCAAAATGCATGTGATGATGTAAGATGTCAACATTAGCTGCAAAGTTCAGGTGCCTGCTTTATATTACAATATATCCTTCAAAAGAATATCCAGATTTGAAGCATAATCTTTTTTTTAAAAGAAAAAGTTATAAGTTTAAACATTAATTTCTTACTTTTGAAAGTTATTACTCTCCTTTGTGGGTGAACAAAATCAAATAAAAAAAATTACACCAAGTCACAGTTTGAGTCAAATTAGAAAACCTGATTAGTGATTTGGTTCGACTTGGTTCGATTTGGTTTGCAATATTGAAAGAAAAACTCGACTATATTTGGATTGATTTGATTTTAATTTTGAAAAGTCAACTCGAGATCAAACGTAACCAACCTAACATTATATTTATAATTTTTAACATTATTTTTATATAAAAGTATTTACTTTGATATAATATTATTATACTTTTTCATATTTTATCTTTAAATCTATTATTTCAAGCATAACTTAAAATTTCTAATGGTCCAATAATGGTTATAGTCTATAGATATTAGTAAGAGATAATTAACCTTTTTAAGTTCATTTTATAAAATATTTACTGCTTTAAATATATTTTTTATTTATTACCGAGATATACCATATTTAAAAAGTATTTATCATTTGTAGTAATTGTATTATATATTAAAGTGAAATATATATACATTATAAACATGATTAAAATGTATTATACTTATTTTTGGTAAAAACAAATTTACTATGTATTAAAAATGAATTATGCATTGTCACGACCCAAAAATAGATGTAATGATACTTGCCTAATCCACCAAGTCAAGTAAGCCTAAACTTGCTCAATTCAAGATATAATACAAAAAGCGAAAGAAACAAAGTTTAAAAGATTGGTCAAGCACTAAAAAATCAAGTCTATAATTAGTACTCATCCTAAGACTGGTGTCACATGTACAAGCCTCTAAATAACAATACTCGAAGACAGTATAAGTCTCAAATGTCTAGTCCTCAAATAGAACATAACAAAGTAATGAATCTGTAACACCCGATAAAATTACTAAAATACCCCTAGACGAGGGAGGTGTGCATAACGTGTCTTCCGATGTTTGTATGACAAATCCGAGGCTGGATTGGTGGTCACCATGAAAAATTGAGTGGGGGAAGGGTCTCGGTCGATTTTTAGAGCGACCGAGTCAAAAGATAATTTTTACGAAAAACAGTAGAGGTGCGCCATAGAGCCGCGTCGCGCACCTCTCGTGGAGAGGGACTTATATTTTTTCAAAAATTTTCGATGGGATTGGGAAAACTCGTTTAGAAAATTTTTGCAGAAAATATATTGGTACGCGACCAGTCCGCGTCGTGGACTAAGTCACTTCAAGTCTGGAAAATTTCTAAAATTTTCAAGGGGCATTCTGATCCATTTTTAACACTTTCTAAACTCCATATATGACTAATATAAGTTGTTTCACAAAGAAAGGGTTCAAAACGCCATCCTAAATCCTCTTCCTAACAATGCTAACGAGCTAGGGCTGAGGAGAGTAGAGGAGAATTGAAATTGAAGAGTTCAAGAGGAGATCCCAAGAGAGATTTTTGTTAGCAATCATCCCACGTATGTAAGGCTAACCTAAATATATGGAATTATTCTTCCATGTGCCCCCTTTTGATTGAATTGAGTCCATAATCGAAGATAATGAGTCCATATGAGAAAATCCTTGAGTATTCTACTGAGATTTTACCTATTCCACGTATTTTCTTAAATTGATGATCATCACAAACTTGATTTACTGCATAAATGGTTTTCATGAATGATTTCTCCAAACTCTATGTGTATTTTATTAAAGATTGGAAGAATGAACTTAGGGGATGGGTCTAGAGCCTTGACAATAATGATGTACTTGATGTTTGTGATTGTAGTCTGAATGTTGAGAGTGTTGATGATGATGATGTTCTTTGAGTCTTAAAAATCTTGAAACTTATTTCTAAAATAATGTTTCTAGTCCAAGAGTTGATGTTGTCGCACCCCATTTCGAACCGGTCGAAATAGGTCGCAACATCATGTGATCGTGCTCTTTTGATTTTTGAAAAAGATGTTTTAGAGTCGCCATCTAATTTTAAGGAAAATATTAGGAAACCAATTTAAGAAAATGTAGACTCTGTTTTTGATTTGCGAAACCAGTAAAATTCTAGGTAAGGGTTTTGGTTACTCGAGGGGAAGGTTTTAGGCATCCCTCAGAGCCTATTCGAAAATAGTCCTTAAACTTAGCTTAGGAAAAGAGTTTATTGATAAATTTTTCATTTTTTTTTAATTTAGTGATGAAAAAATTTCATTAGGAACAAAAATACAAGGTGGCATATGTACGTCTATAACATTAGTAAATATATATATATATATATATATATATATTCAATAATGACATATTTAGTATACAACGAAACTAACGACTAGGTAAGCAGGTAATAAACAAACAAGCTGGAAATGTAGAAAATTTATATATTGCAAATATAGATGTATGTTTAAAATTATAAGGAATAAATGGGCACATAAAAACTTATCGCAAGCAATATATTAGAATGTTGAGTATGACAAATCATTATTTTAAAAATAATAATAATAATAATAATAATAATAATAATAATAATAATAATAATAATAATAATAATAATAATAATAATAATAATAATAATAATAATAATAATAATAATAATAATAATAATAATAATAATAATAATAATAATAATAATAGTAATAATAATAATAGTAATAATAGTAATAGTAATAGTAATAGTAATAGTAATAATAGTAATAGTAATAGTAATACTAGTAATAGTAATAGTAATACTAGTAATAGTAATAGTAATAATAGTAATAGTAATAGTAATACTAGTAATAGTAATAGTAATACTAGTAATAGTAATAGTAATACTAGTAATAGTAATAGTAATAATTGTAATAGTAATAGTAATACTAGTAATAGTAATAGTAATAATAGTAATAGTAATAGTAATACTAGTAATAGTAATAGTAATAGTAATAATAGTAATAGTAATAGTAATAATAGTAATAGTAATACTAGTAATAGTAATAGTAATAATAGTAATAGTAATAGTAATACTAGTAATAGTAATAGTAATAATAGTAATAGTAATAGTAATAATAGTAATAGTAATAGTAATAGTAATAGTAGTAATAGTAATTGTAATGACCCGTTAGATTATTTAAAAAAAAAATTAGTCTTCTTGTTTTCTTGAAATATCATTCTTGTGAATTTTAAATGGGTCTTTTTGACTATTTGATAACTATGGGTGCAAACTTATGGGTAAAAATTTAACAATGAAATTAAGTTATGGGCCAAAGAGTTAAGTTATTTAAGTACCATTTATCCAATATATTAAAAATAAAATTAGTAGATTTATTACTTTTAACACCTAATCAAGTCAAGAAAATAAGAGAAGAGGAAAAAGGGTTTGGAAAGACAACCGCCGGACCGTATATTGCTTAGAAACACGTCGAATTGCTGCCATGTAAGTGCTTTACTTTTCAATTGTGAAGTTAGATATTAGTATAGGATTAGTACAAGTTATAGAAAGCAATAAATATATATATAAGTAAGAGTATAAATTGTTTTAGTGCTCCTGTTCGTGTCGGCACTATGCTGCCACTTTGCAGTATTTACTAACCTATTTTCTAATGGTGGAAAATAACATAATTTTCTTTCTATTTTTAATATATTTTAGGTTATATTATTTGGAGAACTTAAGACTAATTTTAAATTTGAAATTGGAATTATCAAATTAGATGAAATCTTGGGGTTAGGCTAGATATGTGGTACTATGGTTGTCATCGGACTCCTTGTGATGTGTATGTTCCATTCTTGATAGAGAATTTTCATGGAGGGAGTTGAATTCAAGATTTGGTCCATTCGGTAGAAGTGTTCGAGTGCGGTTTCGACATTGAGGTAGGTTTGGCTATCCTTCTTTGAGATTGGGATTGAGTTATTGGGTATCCTTATGTTTTAATCTATGGGATGAGATCATATCATGTGTTGGGTTGATAATTATTATTGTATTGCTTCGAGAGCATGTGAATCCTAAATTGAGAATATTGTGAATATGACATGTTGAGAAAGGGAGAAAATTTGTGCTTATTGAGAGGAATGTTGTTTCCATAATTGTGTCTTACTTGGATACATCCTTATACTACATGTCATGACATTTTGGGAAGTTATGAATGGTGATTTTTATCATGAGTCCTTGACCACGGGCACTTGGGTGGCAAAGTAGTTGATATATTGTGATTGAAGTATATGGCCTGCGAGGTCCCCATGGGTCCCCTTAGTCTGGGAGCCTTAGCTCGACGGGGGTGTATACGACAAGCTGTGCGACGGTCTTGATACCACCTTGCATTGCATTGCATTGCACGACATTGCATACCATTTTATTTTACTACTTTTGGTTGATTGGGTTGGCTTATGTCAAATTGTATGTTTGTTTTGCTTGCGCTATCATATATATATTAGCGGCACTGATGCCGAACTGGTTTTTCTGTTGCAGGTGGAAGCGTTCCTAGATTATTTCATGGTTTATTCAATTTCTAATTCCCAGTTGGTTAAACCTACTGGGTACATATTATGTGTACTCACCCCTACTCCTTTCTCCCCCGCAGATTCTTGTCAGGCTATTCCACGTGGTAGTTGAATTGCTCGTGCACTTGGTTCATACCAGATCCAGTGGTGAGACTCAGAGCTTCGAGCTTCCCTCGGATTCTATCTTAGTTGTTTAGTCTTTACTTTGATTTGAAGACTGAAATGCATTTATTTCTTTAGTTAGTTATTAGATGCTCTTTATACACGTGACACCAGGTTTTGGGATATTGTTTTTATGTCGTGACTATTTGTTTATTGGATTTCTCTCCTTCTAGGGTACATTTATGATTGGGATTGGAATTAAGTGGTCCTTTAGTCATGACCCCATTTTGGGTCGTGACAAGTTTGGTATCAGAGCTCTAGGTTCACCGGTCTCATGAGTTAAAGAGCAGGGTATCTAGTAGAGTCTCGCAGATCGCTACGTAGACGTCCGTATCTATCTTCGAGAGGCTATAGGATGCTTGTTAGGAGAAATCCTCTTTCCATTGATTCATTTCGTGCGATTTGTTCATTTAAGTTTTGTACGCTTTAATTTATTCTTCCTGCACAGATGGCGAGAACTAGAGCTAGAAATACCGAAGATGAGTCGGTACCTGCTGTCCAAGCCCCCGCTAGAGGGCGAGGCAGAGCTCGTGGCAGAGCTAGAGGTCGGGGTCAAGCCAGAGGAGCAGCACCAGTCCGAGATCAGACTAGAGGGGCTTCACCTGAGCCTATTGCTGACCCAGTTTATGAGCACGAAGAGCAGACTGAGGACCTAGTTCAGCCTCCGGCATCCTTAGAGGGTACACCAGTATTACAGGAGCTATTGATTCGATTGTTGGCAAGGTTGGAGGGTACCCCTGCTTCTAGTGATGTTCCAGGTACCCCAGTTCCTGCTATACCGGTTGGTCCTTCACAGCCAGCTCAGGGACCTAATATGGGATTTCAAACCCCGAGTCCATTTTCTATGCCTTCTATTGCACCCCTGAGGTTTTCAGCTCCGCTAGTTTCTGCCAGTGCTGCTATGTCGTTGTCTGAGCAGAAGAGTTTTGAGAGATTTGTGAGATTGACTCCTCCCAAATTTGATGGTACCGCTGGGGATGGGGCATATGACTTCCTGACAGAGTGCTAGGATCGATTGTTTAATTTAGGTGTTCTGGAGGCCCACAGAGTAGCTTATACCTCTTATCAGTTCACAGGCATGGCCAGAGAGTGGTGGAGGTCGGTTATGGCCCGGAGGCCAGTTGATGCTCCAGCGATGGATTAGGGGCAGTTTACGGAGATCTTTCTTGAGAAGTTTGTACCATACAACCTTTGTGATAGACGTCGTGATGAGTTCGATAGATTGGAGCAGGGTTCCATGACTGTGACCGAGTACGAGGCACAATTCCATGAGTTACCCCGTTATGCCATGTCTAGTATTCCCACAGAGTTTGAGCGATTCGTCGATTTGTGAAGGGGTTCACAAGTTATTTTTAGGAGGCCACAGCCTCTCTTGTGTTGTCTGGTGGTTCCTTTCAGAGCATTGTTGACCATGCTAGAATGATAAAGGGCATCAAACAGGCCCGTCAGGGTGGTGGTAAGAGGTCCCGCTATTACGGTCAGTTTGGCAGTTATGCACCAAGAGACAGAGATTCTTAGAGGCAGGGCGCTCAGGGTTATCAGGGGAGACCAGTTAATGCTGCCATTCCTAGTGTAGGTACAGGTAGGTCTAGACCTAGAGGTTGTTATGTGTGTGATGAGTTCGGCCACCATGCCAAGGATTGTCCGAAGCGTGCTCCTACTTCTTTTCCATCGGGGATACAAACGGCACGTTCTACACCAGCTCCAGCAGTCAGAGGCGCTTCACAGAGTGCGAGGGGTAGCACTAGAGGTGCTAGGGGTGGAGCTCGAGGTGGTGCTCGAGGTGGATCGCAGGTTAGTGGGGAGCGCCGGGTGTGTTATGCCATTCCAGGCCGTCCAGAGGCAGAGACATCTGATGCTGTGATTATAGGTATTATTCCAGTTTGCCATCGTTCAGCTTCAGTATTATTTGACCCTGGGTCCACCTATTCATATGTATCCACTTATTTTGCTCATGATATTGATGGTGTGTGTGAACCTCTTGAGGTGCCTATTTCTGTTTCTACACCCGTGGGTGAACCCTTAGTGGTGGATCGGGTCTATCGGGGTTGTATTGTGATATTCTCAGGTCGGGAGACCCAGGCTAATTTGATCCTTCTAGACATACTTGACTTTGATGTTATCTTGGGTATGGATTGGTTGTCCCCTTATCATGCGATCCTTGATTGTTATGCTAAGACTGTGACCCTAGCGTGTCCGGGTTTACCCCAGTTAATGTGGGCAGGTGCTCTCAACTCTTACCCTAAGGGGATTATTTCTTATGTTCGTGCTCGGCATATGATAGAGCATGGGTTTTTATCTTATTTGGCTCATGTACATGATATTTCTAAGGAGTCATCTTCTTTAGAGACCATGAGGGTGGTGAGGGAGTTCATGGATGTGTTTCCTACAGATCTACCAGGTGTTCCTCCAGATCGTGACATTGACTTTGCCATTGATTTGGAGTCGGGCACTAAGCCCATATCCATTTCTCCTTATCGAATGGCTCCTGCAGAGTTAAAGGAATTGAAGGAGCAATTAGAAGATTTGTTGAAGAAGGGGTTTATCCGGCCTAGTGTGTCGCCTTGGGGCGCACTAGTGTTGTTCGTAAAGAAAAAGGATGGTACTATGAGAATGTGCATTGACTATCGTCAGTTGAACAAAGTGACCATCAAGAACAAGTATCCCTTGCCTCGTATTGATGACTTATTTGATCAACTTCAAGGTGCCTCAGTGTTCACTAAAATTGATTTGAGGTCGGGGTATCACCAGTTGAAGGTCCGGGAGTCAGACATCCCAAAGACTGCTTTCAGGACTCGATATGGGCACTATGAGTTTGTAGTTATGTCGTTTGGGCTGACTAATGCCCCTGCCGCTTTTATGGAGTTGATGAGCTGAGTATTCAGACATTACCTGGATTCCTTTGTGATTGTATTTATTGACGACATATTGGTGTATTCCAAGAGTGAGGCGGACCATGTTCATCACCTGAGGGCCGCGCTCCAGAGATTGCGTGAGGAGAAACTGTATGCTAAATTCTCCAAATGCGAGTTTTGGCTCGAGTCTGTGACTTTCTTGGGTCATGTGGTGACTAAGGATGGTATTATGGTTGATCCAGCCAAGGTTGCAGCAGTTCGTGATTGGGTGAGACCCACTTCAGCGACTGAGATTCGAAGTTTTATTGGGCTGGCAGGTTACTATCATCGATTTGTGCAGGGATTCTCCTCTATCGCAGCTCCTTTGACTAAACTAACTCAGAAGGAAGTTGCATTTCTATGGACCGATGAATGTGAGGCAAGCTTCCAGAGGCTCAAGGAGTTATTGACTTCAGCACCTATTTTAGCATTGCCCGAGGAAGGTGTAGCCTTTGTTGTTTATTGTGATGCTTCGGGTGTCGGTTTAGGTGGAGTGTTGATGCAGAAGGGAAGAGTTATAGCTTATGCTTCGCGACAACTGAAGGTCCATGAGCGGAACTACCCTACTCATGATTTGGAGTTAGCCGCGGTGGTATTTGTTTTGAAGTTGTGGAGGCATTATCTCTATGAGGTGCATTGCGAGATCTTTACAGACCATCATAGCCTCAAGTATATTTTCTCTCAGCCTAATTTGAACATGAGGCAGCGCAGGTGGTTGGAGTTGTTGAAAGATTACGATATCTCTATTCTCTATCACCCTGGCAAGGCTAATGTGGTGGCGGATACCTTGAGCGGGAATCCTTCTAGTATGGGTAGCTTGGCATATCTTAGAACGGAGGAGAGGCCTTTAGCTTTGGAGGTTCAGTCTTTGGCTAGACAATTGGTTAGACTTGACATCTCTCCATCTCATAGTGTGTTGGCCTTCATCGAGGCTAGATCTACATTGATGGATCAGATTCGTGCTCACCAGTTTGATGATGATAAATTATGTGTGATTCGGGACAAAGTGTTGAGAGACGAAGCTAAGTCAGCTTTTCTTGATTCTGAGGGAGTTCTGAGAATTAATGGGCGCATTTGTGTGCCCAAGGTAGGTGATTGGGTTCGTTTGATTTTGGAGGAGTCTCATTGTGCTAAGTATTCCATTCACCCTGGTGTAGCAAAAATGTTTCATGATTTGAAGCAACATTATTGGTGGTGTGGAATGAAGAGGGACATTGTGGAGTTTGTGGCTAAGTGTTTGAATTGTCAGCAGGTTAAGTATGAGCATCAAAGGCCAGGAGGTCCGATGCAGCGGATGCCCATTCCCGAGTGGAAGTGGGAGCGTATTACCATGGATTTTGTGACTGGATTACCCGTGACGTTGGGAAAGTTTGACTCTATTTGGGTGATTGTAGACAGGTTGACCAAATCATCTCACTTTATTCCAGTAAAGACTAGCCACAGTGCGGAGCAACTAGCTAGGATCTATATACGTGAGATTGTTAGATTGCATGGGGTACCTATCTCTATTGTGTCAGATCGAGGTTCGGTGTTCACCTCCCGATTTTGGAAGGCATTGCAGCATGGGTTGGGTACATGATTAGACATGAGTTCGGCATTTCATCCTCAGACAGACGGTCAGTCCGAGCGGACCATTCAGGTGTTGGAGGACATGCTTAGGGCCTGTGTGATGGATTTTAGTGTTCGATGGGACCAACACTTACCCTTAGCGGAGTTTGCTTATAATAACAGTTATCACTCCAGTATTCAGATGGCACCATTTGAGGCGTTGTATGGGCGTAGATGTCGATCACCTATTGGGTGGTTCGACTCGGTCACCGTCGAGGCGTTAGACACTGATTTGCTCAGAGATGCTATGGAGCGGGTGCGCCTGATCCAGAGTCGACTATTGACATCCCAGAGTCGGCAGAAGAGCTACGCTGATAGGAGAGTTCGTCCCTTGGAGTTTACGGTTGGCGAGCATGTGTGGTTGAAGATATCACCCATGAAGGGTGTGATGAGGTTCGGGAAGAACGGCAAGCTTAGCCCGAGGTTTATTGGCCCGTTCGAGATTCTTAGGAGAGTAGGTGAGGTGGCTTATGAGTTGGCTTTGCCACCTAGATGGTCAGCTGTTCATCCAGTATTTCACATCTCCATGCTCCGAAAATACATACCAGACGAGTCTCATATTATTTCTTATGATACCATAGAGTTAGGTCCGGATTTGACTTATGAGGAGGAGCCCCTATCCATTCTAGATAGACAGGTTCGTAGGCTCAGGACTAAGGAGATCGCTTCAGTTAAGGTTCAGTGGCGACATCGGCCTGTTGAGGAGGCTACTTGGGAGATAGAGTCAGATATGCGTGCTCGATATCCCCAGTTTTTCGAAGCTTCAGGTACTTCCTTCTATCTTATGTTCGAGGACGAACATGATTTTTAGTGGCGGATGATGTAATGACCCGTTAGATTATTTTTTTTAAAAAAAAAATTAGTCTTCTTGTTTTCTTGAAATATCATTCTTGTGAATTTTAAATGGGTCTTTTTGACCATTTGATAACTATGAGTGCAAACTTATGGGTAAAAATTTAACAATGAAATTAAGTTATGGGCCAAAGAGTTAAGTTATTTAAGTACCATTTATCCAATATATTAAAAATAAAATTAGTAGATTTATTACTTTTAACACCTAATCAAGTCAAGAAAATAAGAGAAGAGGAAAAAGGGTTTGGAAAGACAACCGCCGGACCGCATATTGCTTAGAAACATGTCGAATTGCTGCCGTATAAGTGCTTTACTTTTCAATTGTGAAGTTAGATATTAGTATAGGATTAGTACAAGTTATAGAAAGCAATAAATATATATATAAGTAAGAGTATAAATTGTTTTAGTGCTCCTGTCCGTGTCGGCACTATGCTGCCACTTTGCAGTATTTACTAACCTATTTTCTAATGGTGGAATGGTGGAAAATAACATAATTTCCTTTCTATTTTTAATATATTTTAGGTTATATTATTTGGAGAACTTAAGACTAATTTTAAATTTGAAATTGGAATTATCAAATTAGATGAAATCTTGGGGTTAGGCTAGATATGTGGTACTATGGTTGTCATCGGACTCCTTGTGATGTGTATGTTCCATTCTTGATAGAGAATTTTCATTGAGGGAGTTGAATTCAAGATTTGAACCATTCGGTAGAAGTGTTCGAGTGCGGTTTCGACATTGAGGTAGGTTTGGCTATCCTTCTTTGAGATTGGGATTAAGTTATTGGGTATCCTTATGTTTTAATCTATGGGATGAGATCATATCATGTGTTGGGTTGATAATTATTATTATATTGCTTCGAGAGCATGTGAATCCTAAATTGAGAATATTGTGAATATGACATGTTGAGAAAGGGAGAAAATTTGTGCTTATTGAGAGGAATGTTGTTTCCATAATTGTGTCTTACTTGCATACATCCTTATACTACATGTCATGACATTTTGGGAAGTTGTGAATGGTGATTTTTATCATGAGTCCTTGACCACGGGCACTTGGGTGGCAAGGTAGTTGATATATTGTGATTGAAGTATATGGCCTGCGAGGTCCCCATGGGTCCCCTTAGTCTGGGAGCCTTAGCTCGACGGGGGTGTATACGGCAGGCTGTGCGACGGTCTTGATACCACCTTGCATTGCATTGTACTGCACGACATTGCATACCATTTTATTTTACTACTTTTGGTTGATTGGGTTGGCTTATGTCAAATTGTATGTTTGTTTTGCTTGCGCTATCATATATATATTAGCGGCACTGATGCCGAACTGGTTTTTCTGTTGCAGGTGGAAGCGTTCCTAGATTATTTCATGATTTATTCAATTTCTAATTCCCAGTTGGTTAAACCTACTGGGTACATATTATGTGTACTCACCCCTACTCCTTTCTCCCCCGCATATTCTTGTCAGGCTATTCCACGTGGTAGTTGAGTTGCTCGTGCACTTGGTTCGTACCAGATCCAGTGGTGAGACTCAGGGCTTCAAGCTTCCCTCGGATTCTATCTTAGTTGTTCAGTCTTTACTTTGATTCGAAGACTGAAATGCATTTATTTCTTTAGTTAGTTATTAGATGCTCTTTATACTCGTGACACCAGGTTTTGGGATATTGTTTTTATGTCGTGACTATTTGTTTAGTGGATTTCTCTCCTTCTAGGGTACATTTATGATTGGGATTGGAATTAAGTAGTCCTTTAGTCCTGACCCCATTTTGGGTCGTGACAGTAATAGTAGTAATAGTAATAGTAATAGTAATAGTAGTAATAGTAATAGTAATAGTAGTAGTAATAGTAATAGTAACAGTAATAGTAGTAATAGTAGTAGTAATAGTAGTAATAGTAGTAGTAATAGTAATAGTAGTAATAGTAGTAGTAATAGTAATAGTAATAGTAATAGTAATAGTAATAGTAGTAATAGTAATAATAGTAATAGTAATAGTAATAGTAATAGTAGTAATAGTAATAGTAATAATAATAATAGTAATATTAATAATAATAATAGTAATAATAATAGTAGTAATAATAATAGTAATAATAATAGTAGTAATAATAATAGTAGTCATAATAATAGTAATAATAATAGTAGTAATAATAATAGTAATAATAATAGTAGTAATAATAATAGTAGTAATAATAATAGTAACAATAATAGTAGTAATAATAATAGTGTCACGCCCCGGGAGGGTACCCTAGACGTGGCCGGCACCCAGAGACTATTGCTAGCCCTTGAGCGAACCACTCAACCTCATCACATCGCTCAACATCAACACAGCGGAGAAACATCATAATATGAGAACCATAGAAAAGGGCCAAATGGCCAATCATCAATCTTAACATCAAAGGATTAAGCAAATACTCTCTTAGTACATCAGAAAAAAAACATCAACATCAACTTCGACACCATGTCTGAAGCCTCTAACCTGACTCAACTGTCTAAGAGGGGTGCCATGACATGTCATGGCTACCGACTCAATGAAATAAAGGAAATAACATAGAAGGTTCTCCTCCGGATAGCAAGGAGGCTCACCAAAATCTGAACGTGAAACCTTGGACTTCAACGGTGCGCCTGCTGAAATCCTCGAACTCCTGTATCTGCATCATAAAATGATGCAGCGCCAAATGGCGTCAGTACGTGGAATGTACAGGCATGTAAAATAGCTGAATAACGGGGTAAGTACACAACAATGAAGAAACATCGACTCCACATCATACTCCATCAGAAATATGAAAAGTCTATCTAAGGCAAGAGATTAGATTAGACCATTGACTCATCAACCTCTCATCAATCATCAACATCATAGCAAGCTCATCTCAAGGAACCTCAACATCAACTCACATCAAAAGAACATCACATCGACTCAGACTCAAGGGATCATCTCCTCAATTCAAGGAGCATCACATCGACTCAAGGAAACATCACATCGACTCAAGGACTCAACTCGAATATCACGTCAACATCAACATCAGAGTTCTATCAAAGGAACCTAACTGGGAGTTTCTCTAACCGACAACCATCACTTATGAGCCAGTGATGATACAACGAAGCGATGCCGTTGCCACATCCATCCAATATCCTGCCCGGGGTAAAGGACATCACATCAGTGGATCCACAAGAAAACATCAAACATCAGTCCTCTTTTGGGATAAGATAGGAGCCATCCGCATTGCGGTTCAATCCTCTCTTCCTACGCGGGCCACATAGTTAATGGGTTTGAGTGGGACTCACTCTCTACCCATTTCGGTGCTCAATACTCCTCCCAGAAACTCGACATGCTCATAAAACATCATCATCATCAGTCCCATAGGGACATAATACATCATCAACAGTCACATAAGGACACGATATAGTACCTCAACATCAACATCGGTCCCGGGGGGACATAGTACATCATCATCAACATCAGTCCCATAGGGACATGGTAAATCAACATCAACATCAGTCCCATAGGGACATAGTACATCAACTCATAACATTGACATCAACATCAAAACTCAAGAGACATTATTTAGCAACTATATTGTAATGCTAAGACCTCATTAAACATCATGCTCATCAACATCATCACCTCATCATCAATACCTCATCATAACATCGTCATAACATGATGCTCATGTCATAGTCCTTGAGCAATTCCAACCACCTGCTCTGTCGCAGGTTGAGCTCTCTCTGACTGAAGACATACTGTAAGCTCTTGTGGTCCGTGAACACATCCACATGCACTCCATACAAGTAGTGACACCAAATGTTGAGTGCGAACACCACTGCCGCCAACTCCAGATCATGGGTCGGATAGTTCTTCTCATGAACTTTGAGCTGCCTGGAAGCATAAGCCACCACTTTACCTCTTTGCATTAACACACACCCCAATCCAACTCTTGACGCATCACAGTATATTACAAAACCTTCCGTCCCGTCAGGCAAGGTTAAGACAGGTACAGTAATCAACCTTGTCTTTAGTGCCTGGAAACTCTTCTCGCATTCTTCAGACCACTCAAACTTGACCTTTTTCTGGGTCAGTTTGGTCAATGGGGCGGATAGAGAAGAAAAACCCTCAACAAATCTGCGGTAGTAGCCTGCCAACCCCAAGAAACTCCTTATGTCAGTTGGAGAGGTCGGTCTTGGCCAACTGGCAACCGCTTCAATCTTTTGACCATCTACTCGGATCCCATCACCTGAAACCACATGACCTAGGAAGGCCACTGATTTGAGCCAAAATTCACATTTGGAGAACTTCGCGTACAACTCCTGGTCCTTAAGAGTTTGAAGTATGACTCTAAGATGTTTAGCATGCTCTTCCTCACTCCTCGAATATACCAGAATATAATCAATGAACACAATCACGAACATATCCGGGTAGGGCCTGAACACCCTATTCATCAAATCCATAAAAGCTGCAGGTGCATTCGTCAACCCAAAGGACATGACCAAAAACTCAAAGTGGCCATATCTTGTCCTGAAAGCTGTCTTTGGGATATCACATTCTCTCACCTTTAACTGGTGGTAACCCGATCTGAGGTCTATCTTCGAAAAGCATGAGGCACCTTGAAGTTGGTCGAACAAGTCATCTATCCTGGGAAGAGGATATTTATTTTTGACTGTGACCTTGTTCAATTGCCTATAATCTATGCACATTCTCAGTGACCCATCCTTCTTTCGTACAAACAGAACGGGAGCACCCCAAGGAGAAACATTGGGTCTAATAAAACCTTTTTCTAACAGATCCTTCAACTGCTCCTTCAATTCTTTCAATTAAGCAGGGGCCATTCTATATGGTGGAATCGAAATAGGCTGTGTCTCAGGAAGTACATCAATACCGAAGTCGATCTCCCTATCAGGAGGGACTCCAGGTAAATCCTCAGGGATCACCTCAGGGAATTCATTCACAATTGGGACCGACTCAAGAGTAGGGGACTCAACATCATCAGATCTAACCCGTACAAGGTGATAGATACACCCTTTTGAGATTAATCTCCTCGCCCTCAGGTAAGAAATGAATTTACCCTTGGGTGCAACATAACCTCCCTTCCACTCTAGGACCGGTTCATTAGGAAAATGAAAAGTAACAACTCGGGTCCTACAGTCTATGGATGCATGACAAGCATGGAGCCAGTCCATACCAAGGATCACATCAAAGTCAACCATCTCCAACTCCACCAAATTGGCCAAAGTGTCCCTATGATAGATTGACACTATACAATCTCTATAGATCCTCTTAGCCAGAATTGACTCACCAGTAGGAGTCGAAATAGTGTAAGGCTCAAGCAAACACTCAGGAAGAATCTCAAACTTATTAGCCACATAGGGTGTCACAAAAGATAAGGTGGCGCCCGGGTCAAGTAATGCATAACAATCATAAGAAAAGATTCGGAGCATACCCGTAACAACATCTGGAGCAACCTCTTGATCCCGTCGATTTCCCATCGTATACAGATGGTTCGTCCCGCCTCCTGCATTTGTAGTAGTAGCCTTCTGATGATTACCCTCGGGGGGTGCTGTAGAAGACTGAGCTCGATTACCTCTATCACTCCACCTCTGATTTCTCATAGGACACTCATTCTGGAAGTGACCAGGCTGTCCATAGGTAAAGCAAATACTAGTGCCATCACGACACGCGCCAAGATGCAACTTACCACATCGGCTACAAGGGGGCTTTCCTCTCGGACCTTGAGCAACACTGGCTTGGGACTGAGGTCCCTGTGCTCTGAAGTTCTGATGGCCATAGGATCTCTGATCATACCTGTTTTGCTGAACAGGTGCACTTGCCACCGAAGGTGCATGGCTAGAAGACTTCTTTTGAAAGAAGGTCCTATCACCCTTGTTCTGTTTCTGCTGATTAGGTCATGCCCTGCCGATTTAGCTTTCTTCTTCTGCTGCTCTTCTCTGTCCCTCTTTTTGTCCTCCTCAGTCTGCTGAGCATAGACCATAAGTCTAGCAATATCCATGTCTGGAATTAGCAACGCTGCCTTGCACTCCCTCTTCACATGCCTGCCCAACCCAGACACATACTTCCTCATTCTTGCCCTCATATCAAGGACCATCTCTGGAGCGTACCTGGACAGCTGGATGAACTTTAAGTTGTACTCCTTAACCGTCAGCTCTCTTGTTTCAAATTCACGAACTCCTCAACTTTTGCCTCTCTCAACTCTTGGGGAAAGAAGTGATCGAGAAAGGCACTCTCGAACTCCTCCCACTCAGCCGGTTCAGCATCCTCACCTGTAACATCCTCCCACTGGTTATACCAGACATTGGCAACATCCTTAAGCTGATAAGAGACCAGCTCGACTCCCTCTACCTCAGTCGCATGCATAGCCCTCAAGATTTTACGCATCTCATCAATGAAGTTTCGTGGGTCCTCCTCAACCTTTGACCCCGTATAGACTGGTGGGTTCATCCTCAGGAAATCTCGGAGCCTGGCTGCAGCCGTAGGCTCTTGGGAACTGGAGCTAGGGGCCTGGGGACCGCGACTGCTACTCTGAGAGGCCACTAACTGGGTAAGCATAGCAATAGCTCCCCTGAAGTCTGCTTTCGAAGTGGAGGCTGACTGAACAGGAGGTGCTGGCGGAGCCTCAGCAGCTCTATCAGGTCGTCCCCATCTCCTTGTCCCATGCTGATTTGGGGCCTCGGGTAAAGGATTCTCAGTATAAGGGACTGAGGCATCTCTTTGGGCAGCAGTACGTTTAGGAGGCATTATCTGCAAATGCGTAACGCACGAATTAAAAAGGGCTTCATAGAGCCAAGCTCTAACACACGAACTCAGAACATCAAAGAAGGGTAACCATTTCCTAAATGCCCTATAGCATCTTGTTTATGAAGTGTGGTGCACAACACACGCATAAACGGGACTCTACTAGACACGGCTTCATAGACTCCCTAGGACTCTTGAACTCTGTGCTCTGATACCAAGTTTGTCACGCCCCAAGAGGGTACCCTTGACGTGGCCGGCACCTAGAGACTATTGCTAGCCCCTAAGCGAACCACTCAGCCTCATCACATCGCTCAACATCAACACAGCGGAGAAACATCATAATATGAGAACCATAGAAAAGGGCCAAATGGCCAATCATCAATCTTAACATCAAAGGATTAAGCAAATACTCTCTTAGTACATCAGAAAAAAAAACATCAACATCAACTTCGACACCATGTTTACGAAGCCTCTAACCTGACTCAACTGTCTAAGAGGGGTGCCATGATATGTCATGGCTACCGACTCAATGAAATAAAGGAAATAACATAGAAGGGTCTCCTCCGGATAGCAAGGAGGCTCACCAAAATCTGAACTCGAAACCTTGGACTTCAACGGTGCGCCTGCTGAAATCCTCGAACTCCTGTATCTGCATCATAAAACGATGCAGCGCCAAATGGCGTCAGTACGTGGAATGTACTGGCATGTAAAATAGCTGAATAACGGGGTAAGTACACAACAATGAAGAAACATCGACTCCACATCATACCCCATCAGAAATATCAAAAGTCTATCTAAGGCAAGAGATTAAATTAGACCATTGACTCATCAACCTCTCATCAATCATCAACATCATAGCAAGCTCATCTCAAGGAACCTCAACATCAACTCACATCAAAAGAACATCACATCGACTCAGACTCAAGGGATCATCACCTCAATTCAAGGAGCATCACATCGACTCAAGGAAACATCACATCGACTCAAGGACTCAACTCGAACATCATGTCAACATCAACATCAGAGTTCTATCAAAGGAACCTAACTGGGAGTTTCTCTAACCGACAACCATCACTTATGAGCCAGTGATGATACAACGAAGCGATGCCGTTGCCACATCCATCCAATACCCTGCCCGGGGTAAAGGACATCACATCAGTGGATCCACAAGAAAACATCAAACATCAGTTCTCTTTTGGGACAAGATAGGAGCCATCCGCATTGCGGTTCAATCCTCTCTTTCTACGCGGGCCACGTAGTTAATGGGTTTGAGTGGGACTCACTCTCTACCCATTTCGGTGCTCAATACTCCTCCCAGAAACTCGACATGCTCATAAAACATCATCATCATCAGTCCCATAGGGACATAATACATCATCATCAGTCACATAAGGACATGATATAGTACCTCAACATCAACATCGGTCCCAGGGGGACATAGCACATCATCATCAACATCAGTCTCATAGGGACATGGTACATCAACATCAACATCAGTCCCATAGGGACATAGTACATCAACTCATAACATTGACATCAACATCAAAACTCAAGAGACATCATTTAGCAACTATATTGTAATGCTAAGACCTCATTAAACATCATGCTCATCAACATCATCACCTCATCATAACATCATCATAACATCATCATCGTTCTAGATATGTTCCCTAACTTTATTATGCATGTTCCTTTTCAAACACAAAAATTATAGGGTTTAAAATGCACTTATAAAATGAATTATAATAGAAAGCAAAATAGTGATGATCATCAGTTTATGTAGGAAAACTTCTCATACATAAGATAAAGTAGATTTTCTTCATGCATCAACTCTTCATATTAACTTTGTCACATCAAGATATGATATTCAACACTTAGGAGGGCACATGGGAGGACATTCCCATGCTTTAGGTTAGCCTTACATACCTGGGATGTTTTGCTAACGAAATTATACCACACTTCTTCTTGATTTCTTCAACTCACTTCCCTTCAAGCCCTAACTTTGGTGACCTTTAGGAAGAATACGCTTTAAAATTTGGGTATTTGAAACCCTTTTCTTAGAAACTGACGTTTATTAGTCGTAGGGGAATATTTAGGAATTATAGGAGTGGACCAAATTGCCCTTCGTAATTTAAAATAATTTATTTTCGTCCTGAAATAACACAGTCCGCGACGCGGACCTGTCGCGGACAGTGTATTTTCGAAAATTCAACTCCGTCGAAAATTTTACAGAAAACATAAGTGTGGCTCGCGACCGGTCCGCGACGCGGTCCTGTCGCGCAGGCACACTGTTTTTCGTTTTGGAATGAAAAATTATCTTCCGACTCGATCGCTCTAAAAATTGACCGAGACCCTCTTCCCACTCCATTTTCAGTGCTGATCACGAATCCACTCTCGGATTTTCAATCCGAACATCAGAAGACGCGTTTTCCGCACACCTCTTCCCTAGGGGTATTTTTGTAATTTACCGGGTGTTAGAAATAGTAGTAATAATAATAGTAGTAATAATAGTAGTAATAATAATAGTAGTAATAATAATAGTAGTAATAATAGTAGTAATAATAATAGTAGTAATAATAATAGTAGTAATAATAGTAGTAGTAGTAATAGTAGTAATAATAGTAGTAGTAATAGTAGTAGTAGTAGTAATAATAATAGTAGTAATAATAGTAGTAGTAGTAATAATAGTAGTAATAATAGTAGTAGTAATAATAGTAGTAATAATAATAGTAGTAATAATAATAGTAGTAATAATATTAGTAGTAATAATAGTAGTAATAATAGTAGTAATAATAGTAGTAATAATAGTAGTAGTAATAATAGTAGTAATAATAGTAGTAGTAGTAATAGTAGTGGTAGTAATAGTAGTAGTAATAATAGTAGTAATAATAGTAGTAGTAGTAATAGTAGTAGTAATAATAGTAGTAATAATAATAGTAGTAATAACAATAGTAGTAATAATAGTAGTAGTAATAATAGTAGTAATAATAATAGTAGTAATAATAGTATAATAATAGTAGTAGTAATAATAGTAGTAGTAATAATAATAGTAGTTATAATAATAGTAGTAATAATAGTAGTAGTAATAATAATAGTAGTAATAATAATAATAATAATAATAATAGTAATAGTAATAGTAATAATAATAATAATAATAATAATAATAATAATAATAATAGTAGTAGTATAATAGTAATAATAATAATAATAATAATAGTAATGATAATAGTAATAATAATAGTAATAATAATAATACTAATACTAATAGTAATAATAATAATAATAATAATAATAATAATAATAATAATAGTAGTAGTAATAATAATAATAATAATAATAATAGTAATAATAATAATAGTAATAATAATAGTAATAATAATAGTAATAGTAATAGTAATAGTAATAATAGTAATAGTAATAGTAATAACAATAATAATAATAATAATAGTAATAATAATAATAGTAATAGTAATAATAATAATAATAATAATAATAATAATAATAATAATAATAATAATAATAATAATAATAATAATAATAATAATAATAATAATAATAAGATGCAAAGTATGATAATATGCGTAATTTGAGTAAAACTAAATAAGAATAAATTTTAGTAAGATAAATGAATAAATAAAAATAACATAACATAAAGTAAAATAATACAAGGAATGCCAAAATTTACGCAAAAAGACTTGTGATCTTATATATGTCTACTACAGAATAAAATATGTTTATGTATGCCATCAAAGTATATGAGAATTCGTTATTTCATTTATATGTGGGCTAAAATAGCAACAACTTGTACATGTAACAAATTAATGTATATGTCGAGGTATAAGAATTTATATCTTTTATTTTATAAAGGAAATCCATAACATTTATGAAGAGGAGAAATAGCAAATGGAATAATATAATTTATGCAACAGAGGAATATATCAAGTACATAGAAAACTTAAGTTATATGTTTTTGTGTGTATATAAAGCACACATGTATATAATATTTACAAGAATTAAATATACCGTGAAATAAATAATCAAATAAATAAATTTAAAGAGTGTGAAGATCTTATGAAGATATATGTTTAAAGTCATGTAGGGTAAATAGGCTTATGTAAATTAATTACAACTCATATATATTCCCAATATGAAATTTATCGCTTTATTTATACATAAAATAAAATGACATAATAGTATCAATAATAATGAGAGATGAAATGCAAATATAGCAATATAGGATAGGGGATGAATATAATTTGAGTAGAAGTTCAAGTATAGTTTCAAGAAAAGACAGGGAAATAAAGAACGTTAAATATTGTGTAGCGTATTGTCTAATATACATTTATTATGAAGTAAAATATATCTACAAACATTGTTCAAAATATACGTGATTTCATTATTTGTTCATGGTGATAAAATAACAATAACTATGCGTTGTAAAACGATAAGATGTAAATTTGTGTTTCATTTACAAGTAACTATTATTCAAAAGATTAATAATATGGCTTGTGTAAAATAATATACCAAATGTGGAGAAAAATGAAAATATCTACCTTATATATGACGTACACGTTTACATACCTTGTATAATTTGGACCTGTTAAGAAAATCTAAAATTTGAAACATAATAAAAATACTTGAGTCATATTTGTTTAAAATGATATGATAATGCCTTATAAAGAAATTAATCAAATAAAACTAAGATGGACCAAAATATACATTATGTCTTGTTGAATCAACTAAAGGAGTTTAAAATGACTCAAATGGTAACATTATATTGTATTTTAAGAAAATTTATTTTTAAAATCTCAAGTAGCCTAATTATGGGATTTATTCTATAATTAATTTTATCGATTATAAGATCAATGTTCATCACGACGACTAATTCACGCCTAAAGGTGATTATAGGCCTTTGATTAGTTGGAAATATTAAAATAACATGTAACGTGATTTTTCTTTCTAAGAATTTTAACTTATTTCAAAAGGAGCTTTTAAACAGTAAAAAATAAATTCAAGTCTATAAGCATCATACTAGATTCGTTAGCAAATAGTACTAGTCATGAGATAATCTTTAAAATAAAACAAAGTTAACGAACGTATCAACATTCAAAACAACATATCAATTGATTTATATGAAAGAAATGTAATCAAACGGCGGAGGAAAAGCCGAAAAATGCCGACTCCTAATTTATGAGACTCCGAGCGTGATGACGATCCTAATAGCTATTGGCCTAATATTTTGGGCCAAAACGAGTTCCAAAGTGGAACTCCAGCTCTCCGGTTGTACATGATATAAAAGAAAGAAAAGAAGGTTAGAGAAATTCGGATTCTTGGCAACTAAAGAACATCAAAAATTATGGAAGGGCATGTGTAACTGTAAAAAGATTTCATCAAACCGTTTAGAATTCGGGCAAGCATAAAACATTTCATCACTACTTCTTTATGTAAATTTCATCAACGCCATAAAATACAAAAACATTAGACAGACAGCCATTTTGGTGTACACATGTTAAATTCATTTTGTTTTTTTTTTTCAGATTTTGTTTTTCCATGAGAAAGGGCTGTTAAACTTTATTTGTATAACAAAAGCATACGAAAATTCATTGGCTAAACTGAACTTAAGAGAAAAGAGGATAACCACCCTCAAAAAGTCACAACCTTTCTCAAGTTCAATAAAAAGCCTCATTTGCTGAACATAAAAGAGATTCTTGGGAGGCTTAGATTGGTTTTTCTCATTCAAAAATCTAAATAATGGACGTGGGCACATGGCTGCAAGCATCAATAGTCCAGTGAGACGAAAACCAACATAGTTCCCACATCTCACAGAGCCTTAAAGCTGCCACGCCAATCTCCATCAGTTGGATGACCATTTGAGACATTAACCACAGAATTTAGGACTCATATTTTGCTGTATATGAACAAGCAAAGAGAAAAAAACAACACCATGGCTGCAGACACCAGTTTGCAAATGATGCCACACCGGGTCGCCCTGCCAAGACACGGGTAACATTTTCCCCACACAGTAAAGTAGATAGCCCAGAAGAAGCAATTATCATCATAGCCTCAATTGTCACGAGACCCGAAAAAAATAAATTAACCAACATAGATATAAAACCAAAACCAAAGCCAGAATAATTTCCATATATGTTGAATTGGAAAGTTGGGAAAAATAGTAGTATATATATTATATATATGTATGTATGCACGTTTTCCAGATTTCAACAATTTCCAGGAAATTAACATGAACCCAAGGGTTGTTGCTTCTTTTAGCAGGAAAAATCACTGGCTAAACAAGAGAGAGACAACCACCCTAGTGAAGAAAATCTTAGAACCCTCTGTTTTGCCTCATTTTCTTTTTTTGGGTAATCTTCTGTATTTGGGTAAATTCTTTGGATTTTTCCACCTTTAATAATAAACTCACTATCAAAGATCATGAAACTGGTCATTCAGGCTCAGATTTGCTGTATTTGTACCACACAAAAGAGAAGGTGACCATAACATGGCTGCAGACAACAGTTAGCTACATAAAGCATACAAGTCGCCCCGCCAATATACAGGTCAGATATTTCTCAATGTCGTGATTGAAAATAGCTCATAACTCTTCACAGCCCCTTTACAAGATAGGCGGCAGCAGCAGCACAAAGGGTATGCATGGACAAAAATTGTTTCTTTTTCTTTTGTATTTTCTTGTTCATTTCAAAGAGTTGTTGGTCTTTTGGGTTATCAGTGGAGAAATCATAGGCATAGCAGAGAGCACTTCTAACCAATTATGAACTTGATCGTGTAACTCAATTCCTGGATATATGAAACTTTGGTAAAGATGTCTAATGTGAACGCATATGCTATTTATGAAGAGTTCGACAGACCAAATTTATCAGTACAAAGAGCAGGTCGTGCTTGACATAAATTTCACATTTTAAATTTTAACAACAAGCTCGAAAAGGAAATAAGACAGGAAACTAAAGGACCCATTTATTCAAAACAAATAGCTTACAGATTTGGATAAGTATCCGAATAAGAGAACCAAGAACACATTGAAATTAGGCTGAGAAAATGAAAGTTACTGACTAAGAATCATTAACGTAATCAACCAGAAACTAAAGTCAGTGTTGAAATCGAATTGGCACTCACTAGGTGGACGATAATACTAGAAAAGTAGAGCAGTAATCAAAGACAGAAAGGTTAAACGAAAATGACATCACAATAGAAAAATAGCAAGAGGGAAATCCCAACAGATACACATTTGAACGCCAACACATTAATGTAGACTAAAAAATGTACTGTGATTAGGAATCATTTCGATGAGATGCTAAGAGATGAATTTAAATATTCTATTTTTGACAGAAGACGCAACTGATAACGAATTTAAGAGACATTTACATTCTTATCAAAACGCCATGAGTAACATGTTGGTATTCATGTTAAATCAGAGAGTATGAAAGCAGGGTCACATCGACCGACACACCAGGAAACATTAAGATATTTTGAACCCAGGTGCAGATTGTAACAAACACGCAGAGACCATTAACAGGATATAAAGACTTAATTCTAAGAAAACATGCCAAAAGCTGATATGGCCTAAGTTACATATAAGAGTGAAAAATAGACCAGAGAGTGAACACTAACCTTGTGCAGAGCAACAAACTAGAGCCGTTGTTGTCCGAGATTTTCACTTTCCTTTCACCCAAATCATACGGAAGCACAGAGAAAGCAAAGAGAATGTATTCAAGATTTTTTTCTTCCTCCCTTTCTCATTGGAGGGGAAAATGTGTGCCTTTATAGGGCAAGAAATCGGACTTCAAAAGTCGTATTTGAAACCAAGAAATTCTTTGAAAACAGGAGGAGATGTTAAAGATCAAAATCACATCACCTTTTCAGATATTTAGCCGTCGAACTCGATTTTTTACTACGGATTTGAACTTCGTTCGACATGTAGGTTGTAGGAGGTCTTGTTTTTGAGTCGAAAAAGGTGACATAAAGTTGATAGGAAGAGGGTACGTCCATGGAAACAAAGGGGAGAAGGCTGAGGATCTACGGAACTCGCCATTCCCCGGCGGTCCGTCGGCGGCGGCGTGTAGATGTGAAAGGAGCAGGTTTCTGGGGACTGAAAGATTGAGGGGAACGGTGAATGTCTTGGGCATTGGGAAAGAGCTGATTTAATTTGGGTCGTCCGATCGTTTGATCGGATGGCTCAGAACAAATCAAGAGCAAAATGAATAAATAAAAAATATATATAAAGGCTAAATTAATTAGGACCGTTTGATTGAATTGGAGGGTCAGGATTCAGTTGAAGAAGTACAATCCATGTGCTTCCTACGTGGCGCACGCGGACTGGTTGATTTTAAAAGGGTTGGATTGCCAAGTTTTGCTTGATCAATCCTATTTAAATTATAACCAATTATTTATTAAATAGTCATATTTAAGTTAAGAAAATTATTATTTTGCAAGATTAATTATTTTCACAAAATTGGTCATTTAATTAGCATGGGCTAATAAAATTAATTAATCAGGCTCCCTTTTCGAAAACGTATGAAAGATACTTAAAATAAAAAATGAAAAGAAATTATCGTTTAATCAAAAATCGACTTGACACTTTAAAACAATATTCATCTATCATAAACTTCTCAAAAATGATGAAAGCAAATAGTAACATTCATATTTTGATTAGTTTTTATCAGAAATAATATCCGTAAAATAATTGGTCGAACCATAAATATGAGAAGTTTTATCAATAATAAAAAATCAACAACAAAATAATAATAATAATAATAGCATTCTTGGTAGTAAAATATTTCATACCTTATAAAAGTTTTATCATTCCTTAAAAAGAAAATCCTTTTCCTTTTTTTTTTCAAATTCAACTAATTGAACACGGAGAGTCAAAATTAGAAATTTAAAATTTAAAACTATTAGAGAGCCAAAATCGGGAGAAAAAAAAATGAAAAGTACAAAATAATAAAAAAAATACAAATAAAAATCGATCACTTTGTAGGATTAAGTTATTTGACAAGAATTAAATAAAATTAGTGTGGATTAATAATAAAATTAAATTAGTCAAGCTTCTTTATTTGAATAACATAAGAAAATATTTACTCGTAACAATGGGGAATCATGTTTGATAAAAAATAGAAATAAAAAAATAAAATACAATAAAAATGATTGAGTACTTAAAGTGATATTTGTATGACATAAAATTCTCAAGGATGCTAAAGAAAGTAGTAAATAATATATTTTAAAAAAATATATGTATCTAATCTTTGTAGGAAACAATATCCATAAAAAAATATTTTGTCGAACAAAAAGTAAGAAAATTTTATCAAAATACTAGCAACGACAATAATAGTAATAGTAATAATAACAAAATTTATATTAATAACAATAGCAGTAGTAGTAGAAAAAAATATTTCGTAAAAGTTTTATTATCTTTTTTTTCTCTTTTTATTTTTTTAAAAAAAACTTTATTTTTTAAAAAAGGAAATTAGACTAATTAAATATGGCGAGCCAAAATTGGGTGTCAACAGCTTGCCCCTTTATTTGTCCATGGAAGAGAGTAATGAAGGCGTGGACAAAGAAATATTGACACAATCCAATTTTGGCCGATCAAACAATTTTTTTAGCAACCACTTGACATTTTACGGAGCTATGACCGAACTCCTGGTTTCTGAGTTGCCCACGAATCTCAAATTTCTGAGAAACCAGGTCGTATGTAGTTTGAGAGGCTAGGATCATAATAAATTTGATCAAATTCAAACTTTGCCCCAGTTTTAAATTATGATAACGCTTAGTCTTCTTGGGTGATGGAGTATGAAGAGGTCAATATGAGTAAAATGAAAATAGTCACACTCAAGCTAAGGTAGCTTGTGTATACCGAGACTTAGGAATTAGGTCGGGCGCAGCTCTAATGGCTAACTGGGAAAGAAAAATGCTCTATAGCAATAAAACTTTGATGGAGAGGGAAAACAAATTGCCCCAGTATCGAGTTATGGTAATACCGAGCCACGAAAGTTAAACAAAGAGTCGAACCTGATTAAGTCGGATTGAGTTTTAAAAGTGAATCCTCGACGTAGCTAGGGATGCTTGACATTCCACTAGCTTGCCCTAGTTTGCTGCTAAGATAGAGTTCCACGTCGCGATATCTTTTCCTGCAAAATAGGTAAAAAGGTGAAAAGTACCTGTTGTGGTTCGAAATTACAAACGAAATTAATAATATAGAGAGTAAAGTGTAGATATTCAAACGATCGTTGATGTCTTTGTCTTGTATCGTGAATGCGATGTAGGTGAAGTAGCTTGTAATATAAAGCCTTCGATAGGCGGAGTGATTGTAATGTGACGCCTGTATTTGGCGATGCAAAGCTTGTAGTATAAAGCCTCCGACAGGCGGGGCGATTGTAATGTAACGCTTGTATTTGGCGATGCAAAGCTTGTAATATAAAGCCTCCGTCAGGCGGGGCGATTGTAATGTAACGCCTGTATCTGGCGATGCAAAGCTTGTAATATAAAGCCTTCGACAGGCGGAGCGATTGTAATGTGACGCCTGCATTGTAGGTGTATGACGGGCGTGCACACCGCTGATCGATGGAGCCTTGATGGTGTTGCCTTATTGTGGTCCTTGACCTGTAGAGTGCGTTTCTTTTGCTTATATACATGCTCCGATTGGTAGAATCTTGACGATGTTGGATATGTGTAGCCTCCAAATTGTGGAGTTTGAATGACATCTGCGATGTGTAGGTTTCAATCGGTATTGAAAATGTTTGCTATATACATCCTCCAGTTGGCAGTGTTTGGACGATGTTTGCTATATACAACCTCCAAGTGATGGAGTTTGGACGATGTTTGCTATATACAACCTCCAAGCAATGGAGTTTGGGCGATGTTAGCCGTGATCCTCTGATTAGTAGAATTCTTTCAATGTAGTTAGGTGGCGGTCTCCCTTCGGCGGAGCTTATTCGACGCAGTTAGACGGTGGTCACCAATTGGTGGAGTTATTCTTGATACAAAACAAACTGTCTATTTGTCCTACGGGGCCCCTTTGTATTTTGATCCGGATTTTGAGCGTACCTGCAAAGATTTAAAATGAAACCGTATTAGATAGAAAATATGTAGCATGTCGAGAAAGTAAATAGGGAGAAAAATATTTTGGTTTATGTTTGGAGTAAGTCGGATGGCGTCTCCAGTCGTGTTCGGAGACTTAATTTCAGCTTCCTTGATTTCCTGTCTTCCTGCGCTCAAAGAAACTTTTAGTTTGGGAGGGGATGTTGACTTGTGTCGACTCGCGAACTTTAGCTTGCTCATCGAAAACCTTCAATATTTTTCCAAACCGCCCTCGATCCCATGACCTGGAGACTCGGCAGGTGGATAGTAAAGGAACATTTGAAGAAAAGAAAAGAGAAATAAAAATAAAACAAATAAATAAATAAATAAAATAATAGTATGTTACTTAATGGGGTATGTTACTTATATATTAGATATATAAGTATATGTGTATATATATAGTAATCTTCAATTATCGTAAGGTTATGACACGTTTCGAGGTCCACCGAGCTTCTCCATATCCAAATGTAGCTTTTTCATGCTCTCATCTCCTGATGATGTTTCTCTGACTCTTTTGGCAAATTTGTTGCTTTCCAATGATGCAGAATTAAAGGAGGTGACCCACCCTTAAAGGTGGCCTACATATCCTCGATTGAGAATCAAGTCTATATGTAGTTCGGGGGTAACAGAATGAAAATTATGCAATGCAACGACCGAGCCTGACTCAGGCTGCCTATGTATCCAAGCGGAATCAGGTCAAAACGTAGTTCAAGTACAAAGGGAAACAAAATAACATGTAATGCAATGACCGGGCCTGACTCAGGCTGCCTACGTATCCAAGTGGAATCAGGTCAAAACGTAGTTCCATTACAACAGAAAGAAAAATATGAAGAGACCGAATCCGACAAGGATTGCCTACGTATCCCACCAAGGGAAGTCAGGTCAGTGTAGTTCTAAGTACACAGAAATAATGCTTTTGGGTTTTCTAGGGAGACCGGACCCGATGTGGGTTGCCTACTTACCCCACCCTGGGAAGTCAGGTCGAGACGTAGTTCTGTTACATAAGAGATGCGAAATAAACTAGCATTGGTATCCTTAGACGTAGTACTTCTTGATGGCGTCTGAATTGATTGGCTTGGTGCTCACTGTGCCATCCATTTCTGCTAAGATCAGTGCTCCTCCGAAGAGTACTCTATGAACTATATAGGGACCTTGCCAGTTTGGTGCAAATTTCCCTTTGGCTTCTCCTTGGTAGGGAAATATCTTCTTTAATACTAACTCTCCTGGTTTGGACTGTCGAGGCCTAACCCTTTTGTTGAATGCCTTAACCATTCTGTTTTGGTATAGCTGACCGTGACAGACTGCATTCATCCTTTTCTCACCAATGAGCATCAATTGTTCGATCCGACTGCGCATCAATTCTGCATCACCCAAACCAACTTCTTGGATAATCCTCAAAGATGGTATTTCCACCTCAGCAGGTATTACCGCCTCTGAACCATAAACCAACATATAAGGAGTTGCCCCCGTGGATGTTCTAATCATGGTGCGATAACGAGCAAAGCATATGGTATCTTCTCATGCCATTGTTTGTGACTGTCTATCATCTTCCTCAAAATCTTCTTGATGTTCTTGTTTGCGGCCTCAACTGCTCCATTCATCTATGGCCGATAGGTTGTGGAGTTTCGATGAGCGAATTTGAACTTTTCACAAATCTCTTGCATAAGATCACTATTAAGGTTCGCTGCATTGTCTGTGATGATTGATTCTGGAATTCCGAATCGACAAATTATGTTGCTGCGAACAAAATCTGCCACTACCTTCTTAGTCACCGCCTTGTATGTCGAAGCTTCAACCCATTTTGTGAAATAATCGATAGCTACTAGGATGAAACGATGTCCATTTGATGCGGCGGACTCTATGGGTCCAATCACATCCATGCCCCAAGCGACAAATGGCCAAGGAGAGCCCATCATATTGAGCTCGTTTGGTGGGACTCGGATAAGATCTCCATGCACTTGGCATTGATGACACTTCTGCACATATTGAATGCTATCTCTCTCCATCGTCATCCAAAAATATCCGGCTCTTAAAATCTTCTTCGCTAGAGTGAACCCGTTCATGTGAGGCCCACACGTTCCTGCATGTATTTCTTCTAAAAGTCTTGTCGCTTCCTTGGCATTGACACATCTCAGCAATCCTAAATCCGGAGTCCTCCTATATAGGATTTCCCCGTTAAGAAAGAAATGATCGACCATTCTCCTCAAAGTCCATTTTTGCTTGTTTGTGGCGTTTTCAGGGTACTCTTGTGCTTCTATCAATCTTTTGATGTCATAGTACCATGGTCTTCCATCCAACTCCTCATCTACATGAAAATAATATGCATGTTGTTCGTGTATCTCCACCCTAATAGGATCGATTATCCGGATGCTGAATCATTGAGGACAATGTTGCCAAAGCATCGGCAAATACATTTTGAGTTCGAGGGACATGCTTGAATTCAATCTTTGTGAATCTCCGACTCAACTCCTTTATGTAATGCAAGTAAGGAAGGATCTTAACATCCTTAGTAGCCCATTCTCCTTGGACTTGATGAATCAGCAAACTAGAATCCCCTATCACCAAGAGCTCTCTGATGTTCATGTCTATAGCCATCCTGAGTCCCAAAATACAAGCTTCATACTCCACCATGTTATTTGTACAATCAAATCTGATCTTGGCTGAAATTGGGTAATATTTGTCAGTCTCTGAAATTAAGACTGCTCCTATTTCGACTTCTTTGGAATTTGATGCTCCATCAAAGAACATCCTCCATCCATCGAATGGTTCTGATATGTCTTCTCCCACAAACAACACTTCTTCATCAGGGAAGTAGGTTTTGAGCGGTTCGTAATCTTGATCCACTGGATTTTCTGCAAGGTGGTCAGCCAAGGCTTGTAATTTGATGGCTTTCTGTGTCACATACACAATATCAAACTCACTCAACAAAATTTGCCATTTTGCCAATTTACCTATAGGCATCGGCTTCTGAAAGATATACTTGAGTGGATCCATTCTCGAGATCAAGTATGTGGTGTATGCGGATAGGTAGTGCCTGAATTTTTGTGCGATCCAAGTCAAAGCGCAACAGGTTCGTTCCAAAAGGGTGTATCTTGCCTCGTATGGGGTGAACTTCTTGCTTAAGTAGTAAATGGCTTGTTCTTTCCTACCCGTCTCATCGTGTCGCCCCAACACGCATCCAAATGCACCATCCATGACAGATAAGTATAATAGCAAAGGCCTCCCAGGCTCAGGTGGGACCAATACCGGCGCGTTGGAAAAATATTCCTTGATCTTGTCGAAAGCCTTTTGACATTCCTCCGTCCATTTTGTGGCTGCATCTTTCTTCAGAAACTTGAATATGGGCTTGCATATTATCGCAGACTGAGCGATGAACCGGCTAATGTAGTTGAGCCTTCCCAAGAAGCTCATCACGTCCTTCTTGGTCTTAGAAGGAGGTAGTTCGCGGATTGCTTTAACCTTTGACGGATCCAACTCTATGCCCTTTTGACTGACAATGAATCCTAGTAATCTTCCTGCGGGTACTCCAAATGCACACTTTGCTGGATTCAATTTTAAGTCATACCTTCGCAACCTTTCAAAGAACTTTCTTAAATCATCCAAGTGGTCTAGACTCTTCTTGGACTTGATAATGACATCATCCACATATACTTCAATTTCCTTATGGATCATATCATGGAAAAGAGTGGTCATTGCCTTCATGTAGGTTGCTCCAGCATTTTTGAGACCAAATGGCATCACCCTATAGCAATACACACCCCATGGTGTGACAAATGCCGTCTTCTCTACATCGTCTTCATCCATCAAGATCGGGTGATATCCCGCAAAACAATCCACAAATGACTGCAACTCATGCTTTGCACAATTGTCAATGATTATGTGAATATTTGGAAGAGGAAAATCATCCTTAGGACTGGCTCGATTGAGATCTCGATAATCCACACATATCCTGATTTGCCCATCCTTTTTTGGCACTGGCACGATGTTGCCCAACCACGTGGGGTAATTCGTATCCCTCACAACATTGGCTTCGATTTGCTTAGTTACTTCCTCTTTAATTCTTAGACTCAAATCGGGCTTGAATTTTCTTGTCTTTTGCTTGACGGGTGGACAAGTGGGATCAATTGGCAACTTGTGTGTGACAATGTCAGTGCTTAATCCTGGCATTTCATCGTAAGACCAAGCAAATACATCAACATATTGCTTAAGCAAATCTATCAATTCTTGCTTCCTTTCTCTCTCTAAATGTATGCTGACACGTGTTTCCTTTGTGACTTCTTCGTCTCCTAAGTTGACAACCTCTATCTCTTCCATGTTGGGCTTCTCCTGACTTTCAAGCTGCTCGATCTCATGTGGCAAATTTTCTGGCAACATATTTTCATCATATTCTTCGTGATCCAACACGTTGATTCTGTTTTGCTCGATGAATTCGTGACATGTCATAACCGTTGAACTAGGATTTTTATTAATACGAGTGCTGAAAAATATAAACGGTAAGTAAAAATAAATAAATAAAGAAAGAAAGAAATAAACAGATACCTTTTAAAATACTGAGATGTTTTAGGAAAATAAGACTTTCATTCAAAAGCATTCTAGCTTTTCAAAAGAGGCAAGCCACAAAAAGGGCCAAGCATGATTCAAGCCTCGATTATGATCATGCGAATTTTAGAAACTACTACTTTCCACACTACCAGGATTCTTGTCAAAACAGAGATGGGCTGATGGTCCAGTTCTGCAATGCTTCTCCAGGCTCGGCATCACGGATGGTCAACTTGATGAGATTTATCCCTTTCTCTTCTCCGATCATGGCTACAAACAAATTTCCTATTCCTTCCATGATGTCATCTTCAACTGCTGGACCTAGGGTTGGAGATTGTTCTGGTACAAATGTCATCTTGCTCGACCTCCCGCCACAGACTCTTCCCGATATAGGCTGATATCCAAGCCCGGTGGTACCTTTCTGATGTTTCAGCTGGATTGGTTCAACTATGCCATTACGCTTGAGTCCAAGTCCCGTCCTAGGCTGATATCCATACTTCAACATCTCTGAAGCAACCATCTTTGCCACGCTTGAAAATTTTACTTCATCTGACTCTACTTTCTCATCAACTTTCGCAGCTTGCATAATTTTCAAAGTATGAAAAGTGGCTCCATCTAACTCACAGAATCAATAGAACAGGTGGGTGGGGTGACTACGCTCCCCATGGATGGTAACCTCCACGTGACCCCACTCAAACTTTACACACTGATGAAGGGTTGAAGGTACAGCTCTTGCCATGTGGATCCATGGTCTTCCCAGCAAAAGGTTGTAGTTAGACGACACATCCATCACTTGAAATAGAATACGGAATTCAGCTGGCCCCACCTGTAATGTGGGATATGCTTCCCCAATGACACTTCTTTGTGCACCATCGAAAGCTCTAACTTTCACACGACTCTCTTTTATCTCTCCCATGTTCACACCCAACTCCCTTAGCGTTGTGAAAGGGCAAATATTGCATCCAGAACCACCATCAATCAGAACTCGAGTCACAATCTTGTCACAACATTTGACCACGATGTGAAGCGCTTCGTTATGTCCAACCCCTTCTGTCGGTAGCTCATCATCATGAAAAGAAATCTTGTTAGCTTCCACAACTCGTCCGACGGCCGCAGCTAGAGTTTCACTTGCGGTCTCTTTTGGGATGCAAATCCCACTTAATACTTCCATTAAAGCATTCCTATGGGTTTCAGAACTCATAAGCAACGACAAAATGGATATGTGGGCTGGTGTTTTCTTTAACTGTTCTTCAACTGAATAGTCCTTAGGTTGCATCTTCTTCCAAAATTCAGCAGCTTCGGCATCGGTGATATTTCTCTTCAAATTATGTTCCTTCCCAATAATTCCTCGATTAAGATCTCCTGGAGCATAACATCTCCCAGACCTAGTCATTCCTTGAGCCACAGCGGTATTGACAGTCTTACCCATAACTTTCGCTTGGTAATCCCATGGGACTGCTTTGGTGCCACACTCAGGCTTCTCGGTGATCAAAGTGGTTACCACAACTCTTGGCAAGTAGGTTTGGACAGTCAAAGGTTCCCTTAACTGAACTGTGATAACAGGCCGCACCGGAGACGCAGTAGCAACTCCTTCGATGTTACAACTAGGCAAGATAGTATCTTCCAAGTCATATTCCCCTTCTAGTGTGACCATGTTGACTTTTCAATTCTCGTGATTCGGCAAAGGGTTATTGTTCACATTCGGAGGTGCCGGAGTGCATTTTATAATACCCCTCTTGATCAGAGACTCTATCTGATTCTTCAACCCGTAACAGTCCTCCGTGTCGTGCCCTTGGATCCCTGAATGGTAAGCGCATCGCTTGTTCCCATCAAAGTTGTGAGGAATGGGATCGGGGAGTTTTCCCTCGTCTAGTTGCAACACCCCCTCTGCCCTCAGTCTTTCAAATAATTGGGCATAAGGTTCGGCAATGGGCGTGTAGGTGCGAGTGTTTCTGGCTTCGAGATTTGGACATGGTCTTGGCGCATACGCTGGCCTATTTTGATGGATTCGTGCTTGGACAGGGACATATGGCCTTGGTGGATTTTGGTGTGCCGGTGCTCGAGCTAGATTGTAGTGGGGTTGGGTATTATATACTGGGTATGGGATATACAGAGCATGTGCAGCAATTTGAGGATTGTTAGGGTACCGGTGAGATGAACCTCCATGGTGGTAGGTGATAATCGAGACATCCTCCTTTTTCTTCTTGACACCATTGATGGATCCCGATTGTATGGCCTTACTTGCAGCTTGCATTGCAGCCATGGACTGAATTTTCCCAGATTTGATGCCTTCCTCTATAAAATCTCCCATTTTGACCAATTCGGCAAACTTCTGGCCCATCATCGACATCATCTTATCAAAGTAGATGCCTTCTTGAGCTCGAATAAAGTATTTGGAGAGCTCACTATCATCCAGTGGAGGTTGGACCCTAGCAGCCTCAGTTCTCCAGCGTCTTGCATATTCCTGGAAGTCCTCAGAGGGTTTCTTCTGTATGTTGGCTAGTGAGAACCTATCGGGAGTGATTTCAGTGTTGAATTTGAAACGAGTCATGAAATTCTCGGCCATTTCTTGCCAATCATGCCATTTGCGAGGATCCTGACGAGTATACCAAGTCAAGGCTTCAGCAGACAAACTTCGAATGAATAATTTCATCCTTAGCTTCTCATTTCTCCCCACTCCGACTAACTTATCGCAATATGCCCTTAAATGCGCATGAGGGTCGCCTTTCCCATCAAATAGTTCAAACTTTGGCGGCTTGTACCCTGCTGGCATATCGATGTCGGGGTGAATGCACAAGTCATAATAATCCAAGTTCTCTGCTCCTCTAGTGACTTGCAAGCTTTTTAACGCCTTCCTTAGACCATGAAGTTGGGCATTTATCGACTCATCTTCTCTCAAGCGAGCATCTTTCTCCATTTCTGCATCTTGATCAACCTCGTACAGGACTTTAACCACGGCGGGGGTCGTGAAAGTAGGGGCTTCAACAGCATATATAGGTGGCACATATGGCTCATGAGGAGCGGCAACGTGTGCCCCGAATATCTGCTGCATCGCGGGATAGGTGGGCATCGTATGAGCTTGTAGTGGATGGTCAGGAGTGTTCCTGACCATTGATGAGGAAACCAGCGGTGCTTGGCCATGAATTGGAACATATTGGGTATACCCAGGTAGTTTTGGTGAGTCGGTGGAAGGCAGGTCAGTTTTTGAAAAGTAGATAGGTGTTTTGAAGGTTGGGAGAGTAGTAGCCGAAAGCTTGGCCAAGTCTCGTACTTGTCGCAATTCCTCCCTTAAGGCTTCCAATTCCTGTGCCATAAGAGCCATTCTCTCGTCATTTTGAGCAGTACTTTGAGAACCTTCAGGGTTTTCCATGGGTACTATTATGTTTGCAGCAACGTCAAATTCTTCCCCGTTGGTCATCTTTCTTTGGATCGAAGGTTGTATCGTGAGTCAGCCAGCTTGCAAGTCGAGACAAATCAACGTTCTTTTATGGATCAATAATAACCAACACAAAAACGAAGAAAAGAAAAGGAAAACTATGTTAGTTTGGGAGATGTTGTAAAGAAAAGGAAATAATGTATATAGCAAATATGTAACACATATATACGCCAAGTTGGCGACATTCAAGATACGTCCTAATATGGGGCCTCTTTTTGCTAGAGGTTAGCCTATGTTGAAATTAATTTTATGATAAATGATCCAACTAAACACATTCTGGATTCGGAACAACATAATTTCATTGATAGAAAATGCCTTGAGTCGTACAATAGAGCAGTCGGGTAGGAAACTTAGATAATAAGAGCGAGGGAAGGGAAAGGCATAGAAATCATGAGTCGCGTGACTCTTCAATGGAATACGACAAGATACAAAAGATCAAGCTATGGCTAAGTTGGACCATTATTATCGTCATCGTCCCAATCATAGTATGGCCCTGGGTAGTATTCTAGAGAGTTTGAACCCGTCTCTGAATCTTCTATATGATCAAACTCCATTGATGCGTACTCAGAGTGGTCCTCTCTTGCCATCGGAGAAGGTCCATCTCCCATGACTTCATCTTCTTCTGGACCCTCCTCAGGTTCCTCTTCCGGATCTTCCTCAGGGTCTTCTTCTGGATCTTCCTCAGGGTCTTCTTCTGGTTCTTCCTCGGGGTCTTCTTCGGGGTCCTCCTGTGGATCTTCTTCTATCCTTTGGATCAAATGATCCATGGAGCCTAGAACTATTTGATTATACATGGGTGTTGTGAGTTCCATACGAGGAAGTACCTTCTCTTTAATCCAAACGGCCCACCGATCATCCACAAAGCCCCTGAATCCCTCTGCACCGGGTTGGACCATGTGACTCACAGTGGTGCGCCATGCGTAGTATTCTGGTGTGCACCATTTCTCATTTCCCATATTAGTCGTGATCATGTAATCCCATTATAGCTGCAAATTCCTTATCCGTATAGCAGGGACCGAAACAAGATCATCCTCGTGTGGTACCATGCATGACCACAGTGGCACGTCCTGGATAACTCCAAACTGTCGCATGACCCAGAGAGGTGCATACGGCTGGACACCTCTTAACTCGACCAGCTCAATGAAATATATGTGTCGAGTTCTGACGAAGGATAACCCAGGTACTAAATGGAATTTCCACTGAATAGAGTCCCCAGTGAGATTTGTCAAAAATGTGCGCCATTCTTCTTCTCCGACTGGCGCGTCCCAATATCGGAGACGATCTTCGTGACTCTGGATCATATTGCGAGCGTCTATTGTATAGTCCATTTGTGGGGGTCGACAGTAGAAATGCTCAATCGCCCAAACTTGTAGCAATAAACTGCATCCCCCGAAGAAGTCATGCCCTCTCGTGCATGTAGATAGTGATCGAAACACCTCAGCGAGTACCATGTGCACCAAGGAACAACCCCGTGGCGCAGCAAATAGGTCCACAACTATGGGGAGGATGTTGATATCGATGAAATGGAGTCTCATTGGGAAAACTATCGCACCCAAAAAGGCCAATACAAAGATCTTCGGCCGCGTGCTTATCCACTGCCTGCGAGTGCAAGAAAATTCCTCACGATATTCGTCGAAACTCTCAAGTCGGCCAAATCTCCTAAAGAGATAGTCTAGTTTAACCTTTCCGCCTTCTACGTTCCTCAGTGATGGAAAGGTGTGCAACCCCAAGAGTCTTAAAAATTCCCTCGCACTTATGGTTGACGGGCATATAGGTAACCTCCCATTGATGGGCAGCTCTGTGAATGTGCTGAACTCCTCCAGCGTAAGAGTGATTTCAAAATCCAAAAACTTGAAAGTCACTGTGCTAGGATCCCAAAATTCCATCAACAGGGTGAGGAGCATTTTATTTGCCTGAACCTTCATCAGCGATAGCAACCCTCCTAGATGTCTCCTGATTTCGGCTCCATGTGCTCTGTGGATGTTCTGCCACCAGTTCTGTAGGATATGCGGTGCGGAGGTGACCATCTTAATGTTTGGGAGGTTCCGATTGATGTTCATCTAAACAAGAAAAGGTATGATGAGTATGTCTATTCCAAATCCATCATGTGTTTTAGTTTGGATCATTCATATCGACCTTCACAAAAATATGTCGTCAGGTGTATGACCTTTGAAAAAAGGGTGGCTTCCTAATTGCGAAAATGATGCCTTGAACCGTCTCGCCTAAGGTGTATGCAGCATGACCTATTTTCTAGAGTAAGAGCTTTTCCTAAGCGCTTAAGAGTGGACTGAAGGTTTGCGAGAAGGCACACTAAACTTATTGCACCAACTCTGAAGCTAAGGAATCCAAATGAAGGTTTGGGGGAGCGTGAAACACTCCCCGCGTGAATCAGTGTGTGTAAGTGTACGGCCGAGGACGCGATAGAAAGTGTGGATGACAATATAGGAAAGCAGTAACAAATAGTGTTTTCAAACAAATAAGGAACGCAAGGTTGGATTTGACTTGCGACCTTTCAATCAAAGCAATATATAGACAAATAGTTAACTGACAAATAATCACAAACATCATTCCGAAACTTGGTGTATTAAGGTTAAAACCTAAAGGTCCCCAGCAGAGTCGCCACTCTGTCGCACCCCATTTCGAACCGGTTGAAATAGGTCGCAACATCATGTGATCGTGCTCTTTTGATTTTTGGAAAAGATGTTTTAGAGTTGCCACCTAATTTTAAGAAAAATATTAGGAAACCAATTTAAGAAAATGTAGACTCTGTTTTTGATTTGCGAAACCAGTAAAATTCTAGGTAAGGTTTTGGTTACTCGAGGAGAAGGTTTTAGGCATCCCTCAGAGCCTATTCGAAAATAGTCCTTAAACTAAGCTTAGGAAAAGAGTTTATTAATAAATTATTCATTTTTTTTTTTAATTTAGTGATGAAAATTTTTTATTAGGAACAAAAATACAAGGTATGCCGTATGTACGTCTATAACATTAGTATATATATATATATATATATATTCAATAATGACATATTTAATATACAACGAAACTAACGACTAGGTAAGTAGGTAATAAACAAACAAGCTGAAAATGTAGAAAATTTATATATTGCAAATATAGATGTATATTTAAAATTATAAGGAATAAATGGGCACATAAAAACTTATCGCAAGCAATATATTAGAATGTTGAGTATGACAAATCATTATTTTAATAATAATAATAATAATAATAATAATAATAATAATAATAATAATAATAATAATAATAATAATAATAATAGTAATAATAATAATAATAACAATAATAATAACAATAATAATAACAATAATAATAACAATAATAATAACATAACAACTGGGACAGGATCGCTTCGGAGAAACCTCAGGAACTTTTACGGTTTGGAGGAAAATTTACAAGCTAGTATTACCCCGATTCTGACAAAACCTAAACTCACCCCTTTAGCAGCCCTACCAACGCCTTTCCCTACGGCTAATCACGGGCTCATAGCAGGGGTTACCGTGCATAGCACAGGTTTTGTGATCATCGGAGCTACAGTAACTTTACCTCAAAACCCGACCTAGGAATCACCGGAACAATCTTTTCCCTATTAAGGGATCATTTCCATATTCAGACGTCTAGTGTGTTATTAGTCCAACACAGGGTGTTTAGCCTAACATTTAGGCAAATATGATACTAAAAGATAAAATATTCAGAATAATAGTAATAGTAGAATAATACCTTAAAAGATGAACTCAGGAGTGGGAAATTTCTCAGCTCTTTATTTCACAAAATAAGGATTTACAATAGAGAATATGGAGAGGTATTGGCTGAAGCCTGCCTTTCCATCAAACAAAGTGATCCTTATATAGCCGGATCAAATAAGTAAAATAAAATAGATTACATCATTGCTTACATCATTTTTTAAATAATTTACCCAACATAGGGTCCTACTATTTTAAAGACTATCATGTCTTTCTAACTTTATAAAAGTTAATTGCCCAACATAGGGTCCTATCTCTTTAAAGACTATCATGCTTTATAAAAGTTATTTGTCTTCTTCTCCTTTTACTTTTCCATTTCTTTTGACGTGGAAGATTCTTCCACATTCCTGAACTGTTTGAAGAATAGTTCTATGTCCATCTCCTCGGTGCTATGAACACTTTGAGCTTCTCCTGCTAAACAATGTTCTTCCTCTTTATTTGAAGAAGTGGCTATAGACATATTATCTGGAAATTCTATTCCTAGATTTTTTGCCAAGTCCTTTTTTACTTCTTGCATGTATGATGCAATTAGTTCTGCCTTGGAAATTGCTCCTTTCTTCATTTTTAGTTTTCTTGAAATTTGCTTGAAGGGGCTCATCTCTTCTTGTTCTGATATAATCTGGGATTGCCTTCTTCCCGTTTCAATAGAATTTTTTATTGAGTTTATTATCTCTTGTCCGGGAATTTTCCCTTCTGCGTCCTTGTGAAGTAATTTATTCCAGAATTTTGTATAAAATATTCTTTTCAGGCATGGAAATCCTTCCTCCGTATTTTGGACTTCAATTGTCCATTTCATTATCCATGGGATTGAGAATTCAATAAAGAAATACATTGAGGATATTCCCTCAAAATATATATTTTCTTTTTGTAATTGTAATAATTTAGGTGAAATATCCACCCATTCATCATATAAATTTTTGAATTCTTCTGGTAAAATGTTGATACTGGGACCATATAAAGTCCACCATTGTCCAAACCAGTTAGAAATCTGATTTTTAAAATTATTAGAGCATATTTTTATAAACCATGAATGCTTTTTATTAGCATTCTCATATAACAGAGCTTTATTAAAGCCATCAATGTAGTCCCAATAATTAAACTTTACCTTTACCTATTGTTCAGAGTGAGTATATTCTCTATCTCTCATGGTGCTGATTTCCCATTCTTCTGGGGTAACAATCTTTTTTATAATAAATTTTAAAAAGTTATAAACTTTTCTAATATTGGAGGGGTAAAAATGTTGAAATTCAACTGACCCCATAGATGAGAGTATATTCTCATAATGCATACGGTATTTGTATGTAGGAACAACATATGATGTTATATCACAGTACCTCTGCATTATTTGCCAAGGGTCATCTTTCCATTGCAAATCCGTTTGTTCTATTAGAAATATTATTTCTGATTTTTCATTTTTTCATATGTTTCTGCAGCTTCGTTAATCTCTTCATTTGTTACTGCAGAGTATGACGGTGGAGCATCCCCCTGTGGTTGTTGGGATTGTATAAAATCCATAAATTTTTTATATAACTGGATGTCTGGGCATATTCCTGATATTCCAGTTGTGGAGCTAGTAGCGGTGTTTGTAATATTGGCAGCTATAAGCTTTTGAGTTCCGATTTGGGCAAGAATATTATTCCTGCTTGTCTGAGTTCCTCCTCTTCCTCTTCCCCTTCCTCTATTAGAGGATAGGAAACCACCTTGTGGCCGCATTTCCTATTATAAGATCATAGTTAAGAACTAATGTACTCTCTAGTAAGAAAATCGAACAAATTATTATCTGAACCCTTTTTGTATTGTATATCAAAATCAAAAGGAGCTAGTAAGGCTTGCCATCTTGCAAACATTTGTTTAGAAACATTATGTTTAACATCTTTATTAAAAATAAATTTTGCTGCTAGGCAGTCAGTTCTTATGATGAATTTCTGGTTGTATAAATCTCCTTGGAATTTTAGTACGCATTTGACTATGGCTAAAACTTCTTTAGCTACCGTAGCATAATTTTTCTGACTATGAGTCCATTTTCCAGAATAAAATTGAACAAGATATTCTTGTTTCATGTCTGAGGAGATTTGATTTGTTTTAAAATTCCCCCATACCCAATATCAGAGGCGTCTGTCTCTACAATTTTTCCCCAATTTGGGTTTGCCAGAGTAAGGCATGGAAGGTTATGAACCTTAGATTTTATTTTTCTGATTGCGTTTGTATGATTCACAGTCCAGGCTTTAGGATTTTTCTTCAGTCGATCATATAATATCGCTGTATCCTTGGATAAATCCTTTATAAAAGGAGAAATATAATTCAAATTTCCTAAAAATCTTTGGAGCTGGGTTTTGTCGGTAATTTCATCAGGGAATTTTGATGCAAACTCAATACTTCTATGAATAGGAATAATTTTTCCTTTTTCTATATTATGTCCCAAAAATCTGACATTTGTTTGGAAAATATGCATCTTTTATTTGGATATTACCAAATCATTTTGAATAATGATTTTCTTAAATAAATCAAGATGTTTAAAATGCATCTCTAATGTTTTAGAGAATACTAGTATATCATCTATATAAACAATGATAAAATTATCGTAGGGATTAAAAATATCATTCATAATTTTCTGAAATTCTAATGGGGCATTTTTTAATCCAAATGGCATTACATTCCATTCATATTGTCCCATTGGAACATTAAAAACTGTTTTATATCTATCTTTTCAGAGATCTGGATCTGCCAATATCCAGATTTTAAATCAAACTTTAAAAATATGATAGCTTCATGTAATCTATCCAATAAGTCTTTCTTATTAGGAATAGAGTATCTAATCCATTTTAAAACTTTATTTAGGGGTTTATAATTTATTACTAATCTTGGTACCCCTCGTTCCTGTTCTGCGTGTTTATTAACATAGAAAGCAGTACAGGACCATTGTGACTTTGAGGGTCTTATTAAGCCCTTTTGAAGCAGATTATTAATCTCTTGTTTACATAAATCCAGATATTCTGAATTCATTTGGCAAGGTCTTGCTTTAGTAGGAATATTATCTTCAGAAAAATTTTCTTCATAAGGAAGACTTACAACATGTTTCTTTCTTTCCCAAAACACATTTGGGTGGTCTCCACAGATTTGGAGGGAAAACTGATTTTTTAAATTATCAATTTTTTCTTTTATTTTAGAATTTTGAAGGGTCTCTTCAATTGTGATGCTACAAATTTCATTTTTTTAAAAATCAATTTGTTTTATTTTTGAGAAAATCATATCTTTGATATTATTAACATATTTAGAAAAAGGTTGTGATATAAAATAAATTCTGATTTCTTTTTGTTCAAAAGTACCAGTTATTCCGGTTTCATCACATCTGGTAATTGGATAAATATGCCAAAAAAAGGGCATACCTAATATTACCTCATTTGAGATGTTTTTAACAAGTACGAAAGACTCTGTTATACAAATATTATTTGTACAAATATAGGCCTTGGGTAATTTATAATTAATACCCATTTTTTGTCCGCTAGCATTTCTAAGACTATGAGTAGTTTTATGAAAATATCTGGAAGGTATTAATCCTTCCTGTATGCAGTTTAAGTCTGCTCCACTATCAATTAAAGCAGTAAAATCCTTTTTTAGATTATAATCAATAAGAATAGTAACTTTTGCGATAGGCTTATGAGCAGTGATTAATTCAATAGTTTCTAAAAAGGAATCTTTTTCTTCAGGAGGTATTCCTTGAAAATCATTTTTAAAAGTATTAGAAATAATAGGATAACTTTCATCTAAAATTTGTTTTTCAGGATGTTTATAAACTTCCTGTGCTTCTATTAAAGCGATTCTTTCATCAAGAGCCCTATTGTGATTTTTAAGGGAATGAATCTCCTTTTTGAGATTCCCAATTTCTTCTGCCAAATCCTGAATTGTAGTAGGCATATTATTCTTTTGGGACCTTCCTTTGAGTTGTCTTATTACTTCTGCCATACTATACCCTTTATTTTGAAAGGTAATTTCCTTAAAAGTATTGGTATTACTAGTAGAAGTTTGGTTAGTTCCAATTTTATCAATAATCTGAGATCTCAAATTGGGATCATTAATTGTCTTAAGAATTTCTACCAAGTTATAACTTGTTAGGACATTTATATTCAAATCTTTAAATTGCGAATACAATTGATAGAATTCATCTTCCTTGCTCTCATTTTCGCAAGGTTGTCCCATTTGACACGGTAGACATTATTCTTCTGATGAACTTACATAATCTTCGTCATGTAGTACTTTTAAATCCTCACTTGTTGAAGTTTCAATATATGAATGTTCATCTTCAGAATTTTCTGGTGAAGAATTTAATAAAATTTTACAAAGAGAATCTTTGATATTTTCTTTTAGGTCAAGACTCTTAATTTTATCTTTGACCTTACAATTTTTGCATAATGTCCATTCTTCCACACTTATAACAAACATTTGGTTTTTTATTTTTCCAGAAATATGATTCCTTATAGTTCTTCTTCCTTTTTCATGCTTCTCTATTCTTTTTTTTCCTGGTCTATAAAATTTTCTTCTATACTTCTCTTCCTTTTCAGTTTTTGCTTTTTGTCTATAAGGCTTCTTAGAAGCTCCTGGCATGTCAATTGCAAATTGTTCACAAAATTTGCCGAATTGACGTTTCTCATTAAGATGATATCTTTTAACCTATTGGCTTAATCTTATCTCATTACAGAGGGATAAGTCTTCCTGTGTACAGACACTTATTAATTTTCCATACGTATAATCTTCATAATTTATACTGACCTTATCACCCCTAAGGGTTTTTCTAACCCTTTCTGCAAATAAAATGGGAAGTCCATCTATGAATTTGGATTTCCAATGAGGGTTATTACACTCAGGAAGCTCCATTACTCTTGACAAAAATACATCCTTATACCATCTAAAGGATGTTAAGGTTTTGCACCTATGGTTTTGGAGCATAGTCCTAATGGTCTCACTATTATCTGACCATCTTCCAGAAAAATGTTCTATAATTGTAAGGATTAGGGAGTACATTATATTGGGTTCTGATGTATCTCCTTCCCTTTTTATAGCATTTAGGATTGCTATTCTCTGATTTTCAGTGAGGTAATTATCCCACCATCCTTTAAGTTGTCCTGTAAATCCTGCTATAATCATATTAGCAGTCTTAATTTCGGTATTACCATTCGCCTTACAAACTATACTGAACATCAAGATTCTATGCATCAGTATTTGTCTGTCGGTATAACCATCAATATTCCATTCATATATCTCATTTCCACTATAAATATTAGAGATATACGTTTCTTGTTCTTCTAATAACACGTCCTGAGGAGTTGGTCTAGGATAATAGTACATTCTTTGTACCAGTTTCCTAGCATGCTTTTCTGAGATTTTATTAATCTCATTCTTTGAAATATCATCCCTTCTTTTATTAGAAGGTTCTTGTTCTAAATCCAAAGGCTGGAGATTTAATCCTTTAAACTTCCTCTCTAATAAGGTTTCTATATCAGCCATATTACCGAATCTAAAGTCCCTTACTTCTGGAGGGGGTTGAATACTAGGAGTAGCTTTGGGTATAACTTCCTTTTCTTCAGCCATTCTTTCTTTCTTGAGATTTGTATATAAACTATCAATTTTCTCATGCAAAGAGAGAATATGTTCTCCAAAAATACTCACATAAACATTTGTATAATTATTCTGCCTAATTAAAGTTTGAACACGTTTAGCAGTAATTAAGGCAATTTCATTACTATTAAATCCGCAAAAGCTGTAAAATTAACAACCTTATTTTCCTTTTCAATTTGAAAGGATTGTTGTGGTGGTAATACTAATTTAGTAATAGTACCATTTGAAAGCTTATAATCATGTTCTAACATTTCTATATATTTATAAATATATTTAGTCATAAACACGGGACAAAAGCTATAGCTTTATTTACTCTTGAAAGATCATTATAAAAATCATTTTGAAAAAACTGTCTTTGAGTTTTGTCAAAGCTTTTAAAGAACCAATTTTGAAAAGGTTCCCATTTAGGTTGAAAAAATTCTTATTGGATCTTTTTCCTTATTGGAGATCCTGGTGAAAAATCAAGTTTAGTCTTTTGATCCATATAAACCAGTTGGAAATTCCATATCAGAAGAAGTAGTCTCCATATCAGGAGTTACAATATGATTTTCAATCTTGATATTATCAACATGATCATTTTTCTGAAAATCAGATTTTTCAGATCTAGAGGTATCTTCCTCTCTAATTTGAGAAGTTGATGCTCTAGATTTTGAGGCATATCATACTCTTCTTTTCTACTATTTTTAATAGTAGAATGTTTCTTTATAATAATAATGATGATGATGATGATGATGATGATGATGATGATGATGATAATACTAATACTACTACTACTACTACTACTACTACTACTACTACTACTACTACTACTACTACTACTAATAATAATAATAATAATAATAATAATAATAATAATAATAATAATAATAATAATAATAATAATAATAATGGATGAGATGCAAAGTATGATAATATGCGTAATTTGAGTAAAACTAAATAAGAATAAATTTTAATAAGATAAATGAATAAATAAAAATAACATAACATAAAGTAAAATAATACAAGGAATGCCAAAATTTACGCAAAAAGACTTGTGATCTTATATGTGTCTACTACAGAATAAAATATATGTATGTATGTCATCAAAGTATATGAGAATTCGTTATTTCATTTATATGTGGGCTAAAATAGCAACAAAGTAATGTATATGTCGAGGTATAAAAATTTATATCTTTTATTTTATAAAGGAAATGCATAACATTTGTGAAGAGGAGAAATAACAAATGGAATAATATAATTTATGTAACAAAGGAATATATCAAGCACATAGAAAACTTAAGTTATATGTTTTTGTGTGTATATAAAGCACACATGTATATAATATTTACAAGAATTAAATATACCGTGAAATAAATAATCAAATAAATAAATTTAAAGAGTGTGAAGATCTTATGAAGATATATGTTTAAAGTCATGTAGGGTAAATAGGCTTATGTAAATTAATTACAACTCATATATATTCCCAATATGAAATTTATCGCTTTATTTATACATAAAATAAAATGACATAATAGTATCAATAATAATGAGAGATGAAATGCAAATATAGCAATATAGGATAGGGGGTGAATATAATTTGAGTAGAAGTTCAAGTATAGTTTCAAGAAAAGACAAGGAAATAAAGAACGTTAAAATATTGTATACTGTTGTCTAATATACATTTACTATGAAGTAAAATATATCTACGAACGTTGTTCAAAATCTACGTGATTTCATTATTTGTTCATGGTGATAAAATAACAATAACTATGCGTTGTAAAATGATAAGATGTAAAATTTGTGTTTTATTTATAAGTAACTATTATTCAAAAGATTAATAATATGGCTTGTGTAAAATAATATACCGAATGTGGAGAAAAATGAAAATATATACCTTATATATGACGTACACGTTTACATACCTTGTATATTTTGGACCTGTTAAGAAAATCTAAAACTTTGAAACATAATAAAAATACTTGAGTCATATTTGTTTAAAATGATATGATAATGCCTTATAAAGAAATTAATCAAATAAAACTAAGATGGACCAAAATATATATTATGTCTTTTTGAATCAACTAAAGGAGTTTAAAATGACTCAAATGGTAACATTATATTGTATTTTAAGAAAATTTATTTTTGAAATTTCAAGTAGCCTAATTATGGGATTTATTCTATAATTAATTTTATCGATTATAAGATCAATATTCATCACGACGACTAATTCACGCCTAAAGGTGATTATAGGCCTTTGATTAGTTGGAAATATTAAAATAACATGTAACATGATTTTTCTTTCTAAGAATTTTAACTTATTTCAAAAGGAGCTTTTAAACAGTAAAAAATAAACCCAAGTCTATAAGCATCATACTAGATTCGTTAGCAAATAGTACTAGTCATGAGATAATCTTCAAAATAAAACAAAATTAGCGAACGTATCAACATTCAAAACAACATATCAATTGATTTATATGAAAGAAATTTAATCAAATGGCGGCGGAAAAGCCGAGAAACGTCGACTCCTAATTTATGAGACTCCGAGCGTGGTGACGATCCTAATAGCTATTGGCCTAATATTTTGGTCCAAAACGAAAGGTAGCTCACATACCTTTCCAGGCCTAATTCTTTAATAATCACTTCAGCTTTTTCATACTTCTGACGTCGACTCATCTTGCTTGGAAGTCTTAAGAATGCAGCAAAAACGAAGGTTTCCTCTACAGTCAATTGTGGAAAAAGCACATCATCTTGTGTCACGAAACCCTCCTAGCACAACATTGCTCAATTCGGTATGGAAGGTTCCGTCATTGAGTGACAAATGGGAAATTTTTGGAAAGTTACAATCCCTACCACGGAATAGTGCACCTACACCGGTTTGCCTTCTGGCTTGACTGAATGGACTGAGACCAAGGAACAACTATCGTGCTACTGGCTTTTAAACGAATTGCAACTTTCTAGCTCTTAGCTTGACTATCTCTACCGAGAAGCTCTCTCTCGCTTCAGCCCAACCAATTCACAAACGATGAAAAGAAGTCCTCAAATCCTAAGTACACTAAGTGGGTAAAGACGAAGCAGTTGCTCGTTAGCTGGATCAACGCCACCTCCTGAGACTTCTGGTCTTATTTCCTCCACACAGGCCTTGAATGCTTCTTCTTATAATGAAGTCGAGTTATGGCATCGTAGATTAGGGCATCTTTCATGTGTCAAATATGCGAGTCTTAGTTCCTAGTTTATCTGAATCAGGTGTGTCTGAGTTGCAGTCTTATGTATGTAAGAGACATCGGCAGGGATATTTGAATTCCTTGTCCACTCTTTCCAGTATTTTCCGAAAAACAGCAATTAGGAATAGAGAATATATATCAAAGAAAGGTCTAACTGTTGGAATCAAATCTGCCACTCCCAGCGGAACAAGCTGTGCCTCCTGCTAATCCTGTAGCTCCCGGGGAAGTAGAAGCCGGTCGATCTCATGTGGCCCCCTTTTCGTATCACGAGGAGGAGGTCATTGGAGGGGATTCGGTTCTGTCGATCCAGCGGAGGCTTTTGGCACACAACTAAAATCCCTCTGCTTTTTTCTTCTGTCAACCGCTACATAATCAACAATTCCATAATTTTGGGCTTTTGTTGACATGATATTTATATCACCTTGAGTTGAGAAGGAAAATAAGCTATTCAAGTTGGTAAGAGAGCGGGACGGGATTGGGAATGAATCGATGGACTCCGGGAAGCTTCGTTCCTACATTCTGCTCTCACTCAAAGGCATTCCTTTTTTTGTTCATTTTACGGGAAAACAACAAGGAAAGGGGCTTTCGGCATCCAGGGGTCACGGACCGACCATAGAACCCTGTTCAATAAGTGGAACTCATTAGCTGTCCGCTCTCAGGTTGGGCAGTCAGGGTCGGAGAAGGGCAATGACTCATTCTTAAAACCAGCATTCTTAGGACCAAAGAGTCGGGCGGAAGGGGGGGAAAGCCCTCCGTTCCTGGTTCTCCTGTAGTTGGATCCTCCGGAATCACAAGAATCTTTAGTTAGAATGGGATTCCAACTCAGCACCTTTTGAGTGAGATTTTGAGAAGAGTTTCTCTTTGGAGAGCCAACCGAAGTGAGTCGAGGAGCCGAGTGACGTGCCAGCGCTACTAATTGAGTGCCAGCACCTAGCTGTGCTGTCAGTAAGAAGGTTGCCGGTGCCTTTCAAAGCACTTTCTCTTTCTAGTTAGCGCTGTTTTTTGATTGCAGCTAGCGCGCTTGACTAATAAGATACAAAGGGCCTTTCTCGCTTGTTTAGTAAAGTCAAGTTTTTGGCCTTATCTTGCAGGTGACGACGACAGTTGACGGAAGAGAAAGACTCGGCATTCAAGCGAGCCACCCGATGGTGTGGTACGTAGTGGGTTGGTTTTCGGGGCATTGGATTCTCACCAATGTTTGCGTTACTCAAGCCGACATTCTTGCTTCCGCTTCGTCCACTACCGCTCGCGCGGAGGCTTCCCTCTAAGGCGGAACGCTCCCCTACCGATGTATTTTTACATCCCACAGCTTCGGCAGATCGCTTAGCCTTTATGCATTATGTTAGGTATGAAAGAAAATCAATTCTGGCTTCAAAAGGGATGTTTCTTTAACAAGCCTTACGAGGAGCTCTAGGAACTCTGAATAGTTTTTTGAACAACGAGTTACATTTACGTACCATTAGTGCCAATTGGAACTCCAGCTCTCCGGTTGTACATGAAATAAAAGAAAGAAATCAAGGTTAGAGAAATTCGGATTCTTGGCAACTAAAGAACATCGAAAATTATGGAAGGGCATGTGTAACTGTAAAAAAATTTCATCAAACCGTTTAGAATTCGGGCAAGCATAAAACATTTCATCACTACCTCTTTATATAAATTTCATCAACGCCATAAAACACACAAACATAAGACAGACAACCATTTTGGTGTACACATGTTAAATCCATTTTTTTTAGATTTTGTTTTTCCATGAGAAAGGGCTGTTAAACTTTATCTGTATAACAAAAGCATACGAAAATTCATTGGCTAACTGAACTTAAGAAAAAAGAGGATAACCACCCTCAAAAAATCACGACCTTTCTCAAGTTCAATAAAAAGCCTCATTTGCTGAACATAAAAGAGATTCTTGGGAGGCTCAGATTGGTTTTACTCATTCGAAAATTTAAATAATGGACGTGGGCACATGGCTGCAAGCATCAATAGTCCAGTGAGACGAAAACCAACACAGTTCACACATCACACAGAGCCTTAAAGTTGCCACGTCAATCTCCATCAGTTGGATGACCATTTGAGACATTAACCACAGAATTTAGGACTCATATTTTGCTGTATATGAACATGCAAAGAGAAAAAAACAACACCATGGCTGCAGACACCAATTTGCAAATGATGCCATACCGGGTTGCCTGCCAAGACAAGGATAACATTTTCCCCACACAGTAAAGTAGATAGCCCAGAAGAAGCAATTATCATCACAGCCTCAATTGTCACAAGACCCGAAAAAAATAAATTAACCAACATAGAAATAAAACCAAAACCAAAGCCAGAATAATTGCCATATATGTTGAATTGGAAAGTTGGGAAAAATAGTAGTATATATGTTATATATATGTATGTATGCACGTTTTCCAGATTTCAACAATTTCCAGGAAATTAACATGAATCCAAGGGTTGTTGCTTCTTTTAGCAGGAAAAATCACTGGCTAAATAAGAGAGAGGCAACCACCCTTGTGAAGAAAATCTTAGAACCCTCTGTTTTGCCTCATTTTCTTTTTTTCTGGGTAATCTTCTGTATTTGGGTAAATTCTTTGGATTTTTCCACCTTCAATAATAAACTCACTATCGAAGATCATGAAATTGGTCATTCAGGCTCAGATTTTCTGTATTTGTACCACACAAAAGAGAAGGTGACCATAACATGGCTGCAGACAACAGTTAGCTACATAAAGCATACAAGTCGCCCCGCCAATATACAGGTCGGATATTTCTCAATGTCGTGATTGAAAATAGCTCATAACTCTTCACAGCCCCTTTACAAGATAGGCGGCAGCAGCAGCACAAAGGGTATGCATGGACAAAAATTATTTCTTTTTCTTTTGTATTTTCTTGTTCATTTCAAAGAGTTGTTGGTCTTTTGGGTTATCAATGGAGAAATCATAAGCATAGCAGAGAGCACTTCTAACCAAATAGGGAGACTCAATTATGAACTTGATCGTGTAACTCAATTCCTGGATATACGAAACTTTGGTAAAGATGTCTAATGTGAACGCATATGCTATTTATGAAGAGTTCGACAGACCAAATTTATCAGTACAAAGAGCAGGTCGTGCTTGACATAAATTTCACATTTTAACAACAAGCTCGAAAAGGAAATAAGACAGAAAACTAAAGGACCCATTTATTCAAAACAAATAGCTTACAGATTTGGATAAGTATCCGAATAAGAGAACCAAGAACACATTGAAATTAGGCTGAGAAAATGAAAGTTACTGAGTAAGAATCATTAACGTAATCAACCAGAAACTGAAGTCAGTGTTGAAATCGAATTGGCACTCACTAGGTGGACGATAATACTAGAAAAGTAGAGAAGTAATCAAAGACAGAAAGGTTAAACGAAAATGACATCACGATAGAAAAATAGCAAGAGGGAAATCTCAACAGATACACATTTGAATGCCAACACATTAATGTAGACTAAAAAATGTACTGTGATTAGGAATCATTTTGACGAGATGCTAAGAGATGAATTTAAATATTCTATTTTTGACAGAAGACGCAACTGGTAACGAATTTAAGAGACATTTGCATTCTTATCAAAACGCCATGAGTAACATGTTGGTATTCATGTTAAATCAGAGAGTATGAAAGCAGGGTCACATCGACCGACGCACCAGGAAACATTAAGATATTTTAAACCCAGGTGCAGATTGTAACAAACACGCAGAGACCATTAACAGGATATAAAGATTTAATTCTAAGAAAACATGCCAAAAGCTGATATGGCCTAAGTTACATATAAGAGTGAAAAATAGACCAGAGAGTGAACACTAACCTTGTGCAGAGCAACAAACTAGAGCCGTTGTTGTCCGAGATTTTCACTTTTCTTTCACCTAAATCAGACGGAAGCACAGAGAAAGCAAAGAGAATGTATTCAAGAATATTTTCTTCCTCCCTTTCTCTTTGGAGGGGAAAATGTGTGCCTTTATAGGGCAAGAAATCGGACTTCAAAAGACGGATTCGAAACCAAGAAATTCTCTGAAAACGGGAGGAGATGTTAAAGATCAAAATCACATCACCTTTTCAGATTTTTAGCCGTCGAACTCGATTTTCTACTACGGATTTGAACTTCGTCCGACATGTAGGTTGTAGGAGGTCTTCTTTTTGAGTCTAAAAAGGTGACATAAAGTTGATAGGAAGAGGGTAAGCCATGGAAACAAAGGGGAGAGTGAGGATCTACGGAACTCGCCATTCCCTGGCGGTCCGTCGGCAGCGGCGTGTAGATGTGAAAGGGGCAGGTTTCTGGGGACTGAAAGATTGAGGGGAACGGTGAATGTCTTGGGCATTGGGAAAGAGCTGATTTAATTTGGGTCGTCCGATCGTTTGATCGGATGGCTCAGAACAAATCAAGAGAAAAATAAATAAATAAATAAAATATATATATAAAGGCTAAATTAATTAGGACCGTTTGATTGAATTGGAGGGTCAGGATTCAGTTGAAGAAGCACAATCCATGTGCTTCCTACGTGGCGCACGCGGATTGGTTGATTTTAAAAGGGTTAGATTGCCAAGTTTTGCTTGATCAATCCTATTTAAATTATAACCAATAATTTATTAAATAGTCATATTCAAGTTAAGAAAATTATTATTTTGCAAGATTAATTATTTTCACAAAATTGGTCATTTAATTACCATGGGCTAATAAAATTAATTAATCAGGCTCCCTTTTCGAAAACGTATAAAAGATACTTAAAATAAAAAATGAAAAGAAATTATCGTTTAATCAAAAATCGACTTGACACTTTAAAACAATATTCATCTGTCATAAACTTCTCAAAAATGATGAAAGCAAATAGTAACATTCATATTTTGATTAGTTTTTATCAGAAATAATATCCGTAAAATAATTGGTTGAACCATAAATATGAGAAATTTTATCAATAATAAAAAATCAACAACAACAAAATAATAATAATAATAATAATAGCATTCTTGGTAGTAAAATATTTCATACCTTATAAAAGTTTTATCATTCCTTAAAAAGAAAATCCTTTTCCTTTCTCTTTTTTTTTTTTATCAAATTCAACTAATTGAACACGGAGAGTCAAAATTAGAAATTTAAAATTTAAAACTATTAGAGAGCCAAAATTGGGAGAAAAAATGAAAAGTACAAAATAATAAAAAAATACAAATAAAAATCGATCACTTTGTAGGATTAAGTTATTGGACAAGAATTAAATAAAATTAGTGTGGATTAATAATAAAATTAAATTAGTCAAGCTTCTTTATTTGAATAACATAAGAAAACATTTACTCGTAACAATGGGGAATCATGTTTGATAAAAAATAGAAATAAAAAATGAAATAAAATAAAAATGATTGAGTACTTAAAGTGATATTTGTATGACATAAAATTCTCAAGGATGCTAAAGAAAGTAGTAAATAATATATTTAAAAAAATATATATGTATATAATCTTTGTAGGAAACAATATCCATAAAAAAATATTTTGTCGAACAAAAAGTAAGAAAATTTTATCAAAATACTAGCAACGACAATAATAGTAATAGTAATAATAACAAAATTTATAATAATAACAATAGGAGTAGTAGTAGAACAAAATTTTTCTTAAAGTTTTATTATCTTTTTTTTCTCTTTTTTTTTAAAAAAAAATTTTTTTAAAAAAGAAAATTAGACTAATTAAATATGACGAGCCAAAATTGGGTGTCAACAGATGTTGATGAGACGAATTAATGTACAATGTCCCTATGGGAGTGATGATGAGAAATCTTGATGTTGATGTTTTATGAGCATGTCGAATTCTGGGAGGAGTATTGAGCACTGAAATGGGTAAGAGTGAGTCTCACTCGAACTCATTAACTACGTGGCCAGCGTAGGAGAGAATTGAACCGTAAAATGGACGCTTCCTTTGTCCCAAAAGAGGACTGATGTTATTTACCATGGATCCACTGATGGTGATGTCCTTCACCCTGGAAAGGTACTGGATGGATGTGGCAACAACATCATTTCGTTGTATCATCACCGGCTCATAGGTGATGGTTGTCGGTTAGAGAAACTCCCCGTTAGGTTCCTCACTGATAGAACTCTGATGTTGAAGTGATGGTATGAGTCTTGATGGATGTTGATGATTTATTGTCTACTCTTTATCCTTGTCCTTGACGGGCATTGGTCCTTCGAGTTTTCTTGAGTCAAGTTTTCTTGAGATGAGTCTGATGTATTGATGATATTGAGATGAGATGTTGATGAGTCATTATCTACTCTTTATTCTTGCATTTAGATAGACATTTGACATTCTGACGGAGTATGATGTTGAGTTGATGTTATGCCTATATTATTCTACCTGTGTTGTTATATTCAGTCATCTTACATACCATACATTCCACGTACTGACGCCACTCGGCGCAGCATTGTTTCATGATGCAGATACAGGAGGTAGAGGACTTTAGCAGATGCATCGTTGAGGTTCCGAGGTTTTTAATTCCATCTTTTGGTGATCCTTCTTCGCTATCCGGAGTAGCCCTTCCTTTATCAGTTATTTGATTTTATTGAGTTGGGGTAGCCATGATCTGTCATAGTACCATCTTAGATTGTTGAGTTAAGGTAGAGGCTTCATAGACTAGAGTTGAGGATTTGATGTTGGAGTTTTTCCCCTCCTTGCGTTGAGTTAGTAATAATATTTATTTATCTTAGATGTTGAGACTAAGGTTGTTGGCCTAGGGCCCTTTTTATTGATGTAGACTTGACTGAGAGGCTCATTACCTTTATTCTTTTATCCTACTACTTTCTGCTATGTTTTGATGTTGAATGACTGGCTTGAGATTGAGTGGTTCACTTGGGGACTAGCAATAGTATCTGGGTGCCGGCCACGCCTAAGGTACCCTCCCGGGGCGTGACAAACTCGGTATCAGAGCACAGAGTTCAAGAGTCCTAGGGAGTCTATAAAGTCGTGTCTAGTAAAGTCTTGTTTATGTGTGTGTTGTGCACCACACTTCATAAACAGGAGGCTATAGGACATTAGAAATGGTTACACTTCTCTTGTATTCTGAGTTTGTGTGATAGAGTTTGCCTCTATAAAACTCTTTTCTAATTCGTGCATTACACGTTTGCAGATCATGCCTCCTAAACGTACTGCTTCCCAAAGAGATGCCTCAGCCCCAAACACTGAGAATCCCCCACTAGAGGCCCCTACTTAGACTGAGATGATGAGATGGGGCCGGCCTGCCAGAGCTATTGAGATTCCACAGGCACCTCTTGCTTAGTCAGCCTTTACCTCAGAGGCGGAATTCAGAGGAGCCATTGCTATGCTCACCGAACTAGTGGCCTCCAAGAGTGATAACCGAGGTCCCCAGGCCCCTAGCTCCAGTTCCTAAAGCCCACGGTTGCAACTAGGCTTAGAGATTTCTTGAGGATGAACCCGCTAGTCTATACGGGGTCAAAGGTTGGAGAGGACCCACAGAACTTTATTGATGAGATGTGCAAAGTCTTGAGGGCTATGCATGTGAATGAGGTTGAGGGAGTTGAACTTGTCTCCTATCAGCTTAAGGATGTTGCGAACGTCTGGTATAAACAATGAGAAGATAGCCGAGGTGAGGATGTTGATCCTGCTGAGTGAGATGAGTTTGAGAGTGCTTTCCTCGACTAGTTCTTTCCCCAAGAGTTGAGGGAGGCAAAGGTTGAGGAGTTTGTGAACCTGAAGCAAGAGGGGTTGACTGTCAAAGAGTACAACCTCAAGTTCATTCAGCTATCCCGATATGCCCCAGAGAAGGTCCTAGATATGAGGGAGAGAATGAGAAAGTTTGTGTCTAGATTAGGCAGACACGTAAAGAGGGAGTGTAAGGCAGCATTGCTGATCCAAGGAATAGACATCTCTAGACTTACTCTCTATGCCCAGAAAACTAAGGAAGACAATAAGAAGGACCAGGAAGAGCAGCAGAGCAAGAAGGCCAAATCGACAGGGCATGAGCCTAGCCAACATAAGTAGAATAAGGGTGACAAAACTTACTTTCAGAGGAGGTCTTCTAGATATGCACCCTCTATGGCAAGTGCGCCCGTTCAACAAAATAGGTATGATCAGAAATCTTATGGTCACCAGAATTTCAGCGCTCAGGGTCCTCAGTCTCAAGCTAGCGTGACCCAAGGCTTGAGAGGAAAGCTACCTAGTGACAGATGTGGCAAGCTTCACCTAGGCGCGTGCCTTGAGGGCACAAATGCTTATTGTACATGCAGACAGACTAGAAACTTTTAGAGTGAGTGTCCTACGAGGAGATGGGGTGATGGGAGTAACAAAGTGCAGTCATCTGCAGCACCCCCTGCGGGTAGCCATTAGAAGGGTACTACTACAGGTACAGTAGGTGGGAAAAACATCTGTATGCGATGGGTAATCAACAGGATCAGGAGGTTGCACCAGATATTGTTACGGGTATGCTTCGAGTGTTTTCTCACAATTGTTATACATTGCTTGACCTGAGTGCCACTTTATCGTTTGTGAATCCCTATGTGGCTAATAGATTTGAGATTTTTCTAGAGGTTTTGATTGAGCCTTATACTGTTTCCACTCCCACTGGTGAGTCTATCCTAGATGAGAGGGTCTATAGAGATTGTAATGTATCCATCTATCATAGAGATACTCTGACTGCCTTGGTAGAGTTGGAGATGGTTGACTTTGATGTAATCTTTGGTATGGATTGGCTCCATGCTTGTTATGCCTCAATAGATTGTAGAACCCGAGTTTTCAGGTTCCAATTTTCGAATGAACCCAAGGGTAAGTTTATTTCCTACCTGAGGTCTAGGAAGTCAATCTCTAAAGGTTGTATTTACCACCTCATGTGAGTTAAGTCTGATGATATTGAGTTCCCACACCCTTGAGTTAGTTCCGATTGTGAACGAGTTTTCTAAAGTGTTCCCTGAGGATTTACCTGGAGTCCCTCCTGATAGGGAGATTGACTACGGGATTGATGTTCTTCCTGATATGCAACCTATTTCAATTCCACCATACAGGATGGCCCCCGTTGAGTTGAAAGAATTGAAGGAGCAGTTGAATGATTTGTTAGAAAAGATCTTTATTAGACCAAGTGTTTCTCCTTGGGGTGCTCCTGTTTTGTTTGTGCGAAAGAAAGATGGATCTCTAAGAATGTGCATAGACTATAGACAACGGAACAAGGTCACGATTAAGAATAAATATCCTCTCCCCAAGATAGATGATATGTTTGACCAACTTCAGGGTGCCTCATGATTTTCAAAGATAGACCTCTGATCGGGTTACCATCAGTTGAAAGTGAAAGAGTGTGACATTCCAAAGACAGCTTTCAGGACTATATATGGCCACGTTAAGTTCTTGGTCATGTCTTTTGGGTTGACAAACACACTTGCAACCTTCATGGACTTGATGAATAGAGTGTTCAGACCCTATCTTAACGTGTTTGTAATCGTGTTCATCGATGACATTTTGGTGTATTCGAAGGATGAAGAGGTGTCCTTTAGACTCTTAAGGACAATGAGTTGTAAGCAAAGTTCTCGAAATATGAGTTTTGGCTCAAGTCAGTGGCTTTCCTAGGACATGTGGTTTTGGATGATGGCATTCGAGTAGATGCCCAGAAGATTGAAGCGGTTAAGAACTGGCCAAAACCGACCTCCCCAACTGACATAAGAAGTTTCTTGGGGTTGGCAGGATGCTACCGCAGGTTCGTTGACGGATTTTCTTTCCTATCCGCACCATTGACCAAATTGACTTAGAAAAAGGTCAAGGTTTTAGTGGTTTGAGGAATGTGAGAAGAGCTTCCAAGAGTTGAACACTAGGTTGACTACTACACCTGTTTTGACCTTGCCCGATAGGACGAAGGATTTTGTAATATATTGTGATGTGTCAAAAGTTGGGTTGGGTTGTGTGTTGATGCAGAGGGGGAATGTGATAGTCTATGCTTCTAGGAAACTTAAGGTTCATGAAAGGAACTATCCGACCCATGATCTCGAGTTGGTGGTGATGTTGTTCGCACTTAAAATCTGGCACCACTACTTGTATGAAGTGCATGTGGATGTGTTCACTAACTACAAGAGCTTGCAATATGTTTTCAGTCAGAGGGAGCTCAGTTTACGATAGAGGAGATGGTTGGAGTTGCTCAAGGATTATGACATGAGCATCATATACCACCAAGGTAAAGCTAACATTATTGCTGATACTCTTAGTAGGTTGTCAATGGGTAGCACAACCTATCTTGAGGAAGGGAAGAAAGAGCTAGTGAAGGAAGTTCATAGATTGACTCGATCGGGAGTCCAACCCGAGGAGGATGACAAAGGAGGAATCAATGTTCAGAGTGGGTCTACATCATCCCTAGTAGTAGAGGTAAAGGAGAAACAAGATCGAGATCCTATCATACTCCAATTGAAGGAGGTTGTCCACAAACAAAAGGTGATGGTCTTCTCTAATAGCGCGGATGGGGTGTTGAGATACCAGAGTAGGCTATGTGTCCCTGATGTTGATGTTGTTCGAGAGAGGATCATGGTTGAAGCCCACAATACTAGATATTCCATTCATGTGGGCTCTACCAAAATGTACCACGACTTGAGAGAAGTCTATTGGTGGATGTAAGGACCCAGATTTTATGAATGGCGTTACCAGATCTCTTGAAACTGTCCCAAGCGAACTGCCAGGCATCGCTCCACGGAAGGTCCATACGGGCCATGTGAAGCCACACGGACCGTGTGGCCTCCCGTGGAGGGACATTTGGTCCAGCTCACGACAGGGGAATTTGAGACAGGGGAATTTCGGACCAACTGAGGGCACACAGCCACTCACACAGTCCGTATGATGTGTCACGGGTCGTGTGGCCCTCCATGTAACTCTCTACGTAGAATTTTTCTAAGTATGGAAGTACCGTCTCGTAACTTTGTCGTGCGGAAATTATTTCAAGTACCATCACACGGTCCATGCCACGACCTGTGTAGCGTTACACGGGTCGTGAAGTCGTCCGTGTGGAACTGCTTAGCTTCGAATAAATTCTCAGCATTGGCTCTATGAAATTATCTAAGTGACGGATTAATGGCGTTTATGTAATTTTTGTTTATTTTAATTATGAATTATGATCTTTTACCCATCCTAAACCCCTAATTCAACTGATATCCCTCCCCTCTTAGTTCATTCTCCTAAAACCTTCTACCCCTTATAAGATCACCTCCCAAATACTCTCTACTCTCCCATCTCAAGGTCAAGGCTAGGGTTTGATTGAAGTTCAATTCAAGCTAAGTCCTTCCCAAATTTAGCTCCTCAATCAAGGTATGTGGGATTGATTCTTGGTCCCTTTCAACCAAGAAGACCCAAAAATCTTTCAACTGATTTCATGAATTTTAGTCTATTTTCAATATGGGTTTTCATTATTTGATTTTACTAAATCCAAATTGATATATGGGATGTATTCTACCTATAGTTTCAATTCACTTTGATCACTATTATGATGATTTACATTGAGTTATGAAGTTATGAACATGCATATTCCCTTTAAAGCTGATTTATGCATGAGTGATCTATATTACGATTTACATGTAGATTTAATTATGGATTTCCTCAATTTCATTTTATATGGCTGATTTTAACTTGAATCTAGGTTACCCATGCTAGCCTCACATCATGCATTGCATTTGCATTCATGCACAATGGTTTATATGAAAATTATGAAGTGGGTTAAGACCGATTATCTTTTATGAAACTATTGTGATATGATTTTTGTAAGGCATTGGTAATGATAAGAATGTGATCACATACATGTTAATGATTATGAGTATTTGAGCATTTTGGGTGCTTGCACTATTCCGTATATGTAGATGAGTTATTTCTTGCATGAGCATTATGATTATACATCATGATTTGACATAAAGCCTAAATGTGCATCGAACGTTTTGAAGTGAGCATTATATCTCTTGAAACCACGTATATGTATAAGTATTCATGTGGGATGTTATTAACTTAGCACCGATGTATTGGGGGCATCAGGGCTATCCCCAAGGACCCTCTCCCTTTCCTTGAACTATGTGCCAACATAGAAACGTTAGCCATTACCGAAAAATTCGAGTTGTAAGGAACAATTATTCATATATTATGTTTATGTTATGATATGATATGATTATGGAAAATCCTTCTAAAATGCGTGGTCGTAAGGAAGGTGACCATCCACCAAAAAGTGTGGTTATAAGATGTGATGTAGATTACCTTTGGCAAGTAATCTTCTCCTACCGATGAGAGGTCTTTATCTGACTAATTCATGTAATAGCTTGCATGTATTTGATTTGTCGGTTATATTCCATCCCCACTATATATGAGCATCATTGCATTTCATGCATCATAAATTTCATGGCATCTTATATATATTTCCATTGGATATATAATTCTTTCTGTATTATGTGCCCTTGTCATCTAACATTGAAATGCTTGTTTGGTAAGTCATATGCATTGCATACCCGCATACGTAGTACATTTAAACGTAATAACGTATACTCTATACCTACATGATTTTACCATGTAGGGGCTGAGAACTTCTAGTATCAACCGTTTGACGAGTAGTCCAATTCGGAAGAGTATTGTGGTGAGTCTCATTCTCCAAGGACAAGCCATCTTCCTTTACCTTTACTATCTTCAAGTTCCCTTTTCATTTGAGGGTGAGCTCGGAACATGTCCTACCCCCCATTCCAACTTGATTAGAGACATTCATTGGACAATATGTAGACTCTTTTGAAATTCGCTTGTTACGCTTGGTATCTCGCTTATGTATTTGTTAGAGTGTTTTATGGGAAATTCTTATTTGGCTATATGTACATTTTTTTGTGGAAATGTGGAAAATCCCTAGCCCCGTATTGCCCCCATAGCGTGAGTCCTATTTTCCCGCCCTTAGAACCATGTGTTGCTATTTGTATATCCTTCCTGTACCCAAGTTGTGAATTTAGATACTTGAGGCTTGTTTTGGGGACTCTCGGGGTTCTATTCAACGTGTCACATCCAGGACCTAGTCCCAAATCATGAAAAAAGATGGTATCAGAGCACTAGGTTTATAAATGGTCCTTGGAGTCTGACATGTCGCGTTAAGTAGAGTCCTATTCATGGGTGTGAAGTGCGCTATGACTATAAATAGGAGGCTACGGAGATGTTATAGCAATTGCCTTACTTCTTCATGCCTTATATCGTGCTATGGCTAGTATAGTTGGTTCTCTTATCTTGACGGTATCATTGCTCTATTTCAGAAGATGCCTCGAGGAAGACCCCTCCCACCAAGGCCGGCTCCAATTAATGAGGAACAGGCTCCTCAAGGACCTATGGATGAACCCATCTCAAATGGTGAGTTCCGTATAGCCTTTTCCATGCTCGTCCAGGTGGTGACTTCTCAGACAAGGTAGGCTGACCTGCCACGGGATCCTACGCCTGCTTCTAGGGCGAGGGATTTAACCTAGTTGAATCCTCCAGAGTTCCATAGATCAAAGGCTGATGAGGATGCTCAGAAGTTCATTGATGAGCTTACTAAGATATTGAACATCATGGGTGTCACTTCTGAAGAGAAGGTTGAATTGGCTTCCTACCAACTGAAAGATGTGGCTCAGGTGTGGTATACTCAATGGTCTATGGAGAGGGTTTGCGGTGGTGATGTTAATTGGGAGGAGTTCAGATTTACGTTCCTTGATCGCTTCTTTCCCCCTTGAGCTTAGGGAATCCAGGATGACTAAATTTATCAACCTCAAGCAAGGAGGTATGAGTGTGAGGGACTATGCCCCCAAATTCACAAAGCTTTCCAAGTATGCTCCATCACTTGTAGCTGATCCTCATGCAAGGATGCAAAAGTTTTTTCGGGTATCTCTGATTTGCTTGTAAAGGAATGTAGTATTGCTATGCTTATACGGGATATGGATATTGCTATACTCATGGTGTATGCAGAACAGATCGAGGGGGAGAAACCTAAGGAGAGAAGGGTTCACAATCCCAAGAGGACCCGTTTTGATGGTGGATTCTCTAGTTCTCGGAGTGGTGTTTTTGGTCGCTTCTAACAGGGCCAAGGTTCTGGTACTCGGGTCACTAATTATTGGGAACCTCCTCCCAGGGCACCGGCCAATGGCAGTCAGGGGTATCCTTCGTGTGACAAGTGCGGAAGGCCTCACACGAGAGTGTGTTGGAGGGAATTGGGTGTTTGTTACGGGTGTGGTGATAAAAATCACAAGGTTGCTGACTGTCCTAAGAATGACCGTAAAGGTCAAGGTCAGGTGGCCCAAGGTGAGCAAGGTCAACAGAGAGCTCCTGAAGGTGTTGCCCCAAAGAACAATCGGTTCTATGCACTTCATGCCCGCCAAGATGTCGAGTAAGCTTCAAATGTCGTGATGGGTATGTTAAAAATCTTTGATTTTGATGCTTATCTTTGCTTGATCCAGGTGAAAAATTTTCTTTCATGACTCCTCTATTGGCTGTGAAATTTGGTTTGAGTCCCAAGGTTTTGAGGGACCCTTTTTCTCAGTTTATACTCCCATGGGTGAATTTGTTGCACATAGAGTCCATCATGGTTGCCCTGCTTCCGTGTGATCTTGTGGAACTTGAGATGTTTGACTTTGACGTGATTCTTGGGATGGATTAGTTCATATGCCTCTATAGATTGTAGAAACCCGGAAGGTCAAGTTCTAACCTCTCGGTGAGCCTGTTCTTGAATTGAAGGGTGGTGAATCCTCTATTAAAGGTCGGTTTATTTTCTACCTCAAGGAGCGGGGGATGATCTCTAAGGGGTGCATTTATCATATTGTGAGGGTCAACGATATGGAGTCCGAAGTGCCTACTCTTGAGTCGGTCCCTGTGGTGAATGAGTTTTCGGATGTGTTCTTCGAAGACTTGTCGGGCATTCCTCCTAAAAGAGAGGTAGACTTCGGCATAGACCTTCTTTCGGTTACTCAGCCTATCTCTATTCCTCCTTATCGTATGGCGCCGGTGGAGTTGAAAGAATTAAAAGAGCAGTTAAAGGATTTTTTGGAGAAAGGTTTCATTCTCTTCATTCTCTATCTCCCTCTTCCATTGAGCAAACCACAATTGAGAAAGGCCCTTTGTTGATATGCTGCTAACCATTTTCTCCTCCAAGTTTACCCCCATAATATTAAGAACCTTGTACACTACATCAATGAATTCTTAAAGGTCGTTCTCTGCCTTTGATCCATAGAACTCCGGAAGGTTCATCCTTATGAAATCCCTCAACCTTGAGGTGGGGTAGGAGCATGAGGTGCTTGAACTCCTTGGTTAGCTATGGCCCTTGTCAACAAAGTAACCACATTACGGTATTCGGCATGAGTGACCCCTTCTTCTTATTGGGGAACATATGGAGCCGGAGGGGCCGTTTCACCCTTGGGAGGGGGAGTTCTTTGTACTATTCTTCTTGGTGGCATAATCTAGAAGTTCAAAATACAAATGATTAGAGATAGAAGCCTTATATCAAGTCCTGAAATACGTCATAGATTTTGAAGGAGTGAATTATTTCCTAAAATGCCTCATAACCTCCTATTCATAGTTATGGCGCACTTCACAGCCATGAAAAAGAATCTACTTGATGCAGTGTGTTGGATTTTTGAGGACTATTTACCAACCTAGTGCTCCGATACCAAGCTTGTCACGACCCAAGCCTAGGGCTAGGTAAGACACGAAGAACGGGAACCCGAAGGGAACCCTAAACAAGACTCTTTAGCATATATATCACATCCTTAGTTGTGGAAACATAATTACACAACAAACACATAATTCAAGGGGAAACAAAACTTTGGACTCAAGCTATGGGGATGATATACAAAAGAGGATTAACATGAACACATAGAAATTTAAGACTAAGGGGTGGTTATGTATGACTCCCACTATGAGGGAATAAGGACTTAGGATTTCCATCTCATTGCAACAACAAGCATCCACACATAGAAGGGGATAAGTACTAAAGGAAGTCTCCAATAATTACATAAACATAGTAGGAGTCAAGCTCATAACATACATATCCATATCTAACAACACCTCTAATATGAGTGGAACGGAGACCAAGACATCTCCCAGGCTCACCCTCAAAAGATAAATATACATAAATAGACAAATCTTAGAAATAGCATGAAAGTAAACGGATATTGCCCCAAAATGGAGGACTCACCAATAACAATACTCAATCAAACCTCTAGCCATGAGAGGAGGAGGATGAATAGGTGCTCTACTCCCTAAATGGTAGATCGTGTAGGGAAAAGTATGTGTTAGCACTTGGAATATACTAAGTATGCGGGGTGCAATGCAACAAGGAACATAAGCCATAATTAAACAATATGCATAATCATAATTAATGGAAATAGGCTCAATATGACATGAATGATTGATGCCCAACTAGAACATGTATGAAGAATCATCTAGCCACATGACATAACGTATATAGGTGGGAAAGGACCATAGCAAACATGTAAGACCAAGCGAGCTACTACTTAGAATCCCGATGTTCACTCAACGACGGACACAGAGTGGTCTACTTTGCCCGAGTAAACAAAACACTCACCTTATGGCATAGCCTTTTTTAAAAGTGCCAACATATATCCTACCTTACGGCATGGCCTTTTAAGTGGATTTCACATGATATCCTTACCTTACGACATTGCCTTATCAGTAGGTATAAGCCCATATAGGGAATTAACATCACAACCTATAGTGGAGATAGTTTAGGTACAATGGCTACCAATGAAGGTTCTCTCGGTGCTAGGTCAAAAATCCCATGGAAAATTCCATTCATATACTCAATCATATCTTATATAGTTCATAACATTGGTAGCATCATAAAAATATGTCATCAAAACATTACAATATAAAATCAAGGAATAGGGCTTCATATCATTCATAACATACTCATATGCTCATAGCATACTTGTTCGCCTTTTTATATTCACAGCATGCATAATTTACATATCTTTCCATAAGGCTTTCATGACATAAGAAGCTTGACTTATAACCTTAATGAAATCATGGCGGGTACGTACATGTGCTTGAAATCATGCAACTCAAGAATAAATGACATGAAATGAGTAAAACAAAATCATTTGAGAATTATTCAAGTAACCTACCAACAAAGTAAAACTTGATTAGGGCATCATTAGACCCTCATGAAAAATCATAAATTTCACATGGCATCACAGTGCACAGTAGTGTATATGGATAAAATATCATAGATTTATTCATAATATCATCATATAAAAGAGTTCATGAAATTACCATATATTACCATGACTTGAAAATAGGTGGAGAGGAGGAATGGTTGAGATTTTTGGAGAAAAGGTCTCCACAAATCAAAATTTACATACCTTGGTGTGGTTGGAAATGGAAATCTTGTTGGAGAATGAGAAAAATCCAAAACACTAGCTTGGACTCCTTTCTTGACAGTCTCGGGGTGGCCTAAGAGTATCTGGGAGGAGTTTAGACTTAGGATATTTTAGAATGAACGAGAGTGAAGTAGTTTAGAATTGTATAAGGCTGGAAATGGCTTATTTGGGGGATTAAACGATATTGCATAGGATTAGAATATTAGGAAATGGCGAATTTACCCATTCCAAAACCCTGCCAGACCAAACCACAAGACCCCGATTATTGGTCGTGGGAAGGGATCTCATTATGTTAAATTTTTTGACCTTCGAGAACCTTCTCTGAAACTCAAACCATGACACAATAAATGACCGTCGACCAAACCATAGGCCATATTTGTTGTTCACACTTCACCTTCATAAAACCATCATTTCCACCAAGTCTGACCACCATTCCACGAGCACAAGTTATGGCTCATGGAAACATCTACGACTCCTCGCTTTCCTTATCCATTGGTGGCCTTCTTAATTTGAGCTATTGGAATTGCACCCTCAAATCCAAGAAACTCAAGTATGGCCTGTATACCTTTTTATGGGTCGTGAACCCATTTACACTTGGAAAAAATTTCAGACTTCACCTCTTTTGCACTTTTATACCTCCCAGCATCTAGGCCTTACAGAAAAGCTGAAGAGAAATGGTTCCATCTAGAAAGAAAAGAAATGCCAAAGGGAAATGGTTATAACTAAGATGGGAAAGTAAATATCAAAAAAAATAGTTTCGGAGGATACATAGTCCATGTGTGACTCCCATGGGTTCTGATTTGATTATATCATTGGATGTATATTGTAGGATAGACGTGCATTATGGTTACTTGACATTTGCATTGTGTTGCTTACATTTCATAGCATTTTATCTCATATCATGTTATTTCTTACTTGAACATTGATTATATACTAAGTGTGATATAGTGAATGATTATTGAAATGTTGTGACATGTATTGAATGACTCGATCTTGTACATTGTTGAGGTTGAACTATTGAAAAATTGTGACATATGATGAATGACTTGAGCCGTGTATATTGTGAAGTATTGGACTATTGAGATATTATGACATAAGATTGTAAATATTTATATTATCTATACTATGTGTACGGGCCTTTCCTGTATACATGTTGTAAGAACGCGCAAGTTGGAAGGTTAAAATCTTCAAAAGAAATGGAACTAGAAATATTGCAGTTTAGATGTATGAGCCTCATTGACGAATTGTGGTTCAAACCACAGGCCATAAACAAGGTCGTGGATGGGGTTTGGAAGAAATGAAAATTTTCCCAAGTTTAAGGGCCTTTATTATCCGTAAAATGGACTAAGGACCGTAGAATGGGCTCGTGGTTAGATGATTAGAGTTGATGAAAAATATTATTTCTGAAGTTGAATTAGAAAAAAACAGGATGACTCATACTTAGGTCTACTGATAGTTAGGTCTCGTAGATAGGGTACTGAAATGGTAAAAGTTTTCTAAGTGTTGGGTCACTCTACGGACGATTCTACATCCCGTAGATCAAACTATGAGTTATAGATGGGACTCCAGAGACCAACTTTCCAGATGAAACCTATAGTCTGGATCGTGGTTTGGTTTAAGTCTGTAATTGAGGTCATGAACTAGAACTTTGCAATTTTAGTGAAGGGCAATTTTGTCCATTCCTCACACCCTAGGCTTCAAAATATATCATTTTGGACTTTTTACCTCCCATATCAGACCATAAACCCTCTCATTCACTCTATTCCTCAATCTCTCAAAATTCTCCCATGAAAGAACACTTAGGCAAGGCAAGACAAGGATTAGAGTTTCCATCCAAGAGCTTCTTCCCTAAACATCTTTAAGACTTTTCCTCAGGTTATTTACAGGAATGCGATTTTGATTCGTGGGTACCTTCCACATACAAAGCCCCTCAATAAAACCTTTACCATTTCTTTACATGACCATGATTTAAATGATGTTTTCATGATGTATTTACATGTAATTTACCTTTAACAACATAATGTGATAGTGTACCAGGATTTACTATGGTTATCAAGTTGGTTGTTGTGACTTCACTACCTAGGGTTCTTCCAATGATGTATGGGCTAGTTAATCCTAGTTTTAAAGTTGCATTTTTATCATATTCATGCATTATACCATCACATCATGTGATTCAAGTCATTGCATTGTCCCGCTAAGTTTATGATGAATTTGTATGATGTTAAGGATATGGGTTAAGAGTAAGTTTTAAAGCTATGAAAATTGTCAAAGATGTAAACAAGTTGTAAAGTCATTAATAATATTTATGATGGGCCCTCAATGTGAAAGACCAATTCTCACTTGGATGGTTTCCGACATATTGTGTACTCCCATGAGATTGTTACTTATGTACTAAGTAACATTAGATAACTATATTTATGTTTTCCAAAGTATTCTATCGGATTGACTTAGCATCGATTAGGCATTGAGGTAGAGTTTAGTATGGGAACCCTAGTAACAACCTCTTGCCCCATTAACTATGTGTCACCATAAGAGCCCTTATAGCTAGGATAGTGGATCCACAATAGCCCTACTGGTTGATGTCGCCCAAGCTATACCTCCTTTTTTAGGCTAAAGAAATCGTTGTCAAGAAATAGAATCTAACCAAGGTTAGGGTAGAACCTAAGGGACTACCATACACGTAGAAGAAATAAATTATGCAATTTGGGTGATTAACCAACTTATTTCCCCGGTGGGGGGGGGGGGGCAATTTGATAATAACAATGAAAGTAATGCTAACTAAAACAAGTGTTTAAATCAATATGGAGAGAAACTAGGGTATTGCATTTCACCTCTATGTTACTTGGCCTATCTCCACAGCGTGACATTATTAACCCTTACCTATCGTCCCAGTACAATCTCCCCTTGGTCCAGTTCGGTTGATTGGACGAGAACACATCAATCAAATCTTCTTAATTACTCTCTTTTCTTATTCATTACTATATTGGTCCAATCAATAACACTAGGCGGGTTTTAATGTTGGCTACCACTAGAAAATATGCAAAATGAAGAGAATTATTTAATACATGCATGCACACTTTCTAAGAGTTAAGAATTATCTGATTTTACCTTGTTAGTTCTTCATGGTTCCCACAATCCTAGTTGTGGATTTAGCTACTTATAATTTGTGTAGATGCAAGACGTATGAATTTGAATAACATAATAGAGCACTTACATAATTGAATTAAGCACAAGAAATCCAAGCTTCAATGAGAATCACAAGATTGAAAGATGAGACTAAAGTGTAAAAGTGTTTCTCAAAACTCTCCAATGTTTTTCTCTACTCTACCTTACTGTTATTCTGCTAAATCCTTGAATTCTCTTAGAAAAATAACCTAAAAATCTATTTATAATGTTCAAAATACAAGTCCTAAATAAAATAGGATAACTGGATTGGCACACCTCACGAGATGCTTTATGGGCCATATAGTGTTTTACGACCCGTAATCAAGCTTTTGTACTTTATTGCTGCAAATCTAGACTTGTCTTCTACGACACCCATTTATATCCCATAAAAGGTTTTATGGCCAATTGGGGGTTTCGTCTAATGAAACTTCAGAAAGTCCTCCTTCTCAAATCCTCAGGGCATGAGACTTGATCTACAACTAGTAAAATATTTTGCGATCTGTCTGCATATTCGTAGAACAAACTTCATAAATCCACCCCTCACTAGAATTGTCCACAAAACCTCATTCACTGCCCGTAGAATGCTTTACGGCCTGTAAAGGGTCTCGTAAATCCTCAAAATCAGAAACTTCTGCATATTCTTTCCAAAATCAATGCCAACTGTGAAATCCTGAAAACCATACACAAAAACACATAAAACCCACTAACATCTTATTGAGAACACACAAAATTCCATGTTTTAAGTATCAAAAGTGATGTATTTTGACAGCACATCAATACCCTAAACTTAAAATTGTTACCTGTCCTCAAGCGATGGACTCAATCTATATAAGTTGTACAGTGGCACAAAGACCTCAACCAACTGGCATACATCACACCAAACTTAAGCATAGATACCCACACCACCTTTCAAAACACAATCAGATAACTATCCAGCGAACCAATAAAGACCAATGCATGCGACAATAACTATGACAAGTGAGACACTATCACAAGGACCAATTGCTGAATAAGTTTAATGTTAACAATGCAATGCAAGTGCCCTCACAGAAAGAAGGCCCATATCTCACTCTTAATGATGTTTTCATGTATAATCTCGGGTCTATGCAAAATCATTCACTCTTACAAAAGATATTCATGTATCATGCCCAATACCATAGGCTTGCCCCTATACTCATGACTAAGGCATAGGCTTGCCCTGATACTCATGACTAAGATCTTTGACTACTTGGGTAGGATCACTTTAGGACTTTATGGGCTTGTAACGTAGGCTCAGGGGCTTTGGTATGGTATGGTATTTTGGGAACATAGTGCCTAAAGACCATCCTTGACACTGCATTTTTCTGCACGTTTGCCCTACCAATATTACTACTTTGTATTCCATTCTCCCTTTCTCCTATTTCAAGCTTCTCTGGATGCTTTTTTTTTCTCTTCATTTTTCACCTTTTTTGCCTTGTATTTGCACTTCATTTTTTCTTTTTAGCTTAGAACTAAGGCATCACTCATTTTTCTTGTACCAAGTACATGTTTCCTTTTTTCTCCTTTTCCCTATATTACTTTTCCCCCTCATTTTGTGTTTTACCCTTACACCAGAAAGCCTAAGTTGAGGTGCACATTATCCAACCTCAGAACCAGGTGCACTTTTGGTAGCCACCCTTAACTTAGGATTTTTGCTTCAGTCAAGGTGCACAATGTTCAAGGAAGGACTAAGGCTAATTTCAAGATTTTACAACTAATAAGGTTGGGTCATTTAGGTAGTTACAAAGAAGGCGTACATGTTAGGCTCAAAAACTGGGATCAAAGGATATTTTACAAATTTGGTTGGTTATTTAGACTAAGTGGACTTTTAAGAACAATGGCCTAAGATTCTTCCCTAATCCAACTAATCTACAGTCTAAATTAAAGTAACAGGGCAAGTCCTGAATTGAAACACAACACATGAATTTAGCAATTTAAGCTCATACTCACATGGCACTAATTAAATTATCAACAAAAGACTCTCAGATCATACTTTTCATCTCGATTTATCCTCACTTATCAGAATAAGCACTATTAACATACTTAAACATGCATGGTTGTTATCCAGACTAACTAATCAAAAATTTGGTGGGTATCATTTTTCACAACAGACACAAAAATATACCTATGCCATAGATATTAGTACTATATGCTACAAATACTACCTGAACATCCTAAACATGCCAGTTCAATAGAAAATAAATATCCATGGGGAAAACGAACATAGGCAAGAAAACCCCGAGGATTCAAAAATTGGGGTAGTTATAGACCAAGGCTACTCAGACTTCACTGAGGCCCATGACTACCCACACCCTATTAAAAAAGAGGTGCATTGCCTCAAGGCATGCAATCAAGACAAAATAAAGCACCAGGGTTAAACAAACATACCTGGGCACCTAAGTACCAGGTCTACCTTGGGTTGCCTTCCAAGCAGCGCCTAAATTATTATCGCAACATGACATAGGCAACTTGAGTACTCAAACATCCTCAAGAGTCCAAACCTCATTATTCAAATCTTCAAGCCTCTTCATAGACTGACAGATATTGAAGATAACTTCTTCGTCGTTCAACCTAAACTTGAGTTGATCAACTTCCATATCCACAAATGCTCGACTAATGGCTAGTAATGACCTTTCCAAGATGATTGGGATGTCGAAGTCAACTTCGCAATTTAAGATCACAAAGTTTGGGGAATATGAATTTCTCAACCTTAACAAGCACATCATACAGTATCCCCACAGGCTTCTTCATCATGCGGTCAACCATTAACAATCGCAAATTCGTCGAAGTAGGAGCTCCCAATCCTAGCTTCTTGAAAACCGCAAGGGGTATTAGATTAATGCTAGCACCTAGGTCACATAATTCCCTTGTGAACTCCACATCTCCAATGGTACAGGGTATGGTAAAATCACCGGGATCTCCTCACTTTTGGACTAAGGACCTCGTAGGAATTGCTCTGCAATGTTGAAGCTCTTGGGAGAGCTCTTGACTCACAGTGTGCTTCTTCGTAACCAGGTCCTTCATGTTCTTTTCATACCTTCGCATCTTCTCCAACGCCTCAATGAGAGGGATGTTCATAGAGAGTTTTTTCAACATAGAGAAAAAGTGTTTGAACTTGCCTTCCTCCTCCTTTTTAATTCTTTGAGAAAAGGGAGGAAGAGGCCTAGGAATGGGCATCAGCTTCTGTGGTGCATCTGCAGAATCACTCACCCCATTCTTAACATGATCATCTCCAGTATCTACATCTTTGGCCTCAACTATCTCCCCTCGAATATCATCCCCTTCTACCAGCATAGGAGGATCAATGATGCTCTTGCCACCATGATTAGTAACCGCCATATACTTCCTTTCATTCTTGGGATTCTGAACTGTGTTGTTAGGCAGTGTACCCCTCTGACGATGATTAAGTTGAGTCGACACTTTACTAAATTGAGACTCGATTTTCTGATTTATATTAGAGATCTCATATTTTATCCCCCTCAGAGTCTCATCCTGTGTCTCAACTTTCTTCAAAAAATGGTCAAACATCTCCTCAATGCTTGAGCTACTCGCATCTGTGTCGCGGTTATGTGATGGCACATAAGGACCATTTCTGTAACCATCTCTATAGTCCCAATTTGCATTTCTGCCTTAGCCTCGATTCCGTTCATAGTATGCTCTGCAGTTGTCTTAGAAAGCTCCATCTGGATTGATGTTCAGAACTTGGTTTCCTTGACCGTCGCACTGATAGTCCTGATTGGACCCTTGGGCATTGGTTCGCAAATACTCCCTCCTGATCAACAATAAAATAAGTGCCCTCCTCATAGTAGGGATCATCATACATCGGTGCACGTGGAGGCTGATTAGCAGCTGCATGGACTCATTCCTGATTCTACTTCATCATCACCTCCCTACCTATACGGTTTTGGGCAAGCTCTTGCATAATCTCTTCATTCTTTAGCTTGTTCTAAACCAATACTAACAATGCATGAACTTTTGGTAGATGTTATATCTCTTTTCCCCCTTGCACAATTTTTCTTGACTACACTCTCCATCCATTCAGCAATCCTTGCAAATGGTTGATCTAAGAACATGCCCCCCATAATGGTATCAGCACATGCTTGATTCATCAAGGGCACGATAGAAGATCTCCACTAAGGTATCATCAATAATTTTATGGTCTGAGACACTCTTCAAGCACTTAGTAAATCACTCTCATGTAATACTAATCGAATCACCTAGAATTCGCTCAAAGTTGTTGATTTTATCTTTCAACTTGAGCTTCTTCGATCTCGAGAAGTACCTCCCCAAAAAGGCCCTTTGTAATTCATCCCAACTGGTGATTGAACTTTGCAGAAGCTCTGATAGCCATAGTGTTGCATTGCCTGTCAAAGTTAATAGGAAGACATGAAGTCCCAGAACATCCATAGATAGGTTTGTGTTCCCATCACACTCTTGGAGACAAATGCAACGTTGTATAGATGGCTATGTGGATCCTCTGATGGTAGGCTCACGAACAATCCATGGTTCTGTAGCATCTGAAGCAACCCACTCAAAATCATGAATTTTGCGTCTGTCGGTAGTGGTGGCAACACAATAGCACCAATCACCTCCATAGCCATAGGGTTCAGCCAGTATTGATTCTACTGATAAGCATTGGCATTAAAGTCCTATGGCTGAGGAGCAATGTCCTCAAGCGGAGGTGGGATTTCATTATTGGAATTCTCATTCTCATTCCTCTTAAGAGTTGCATTCGCCGCGTTGTTGGCATTATCTTGGGTCATTTTTCTCAGTGTTCTCTGGATCTTTGGGTCAAACAAAGGCAAGGGTCTGCCTCGACTTCACATGTTGGGCATACATTACACTTACACCTTTAAAAGAAACAAAAATAACAAGAAACTAAAATAAGAGAAATAAGGATTAATTCCCAAATTACTTGAATTAAACAAGTCTAGCGTATTCCCCAGCAACACCACCAAAATCTTGATGTCGCCCAAGATACACCTCCTTTAAGCTAAAATGGTCGTTGTCAAGATATAAAATCTAACCAAGGTTAGTGTCGAACCCAAGGGAATACTGTAGATTTAGAAGAATTTAATTGTGCAATTTAGGTGATTAACCAACTTATTTCCCCAAAAGGGGGCTTTGATAATAATAATTAAAGTAATTCTAAACTAATACAAGTGTTTGAACTAATATGGAGAGAAACTAGGGAATTGTGTTTCCCATGACTTTCTAACTTAGTATCACCTGATAACCTAATTCTTTTCTAGTATGTAGTATTCACAACGGTAAGTTAAGTTCACCAAACCCTTTGGCCCAGGCGAGAGGCGAATTTCATTATGTGACTTGGCCCAGCTCCGCAGTATGACATTAATAACTCTTACCAATTGTCCAAGTACAACCTCCTCTTGGCCCAGTTCGGTTGATTAGACGAGAACACATCAATCGAATCATGTTAATTAATAGCTCTTCCTATTCATTACTACTTTGGTCTAGTCAGTAACACTAGGAGGAGTCTAATGTTGGGCAACACTAGAAAACATGTAAAACAAAGAGAATTAATTAATACATGCATGCACACTTTTCAAGAGATGAATTATTCAGTTTTACTTTGTTAGTTCTTTATGGTTCCCACAACTCTAGTTGTGGACTTCGGCTACTTATGATTTGGGTAGGTGCAAGACTTATGAATTTGAACAACATAATAGAGCACTTACAAAATTGAATTAAGCACAAGAAAATCCAAGCTTCAATGAGAATCACAAGATTGAAAGATGAAATTAAAGTTTACAAGTGTTACTCAAAACTCTCAAATGTTTTTCTCTACTCTACCTTACTGTTTTTCTGCTAACTCCTCAAACTCTCTAAGAAAAATAACCAAAAAACCTATTTATAAAGTTTAAAATATAAGTCCAAAACAAAATAGGATAACTGGGTCAGCATGTCTTACGAGATGCTCTACGGGCTGTATAGTGTTTTACGGCCCATAATCGGGCTTTCATACTCTGTTGCTGCAAATCTAGACTTGTCTTCTAAGACATCCCTGTAACGACCTGGCCCAACACTGTGAAGTATTGTCCGCTCTTGGGCCTAGCCCATCACGGATTTGTCCCTTTGGGCTCACCCCAAAAGGCGTCTCACAGTATATAGACCAGTCCTTTACTTAATCCAATGTGGGATTTGCCTAAGTGTGCCAGGCGTTACGTATCGCCATCCCTGCACTCACCCCTCATTGGGACTCAGTGTCCTTGCTGAGGTTTGCCCCACCACCGTATTAGTCGAGAGTCGGCTCTGATACCATCTGTAACGACCTGGCCCAACGCTATGAAGTATTGTCCGCTCTTGGGCCTAGCCCATCACGGATTTGTCCCTTTGGGCTCACCCCCTCACAGTATATAGACCAGTCCTTTACTTAAATAGCCCAGGACTCTCCCTCTCACTTAGGCAAATCCCACATCGAAAGAGAGAGGGAGAGTCCTGGGCTATTTAAGTAAAGGACTGGTCTATATACTGTGAGGCGCCTTTTGGGGTGAGCCCAAAGGGACAAATCCGTGAAAGGCTAGGCCCAAGAGCAGACAATACTTAACAATGTTGGGCCAGGTCGTTACAGATGATATCAAAGCCGACTCTCGACTAGTACGGTGGTAGGGCAAACCTCAGCGAGGACGCTGAGTCCCAATGGGGGGTGAATGCAAGGACGGCAATACATAACGCCTGGCTCACTTAGGTAAATCCCACATCGGAAGAGAGAGGGAGAGTCCTGGGCTATTTAAGTAAAAGACTGAACTATATACTATGAGGCGCCTTTTGGGGTAAGCCCAAAAGGACAAATCCGTGATGGGCTAGGCGCAAGAGCGGACAAAACTTCACAGTGTTGGCTAGGTCGTTACAATCCCTCAATGGCCCAATAAAGATTCTACGGCCAGTAGGGGGTTTCGTCTGATAAAACTTCAAAAGTCCCCCTTCTCTAATCCTCAAAGCATGAGACTTGATCTACGACTTATAAAATGTTTCACAACACATCTGCATGTTCGTAGAACAAACTTCAGAAATTTACCCCTCACTGAAATTGTCCACAAAACCTCCTTCACGGCCTGTAGAATGCTTTACAGCCTGTAAAGGATCTCATAAATCCTCAAAATCAGCAACTTCTGCATATTCTTCCCAAAATCAATGCCAACCTTGAAATCCTACAAACCATACACAACAACACATAAAACCCATTAACATCGCATTGAGAAAACATAAAATTCTAAGTTGTAAGCATCAAAAGTGTTGTATTTTGACAGCACATGACTTATAAAGAAAGTAGCATGCTTAAGTTGATGGAGTTCCACCTAGCAAGTGGTCTCCCCACGCCAATATAGGGGGTTATGTTGGATCTCATGCAGTAGCTCACTTAGTCTTATATGTCGGTTATGGTTCTCTCCCACAAAGTTATGATTTGATATCTTTGTTCCATCAAATGTGTTTCCATATGATACTTTGATTTACTTCATTTTGAGTTGTGTTCCTTGATTATGTTTAAACATGTTTTGAACAATGACATTACAATTTCAAGACTGCTAAATTTTATGAATGATGGCATAATAATTTCATGCATGATGACATTACAGTTTAATATTTGCATTTCATCTCACATACTTAGTACATTCCAATGTACTAATTCCTACATGATGTCACCATGTAGGGACCGGTGTTCCACCTCCTCCACTAGCATGTGGCTAGCTTTCAATAACCAGGGCTAGTAGCTTGGTAAGCCTTAGTTCGGGAATTCCACCTTCTTTCTTCATTCTATATATTTGAGACACCTATGTATTTGGAGTTTTTCATAAGAGACTTTTACTTTCTATCTTATTTTCATATTTTTTTGTATTTGAGGGGAACCATGACTATGCTTTGGTCCACGCAAAGTCTTAATGTAGAATGGTATTTGCGGACAATGAAACCTTTTCGGTTAAGATGTTACCTTGATTTCTAAACTTTAATGTCTCCCTTAGTCTTATTCCCTACTTTAAATTTTACACTATGTTGTTAATTATCTATGAATGCTTGATAAGTTCTAAGAGGCTTGGGCGAGGTACCTCTGGTTTCCTCATTCAGCGTGTTATGACTAGGCCTTGGGCTAGGATTATGACATAAGTTGTATAGTCTATAGGTATGTGGTTGAGATGGAAAGAGTGCTTAGTTATTTATTCTCTACCTTTGATTAGGTTTTCTTGTTGGGTACCTTGGTATTCACCCTATTTTTTTACACATGTATGTAGGTTGTGAGCCTGGATCTTGCTGACGTTCTTCATCTCCTTTTTTGATCAAACTATTGACATCTGAGAGGTAATTGCTTGTTATTCTAGCATACCGTCAAGATTATCATATATTTTACTAGTTTTTTTCTATTTGAGAGAAAAAGACTATTGAGCCTTGTATCATTTCTTCTTATTCTAATGTATTAGAGGCTTGTACCTTGTGACAACCAATTCTAGGATAGTTTAGTTGGTTTTTATGCCTTATAGTCTTATTATTATTAATTTCATATTGTTTTAGCTTCCGCATTATGATATCGTGATCTTTCTAGGCTGACTTATCTCGATGGGATAAAGACATGTGCCATCACCCTTGAAATTGGATCATGACACATGATCATGATTATGCACATTTTTACAATGGTGTACTGATGATGGAAGCGTACCTCCCACTTTACACTAATATTGATAGGGAGTACTAATGAGGAGATGCATTACCTCCTTTACACTTAATATGGACGGTGTACTGATAATGTGAATGTGCCTCCCAGCTTTACACTTATCATGGCCAATGTACTAATTATAGGAGTGCACCTTTGACTTTACACTTGGTATGAAATGAGATGCTTCGATACATTATGCTATGAACTATGAGATTATGATCAAGCTTATGATGATGTTCAAGCATGAATTATGGTTATTTATCATAAGTATGACTATACACTTATATTATGTATTCCATGGGATATTAATTTAGCACCGAGAGGACCTAGGGAATGAGGCTCTCCCACTAGTTGAGCCATGTCCCATTGTAGTACATTTCATCGTCCCATAACTATGTGCCATCATAGGATTATGAATTCCCTATATGAGTTGGTAGTGGATCCACAGAGCTTATGACATGTAGAGTTCTACCTTAGCAAGTAGACTTGCCTTTTTTGTGTAGGGAAAACTTTGGATTCCATGTTATAAATCGCATGGTCTATTGTCGATTATGGTGACGTTCTTACTTTTGTTGATATATCACATTATCATACATCATTCCACGCATGCCATATTGGTATATGATCCCTTCCCATACTTTTGTTCTACTTAATCCCCTTGCTCATGCATTACTTAGCTATGAATCTTATGTATTTAACGGTATTGCATAACTGCATACTTAGTATATTCAAATATACTAACACATATTATTACTACATTATCTCACAATGTAGGGATATGTGACATTCCCCGTCATCCTCATGGCTAGATCTGATTCTACTTCAAAGACTAATTGGGTAAAACCTCATGCTTCGGGGATAAAACCTGCTATCATCCAGCTTTATGTGATATTTGTGATTGTCCCTTACTTTTTAAGGGTGATCTAGGGACATTTCTAAGTCCCTTCCAAGTCTATTACTTAAAGGCTTATTGCACATGATGTATGGCTATTATGACTTTCGCTTTTCCTATGCTTTTATTTACAACTTATGTTTGTATCTAAGCTTCCGCTTATATCTCTCTCTCATTACCCATGCATGCTTATGACATGACAAGAAGACTAGTGTTCCCTTATGGATTTCATTTTTTGTGTCACACCTAAGGTCTAGCTTGGGTTGTGACAAACTTGGTATCAGAGCCAAAGGTTTGAAGTGTCCTAGGGAGTCCAACATGCCCTATCGAGTTGAGTCTTATTCATGGGTGTGAAGTGCTCTGTATCTATAAATAAAAGTCTATAAGGTGTTTTAGGAAAATCTTCAATTCATTTGTGATTCATGTTGTACTATAGAACATTTCCTAAGGTTTTCTAACTCTAATGACTATTCTTTGTATTTTTCGAAAAATTGCCTCTACGAAAGGTGCTTGAGCCAAGAGAAGTATGTGCAAACGAGGACAAAAATCCACATAGCCCTTTGGGAGAAAAAAATCATCAATGTTGAATTCCCAACCACTATTGATCTGTTGACCCATGCTATGACAAACTAGGTTAATCAAGGTGTGTCCGCTCGTCTTTATGTTCCTACCCCAGCGGCTAAAGTGAGAGGTTTTTACTGAATGAACCCTCTTGAGTTCCATGGTTCAAAGATAGATAAGAATGCTCATGAGTTCATTGATGAAGTGTTTAAGATATTGAGTGTAATAGGAGTGACTTCAGAGAAAAAGGCAGAGTTAGCAGCATATAAACTCAAGGAAGTGGCTCAGGTGTGGTTCACTCAATGGATATTCGAAAGGGTGGATGAAGGTCTGATTGTTTGGTAAGATTTTAAGCTTGCATTTCTTGACCGCTTCTTCCCTACTTGAGCTAAGAGAGATGAAGATGATAGAGTTTATCAATCTCAAGAAAGGGAATATGAGTGTGAGGGAGTATGCCTTTAAGTTTACTAAGCTCTCGAAATATGCCTTCTCCTTAGTTGTTGATCCCCGTGCCAGAATAAGAAAGTTCATTTTAGGGATATCTAACTTGGTTGTCAAAAAATATCAAACTTCTATGCTTGTAAAGGAGATCAAAATCTCTTGGCTTATGACACAAGTCGAGAAAATTGAGTGTGAGAAGCTCAAGGGGAGAAGGATGAGGGAGTCCAAGAGGGCCCGGTTCGAAGGTGGGTTCTTTAGTGCTAGATGAAGTGGTGGAGGTAGCTGATTTTAGCAAGCCCAAAGGTTCCAAAGCCAAGGGTCATCTTAGGCTCCAAATTAGAGGTTTGATAGGGATAGAGTGCCATACCCTAGGATTCAAGGTGGTGGTGGATATGGTTTTCCTAAATGCTCTACATGTGGGAAAAATCATAGAGGCAGGTGTTTGATGGGTTTTGGTGCTTGCTATAGGTATGGTAAGATGGGCCACAGAATATTAGAGTGTATGAGCGTGGCAAATAGAGGTCCAGAATGTTGTCCCCAAGGACAGGTTTCTCTAGGTGTTCAAGGGAATAGAGGGTTCAACAAGGTAGCGCCTAACGTAATAATTGATTCTATGCCCTTCATGCTAAGCAAGAGGTGAACGTAATAATTGATTCTATGCCCTTCATGCTAAGCAAGAAGTGAAAGAGACTCCCAATATGGTTACTATTATGTTAAGGTCTTTAACTATCATATGTATGTATTACTTGATTCGGGTGTCAATTTATCATTTGTCACTACCTTCCTAGCCTCTAGGTTTGATATGAGTCCTAAAATCTTGCTAGAGCCTTTCTCAATTTATACTTTAGTGGGTGAGTCAATTGTAGCCAAAAAAGGTCTACCAAAATTGTCTTGTGTTAGTAATGTATAAAGTCATTCCTTGCTTACTTGTTGAACTCGATAAGGTTGAGTTTGATGTTATTCTTGGGATGGATAGGTTACGTGCTTCTTATGCCTCTATAGACTGCAGGACCTATAAGGTCAAGTTTCAATTCCCTAATGAGTTGATCCTTGAATAGGTAAGTAGTGACTCGGCATTCAAAGGTCGATTCATTTCTTATCTAAAGGCCTAAAAGTTTATTTCCAATGGGTATATCTATCATATTGTGAGGGTTAGGGATGTCAATTTTGAACCGCCTACTCTTGAGTCATTTTTCGTTGTGAATGAATTTCCCAAAAATTTACCCAGTATTCCTTTTGAAAGGGAAGTAGACTTTGGCATAGATCTCCTTCTCCATACCGAAGCTATCTTGATCCCTCCCATACCAAGAGGCCCCAGCGGAGTTAAAAGAGTTAAAGGACTTGTTGGAAAAAGGTTTCATTAGGCCAAGTATTTCATGGGTTGCTCTAATGTTTTTTGTAAGAAAGAAGGATAAGTCACTTTAGATGTGTATAGACTATCGATAATTGTACACGGTTTCTATAAAGAATAAGATCCACTACCGATGAAACATGATTTGTTTGAACTGTTACAAGGGGCTAGTCACTCTCCAAGATCTACCTCCATTCTGACTGAAGGAGTGTGATATTCCCAAGATATCTTTCTAAATAAGGTATTGTCACTTTGAATTGTTATGTCATTTGGGTTGACCAATGCTCTGGCGGTACATGGATCTTATGAATAGGGTTTTCAAACCTTACCTTTATGCATTTATGATGGCCTTCATAGATGATATTTTGATCTATCCTCGTAGTAAGGAAGAGCATATAGGTCACTTGAGGGTTGTGCTTCAAATCTTCAAGGATAAGCAATTATTTGCAAAATTTAGTACGTGTGAGTTTTGGTTGAAAGAGGTGGCATTCCTTGCATGGCGTTAAGGTTGATCTAAAAAAGACTGAAGTGATAAGAAATTCTCCTAGACCAATATTTTTTTAGGAGTTTCTTGGGTTTGGTTGGGCATTACTAAAGAATTTTTAAAGGGTTTTCATGTATTGAGACACCTTTGACTAATTCAACTAAAAAGGTGAAATTCAAAAATGGTAAGACAAATGTGAAAAACGTCTTCAAACTCAGAATGGTTGTCTTACATCGACTCCTATTTGAACACTATTGGGAGGTTTGGATGGATTTGCTATATATTTTGATGCTTCGTATGTTGGTTTAGGTTGTGTTCTGATGCAAAATCGTAAGGTCATAGCATATGCTTTGAGGCAGTTGAAGGGCACAAATAGAATTACCCAACTTATGATCTTGAATTAGCGGTTGTGGTGTTTGGCTTAAAGATTTGGTGTCACTATTTTTACGGGGTGCATGTTGATGTGTTTACTGATCACAAGAGTTTGTATCATGTGTTCAGTCAAAGAGACCTAAATCTAAGGCAGAGAAAATGGCTTAAGTTCCTCAAGAATTTTGAAATAAGTATGGAATATCATCTGAGCAAGTTAAATATTGTAGTTGATGCTCTCAGTAGGCTTTCTATGGATAGTACAACTTATGTTGATGAGGTCAAGAGGGAGTCGATGAAGGATATGCACCATTTGGAATGCTTGGGAGTCAGGTTGAGTGATTCCAATGAGGATGGCATTCATGTACAAAATGGTTATGAGTCATTAGTGGTGGTAGATGTCAAAGCAAAGCACGTAGAATCGATATTAGTTGAATTGAAAAAGATGGTTGCCGAAAAGAAGGTAGAGGTTTTCTCCCAAGGGGGAGATACTATGCTTCCCTTCCAAGGTCGGCCGTGTGTTCCAAATGTGGATGGTTTAAGGGAGATTATTCTAAGACAAGCCCATAACTCTCAATATTTCATATATCTCGGGCCTACCAAAATTCACCAAGACTTAAAGGAAGTATATTGGTGAAATGGCATGAAGAAGAATATAGCTAGGTTTATAATAGAGTGACCTAATTTCCATTAGGTGAAGCTGGAATATTAGAGGCCCGGTGGCCTGACCCAAGACATAGAAATTGCTACTTAGAAGTGGAAAGATATGAACATGAATTTTGTGATGGGTTTGCCCCATACTCAGAAGCGATATGACTCCATTTGGCTGGTCTTGGATAAAATGAACAAATCAACCCATTCTATACTTTCAAGATTTCTTTCAGTGCCAAGGATTGTGCTAGATTGTACATCAGGGAGTTGGTAAGGTTGCATGGTGTGTCATTGTTTATTATATCGGATCATGATTGTAGCACCTCTCAATATGTCTTCAAATGACGTTATGAAAGATGTCTTGCATAATGTAACATTCGTACTCTTTTCAGCAAGTCTGAGGCTGGATTTTTTATTAAGAGGCAAAATTATATGAAAAATGATCTCACTCGATTTTTAGGTCAACTATATCGAAAAAATAATTCTTTTTAGTAAAATTTTGTATTTGCAGAAGCATCTGCGGCCTCTCCACGTTACAAAGAGGGTTCATTTCAATATAAAAATGACATGAACTCATTGTTAGGGTCAAAACAGGAGAAAAATTGAATTTCGCATAAAAATGAACTATGGTAAAACAACTCAACGTCATGGACTTGTTTCATGATAGTTCAAATTTTTCCTTAAATTCCTGTACTAAGTGAGAAAGCATTGGACTTTTCCCTAAGTTTATTTAAGTGGTTTTGGGCGATTTTTGGCACTAAAATCCATCCTATAAATTTTCTTTAACTTTGAAATTACCCTCATTCTTTCACGATTCACACATTACAAAAATTCTCTCTCTGAAACTACTCTCAAAGGTTTTCTTCTCCTCCAAGCAAAAACTACATTGAAGATCAAGTCAAGCAAAATCCTCCATTTTTTTCAAGTTTTCTAAGGCAATCATTTAAGATATGTGAGTTTTCATCCATAGAAGCCTTTCTTCTATGGAGCTCCTTTAAAATTCTCAATTTTTACCTAAATTCAATTATATGAATTTTATGAGTCTTCTCTACTTCTACTCAATTTCTTTAATTATGATTTAGATTATATCCATTAGTCAATCCTAATGTGGATTCATGAAAATTACATGAAATGTATAGTTTTTTCATGAATTCTTCCAAAGTCCATTTAGGGCTCATGTTGTCTTAATGGACCTTATTTAATTTTTATCCAATTGTATGAATTATTATTCAATAATGATATGTTTACTCAATTAAGCATGAATTGTTGTCAAATTGCATGATTTTATATGATTTTGGTTCAATTGACTACGAACCTATGTTATGCATTGATTTCGTATGACTAAGCTACAATTTCGTAAATATGATTCTAAGTATGAAAGTATGGTGGGATGATGATAAGGGTGATCTAAGACCCTAATATTTATGAAATGATGATAAGATGGGGAGTACCCACACTATATGCAAAGCTATATAGATGGAATATTCCTATGATATGATATGTTTTCATGAGGTCATGATACCTATTTTACAAACTATGAAAGTATGATTTTAATAAAGTATGAATTATGGTGATATCTATATATATGTCTAATTTTGTATTCTGTGGGATATGACTTAGCATTGAGAGGACCTTGGTAGATTCCATTGTCCTATAACTACATGCCAATGTAGGTTTGTGATTATGTGTCTATAAGGCTAGCTAATGGATCCATATAGCTTTTTAATATGATACTCGTCGTGCTAGGATAGATCCTAAAGGGTGGGGTATTTATGTATATGTGATTCTCACCGTTCTAGGATAGATCTTATAGGGTGAGGGTCGAGTCTACCTTGGCAAAGTAGACACATCTTTTGCTTGATGTAGAGGAAACATCTGGAGGCAATGTAATAGTCTGCATGGTATTATTGTCGATTATGGTCTTATTCCTACATATGTCTACTAGGCTCTAAAATGCTTTATGATGCTTCCATGTATGATTATAAAGAGGCATAAATCATTCATATCTAGTCCTTACTCTATTGATATGTCTTTGCATATTGCTATTATGTACTATGTTCATTGGTGGTACATTCCAACGTACTAACGCACACTCTTTGCCTACATGATATCACCAAGTAGGGACATGCGATGATATTACTCCTCACTTTTGTGGCTAGATATTAGACTCTACTTATGAAGACTTGGTGAGTTTCCATGTTTCAGGAACAAGCTCTTATATTCTTGCTTATATTGATGTTGTTAAGACTTTCATACTTTCTTATCTTCAGGGTGATCTAGTAGCATGTTGTAGACCCCGTCAAGATCTATGATGTAGAGGCATGTCTCTGTTGATGTAATTCCCTTTCATGCTTCCTTCCCCCTCTCTCTCATCTCGTATATCTTGTCTATTGCTTATTCAGTCTATTATCATGTTACTATGCAATACTTACCTTATTTTAATCTTATATATATTTGCTTTATCTGTAGGGCTAAGCCGACCTATGCCTGTTGAGTACCACTTGTTTGGTACTCATACTATACTTCTGCCCATGCAGATCATAGTGTGAGTCCCTGCTATTGACTTTCTTTTGTGCAAAGCTGAGTGAGGATTTCGAAGATTGGGGTGAATTCCTGGCGTCCGAAGTTGCTTATTTTCATTCTGTAGTATTTGGACTAGTTTTATTTTGTATTCAGAAATAGTCTGTAGTGATATTGTATTTTGTATAAGCCTTGTACTCTTATTTTGTTATTAGATGCTTGCTTACTAATTGATGCCAGGTCTTGGGGTGGGTGTCTACCTATTATTTCTTTGATTTTGTAGTTTTTTCTATTATTCCGACAACTTCTATTTATTATGGTTGTCTTCCGCGGGATAGTCTGTTGCCTAAGGTTCTGGTCTATGGAATAGGCTTACCTACTAATGGATTGAGTTGATGCTATTACAATCTGAGAAATCGGATCGTGACAAAATCTATATGAGTGAAAATAAATATGTGATTACAAAAGAAAAAAAAATTTAAAAAGTTATTGCGTTTGGCATTTTTTTTAATTATATTAGCTACAATATAAAAAAAAATTATAACAAAAATAATTTAAATTTATTTATATTTTAATTTATTTTTCTCCCATCTCTTCCATTTGAAATTTATAAACAGTAATATGTGTATTATCTAATGACTTCATTTTATTTTCAAAAATGGTTCAATCCCCCCAACCCCCCAATACCCCCGTTTATATTTTTCTACTATATTTTGGTTACTTTATTTTCTTAATTTTTTTTGTGTGCGTGTTCGAAAGATTAACAATTGAATTTTTTTCCTCTTATATCAAAAAATATAGAAATTAGAATAGATCATTTTCTTATGCATGATAAAATAAATAACATATAAATTATAAGAAGATTCTAGAATAACGTAATATGTTAGAATAAATCAAATCATTTGCCCTTATTTCAAACAAAAGAAGCGTGGGCTTCTTCGCAAGAACTTTTTTTGTCTTGGTTTCAATTCAATACTATACAAGTCTGAACTAATTGGATACTTGTGTCAAAAATTCCTCGAAATCGATTTGTCATTTTCATAAAGGATATAATTGAATCCGAAGTTGCACATTATCCCTTTTCTACAATGAATCTAGTGGAAAAAGAGTTGCTAAATTTATACCGTCTGTTATTTCATATGTGACGATAGATCGAACTAAAAAAAAAAACTTTTCTTACTAGGTGTAATTTATCTTATATTTTATTTATCTTATATTAGAAGAAATTTCAATATGAATTTTAAAGGAAAAAGTAAAGTCATGAATAATGAATTTTATAACTTGTATACGCTGTGTTTAAATATAAAATTTTAAAAATTCACATTAGTTTCTCTCAAAAATGTATTAAACTTAAACTATTTGATCTAAAAAAGATAAGTTTTCTTTTACAAAAATGCAATGCGTATGAGAATGCTTGAGAAACATGAATAAGTTAAGTGGGAGCTTCAAACAAAGAAACAGAACTAATAATATAGATACCGTATTAGTAAAATGTACTATAAAAAATTATGTGCAATCAATGAAATAGCTTTCGATTGGCTTATTTTAGGCGCTTTTGAATCAAAATAATTTTTAAATAATTTTGAAGTGTTTGGATAAAATTAGAAAATGCTTAAGTACTTATTTTTAAGTCAAAATAACAAAAATAAAATAAAAATCATAAGTTGAAAATACAAACTTATGACTTTTGGCTTATAAGTCAAAAATCAATCCAAACGGCTCCACATTAAAAAAAGAAACACTTTAAATAGGTCAACAATATTTTTTTTCCTTCAAAACAAAAGTTTTTGAGTTACTAGTTGTTCAATCTTCTGTAACTTCTTCAAAAATTCTCACAACATCAGATTAACTGAATAATCACCAAAACGATAAACAGAAAAAAAACCACTTTTTTTAATAAATAATAATATAAATGAATAACAAAAGTCGGCATTTTGAAAAAGCTAAATGCTTAACTAAAATTATCAATAAAAAGTTATTTTATTTTCATTTACGTAATTAAAAATATTTTGTAATAAAAAATTAAACGAAAAATGAGAATGAAAAATATTACTTACTACAATGCATGTGAGTATAGTAGAAAAGAGATTAAGTCTATCGGTGTGTTTGGCGGGGAGGAAAATATTTTTGGGAAAATGTTTTTTAATTTTCTGTTGTTTGGTTGGCTCAAATATATTAGGAAACTAGAGGAGTGGTGCCCGTGCAAAGCACGGGCTATGGGAAATATATCATGGCACAGGTAAATGTAAGAGAAGGTGATAAATGAGGGAAAAAATACGATATATGAATACTCATAGGGCTCTGTGGAAGTACACATTTGTTTTACAACTTATATAATTACAGTGTTACTTCGATAGAAGGACGCAAAATGTTAATGGCAGATGTTTCCGTTGCAGATGGGTACGGAATACATATATGCAACTTGAAGAGACAGTAGTGTTGTGCATCTGAACCTTCATTGAACTGCAAATAGGTAGAAGGCATACAAATATTTGTTAGGGGAAATATTGTGGGCAGGTAGTATATGGGGAATAATCCCTTGTTGGGACAATCCAAGAGCTGTAACTTTTGCAAAACATAATAAAGGATCTTGGGTAAGGGGAGAATAGCAGGGGATATTTGTGCAAGTTTTCGTGTTGAGCGAAGTTAATAGTTGTGGAGATGTACCTGTGTGAGCACGGACTAAAGGTCAGTTTACTTTTGCCTAAAATTATTGTAGCAAACAAACGCCAAATTCTTGTGGTACTGTTTAAGCCAAGTTGATGCAATGAACAATCCTATCCGATACTTTCGATGATGAACTTCCCTCCATGCTTTTCTACACTGTAGCTGAGAAGAGAAGTAGAGAAATGATTAGGTTTTTTTGAAATGTTGGTTTATGCCAAATTTCTAACCTTCGCTCTATGGAGATAATTAATGTAAGATGATTGTAACGTAGATTTATGAGTAGAATGTTTATGTAGTCTTTTAGTTTGCTGCGTATATCTGACTGACCAACAAAAAGAGATGGCGGAATAATAATTTCCACCAAGATATGAATGAGTTAGGGCAACAAGGATGTCCTCAGCAAAGCTTCAGGGGGAGATGAAATTGTAGGAAAGTGACAATATTCTTCATTTGTGAAGGTCTTATCTCCATAAAATGAAGGCCAATAAGCAGCCTTGATAATGCATCTGTGTTCCCATTCCTGCCAATCGTAGAAATAAGGACTTCGTGGACATCAGTCCAAATTAACTAACAACTCATCAATGAAGGAACTTAACAAGTAATATTTAGAATACAACGGAAAGGATAATAGGTTTGAGACATCCAAATCTTCATAATATGTAAGTAAGAGGATCGCAAAACAAAAGCAACATATAAGACTTTACTATAATACGTAAGTGTTCACTTTAATTGGACTGTTGTTGACATCTTTGTCCTCTAACTTTAGGTATGAAGTAGAGGCACTTAAACTTATATAAAATTGAACAAGTAGACACATAATACCTAATGAAATCCCACCAGTAAAGTCTGGAGAAGTAAAATATACGCGGATCTTACCACTACCTCGTAACACAGAGAGGTGTTTCCAAGTAAAACAATATTTCAAAAATCAAAGCAACATAAACTGCAACACCTGCCCAACTTAATCAGATAATACCTAAGTAGCACGATCTAATTCGAAAATTTCACCTATTTGTTCAGGCAGACATCAAGTCGATATACCTACTTGAGCAACTTAACTCCCTCTTGTAAATAAAAGAATTTTAAGTTTATTTAAAAGGAATTTTTATTTTTTTTTAGAATATAGCCTGCTGAACTAACCTTTTTAGCTTTTGGGTCAGGGATCTCTCTTGGAATAGAGTCATATCCCTAGAATAAAAAGCAGTGCAACAAGAAAAATTAAAAACCAACTCACAGCATAGGAAAGTAAAAAAAACTGATCAAATGTGCAGAGTATGAACTACCTCCGGTTTGACCTCGTTTGGATCCTCTATATATTCTCTATCATCCCAATCTGCAGGCTATAAGCAATGACAATTAAACAAGCCATTAATGAGCCGACAAATATCAGAAATCTTTACAAAATAGTTAAACGAATTGAGTTTAGAGGCATACATAATCATACTGCAAGAACAAAGACTTACTGTAAATTAAAGCAGGAAAAATACATACCATGTAAACAAATTATTATGACAATCATATACTTTAACCAATTTAAAGTAAGTACTCAGTTACAGATGCTGATCATTAAAATTTAACCAATGTGAGATGAGTATCCAAACTCACAACTACTAATCAGGAAATAAGAAAACTGAAATTTGACGAATGTTAGATGTGTAACTAAACTCACAAGTCTCACAATCCTTTTTACTAAGTAAAGTCATCGACATGCTGGCCTGGTGCACTTCGGGATTGTTAGAATAGGAATAGGTTAGAATAGGAATAGGAGTTACAATAGTATATAGAAAAAGGTCGTCAATTTTCGGTGACTTTCTAGGGTTGTTTTGTGTCAATCCCACATCTTTCAGTGTTTGTGTAGCACCGTGCTATCATTCCAATGACAATTTTTTTATATCTAATTTGGGTAACACCGTGCCATCATTCCACTAACTACCTTTTTTATATCATCTTTTCGGTGACTATTTTTATCATATTTATCATGTGTAGGACTATGCCATCTTTTCGGTGACTACTTTCTCATATTCAATTTGTGTAGCATCGTGCATCTCTCCGGATTACTCATATTCAATGTATGTAGTACCGTGAATTTTTCGAACTACTTTCTCATAGCTGAGTTGCATAGCACTGGGGCTGTAAGACAAAACATTGACAGCACACAAGTAAAACCTATGAAAATCATGCCTAAGCACCTGTTAAATTCTCCCAAGTGCAAGATATCTTAAAATGAGATAGAGGAAGTTCACATGCAAAAGGCAGCAAGAAAAAACCTGTAAGGGGTGTCTCCCCCACATTTCTTTTGGTTAACATATCCAGAGAGAAGCTTTATATAGCCTCGACCACACTCGATATCTTTCTCAAACTTTATAGAGTACTGTACAAGCAGTGTTCTGCTCTTGTTACTAAATTCCGGTATCTTAGCAAAGATGGCAAAATGTTTGGCATCGTCATACGTCTAAATGCCTACAAAATCACAAATCATAATCCTATGTGGTAAGTTCCCATGTTCAGAAACAAACATGGCCCAACAAGAACAGAGAACAAGCTAAAAGCAAGTGAATGTTTGTATCATGTACACAATGAATCATCCTCGCAGCACGATCCCAGTACTTACAATTGTCTTAATACATGTCTTAACATAAAACTATACAAGTCATTATATATTGCAATATAGTAAGTAAAGTAAGTGGTGAAATAGTAAGCTAAGTAGTTGAAATATATAAGAATACAGCTGAATAGTCCAACCAAAAGTATGTTTACACACATGAAGACTTCCGAAAAAATGATACGAATCGAACCTTTATCATCAGGATCACCAGGCCATTTCCCAACTGTATGCTTAAAGGAGTCTGCTTTCCCTTCACCTCTGTTTTCAGTCAGACTTCACCCATCTGCTCCGCTAATCATCTTTTTAAACGATCCAATATGGAAAAAAATCAGTAATCATTGTATAATCATAGTAAAGCAACAACAACAACATACCCAGTGGGGCCAAAAAAGGATCATTTTCATACCATTCACAGAAACGTAGGAAAAATAAAGCGCAAGTATGAAATTATCAAGTACCACTAACAGAAGCAGAAATACACAAAATTAAATGGACAATTCCTTTAAAGAAGATTCTGGGGTCTAAACAATAATATCTAAAAATCGACTCTTTTCATACCATTCACCGAAAAATGGTATATGAAAGCAGGAACCTTTTTCTAGATAGATAAGAAGAGGGGAATGTTAAATGAGTGAATAAAGTTTAGAAGAAGGCTCAGATTTTTGCCAGTTTATATAATCAAGGAGAAGGAAGAACAGAGTTTGAATACTGCCCTAATGACAAGCAACAGTTTCCTTATAAGACCTTCCGGTTGAAATTGTCAAGCCAGGGCACGAATCAATTCTGAACTTTCTTCACTTTACATTTTCATTGTCAGCAATCCTCATTGCCTAAAGAACTTGGACCATTTCAGGTTCTAATTACCTGGAAGTTATGGAATTCCAAAGTCTGAACGCAGCCGTAAGAACCAAATTTGCAGCAGCAAATGAGTAAGAGGAAGCCAAAGTGCGCGCACACACATATATATGTGAGAGAGGGGAAAAGAGAATTGGGCATTGAGTAGAACGCTTAAATACCCAGGAAAGACATAGGTATGATGAAGCTGCCACTCGTGGTAATGCCCGAGAAAACCGTAGTTATTACGAAACTGCCCTTCGTCGTCCACTACAAGTGTCACTTATTAATGTTCTTAACTTAACTTAATAATAATAACTTCATTCTCCTATGAATGGCTTCAACGTATGAAGTTAAGAATGAGGCTCAGATTTTTGCCCAGGTCATCACAAAGGGGGAAAAGCGGAGCTTGAATAGTGCCCTGACTGCAAGCAACAGTTGCCGCAGAAGATTTTATCTTTGAACTTACCAAGCCAAGCCACGAATCAAGTCTCAACTTTCTTTACGTTTCGTTTGCATTGGGAATAATCTTCACTGCCGCACGAAGTTGGAGATTTCAACATTGAGACAAACCTTAAAAATTGGAATGATGCAGTGGGATATCCCCTTTTTTGGACCACTTCGACCAATTGGTAACATCCAGGTAGAATTCGTAGCTATAAAACTCCGAAGATTAGGAAACTAACATACAGAAGCAGCATTGAGCTAAATTGCTCCATTCCAAGGAAATGGTGATCGCAAACTTCGAATAAGTTAGCTGAGATTTTTTCATAGAAATCGCAAGATTAAAAACTAAGATACACATATTATCAAACAACTTGCATGCAAAATTCCAATATAAAAATCCAAGGTGCATACTTTTTTTGGGATCTAAACGACATAGCACTAACAAGCATACCAAAGTGGTAACCCCAAAATTCAGCACGTTAGAAAGCTCAAACATATATACGAACCCAAAATTAGTGATCGGAAGGAACTTTTAAGTAATGCAGACAGTCGGATTGAAGGAAGAAGTAAGAAGGAACTTGCAAGACCAAGAATTACCCAACTTCTACTCCTACGAATGGCTTCATTGAATGAAGTGAAGAATGAGGCTCAGATTTTTGTCCAGGTCATCAGAAAGAGGAAAAAGCAGAGGTTGAATAGTGCCCTGACTGCAATCAACAGTTGCCTCGGAAGACCTTCTGTTTGAACTTACCAAGTCAGGTCACGAATCAAGTCTCAACTTTCTTTACGATTCGGTTGCACTGGGAATAATCTTCACTGCCTCAGGAAGTTGGAGATTTCAACATTGAGACAAACCTTAGAAATTAGAATAAAGTAGTGGAAAATCCCCCTTTTTTGGGCCACTTCAACCAATTCGTAACATGCATGTAAAAATTGTAGCTATAAAACTGAGAAGATCAGGAAACTAACATACAAAGCCAGCATTGTGCTAAGTTGCTGCATTCCAGGGAAATGATAATCGCAAACTTCAAATAACATAGCTGAGACATATTATCAAGCAGTGTCCATGCATAATGTCACTGTAAAAGTTTAAGGAGTACACATTTTTCATCCGAACGGCATGTTAAGCAGAAACAGAAATCAAATAGTGGCAGGATGAATTTTCCTTCGCTAAAGCATCAGAAAATCAGAGCTTTGTGGAGCAGGTCGACCCGTTACTAAGAAGCATGTAAAAATCTAAGCTATAAAAGTTAGAAGATCAAAAAACTAAGATAGACATATTGTCAAACAACTTGCATGCACAATTCTACATGCCGAAATGGTAACCCCAAAATAGATAGACATATTATCAAACAACTTGCATGCACAATTCCATTATAGAAATCCAAGGCGCATCCGCCGAAATGGTAACCCTAAAATAGATAGACATATTATCAAACAACTTGCATGCACAATTCCATTATAAAAATCCAAAGCGCATCCATTTTTTTGGGATGTAAACAACGTATTACCAACATGCATGTCGAAATGGTAAACCCAAAATTCAACAAATTAGAAAGCTCAAACATATATACCAAGGAAAAAATAGCGAACCGGAAGGAACTTTTAAGCAAGCAGGCCGTCGATTGAAGGAAGAAGTAAGAAGACATTCGCAAGACAAACAATTACAGAACTTCTAATTACCTGGAAGTTATGGAATTCTGAAGTCCGAACGCAGCCGTAAGAACCAAAGCTGCGGCAGCAAATGAGTAAGAGTAATTGGCAAGACGAACAATTACCGAACTTCTAATTACCTCTGAAAGTTAAGGAGTTTCGAAGTCCAAACGCAGCCGTAAGAACCAAAGTTGCAGCAGCAAATGAGATAGAGGAAGCCAAAGCGCACAGACACGCATATATATATATATATATATATATATATATATATATATATATATATATATATATATATATATATATATATATATATATGAGAGAGGGGAGAGTAGAACGCTTAAATGCCCAGGGAAGACATAGGTATTACGAAACTGCCACTCGTGGTAATGCCCGAGAAAACCATCGTTATTACGAAATTGCCCTTCGTCATCCACCACAAGTGTCACTTATTAATGTTCTAAATCCGAACGGCATGTTAAGCAGAAACAGAAATCAAACAGTGGCAGGATGAATTTTCCTTCGCTAAAGCATCAGAAAATCAGAGCTTTGTGGAGCAGGTCGACCCGTTACTAAGAAGCATGTAAAAATCTAAGCTATAAAAGTTAGAAGATCAAAAAACTAAGATAGACATATTGTCAAACAACTTGCATGCACAATTCTACATGCCGAAATGGTAACCCTAAAATAGATAGACATATTATCAAACAACTTGCATGCACAATTCCATTATAGAAATCCAAGGCGCATCCGCCGAAATGGTAACCCTAAAATAGATAGACATATTATCAAACAACTTGCATGCACAATTCCATTATAAAAATCCAAGGCGCATCCTTTTTTTTGGGATCTAAACAACGTATCACCAACATGCATGCCGAAATGGTAAACCCAAAATTCAACAAATTAGAAAGCTCAAACATATATACCAAGGAAAAAATAGTGAACCGGAAGGAACTTTTGAGCAAGCAGGCCGTCGATTGAAGGAAGAAGTGAGAAGAAATTCGCAAGACAAACAATTACAGAACTTCTAATTACCTGGAAGTTATGGAATTCTGAAGTCCGAACGCAGCCGTAAGAACCAAAGCTGCGGCAGCAAATGAGTAAGAGTAATTGGCAAGACGAACAATTACCGAACTTCTAATTACCTCTGAAAGTTAAGGAGTTCCGAAGTCCAAACGCAGCCGTAAGAACCAAAGTTGCAGCAGCAAATGAGATAGAGGAAGCCAAAGCGCACAGACACGCATATACATATATATATATATATATATATATATATATATATATATATATATATATATATATATATATATATATATATATATATATATGAGAGAGGGGAGAGTAGAACGCTTAAATGCCCAGGGAAGACGTAGGTATTACGAAACTGCCACTCGTGGTAATGCCCGAGAAAACCATCGTTATTACGAAATTGCCCTTCGTCGTCCACCACAAGTGTCACTTATTAATGTTCTAAATAAATCTTTTTCAAATTAACTAATTTTTTTCTAATTTAAGAAAAATAACTTCCTTTTAAATATTAAGAAAAGCATTTTCCAAGAACTTTTATTCAATCTAAAATTAAATTTCATTTTTATCTCATTCCTATCATGACCCTCTCCCCCTCCACAAAAAAAAATCAAAATTTAATATGTTTATTTTTTATCGCACCCGCTATTCCAGCATTCACCCCCTAACCTCCCCCCCCCCTCCCCCCTCCCCCACCTCTGGCCCATAAAAAATTTTAAAATTTATTTTTTAAAAAAATTTCAAATTATGAAAATTTTATTTATTTGTTACCCCATCCTTACCAGCCTCTTACAAGCTCCCCACCCTCACTCCATCGCCCACCCCCACCTCCAAAAAATTTATTTAAAAAAAAAATTAAATGTTAAAATTTTAACTTTTTACTACACCTCCAGCACCTTCCTTGCCTCAGTCTCCCACCCAATACAAAAAAATAAAAATAAAATATTTTTTAAAATGTTTTTAAATTTTAAAAACTTTAATTCTTTACTCCACCCCTCCATCCGAAGCCCGCCCTCATAGCCCCCACCCATAAAAAAATAATTTAAAATTTATTTTTTAACAAATTCAAATTTTGAATAAGAATATGAAAAAAGTAGTAAATAAATTGGCTGATAAAGCTAATGATTAATAAGAAAGAAAATATAAGAGAACTCAATATTATATAACATTGTAGCAGCATATAAAGAAGAGATTAAAAAGTTAGACTTCCATTCCAACTAATTTCATTCAAATATAATATTAATTTATTAAGAAAAATCAACTTATTACTCATCTTTATCCTTGATCTTTTAAAATACAATGTGAATTTTTCTTACGATCTATATATTTGAATTCAAATACTTTTTATAAATAACTATAAAAAAAATAGTTTATTGCTCATCCTTATCTTGCTATCTTATCTATTCCCTAAGTATTTTTTTTCTTTTTGTCGTTTCCGTTTTTTTTTTTTTTTCCTTTTCTCCTTTTATTTCCTTTTTTCCTTTTGTTTATTATTTAAACTATTATTATTACTATTATTATTACTAATTTAATCTATGTGCTTTGTACATATGTCTCGTTATGTCAATTTAAAAATTATATATAGATAGTATTTGTCATTAAAACAAATACAATATTCATATAAATAAAATTAAATAAATAAATAATTTGATGCAAGAGTTTAATCTATTACAAAGATGAAAAAAATTAATTCAATTACTTTATATAAAAGAAAAATTAAAAACCCAATATATATATATATATATATATATATATATATATATATATATATATATATATATATAAAGGGGTGGGGGTCCTAAATTAAGAGTGAATTGTAAATATAAAGAAATTCTAATTAAAAAGTAAATCTTGAAAATAAATAAATTAAAGACAAAATAATAACTAAGAAAAATAGTGAAAAGATGATTTTGTCTAAAGCAAAGTATTTTAATGAAAGGCAAAAAGTTCAAACAATATTTCTAAGAACCTTCACGCTTTTAATATATTACTAGTTTCAGTCTACGTGCTCTGCACGTATGTGCCACATCAATTTAAAAATTATATATAAATAATATTTGCATTAAATAAATATAATATTCATATTAAAAATTTAATAAATAATATTAGTTTAATGCAATAATTTAGTTTATTGTGAAATGATAGAGATGAGAAAATCAATTCAATTGCTTATAATATATGTTAACAGTTTTTTAATGTAAAGTAATAATTTAAAATTGAATAATTAGAAGCTAAATAATTAATTGATTAAAATTTAATGTAATAAAAGATTCCTAAATACAAAAGAAGTAGTTTAATATTTTCATCATAATTTTACTGATTTTTTTCTTTTCAAATTTGTTATATTATATACTTTTCTTAACAAAATATTTTGATAGTCAAAATTTTAGATAATTATTTACATAATCCTAAATCAAAAGTGAATTCTAAATATAAAGAAATTATAATTCAAAAGTGAATTCTAAAACTAAATAAATAAAAGATCAAATAATAAATTAAGAAAAAAAAATGTGTGCAATAATAAAGAGCAAAAAGTTCAAATAATATTTCTAAAAAACCTTCACGCTTTTTAATGTAGTATACATTATTGTTGTTGTTAAAATTGAAGATAAGTCCATGAAATAGTTTGAATTGATTTAGATGTCACGACCCAAAAATGGACGTGATGGCACTTGCTCAACCCACCAGAACAAGTCAGCCTAAACCCAACAAGAATATCGAAATAACGTGCGGAAATACTAAATAAAATAGATAACTTTAAAAGGAAAAGAATCTCCACAAACTTAAATACCACCCAAGGACTGGTTGTCACGTGTACAAGCCACTAGTTATGCGGAAATCCAAAGAATTACAAAGTCTGAAACTGTCTTTCTTCTCAAATAGAACAAAGCAGAAAGGAAACAGGGTAAGAGAGTCAGCTAGATGACAGCGGCTACCTCTCTAAATCTCCTGAGAAGCCTCGGATGATCAAGGAAATTACTACTCACAGTCCGGGCTCAGAACCTACACAAGTGTAGAAGCAAGGGTGAGTACCAAAAATAACGCGGTACCCAACAAGTCAACTAGCAAAACAGAATAATTCCGATAGAATACACAAACTCCTTTCACACCCAACCACATACCGCCGAACTACACACCTGCACTCAGAAAAGTTCCAGTCCAGCAACACATAATACATTCTAAAGATAGTTCCTACTATGTCACCGATATCAAATCACAAGTCGTAACTCAAAAGAAGCAACGCAATCAAACACAGGGATAACATCATGCCACACAGGAATATGCAAGGATGAGATGCAATGCGTATGCAAAAATTGCCGGCAAAGACCTCGGCATCACAATATCATCGCCGGCAAAGACCTCGGCATCACAATATCGCCGGCAAAGACCTCGGCATCACAATATCGCCGGCAAAGACCTCGGCATCACAATATCGCCGGCAAAGACCTCGGCATCACAATATCTCGACCGGTAAAGACCTCGGTCCCAACTTTTACCATCTTACTCATACCAATATCCAGAACCAATGCAATGTGTATGACATAAAATGAATGCATATGAGATGAAATCCACAACCAACCCACTCATAATCACCAACCACAACCATATAACTCAAACATAAAATTTTCATCACTTAACCACATGTTTACTTCAAGTGTCACAACAACACACCAACTCCCATTTATATTTAAGCACCTCATTAAAAATATTAAAAATACCTCACGATTCACACATAGGAGAAAGGATAATCCGGGAATTCTACAAGAATTATAAAGTTTTAAAAGTTCACTTGCCTTAGTCAAGTTACGCTCAATCGAACACTTGAGCCTTCCCCTTTCGAATAGAAGCCGTAGCACCACGATCTAATCAAATAAGAATTCGCAATAAGATTTTCAAACTAAAGACATCCAACCTACTATATGTCTAGGTTAGATCTAAAACTCATCTAAATCTATAATTAAGTTTCAAAATTTCAAACCAAGGGTTAAGTCTTTATTCCTTCAAACATCATAGATTCAATAATATTCACATAATAAAATACGCCTAATATTTGATTACCTACGCCAATATACCAAAAACTTGATTTATAATATGGTGACCAAGAAAACTTCAACCACGACAGAATGAAACCCAATACAAGAAACCACCACGACAGTGCGGATTCCCAAATTTCATCAATTCATTACGTGTTTTTGTCCAAGAATTAAGCTTTCATTAGTCACATTATTCACCACCAATGTAACTTCACGTCACCACTATATTTTGTCCCCTAGTTATTCATCACTGTATTTCCTAAAGAAGAAAACATTTGTAGTACTAATAAGAAAAATTACTTTCTCTCTTGCTTGCATGTTATCATCTATTAAGAAACTTACTGTAGTACTATAATGTTACCTGGAAGTTGGAACGTGCTGGCTGCACTTCGTGGTGTCGCAGGTGCGTTCCGCCTAACCCTATTCTTTCCTCCTCTTTCAACTAATTATGTATTAAGAAAATATTAACCCTACTAACATATATATATTTTCTTTTTAATATATATGCTAAGGTGTGTGGAGTATTAGGTAATTATGAATTAACCCCTCAATTAGATTATTCATTTAAACTTACCCATAAATTAAATAGTCTTAGCTATTGAATAGTCTAAAGTACCCACTTAATTATTTTTTTTTCGAGGGAGATATATATATATTTTTTTTTGTTTTTGAAATCAAGTGGACTAATTCCAAAAATAATATTATAGGTCATTACATTATCCACCACTAAAAATCATGTTCGTCCTCGAACATAAGGTAAAAGAAAGTACCTGAAGCTTCGAAAAGATGAGGATATTTAGCACGAATATCAGACTCTGTCTCCCAAGTCGCCTCTCTAACTGGACGATGCTTCCATTGCACCTTCACGGAAGCAATCTCTTTATTCCTAAGCTTTCGAACATGTCTATCCAAAATAGCTATAGGCTCCTCCTCAAATGACAAGTCTGGACTCAACACCACCGAATCAAATGAAAGTATATGAGACTCATCGGGCACATACTTCCGAAGCATGGAGACATGAAACACAGGATGCACGGATGACAAGCTGGGTGGCAAGGCTAGTCTATATGCCACCTCTCCAACTCGCTCTAAAATCTCAAATGGGCCGATAAATCGGGGGCTAAGCTTTCCCTTCTTACCGAACCGCATAACACCCTTCATAGGTGACACTCTAAGCCAAACATGATCGCCCACCATAAACTCTAGTGTTCGAACCCTCCTATCTGCATAACTCTTCTGTCGACTCTGAGCAGTCAACAACCTGCCCTGAATCATACGAACCTGCTCCATAGCATCTCTAAGAAAGTCTGCATCTAATGAGTCCATCTCAGCAGAATCAAACCAACCAATCGGAGATCTTCACTGTCTACCATACAAAGCCTCAAATGGAGCCATCTGAATACTGGAGTGGTAACTATTATTATAGGCAAACTCTGCTAAGGGCAAGTGTTGGTCCCAACGGGAACCAAAATCGATCACACACGCTCGAAGCATGTCCTCCAACACCTGAATCGTCCGCTCAGACTGTCCATCTGTCTGAGGGTGAAATGCTGAACTCATATCCAACTGAGTGCCTAGACCGTGCTGCAAGGCCCTCCAAAAATGTGAAGTGAAGAGTGAACCCCGATCTGAAATGATAGAAACAGGCACGCCATGCAATCTAACTATCTGACTGATGTAAAGCTCAGCCAACTTCTCCGCTGTATACTTAACCTTGACAGGAATGAAATGGGCAGACTTAGTCAATCGGTCCACAACTACCCAGATAGAGTCATAACCACCCACGGTAGTAGGCAAACCCACCACAAAATCCATGGTGATACGCTCCCACTTCCATGTAGGAATGGGCATCCTCTGTAACTCACCTCCAGGCCGCTGGTGCTCACACTTAACCTGCTGACAAGTTAAACATTTAGACACGAAATCTGAGATGTCCTTTTTCATGCCACACCACCAGTAATGCTGACTTAGGTCATGATACATCTTCGCTGCTCCTGGATGAATGGAATAACGAGCACAATGAGCCTCCTCCATGATCACTCTAATCAAGTCACCCACCTTAGGCACACAAATTCGACCTCCAATCCTCAAGACACCATCAGGATCAAGTGTCGCTTCCTTAGCCTCTCCTCTAATCACCTTGTCTCTGATGAGACATAACTTCTCATCCTCGAACTGGTGCTCTCGAATCTGATCCATCAAGGAAGAACGAGCCTCAATGAAAGCAAGTACACCACCCTCATCCGAAAGCTGTAACCTGACCAGGCCATTAGCTAGACGCTGGACATCCCTGGCCAAAGGTCGCTCCTCAACTCGAATGGCAGCTAGACTCCCCATGCTAGAAGTCTTTCTACTCAAGGCATCAGCCACCACATTAGCTTTCCCCGGATGATATAAAATGGTCAAATCATAGTCTTTTAGCAACTCAATCCACCTACGCTGCCTCAAGTTCAGATCCTTTTGATTGAAAATATATTGAAGACTCCTATGATCAGTGAAGACCTCACAATGTACACCATATAAGTAATGACGCCACAACTTAAGCACAAAAACCACAGCCGCTAGCTCCAAGTCATGGGTAGGATAATTCTTCTCATGAACCTTCAACTGTCTAGAAGCATAGGCAATCACTTTCCCCTTTTGCATCAACACACCACCTAAACCAACTCCTGAAGCATCACAATACACCGTAAAGTCCACACCTGTCTCCGGTAGTGTCAAAATGGGAGCTGAAGTCAGCAAAGTCTTGAGCTTTTGAAAGCTCGCCTCACACTCATCGGACCAATGAAAGGCTACGTTCTTCTGAGTTAATCTAGTCAATGGAGCTGCAATAGAAGAAAAACCCTGAATAAACCGCCGATAATACCCAGCTAACCCCACAAAACTGCGAATCTCGGTAGCTGAAGTAGGCCGGGTCCAACCTCTAACCGCCTCAACCTTAGCCGGATCCACTCTAATCCCCTCTTTGGACACCACATGCCCTAGGAATACCACTGAATCAAGCCAGAACTCACACTTGGAGAATTTTGCAAATAACTTTTCCTCCCTCAACCTCTGTAGCACTATTCTCAAGTGACGATCATGATCAGCCTCAGTCTTGGAATATATCAAAATGTCATCAATGAATACTATCACGAAAGAATCTAAATAAGGACGAAACACCCTATTCATCAACTCCATAAATGCTGCAGGGGCGTTAGTCAACCCGAAGGACATCACCAAAAATTCATAGTGGCCATAACGGGTTCGGAAAGCTGTCTTAGGAATATCTGATACTCTAATCCTCAGCTGATGATAACCAGACCTTAAGTCAATCTTAGAAAACAAAGCCGCTCCCTGAAGCTGATCAAACAAGTCATCAATACGGGGAAGAGGGTACTTGTTCTTGACAGTCACCTTGTTCAACTGTCTGTAATCAATACACATCCTCATAGACCCATCTTTCTTTTTCACAAATAAGACGGGGGCACCCCATGGTGACACACTAGGACGAATAAACCCTTTGCTCAACAAATCTTGAAGTTGCTCCTTTAATTCTTTCAGTTCAGCTGGAGCCATTCTATATGGAGGAATGGAGATAGGCTTAGTGCCTGGCTCTAGATCAATAGGAAAATCAATATCCCTATCGGGAGGAACACCTGGAAGGTCAGTAGGAAACACATCGACAAACTCCCGAACCACAGGAATAGACTCCATAGGAGTTGGTTCAACACTGGTATCTCGAATGAAAGCCAAGTAAGACAGACACCCTCTATCAATCAATTTCTGAGCATGGATGTAGGAGATAACTTTGCTAGGATAAGAACCACAGTCACCCTTCCACTCAATCCTTGGTACACCGGGCATGGCTAAGGTCACAGTTTTTGCATAGCAATCAAGAATAGCATGATAAGGAGAAAGCCAATCCATCCCCAAGATAACATCGAAGTCTACCATCTCCAGAATAATCATATCTACCCAAGTATCATACCCAACTAGAGAAACAAGACAGGATCGATACACTCGATCCACCACTAAAGGCTCACCTACTGGTGTGGAAACATGGATGGGAACAGGCATACGATCACATAGCAAATCAAATCCAGATGAAAAGTAGGAAGATACATAAGAATAGGTTGATCCAGGATCAAACAATACAGACGCGGATCGATGACAAACCGGGATAATACCTGTGATAACTGCATCAGAAGCCTCTGCCTCAGGCCTCCCCGGAAATGCATAACACTGTGATCCCCTACCACCACCTGTCTGAGCAACGCCTCTACCCCTACCCTGCGGAACTAGGGCACCACTCGCCCCTCTGCCTGAAGTGTGACCACCTCTAGCTGTCTGATCTCTGTCTCGCCCCCTGTATGGTGGTGGGGTAGGTGGTCTAGTCTGAACTGAAGATCTAGGATGGGTCCCTCTGTGTCCTCTTAACAAGGGACATTGTCGTATCAAGTGATCAGGATCCCCACAACTAAAACAACATCTCTGACTCTGGGACGGATGTGCTGATCCTGAAGAGCTACTATAGATGTCTCGCCCTGTTGATCGTTGCTGAGAACTATACAAGTCATGACCCGTACTATGAGATCCATGATGTGCCTGACCACCCCTAGGAGTAGGTAATGATGCATGAACTGGTCCTCGACGCTGGGATGAGTCACTTCCTCTATAGGGCCCTCTACCTCCAGATGAGGTACCAGAAAACTGACCGGACCCACGGGCCCTCTTGGGGTCCCCGAACTCTTCTCTCTCCATCAGCTCTGCCTCCTTGGCCGCACTCACAACAGACTGAAAAGAGGCTCCATCCCTAGATACCCTAAACACTGCCTGTCGGATAGAATATGTCAGTCCTCTCACAAACCTACGAACTTTCTCTGTCTCATCTGGAATAATGGCTGCCGCATGTCTAGATAACTGGCAGAAACGGGTCTCATACTCGGTGACTGATAAGCCTCCCTGCCTTAGGCTCTCAAACCTCAAGCGGCTCTCCTCCCTCACGCTCCAAGGGACAAATCTATCACAGAAAGCACTAGAGAACACCTCCCAAGACACTGTGGGAGATCCCACTGGCAAGGATCCTGAATATGTCCTCCACCATTCTCTGGCAGGCCCACGAAGCTGAAGAGTAACATATCGAACCCCGTGTGACTCAGCTAAGCCGACGGTATCCAACAGCTCTCTGCAAGTAGTCAGAAACTCATGAGCATCCTCTGTCCTCCCACCCTGAAATTGAGGTGGGTTCATCTTCCTAAACATCTCATAGCAGCGCTGCTCATTCTCAGTCAATGTGGCCACAGGTGCACCCCGAACCTCAACAGCTGGTGCAAGATCAATCTCAACTCTAGGATCCAGTGGTGGCTGCTCTACTGGACCACGAACCATGGGAGCCTGATGCTGATCTGGAGTCTGAGCCCCTCCTCCAGTCTGAGAACCACCGGGCATGCCTGTCGAGTTACCATTCGGAGCAAAACTCTCAAGTACATTTAGCACCCTCAGTAAGGTATCCTGCAGCAAAGGTGAGGCTACGTGCTCTGAAGGAACCTGCTCCTCACCAACCTCTATCTGTGGCTCTAGAGGAGCCCCTCTAGCCTGCCCTCTAACTCGTGTCGCTCCTCGGGCACGTCCTCTAGTTCGGCCCCTTCCCCTACCTCTAACTGGGCCCTCAACAACTCTCTCGGGAGCTGCCCCACCTCTACCACCAGCAACAGTAGCCCTAGTCCTTGCCATCTGTCAAATGAACACGAGCACAACTCAATACTAAAGAACAATTTAAGCACGATAAGAGAGAGTGAATAAAAAGAAGTTTCCTAACAGTCTTTATAGCCTCTCAAAGATAAGTACAGACGTCTCCGTACCGATCCTTGAGACTCTACTTAGACTCGGCTTGTATGCACGTGAGACCTATGAACCTGGGGCTCTGATACCAACTGTCACGACCCAAAAATGGACGTGATGGCACTTGCTCAACCCACCAGAACAAGTCAGCCTAAACCCAACAAGAATATCGAAATAACGTGCGGAAATACTAAATAAAATAGATAACTTTAAAAGGAAAAGAATCTCCACAAACTTAAATACCACCCAAGGACTGGTTGTCACGTGTACAAGCCACTAGTTATGCGGAAATCCAAAGAATTACAAAGTCTGAAACTGTCTTTCTTCTCAAATAGAACAAAGCAGAAAGGAAACAGGGTAAGAGAGTCAGCTAGATGACAGCGGCTACCTCTCTAAATCTCCTGAGAAGCCTCGGATGATCAAGGAAATTACTACTCACAGTCCGGGCTCAGAACCTACACAAGTGTAGAAGCAAGGGTGAGTACCAAAAATAACGCGGTACCCAACAAGTCAACTAGCAAAACAGAATAATTCCGATAGAATACACAAACTCCTTTCACACCCAACCACATACCGCCGAACTACACACCTGCACTCAGAAAAGTTCCAGTCCAGCAACACATAATACATTCTAAAGATAGTTCCTACTATGTCACCGATATCAAATCACAAGTCGTAACTCAAAAGAAGCAACGCAATCAAACACAGGGATAACATCATGCCACACAGGAATATGCAAGGATGAGATGCAATGCGTATGCAAAAATTGCCGGCAAAGACCTCGGCATCACAATATCATCGCCGGCAAAGACCTCGGTATCACAATATCGCCGGCAAAGACCTCGGCATCACAATATCGCCGGCAAAGACCTCGGCATCACAATATCGCCGGCAAAGACCTCGGCATCACAATATCTCGACCGGTAAAGACCTCGGTCCCAACTTTTACCATCTTACTCATACCAATATCCAGAACCAATGCAATGTGTATGACATAAAATGAATGCATATGAGATGAAATCCACAACCAACCCACTCATAATCACCAACCACAACCATATAACTCAAACATAAAATTTTCATCACTTAACCACATGTTTACTTCAAGTGTCACAACAACACACCAACTCCCATTTATATTTAAGCACCTCATTAAAAATATTAAAAATACCTCACGATTCACACATAGGAGAAAGGATAATCCGGGAATTCTACAAGAATTATAAAGTTTTAAAAGTTCACTTGCCTTAGTCAAATTACGCTCAATCGAACACTTGAGCCTTCCCCTTTCGAATAGAAGCCGTAGCACCACGATCTAATCAAATAAGAATTCGCAATAAGATTTTCAAACTAAAGACATCCAACCTACTATATGTCTAGGTTAGATCTAAAACTCATCTAAATCTATAATTAAGTTTCAAAATTTCAAACCAAGGGTTAAGTCTTTATTCCTTCAAACATCATAGATTCAATAATATTCACATAATAAAATACGCCTAATATTTGATTACCTACGCCATTATACCAAAAACTTGATTTATAATATGGTGACCAAGAAAACTTCAACCACGACAGAATGAAACCCAATACAAGAAACCACCACGACAGTGCGGATTCCCAAATTTCATCAATTCATTACGTGTTTTTGTCCAAGAATTAAGCTTTCATTAGTCACATTATTCACCACCAATGTAACTTCACGTCACCACTATATTTTGTCCCCTAGTTATTCATCACTGTATTTCCTAAAGAAGAAAACATTTGTAGTACTAATAAGAAAAATTACTTTCTCTCTTGCTTGCATGTTATCATCTATTAAGAAACTTACTGTAGTACTATAATGTTACCTGGAAGTTGGAACGTGCTGGCTGCACTTCGTGGTGTCGCAGGTGCGTTCCGCCTAACCCTATTCTTTCCTCCTCTTTCAACTAATTATGTATTAAGAAAATATTAACCCTACTAACATATATATATTTTCTTTTTAATATATATGCTAAGGTGTGTGGAGTATTAGGTAATTATGAATTAACCCCTCAATTAGATTATTCATTTAAACTTACCCATAAATTAAATAGTCTTAGCTATTGAATAGTCTAAAGTATCCACTTAATTATTATTTTTTCGAGGGAGATATATATATTTTTTTTTTTTTTGAAATCAAGTGGACTAATTCCAAAAATAATATTATGGGTCATTACATTAGAACTCTCCATCCATGTGTTTATAAATCATTATTTTTCTCTTCCTTTTCTTACTATTTTATTTTTTTCCCCTCTTTTTCTCGTTTCTTCTTCTTGTCTCTTTTCTTCTTTTTTTTTCCCCTTTAATTTGTGATTTTTTTGGTTGTTAATTAACTTTAAATATCATATTAATTAATTAAAGATTAATTTATTTCTCTTATAATAAGACCATCACTTATCTACATATAAAAATAAAAGGATTAACACACACAAATAACACTTTCTAGAAAATCAAGAATACAATAAATAAATACATTATAAAGCTAATGATCAATAAGAAAAGAAAAGGAAAGAGCTTAATATTATAGATCATTGCGAGGGACTTTACCATATATAAAAGAGGTCAAGAAATAAGAATTCCATTCTAATTCAAATTTCACAAAATTTGACTTCAAATATCATATCTTTTAAAAGAAGATTTTCTTTTACTTTTCCTTATCCTTAATTTTTTTTTAAATATAATGCATATTTTCTTACAAACTATATATTAAAATTAAAAGAAATACTTAGCATCAATAAAATATTTTATTTTCTTCCTTACCTATTTTCCCATCTTTTCTAATTTATTAGTTTTGCGTGTGTATTTTGCATGTTATGTACCATTGAAAGTTAAAAAATTATACATAAATAACAATTTCAATTATATAAATATAATATTCATGTAAATAAAACTAAAATATTATCAGATTGATGCAGTAGTTTAATCTATTGTGAACTAACAAGAATTAGAAAAATCAATTTAATTACTTATAGATATGTTAATAGTTTATGAAGGCATAAATGTCATGCCCCGTGAGAGTACCCTAGACGTGGCCGACATTTAAAGACTATATCTAGTACCCAAGCGAACCACTTGGCCTCATGATAGTCATTAAATCACTTAAATCAGTGGAAGACTTAACAATAGAGGAGACATAAGGATGGGCAGCTTAGTTTACTTCTAACTCGATAAATAAGGGTCATAGGCCAACAATGTCAAACTCAACATCTGTGACATGATAGCGGATTTAAAGAAAAGTCAATTCAATGAAAGAAGGACCTCAACATCAAAACATCATATTCTAGTCTATGAAGCCTCTACCTCTACAATCTAGAATGGTACCATGACAGGTCATGGCTACCATCACTCAAAATGAAACTAACTCAAAGCATAAGAAATATAAAATGGTATCCTTTGAATGCCGCAGAGGACTCACCAATTAGCTATAGGAAGAACTGACCTTCAACGGAGCGTCTTTTGATGATCTCTAGTACTAGTCTCTGCGTCATGAAACGATGTAGTCTAAATGGACGTCAATACATGGAATGTATGAGTATGTAAATAGATGGAAAGTAAAGGACATCATAAAAGACACTTAACTCAAATATTAACTCATCTCAGTCATTGACTCAACTCGAAAAGTAAGGAACTCAATCATCACATTAGGATACCATCATGACTTATCTAGGAGTTTCTCTAACCAACAACCATCACCTATGAGCCAGTGATGATACAATAAAGCGATGTCGTTGCCACATTTATCCAGTACCTTGCCGGGGTAAAGGATATCACACCGGTGGATCCACAATGAATAACATCAAGTCCTCTTTTGGGACAAAGGAAACATCTGGTTTTATAGTTTAATCCTCTCATATGCTGGCCATGTAGTTATTGAGTTTGAGTTGTTATCTACTCTTACTCAATTCGGTGCTGAATACTCCTCCCAGGACTCAACATGCTCATAAGACATCAATCATCATATTTACTCATCTAACTAGTCTTATTCGACATTGTTAACGCAATTCATTACATCAACCATCAACTCTTGGGTTAGGATCATTATCTTAGGGTTAATTTCATGATCTTTAAGACTCCAGCAACATCAAGTTATATCAGCATCATCATTAGTGCTCTCACATTGGGATTATAATCACAGTCACATGCATAACATACTGTAAAGGCTCTAGACTCATCTCTTAAGTTCATTCTTGCAATCTTTTATGAAAGTAACATGTGGGGTTTTCTGAAATAACTAATGAAAAATATTTAAAAATTAAAATCAAGTTTATGATGATCATCAACATATGAAAATACATAAAATATATATATAATTTACAAGAAATTATTTAAAGAAACATGCATAAAGGTCAACACTTTTACAATCTCTCTATTATCATCAATAGGGGCAAATGGAAGAAAATTCACATGTTTTAGTTTAGTCTTACATATCTAGAATGAAGGAAGACATTAATCTTCGCAAGAAATTGAAACTCAACCTTTGGAACTCTTAACTTTTCTTCTCATCTTCTCTCAAAAGCTCTAACTCAAATTTTTGGTGTAAGACTTTAGAATGGGTTTAGAAACCTTTTTTAGACCAAAAATACCTATATTGGCCATGGATTAAGTTTAGAACGGATGGAAGAATGTCTGGAATGCCCCTTAAAAGATTTAAAATTTTAAACTTCATTGGTACAGGTAAGTCGCAGACCTGTTGCATACCAGTACATTTTTCTCTAAAAAACTTTTGATCAATTTTCTAATCCCGTATAAAATATTAGGACCCCCCCCCCAGTGTAAATCCGTGACAAGTTCGCGACGCGGACATGTCATGCACTTTTCTGAAATTGTGTTTTTGCATCAAAAAAATATTTTTCGGTCCAGTTGCTCAAAAAATCAACCAAGATCATTTTTCTACACAATTTTTTATGCTGATCGCTTTTTCAAACTCGAATTTTCCAATAGAGTTTGGGAAGATGCGTTATGCGAGCATCTCTCATCTAGGGATATTTTGGTAATTTTTGTTGGGTGTTACATTATCTCCCCCTTTAAATCATTTATCCTCAAATGAAGAGTGAATAAAGATAGACTCAATGCACGAATAACAGTTGAGACTTATTTCATCAATCAAACAATCAGTCAGACTCTCTAGACAATTAAACATCAACTCTAGGATAGCAATTTAATGGACATCAAAGGTGGGGACATTACCTTAGACATTCTCATCATTAAGCACAAATAGATGCGGATATTTGACTTTCATATCTTCCTCAGCTTTCCACGTGGCTTCTTCAACAAATTGCTTTCTCCATAAGACTTTGACGGAGGTGATCTCTTTGGTCCTCAATTTGCGAACCTGATGATCAAGGATCTGAACTGGAACCTCTTCATATAACAAGTTACCTTTCACTCTAATGCTCTCAATGGGGACTACCAATGAAGGATTCCCCAAGCATTTCTTTAGCATTGAAACATGATAGATCAAGTGAATCGCGGCTAACTCAGAAGGCAACTCTAACTCATACGCAATATTCCCAATCCTCTTCACAATCTGATATGGACCAATATAACAAGGACTTAACTTTTCCTTTTTCCCAAATCTCATGACACCTTTCATGGGTGACACTTTCAAGTACACCCAATCACTCACGTCAAACTCTAGGTCTCTCCTTCTCACATCAATGTAGGATTTCTAGTGGCTCTGTGCGGTCTTCAATCTCTCACTAATAACCTTCGCCTTTTCCATCGATTGTTGGCAGTTCCAATTAACTCGGCTTCTCCCACCTAAAACCATCCAATTGGTGATCTATATCTCCTTTCATATAAAGCTTCGTGGAGGGCCATCTGAATACTTGTGTGATAGCTATTGTTATATGCAAACTCAATCAAAGGTAAGTGATCATACTATTTACCCTTAAAGTCAAGGACATAAGCCCTCAACATGTCCGCCAATGTCTGAATTTGGCCATCTGTTTGGGGGTGAAATGGCGGAACTCAGATTCACCTTAGAACCCAATTCTTTTGAAACAATCTCCAAAATTGGGATGCGAATTGAGACCCTCTGTCTGAGATGATTGACAAGGGAAACCTATGCAATCTGACAATTTCTCTTTTATACATTCGAACGTAATCCTCTGCAGTGTCCGTCATCTTAACAGTTAAAAAGTGAGCTAATTTAGTTATCCTATCCACAATCACCCATATTGAATCATGCTACTTTCGAGACCTCGACAAGCCGGTAATAAAGTCCATATTGATCATCTCCCTCTTCCATTCAGGAATCTCAAAGTTTTGAATTAATCCACATGGCCTTTGATGCTCAACTTTAACTTGTTGACAATTTGGGCACTAAGAAATAAACTCAACAATATCCCTCTTCATTCCACTCCACCAATAGACTTCCCTCAAGTCATAATACATCTTGGTAGAGCTAGGATGAATGGAATACCTAGAGCTGTGGTCTTCAGCCATAATTCTATCTTGAATACCATCAACATTCGAAACACATAATCTACTCTAGTACCTCAAAACACCATCTCCCCCTTTGGAGAAAACCATCACCTTCTGTCTATGGACAACTTCTTTCAATTAAAGTAAAAGAGAATCTTAGTCTTGCTTTTCTTTCACCTCCGCTACTAAAGATGAAGCAGACCCGTTCTGGACATTGACTCCCCTTTCATCATTCTCTTCTAATTGAACTCCCAATCGGGCCAATCTATGGACTTCCTTAGCCAACTCTTTCTTCCCTTCCTCAACATGGGTCGTACTACCCATTGACAACCTAGTAAGAGTGTCATCAACAATGTTAACTTTACCTGGGTGATAGAGAATACTCGTGTCATAGTCCTTGAGCAACTCCAACCATCTCCTTTTCTCAGGTTGAGCTCTTTCTGACTAAAGACGTACTGCAGGCTCTTGTGGTTAGTGAATACATCCACATGCACTCCATATAGGTAGTGGCGCCAAATCTTAAGTGTAAATACCACTGCTGCGAACTCAAGATCATGGGTTCGATAGTTCCTCTCATGAACCTTAAGTTATCTGGAAGCATATACTATCACCTTTCCTCTCTTCATCAACACACAACCCAATCCAACTCTAGATGTGTCACAATATATCACAAAGTCCTCTGTCCCATCAGGCAAGGTTAAAACTGGTGCATTAGTCAATTTTGTTTCAACTCTTGGAAACTCTTCTCACATTCATCGGACCACTAAAACTTGACCTTCTTCTAAGTAAATTTTGTCAATGGTGAGGACATGGAAGAAAATCTTTCAACAAATCTGTGGTAGTATCTTTCCAACCCCATGAAACTTCTTATGTCAGTTGGAGAGGTCAGTCTGGGCCAGTTCTTAACTGCTTCAATCTTGTGGGTGTCTACTCGAATACCATCACCCGAGATAATATGACCTAGAAAAGCTACTAACTTGAGACAAAATTCACGCTTCAAAAATTTTGGATATAACTCATGGTCTTTGAGAGTCTGCATAACAACTCTGAGGTGATTGGCATGCTCCTCTTCGTATCTAGAATACACCAAAATATCATCTATAAATACAATCACAAACATATCAAGATACCATCTGAATACTATGTTCATCAAGTCCATAAAGGTTGCAGGTGCATTTGTCAATCCAAAGGACATCACCAAAAACTTGAAATACTGGGTTCGAAAAGCTATCTTCAGAATGTCACATTCTCTCACTTTCAACTGGTGATACTGATCTCAGATCTATCTTTGAGAAAACAGTGGCACCCTGGAGTTGGTTAAACAAGTCATTTATCCTTAGGAGAGGATACTTATTCTTGACTGTTACCTTATTTTACTAGCAGTAGTAAATACACATTTTGAGGGACCCATCTTTCTATCACACGAAAAAAACTGGAGTACCCCAAGGAGAAATACTTGGCCTAATAAAGCCCTTCTCCAGCAAATCTTTCAGCTGCTCTTTCAACTCTTTCAACTCGGCAGGAGCCATTTTATAAAGCAGAATAGAGATAGGCTGAGTATCGGGGAGAACATCAATTCTAAAGTTAATCTCCCTATTACGAGGGACTCCGACCAGATCCTTAGGGAATACTCTAGGAAACTCATTCACGATTGGGACTGACTCAAAGGGTGGAGGCTCTACATCATCAGTTTTAACTCACACGAAGTGATAGATACAACCTTTAGAGATTAGCTTTCTGGCGCTAAAATAGGAAATAAACTTTCTCTTAGGTGCAACAGAATATCCCTTCCACTCTAGGACCAGTTCATTTGGGAAATGGAATTTGACAATTCGGGTCCTACAATCGATGGAGGCATAACAAGCATAAAGCCAATCCATGCCAAGAATCACATCAAAGTCAACCATCTCCAACTCTATCAAGTCAGCCAAGGTATCTTTATGATAGATGGATACTACACAATCTCTATAGACCCTCTCAGCTAGGATAGACTCACCAGTAGGAGTGGAAACAACAAAGGGTTCAAGCAAACACTTTGGAAGAATCTCAAATCTATTATCCACATAGGGAGTCACAAAAGATAGATTGGCACCCGGATTAAGTAATGCATAACAATCAAAGGTAAAGACTCGAAGCATACCAATGTCATAATTTGGTGCAACTTTCTGATCTTGATTACCCATCACATATAGACAACTTTTTCTACCACCTGTACCAGCAGTGATACCCCTTTGATAACTGTCGGATAGGGGTGCTGAGAAGGACTATGCTTTGTTACGTTTATCATCCCACCTTCTAATAGGACACTCATTTTGGAAGTGGCCAACCTGTCCACATTTATAGCAAGCGTTTGTGCCCTCACAACACTCACCTAAGTGGAGTTTGCCACACTTGCAATATGGTGGCTTTCCCCTCGAACCTTGAGTCACACTAGCTTGGGATTAAGAACCCTAAACCCTGAAATTCTGATGACCATAAGATTTCTGATCATACGTGTTATGTTGGACAGGTGCACTCGCTGAGGATGGTATATAACTAGAAAACCTCTTCTTGAAGTAGGACTTATCTCCCTTATTCTGTTTATGCTGGCTAGACTTATTCCCTGCTGACTTGGCCTTCTTACTCAAATGCTCTTTCCTATCCCTTTTTTTATCTTCCTCTAGTTGTTGTGCATAAACTATAAGCCTGGAGATGTCTATGCCTGGAATCAATAGTGTCGTGTTGCACTCCTTTTTAACGTGTTTGGCTAAGCCAGATATGAATTTTCTCATCCTTGCCCTCATATCCTGGACAATCTTTGGAGCATACCTAAATAGCTGAATGAACTTGAGACTGTACTCTTTGACAGTCAACCCTTATTGCTTCAGGTTCAAGAAATCTTCAATCTTTACCTCTCTCAACTCTTGGGGAAAGAAGTGATCGAGGAAAGCACTTTCAAACTCACTCCACTTGGCAAGTTCAACATCCTCACCTCGAGCATCTTTCCATTGATTATACCAGACGTTCGCCACATCCTTAAGCTGATAAGAGGCAAGTTCAACTCCTTCAACCTCAGTCGTATGCATAGCTTTTAGGACCTTCCACATCCTATCAATGAAGTTTTGTGGATCTTCCTCAACCTTCGACCCTGTGTAGACTAGCAAGTTTATCCTCAGGATATTCTTAAGCCTGTTTGCAACAGTGGGCTCTTGGGAGCTAAAACTAGGAGCCAGTGGACCTCAGCTACTATTTTAGGAGGCCACTAGCTGGGTAAGCATAGTAAGAGCCCCCTAAAGTCTGCCTCTGAAGTAGGGGTTGGCTGAGCAATAGGCGCAGGTGGAACCCCAGTAGCTCTGGAAGGTTGACGAGTAGGGACCTCTGGTAGGGAATTCTAAGTGTTAGAGGATGAGGCATCTCGTTGGGTTGTGGTACGCTTCGAAGGAATGATCTACAAATGCGTAACGAACGAATCAAATAGGTATTTTTAATAGAGTTAAACTTTATCCCATGAACTCATAATACAAAAGAAGTGTAACCATTCTTAATGCCCTATAGACTCGTACTTATAAAGTGTGGTGCACGACATACACATAAACAAGAATCTACTAGACACGGCTCCATAAATTCCCTACGACACTTGAACTCTGCGCTCATACCAAATTTGTCACGCCTCGAAAGGGTACCCTAGACGTGGTTAGCACTCAGAGACTATTTCTAGTCCCCAAGCGAACCACTTGGCCTCATGGCAGTCATTCAATCACTTAAATCAGTGAAAGACTTAACAATAAAGGAGACATAAGGATGGGCAGCTCATTTTACTTCTAACTCAATAAATAAGGTCCATAGGCCAACAACGTCAAACTCAACATTTGTGACATCATAGTTGATTTAAAGAAGACTCAATTCAGAGAAAGAAGGACCTCAACATCAAGTCATCATCTTCTAGTCTATGAAGTCTCTACCTCTACAGTCTAGAATGGTACTATGACAGGCCATGGCTACCACCACTCAAAATGAAACTAACTGAAAGCATAGGAAGTATAAAATGGTATCCTCCGAATGCAGGGGAGGAATCACCAATTAACTGTAGGGAGAATAGACCTTCAAGGAGCGCCTGTTGATGATCTCTAGTACTTGTCTCGGCATCATGAAATGATGCAAGCAAAATGGATGTCAGTACGTAAAATGTACGAGTATGTAAAATAGCTGGAAAGGAAAGGACATCATAAAAGACACTCCACTCAAACATCAACTCATCTCAGTCATCCACTCAACTCAAGAGACTCAACTAGAAAAGTAAGGAACTCAATCATCACATTAGGATACCGTCATGACTTATCTGGGAGTTACTCTAACAGACAACTATCATCTATGAGCCTGTGATAATACAATAAAGCGATGTCATTGCAACATACATCCAGTACCTTGTCGGGGTAAAGGACATCACATCGGTGGATCCACAATGAATAACATCAAGTCCTCTTTTAGGATAAAGGAAACATCCAGTTTTACAGTTCAATCCTCTCCTACGCTGGCAACGTAGTTATTGAGTTTGCATTGTTATCTACTCTTACTTAATTCGGTGTTGAATACTTCTCCCAGGACTCAACATGTTCATAAGACGTCAATCATCTGTATTACTCGTCTAACTAGTCTCATTGGACATTGTTAACTCAATTCATTACATCAACCATCAACTATTAGGTTAGGATCATTATCTTAGGATTAATTTCATGATCTTTAAGACTCCAAGAACATCAAGTTACATCTATATCATCATCAGTGCTCTCATATTGGGATTACTATCATAGTTACATGCACATTCATACTGTCAAGGCTCCAGACTCATCTCTTAAGTTTATTCTTGCAATCTTTTATGAAAGTAACATGTAGGGTTTCCTGAAATAACTCATGAAAAGTATTTAAATAGTAAAATCAAGTTTATGATGATTATCAACATATGAAAATACATAGATTATGTATAATTTACAAGAAATCATTCATAGGAACATGCATAAAGGTCAACACTTTCACAATCTCTCTATTATCATCAATAGGGGCACATGGAAGAACATTCACATGTTTTAGTTTAGCCTTACATACCTGGAATGAAGGACAATACTAATCTTCGCAAGAAATTGACCTCAACCTCTGGAACCCTAGCTTTTCTTCTCTTATTCACTCAAATATTAACTCATCTCAATCATTGACTCAACTCGAAAAGTAAGGAACTCAATCATCACATTAGGATACCATCATGACTTATCTGGGAATTTCTCTAACCAACAACCATCACCTATGAGCCAGTGATGATACAATAAAGCGATGTCGTTGCAACATGCATCCAGTACCTTGCCGGGGTAAAGGATATCACACTAGTGGATCCACAATGAATAACATCAAGTCCTCTTTTGGGACAAAGGAAACATCTGGTTTTATGGTTTAATCCTCTCGTATGTTGGCCATGTAGTTATTGAGTTTGAGTTGTTATCTACTCTTACTCAATTCGGTGCTGAATACTCCTCCCAGGACTCAACATGCTCATAAGACATCAATCATCAGATTTACTCATCTAACTAGTCTCATTCGACATTGTTAACTCAATTCATTATATCAACCATCAACTCTTGGGTTAGGATCATTATCTTAGGATTAATTTCATGATCTTTAAGACTCCAAGAACATCAGTTACATCAGTATCATCATTAGTGCTCTCATATTGGAATTATAATCACAGTCACTTGCATAACATACTGTAAAGGCTCTAGACTCATCTTTTAAGTTCATTCTTGCAATCTTTTATGAAAGTAACATGTGGGGTTTTTTGAAATAACTAATGAAAAGTATTTAAAAAGTAAAATCAAGTTTATGATGATCATCAACATATGAAAATACATAAAATATATATATGATTTACAAGAAATCATTTATAGAAACATGCATAAAGGTCAACACTTTTACAATCTCTCTATTATCATCAATAGGGGCACATGGAAGAAAATTCACATGTTTTAGTTTAGTCTTACATATCTAGAATGAAGGAAGACATTAATCTTCGCAAGAAATTGACCTCAACCTCTGGAACCCTAGATTTTCTTCTCTTTTTCACTCGAGAACTTTAACTCAAGATTTTAGTGTAAGACTTTAGAATGAGTTTAGAAACCCTTTTTAGACCAAAAACGACCTATATTACTCATGGATTAAGTTTAGAAGGGGTGGAGATATATCTTGAATGCCCCTCAAAAGATTTAAAATTTTAAACTTAGCTGGTACAAGTAGGTGGACCAGGTCTGTAACGCAGACCTGTCGCGTACCAGTACATTTTTCTCCAAAAAATTTTTGATCGATTTTCTAATCTCGTAGAAAATATTAGAGCCTCAGTTAAGTGCAAATCCATGATAAGTTCGCGACGTGGACATGTCGTGCACTTTTCTGGAATTGCGTTTTTACATTCAAAAATTATCTTTCGATCCGGTCCCTCTAAAAATCAACCAACATCATATTTTCACATAATTTTTCATGCTGATCGCATTTCTGGCCTCGAATTTGTTAAAGGAAAGATGTGTTATACGAGCATCTATCATCTAAGGGTATTTTGATAATTTTTGTTGGAACCTAGTACATGTTCCTCGATGCTAAGGGCACCCCCGAAGAGCGGGGGATTTTGTGACATTTTTGATTGACTGTCTTGTATTTCTAATAAGTTGTTTAATAGTTGGCATGTTGAATCGTATACATAATATGATAGGTTGGTTTAGATTGATCCTAACCAAATGATGGTGAATTACTTCGATTTAATAGAATATTCAATTCGAATATAAAATCGCAAATCACAACAGCTTTGCGTAATTTGCGTACATTTCATTTTCCTTTTTTCTTCCGTCAACCGTGACATAATCAACAATTCCATAATTTTGGGCTTCTGTTGCTGACATAAAAACATCTCTTTCCATATCTTCGGATATAACCCAGAAGGGTTTGCCCATATTCGTAATAGTGCGAAAAGAAGGCCCGGCTCCAAGTTGTTCAAAAATAGTGGCGTTGAGTTTCTTGACCCTTTGACTTAGGATTAGTCAGTTCTATTTCTCGATGGGGTGGGAAGGGATATAACTCAGCGGTAGAGTGTCACCTTGACATGGTGGAAGTCATCAGTTCGAGCCTGATTATCCCTAAGCCCAATGGGGTGTTACAATAAAGTAATAATGTGGAGTTGAATAGTCAAAAGTTGAATAATTAATTGATTAAAATTTGGTGGGTAAAAAGACTCCTAAATATAAAAGAATTAGTTCAATGGCTACAACGTAATAAAATCAATTTTTTCTTTCTTTTTAAATTTATTATATTAGATACTTTACTTGACAAAATATTTGATAGTCAAATTTTAATTAATTTCAAGGTCTTAAATATTAGAAAAATAATAATATTTTTTTCTTTTCTTTCCTTCATAGCCTAGAAAATTATTTATATAAAATAGTCTTAAATCAAAAGTGCATCCTAAATATAAAGAAATTTTAATCCAGAAGTGAATTTTGAAACTAAATAAATAAAAGATACAATAATAAATTAAGAAAAATAGTAAAACAGACTTTTCTATTTAAAGCGAAGTCTTTTAAAAGGGTAAAATGTTCAACCAACATTTCTCAAGGTTTTCACGCTTTTAATATAAGACAAATTACAGTTCTTTCTTTCTTGCTATTGTTTTTGTTTGTCAATTTTTTTTTTACTTTTGCTTCTACTAATACTAGTTACGAAGATCTGGTGCAATGCACGGGCCCAATAGTTATTTATAAATTTATTTTCTAATGATATAATTAGACGCTATTAAATTCTCTCATTAAGTGTAAAATTAATATCCAATAAATATTATTAATATTGATTAAATTTTAAATGTAATAATTAAGTTATTTTAAATTTTTATATGTATATTTTGTAGTACTTCGTTTTTGACACAAATATAATCATGGAAAGATATTAAAATAGTTATTTAATTTTATTTGTCAAGAATAAAGAGAAATTTATTTTATCCTAATTCAGTATTTACCTAACTTAAAATAATTGATCGGGGTGATATAACAAAATTATAGTTGAAACCATTGGAAAAATTATTATTAGAGGAAATATCGTAAATTCATAGTTGAAGTAAGCAGCTGCTTTAAAAAGATTAAATAAAAAATCCATAAAATATTTTTATTGACTCCGGATAATGTATAAGAGGAAGCAGACACCTCAAACAGGTACGTCGACGAAGAGCTACCTACTTGACTGTCCAACTTGCACTTATATGATAAGAGAATTACTATTATTATTATATTATTTTCTTTTCTCTTTTTTTTTCTTTTACAAAAAAAAATTATTAATTCATATGCTAATTTACAATTTATTTTTTTAATATAAATATTCAGTACAAAAAATTTGACAATCTCTCATGAAAGTTCTAAACATGCATATTAAATTTAATTTTTTTTAAAAAATAATTTAAAAAACATGCAAATGAAATTTTCCATAAAGAAAGAGTAGCTTAGGTTGGAAGGAAATATAAATATAGGATTTTTTTAAAACTACAACAACAATAATAATAATAATAATAATTATTATTTGAAAATCAAATAAATTTATTTTATCGCGTTTGAAAGAATAAATTCATAAAATAGTAAGCGTTCATTTTGAACTCTATAACCATGAATTTCTACTTTTAAGTTAGTCAAAGATTAAAAAAAAAAAAAATTCTTCTTTTTCTGAAATTAACAATTAAAATTTTTTATTGCATTTTATTACATATAAGATAGATTTTGAATAGTTTGCAACGTGGGAAGTTTCCACATTGATGGGAGAAGGGCTTTCTTGAGCCTATAAGGTTAAGTCCATATAGTCTAAATAATTGAGTAAAAGTTTTTAGGGATAATTACACCCACAAGCCACTAAGAAAAATTAGTTACATAAAAATAACTCACTTTTTTTAATTACAAAAACAAGCCATTCGGTTGACTTTTGGCTATGTGTTATAATTTTGGGCATTCAGTGCTCGTTGTATAGGCATGTATAGTCAGTTTATATTTGTGTATCATAATGTATATTTAGTATATAACGCATGTATAAGTAATATACATTGTATACTAGTGTATACGTTCTATAACTTTGACAAACTATATTTTATAGTCATGTATAGTTTCGCTGATTTTAGGCTTTTTTTTGTGGACTGCTTTTTTTTTGTAAACTTTTTACTTGTTTTTTGTATATATATGTAATTTCCCCAAGTTTATATATATATATATATATACACACATTAGTTGTAGCGTCCTTATCAGCAAACCAAAGTCTAAAGAGTCAGAAAGTTGCTAGAAATTGGCATATTTCGACATTTAGATAAAGCTATAGTTAAGTAAGTCCCCTGATTCTGATGAGACTCTTCGTTAAAAAGAAAGAAAAATATCTGATTTGACGAGTCAACATCAGTACATTTGAAAACAGTAACTTGGACAGACCTAAAATTACTAGATGTTGAGGGGGCCAAAGACACATATGAGGGAGAAAATTTGCTGGCAAACAGGAAAGCATGGGATAGTGTTCAGAATGTTTAATTGATGATAGTATTTCCACTGCTATCAAGAAAGAAAGGACATATAAACAGTTGACAAAAGCATGTCTTGTTTTTTCACTAGAAGACAATGCAAAAGTAAATAGACAGGCCCACACTGAAAGAATTCACAAATAAACTCAAGATATTATGGGACATAAGGTTAGTCAATGACACATTTATGTCCCAGTTATGTGTTGGAAGTAAACAAGAGAGGTGATCATTTAATAAAAATTGTTAGCAAAAGAATGATGGGATGAGCTATCAGACATGAGTACCAACTATAAGATCAATTCCTATTGACACAAGCACATGGAAATGGTTGAGACTTCAGAGTCAAGCTAAGAATGAACATGGTTTTCTGATTTCTTTTAGCATTTCATTATGGTGGACCTATATATATATCTTTAGGACTCTCATTCACACATTAGTATTTGGTATGATTGCGTTGAAGTACCTGATATAAGTAGGTCACCTTTTTTAAGTAAATTATGAAGATATCTGCACACATTTATCACTTATGTTGGCCACAGGTATGTCAAGACAAATGGAGGATCCACGCGATATAAGGGGATTTGACATATAACAAAATTGGCATACCATGTTCATCCATAAATATCTCACATGAAAAAGATCGAGGCTTGCTGGACATACATTGATAGAAAAAGTCATTTCATGTCCAACGCTCATATAGAGGAGCAATGCAAGTCGAGTAAATCTAGCTCAACAAAATCTTGGAGGAAAGCGACAATAACATACTCGGTGTTATCCAATTCCAGAGGAAGAGAGTAATTTCAAGTCATATCCCAAATTCAAAGTTCCCACCGATCATAAAAATAATATTGTCTTCACATGGTGTTCTTAGGTGTGTCAAAAATAGGCAGGTTTGGTCCAAATCGGAGATATTAAAATGAGTTGATCATGACCCGACCAAATTTACTTTGGGCTCCAACCTGCCCAATTTGACCCATTTAATCTCAATAACTTTAACATATCGTTATTTACGTTTTGTAGACACAATTTGAATTTCAACTCAAGAAAATAAAAAAAAGACAAGTTACAAATAGATAGATAAATTTTACAAGATATAAGATAGATAGTAATTCGTATCTTCAATATGAGAACATACATTACCCCAACACAAATAAAGAGTTTTAAAATAGGTTGAAATTAGAGTCTACTTGTGCTCAATTGAAGATTTTTTTAAAATGGGTTAAAGCTTAAATAGGTTGAGATTGATCCAATTCAAATTATCTTTGAGCCAAACTAGGGGTATGCAAAGATCTAAGGTAAATTTATGAAAATCCCAACCTTTTTTATCCAAATATCAAATTTTCTCAACTTTTTATAAAATTTACTAAAATCCCAACTTTTCTAAAAATTTCATTTATTTTTGATACCTTATTATTATATTTTTTATTAAAGAATATAATTAGTACAATTTTTAAATTTAGAAGTCTATTTATTGTCAATCACTTTTACATTTTAATTTTTCCTTTTTTAAATCAGTTTTTTTAAAATTTTTATATTTTGATTTTTATCTGTGTGACAGTTACCATTTAAATTTTAAATGTTCCTTTTTAAGTTTTTTCCACAGAAACGTTTCTCCATTCTCATCTCCATCTCCTAAACTGTATCAACTGCTCCATCGAACAAGTACATATCAATCTTCATCTTTGTTTTCATCTTCAACTACTGCACGAGTACCATTGCCCAAGGTAATCGTTTTTATATTCACAAACGCACAAATACACAAATTTGTCGTCGTTAAAAATCTCTGATTCATCTTTCTTTGTTGTATTAATGAACAAATTTAAACTTTTGTTGCTTGTAAAATTGATACCTAATTTTTTGGGGATTTTGAAGTTAATGTGTATACCTAATAATGTAACTATGTTTGATACTTACCCAATTGATTTCTTGATATTTACACTGATAGGTTGGTCAAAATGATTTCTAATTTTTGGGGATTTTTGAAATTAACTGTGGATACCTAACGAATTAAGTAATTTGATACCTACATAACTGATACAAATTATTTGGGGGTTTTGAAAGTTGATGTAGATACCTATCAAATTAATTGGAATTGATACTCAACTATTTGAAGAAAATTCGAAACCCTAAAATCAATGTATTTTGATTGTTATTATTACAAGGTAAGTAATTGTTTTTTTTTTTTTGTTGTTGTTAATTGTTTTGAGTGAAATTATGATTTCATTTTTTTTTATGTTAGGGGAAGTTGATACCTAGTGATGATAATAAGCAAAGAAAACCACCAGAACCATTTGATTTCTTCATTTGGACAGTTGAGGTACTTGGGATTTTTTAAATTTTGTTGTATTTGAATTCATGAAGTTCCACTTTTGTAGATCTTGTGAGTTTACTATTATTTTAGGGATTAATTGCATAATTTGTAACTTACAACCTTAATTCAAGGGATACTGCTAATTGGCAGTAATTTATTTTCCTTATTTAACGTTTCAGCATTAATTTTCAGTTACAATTAGGTAAGTATCAAGTGGCCTCAGAAGGTATCAAATAAATGTCAAAAGTCGGGATTTTTTGTAATTAGGTAAAGATTCGGGATTTTTAGAGATTTTTTAAAATCAGTATGGGATTCCTGAAAAATATACAAGATCTAACCTATCGATAAACCGAACCAAAAATGTTATAGATTTATTGCTATTGGATTATTGGGTTAACAGATTTTTAATGGCTTTATAAAAAAAAATAATTATTGAATTATCGGTTCGATTTTGATTTTTAATATTAAATTATTAGATAAACTAATAACCCATTAATACTATAGTAATTTAGTATTTTACCCATCTATTTAATATTTATATTAGTATCTTATAGTTGCCCTCTTTGCTTTAAATACACACTTTATAATGACTTTGAATTCGCCAAAACAAACTACTTTTATTTGTTTTGCACTTGTATAGTTCCTTTCATATTAGTTTTTATTATTTCTATTTTATGAGCATTTTGTAAAGTTACATTATTGTCTAGTTGCACCAAATTATTGGAGAAGCTATAGATTTATTTTAGAGGACTTTTTGTATATAGTCACTCAAAAGTACCTTAATTATGCTGCATAATTATAATTTGGGTAATTACGTTTCATAACTATAGTTATAGCAACTTTGTATAATTCATGGGACGTTTATATATATTTGTATAATTCGCTATACAATCTGCAATTTTTGTATAGCGTGTGTAAATTTTGTTATACAATTCATGCACAGTGTTTGTATAATTCGTTATACAATTTGCAGTGTTTCGCTATACAATTTGATTCGTACACTGCGTTTGTATAAAACACGCGAATTAAAACTTAAACTGTACTCATGCATAGCATTTGTATAAATCACGCGAATTATACAAAACTTAAATTGTAATTACAGCTAGATGTTTGCCGTGAGCCATAATTAATTCAACCATGTTAGCTAATTAACTAGTATATGTTTGCTTATCCATGTAATTTTTCCTTTATTTTATAAACATTCACTTATTGGATAAATCAAAAAGCAAATCATTAAGAACCAAAAATTAATAAAACGAAAAGTAATAAAAAATACCTTGTTGGTCTAGCATATCTATAAATCAAAAATCAATAAATCAAAGTGATAATACATAAAATCAGATCGAACCAACTTATGCACACCGCTAAGCCACCCTCATAAAATGTTGAACTAATTACCCATATTTAGACTCTTTTTGACACCTTAGGTCTACGCCCTGACTTTTGTGTACTAATTCCTCATTCAAGTACAAACTGGCTTTCATATTCCATCGTCATTCTACACAAAAGTTACACAGCGGAAAACTTTGCTATTGTTAGAAATCCAGAGTATGATCATATTGAATAAAGGGTTGTTTGGCAGAGGAAATATTTTCCAGAAAAAAGTTTTCTGTTCTCATCATGTTTTTTTGATCAATTTTTTTTTTTTAAAAAAAAACTCAGGTACAACAAATACATTACGTAAAAAATAAAAATGATTTCCCCAGTAAAATTAAGGAAAAAAATTCTATGATAGCATTCCACATTGACTGTTTCATCCTTAACACATCCCACTCGCACCCAATAGCGCCCCCCAATCTGCACCACCCGCACACTCCTACACTGTTTACCTAGATTATATTAAATATTTTGAACTCTTGTAAGACAAACTTTAATGTTATTTCATGCCCATGCAAATAACACAGTACAAAGGAGGAGCCCTAAATTGCAAATCAAACTCTCTTTCTGCTAAACCAGAAGCAGATAATAAGCTTTGACCTGGATACAGCTACCATGTATTTTATGAAGCTACAACATGAAAGGAAAATACTTCAATAACTTGGGGTGGGACAGTTCCAGAGTATTATTATGTAACAATTGTACAAACTGTTCCCAGCTCTGGCAAAGCATAGAGTTCCAAACATCTGTATTCACAGTTCTCTTAGTGGGAAGAAATAATTTAATAGTTTCAGCAATGTCCATTCTGATAATTAAAGGTAAGATAACTCCAGTTTTAATTATCAAATAAACCTAAATCTTAATCTTTAATGAGACAAACCAATGATAATGTTTCCATGAAGTCTAGTTACCTCATCAGTACATAAAAGATTCCAAGCACCATTTTGGTGCCAAAGCAACTAACATTTCACCTTATCTAGAACTCGCAAGTTCCAAAAACTAAAATCTCTAGCAAAATCAGACAATAAAAATCGATCAGAAGTTGAGTCCTAAATTATGACAAGCAAGTAACAGAATATAACGGCAGAATTACCAAAACGCTTCTACCACTTGATCACTGGCAAAGCTGTTCAACTGCAGTAACAATCTGGGGAGGTTGGACAACAGTCCAGTTCTCTAACGTCCCAGCATATGGGGTTGGCACATCCTGTGATGACAGACATACAATCGGGGCATCTAGATAGTCGTGAAAGTTCTCAGTTATAGCGGCTGTCAAGCTGGCACCAATACCTCCTGTGCGCATACATTCCTCCACAATGAGCACACGATGAGTCTTCTTCACTGAGTTCCCGATGGTGTAAAGGTCAAACGGTTTCAGAGACCTAATATCAATGACCTCAGGATCATAACCCTTGTTCACGAGTGTCTTCGCAGCCTGCATCACATGATACCTCATCCTGGAATAAGTTAGAATTGTTACATGCTCCCCAGGTCGTACCATCTCTGCTTCCTCAAGATTCAGCACATATTCTTCGTCTGGAATTCTCTCCTTGAGGTTGTAGAGCAAAACATGCTCGAACAGAATCACAGGGTTATCACTTCTAATAGCTGCCTTCATCAAGCCCTTGGCATTGTAGGGGGTTGAACAGGCAACCATCTGGATTCCAGGAATTGACTGGAAGTACGACTCAAGGCGTTGAGAGTGCTCTGCTCCGAGCTGTCGACCAACTCCACCAGGACCTCGGATGACAACTGGTATCTTAAACTGGCCACCAGATGTGTAGTGGAGCATACCACAGTTGTTAGATATCTGGTTGAAGGCTAGAAGAAGAAATCCCATGTTCATCCCCTCAATGACTGGGCGCAAGCCAGTCATTGCAGCTCCAATGCCCATACCAGTGAAAGAGTTCTCAGCAATAGGAGTGTCAAGAACCCTGAGATCACCATATTTTGGGGCAAGGCCTTTAGTCACCTTGTAAGAACCTCCATAATGACCGACATCTTCACCCATTACACAAACAGTGGGATCTCTGTCCATCTCTTCTTCAAGACCTTCACGGAGAGCCTCAAAGAGCAATAGTTCATGCCTAAAGATGTACATTCAATCACATAAGTGGTGAGAGCAAGTAACAAGAAAGCTGGATAAAGAACAATCAGTAAGCAAGCAATTCGCCAGTAATTAATATAGTTCACATCATGATCGATGATAAAAGCAATATGTGAAAAGACTGCTATCCAACCGCAACCAAATAGAGATCTATTCAAGGCTATAAGTAAAATGATTAAGCAAGCACCATCACAAAAAAGTCTCTTGAACACAACTTCTTTAGGAAGACCAATAACTATCCACAATAAATTTAGGAAGACCCTATCAAGGAAGCACAGGTAACTCATATACATCCAAAGATAATGTTTGTTACGAACACCATCAAAACAAAATGAGCTCTTTTAGTCCTTACACAAGGAGATAAGTAACAGAATGCATTAGGAAGAGAGAATGAATAAGGGACCTCTTTACTTCTGGTGGCCTAATTAATTCATGTAATTAGAACCTCAAAACCCGCAAAGCAGAAAGCAAAAATCAAAGTCCCAAAGACTTTGAATTAGGAAGGGAGCCAAATTTCCTATAAAAGATGTAACCTTCCTTTTGAACAACTCCACTCGACAAGAGTAAAGACAAGATGACAATCTTCAGAGGGATCTCTGGTGTTAAAATACAAGATTGCTTAACCAGTTATCATAAATACATAGATCATGACATTCTCAGAGGAATTAGCACAAGAAAAAGAATTGACACCAATAAGTGCATCCACTTTGTGTAACATCTCCTCTGTTATACTTTCGTGGGATTCTAACTTCAGTTAATAGATTTACAAACACAAACCTTTGATTCAGCCTGTTTTTCCCCATAAAACTGAACTTCAGTTCTGGCTCCTAAGCTTCTTTTGTTCCTCCTAGCAGCATAATTGTTCTAGTGTGTTTCCAAGACCCATTCGACCATTCCTATTTTCAACTTATTACATTCTCCCCACACATATACAAAGAGAACAATCCACTGGGAAATACCAAAGCAATACCCAGGCCCCACCATTAATTATTGCTCTAGTTCCCATCTCAAAGAGCACTCTTCATCGCGCGCACACACGCAGTGGCACCAAATTTTAAAGGCTAGCAAACAACTTGCAGCATTAACCCTAACCATCAGTAGCAGTTCCTAGAACTGTTTGGTGCACTTTCAGGTCAAATAATTGGTAAACACTTCTTCACAGAACTGCAAAAGAATTTGTTTCAGCTCAGCATCATTGATAAAAGAAAGAGAGCACTGTACCATAGCGTAAATCTCTATAGTACCTTACACCAATAATGCAAACCTCAATGCACCTTTCCTCATGATATTTCAAAGTACAACTGAATATATGTGCTTATCCGTCATAGAAGAGCAAAAGGTGAGACGTTTTTGGGTTCTAAGCTCAATCTTCAAAAAGAATAGCAATGATTGCAACATGGATAATAAAATAATGCAAAATGCTAAGATAATGAAAGAGTGCCACGTGGTTGTAATGTGGTAGAAAGATACCCTTCGTAGAGGATTGCGTATGATTTGAAATGATCACATACAGTGATGAGGATAAAAAGTAGCACACAAGAGACAATAAAAGATTTTGTATGATATGGTTTTGTACTTAAATACAGCAAACTCTAGGTGCATAATACAATGCTTAGATGATTAGATACTGATGATGAATTGTTATACAGCTGGAAACAGTGAAGGAATATTGAAAAGTAATTATTACTGTTCATTAGTCACAAAAGAGTTATTTCTGTTCACTGTTTGTTAGGGTACTTGTTCTGTTAGTGGTTGATAATTCCTATCTTTAGCTTCCATTACAATTCTATAAATAGAGATGTAAGACACTTGTTAATTCATTCAATGATATATAATGATCTTCTTTTCTCTCGCTTTTTCTTCTACTTCTCTAAGCTTCGATCTCAAATTGCCCTGATATGGCTTATCTTCTTTTTCAAGGTTTATCTTCCTAGTTGATATTCTCACTTCGATTACTGGTGATTCGATTAATTGGTATCAGAGCCATAAATCATCGACTAAGAAACCATGATTGCTCGTGACAAAAATCAAGAAAAATCTTCAGAGGAAATGGAGAGGAAATTATCTCAGATACAGGAACAATTGCAAAAGCTTATGGAAAGCGTGGTGAACATAAATGATAGAAATGTAAGGATGGCTAAGGAATTAATGGAGATCCAGCAAGCCCTAGGGACTGCGAAACAGAGGGACAAGGGGATGGACCAAAATAGAGCTAAATTATCTGTTGGTGGAGACAAAGATCAAGGGTTTTGCAATGCAACTGGGGATTTCCAACATTCTAATAGTAAATTCCTTACCCAACATCCTAAACTTGATTTTCCTGGGTTTGCGGGGTCGGATTTGAGGACATGGTTATACAAGGAGGATCAGTTTTTTTTTGCTATGGATGAAGTTCCATATGATCAGAGGGTGAGAGTAGCTTCTATCTATTTGGATGGTGAAGCTATTAATCGGCATAAATCATACTTGGAAGGCTAGAAATTTAGCTATAGACCCTTCTTGTTATGAGTATCTGTTGGCAATTAATGAAAGATCTGGGAAGGCTTTGAAGAATCCATGGAATAAATTAAAAATCTATAACAAACTGGTGATGCTAGATCATAATCAGGCCGAGTTTGATAGGCTATTGAACAACAACAATGTACACAGTGGAATCCCACAAGTGGGGTCTGGGGAGGGCAAAATGTACGCAGACCTTACCACTACCTCATAGAGATAGAGAGGTTGTTTCCGAAAGACCCTCAACTCAAAAATATCATCCAGAAAAGCAGAACGAAAATGCCATTAGTTGTTTACTTGGAGGGTTGAAATGGGAGCTTAACAAGATTGTTAGAATCCAAGAACCCAAAACCTTAATGCAAGCTTACAAGTTAGCTAAGTTGCAAGAAGAGGTTTTTGATGCTCAGGCTAAGTCTTGGGGAATGAGTAATACGACCAAGAATCAGAGTAGTCTTCTCCCTACTTTCAAGGTGTACAAAGACCTAGCACAACTGTCAAGAAACCTTATGAACCAAATGCTAACATGTTAGGTGATGATAATGCCATAGAAGGTAATTGACAAATGGATGAGAAAAGGGCTAAAAGATTATGTTTCTCGCGAGCTGAGAAGTATACCCTTGGGCATATTTGTAAAATCCAAGAAACAATTGTATTTGGTTGAAGTTCTGGAAGAAAGGGAGATAATCATGGATGAAGAAGTGCTAGAGGGGATGAGTGCATCTCAATTTCCTTACAAGCATTTACTAGAAGTGCAGGTCACCAAACCATCAGAGTAACTGGATACTATAAGAAACAACTTCTACAGGTGCTCAGTGACACAGGTAGTACCATAATTCCATTCATGATTCCATGGCAAGGAAGTTAGGCTGTAAAGCTTTGCCTATACATGAGCAATGAGTAAGTGTGGCTAATGGTAGGGAGGTTCAAACTGCCGAGATATGTAAAGATATGAAATAATTATTGCAGGGTACAACCTTTTCTTCTGATTTCCTATTACAACCATCAGGAAATGTTGATATCGTGTTGGATGTGCAGTGGTTAAACACTTTGGATAGGATTTTGTTTGATTTCAGAAATAGAACTATTGAGTTTGAGCATAAAGGGAGAAAACATGTTTTAAGAGGAGCCAATAGCCAGATGAAGACCATCAAGGCCCAATCCCTAAATAAGAAGAGTGATGAATTGGTTCAAGTCTTTATGCTTTCCTTGGTGACAGATTCAAACCCTGCTTGGCAATGCAACAGTCTACAAGTAACTCAAGGTACTAATATTCATCCTACCTTAACTGCTTTAATGGAACAGTACAAGTGCATCTTTGAAATGCCTAGTAGATTGTCCCCTCATAGAGACATCTTTGATCACAAAATACCACTCATCGACTCGGCTACACCTATTAACAAAAGCTCTTGTAGATAGCCTGGAATGAAAAAAGATACTGTTGAGAAGCTAGTGCGGGAAATGCTAGATTCAGATGTGATACAACCTAGCCCCTATGCCTCACTTGTGATCCTAGTTAGGAAGAAAGATGGGAGTTGGAGGTTTTGTGTGGACTACAGAGATCTCAATCAACTGACAGTATAGGACGAATTCCCTATTCTATCATTGAGGATTAGTTGGATGAATCGGGAGGAGCTGAGTGTTCTCTAAGATTTTGATCTAGAGCTGGTTACCACCAATTAAGGATGAAGGAGGCAGATGCCTATCAGCTAAGTTGCGTGGACTCTTCACATTTGATGCCACACTCGTATCAGATTCTCCAAAAATACACTATTTTTGGAGAATCCGACACGCCCGTTGACATGTTTGAAGAATCCGAGCAACATCGCCTACAAGACAACTTTTAAAACTCACGGAGGATACTATGAATTCCTGGTTATGCCATTTGGCCTTGCAAATGCACCCTCCTCATTTCAGAGTCTTATGAATGTTAGTATATAAACCACTCCTTAGAGGTTAGTATTGGTCTTCTTTGATAACATATTGGTTTACAACAAGGATATGTCCACTCATGTGCACCATTTACAAGCTATGTTTGAATTGATGAAGCAACACCAACGGCTTGCAAAAGGTTCTAAGTGTGCTTTTGGCGCACATGTGGTAGAGTACCTCGGTCATTTCATTAGTGCTAAAGGGGCAGCTACAGATCCTGAGAAGATTTTTGCAGTACGGGCTTGGTCCGTTCCTACAAATATAAAACAACTGAGGTTTTCTTGGTCTAACAGGGTATTACAGGAGGTTCATCATAAATTTTGGCTCCACTGCTAAACCTCTCAATAAATTATTAAAGGAGGATAAGTTGCTGTGAAATGATGGTTATAGCTTTTCATATTCTCAAGGATGCATTGGTGACTGGTGCTGTTTTGGCCTTACCTGACTATGATAAACCCTTCATAATTGAGACTGATGCAAGTGATTCAGGAATTCATGTTGTCTTGATGAAGCAAGGGCATACAATTGCCTATACTAGTAAGTCATTGTCACCTAGGCATCAAACTGTCTGTATGATAGAGAGCTGTTAGCTATTATATTTGCAATTACCAAATGGTCTCATTACCTATTGGGAAGACATTTCACTGTGAGAACTGATCAAAAGGTACTAAAACAGCTCCTTGAACAAAGTATCCATACTGATTTTCAGGTTGCTAGTATTTCTAAATTGATGGTCTTTGATGTTACTATTATGTTCAAGAAAGGGATGCATACATTTTACCCTTCTCGGAACCCATTTATGGAATTATTGTTGTTGTAATCTCTTAGGGGTTGTTCGGTACGAGAGACATGGGATTATAATCCCAAGCTAAACTACAGAATTATTTTATCATGTATTTGATCAGGGACATGAATTAGTCTTGGAATTATCCGTCCCACCATTTATACTATAATGATGGAATGAGTTATTCCATAAATATGATGGGATAACTTTGTGTATTATATATTTATATCCTCCATACCAAACGATAGAGCTGGAAATCACTTTTATAAAATACTTATCAAAAATAGTGTTAAGGAATGGCAATATAAACCATTTCTTTAGACCATTAGCTTAAGAACTGTATGAAAAATAAGAACCTTCAAAATTTTGGAGCAAATCTAGATGAAAAATTGAAAGTACCACAAGAACAAAAGCGAGAAAAGATACAATTAATATCCCTGCTAACTCTTCTCTTAAAGTCCACAAGAGACTTGTGTGGCTCAAAGAGAAGATTCAGTAAAAATGTAATTCTTTCTCTATGTTCGCCTACTTTTGGTTGGAAACCAAGGTTGAGCTTTTCTTCACCATGCAGCCTATCCTTTCTTTCATTTCATTTTTAAAAATTTATATCCACCGTATTATCCAAAAAAAAAAACGTATCACTCCCACCATCACTCTCCTTTCTTTTTGTTTCTGCAATTGTTATTCAGAACAAGGGGGAGAGTCAGACATGTTCATTGCAGGATGAATTAACATCATCTGAAGCAAAACAGCAGCTACTATGGTCTTTTCTATTTACTGTAACAATACCATCGAGATTAGCAGCTCACACTCAACTAAATCATACAATCCAAAAAAAAAAAAAAGGAATCACAATCCCTACCAGCCAAGCTCCTTTTTAAAACAAGATTGTTAAACATTCGCCCTAGTCAGTTAAGATTTTAAAATATAAAAACTAATCTCATCTGCTGACAAGCCACCCTTCCGACATGAAATTTCATAAAACAAGTGATGATTAGGATTTTAGAAGACAAACATTAGGAGAGACAAGTGAAGTGGCAACCACAAAGAAGCAATTTGAACTGTAAAGATATGCATGTACAATTCAGAGGAGAAGTAAATATACCCTGGCTTGGATGAAGTAGAAGCTGCAGCAGTATCTTCTTTTGCCTGTAAAGAATTCATGCAACACCACATCTCAAAGTTCAAAAGATATAAAATTTACTAATTTATGCACGTTTAAGCTAGTAAATAATCACATGCATACATAAAAGCACAATTATAATGAGAGAGTAAAGACCACTAACAGCAACAGCATTAGTAATTAATTGTTCAGCTCTTCCCCCACGTCCATTCAAACCATAGCTCAAACGCCCATCAGATCTAACCACAAAATTCCTTCCTTTCCTCTCTGCACATCAACACAAACTAACCATTAAATTCCACAAAAATGGAAGATAAATGATTGAAATTTGGAGAGTAAACAAGGACTAAATGGAAAATATTGCATTCTTTTAGTGGGCCAATTAATACTTGAGAAGTAATAATAATAGAAAGAACTAAGAAGAGAGACAGATCAAAACCAAGCAAAAGACACAAAGATTAAATAATAAACTCGGAATCAGAAAATAGAACCACAATCAATCAATCCAAAAAAAAGAACATAAATTTAAGCAATACTAACAAAACCCAATATCGAATACGAGCTACAAGATTCATAAATTGCAACATACCTGACAAAGATCTGCGAGAACTAGCGAAAAGTGACTTCTTGGTGTCCAATGAATTAGCTGAGGTCAGTGCAGTAGCAGCACCAATTCCTTGCATAATAGCAGCCATCTAGGGAACGCCACAAAGAAAACTGTCTTCTTGATGCAAAGAAAGGAAGAGAAAATGCAGATCAGAATGAGGATTCAAAATGTCCCCTATAATAACTATATATATTCACAGAGGGTGTAGAGAAAAAAATGAATTGGGTGGGCGGAGAGTACAAAGTGCACGAAGAGGTTGGACGATATAATCGAAGGATGATGAGAAAACAATTGAGAAGGAAGAAAGCATGAAGTGAGAAGGTTTGAGCCACATATTGGACGCATTGGGCTGCTTTTATTGATTGATTCGCTACTTGCGTGATCACAGTAATGTGACGCGACCCTATAAAATTATCTCCAACACACCACCAAATTTTTTCCTATTTTAATATAAAAATTAGTATTAAAATTTCAACTTAACATTAAATTAAGCTATAGAGTTTCAAATGTTATAGAAAATTTATTTCGTAAATTATTTTAAAAAATATTTTGAACTAATCAATAACTTTGAGAGATAATTTTAGATAATTAAATTACAAGGTGATTTAAAGTAATAATTTAGTATTATTCCATATTTATTAAAAATAGGTTAATAGAATTTATAATTTTTAGTACTTAATTAAATTTTTAAAAAATAAATAAATAAGTAAGTAAGTAAAGGGAAATGAAAAAGAAAAAAGAGAAGTAATTATAACGGTTGCATCAGCAACCCTAGAAAGAAAAACAGAATGAATAGTAACAAAGAAATAGACGCGCAAAATAAATTGTGATTTTCATCCCAAAACATTAAGATAATTATTTTTGTCTTTTCTATTAAATTTTTATGTGATTATAAATACACTTTTAGGATAGAAACATGTACAGTTTATGTTGAATTAATAAAATATAGCCCCAGGGTTCTTAGAATGAAATCTTGAATTGGGGTTGAAATAACGATTCGTTTTAATTGAAATTTGACGTATGAGTTTATTTATTGTAGTTAAACATAATCTAAAAGAAAATTTCATATTTGAATTCGGGGACTCGGAATGACTTTTTGACCCAATTTTTGAGCAGAAAATAAATATAGCAATATGGGTGTCATTGGATTCGTATTCTTGTGAAAATTGTATATTTGATAGATTCGAAACATTTGGGGTATTGGAGAAAGGAAAAGCATTGGTGGATTTGCTTGTTTGGCTTCGGTTCCTCGATTTGAGGTAGGTGATGGTTTTTTCTATATGTTAGAGAGATTCTTAATAGTAATTGATATTCATGGAGTGATATTGTGAAATTATTATATGCATTTAACTATTGTGGTTTGGATGATTAATATGTTGTTATTGGTCTGCAATCCCAAGATCATGAAATCCATAATCTTGAACTTGTCTCATCAAAATTATGCCTTGAATAAAGAAGACTTGATAAAAAATTGTCAATGAAGTGAAAAATAATGATAAAGAATGATGAATTAAATATATTTGGATTGGATGTCATGTTTTGATGCAATATATTTGGATCGTGTGTTACATTCCGACACGATATTATGAGATCGAGTGTCATATTCCGACACCATAATAATAAAGGAAAATATATTAAAATAATTAAATATACTCAATCTCAAATAACCCATTTTCCAAAAGAAGCATGGTATGGAGGCTTAAGTCCTCATGTGTATTCTTGAAATTGTTGACGGATTATGTATGAGTTTCATAGGTTTCTATTTTAAGTCTGTCGATGATACTCACTTAGTACATGTTGTATGTACTGACCTCTACTTGCATTTTTCTTTCTTTTAATTTGTAGAGTGCAGCGAGTGTTTCATCGACTTCGACTCACCTTCAGCTCTAGCCGATCGTCGGTATATCAAATTTCATAGTGAGCTACCTTCTAGCTCGTATTGGATTCTATTAGCTATGACATGATGTCCTTAGTTTCAGACATAAACTATTTTATTTATCTATTTTGGTGTTGCTACTCTTAGACTTAGTGTTTGAGATTAAATGTCCTTGATGTGATGACTTTCAAGTTTTGGGGAAACGCCATGTAATAGGCTTAGTGATTTTTGTTATTTTTTGTTTTATTAGTTTGAGCTTTCATATTATCGTCATATTTCATAAGTTGAATTGCTAATATAGGGTGAGATTTGTATCGTTGGTTCACCCACTTAGGAATTTAGGTATGGGTGCCATCCACAATCCATTTTGGGTTATGACAAACTTGGTATCAGAGCTTTAGTTTCATTCATCTCATCACATGAGGACAGGTCTAGTAGAGTCTTGCGGAAGGGTACGAGAACGCCTTTACTTTTCTTCAAAGGGCTACAGGACCTTAGGGAAACTCCATTCTTTATTTCATTCATGCTATTACTTGAATCTAATTGGCATCTAGGTGACACCAATTGGTATTTGATCTTTTTCACTCTCTTTAACAATAGTTAGAACTAGAGTGGCATGCAATTGTTGTAGCTCCACATATGAATGCGTCCTTTGAGATAGACATGTTTTCCGATTGACTACAGGGCCTATAATGACTAGTGACCAGCATGATCTTTTGTTACGTTCTTGAAGTTGAAATCCTCGGTCTTCAGAGGCATTGAATCTGAGGATGCTTATGATTTTCTTATTGATTGCCATAAACTATTCCATAAGATGGATATAGTAGAGGGATTTGGTATTGAGTTTGTGACATACCAATTTCAGCGAGATGCTAAAATATGGCGGAGTCTCATGTTGAGTGTCAACCAGCAAAAACACCACCTATGACTTAGACAACTTTTTTCTAACTTTCTTTTGGAGATGTATATTCCTCGAACTTTGAGGGATAAGAAGAGAGATGAGTTTTCGAACATAGAGCAATGAAAGATGACTGTTGCAGCTTGTGAGGCCAAGTTTCATGCCTTACCTAGATATACTACTCAAACTTACTTTGGATCGAAAGAGAGGATTCGATGTATTATGAATGGATGGAAGTCAAATTTGCAACTACTTTAGTAAAGTCTTTTCAAAAGTGATTGATTTTGTGATAGAGTAGATGGGCTGAAGCTAGATGCTTCATCAAGATGATAATATCTAAGAATTTTTGTAAGGGGGTGGTTTAGTGGTTCTTACTCTAAAGGGCAAACCTTCGGGTCTATTTGGCTCATCCGATTCAGTCCACATTTCACATTTTGGATGAAAGTTATCTTCAGTCTTCTTCATCTTATCGAGTCCCACTCTTGACCCTAAGACTTATTAAAGATATGGTGAAGTTGGACACATTAATAAATATTATGCGAAGAAGAATTAGACTTGGTATGATCAAGATTGTAAAGTCCCAGCAACTAGAGGTCGGGGTAACTATGGTAGGGATTGTTATTCTAGGAGGCGTAATGGCCAACATCATGGTGGTCACCAGTTCAATCAGGGTAATGAGCAAATTGGAACTGCTGGAGCATAGCTCGATAGGGGCAATGGACAGATAGGTGACAAAGCCCCTTATTATGCTTTCCCTAGGAGACCAGAGGCAGAGGCTTCCAGTGCTATTACTATAGAAACTCTTCTGATCTGCGATCACAAAAGCTATTTGGGTATTATTTTCTTAGTAAATATAATGTGTTCTAGTGGTGGATCTAATATTTTTTTCATGGTGTAGTACTAGTGGTATATGAAAACAAATACGTCATTGCCAAGTGCAAATATTAATTATTTAAAGAGTTATTAGTTGTATCATATGCTCATATAATGAGATTCGATATTGCATCCACATTTGAGAAATCAACTAGTTTGTTACTATGAACACTTGGGTTAAACATTGATAAGAAATTTTTTAGTGGTGGATCATTGATACGACTAATGCATAGGTGGTGAAATGTATCTCATGGATTGGTGATTTCATAATTAGCTCCAAGGAGTGGATCAATATTGAAATGATAAGTTTATGGATAAATAAAATCCCAACGAGTAACTTGAGGGAAGGCAATGGAGGATTTTAGAAGGAGAGTACATATAAAAATTTAGTTAGCTCTTTGTACTCTATTGGTATAACTGGATTTAAAGTATCATGTCGATTATAAGATTGGCTTCAAGATGATTGCAATGGTTACTAAGCATAATGATAATAAAAATTCGTGATGGATTATGATCAGGATACAATCATATGATAAGGATTTTTGATTAAATGAATTTGGTATGATAATAATAACTTGTGGATCTTCAAAGTTATGAATTACTACTATTTGATGAGTAACGTGTGGCCGGCACTTAGAGACTATTGCTAGTCCTCGAGCGAAATACTTGGCTTCATCGCCATCTCATACTCAACAACGGAAGGGACATTCACAAGGAAAAGACTGTAATGTAAATAAAGTAATCAAATCTTTGTATAAAAAGTTAATTTCTAATAAAGAAGAGTTGGAAAAGAAGAGATACTCAACATCCTCTACTCAATCACTATGAAGCCTCTACCTCTAACATCTAGATAGTACCATGACAGGCCATGGTTACCCAACTCAAGAAAAATAAAGTACTAACTCAAGCTAGATAATAATTATATAGAAATTCTCTAAAAACAAGGAGGTCTCAGCGATCAGCTGAATGCAAACAGATCCTCAACAAAGCACCTGTTGATGATCTCTAATGCCTGCCTCTGCATCATAAAATGATGCAATCCAAAAGGAGACATCAGTACGTGGAATGTACTGGCATGTAAAATAGTTGAATAAAATGAAAATATGTAGAATAATATAGGCATAACATCAACTCAACATCATACTCCATCAGAATATCAATTGTCTATCTAAAGCAAGAATAAAGAGTAGACAAATGACTCATCAACATCTCATCTCAACATCATCAATACATCATACTCAGCTCAAGGAAACTCGACTCAACTCAACTCGAAAGACCAATGCCTATCTAGGAAAAGGATAAAAAGCAGACAATATATCATCAACATCCATCAAGACTCATACCATCAAATCAATATCAGAGTTCTATTAGTGAGGAACCTAACTAGGAGTTTTTCTAACCGACAACCAACACCTATGAGTCGGTGATGATACAACGAAGCGATGCCATTGCTACATCCATCCAGTACCCTGCCTGGGTTAAAGGACATCACCATTAGTGGATCCACAAGAAATAACATCCGTCCTCTTTTGGGACAAAGGAAACATACGTATTATGGTTCGATCCTCTCTCTTACGCAGGCCACGTACTTAATGAGTTCGAGTGGGACTTACTCTCACCCATTTTGGTGCTCAATACTCCTCTCAGAACTTGACATGCTCATAAAACATCATCATCGGTCCCATAGAAAAATAGTACATCAAAATCAACATCAACTCATCTCGTAATCAGCAACATCAACATCATCTCATCAATATCAACATCATGGACTCGAAATATTCTTTTTTAATTTAGCTTCAAGTTTTAAGACTCATGAACATCACTCTCATCAACATCATCATCAAGACTCTCAACAATTTGGACCACAATTACAACATCACAAACATCATTGTCATCAAGGCTCTAGACTCATCCCCTAAGTTCATTCTTTTATTCTTGAGTAAAATAGACATAGAATTTTGTAAAAATCATTCATGAAAATAACTTATGTAGTAAATTAAGTTTATGATGATCATAAATTTGAGAAAAATACATGAATTAAGAAGAATCTTAATAGAATACTCGAGGATTTTTACATATAACTCATCATCTTCAATCATAGACTCAATTTACTCAAAGGGGGCACATGGAAGAAAAATCATATGCTTTAGGTTAGCCTTATATACCTGGAAAGTTGATATTACAATCAAAATCTATGAGTATTCATTTTCTTGGAGAAAATTCTTGATCTCGGTAGTTCTTTTAGAGTGGAAGAACTTGGAAAGACATTGTTTGAAGGGATTCTCTTTGATTCTTGAATTCTTGACTTAGAATATTTAGAGTTCTTGATGAAGAACCCTAATTCATTAAAAGAAAGATCAAAAAATCCTTTTTGGGGATGCTTGAATTTGTTTTGTTGAAACCCTAGGTTATGCTTTAAGATTCTATTAGGGATTCATGAATAGCTAAAGAAATTTAGGTTGGGTAGCTTAAAGTTTATGAAGAATAAATCACTTTGATGATGAATTTTGAAATTCTATCCTAACTTGATGACTTTCTTGATGATTTTTGAGCGTTTATGTTTAGGAATGAAAGAGAGGGTTTTAATAATGAAAACTAACGTTTTATGCGTTTTGGGACCTTAAATAGACCCCCAAAGATTTTAGGATAAAAGTACCCTAAAAATAAAATAAAGGGATGTCATTTAGCTTATCCAGAAAAGGTTCGCGATAGGTTCACGATGTGGAGCTGTCGCGGATCATCAGACAGCTCTGCAGGTCTTTAGTAAAATAGTCATAACTTTCTACTCTGAACTCTGATTAAGGCGAAATAAGATGCGTTGAAAAACTAATTCAAAGATCTTTAATTTGATATATTAAGTTTCACCTAACTCATTATACTTTTGGAGATATGGTCATTTGAAGTTGACCCTTCTATCAACTCATACGAAAACTTGGTAGAAATTCTTTGGACTTGACCTGATGTAAAAAATCCTTTATAATTCTGAATCACATCTAATATACTTTAAATACTTGGGAATTGATCCTAGCATGAATATACAACCTAAAAGTTGTTGGTCCATCTAATTTTGATAAAATGTTACATTAGAACTGCAACATTTTATCATCTCCAATTCTATTCCCACACTAAGAAATTAATTTTAACATCTATGCTCAAGTAAGAATTATCAATTAAAATCGTATATCATATGAAGGATGAGTTAATTTTAGTTAAAAAAGTTTGGGTGTAACATTATCTCCCCCTTGGGATCATTCGTTAAACTCTCGACTCCTCATCAATCTTAAACCATCTTTATTCAGACTCAGGAATTGACATATCAACTCAAATAGACAAATCGGTTCAAATCAGGAGTAAATATATTATCTTAGACATTCTCGCCATCAAGCACGAATGGAACGTCAGAACTGAATCCATTTGAATCATTTGAACACCTCGACAATCAGTCTTTCGAACTCAGGAAGGAAGCCGTCAACTCTAACCGAGAATAGGACCATCATATAAACAAGACTCTGAGGACACTCTCATGCTCAAGTCCCCACCTTAATTGTGCTCCTTTTCATGGCACTCTACTCCATCAATGCAAGCTCAGAGCTCTTATTCAGACCTCTAGCTAACCACCTCTTCTTCTTCTATTCAAGCCTAGTTCTAAGCCTCAAGGTTCTATTCCTTAGATGATCATATTCAGATAAAGCTAATCCTCCATACTCAGCTCTATATTTGAAACCCTTATTAGGAAGTCTTCAATAGTCTATCATCCATACTCGCACAATAACAACCACATATTCAAGCCTATCACCCTAACCACTTTAACTATATCTTAGAATTTTTCAAGCCTACTTGGCACTTCTACCTCCACCATTCAATGAGCTCTCACTCAAAGTCACACCATCATACTCTTACCTATCTATTACGCATCATACGATCTCATCTCTTTCCTCCTCCCCATCTCTATCCCTACATGACACAAGTTTAACACCAATATCACAATGAAAAATACATTCGCTCCTCCTCATCTACCCTCACTCTCAGTCTACTATTATCAGCATCACTATTTGGACGTGGAGGAACTCATCATCTCCCTCTTTGACGAAACCCCCAAACTACTACCTCTCCATGCAAAATAAACACGATTATACCTCTAAAACATGATACTCTACATCATACCATCAACAATGGCATAACAAGCCGAAGGTCAGTGCACACACAAGATGATATCAGAATCAAGAACTCTCACTCCATAGTAACCTGTACTTAGAGAATACTGCTCGTCATTATCACTTTAGTACACTCGCATAATAGCAACCACAAATTTAAGCCTACCATAGAAGCTCACACCCTCGACCGCATGGACTCTTACCACGGGAGATACTAATATGGTTTTACCTATCTATTAGACTCCTCACAATTTCTCTAATTCATCCTCCTCATCTATAACCTTGAAAGGAAATGGCATCACATCATCATCAAAATTAAGAACTCTCATTCTCTCTTGAATTCTTCCATCTCAAGCTCTTCTCCTCTTCTCTCAAGCCCTAGTCTTGTTTAATTGTTAGAAAACGACTTAGAATGGGGTTTTAGACCCTTTTTACGTTCAAACCAACCAATTTGATTGCATATTGAGTTTAGGAAGGGTTGAGGATTGACTGGAATGTCCCTTACAAAGTTTAGAAATTTTCCAAGTTCGGAATAACCCAGTCCGCAATGTGGACTGATCGCGCACCAGTGTATTTTTCTCTGAAATTTTTCTGAACGGGGTTTTCCAATTATGTCAAAAATTTTGAAAAAAACACAAGTGTCACTCTGCTACAGGTGCGCGACGTGCCTCTGTCGCGCATCGACACTATTTCGGTGTTCGAATAAAAAAATTATCTTTTGATCCAGTAGCTCTAAAAAAAAGTCCGAGACCATTTTCCCACTCAATTTTTTGTGATGATCACAAATCCAGCCTTGAATTTTCCATACGAGCATTGAAAGATGTGTTACGCGCATACCCCTTCTTTAGGGTTATTTTGGTAATTTTACCGAGCGTTACATCATCTCTCCCTTAGCTCTCAAGGACATTACTCTAAGTTTGTAAATCGATTCCTCTACTAGGCTATAAGCATATACCTCCACACGGTCAAGGAATCACTATCCACAAGAATATCTTAAACTCTTCTGTTATACTTTAGTCGCATACATATAAGTAGCCACTCAGACTCTTTTCAATGCTATCACTCTTAGCTCTTTCCAGTCTCTATGGAAATCTCTCTATATTTGTTATTCATATTGCATACATAATCATTTCCGACAACTCTTACAATCTAACCTCTTCTTTTGCCTACTAACGCGTAACTTCTGTGCTCCCATAAATTTAATTGCATATGAATTAGTCTATCATGGAAAACTTGTCATCATCTATCGATAATCACCAAAGCAATTTAGCTACTCGTGATGACAAAGATTACTTACATCAGCCTACTCCACATCGACGGCTCAAATATACTATCTGGATTCTTATAGCGGTCATAACTTAGAGTTTCACACATCTTTACATAATCATGGATACATATCTCAAGCCTCTTCTTATCTATTGAGCTATCCTCAACTTCCTCGTCTTACCCAAGGTGCACTTGTACCTTGCCCATAGCATCACTTCCTCACAAGTCAACACCTTCTTCTTGAGCATACACTATGGAAAGCCTCTTAGAGAAAATCTCCAACTAAGACTATCATTTTCACGATGTTGTCTCCTCTTTAACACTACTCCTCAAAATTCAAGGTTAGGGTCTAGCACTAACATGTACATTACACACCTCTCTAATGCTAACTTACAACTACTAGATAAAGATTTAGAGAAACATAAGCCAACTAATATCTCATAACATGTATTCAATCAACACATCCCTTCCTCACAACTCAATACCACTCACCTATTCAATCATATCTTCTTATCTGACTAAGCTCATAACTCGGTGAGTTTCATGAACTCTTAATTAAAAACCATAAGGTTAATTTAGATCTATCACATCGAAAACACTCTTTTCCCCTATTCAACATCTACACTTCACCCTCAATAGTATGAATACTATAAAACATCAACATAACTTCCTTCTAGTTTGAGCACGCTCTACCACATTTTAACAATAACTCTTCCTATATAACTCATCATGAAAATCGTAGGGTACTTACAACCCTTTCATCAAACTTATGGCAATTGACTCACCACCTCATTACTTACCTAATAAATATGTAACTCTAACTGCAAGCCTCAATCAGCCATCACTCTTGCTATCTCATCCCTTCTTTTCATCATTATCCTTCTAATTCTGGGATGATTTGATTCTACTTAGGGTTTATAAGACCTCACATGTCACTCTTAGGTGGTAACATTATACTCTTTAGAGACATAAATTCCTCTCTCATGGATCATGTTGGAAGCAAGTTTTGAATAAAAGAGAGTTTGCGTACAACTAGATCTAACTCAAATGCACGATTTATATGAGTAATAGTGCACTCTTTCTAGTCAATCAAATTCACATACTAGTGGGCTTCTCTAAAGACTGGTGCAGTCTCTCTACCATTTTGATTACTTTATCGCAGAAGATCTCATCTGTAAGAGTTTGAAAATTACTGTCTCTATCGCCTTGTGGATGAGGCATAGTCGAGAGGTTTATAGCAGTGTATGAATCATCGTAGATTTCTTAGGAAATAGCTCTATCATATGATTCAAAATTTGAAAGAAGGGAAACTTTTCCTAATGTCCTATAGCATCCCTATTATGGATGTGGCGCACTTCACATAATAATAAGGACTCTACAAAACACAGCTTCATAGACTCCCTAGGACACTTGAACTCTGTGCTCTGATACCAAGTTTGTCACGCCTCGGGAGGATACCCTTGGTGTGGCCGGCACTTAGAGACTATTACTAGTCCCCGAATGAACCACTTGGCCTCATCGTCACCTCATACTCAACAACGGGAGGGACATTCTCAAGGAAAAGACTGTAATGTAATTAAAGTTATTAAGTCTTGATATAAAGAAGAGTTGGAAAAGAAGCAATACTCAACATTATCTACTCAATGTCTATGAAGCCTCTACCTCTAACATCTAGATGGTACCATGACAGGCCATGGTTACCCAACTCAAAAAAATAAAATACTAACTCAAGTTAGATAATAATTATATAAAAATCCTCCAAAAACAAGAAGGTCTCACCGATCAGCTGTATGCGAGTAGATCTTCAACGAAGCACCTGTTGATGATCTCTAATACCTGCCTCTGCATCATAAAATGATGCAGTCTAAAAGGGGACATTAGTACATGGAATGTACTTGTATGTAAAATAGCTGAATGAAACAGAAACATGTAGAATAATATAGGCATAACATCAACTTAACATCATACTCCATCAGAATGTCAATTGTCTATCTAAAGCAAGAATAAAGAGTAGACAAATGACTCATCAACATCTCATCTCAACATCATCAATACATCAGACTCAGCTCAAGAAAACTCGACTCCACTCAACTCGAGGGACCAATGCCATATAGGACAAGGATAAAGAGTAAACAATATATCATCAACATCCATCAAGACTCATCTCATCACATCAACATCAGAGTTCTATTAGTGAGGAACTTAACTGGGAGCTTCTCTAATCGAAAACCATCACCTATGAGCCGGTGATGATACAACGAACCGATGCCTTTGCTACATCCATCCAGTACCCTGCCTGGGGTAAAGGACATCACCATCAGTAGATCGACAAGAAATAACATCCGTCCTCTTTTAGGACAAAGGAAACATCCGTATTATGGTTCGATCCTCTCTCTTACATAGTTAATGAGTTCGAGTGGGACTCACTCTCACCCATTTTGGTGCTCAATACTTCTCTCAGAACTCGACATGCTCATAAAAACATCATCATCATCGGTCTCATAGGGACATAGTACATCAACATCAACATCAACATCATTATCAACATCAACTCATCTCATCAACATCAACATCATCTCACCAATATCAACATCATGGACTCGAAACATTCTTTTAGGATTTAGTTTAAAGTTTTAAGACTCATGAACATCACTCTCATCAACATCATCATCAAGACTCTCAACAATTTGGACCATAATCACAACATCATCATCGTCAAGGCTCTAGACTCATCCCCTAAGTTTATTCTTTTATTCTTGAGTAAAATAGACATAGAATTTTGTGAAAATTCATTCATGAAAACAACTTATGTAGTAAAGCATGTTTTTGAGGATCATCAATTTAAGAAAAACACATGAATTAAGAAGAATCTCAATAGGATACACATGGATTTTCACATATAACTCATCATCTTCAATCATATACTTAATTTACTCAAAGGGGACACATAGAAGAACAATGACATGCTTTAGGTTAGCCTTAAATACCTGGAAAGTTGATATTACAATTGAAATTTGATGAATACTCTTTTTCTTGGAGAAAATCCTCGATCTCAGTAGTTCTTTTAGAGTGGAAAAACTTGGAAAGATATTGTTTGAAGGGCTTCTCTTTGATTCTTGAATTCTTGACTTAGAATCTTTAGAGTTCTTGATGAAGAACCCTAATTCGTGAAAAGAAGAACAAAAAAAAAATCCTTTCTCGGGATTCTTAAATTCATTTTGTTAAAACCCTAGGTTATGATTTAAGATTCTATTAGGGATTCATGAATAGCTAAAGAAATTTAGGTTGGGTAGCATAACTTTTATGAAGAATAACTCACCTTGATGATGAATCTTGAAAGTTAATCCTAACTTGATGACTTTTTTGATGATTCTTGAGCGTTTATGTTTAGGAGTGAAGGAGAGGGTTTTAATTATGAAAACTGATGTTTTATGCATGTTGCGACCTTAAATAGACCACCAAAGGTTTTATGATAAAAGTACCCTCAAAATAAAATAAAGGGACATCATTTCGCTTATCTAGAAAGGTTTGTGATAGGTCCGCGATGCGGAGTTGTCGTGAATCTTCAGACAGCTCTGCAAGTCTTCTGTAAAATAGTCATAACTTTCTAATCCGAACTCTGTTTAAGGCAAAATAAGATGCGTTGGAAAGCTAATTCAAATATCTTTAATTTGATATATTATGGGTCACATAACTCAGTATACTGTAGGAGATATGGTCATTTGAAGTTGACCCTTCTATCAACTCATAGTAAACTTAGTCTGTAGAAAATCTTTGGACTTGACTTGATGTAAAAGATCCTTTATAACTCTAAATCACATGTAATATACTTTAAATACTTGGGAATTGATCCTAGCATGTATATACAACCTAAAAGTCATTGGTCCATCTAGTTTTAATAAAATGTTACATTAGAACTGTGACCTTTTATCATCTCCAATTCTATTCCACACTAAGAAATTAATTTTAACATCTATGCTCAATTAAGAACTACTAATTAAAATCGTATATCATATGAATGATGACTCAGTTTTAGTTAAAACAAAATTTGAGTGTTACATAACATGATCATATAAAAGATGTAAAATGTGTTGAGACACTGTTCGAATAGAATCAAAAAGAGCTAGACTAAAAAATGAGTAAAATTAGAGAGATGTAGGCTAGCCTTTAGAAAGATATAAGAACAAAGACATTCAATCTAATGGTAAAGGCCAAAAATGTATCTTTCGAGAAAGTGGAGAATTGAATTCAGAGACACGTGGTTCCATCTATTTTACTTTGATTATTGTGATAATGTTACGTATCATTGATCTAGATTGAAAAACTATTGGTTTGTTAACACCCAATTTTGTCCCTCCTTTCTTCTAATTTATTTTCTCGAGTTTCTAAAGTACTATAAGTCATATGCTTTATATTTCAATAGTGTTTTTGTTTATTATTATTATTACCATTATTATCTATTAGATACTATTACTGCTCTTACTCTAATTTTCATTATTCTTATTTTTACTACTTTCAACATTACATTTCTTATAATCAAAGTGACTATTTTTATCATAGTATCATTTTCTTTAAAATAAATTATTGTTACTTTATTTCAAATTTTATAATGTTGAATTAATTATAACTCGATATTTATGTCAATAATATTTTAAATTATTAACGATGAATTTCATAATATTAGTACTTTACTTTATATATTTTTATTATTAGTAAGTTTTATAATATAACATATATTGTATCGATTATAAGATAGAATCAACCCACATATTTATGTTTGAATAACCTAAGAAGTCTCTTCACTTCCTAGTTATAACCACACTCATTTTCTTTTCCTTTTTTTTTCTCTCCCTTTTTTTCGAGCAAAACTGAAAATGCTCCTTCCTCCATGGATGAAATTGTTGCTCCATTTTTGTGCAACCTCTGTCCCAGGCTCTTCAACATGTCAAATTTCACAAAGATAGTATGATTTCAGTGTTTCTCTTTCAGACTCTTTCCTCTCTTTTTCTGATTGCTCTTCCATGGAGTCACATGACGACAAACTTCAAACGTTCAGATTCAAATTCAAGTTTTAACCAAGTTTGAAATCTGAATGAATTTAATATCCCACCTAAAACACAAACCCAAGCTCTTCATTGCCTATAAATAGTCACATTCTAACATTTTGCTCTAAAAGATCTCGTCCTAGCATTCTCTTTCAATCTCAATCAAAACCTAGTTTTAAAATTGCTCAAGTTCATTATTGTTTGAACATAGACTTGTGGTCCAAACGCCCTATTCACTGCCAAGAAACAAGTAAAGCCTTTCTTAGCTTTGTTCTGATGTTCTTTGTTTCCCTGTTTATGAGTTGTTCATTTTTTTCCTCCTAATGCTGAACTGTTATTTGCTGATCATTTGGCTAGGAATTCTTAGCATCTTTCTTTGACTAATTGTTGGTATATTTGTTGTTCCTGTAATCTTAAATGATGAATTCACTTAGTATACTTGATCGTTTCTTGTTGTTTATTCCATTGTGCACATAGAATATGTTGTCTGGCAGAGTGTGAGTCTTTACATTCAGAGTAAAGCTCTTGCTTTATCTCAAGCATATTTACGCTAGGTATGATTCTTGATTAGTGTAGATGACTCTTTAATTATAATTTCTTTATGTTCATGACAGTTTAAGTCCTCTTCTTTGCACCAGTCAAGGGTCAAGTCCCCATGTTTGGCTAGATCAGTTCAGATCTCATCTCTTCTATGGATCAATGTGAGTACAACTCTTTGGTTGTCCAGATTTAAGGTTTGACATGTCTGATCAATTGATATTGCTGGCCTACCTATACGTCTAGCTATTTTGTGTTGTTCGGTACAACCTCTTGTTTAATGGATATCGTTTTGAACTTTGTTCTTGGTTATCTTGTGAATCATAATTTCAAAATAAGTATCCCTACAACCCCTTCGCCTATCAAATCACTTTTCCAATAAGACTATTATTTCTTGAGTTTTTCTTGTTAAGCAATATGACCAAGGCTATTCTATTTTGGTAATGTAAATCATGTATAAAATAATAGTAGCTTTTATTGGGTTTTGATGGGTCATAAAAACTCGTTTGGATTTCAAATTGTCTTTTCTAAATGATTTGCTTATGGCTTATCCTAGCAATTTTATCAAAAAGTGGAGTATTGCTCATCTTTTAGTATCAAAACTTCCACTTCACTTTTTACTAGTTTCCTTCACTTGCCTGCTGTAAATATTGGTTACATGATTTTAAAATGTGTGGTTCGAATTAAGCATAAGTTAATTGATTAGCAAAACTCGTCTGTACAATGCTTTGAATGCATACATTTGGTTGGATAACTTGCAAGTCAATATGTGGTTACTGATAATATTATATATTTTTATTTATAGCTCTCTTATATGCTTTAATTCTTAGTTTGAGCTCACCTAGTCATTTCTTAGGAGTTTTTGGAATATAGCATGTTAATGTCACTTGTTTAGCTTAACTTGTATTTTCAGTGGCTTAGTTGTGTCATCACCAAGTGTCCAGTGCAGTAGCCTTGTTTCTCCTTCTAGGTGACAAAAAATGTCTGATTGTTTTAGCCTTATATGTTAAAAATCTGATTTGAATCTGGATGAGTTGAATAAGAGCAATTTGAGTTTATGCTATCTGGTGTTGATCTTTTAGTTTCCCCCGGTCTTGGTTCTTGTCAAATTAAATGTTAAAGGTTTGAAATCCTCAAATTCATGAATGGCTATTCTTTGTTGTTTCATACATCTTTCTATATTTTAATTGTTAAGTACGAAGTTCTTAGTTAAATGTTAGAGTTATACTTATATACGAGCCGTAATAGTTATTCTTTTTTCATTTGTTTCATGTGAATCCGCCCTCAAGTCCAACTGGGCTCTACTTCATTGCATTTCTCGGGTTGAGTTAAACTCAATGTCTTCGAGTCAACCTCGCCAATTTAGATGTGTCTTGGAGTGAAAGAAAAACAATTATTTGGGTTAAAACCAAGTAATCTAAAGGAGGGGAAAATCATATGAGTGAAAAATTGAATTTGAAATCCAATTATGTAGTAACAATGATAGCAAATTACGACAAGTTCATCCCCCAAAATGATTGAATACAGGCTGAAAATTTCAATTCTCTTATTCACTGCTAGTGTTTACTTTATTATTTTTATTGTGGTTGTTAACTTGCTAACATTTTTAATTATTACTTTTTATTTTTTTAATAAAAGAGACTTAGATGAACCCTTGAGAGATTTTAAAAACGTTTCGTTCACCACTTTATTACTCGTGTACTTAAAAGTATTCAATTTGCAAAAATTCATTTTAATTAGGCAAATTAATCTAAAGAAATGAGAGTCATTCATGTTCTTTCGTAGTCATTGAAAAGCTTTGAATCCATGTTCATGAGGTTGAACTAACCATTTAGTTCAAAATCTTGACTCAGATAAATTGTTAAGCCGATTTTTTTTTTACACTTTGAATTGTTTAATTTTCAGTTATTTTTAAATATAGATTCTTAAAAATTAAAAGGAGAGAGTTTTTCTTTTGAAACTAGCTAAACTTTATACACATCAGTCAACTTTAAAAAAAAGAAAGCTTTTAAGAATGACAAATTTGTTTAGAGTTTTAAGTTTCTTTGTTAAAATTGGTCAGCTTTTCACTAAGAATTCTTTTGGTAGAAAAACTATCTTAAAGACCATAAAATCTGACCTTGATGAATGATTTTAATTTCTTTTCAAAAATGCATCTTAAAATGTGTTATGAGCTTAGTGGTCCGAAGTACTCATAAGGTCAATGATTTGAAAATCTAAATAAAGTTTCATTTTTTATTTTTTTTTATTTATTTTTAAAAATATTTTGAGGCACAAATTTTTGTACTTAATATTCAGTTGCTTGTCATAAATTTCTTTACACTGCAAGAATGTTTTAAATATTTTCAAATGCATAAAAATGTTTTGAGAAGTCTTAAGCATTAAATATTGGTGAAAGTTTTTTTGTTTCAAAAAAATGTGTTTTTAAACTTTTTTCTTGCTTCATTAAGCATGGCTAATGCATGAGTAAAAAGGATCAAATTTCTATTTTGCTTAGTAAAATTGTTTTTAGTAAATGTCCTATGTTTTAGAAAAACATCTAATTTCAAATAAAATTTTAAGAAAAATCATCAAGGGTTCATGTATGTAAACTCTTGAACCATCAACTCATCTATGACCATCTATGGACACATGAGAGAACTATCCCATGCTTTTAGTTTAGCCTTGCATACGTATGATGAAGCTATCAATCAGTCACGTCAAAGATTTCTTCTCAAATCTCTCAAACTCAAGCTCTTTGCCTTTATCCTCAAGCCCCAGCCTTGTTAGATTATGGAATAGGACATAGAATGGGGGGTTTTAGACCCTTTTTATGTCAAAACAACTTTATTAGATCGTGTATAGAGTTCAGGAGGGGTTGAGAATAGACCAGAATGCCCTTCGTGAAATTTAGAAATTTTTAGCACAGAAAAGACCTAGTCCGCAACGCGGACTAGTCGCGTCTTGTGTATTTTCAGAAAAAGTTTCTGAATGACTTTTCTCAATCTCGTCAAAATTTTTCAAAAAAATATAAGTGCTGGTCCGCGATGGAGGCGTGACACGCTCCCGTCGTGCACCAACACTATTTTGTGCTTCAGATAAAAAAAATTATCTTTTCATTGGGTTGCTCTAAAAATCGACCGAGACCATTCTCCCACTTAATTATTCGTGCCGATCACAAATCCAGGCTTGGATTTGCTATACAAGCATTAGAAGATGTGTTACGCGCATATCCTCTCCCTAGGGGCATTTTGATAATTTCACCGGGCCTTACATCATCTCCCCCTTGGGATCATTCATCCTCGAATGATGGGTAAAGGTGGATATCAAGGCACCAATAGACTTAAGACTCATCTCAACACTCAACTCAATCAATTAAACTCTTGACTCTTCCTTGACCTTAATCAATACTACTCAGACTTAAGGATCGAATGTCACATCAAGAATAGACCAATCAATTTAGTGAAGGGTAAGAAATTTACCTTCAACACTCTCATCATCTGGAATGAATAGGTATGGATATTTGGTCTTCATCTCTTCCTCAGCTTCCCATGTGGCTTCCTCAATGAATTAATTTCTCCATAGGACTTTGACTGAGGCTATCTCTTTGATCCTCAACTTAAAAATCTGTCGATCAAGGATTTGAATCAGAACCTTTTCTTAAGATATACTATATTTCAGTCTAATGCTATCAACAAGGATCACCAAGGCAGGATCTCTCAAGCATTTCTTCAACATCGACATATGGAATATCGGATGGACTCCATCTAACTCGGAAGACAACTCTAACTCACAAGAAACCTTCCCAATCCTCTTCACAATCTGATATGGTCCAACATAGCATGGACTTAACTTTCCCTTCTTCCTAAATCTGCTAACACCCTTCATAGGTGACACTTTTAAATACACCCAATCATCTACTTCGAACTCTAAGTTTTTTCTTCTCACATTGGTATAAGATTTCTTGTGACTCTGGGCGATCTTCATTCTCTCTCTGATGACCTTGACCTTTTTCATCGATTGGTGGACAAGATCAGGCCTGATCAACTCCACTTCTCCTACCTTAAACCACCCAATCGGTGATCTACATCTCCTCCCATACAAGGCTTCATAGGGAGCCATGTGAATGCTTGCATGATAACTATTGTTATATGCGAATTCAATCAATCGTAGATAATCATCCCAATTCCCCTTGAAATCAAGAACACAGGCACTCAACATATCCTCTAATGTTTGGATCGTGTGCTATGCCTGACCATCTGTCTGTGGATGAAAGTCTGTGCTTAGGTTCACCTTAGTACCCAATCCTTTTTTGAACTATCTTCAAAATTGAGAGGTACATTGAGCTCCTCTGTTCGATATGATAGACAAGGGAAACCCATGCAGCCTCACAATCTCTTGGATGTACAACTTGGCGTACTCCTCCGCAGTGTTAGTTGTCTTAACTTCCAAGAAGTGAGCCAATGTAGTCATCCTATCCATAATCACCCATATCGAATCATGTTGCTTTCGAGACCTTGGTAGACTAGTAATGAAGTCCATATTAATAATCTTTTTCTTCCATTTCGGAATCTCAAAGTTCTAAGCCAATCCGCATGGCTGTTAATGCTCAACTTTCACTTACTGGCAATTCGGGCATTTTGAAATGAACTCCGCCCAGTGTCCCTCTTCATTCCACTCCACCAATAGACCTCTCTCAAGTCTTGGTACATCTTGGTAGAGCCAAGATGAATGGAATACCTAGTGTTATGGGCTTCCGCTATGATTCTATCTCGAATGCCATCAACTTTTGGAACACACAATCTACTTTGGTACGTCAACACTTCATCTACTCCTTTGGAGAAAACCATCACTTTCTGTTTGTGGACAGCCTCTTTCAATTGGAGTATGACAGGATCTTGGTCTTGCTTTTCCTTTACCTCCGCTACTAAGGATGAAGCAGACCCATTTTGAACATTGACTCCTCCTTCATTATTCTCCTCAAGTTCAACTCCCAATCGAGCCAATTGATGTACTTTCTCGTCTAACTCCTTCTTTCCTTCCTCCACATGGATTGTAATACCCATTGACAACCTGCACAGAGCGTCAACAACAATGTTAGATTTACCTAGATGGTAGTGAATGCTCATATCATAATCCTTGAGAAACTCCAACCATTTTCTTTGTCGCATGTTGAGCTCTTTCTGATTGAAGACATACTGTAAGCTCTTGTGGTCAGTGAACACATCCACATGCACTCCATACAAGTACTGGTGCCAGATTTTAAGTGCAAACACCACTGCTGCCAACTCGAGATCATGGGTTGGATAGGGCCTCTCATGAACTTTAAGTTGTTTGGAAGCATAGGCTATCACCTTCCCTTTCTACATTAGTACACATCCCAATCCAACCCTCGAAGCATCATAATGAATTACAAAGTCCTCTATCCCTTCGGATAAGGTTAGGACTGGTGCAGTAGTCAATCTCGTCTTCAATTATTGGAAACTCTTCTCATATTCCTCGGACCATTGAAACTTGACCTTTTCTTGAGTCAATTTAGTCAATGGTGCAGATAGTAAAGAAAATCCCTCAATACACCTGCGGTAGTAACCTATCGACCCCAAAAAGCTTCTTATGTCAGTGGAAATGGTTGGTCTGAGCCAGTTCTTAACCGCTTCAATCCTTTGGGCATCCACTCGAATACCATCGCCGGAAATAACATGGCCTACAAAGGCCGTTGACAAAAGCCGAAACTCACACTTTGAGAATTTTGCATACAACTTATGGTCCTTAAGAGTTTGGAGGACAACTCTAAGATGATTAGCATGCTCCTCCTCACTTCTTGAATATACCAAAATGTCATCGATGAACACAATCACAAACATATCAAGATATTGTCTGAATACTCTATTCATCAAGTCCATAAGGGCTATGGGTGCGTTCGTCAACCCAAAAGACATGACTATGAACTCAAAATGGTCATATCTAGTCCTGAAGGCTATCTTTGGAATGCCATATTCCCTCACTTTCAACCGATGATAGCCAGATCTGAGGTCTGATGCTTAAAACATGGAATTTTGTGTGTTCTCAAAGCGATATTCATAGGTTTCAAGTGTTTTTATGTTGATTTTGCAGGATTATAAGATTTGATATAATTTTGGAAAAATTTCTATAGAATTGAAGTTTTTGGTGATTTACGGAGAACCTTACAAGCCGTTGTTCACTCCATGGGTCGTAAGTTGTTTTTGTGAGTTAGATCCAGTGAAGGGCCAAGTTTAAGATGTTACATCCATGAGTTGGCAGACGATCCAAAGATCTCTTCACGACCCAAAAGGTGCTTTTGTAGGTCGAAGATTAGAAAACATGTCGAATACTAATGTATTGTAAGACGAAGTCATTTATGAGTTGTAAGTCAGATGACGAGTCGTAGATAAGGTCATGCCTGGAGTGTCAAAGTCTTAAAGAGTTTCATTAAAGTTAGCAAACAAAACCTTCTACTGGCCATAAGTCCTAAGACAGCTCGTGAGAAGGTCTCGTAGGTCGAAGCCTGTTTTTGGAAAGAGCAGAGTACTAAGCCCAGGTACAGGCTGTGTGTTCACCCATGACCAATAACTTCGTCTGTAAAAGTTTTCATAACCAATTTTCCTATTTTATATTGGATTTGTATTTTACTTATTATAAATAGTGTTTCCTAGGATTTTCTTGAAGAGAGATGCACGAAAGAGGACAGAAATGACTTGGGAATTCATATTTTGTGATTTTTATATTGAGATTATTACACTATGATTTCTTGTGGAGAATTTCGGATTTCTTGTTCATTAATTCATCATTGTAAGTGTTTTATTATGATCTTTCGTAACATGATTCTGTCATATACATTGATCATGCATAGCTAAATTCACAACTAGAGTTGTTGGAACTATGAAGACTAACAAGGTATACATAATTCTTGGAAAGTGTGCATGTATGTATTAAATAATCCATTCTTTAATAATGCTTTTTAATAGTTGCCAACGTTACAACTCGCTTAATTCTTACTTGCTGGGTGAAGGTGGTAAATGAATGGGATAAGGGAATAATTAACAGGATTCAATGTGATCCCTCTCGTCTAATCAATCTAACTGGATCAACTGGTGGTTTGACTGGAACAAAAGGTAAGGGTTAGTATTAATACTCTGCAGGGATGGATTAAATTATGTAGTGAAATTTACCTATCGCCTGGATCAAAGGGTTTGGTAAGCATAACTTACCAATTCTTCATACTACACACAAGAAAATATTATGATTATTTGGCTATACTAAGTTAAGTATCCATGGGGAATACAATATGCTAGTTACTTCTCTCATTGAATTAACATTTGCTTCTAGTTTAGGTTTACTTACTGCATTTGTGACCCTCCCCCCTCGGGATATAAGTAGGTTAATTCATTTGAATTGCGCGTAATACTCAAAGTCCAGACCATATTCCCTATGGATTCGACCCTGACCTTGGTTAGGTTATATATTTTGACAACAATCTATGTTTCCTTCAAAGGGAGGTGTAGTTTGGGAAACATCAGAGTTCATGGTTGGTGACATGGTTTGGTTGAAAGTCTCACCATTAAAGGGTGTTATGAGATTCGGGAAGAAAGTTATGCTTAGTCCGAAAATCATTGGTCCTTTTGAGATCCTTGATAGAGTGGAAATGGTGGCTTATATACTTTCCTTAAGACCAACCTGTCTTCTGTCCATCCTGTCTTTCATGTTTCAATGTTGCGGCATTATATTAAAGACGATTCTCATGTGATTTCTATGGATTCAATTTGGTAATTCCCTAGTTTGACTTATGAGGAGTAGCTGGTAGCCATTTTGGATGGGTGAGAAAGTTGAGGACCTAGAAGATCGCGTCAGTAAAGGTCCAGTGGAACTATAAGCTCGAGGGTGAGGCTACATAGGAGATAGAATTGGATGTGTGCTTGATACCCTCAGTTTTTTGAGCCTACAGGCATGTCCCTTATCTCATATTCGAGGATGAACATTGTTTTAAGTAGTGGATGATGTAATGACCTTGAAGGTCATTTTTGGTATCTTTGATCAAATTTCTATGTATGGAACTGACGATACGTTGAGGTGAGTAGATTATTGACCCATCAATGCCAGTTGATGATGATGAGGTTCTTGAGGAGATGGTGGATAGTAAGGATGTAGATACCATCCTTGTTTACCGACCATACATTGTCTAACCAAATCTAATTCTCTTTCGATACATTCCTCAAAAAATCTGATTCTTGCAGATTTTCCCCCCAACTAACGAAGAGATGCTAGTGCCAAGGATGGGGTGAGTGATGAGGTAATGAAACTAAAGAAGTTGAAACTCATACCTATACCTCCCCTTCCTTTCCATCAGAGGCTAAAAAAGAAGGAGGATGAAGGTAAGTTTCAACACTTCATCTCCTTGTTGAAGTAGCTTGCGATCAATATTTCTCTCATTGAGGCTTTGGATTAAAAAACTGGATATGCATAACTTATGAAGAACCTAGTGATGAAAAAGAGGATTGTGAGCAAGATCATTCCCAAGAGCTTTAGCATTGTAGTGTGATTGTAACAAGGTCCTTGGTGTAGTAGAAAGAAGACCCCGGAGCATTCACCATCCCTTGCACCATTGGAGATGTGGAATTTGCAAAGGCATTATGTGATTTAGGTGCCAACATCATTTTAATGCCTCTTGTAATATTCAAGAGGTTAGAATTGGGAGCCCCTACTCCTACAGGCATGCGGTTATTGATGGCAAACAAGACAGTGAAGAAGCCTGTGGGGATATTGTATGACTTTCTTCTCAAAAAGAAAAAGTGTATATTCCCTGCAGACTTCATGATTCTTGATTTGAGGTTGACGTTGAAGTTCCAATCATCTTGGGAAGGGCCTTCCTAGCCACTGGACAAGTGCTAGTAGACAGGAGTTGGGATAACTCAAGTTCATATTGGGTAATGACGAGGTCGTGTTCAATGTCTACCAATATGTGAAGAAAACTGATGATCTGAATGTAGTCTCTGTCATTGAAAGTGTTGATGAGGTGCAATAAGAGGTACCAATTGAGGAAAGGTTGGGTGTTGAAAACCTGGAAACTATGTTAGTGAACTTCGAGAGTGACAACATCTGTGGCTATGAGGAGACAGTAAAGGCCCTAGGAGTATCTGGTTTCACTAGACATCAGGCTAAGCTTGAGTTGGACTTAAAGAATCGAGAGTCACCACCCAATAGACCATCTATAGAGAAGCCACCGGTGTTAGAGTTGAAAGCTCTTCAAACCCATCTGAGGTATGTATTTTCGGGTACTAACAATACTTTACCTATCATTATTGCTGCAGATCTTAATCATGAACAGATGGATGCACTGATCTCGGTACTCAAGAAATTCAAAATGGCTATTGGATGGACAATTGTAGACATCACTAGCATGTTGTGCACATTAAAGATTCAGCTTGTCAAAGACTATAAACCAAATATTGAGCACCAAAGATGCCTTAACCTACCAATGCAAGAGGTCATGAACAAAAAGATCATTAAGTGGTTAGACGCCAGTGTGATGTATCCGATTGTTGATAGTGAATGGGTGAGTTGGATCCATTGTGTTCCTAAGAAAAGAAGTATCATCGTGGTCCCAAATGGTAGCTATGAGTTATTCCCCATGAGACCGGTCAAAGGTTGGAGTGTTTGTATGGACTACAAGAAGCTCAATGCATCAACTAAAAAAAAACTTTTTTATGCCGTTCATGGATCAGATGCTAGATCACATGGCGGGCAAAGGCTGGTGTAGTTTTCTTGATAGTTACTCGGGCTACAATCAGATCTCTATTGCTCTAGACGACCAAGAGAAAAACTCCTTCACATGCCCTTATGGCACCTTTGCATTTAAAAGGATTTTATTCGGGTTATGTAATGCACCAAGAACATTCCTGAGATGCATACAACAACAATAACAACATACCATTGGAATCCTATAAGTGGGTTCTGGGGATGATAAAATGTACGCAGACCTTACCACTACCTCATAGAGGTAGAGAGGCTGTTCCTGGGGAACCCTTGTCTGAAAAACCCATAAGCAGAATAAACTGGATACATAAAAAGGAGAAGGAAGAGTGAAACAAGGAGAAACAAGGAAGAACAACTAATAGCGAAAGCAATGATAGAGAGTAAATATAGTAAATTTAACATACATAGGATGAATACTGACATCACAGGATATAATGACCCGATTAATCCTACTAACCAATCCCTATTATCCTATTAGCCTGCTACTCTAATATGCGACCTCCACTTCTTTCTATCTAAGTTCATGTCCTCGTGAGATCAAGTATCCCCATATCATTTCTAATCACCTCCCCCCAATACTTTTTTGGTCTACCTCTACTCCTCCGTGTAGCTCCTAAATCCAACTGCTCGTACCTCTGAAGATGAGCATTGGTAATTCTTCTCTACATATGTCCAAACCATCACAGTCTCACTTCTCTCATCTTGTCAGCCACAGGGGCCACCCCTAGCTTCTCCCGGATGGTCGCATTTCTAATCTTGTCACTCCTAGTATGTCCACACATCCATCTCAACATCCTCATCTCTGCGAACTACATCTTTTGAACATGTGAGTTTTTGATTGGCCAACATTATATCCTATACTACAAAGATGGTCTAACAACCATTCTGTAAAACCTACCTTTAAGTTTAGGTGGTATGTTCTTATCACACAGTACTCTAGAGGCAAGCCTCCATTTCGTCCATGCTGACCCAATACGATATGTGACATCGTAATCAATATCGCCACTATTCTAATGATGGACCCAAGATATTTAAAGTTTTCTCTCTTGGGAATAGATTGAGTGTCAAGCCTCACATTACTGTCTGCTTCATCCCTCTCAATACTGAATTTTCACTCCAAGTATTCAGTCTTAGTCCTGCTCAATTTGAACCATTTGGATTCCAAAACATGTCTCAAAACTTCCTATCTATCAATAACTTTAGCACGAGTCCTATCAATCAGAACTATGTCATCTGCAAATAACATACACCATGAAAAATTCTCTTGAATAGACTGTGTCATCTCATCCATCACCAAGGCAAGTAAAAAAAGGTCTCAACACAGATCCTTGATAAAGTCCCATCTCAATAGGAAAATACTATGCATACACCATAGAATTTCCTATTGAATAGACTGTGTCAGCTCATCCATCACCAAAATAATTAGAGAAGGGCTCAACACAGATCCTTGATGAAGTCCCATCTCAATAGGAAAATACTCTAAGTCTCCTCCCACCGTTCTTACCCGAGTTTTGGCTCCATCGTACATGTCCTTTATCACTCTAATATATGCTATTGGAACACCTTTCACCTCGAGGCACTTCCATAGGACATCCCTCGGAACATTTGTATAGGCGTTTTTGAGATTAATGAATACCATATAAGGTCCTTCTTTCTTTCCCTATATTTCTCCACTAATCTATGAATAAGATGAATCACTTCAGTAGTCAACCATCCTAGCATGAATCCAAACTGATTCTCAGAGATGGAAATTACTTTTCTCACCTTCATCTCCACTATTCTCTCCCAAACCTTCATAGTGTGACTTAACAACTTGATACCCTTGTAATTGTTACAGTTTTCAATGTCACCCTTGTTCTTGTACAATGGAAGCATTGTACTTCTCCATTCATCAGGCATCTTAGCATTCTTCATAATAGCATTGAATAGTCTAATCAACCAATCTATTCTATCTTTGACCATGTTTTTCAAAAAATCTACCTGGATCTCATCGGGTCCGATCGCCCTCCCTCTCTTCAGCCTACTAATAGCACATCTACACTCCTCAACTTTGAACCATTTGCAATAACGAATATCTTGATGGTTTTTGGAGTGTGCCAACTTTTTCAGTTCAATATCTCTATCTCCTTTTTCATTTAAGTAAGCTTGCTACCTTAGCTTAATGGATATCTCATCCATTAACACCTCACCCTCTTCATCCTTGATGCACTTCACTTGGTCCAAGTCACGAGCTTTTCTTTCTCTTTCCTTAGAGAGCCTATACAATCTCTTTTCCCTGGCTTTATCACTTAGCTCCTCATATAGGTGCTCAACAGTTGTAGTCTTAGCACTCGTCACTACCATTTTTGCTTTTGTCTTAGCCGTCTTATAGATATCTTTAAGACTTCACTTGTCATCCTCATCCCTTCATTCCAACCACTTCGCATATGCGACCTTCTTGGCTTTCACTTTTCATTAAACTTCATCATTCCACCATTAATCGCCCTGATGTCCAGCAAAGGTCCCTCTTGAAACCCTTAGTACCTCGGTCGTTTTCTAATGCAACAAGCAGTAGTGTTCCACGTATTGTTCATATTTTTGCTACTATTCTAAGTCTCTAAATTATTCAACTTTTCTTCCATTTCTCGTGAAAGGGAAGGGATCAAGCCTCCCATCTAATCCTTGGTTGGGAATTAATAACCCTCTTATGCTATTCTCTCTTGATCTTTAAGTCCATTACTAGAAGACTGTGTTGAGTGGAGATATTTTCACTTGGAATAACCTTGCAATTCTTGCCAAGGAATCTATCGCCCTTCCAGAGAAGTAAGTAATCAATCTGAGTCTAGGCTACAGTATTACAAAAGGTAATCAAGTAATTCTCTCTCTCCGGGAAATATGAGTTAGCAATAACTAACTCGAAGGCTTTGGCAAAATCCATAAGAGACGTCCCACCTTTATTGCTCTCCCTAAAATCCAAGCCTCCATGGATATCTTTAAACCCACTAGTGGTTGCCCCAATATGCCCTTTAAAGTCTCCCAAAAATGTCATTCACAACCTCATCCAAATCTTCCCAAAAGGGCCTTTTCACTTTCTCAACCAGGCCCACTTGAGGCATGTAGGCACTAACCACATTCACTACCTGCCTAACAACCACAAGTTCAATAGACATCATCCTATTATTAAACCTCCTAACCTTTACTACATACGTCCTAAGGTTCTCGTCTACTAGTGTACCTATACCATTTCTACCCCTAGACCACCTGAGTACCATAAATTAAACCTGTCTACGTCTTAGGCTTTGGTCCCTACCCATCTAGTCTCCTGAACACATGCTATATTAATATGTCTCCTCTTAAGACACTTCACTAGCTATATAGATTTCCCTATACGTGATCCTACATTCCACAGCCCCATCCTTAACTTAGATATCCCCGTTCCCCTTTTACCAACCTACCCTTATCTCCAACCCCAACCGACGACATGAACCTAATCTACCATAAGATCCTGATGCCACTAAACAATTAACTAATAACTCACTAGGCTATAGAGATCAAGAAGATACAAATCAAGAAATATACGTTAGAAATAATATATAATATTCAATAATCAATAATAAAACTCAAAACAACGAACAATATTAAGCAACTTATAAAACTACCTAACAAATAAATTTTACAATGAATAAACATATAAAGAAAAGGAAATTCAATTCAATTACACATGAACAATGTAGAAGATTTGACAGTAAATTCAACATTAAATTCAAGTAGATTACAAAGATGTATGATGTCCATTTTCTCAGAAATGGTGGAAGACACTATCGAGGTATTCATGGATGATTTTAGTGTGATTTGAGACTCATTCAACGATTACTTGAAGCATTTACGCACGGGTGCTTCAGAGATGTGAAGAATGCAATCTGATTCTTAATTGGAAAAAATGTCACTTCACAGTGAAGGAAGATATTATGTTGGGGCATAGAATCTCTATCAAAGGCATCGAGTTGGATACAAACAAAGTAAAGGTGATTAAAAAGCTATCTCTACCTATATCTGTTAAATGTGTAAGAAGTTTCCTAGAACTTGCAAGCTTTTATAGTGCTTCATAAAGGACTTCTCGGAGATTTCACACCCTTTGTGCAAGCTTCTCGAGAAGGATGTCAAGTTCATATTTGATTACGCATGCCTAAAAGCTTTTGAAGGGTTGAAACAAATGTTGATATCGACGCCTATCATAGTTTCTCCAGATTGGTGGAAGCCCTTCGAGATTATATGTGATGCAAGTGGGTTTGCACTTGGTGTGGTGTTGGTATAACATATAGAGAAGATTCTACATCCCATCTATTATGCCACCAAATCCCTAAATGCATCACAGAAAAACTATACTATCACGAAACTAGAGTTACTCACAGTGGTCTTTATGTTTGAGAAGTTCAGGTCTTACATTTTGGGAACAAAAGTCATTGTACATACTAACCACTCAGAATTACGATACTTAATGGTAAAGAATGATGCAAAACCAAGACTGATTCGACGGGCGCATGTTCTTCAAGAGTTTGACTTTGATGTAATTGATAGAAAGGAGAAGGAAAATCAAGTTGCAGACCACCTATCCAGATTAAAGGATGAGGCCATGGAAAAATTTGATGATGGGGTGTAAATTAATTATTTATTCCATGATAAAAGAGTACTAGCAACATCTCATTATTTGATACCATGGTTCGTAGATTACGAAAACTATTTAGTTAGTGACATTGTGTCACAAGACTTGACTTCTCACTAGCGCCATAAGTCTATGTCTAATGTGAGAATGTTTTTCTTGGATGATTTGTATTTGTTTCGTATCTCTGCGGATGGGAATATTTGTCGCTATGTTCCTGAGGCAAAAATGATGAGTATTTTTGGAGAATTTCTACTCATTGTTGGTAGGCGGGCATTATATTGGAATTAGGACAACACACAAAATCTTGCATTTTGGCTACTACTGGCAAACCATCCACCAAGATGCTCATGACTATGCCAAGGCTTGTGACATATGCGAGAGAGAAGCTGGTATTTTCCGTAAGTACGAACTCCTTCCAAACCTCATTATACTATTTGAATTGTTCGATATTTGGGGCATATACTTCATGAACCCATTTGTTAGCCCTCATGATAACAAGCATGTTCTAGTGGTTGTTTATTACGTATCAAAATGGGTGGAGGTGGTGGTGCTTCCCAATAATGAAGGAAAACGTATCACAGTATTCCTAAAGAGAAACATCTTCTCAAGGTTTGGTACCTCTCTGGCAATCATCGGCAATAGAGGTTTCTATTCCTCCAATAGGTTGTTCAAAACTCTACTTGAAAGATATGGGGTAAAGCATAGGGTGGAAACACCCTGCCATCCACAGACGAGTGGGTAAGTTGAGGTGTCCAATGGGGAGATTAAATAGATTCTGTCCAAGATTATAAATGCAAACCAGACTGACTGGTTGTGAAAGCTTGATGATGCATTATAGGCATACAAGACTGCATTCAAGAATCCTATAGGTATGTTGCATTATGGGCATATTGGACTGCATTCACGAATCCTATAAATATGTCTCCTTACCAACTTATTTTTGGTAAAACTTGTCACTTACCATTAGAGCTTGAGCATAAGGCAATGTGGGATCTCAAAAAGCTATATATGGACTAGAATGATGTGGCTAACTCAACACTGAGCAACCTCAATGAGCTTGATAAGTTCCCTTTGAAGGTGTATGAGAGCTCAGTGCTGTACAAGCAAAGGATGAAGTTGCAACATGATCTTCGCGTTGAGCATCATTTGTTTGCACCAGGAGACTTATTCTTATTATATGACTCTAGGTTGAAGTTGTTCCCTAGAAAAGTTAAGTCCAGATAGTTAGGGCTGTTCAAAGTTTCACATGGTTTAAACCATGGGGTTGTTGAGTTGGAAAAGAGAAATAGCACGAGTTTCAAAGTGAATGGCCAGAGATTTAGACTATATCTTGGAATTATTGAGAAAGTGCAAACAGTGGAAGTATGGATACTTGGTGAATTCTGAGTAACCAAGTTGTCTATGTCATGCCACGATACTAAATCATGCACTGCTGGGGAGGTAATCCAAGACAGACACTGGCGCTTAGGCACCCAAGTATGCTCTTTTTGACTACCTATGCTTTTCTTTGTTATATTTTGTTTCATTGAGGACAATACAGAACTTTTTCGATGAGGTGTGGGTAATTATAGGGTTCAGTGAAGTCTAAGTAACCACGGTCTATAACTATTCCAATTTTGAATCGTAAGGATTTTCTTGTTTATGTTCTTTCTCCAAGGACATTTATTTTCTATTTAAATGACATGTTTAGGATGTGTAAGTAGTATTAGTAGCACATTGTACTAAAATTTGTGGCATATATTATTTTTGTTGAAAAATGATACCCATCAAATTTTGTGTTAGATAATTTTGATAACAACTATGTGAAATTAGTGATTGACAGTGCTTATTCTGATAAGTGAGGTTTAATTATGATGAAAAGCATGATCTGAGAGTTTTTATTGACAGTGTAATTAGTTCCAAGTGTGTGTGAGCTTATTTGCAAAATTCTTATATTGTGATTCAATTCAGAACTTGCCTTGTTACTCTGACTAAGACTGTAGGTTAATCGGTTAAGAAAGGATCTTAGGCTGTTATTCGTGATAGTTCACTTAGCCTAAATAACAAACCAAATGCTTGATGTATCCCTAGGTCCTAATGTTTGAGATTTACATGTACCCTTTTCTTCTCAAACACCTAATTTTCCAAGACTTTCAGAATTTGAAATCCTGAATTTGACCCAGGCCCTTCTTTGAATATTGTGCACCTCGGCTCAGGCAAAACGTATAAGTTGAGGGTGGCTAGTGTAAGGAAAATCACACCGAATGAGAATGGAAGCTAGTGATGCATGAAAAAAGAAAAAATGTGCCATAGGTGCGAGAAAAGTAAATAGATTCCTAAATAATGAGCTAAAAAGAAAACAATGTGAAAAGTAAAACGTAATGAGCTTAGACATATGAACAAGGCACCCAAAGAAGTTTGAAATAGGAGAAGGGAAGAATGAGTTGAAAAGTGTTAGTGTTGGTAGGGCAAAAGTGAAAAATAACGCAGTGTCGAGGAGGTCCATTGTTCACTATGTTAAAAAAAATCATACCAAATCCCCCTAAGACTATGCCTCAAGCCAAGAAAGTCCTATAGTGATCCTAGTCCAAGTAGTTGAAGGTCATGGTCATGACTATAGGGGTAAGCATATGGTATTGAGCGCATTGTTAGGATATTTATTGTGAGTGTGAGTGAATTTGTTAGTCCTAAGCATTAAACTTGAGAATATTAATATGAGTGAGATATGGAACTTCTTTTTGTGAGGGCACTTAAGTTACACTGTTGATTCTAGGCTATTTCATTGATTATGGCTATCTGTGGTTACCTGGCTCGTCATAGTTACACTGTTACATGTATTAATTTGCATTGGTTTGTTTGATGACTTTCTAATATGCACTAATGTGTTAGTTTCGGTATCTTTGATTGATTTGGACATGATATATATACCATTAGATTGAGGTCTGTGTGTTGCTATACTGGTTACATAGATTGACTCCATCGCTTGAGGACAAGCAACAATTTTAAGTTGAGGGTGTTGATGTGCTGCTAAAATACAATACTTTTTATGCTTAAAACATGGAATTTTGTGTGTTCTCAAAGTGATGTTAGTGGGTTCGATGTGTTTTTATGTTGGTTTTGCATAATTACAGGATTCGGTATGATTTTGGGTAAAGTTCTACGTAATTGAAGTTTTTGGTGATTGATGGAGAACTTTATGGGTCGTGGTTCACTCCATGAGCAATAAGTTGGTTTCGTGATTCAGATCTTGTGAAGGTCCAAGTTTCAGATGTTACATCCACGAGTTTTCAAATGAGCCATAGATCTCTTCATGGCCCGTAGGTGCTTTCATAGGTTGAAGATCAGAAAACATACTAAATGCTAAAGTATTGTCAGAGAAGTCACTTACGAATCATAAGTCAGATGATGGGTCGTAGATAAGGTCATGTCTGGAAGATCAAAATCTTGAAGAGTTTCAAAAAAGTTAGCAGATGAAACCCTCTATGGGCCATCCTAAGACGGCCCCCAAAAAGGTCTCGTAGGTCGAAGCCTTTTTTTAAAAGTGCAGCGTAGGATGCTAGGTACGGGCCATGTGTTCACCCAAGCCCGTAACCTCGTCCATAGAAGTCGCCAAATCCAATTTTTGTATTTTTATTTGGATTTGTATTTTACTTATTATAAATAATTATTTTTAGGTTTTTCTTGAAGATGCACGAGAGAGGATAGAAACGACTTGAGAACTCATATTTTGTGATTTTTACACTGAGATTACTACATTGTGATTTCTTGTGGAGAGTTTTGGATTTCTTGTTATTCAATTCATCATTGGAAGTGTTTAATTATGCTCTTTATAATATGATTCTCTCATCTAAAATGATCATACATAGTGTCAGCAAAATGAACTCGTGTTTTGGTAACCCGCCCAACTTGTCCATATTTTAATGGGTTGCGTAAGTGACTTTTAACATGGGTAAAATATGAGGTCCAAACCCATCCTCGACCCATATAAATAAGGCTATTTATGAGTAAAAATATGGGCAAAGTATTAATTTGTCAAATGGGTTAATCTTTCAACTTTTATTCACCCAAAATTCGTTGTGTTTTCTAATTTACTTATGTTTGATTGACTTAAATATTTTGAAGAATATTTTTAAAGATAAACTTATTTTCTTCACACTTAAGAAAAATAATTTATTTTTAAAAAGTAGGACAAATATTTTTTAGAACTCTCCTCTAACCTAAAATTATAATTTTTTGTTCTTACCTCGACCCTGTACTAGCTCCCACCCAACCTACCCAACCTTACCCCCACCCTAAAAGAGTTATTTTTTTTCTCTACCCTTATCCCACCCCCTACACCCAAAGCAACCCTCTCCCCCACTCCCCCTACCAGCCCCCTCCCTCCCCTCCCTCCTCTCCCTCCCGGATTCAAAAAATAAAAATTTAAAATTTTATATTTACGAAAGATTTAACTTTTATTATTAAAACTATTTTTTATCCCACCGTGCTCTTTTTCCTTAAATTTGTCATTACGATGTTCTTTTAACCCATAAAAATGTATATCAGTTATATTATTAAAGTAATTATATTATATATAGAGAAAATTATATTAATATATTATTCAATTACTGTTTGTTAACAACTTCTAATTGACACCAATCTTGAGAAAATTGATATTACCATGACTTCAACTATGTTACCTAGCCAAAAATATAAACCCGAATCACATATATAGACGAAATAAATACCCCCTCCATTTAAGTTTAGTCATCATGATTTTCTTTTTGACAATTAAACATATGGATTTTGACTAAAATTTTAAAATTTATTTTACCACATTGATAAGAAAAATTACAATTTATAGTACTGTTTATATAGTTCTTAAATATCAAAAATTTTATTTGAAAATATAGGATTAATATAATGTAATTTATCTTTAAAATTTTGTCAATTTGATTTTTGAAAGACGCAACAAGACAACTAAAAAGGAAAGAATAGAATATATGGATATATACTCGCTTCAAGTATAAGACGTGAAAAAATATAGTGAAATGTGTATATATGCGAAACAATATACACCTGCTTTAGCTATGTGACATTAAAAAGGAAGACTAAATTACATTGTATATGACGAAAATGAAGAAAAAATAATATAAATTATGATGCAATAAAATTAAATAAATATTGTCTACTTTTTCATCCAAAAATAAACTAAAATATTTTTATCCATATTGAATTTTAAAGTGGAGTACTATTGGCTAATGAAAATATGGATAAACTAATATTTTACCAACCCATTTGTCACCCAACCCATTTTTTACCCATATAAAATATGGGCAGGTTGAATTATTATCCATTTTATGTTAACCCATTTCAACCCGCGGAATTTGACCCAACCCGCCCATTTGCCACCACTAATCATGCATAGCTAAATCCACAACTAGGGTTGTGGGAACTATGAAGAACTAACATGGTAAAATGGGATAATACGTGATTCTCTGAAAGTGTACTTGGACATATTAATTAATCCCTTCATTTAGAATGTTTTTTAATAGCGGCGAACGTTGGAACTCGTCTAATGCTTACTTGCTGAATCAAGGTGGTAATGAATGGGATAAGGGAATAATTAATAGGATTCTGTGCAATCCTTCTTGTCTAATCAGCCTGTGAGACCCCGTGTTTCGCGTCTTCCATTATTTAAATAGTGTGGCGTTATATGAGGCACATGTGATTTTTGCTAGCACCTAAGGATAATAAGGCTGCAAATAAGTGGTAATATCAAGGACCTAAAGTTTTAAGCCAAAGGAATACCATAAATGCACGTTCGGGATTAAAGAAATGACCTGAGTGGCACCTCGCCCTTTTCGGAAGGTTTAAATTAGGTTTCACTTTTCAAATGGGACTAAAAGTTTATAATTTGCTAATAATGGATTTTTTTTAAAATTTATTTTAATAGCACAAAGGTCATACATTAAGTTTTGGAATCAAGAAATTTGCAAGATAAAGGTTGGCCAAAGTTACCGTAAGTTTCTTTGAGAAATCCATCTTAAATTTGGGTCGAATGTATCAGGCCATATCTACCAAAATACAAAGAGTCAGAAGGTCCATAACCTATCAAATTGAAGATCTATGAGTCTAGTTTGCAACACATAAAACCGCGCATCAGACCCACCTCAAAATAAAGTGTTATAATCCTTTTACCGAGTCTGCCCGAGCTAGAAACCGCGTCATGGGTCGGGTCGGTTGACCTAACTTAATGTCAACTATTTTGACATTTTAAAGCTCAAAAAATGAGCTATTTTTTCCCCAAACTAGTATGAAACTGAAGAGAAAGCTCCGAAATATTCTCTAAGTGATTTAGGTAAGTTGTTTTGCATTTTTACTGTTAAAATTCGTCCCCGCGCCTAGAAATGTGTGCCTTATGCTTTGCAATTATTTTTCCCTCTTATTAGCAGTGTTTGGAGCTATTTTTGGAGTGTAAAAAATGGTGTTCTTGCTGGTTATTGTTAGTTTGCAGCTGGTGTGCACATGTAATAATTTTAGGGCTCTTTTACGGTCATTTTTTCGGACATTTCCTCGCGTAATCGCTCCTTGCCAAATCTTGTCATTAATGTTAAATTTTTGACTGTTTATAGGTGTCTTTAAGATGCTTATATATAGTCATTGCGAAGCTTAGGACGTAAGGAACAACTTTCATGAAGAAACTTTTGGCAATTGGACGTTCGTTGGAGAGGTATTTTAAGGCTAAGCTCCATCCCTCCTTTTAGCACGAAATCTGAAAAGTTTCCCAAAACGTCAAATGTGATATCTTACTATTCTACTGCTAGAAAGACCTTAAAAGACATTGGGACTGCAGCAGGGTTATATTCTCAATGGTATTAGGTTGAAGTTGAATTCATTTGCTCAAACTGGGCATTCAATATCTACATATCATTTTGTCAGTTCTTCCGGCTACCTATTCATATCTCCGAGGTGTTTCTCTTCTTGGTGTAGTGCCATTAAAATAAAAATAGAATGCAAAGGGAATGTAGTATTTATAATCAATCCTTCTTCCATACAAAAATATAATTGAAGTATTTAACAAGTGACACGATGGTTTCAAATATTCCCTAGTGAAATGCTCCCGTTTAAACTACAAAAGCACTTGATCCTATTTAAATACTTTCTTTTACTAATTGACATGGGACCAAATATAAGCATTATGTAAAGCACTTTCGTGAACATTTTCAAAGTTAAGGCCTCACTCTAAATGTTTGGTTAAGTTCCCAAACTTGTTAAAAAGACATGTATGATCCCATGAGCAATATGTATATGCTATGACAACGATTATGATGTTATGAGAATAAGTGTACCAATGAGTCAAGATTAGCTAAATGGCATTGACTATGATGCTATGATAATAAGTATACCAATGAGCCAAGATTGGCTAAGTTTTTGCTATGGCTTACTATGTGCATTCAACGTTCATATCATACATTGCACGTTATGCATTGACTTCGAGCTATAATCGAAGGTATGGGGCCTATTTACCCAAATATATATATGTATATGGTACAGATGGCCACAGGTTGGCAAATATAATGCCGGTTAGCTACCAGAAAGGACCACTAGTGCTAGCATTTGGTTGGGTATGTCATGCATTTGCATATATATATATATATATATATATATATATATATATATATATATATATTCACGACATGCGATAGTCGAGCATACCATGCATTTTTTGAGTTTTGTTTACAGGTGGTATTTCTATTAACCTTTTTACTACGGTTATCTATGATTTTACTTCCTGCCTTACATACCAGTACATGTTTATTCGTATTGACGTCCCTTTGCCTGGGGACGCTGCATTTTATTTCGTGCGTGCAGGTTAAGGTAGGGGTTCTGATTTACCCCTCCACTAGGAGCCCCATTCAGCTATGAGTTCGTAAGTTCCACCTCTTCCTGGAGCTTTCACTGGATGTTTACTTTTTGTTGTACAGTTGGGTATGTCGGGGCCCTGTCCCGACAGTGTTAATGACTCTCATAGAGGCTATTGTGGACATGTTATTGTGGGTTTGTCCTTTTGTGTCTTTCAGTCTCCAGTCATAAGATTGGCATGTATATATGGTGTGTGTCTGTACCTCTGCAGTGGAAGCCTTATCGGCTAGCTAGTACTTTATCGTTTGGGTTTATCCATCTTGATGTACATGATTTACTATTGACTAGGTCATGACCTATAATGTCAAGGCTTAGTCTTTCAGACATTATGCTATCGGATTTTCTTCTGGTCCCTAGTTAGTTCCCTAGCTTGTTTAGTGGCTTACCCGACCAATAATGGTATCGGGTGCCAGTCGGGCCTCCCCTCTCTTTGGGGTATGACAAACATGGTATCAGAGCGGGTCGTGTCCCAGAGAGTCCACAATGCCGTGTCTAGTTGTGTCTTCCTTATGGGTGTGTTGTGCACCACACTTATAATCCAGAGGTTACGAGGCATTTAGGGATGGTTACATTTATTTCACTTAATAGATCGTGTTATAGACCAAACCTATAGGAACATATGAAATCTATATCATGTTATGTTGTTCTTATTTAATGGGTTACCTATGCTCAGGAGATAGCACATATGAGATAAGTATGGATCTGAGAGAAGGTACCAATCATGTCTTGCTTGTTGAGGAAGATATATTCCCTATTAAGGCACATAAAGAGCCTCGAATGCCCATATTACCAGATTCACCAGCACCTGTTGGGCCCCAAGGAGATCTAGCACCCCAAGCCTTATCAGAGACTGGGAATCAGGGGATGAAGGAGGCTATTCAGCTACTAACTATGATGGTTTCTATTTATGAGAGACAACTAAAGGTGAGAGCAGACACCAGAAGGGATAAACCAGAAAGCTCAAAGGTACGAGAGTTTCTTCAATTGGCCCCTCCAGTATTTACAGGGTCCAGTCCCACTGAGGATCTACAGGACTTTACAGACCATATGTATAGAGTAGTGAGGGTGATGCATGCCTCTATCACCGATGCAATAAAATTAGCTTCTTTTCAACTATGTGATGTTGCCATCTTGTGGTATGATGAGTGGGAGAGATGCAGAGGGCTTGATGCTCCGCCAACAGAGTGGGAGGACTTTTCTGAGGCATTTTTAGCCCGTTACGTACCACCGGAGGTGCGGGAGGCCCGTCTTGACCAGTTTATCATCTTGAAGCAGGGGGATTTGAGTGTAAGAGAGTATAGCCTTAGGTTTAATTCTTTAGCTAGGTATACACCAGATATTGTATGGACCATGAGTTCTAGAGTTCATTGTTATGTGGATGGTTTGGGGGATCATTTGATCAGAGACTGCAGGATAGCCTCTTTACAGGATGGTGTAGATATTTCTCGTATTTAGGCTTTTGCTCATACTACAGAGGACCTTTCTCATCAGAGTTGGGATACCCATAGATATAGGGATAAGAATAAGAGGGCTCATACTATGAGGTCTTATAGGAATCCACAGGGTGATGTTAGACCCTCATTTTACTGATATCCACTACAGTCAGTGGGTGGTTTCCCACCGCAGATGCAGAGCCATCAATTTGGTTGTTATATTCAGTCAAGACCAAGGTAGAATTTAGATCAACCTGATAGCCATCAACAGGAGTGTTATGCACAAATGAGACAACGTACTCTCCCATGTACGCCAATGCAGTAAGCTTCATACTTGGCAGTGTAGAAAGGGTTCAAGTGCATATTACCATAATGGAAAGACAGGATATTATATTAGCAACTGAGCCTTTAGTCAGTTCCTACTGTGAATGAATTCATGATAATATTCTCCGATGAGCTTCTCGGGATCCCCCGAAAGGGATATCAATTTTTCTTTAGATTTTCTCCCAGATATGCAACGTATACCCATTCCTCTCTAAAACATGGCTCCTGTTGAGCTAAGAGACTTGAAGGAATAACTGAAGGGCTTGCTTGATAAAGACCTTATTAGGCCAAGCACATCTCCATGGGGTACTCTAATGCTCTTTGCTTGAAAGAAAGATGGCTCCTTACGAATGTGTATCGGTTATAGATAGCTAAATATTCACTCAAGAATTAGTATCCTTTTATGTGGATTGATGGTTTTTCAAAGATTTACTTGTGACCCAAGTACTACCAGCTACGAGTCAGGGATGTTGATATTTGAAAGGCAATATTTAGGACGAGTCAGAAGCTGAGCATGCAGACCACTTGCGAGTTATATTATAGACTCTCCAAGACAATAGGTTATATGCTTAATTCTCTAAATGTGAGTTTTGGTTAACTTTTGTAACTTTTCTTGGCCACATTATTACATGAGATGGTATCAAGGTCGATGACCAGAAGATTGAAGCAGTAATGGCCTGGCCAAGACCATTGAATCCGACAAAGGTCCATAGCGTTTTGGGCTTGGAAGGATTTCATAGGAGGTTTGTTGAGGGATTCTCCACTACCTCTATACAACTAACGAGGTTGGCGCATCAAGCAACTATGTTTCATTAGACAGAATTATGTGAATGGAGTTTTCAAGAGCTAAAGAAAAAGCTTACCACTGCACCTAGTCTGGATCTTCTGAATGGAACCAAAGGCTACATTGTATATTGTGATGCCTCGAGAATTAGCCTAGGTTGTGTTCCTATGCAGCATATTAGAGGTATTGCATATGCTTCCAAATAGTTGTGAAAGTATGAACAAAACTATCCTACCTATGGTCTTAAGTTCGCCGCAGTTGTTTTTGTCCTAAAAACATTTGGTGGCGTTATCTATACAGAGTTCATGTTGATATTTCTACCGACCACCAGAGCCTCCAATCTTCATTCAAACATAAGGAGTTAAACCTATGATGGAGAAGGTAGCTAGAATTACAAAAAGATTATGACGTTGACATTTTGTACCACCTCGGTAAAGCTAATGTTAATGCTGATGCACTTAGCCGAAAGTCTATGGGAAGTCTGAGTCATGCTGAAGCTGATAAGGTTGAAATGACAAAAGATTTACGTCAGTTAACTAGTTTGCAGGTGCGATTAGCTGATGCGAAAGGTGGAGGTGTGATTGTTCAAATTACAGCAGAATCTTCCATTGTTAATGAAGTAACAGAGCGACAGCGCGAGGATCCTGAGCTTAATACACTGAGGGGGAACATTTCACAACAACAACATTCTTCATTTGAGCTTACTAGAGAAGAAGTCCTTAGGTACCAAGGGTGCTTATGTGTGCCAAACATCGGAGGGCTCTGTGCCAAGGTTTATTCTGATGCTCATTATCCTAGATATTCGGCTTAACCTAGGGCAAAAAAAAGGGATATTGAGACCTACGACAAAGCTGTTGGTGGAATGGCATGAAAAAGATATTCCAAATATGGTGGCCGATGCCCTAACGACCAGCATGTTAAAACAGAACATTAGAGACCTGGAGGCCTAGCTAAGTATACTGATTTTTCGTTATGGAAATTGGTACATGATAAATATGGGCTTCATCACTAGGTTGCCTCGCACTCCACGCAGGTATGACTCTATTTGGGTAATAATTGATAGGTTGATAAAATCTGCTCATTTATTGGCAGTAAGAATGACATATTCAGCGGAGGATTATGGTAAGCATTACATTCAAGAGATTATTTGCCTTTATGGAGTTCCAGTATGATCGAGGGGCTCAATTTACCATACATTTTGGAAGTCTTTTCATAAAGGTCTAGGCATTGAGGTAAATCTCATCACCACTTTTCATCCACAAACTGTTAGGGCAAGCAGAGCGTACCGTCCAGACTGTTGAGGATATGTTACGTGCCTATATGCTGGACTTTAAAGGAAACTGAGATGATTATATATCTCTTATTAAGTATGCTGATAATAATAACTTCCATGCTAGTATTCAAATAGACCCTTAGAGAGTACTATACGGGCGAAGATGTTGGTCACCAATTGATTAGTTTGCAGTTGGGGGAGGAAAAGTTGCTAGCCCCTAATCTAGTTCAACAAGCAACAAAAAAAAAAGAAACTTTTTAAAGATTGCTGCAAAGGGCCCAGAATCAGCAGAAGTCTTATGCAAATGTTCGACGATGAGACTTAGAGTTTGATATAGAAGATTGGGTCTTCTTAAAGGTATCACCTATGAAGGAAATCATGTGGTTCGGAAAGACAAGAAAGCTCAATCCTAGATATGTTTAACCGTATAAGGTTATTAGAGAAATTAGCAAGGTAACATACGAGTTTAATTTTCCTTTGGAATTGAGGGAAGTCCATCCAGTGTCTAATGTATCTATGTTGCGGTAGTACATTAGGGATCCTTCGCGTATTACTCACATTAAGGATACCCCTATTGCTGAAGACTTAACTTATGATGAGGTACCATTGGCTGTTTTAGATTGACAAATAAGAAGGATTCAAAATGAAAAGTGGCCTTCGTGAAAGTGTTGTGGAAGAACAACAATATTGAGGAAATGACTTGGGAAGCCAAAGAAGAAATGATGAGGAATCACGTCCAGCTATTTATAACTTAAGGTGGGTCGCGTTCCATAACTATAATTATCTTTTTTTTAGTAACTTAAGTTTTGAAGGACTTAGAGGTGAAACTTGTATGTTTTGTCACGGGATAGCTATACAAAGCTTAGTAATTGGAGTTTTTGGAAGTTAATTTATGGTTTGCAAGGGTAATATATGTATCTAAAAAATATTTTTGTAGATGGTAATGTAACCAAGGGGTTGTCTTGACACATTTGCGGACGAATGTTCTTAGGAGGGGGGGGGGGGGGAGACTGTAAGACCATGTGTTTCTCATCTTTCATTATTTAAATAGTGTGGCTTTATATAAGGAACATGTGATTTTTGCTAGCACCTAAGGATAATAAGGCTGCAAATAAGTGGTAATATCAAGGACCTAAAGTTTTAAGCCAAAGGAATACCCTAAATGCACGTTCGAGATTAAAGAAATGACCCGAGTGACACCTCGCCCTTTTTGGAAGGTTTAAATTAGGTTTCACCTTTTAGGTGGGACTAAAAGTGTATAATTAGCTAATAATGAATTTTTTTAAAAGTTATTTTAATAGTACATAGGTCATACATTATGTTTTGGAATAAAGAAATTTGCAAGATAAAGGTTGGCCAAAGTTACTGTAAGTTGCTTTAAGAAATCCTTCTTAAATTTGGGTCAAATATATCAGGCCATATCTCCTAAAATACAAGGAGTTATAAGGTTCATGACCTATAAATTGAAGATCTATGAGTCTAGTTTGCAGCGCACAAAAACGCACATCAAACCGACCTCATAATAAAGAGTTACGATCGTTTTACCGAGACTGCCTGAGCTGGAAACCGGGGTCATGGGTTAGGTCGGGTTGACCTAACTTAATGTCGGCTATTTTGACATTTCAAAGCTCGAAAATGAGCCATTTTCGTCCCAAACCAGTATGAAACTGAAGCGAAATCTCCCAAAAGTTCTCTAAGTCATTTAGATAAGTTTTTTGCGTTTTCACTGTTAAAATTCGTCCTCGTGCCTAGAAATATATGCCTTACGCTTTGCAATTATTTTCCCCTCGTATTAGCAGTGTTTGGAGTTATTTTCGGAGTTCAAAAAAATGGTGTTCTTATTGGTTATTGTTGGTTTTAGCTGGTGTGTTCAGGTAATAATTTTGGGCTCTTTTACAGTCATTATTATGAATTTTTACGGACATTTCCTCGCGCAAATGCTCCTTGCTGAATCTGGTCATTAATGTTAAATTTTTTACTTTTTATAGATGTCCTTAAGATGCGTATATATATTCGTTGGGAAGCTTAGTACATAAGGAACAACTTTTATGAAGAAACTTTTGGCGATTGGACGTTCGTTGGAGAGGTATGTTTAGGCTATGCTCCATCCCTCGTTTTAGCATGAAATCTGGGAAGTTTCCCAAAACGTCAAATGTGATATCTTACTATTCTGTTGCTAGAAAGACCTTTTGTGAAAGGCATTGGGACTGTAGCTGAGTTATATTTTCAATGGTATTAGGTTGAAGTTTCATTCGTTTGCTCAAACTGAGCATTCAATATTTATATATCATTTTGTCGGTTCTCCCGACTACCTATTCATATGTCTGAGGTGTTTCTCTTCTTTGTGTGATGCCATAAAAATAACTGTAGAATGCAAAGGGAATGTAGTATTCATAATCAGTCCTTCTTCCATACAAAAATATAATTGAAGCATTTAACAAGTGACATGATGGTTTTCAATATTCTCAGTGAAATGCTCCTGTTTAAACTACTAAAGCACTTGATCTTGTTTAAATACTTTCTTTTACTAACTGACATGGGTCCAAATATAAGCATTATGTAAAGCACCTTTATGAACATTTTCAAAGTTAAGGCCTCGCTCTAAATGTTGGGTTAAGTTCCCAAACTTGTTAAAAAGACAAGTATGATCCCACGAGCCATATGTATATGCTATGACAACGATTATGATGTTATGAGAATAAGTGTACCAATGAGCCAAGATTGGCTAAATGGAAATGGCTATGATGCTATGAGAATAAGTGTGCCAATGAGCCAAGATTGGCTAAGTTCTTGCTATGGATTACTATGTGCATTCAACATTCTTATCATGCATTGCACGTTATCCATGTACTTAGCGCTATAATCGAAGGTATGAGGCCTCTTTGCCCAAATATATATATGTATATGGTACAGATGGCCATAGGTTAGCATATATGATGTCGGTTAGCTATCGGAAAGGACTACCAGTGCTAGCATTTGGTTGGGTATGTCATGCATTTTCATCTATATATATGTATCACGACATGCGATACTCGAGCATACCATGCATGTTTTTTCTCACTAGGAGGTGACTTATTGGCCATTAAGGCTACTTGAGTTTTGGTTACAAGTGGTAATTTTATTAACCTTTTTACTACGGTTATCTATGATTTTACTTCCTGCCTTACATAATAGTAGAGGTTTATTCGTACTAACGTCCCTTTGCTTGGGGATGCTGCATTTTATTTCGTGCATGCTGGTTCAGGTAGGGGTTCTGATTTACCCCTCCACTAGGAGCCCCATTCAGCTGTGAGTTGGTAAGCTCCACCTCTTCCTGGAACTTTCACAGGATGTTTACTTTTTTTGTACAGTTGGGTGTCGGGGCCCTGTCCCGACAGTGTTAGTGATTCTCATAGAGGCTATTGTGGACATGTTATTGTGGGTTGGTCCTTTTATGTCTTTCAGTCTCCAGTCATAAGATTGGTATGTATATATAGTGTGTGCCTGTACCTCTGCGGTGGCAGCCTTGTCGGCTAGCTAGTACTTTATTGTTTGGGTTTATCTGTCTTGATATACATGATTTACTGTTGACTAGGTAATGACCTATAATGTCCAGGCTTAGTATTTTAGAATCGGCAGGTGGTTCTGAGGGAGTTTCACTACAACCTGGTTCATCAGGAGCTGGAGGAGTTGGAGATGTTTGGGACAGAGACTCATCTTGGGCCTCATCTCGTCGTCTCACCGGACTGGGCATACCAATTACCACTTCCACCTCCTTCCCCTTGCCTTTGCTTTTCCTTGTTTCAGGCATGCTTACTGTACAAAATGATTTAGAGGTTAGAAATAATCAACCTACAACACTTGGCTCTATGGCACGATCTAAAGAATGAAAAGAAAGTGATAACTCCTAAATGCCACGTAGCCTCCTGCTTATAAATGTGGCGCACAACACATCCATAAACAAGACTCTACATAGACACGGCTTTGTAGACTCCCTAGGACGACCCGCTCTGATAGGATCTGAGAAATGCGGTCCAATTATTGACCCGCATAGTTGCTAGCCAAAGCCAAAGACAAGAAGGCCAAGTTGTAGGTCCAGATGGTGCGAATAGGGCAGCTAGCACGAGGATACGGGACTTTCTTAATTTGGACCCTCCAGCTTTCACCGGGTCAGATCCTAATGAAGATCCGCAAGACTTCATCGACCAGATCCAGCACACTTTAGATGTTATGCATGTAAATGGTACAGAAGCTATAGAACTGGCAACATATAGATTGAAGGGTGTGGCTATATTGTGGTATGAAGCTTGGAAGCAATCTAAGGGTATAGATGCACCTCCAACTACCTGGAAGGAGTTCAAAGAGGCCTTTCTTGACCACTACTTGCCATACGAGATCCGAGAGGCCCGGGCAGATCAGTTTCTGAATCTCCACCAAAGAGGTATGAGCGTGAGGGAGTATAGCCTCCAGTTTAACTCCTTGGCCAGGTATGCTCCTAATGTAGTTGCTACTATGGCAGATAGAGTTCATCGATATGTGGATAGGTTGGATATGTATCTGGTAAGAGACTGTACCATTGCTTCACTGAATAAAGACATGGATATAGCAAGGATGCAAGCATTTGCACAGAAACTAGAGGTTCAGAGGCAAAGGAGAAGGACACAAGAGATAGAAAGGGGCCAGTCCAAGAGGGCCAGATCTACAGGGCAATTTGTACCATCCCAAGGTGATGTTAGGCCCCGATGTCCTGGTAAACCACCTAGACCATCATCTTCCTATTCTGCAGTCAGTGCTCCACTGCAATTTCAAGGGCCTAGAGGTAATCAGTTTAATCAAAGAAGTGAGGGACAAGGTGCACGGACAACAAGATATTCGACCAGCCAATAGATTCCTCCTAGGCAGTCTTGTAAACAATGTGGGAGGAGTCATTCAGGTATATGTCGTGCTGGGACAGATGCCTGTTATTGGTGTGGTGTACCAGGGCATATGATAAGAGATTGCCCCAGAAGACGTATGGGTGATATAGCACAACCTGCTGGGTCAACTGTTGCATCATCATCATCAGTTCCTCCCTTCAGTAGGGGTCAGCAAACACCTATAGGCCGTGGTAGAGGTGGTAGAGGAGCAGCTAGCCCCAGCGGAGCCCAAAATCGCACTTATGCTCTGGGGAGTCGGCAGAATTTAGAAGCTTCACCCGATGTGGTCACAGGTACATTGTCCATCTTTTCGCATAATGTGTATGCATTAATTGACCTTGGTTCTACATTATCATATATCACACCACTAGTGGCTGGGAAGCTTAAAAGAACACCTAAATTATTGAATGAGCCATTTGAAGTGTCTACGCCAACCGGTGAATCTATTATAGCTAGAAGGGTCTATTATGACTGTGTCGTAACTGTTTGTGACCGTGACACACTGGCTGACCTTGTTGAGTTAGATATGGTGGAATTCGATGTTATAATGGGTATGGATTGGTTAGCTTCTTGCTATGCTACTGTGGATTGCCGAACTAAGAGGGTGTATTTAAACTTTCCAAATGAGGCAGTCCTTGAATGGGAAGGTAATGTTGGGGCACCAAAGGGTAAGTTTATTTCCTATTTTAAGGCAAGGAAGATGATGTCAAAGGGGTATATATGTCATCTAGTTAGAGTAAGGGATATGGAGGCTGAATCACCAACTCTTCAATCTGTTCCGGTAGTGAATGAATTTGCTGATGTGTTTCCCGAAGAGCTTCCAGGTTTGCCTCCAGAACGAGAAATAGATTTTGGCATTGATTTACTCCCAGGCACTCAACCTATTTCTATCCCTCTATATAGAATGGCCCCGGCAGAGTTACGTGAATTAAAGGAGCAATTAAAAGATTTGCTAGAGAAGGGTTTTATAAGACCTAGTGTGTCCCCTTGGGGTGCACCAGTGTTATTTGTACGTAGAAAGGATGGCACCTTGAGAATGTGCATTGACTATCGACAATTGAATAAGGTGACAATTAAAAACAAATACCCTCTCCCCAAGATTGACGATTTGTTTGATCAGTTACAGGGTGCCAAATGCTTTTCGAAAATTGACTTGAGGTCAGGGTATCACCAAGTGAGGGTGAAGGAGAAAGATATACCCAGGACAGCCTTTAGGACACGCTATGGTCACTTTGAATTTCTTGTTATGTCATTTGGGCTGACAAATGCACCGGCGGTTTTTATGGACTTAATGAATAGGGTATTCAAGCCGTTCTTGGATGTCTTTGTGATAGTATTTATAGATGATATTTTGGTGTATTCAAGATCAAAAGAGGAGCATGCAAAACACTTACGGCAGGTATTACAAGTTCTTCGTGATCGGCAATTGTATGCCAAGTTTTCCAAATGTGAATTTTGGTTGAAATCAGTGGCATTCTTTGGTCATATTTATCCGATGAAGGAATAAGGGTTAATTCACAGAAGATAGAGGCGGTGAAAGATTGGCCAAGGCCAACAACACCCACAGAAGTTCGAAGCTTCTTAAGGTTGGCAGGTTATTACAGAAGATTTATTGAAGGTTTTTCTTCGATTTCTGCACCTCTAACAAAGTTGACACATAAGGCGACCAAATTTCAATAGAATGATGCATGTGAAAGGAGCTTTCAAGAGTTGAAAAGCAGGTTAACTTCTACACCTGTATTAGTGCTTCCAGAAGGCACAGAGGGGTATGCGGTGTATTGTGATGCTTCGGGGGTTGGCTTAGGGTGTGTACTGACACAACATGGTAGGGTAATTGCTTATGCCTCGAGACAACTGCGGCCACATGAGAAAAACTACCCGACACATGACCTTGAACTAGCAGTTGTTGTGTTTGCCTTGAAAATATGGCGCCATTATTTGTATGGGGTTCATGTTGACATATATATTGATCATAAGAGCTTACAGTACATATTTAAACAGAAAGACCTAAATTTAAGGCAGCGGAGGTGGCTGGAGCTAATAAAGGATTACAATGTTGATATACTATACCATCCAAAGAAAGCAAATGTGGTAGCTGATGCTTTGAGCCGCAAGGCAATTGTGAATATTGATGATCAGACCGTGGTAAGTCAAGGAGTCGCTAAGGATCTACGTCAACTAGCCAATTTGGGGGTACGCCTGATTGAAACTGCAAAGGAAGGGGTTGTTGTGCATAATGCTGCAGAGTCTTCATTGGTAACAGAGGTAAGAGAAAAACAATTCAAAGATCCTATTCTACGGCGACTTAAGGAGAAGGTGAGTCAAGGGATAATGAAGGGCTTTGAACTTACCCAAAATGGAGTACTTTACTGTCAAAATAGATTGTGCGTTCCTAATATAAATGGACTAAGAAGGAGGATAATGGAAGAAGCCCATCATTCAAGATATTCTATCCATCCAGGATCAACTAAGATGTATCATGACCTGAAGGGAATGTTTTGGTGGGAAGGCATGAAAAAGGACCTTGCAGAATTTGTGACTTAATGTCCGAATCGCCAACAAGTTAAGGTAGAGCACCAAAAGCCAGGAGGTTATATGCAATGTATAGAGCTTCCAACATGGAAGTGGGATATGATTAATATGGATTTTGTTACTGGGTTGCCTCGCTCATTTCAGAAGTTTGACTCCATATGGGTAATCGTTGATAGACTTACAAAGTCAGCACACTTCTTACAGGATAGGAGTGATTATACAGCTGAAGAGTATGCAAAGCTATACCTCAAACAGATAGTTAGGCTACATGGGATTCCAATATCCATTATATCTGATCGGGGAGCTCAATTCAACGCAAAGTTTTGGAAATCCTTCCAGAGGAGCTTAGGGACACAAGTAAATTTAAGTACAGCTTTCCACCCGCAGACAGATGGTCAAGCAGAACGCACCACTCAAACACTTGAAGATATGTTGCGGGCGTGTGCATTGGACTTCAAAGGTAGTTGGGTGGACCATTTGCCACTTATTAAATTTGCCTATAATAATAACTACCATTCAAGCATCAAGATGGCACCGTATGAAGCTTTGTACGGAAGGAAATGTAGATCACCGATAGGATGGTTTGAAGTGGGTGAAACCACCTTGCTTGGTATAGATCTAGTCCAACAAGCCATGGAAAAAGTCAAGGTAATACAACAACGGCTAGAAACAGCCCAAAGTTGTCACAAATCATATGCAGATGCTAGAAGAAGAGGACTGGAATTCTCAGTAGGAGATTGGGTGTTCTTAAAGGTATCCCCAATGAAAGGTGTTATGAGATTTGGTAAGAAAGGGAAACTAAGCCCACGTTATATAGGGCCATATAAGATTATTAAAAGGTTTGGACAGGTTGCATATGAATTAGAGCTACCCCAGGAGCTTTCAATGGTTCATCCAGTTTTTCATGTCTCAATGCTTCGAAAATACATAGGTGATCCATCTCGTATTACTCCTATTGAAGATATGCAGGTTACGGAAGATCTCACCTATGAAGAGGTACCTATTGCTATTCTAGATCGTCAAGTTAGAAAGCTAAGGAATAAGGAAATACCTTCAGTAAAAGTGCTTTGGAAGAACCAACAGGTAGAAGAGATAACGTGGGAGGCTGAGGAAGCAATGAGGTCTAAATATCCTTATTTATTTGAAGATGAAGAGGAAGTCCAAGATACAGAGTTAAAGGAGTAGTAGGTACGTGAACATGAATTCTTATTATGTTTTCAAAAGTCTGTTTACACGGAAGTTCAAACTTGTTTAACCTATTCAATTATGCTTACATTCGGGGACGAATGTTCCTAAATGGGGGAGGATGTAACACCCCACATCTTACATGTACTAGTCCAACACAGATGAAACATGATATGGCGGGGTCAAATCCGCACACATTTTAAAAGTGCGTGAATTTTAGATTAAAGGGCTATATGTACGTCTATTGCTTAAGATGACCGAGCGTAAATAATTTTTAAGTCAAGTTAAGGAGAGTGTGACCTTAAATGAAATAAAATAATTGAGGTGCTTGTGTGACTTAGGAAGCTAGTAGGTGAGTCACCTACATGCTTAGCTTAAATAAGCTCGGTAAACGGAGACAAGGCCCAACACCGAATTTGTTCAAGTCCAATAAAGAATAAACCCCGAGTTAAGGATGTCATTTGGGTCCATGGTTTAGCATCATAAAAGGACAACATTTGCAGCCCAATATGGATAGGAAAAGGGCCAAATTACAATTACAATCCAATTCAAAACTAGGGCCCAAACTAAGTGGGCTTAGGGGAGAAATATTTGCAACAAAGCCCATCCCATTTGAAGCCCAATAAGGCCCAAATGAAAGGGCCAAGCTGCTGTCCCATAACCTTAATAAAATAAGGTTGAAAACCCAAAAGAAAGTCGGCCAAAAGTGGCCTATAAAAGGGAGCAACAAACAGCAACATTTAGTCATTTTCTCAAGCCAAAATTTCAGATTTCTCTATAAGTTTCTTCTTGCTCTCTTCTCATTTTCTAAAGCAGCCAAGACACACTTCTAGGGTTCTTGAAGAGAACCTAATCCTTGAGGGTTAAGGTAAGATAAAATACCCATGGTTTGGTGTAATTTTTCCATGAAAAACATGAAGAGTATGTTGGTTGTATTGTGCAGGAATTTTGGGACAGCATATGTTCCAAATATTGTGGTTCACTTTTCTTGTTAAATAAGAGACTTTTATCTTGTTTGTTGGCTGGGTTATTAAGTAATATGTATGATTTTAAGAAGTCTTGGGTCTGGAATGATGTGAGGAGGCTGCTGGACCACTTTTATCTTCCGCAAAAATAAGTTCTTAAATGATATCTTAATTCCGCTCATTAGTAAGAATTCGTGGACTGTTTTTGGGAATTTTTGTCTCATGTTTTCCATCTACTTAGGGACTGTTTTTGGACTGTTTTAGGACTGTAATTGTGTGTAAATATGTTGAGGACAGTTTGGTTGAGGTTGAAATGGATTTGGAATGGTTGACGTCGAAGTGTAGCGGAAGGACGCAATGTTATGTTGTCTACTTGCATGTTGTGTAGAGTTGTTGTATGATGTACTATATGAGTTGTTGTAATGCTGTTATGGGACTAAAATAGCTGGATATGACATGTATATGGGAATGTGTATTAGAAAATACGATTAGGAGTGGAAATGTTGAAAGAATACTCTTTGGGTGCTAATTCCGAGCTTGCTGCCCGGATATTATTTTTGGGTGAAATTGGATTACTAAGATGTGCTTACTAGCTTCTAACACTAGTTTTATCACCTAATATATTGTAGATAAGTGTTTGGAGGAAAAGGATACTACTCCGAGGTAATAACGATATAGTACAGCAAGGTATGTAAGGCTACTTGATTTCCTAGTACTTGACATGAAATCTATAATCTTCCTTAGCACATAAAGGCACGTACAAACTCCGACATGGCTGCTAACAGTGTCCCCACTTTTTACCATGTTCATATGTACCCATACATAGTCATTGTCAACCTGCATATGTACCTGAATACTAAATATACAATGGTTCCTTCTTACCAAACAAAGTCTATGTGTTGTTTAATCTCCGATATGGTTCATTAGTTGTGTATCTCTCTTTCCATTGTGGTATTACCTTGTATGGTTGTTCATATGTCACATGTCTATATTCCTACAGTTCTAAAGGTTATGACCACCAAAAGAACCATCTCAAAGTAAATAAAAGATAACTTACAGTTGCTTATAAATGGGTGGTAGCCCGAGGGGTGGAAGAATCGGTCGATCTCATTTACGGGTGGTAGCCCGAGGGGTGAAGGAATCGCCTAGCCAGGGTCGATCCCATTACAGATTTACCACTGATCAGCTGGTCATTTACATGATATATTGTGCACAGATTATACAGTAAAGAAAGATACAGTAATAAAAAAAAGACATAAAGTACATGACTCCACAGTATGACTAAAGGTGGTCTTTTCATCCTTACACACCAGTATGTGATTTCATTTGAGTTCTTATTGCATATACAGTATTTTCTGCCTTACATATTCAGTACATTATCTCGTACTGACGTCCCTTACGGGGGACCTGCATTTCATGCTGCAGGTACAGGAGCTACTAGATCTCCCCAGTAAAAGTACAGGATTTTCAGCTGCTATTACTAAGCTCCAGGTTGCTTCGGGGCTTGTGTGTTTAGAACTTGTATTTTGTATTGTATAGTTGGTCATGAGGCGGGGCCTGTCCCGACTCATATAGATATTGTTCCTTATTTAGAGGCTTTGTAGACAATGTAAATTAAAGTGTGGTCAAATAGTGTATTATAGACATCGTGGCTCCAACGGCCTAGACTTATGCATTTACTTTTGGTTTGTTAGTACAGTTTACTTTCTTTTGACAGCATATTGAGTATGGAAACCTCTTAAATGTTCATAGCAGGTGTATAGTTATATGTTGGTTCTCCCGAGCCTTGTCGGCAATGGGTTCCAGTCCGCCTTAATAGGGCTTAGGGCGTGACATGATGTCGTTGCCACATCCATCCAGTACCTTTCCAGGGTAAAGGACATCACATCAGTGGATCCTCAATGAATAACATTAGTCCTTTTGGGACAAAGGAAGCATCCATTTTATGGTTTAATCCTCTCCTACGTTGGCCACGTAGTTAATGCGTTCGAGTGGGACTCACTCTTACCCATTCTCAGAAATGGACAAGCTCATAAAACATCAACATCATCATCAGTCCCATAGGGACATAGTACATCAATTCATCTCATCAGCATCACTATTCGACTCGTTAAACATTTTTTTAGAATTACGTTACAAGCTTTTTAAGACTCAAAGAACATCATTCTGATCAACATCATAATCAACACTCTCCACATTCAAACCAAAATTACAAACATCAAGTACATCATTATTGTCAAGGCTCTAAACTCATTCCCTAAGTTCATTCTTGCAATCTTTAATAAAATGCACATAGCGTTTGGTGAAATCATTCATGGAAACCATTTATGGTATAAATCAAGTTTATGAAGATCATCAATTTAAGGAAATACATGAAATAAGTAAAATCTCAATTGAATACTTAAGGATTTTCACATATAGACTCATTATCTTAGATTATGGATTCAATTCAATCAAAAAGGGGGACATGGAAGAACAATTCTATGCTTTTAGGTTAGCCTTACATACCTGGGATGATTACTAACAAAAATCTCTCTTGGGATCTCCTCTTGAACTCCTCAATCTAAATTCTCCTCTACTCTCCTCAAGCCCTAGCTTATTAGTGTTGTTAAGAAGAGGTTTAAGGATTGGGTTTTGAACCCTTTCTTCGTGAAAATGACTTATATTAGCCGTATATGGAGTTTTGGAAGTGTTAGGAATGGACCAAAATGCCTCTCAAAATTTTAGAAATTTTTCATACTCGAAATGACTCAGTCCGCAATGCGGACTGGTTGTGTACCAATATATTTTCTGCAAAAAATTTCTGAACGTGTTTTCTCAATCCCGTAAAAAATATTTGAAAAACCATAAATCCCTCTCTGCGATAGGTGCGTGACGCGGTTCTGTTGCGCACCTCTACTCTTTTTTGTTTCAAAATGAAAAATTATCTTTTGACTCGGTCGCTCTAAAATTCGACCAAGACCTTTCCCCCATTCAATTTTTGTGTTGATCCACAAAGTCGGCCTTGAATTTTTCATATGAGCATCAGAAGATGTGTTATGCGCACCTCTGTCCTACAGAGGTATTTTTGTAATTTTGTCAGGAGTTACATCATCTCCCCCTTAGGATAATTTGTCCTCGAATGATGAGCAGGAGTGGTAATATGGCACAGATAGACAAGACTCATCTCCATACTCGCTTAATAACTCAAACTCCTAACTCTTCCTCAACCTCGATAACTCTACTCAGAACATCAAGAATGGATAGGAACATTACCTTCGATATTCTCATCATCAAGCATGAACAGGTGTGGGTATTTGAGTCTCATCTCTTCCTCAACAAACTTATTCCTCCATGAAACCTTAACGGAGGCTATCTCTTTGTTTCTCAATCTGCGAACTTGTCTATCAAGGATATGGACTAAAATTTCCTTATAGGACAAGCTATATTTTACTCCAATATTCTCAACAGGGATCACCAAGGCAAGATCTCCCAAACACTTCTTCAACATAGAGATATGGAATACCGGATGGATTCCGTCTAAATTAGAAAGCAAGTCTAGCTCGTATGCAACTTTCCCAATTCTCCTCGCAATCTGATAAGGGTCAATATAGTGAGGACTTCATTTCCCCTTCTTCCCAAACCACATGACACCTTTCATGGGTGATACCTTCAAGTATACCTAATCGCTCACCTCAAACTCTATGTCCATTCTCCTCACATCGATGCAAGATTTTTGCCGGCTTTGTGGAGTCTTCAACCTCTCTTTAATAATCTTCACCTTCTCTGTGGATTGGTGAACAAGGTCAGGCCCTATCAACTCGACTTCTCCAACCTCAAACCACCCAATGAGTAATCTACCTCCTCCCATACAAGGCCGCCTAGGGGGCCATTTAAATGCTTGCATGTTAACTGTTGTTATATGAAAATTCAATCAATGGTAGGTGGTCATCCCAATTCCCTTTGAAATCAAGGACAAAGGCTTTCAACATATCTTTTACTATCTAAATGGTGCATTTTGCCTGACCATCTATATATGTCTAAAAGGTTGTACTCAAATTTACCTTGGTATCTAATCCCTTCTACAAAGATCTCAAGAAGTGGGAGGTACATTGAGCTCCTCTATCCGAGGTGATAGACAAGGGAACTCCGTGCAACCTTACAAACTCTTGGATGTACATCTTGACATACTCCTCCGTAGAATTAGTTGTCTTGACTACTAAGAAGTGTGCTGATTTAGTCATCCTATCTACAATAGCCCATATGGAATCATGCTGCCTCCGGGATCTCGGTAGGCCAATGATGAAATCCATGTTAACCATCTCCCACTTCCACTCTGGAATCTCAATGTTCTAAGCCAAGACACTTGGCCTTTGATGCTCAACCTTCACTTGTTCGCAATTTGGGTTCTTTGAAACGAACTCAGCAATATCCCTCTACATTCTGCTCGACCAATAGACTTCTCTCAAGTCGTAGTATATATTGGTAAAGCCTGTATGAATGGAATATCTAGTATTTTGGGCTTTAGCCACGATCCTTTCTCAGACGCCATCAACATCAAGGACACATAGCCTTCTCTGGTATCTAAACACTCCATCTCCCCCTTTGAAAAAGATCATCACTTTTTGTTTTTGGACAGCAACCTTCAATTGGAGTATGATAGGATCTCAATCTTCTTTCTCCTTTACCTCTGCTACTAGGGATGATGCAGATCCACTATGAACATTGGTTCCTCCTTCATTATTCTCCTCGAGTTGGACTCCCAATCGAGCCAATCTATGCACTTCCTTCACTAGCTCTTTCTTCCCTTCCTCAATGTAGGTTGTGCTACCCATTGACAACCTGCTAAGAGCGTCATCAACAATGTTAGCTTTACCTGGGTAATATAGGATGCTCATGTCATAATCCTTGAGCAACTCCAACCATCTCCTCTGTCGTAAATTGACCTCCCTCTGACTTAAAACATACGGCAAGCTCTTGTGGTTAGTGAAAACATCCATATGCACCCCATACAAGTAGTGGCGCTAGATTTTATGTGCGAACATCACCGCCACCAACTCGAGATCATGGGTCAGATAGTTCCTCTCATGACCCTTAAGTTGCCTGGAAGAATAGGCTATCACCTTCCCCCTCATCATCAGCAAACATCCCAATCCAACCCTCGAAACATCACAATAGATCACAAAGTCCTCTGTCCCATCAGGCAAGGTAAGAACCGTGCAGTAGTCAGTCTGGTTTTCAACTCTTGGAAACTCTTCTCACATTTTTTGGGCCACTGAAACTTGACTTACTTCTGGGCAAATTTAGTCAATGGTGCAGATAGGGAAGAAAATCTATCAACAAATCTGCGGTAGTAGCCTGCTAACCCAAGAAACTTCTTATGTCAGTCGAAGAGGTCGGTCTTGGCCAGTTCTTAACCGCTTGAATCTTCTGGGCATTTACTTGAATACCATCACCCAAAACCATATGCCTAGGAAAGCCACTGACTTGAGAAAAAACTCATATCTTGAGAACATTGCATACAACTCATAGTTTGCATACAACTCATAGTCCTTAAGAGTCTGAAGGACAACGCTAAGGTGATTGGCATGCTCCTCTTCATCTTTCAAATACACCAAAATGTTGTCGATGAACACAATTACAAATATGTTAAGATAGGGTCTGAACACTCTATTCATCAAGTCCATGAAGGCTACGGGTGCATTTGTCAACCCAAAGGACATGAGCAAGAACTCAAAGTGGCCATATCTAGTCTTGAAGGCTGTCTTTGGAACATTTCATTCCCTCACTTTCAACTGGTGGTAACCCGATTTGAGGTCTATCTTTGAAAAGCATGAAGCACCCTGAAGTTGGTCAAACTGATCATCTATCCTGGGGAGAGGACATTTATTCTTGATCGTGACGTTGTTCAGTTTCTTATAGTCTGCATATTCTGAGAGACCCATCTTTTTTTGCACAAACAGAACGAGAGCACCCCGTAGAGAAACACGTGGCCTAATAAAGCCCTTCTGTAACAAGTCCTTCAACTACTCTTTTAACTCTTTCAACTCAGTGGGGGCCATCCTATATGGTGGAATTGAAATAGGCTACGTATCAGGAAGAACATCAATCCCGAAGTTGATCTCCCTATCAAGAGGGACTCCAGGTAAATCCTTAGGGAACACTTTCGGGAACTCATTCACAATCAAAACTAACTCAATGGTAGGGGACACAATATCGTTAGCCTTAACTCGCATGAGGTGGTAAATACAGCCTTTAAAGATTAATTTCCTAGCCCTCAAGTAGGAAATAAACTTACCCTTGGGTACAACAGAACTTCCCTTCCACTCTAAGACCGGTTCATTAAGAAATTGGAACCTAACAACTCGGGTTCTACTATCTATCGATACATAACAAGCATGAAGCCAATCCATACAAAGGATTATATCAAAGTCAACCATCTCCAACTCTACCAAATCAGGCATAATATCCCTATGATAGATGGATACTACACAATCTCTATAGACCCTCTCAGCTAGGATAGACTCACCAGTGGCAGGGGAAATAATATAAGGCTTAAGCAAACACTCTGGAAGAATCTTAAATCTATTGGCCACATAGGGAGTCACAAAAGATAAAGTGGAACCCGGGTAAAGTACATAACAATTGTGAGAAAAGATTCAAAGCATACCCGTAACAACATCTGGTGCAACTTCCTGATCCTATCGATTACCCATCGCTTACAGATGGCTTGTCCCGCCTCCTGTACCTGTAGTAGTACCCTTCTAATGGCTGCCCACAGGGAGGGCTGCAGGCGACTGTACTTTGCTACTCCCATCACCCCATCTCCTCATAGGACACTCACTTTGAAAGTGACCAGTCTGTCCACATGCATAGCAAGCATTTGTGCCCTCACGGCATGCACCAAGGTGAAGTTTGCCATATCAACCACAGGGTGGCTTTCCTTTCGGGCCTTGGGTTACGTTAGCTTGGGACTGAGGACCCTGAGCCCTGAAATTCTGGTAACCATAAGATTTTTTATCGTACCTATTTTGTTGAACAGGCGCACTCGCCACAGAGGGTGCATTACTGGAAGGCCTCCTCTAAGAGTAAGTTTTGTCGCCCTTATTCTACTTATGTTGGCTAGGCTCAACCCTTGCTGATTTGGCCTTCTTGCTCTTTTTCTCTTCCCTATACTTCTTCTTGTCTTCCTCAGTTTGCTGGGCATAGGCCATAAGTCTAGAGATGTCCACACTGGGATCAGCAATGCTGCATTACACTCCCTCTTTACATGCTTGTCCAATCCAGACATGAACTTTCTCATTCTTGCCCTTATACCCAGGACCATCTCTGGGGCATATCGGGACAGCTGAATGAGCTTGAGGCTGTACTCTTTGAAAGTCAACCCCTCTTGCTTCAGGTTCACGAACTCCTCAACCTTTGCCTCCCTCAACTCTTATGGATAGAAGTGGTCAAGGAAAGCACTCTCAAACTCATCCTACTCAGCAGGCTCAGCATCCTCACCTCCACTATCTTCCCATTGGTTATACCAGACGTTCGCAACATCTTTAAGCTAATAGGAGGCGAGTTCAACTCCCTCAACCTCATTCGCATGCATAGCCCTCAAGACCTTGCACATCTCATCAATAAAGTTTTGTGGGTCCTTTTCAACTTTTGACCCCGTATAGACTGTCGGGTTCATCCTTGAGAAATCTCTGAGCCTTGTTGTAGTTGTGGGCTCTTAGGAACTAGAGCTAGGGGCCTGGGGACCTCGGCTATTACTCTGGGAGGCCATTAGTTGGGTGAACAAAGCAATAGCTTCTCTGAAGTCCGCCTATGAGGTGGAGGCTGACTGAACAGGAGGTGCCTATGGAATCTTAGTAGCTCAGGCAGGTCGGCCTTGTCTCCTTGTCTCAGTCTAAGTAGGGGCCTCTGGCGGGGGATTCGCAATGTTTGGGGTTGAGCTATCTTTTTGGGGAGCAATATGTTTAGGAGGCATGATCTCTAAATACATAATGCACGAATTAAAAGAGAGTTTTATAGAGTCAAACTTTATCGCACAAATTCAGAATACCGGAGAAGTATAACCATTCGTAATGTCCTATAGCCTCCTATTTATAAAGTATGGTGCACAACACACACATAAACAAGACTGTACTAGACACGACTTCATAGACTCCCTAGGACTCTTGAACTCTGTGCTCTGATACCAAGTTTGTCTCCCTGGGAGGGTACCCTAGGCGTGGCCGACACCTAGAAACTATTTCTAGTCCCCAAGTGAACCACTTGATCTCAAGCCAGTCATTCAACATCAAACATAGTGGAAAATAGTAGGATAAAAGAATAAAGGTAGTAAGCCTCTCAGTCAATTATTCATCAATAAAAGGGCCATAGGAAAACGACCTCAGTCTCAATATCTAAGATAAGTAAATATTATTACTAACTCAACTCAAGGAGGGGAAAAACTCCAACATCAATTCCTCAACTCTAGTCTATGAACCCTCTACCACAAGCAACAGTCTAAGATGGTACCATGATAGGCATGGTTACCCAGCTCAATAAAATCAAATAATTGATAGAGGAAAAGGCTCCTCCGGATAGTAAAACGGGCTCACCAATAGCTAGAATTAGAAACATCGGAACCTCAACAATGCGTCGACTAAAGTCCTCTACCTCCTGTATCTGCATCATGAAAAGATGCAGCCCTGAGTGGCGTCAATACGTGGAATGTACTATACGTAAGATGGTTGAATATAACAATACAGGTAGGATAATATAGGCATAACCTCAACTCAACATCATACTCCATCAAAATGTCAAATATCTATCTAAAGCAAGAATAAAGGGTAGACAAATGACTCGTCAACATCTCATCTCAACATCATTGATACATCAGACTCATCTCAAGGAAACTTGAATTGACTCAAATCGAAGGACAAATGTCCGTCTAGGACAAGGATAAAGAGTAGACAATAAATCATTAACATCCATCAAGACTCATACCATCATATCAACATTAGAATTTTTATCTGTGAGGAACCTAACCGGGAGTTTCTCTAATCAATAACCATCACCTATGAGCCGGTGGTGATACAACAAAGAGATGTCATTACCACATCCATCCAATACCTTGCCAAGGTAAAAGATATCACATCAATGGATCCACAGTATGTAACATCACTCCTCTTTGGGACAAAGGAAGCATCTGTTTTATGGTTCAATCCTCTCGTATGCTGGCAACGTAGTTAATGAGTTCGAGTGGGACACACTCTTACCCATTTCGGTGCTCAATACTCCTCCCAGAACTCAATAGGCTCATGAAACATCAACATCAATATTTCTTATCATCAATCCCATAGGGATATAATACATCAATTCGTCTCATCAGCATCACTCTTGGACTCGAAACATTCTTTTAGAATTAAGTTTTAAGCTTTTTAAGACTCAAAGAATATCATTCTCATCAACATCATTATTAACACTCCCAACATTCAAACCACAATCACAAACATCAAGTATATCATTATTGTCAAGGCTCTAGACTCATCCCCTAAGTTTATTCTTGCAATCTTTAATAAAATACACATAGAGTTTGGTGAAATCATTCGTGAACACCGTTTATCAGTAAATCATGTTTGTGAGGATCATCAATTTAAGGAAATACATGAAATAAGTAAAATCTCAATAGAATACTTTTTCACATATAGACTTATTATCTTCGATTATGGACTCAATTCAATCAAAAGAAGGCACATGGAAGAACAATTCCATGCTTTTAGGTTAGCCTTACATACCTAGGATGATTTTTGACAAAAGTCTCTCTTGGTATCTCCTCTTGAACTCCTCAATCTCAAGTCTCCTCTACTCTCCTCAAGCTCTAACTTATTAGCATTGTTAGAAAGAGGTTTTTGCATGGGGTTTTGAACCCTTTCTTCGAGAAAATCACTTATATTAGTCGTATATAGAGTTTAGAAAGTGTTCAGAATGGACAAAAATACCCCTAAAAAATTTTAGAAATTCTTCCGACTCGGAATGACACAGTTTGCGACGTGGACTGGTCACAAACCAGTATCTTCTCTAGCAAAATTTTCTAAATGATTTTTCTCAATTCCATCGAAAAATTCTAAAAAAACAGAAGTCCTCTACGCGATAGGTTCGCGATGAGGCTCTGTCGTGCGCCTCCACTACTTTTCGTTTTGGAATGAAAAATTATCTTTTGACTCGGTCGCTCTAAAAATCGTCTGAGACCTTTCCCTAACTCAATATTTTGTGCTGATCACAAATCTAGCCTCGAATTTGTCATACTAGCATTGGAAGACGCGTTATGCATACCTCCCTTATCTAGGGTTATTTCAGTAATTTTATCAGGTGCTACACCTACAGTACTCTGAATCACCAAAATCTATTAAAATATAGCATCATAATCACATAACAAATCTAATGATATTGTAACACTCCAATTTTTTCTAAGTTCAGACCGAGTCATCCTTCATATGATATTGAATTTTAATTGATGATTTTTAATTGAGCACAGATGTTAAAGGCAATAACTTAATGTGGGAATAGAATTGGAAATGATAAAAGGTCGCAGTTCTAATATAAGATTTTATAAAAGTCATATGGACCAATGAATTTTAGGTTGTATATACATGCTAGGATAAATTTCTAAGTATATAAAGTATATTAGATATGATTTAGAGTCATAAGAGATCTTTTACATCAAGTCAAGTCCAAAAACTTTCTACCGATTAAGTTTTCATATGAGTTGCTAGACAAATCAATTTCAAATGACCATATCTCCTGTAGTATAATGAGTTAGGTGACTCATAATATATCAAATTAAAGATCTTTGAATTACCTTTCCAATGCATCTTATTTTACCTCAATCAGAATTCAGAGCAAAAAGTTATCACCATTTTATTGAATACCTTCAGAACTGTCTGAAGATCCGCGACAGCTCCGTGTTGCGAATCTATCGCAAACCCTTTTTGGATAAGCTAAATAACGTCCTTTTGTTTTATTTTGAGGGTACTTTTATCCTAAAACCTTTGGAGGTCTTTTTAAGGTTCGAAAACGCATAAAATGTGAGTTTCATAATTAAAATCCTCACCTTCACTTCTAAACATAAACGATTAAGAATCATCAAGAAAATCATCACGTTAGGGATAGCTTCGAAGATTCATCACCAAGGTAAGTTATTCATCATAAATTACAATTTACCCAACCCAAATTTCTTCATCTATTCATGACTCTATAATAGAGTCTTAAATCATAACCTAGGGTTTCAAGAAAATGAATTCAGGAATTCTAAGAATGGATTCCTTGATTCTTCTTTTTCAAGAATTAGGGTTCTTCGTCAAGCATTCTAAAGAATCTAAGTCAAGAATTTAAGAATCAAAGATAATCCCTTCTAGCAATGTCTTTCCAAGTTTTCCACTCTAAAAGAACTATCAAGATCGAGAATTTTCTCCAAAAAGGCTAGTATTCAACAAATTTCAATTGTAATATGAACTTCCCATGTATGTAAAGTTAAACTAAAAGCATGATATTATTCTTTCATGTGCCCCATAGATGGTCATAGAGATGTTGATGGTTATGGAGAGTCTACATGCATGAATCCTTGATGGTTTTTCCTAAAATTTTTATTTGAAATTACATGTTTTCTATACTGATGATCATCATACTATTTGTTTTCTTGAATTAAACATTTTTATAAAAGAATAGCATAACCCTATATGACTATCTTGAAAGCATGCATAATGAACTTGAGAATTATGTCTAGAGCCTTGAGTTGAGATTCTTGATTGTGATGAGAGAATGATGATGAGTTGATAGAATTTGATTGTCTTACGAGTCTCTATAGTTGAACTCCACCGATGTGTCTATTCAATTGATTCCTAATGATTTCTCTAAGTGTTAAGTCCCTATGAGATGTTGATTGATGAAAGGGCTAAAGTCCTTATGAGATGTTGATTGATCAGAGGGCTAAAGTTCCTATGAGATGTTGATTGATGAGATGGCTAAAACCCCTATGAGACGTTGATTGATGATAGGGCCAATGCCCCTATGATTTGATTGGTTTGATTAGATTGATGGTTTTACGAGCATTGAGTCAGGGGAGGAGTATCGAACACCGAAATGGGTAAGAGTGAGTCATACTCGAACTTATTAACTACGTCACCATACATAGGTGAGAATTAGGACCATCACATATATTTTGGTTCCCTCTTGATTAGAAGTTCATGAAACAATAGCGGGCTTATTAACGACTAACTCTATATTATGTGAGCAGATATGGTTTTGATTCGTTCCCTACTTGGCAAGTTTAAACGGTTTTGGAAATGTCAGCGTGATTATTAAACATTAACTGGATCATATGTGATTTTAGTCGGATAAATAAACTCCCGTAAATTTCTACTTTGAGTACTCAAGAGTCGAGATGAGATGAGAGGGGGTGAGCTCCTCTGAGATGAAATGAGATGAGATGAGAGAAGGTGAGCTCCTTTGAGATGAGTCTGAGATGAATGATGAGTTTGAGTTATTGATGGTCACTTGTCTACTCTTTATTCTTGCATAGATAGACATTTGATGATTTGATGTTTATTTTGAGTCGATGTTGCTTCCATATTATTCTACCGGTTTCTGTTTCACTCAGCTATTTTACATACCAGGACATTCCAAGTACTGATGTCCACTCTGTACTACATCATTTTACGATGCAGAGGCAGGTACTAGAGATTGTCAATAGGCGCTCCATTAAAGATCCGAGATTCGCAGCTTATTCGTGAGCCTCCCCTACTCTGGAGGATCCACTACTTTTATTTTATCATGCTTTAGAGTTAGATTGGACTATTTCTTTTATTTTGATTTGGGTAGCCATGGATCTGTCATTGGCACCACATGATTAGTGATAGAGGCTTCATAGATGATGGTTGAACGTTGATGTTGAGATTGTGAGCTAGTTCTTTCTACTAGCCCTCATTATTTTATATATTCTTTTGAGACATTACATGAGATGTGCCCATTACTTACTTATATTTTTCGCTATTCAGTAGAGTTTACTTGATTAAATAATGTGATGAGGCTAAGTGGTTCGCTTGTAGGCCAAGGTACCCTCCCGGGGCATGAAAAACTTGGTATCAGGGCACAGAGTCAAGTGTCTTAGGGAGTCTATGAAGTCGTGTCTAGTAGAGTCCTTTTTATTGGTGTGAAAAGCTCCACATCTATAAATTGGAGGCTATAGGACATTTTGGAAAAGGTTCCATTCTTTCATATTATGAATCGTGCGATAGAGCTATTTCCTAAGAAATCTACGATGATTAATGCATTGCTCTAAACCTTTCAACTATGCCTCATCCACGAGGTGACAGGGATAGTAATGTCCAAACTCCTATAGATGAGAACCTCTGAGATATAGTAATCAGAATGGTAGAGAGACTGCACCAGGCCTGAGAGAAGCCGACTCGTGTGCAAAGTTGATTGACGAGAAAGTGCCTTCAATGGCATTTTCCGTAAATATGGTCAGATTTTAGGGGGTTTTTCCAAATAATCATCTTACGAATAAGTATAAATTTGTCAATTGCGTTAAATTTAATTCTTGTTAGTGGTTCAATTGTATTATTATATAGGTTTTTCTTGTTATTAGTAAGAAATAACTTAAAAATTAGGGCTTTTTGTTTAAAGTAAAAAATTGGGACTTTTTGTCGTATTCAGTCAGTAATTACTAATTGTGATTTTGCAGGCATGGTAACAATATAGCTTCAATAATTATAACACTTCAAATGGATTTTGGAGGTTGTTTTTTATCAGATCCTCGACTCAGGTATATAAATGGAATTACTGATCCTGAAAAAATAGATGTAAATGTAGATGAGCTCCATATCATGTTGTTTCATAAATTAGCTAATGAATTGGGAGTTGAAAAAGTTGAAACATTTGGGTGCAAAGTTAATAAAAGAGGTCTTTTTCACATGTTAAATAGTGATATGGATGTCTTAAGATTTATTAATAGATTGAAAGGTGAGGACTTTGTTGATGTTTATGTGGTACATCAAATTAGTACACCTTTAATTGTTGAGGATGAAAATGAGGTGGAACTGGCCAGATTGTTAACTCCCAAAAAAGGTCAGCTCTGCCTACCTGATGTTACTTATAGGGCTGATGTGCCTTCTCCTCAACCATGTGATGAAGATGATATGGTTGATGTGTCTTCTCCTCAACCACCTAATCAAAATATTAGGGCTGATGTGTCTTCTCCTCAACCACCTGATCAAAATATTAGGGCTGATGTGTCCTCTCCTCAGCAACCTGATCAAAATGATCCAGCAACTGATGTGTCTTCGTGTCAGCCACCTTATCAAATTGATAGGGTTGATGTCTCTTCTCCTTAGCCGTCTCATCAAAATGATCCAGCAGTTGGGTGTCTTCTTCTTAGCCACCTCATCCAATTGATAGGGTTGATGTGTCTTACCATCAACCATCTGATGATGCTGCTGATATGAATATAAATGAACAGCAGCAGCCTAGAGCAGACAAAGAAAGAAATCAGCAGAGTGCTGAGGACTTAAATGAAGGTGAAGGTAATGTCTTTTCTTCTTACCATATTCAAACTTCTGATGAAAGTGATATACAATCTGATTCTGAATCACTCTTTAATGTTGATGAGAACATTGATGATTTAAGTAACTTGGATGAGGAGTTTATTGAAGCTAGAAAGTCAAATATCAAAAAGAACAAGATAAGGCTGTTAGGGTAAATGTAGAGGAGATACCCTCTGGTCCTGTAGGTATATATAATGGTTTTGAGGATCTTAATAAGGGTAAGAGGGAAGATATGAAGGAAAATTGGGTGGGGATGAATTATATTTTGATAGCTCAGATCCTGGCAGTGAAATTAGTGAAGATGAAAGGGTACCTGTTAAATCTGATGAAGTTGTAGATCCACCAGCTAGGAATACCAATACCAAGGTTTATTTTGACCCAGCTGCCAAAAGATTCTATTTCAGCTGTGTATGGTTTTTGTGAATAATATTCAGTTTAGGAAGCACTTCAAACTTACTCCATTAAAAAAGGTGTAAACCTTATACTGAAACCTAATGAAAAGGACTGAATCAGGGAAAAGTGTAAGAATGGTTGTCCTTGGCATATTCTTGGAAGTATTGAGGGAAATAGTCAAAATTTCATTGTGAAGACATATTATCCTATCCATAAGTGTCGTAAAAGAACAAGAAACAAGCTATGTACTCCAAAGTGGATCAGTAAGACTTACAAAGACAGAATCATGAGTGAGCCTAGCATCAAACTCCATCAAATTCAAGGGCTGATAAGAAAGAAATATGGGTTATATGTTAGCAAAACAACTTGTAGAAGGGAAAAAGTAAAAGTTCTGCATGATCATATGAGTGATTTCAAGGAGGAATTTGCTAGATTGTATGATTATGATGAGGAGTTGAAGGCTACTAATCCTGGAAGTATTGTAGTTGTTAGGACATCCAAGAATACATTTCCTGGAAAAGAGGTATTTATGGGCATTTATATTTATCTTGAAGCACTGAAAAATGGATGGAGGGAGGGGTGTAGAAGAATAATTAGTTTTGATGGTTCCTTTTTAAAAGGCATTTGTAAAGGTGAACTATTGACTTGCATTTCCAAAGATGGAAATAATCAAATGTATCATGTAGCATGGGTAGTAGTTGATAAAGAATCCAAGTATACATGGTCTTCGTTTATTAAATGCATCAAACATGATCTAGAGTTGACACAAACTGAAGGTGAAGGACTCACAGTCATGTCTGATATGCAGAAGGTATGATAATACATTGTAATTAATTTCTCCTTTTTTATTTGCTATAACAGCAGTTGTGTTATATAGATTGTTCTCCTTCTTTTTTATTTGTTTTAGTAGGGTCTTCACATAGCATTTACTGATTTATTGCCAAATGCTGAGCATAGATGGTGTGCCAGACATATCTGGGCCAACTGGAAAAAGGAGTGGAGGGGTGAAGAGAGAAGAAGAAAATTCTGGCAAGTTGTCAGGGCTCCATTTGAAGTTCATTTACAAGATAAACTTGATGAATTGAGTCTATTGGAAAAAAAATTGTTGAATCTTTGTAAAAGTACAACAAAGAGGCATGGTGTAGGGCATTTTTCAAGGAACATAGCAAGTGTGACATAGTTGAGAATAATATGTGTGAGACATTCAATAGTTGGATCTTGGCAGCTAGATTCAAATCAATCATTACTATGTTAGAAGAAATTAGAGTCAAAGTCATGGAAAGAATGACTCAAATGAGAGAGTTTTCTGAAAAATGGGTAACTGATGTGTCACCTATGGCTATGGAAGTTCTTAGAGAAAATGCAGAACATGCAGCTAATTGTGAGGTTAAATTTAATGGAGATACTGACTATGAGATTATGGATTCACCATATAAGCATGTTGTTAATCTGAAAAAGAAGGTGTGTAGTTGTAGGTCTTTGCAACTGAAGGGAATTCCTTGTGCACATGTAATTACTGCAATGCATTGCAAAAATTTAAATGTTGAGTCATTTGTTGACCACTGGTACAAGAAGGAGACATATCTAAAAGCCTACTATAACTTCATTCAGCCTATGACAAACATGAAGATGTAGCCAAAGAGTTCAAAACCAGCCATTGAGCCACATGAAATCACTGTTATGCCAGGAAGACCGAAGAAAAATAGGAGAAAAGATAAGGATGAGCCTACTAAAAAGAAGTTTGGAAAGGCTACAAGAAAGGGGAGGAAAATGAAATGTTCAGTCTGCAAGAATTTTGGGCACAATAAGAAATGATGTCCAATTATTATAAGTTTTTCTTTCACTTCTTCAACATTATTGCTAAAATTTATTTTTGCCAATGCTTGTTAATTCAATTTTCAATATTGTGTATCCAGAAAAATGGTTCCACAACTGGAACTTCAACTGCAGGAACTGCTAGTGCAACTATTGAAATGCACCCCACTGCTGGTGTAGAAACCGCTGGTGCAGGAAATGCTGGAAGTGCAACAACATATGATTGTGCTGCAAATGTTGAAAATGTTTCTCAACAAATAACTCAATTCAATAGCCAACAATCTACTACTGTTGTTGGTGGCTTAAAAAGGAAAAGTAACACTGGTAAAAGAGGTGAAGCAAATACTGGATGTAAATGGCCAAGAACATCTGGTTATGGTATCCTATTTGGAGAAAATAACAGTGTGATAGAGAGGGTAAGTATTATCATTTAAAGACTTTTATTTGATAGTATGAACTGATAGTATTATTGTCTTTAACTGATAATATTATTGTCTTTTATCAGTCTGAAACTGTTGATCGAGTGTTACATGGTATTGTATTAAAAAGTTCAGTACCTACCAATATTGACCTTGGCTACAAACCCAATGGACTTAGGTGGAAGGGTGGAGCTGCAGTTACTCAAGGAGAGCTACAAGAAAGAAGTTACAAAAGAGTCAATTCTTCTACAAGTACTCATGCCACTACAAGCACCCAGTCTGGAATAACTCATACCACACCAACCACTCAGTCCACACCAAGCACTCAAGAAACATAGTTTTTGTATGTTAGTTTTAGCTTGATTTTTGTGTAGCTTGAACTTGTTTAATGTTGATGGGTTGAGACAGTTAACTTATGTTTTGTGTAGATTGGTTTTGATTCAATTTTCAGCAATGTTCTGTTTACTTGCCATGACAAACAAGTTTATTTTGGTTAATGAAATTGTGGGTTGATCACAGTAATTATAGGTCTACTAAATTTTTTCATTACATTATATTTCATCATCATAATACTCAAATGAACAATCTGTCACAACCCCATTTTCAGTACAAAACATAAAAACCAAATGATAGCAATCACAATATTACTAATATCAACAGGCGGAATGCTTCCACTCCTTCCATGCCTTCCCTGCCTTCCATGCCTTCCATGTCTTCCATATCTTCCATGGTCAACATTTCTTGATAGGTTATTCATGTAGTATTGTTCTTCATATATACTAAGAACTTGGTATGTATGATCAACTTCGTCAGCCCATCGAAAAAATCCACATCCATTACCATTTGCATATCTTTGACAACTCCAAAATAGTTTTCCAGGATTGGTTGATGTCTTTGACATCTTAAGTTTAGCGTGAAGTCCACAATAACAAAAACGAATTGTCATTGCGAAGAAGAAGAAACTTCAATGAAAAAAAAAATCACGTAATAAAAATATATATATTTATGGCCAAGAAGAAGAAATTTGGATAGACAAAAACAAGAAGAAAATTAAAGTACTTTGAGAAGAAGAAGAAGACAACAACGGTAAGAATCGCCCAAATGGAGTGGCTACTAATATAGGGTATGGGTTCATTGAATAAAATGAGAATCGAAACAAGAGCAAGAGCAAAACCCACTTACACAGAAAAAATAAATTTCCAAGAAGAAATTATGGCTAACAAGAAGAAATTCCATTTGGAGAGACAAAAACAAGAAGAAAATTGAAGAATTTTGAGAAGAAGAAATGGGGATTTATAATATTTGGGCATTTGGAGAAGAAGATGACCGTTAAAGGGGATTTTACAAACCCTTCACGCTCCAAAATGGAGTGAAACTCACGCACCAGTCCTGGTATGCCAAGTCAGAAAAAAATATTTATAATGTAGGTTTTGAGTGGGTACAAGGGTTTAGTTGGCAAAGTTATAAGTATAAGGTCCTAGGTGACAAAAGGGACCAAGTACAGGGGCCTATTAGGCCATTCCGGCTAAGTTAAAAACATATATTAATCAATGAAAATCAATAAAATATGTAAGAAAATAGTTACCCACTTGATTTACCTTGAAAGACCTTAAATCCCTCTCTAAAACAAAGTTTGGATTGATAAAAATGGTGAAAAATGAACAAAACACGTCTTTTGAAAGAGGTTATTGTTCAGGCTGAAATTGTGCTATGCGAATGTGGAAGCTTGAGGGTACAGGGCTCCGCAAATGTGGAGAACCTTTCGCGAATGCGAAGGGTTAGGCACATGCACGCTTCATGAACACGCCCCTCTCCTCCGTGAACACGGAGGTCTGCTCACGTACACTCTGTGACTGTAGATATATATTTGCGAATGCGAAGAACAATTTTACCTGCACTAGAAACAGTAATAAACACACAACATAAAACATATAAAAATTAGGAACTGAACCTCGAGGATTCGTTCTAAACCCCGTGAACACAAACCAAATATCACTACAAGAAAATAGGTCTTTAACAAGGGAAAATTTGGTTGTTAAAAGTATAAATCTGGTCGTTATTCGTCAATAACGACTGATAAAAATCCCGTCGTCACCGGTCGTTAGTAGCTCCGACGTTAAAAGTTAATGACCGGATTAAATTCCGTCATTAAAAGTTAACGACCGAATTAAATTTGGTCGTTAAAAATAATTTAACGACGACAAAAATCCGGTCATTATACCCTTTTTGTAGCAACTAAATTTTTCCTTCACTAATTGATTTTATAGTTATTAAAAAAAAAAAAGGCAAGCCGGGTGCACTTCCGAGGAGGGGTCTAACCACAAGAATCTATTGTAGAGTAGTCTACACTTGCAATTCTGCTAGATGATGTTACCAAAGTTTGAACCCGTGACCTTCTGGTCACATGACAACATCTTTACCAGTTACTCCAAGGCTCTCTTCAATTCTAATTATTAAAACTTTAATTATAACCACAAATCAAATCAGCAAAAGTGCAAACTATGTATGGATTTACACACAGAAACATACAAAAACATGCACATATGAAAACATACAAATCTATTATATTCATATAAAATTTCATAGTTCACTACAAAGAATGATATTGCGTAAAGTTACAAAAATATAGACATACAAATTTATATAATATTATATTTTTTAACTCTTAATAAAATAAAAACTAGAATATTTTAAAACAATTTTTAAAATATGAAATGCATTCTTCCTGTACTTCAAAATTTTCTGTTGCTTATACTTATTTACACTTTTTTTGAGGATGAGTTCTTCAAACTGTATGACCTTTCAAAAAACAAGTATAAAAACTTCATGTAAAGTTATTAATAATACTCCTAATAACTATTATCTTCCTTTTTCTTTTTCGCAAAATCAAAGATTAACCACAATGAAATATAAATTTTTTTCCACAACCATATAAAAAGAAAGTTGGGCTTCCTAGTTCTAGACTTAAAATTATTTGTTTTGTATTTTGCACCTTAAGATATTGACTTTTTGCACATTGTTTCATAGATAAAACCCCCAACTTCTTTTAGTTTCACTTTTTATACTAATGGTATTCACATAATATAAATAATTCAATATCATTAAAATTATTATGAAGATACAAATCAATTATATCATCTTAAATTTTAAATAATAAAAAAATCACGATTTCTTAATTAATTAGTTGTTGATTATATGTCATGTAAAGTTTTTAAATTTTCTATTTGTAAGATTTCACGTTATACTTTTCTAACTTAAACAAATGATTTTTCTTTGTATACACCTGTTGGTTTCACAACCAATAATGGAAAAAAAATCAGTACAATATATATTTTTTTATTAGAAGAAACATTATTACTGGATACTGATTCTTAAGTCTATTGATCGAGGTAATTTGCAAGTGGAGAAATATCTTTCCTCTTGAGAAAATTATTTACGACCAAATTTATTTAACTTTTCTATCTTAAATCAATCACATAAGCTCATAATTATATATTTAATATTATTACTTTTATTGTTAATTTTTTGTTTCATTTACAATTTTTTGTTTTGACCTACTTCATCTTGCATCTTTAAAAATGTCAAGTAAAGATGAATAAATTGTCTCTCAAAATAAAAACATATATAAAAACTATATCAAGAAAATATTTAAGTTAAAAAAATTATGTCAAAATGATTGTAACTAATTTTTTTTTTATAATATTTCAAAATGTTATATAAGTATATTTATAACGACCGGAAAAGAATTTGGTCACTATAAGTGTATTTATAACGACCGGATTCATTTCTCGTCATTAAGAAATGGTCGTTAAAAGTCTCTTTTCTTGTAGTGTATGAAATCCCAATAGAAACGACGTTTAGGACTCAATGGAACAATCAAAATTCAGATTTGGAACCTCCTTAGCCCAACACCCAATAAAGATTGTTTAAACTAATTTTGGACTCAAAAACTCACAGTATTCTCGAAGCTCTAAAAATTACAAAGAAGTCATTTCTAGCATGAGTTTCACCATCTGGAACCATAAGAACTGACGAAATTTTGATCTGAGCTCGCCTTCGAACTCCGAATGTTGACCAAAGTCAAACTTATGATCCAAAATGAATTAAAAATGCAACTTTGAGCCTAAAATCTCTGTTTTAACTCCGAATTCAGTTCTACAAGTTCTCCTATATCAGATTCGGCATTCCGGAGTTGATGGAATTTATAGAATCACAATCCGACACTTGAAACTCAAAATGATCCCAAAGCTTATATTTTTCAAATTTAAACCTTTAAAAACTCTTTCTTCAGCAAAACTCCAATTTTTTTACAAAGTTTTCAAAATTTGACTTTTAGACTTGGCCAAAAACGACACAAGAGAACTTTCAGAAAGGACGAAACAGTAATTTGATCGAAAATGTCAAAAATGACCTTCGAGGTCATTACAAGATCAACACGTAGCATAAGTTTGGATATTACTTTTTAAGAGGGTATATATTTCACTTTAAAAATGTCTAAGAAGGTAATACGGGTCCACCTATAATATATAAATATATAGTTGAGAATTGACTAATAAATTAAAAGGATGTTTGGTTATTTTAGCATAAGAGATCACAAAATAGACAATGGAACCATTGTTAATACACATTGGAAAAGGTCAATATAACATTGGTCAAAATTTATATGAATGACCGGCCGGACGGATATATCTTCCTCGTAGTTGCCAACCAAACGGTTTAACTTTTAGCGTATGGCATCAATTATAAAATATGAACTTTAGTGTATGCTTTATGAAGATTCATAAAATATGGATTTGATACTTTGGACGACTTCAAGAATGATGGGTGACAATACAAATCTAGTAGTAGTTGTTGTGTTTAAAAAAGAATAATTTAGTTTAACTTGACATAAAGCTTAAGAAAATAAAGAATTTTTTTTAATTTTTATAATTCTAAATTAAAATTATATCAAATATATAAAATTATTATTTAGTTTTGAAGTCATAAATATATCATGTAGAAAGTTAAAAATAACATATTTAAAAAAAAAAAATTACTACTTTTGAAATAGCTTAACTGCATGATGTAGTATATGTATAATAATCAATCATTCTTTCTCTTATCTCTGTCCATAAAACATTTGAGTGGAGATGGACAAGGGAACTAATAGGAGGCGTGCAAGCTACCGAACGAATGGGGTGTCAGTGTCGTCGCTTCTCACATTCTTTGCACATTTGCTGTTTATAGCAATCACAACTCTATTATTAGTCTGGCTGCTGCACTTCAGAGATGGACTTTCTTTCACTTCAACCAACAAGCTCAAGCTTTTCAATGTGAAGTTTCTCCTTTCATCTCATTTTACGTTTTTTTTTTTTTTTTTTTTTTTATATTCAATAAGTCTTTTTCAATTTCAACATACTACCTTACAAATTTAAGACCACAACATTTAAATGACTATACACATTTTTACTTTAAGGTCATAAAATTTAAAAATAAAAATCTTTTATTTTTTTAGACGTCATGCCTATTCAACTACGACTATTAAATTAAGGCGGACGACATATAACATTACTTAAAATTTAACTCGATCGAGACTCCCTCTGATCCTTTATTTTATTTGATATAACTAGATGCAAATTTAAGGTAAAGAAACGGCTTTTTATCACATATAGTAAAATGGGAAGGAGCTCCTCTCCATTTGCCTCTTTTCATTTTTTCCAAGTTTTTATTTGGATAAAAAATATGTATCATGGTTAAATATGAATGTCTGAGATTTAATTAATTAAGTAAAACTTTAATCATGATTCGGATAGTAAATTTTTCATATATTTGTTTCCAATTGTTTTGAAAAATTTCATATTTTTAGTAAAATATTATTTCATTCATAAATATTTTAAATACTTTTCTTGTTTTGCAATTTAAATAGATTAGATTCGTTTAAATATTTTTTTATTAAAAAAATACGTAAAGTGAGAAAATTAGAAATATCTAATGTTTATAAGAGTAAATTAAGAAAAAACTAATTAAATAACCAATGATATTTCCGGTGACAGCTTTACTAATCCAATATTAATACACTTAGAAAACTCGCGCAAAAAGATCCAATTCATATTTCACTTTCGCATAACTTGGCCTCGGCTGATTCTTTATCTTTGGAGTTTCTCCTTTATCTTTTGCTTGAGCTGGATACAATGAGGATATATTGAGGCCACCTTATTTGATTATGATTCTTGTCAACCTCTTATACAAGATATTTTCTTTCAAATCACTTGCATTAGTGATGCTAACTTTACTCCCTCTGCATGCAGCTTCATCCATTTTTTATGATCATTGGATTTGTCTTAATTTCCGGAGAAGGTATACACTCCTTTGATATCCCTTATCCGTTTATACAAAACATAATTTCTATGTGAAAATTTTTTGTTCTAGTACGGGCCACATTATATTTTAATGGATCAAAATGTTTAAGTTATTAACATACCTAAAATTTATTTATGCATGAATAGAATGTGGGTCATGATCCGAATTGTCCAATTCCCACTAGTATGTTTTGATTGCTGCTTTATTTTTTCTTTTGAAACTTTTTAGTATCTAATACTCCTTCCATTTAAAAAAGAATGATCCTTTTTTTTTTGTCTGTTTGAAAAATAATCACCATTTCCTTTTATTTGGCAAAACTTTGATTTCATTTTTTCACCTGACTTGTTTAAGACCATAAGATAAAAGATCATTTTAGTACATTTAACATAACTTTTATTTAGGACGACAAAATTGAAAAGTTTTTTTGAAATGAATGAAATAATTCTTTATATATTTTATGTCAAATTAAATAAGTACTCTACATCTTTTTAGAAAACATATATATGATAAGACTACTCATTGGACAGTTTGAACTACGTAACAAGATATATTTTTGAGGGGCAAAACTATGCTGAGCTAATAAATGGGAGCATAAAATTGAACAGATTAAATAAATTATGTTTTCATATGCTAATTTCATCACTTGTAATCCTACCCTACCCTCCCTTGTTAACTCACCGAGTAAGCAGCCACTCCGCAGTCAAAATTCTTGTTCCAAATTCGATATGAACTGGTGAGATAGTGATGAAATAAAAACTTCCCACATGATGGATTTAAAAAATAAAAGAAAAATTTCAATCGTGCCAATTGATGTCGACTAAATTATGAATGTATTTTTGTTTCAGCTATAATGGCATTTACCACTATCCCAGCAAGGAGGAGGACAAGAAAATACTTCCACATGTTTCTACATTTCATAGGTCTTGGTTCTAGCATTGTGGGACTATTTGCAATTTTCAAATTTCAGCATGATACTGGAAAAGTTGATCTCCTTACCTTGCATTCCTGGATTGGCATTTCCACCGTTAGCATATATGCCTTGCTGGTAAGAAATAAATAAAAGAACATTCTGTGTCAAGTCAAACATCAACTGAACAAATACTATTTTTACTAGCTGAAAACTGGGAACTAAAGCAGGTCATATTAACAAGCGTAGAGTGCAATATCCATGCTTCCTTAAAATAGAACCATCCCGTTGCTTGATCCTTCACAAAACACTTATGAGGATGATGTCCAAAATAAGTATTATTGTCCACTATAAATTGTGAAACACTCAACAAGTTCTTGGTAATTGTTGGTGTAATATACCACATATACAATAAATTACAGTTGAAAATAAAATGACAAAGGATTACATAGGAACTTATTGCCACATTCTACCACTAACTCATAATACAAATTAATATTTTTAATATTAAAATGTATTTTGCATCAACAATAATTATATATATGAACATGTTAAATGTTATTGAGTTGTAGCATTCGTGAAAGAAAAAGGTACAATGAAGCTAGCTATAGATGTAAGCGATTGCCAAACCTGATCCATTGCCAACAATAGAGCGTTTTGTAAGGAATGCCATGATAAAACCTCTATGATGGTTTTCTACAATATGACCAAATTTATTGCTAACATGCCTTGAAATATGATATCTTTCTGGTGATTTTAATTTGACCATCAAAACCATAACCCCCTCTTCCATGGCCTTGACCAAGCCTGCATACTTGATATTTATTAAAGAAATATCCTTTTCTTGCTTCATTCCTGTTTTTTTCTAGGATTTGGGTTAATTCTTGGTGGTGAGATAAACTTGTGCAAGTGTTTGTTCAATAATATTAGCTTGTAACATGCGATATTCATAACATAGAAGAAATTAGTGAAGATTAATAAGCGTGATCAATTTTGTTCTTGACGTTAATGAGACAATAACGTAATCTAGCTCTAATATTATGACTAATTATCAAATAATAACTTAGCTAACGCAACTCTAAGACAAACTTAAACATGCATTTCTGATGTTTTTACGCCTATGTCACCTTCATCTCACCATGCATGTGGAACCTAAAATCTATTTAATATGATTTCATTTATAATGTATCATTGATATTCAATTAGGAAAAATTTCATGGTTCTAACAAAAATCTGAATTTTTAACAGTACTTTGTTTCCTTCTTGGTCTTTTTCTTCCCCGGAGTACAAAATTGGAGAAGGGCAAGGTTGGCTCCATGGCATGTTCTCTATGGGATTACTGCTTTCCTCATGGCAATAGTAAGTACAGAGACTGGTTTGATTGAGAAATTCATGGCCTTAGGTCTTCAAAAGGGCCAAGAAGCACTCATAATAAATTTCACTGGCTTATTAGTTCTTCTCTTTGGGATCTCCATTGGCCTAGTTGTTCTTCTTCCAGTTTCATATTATTAATGATCCTTTTCAAAATTTTCGGTAATTGTCATGAATTTTGCAATAAGCTAGCTAGGCATAACCCCCCACCCCAAACTCTTTAATGATATCACTAATTGAAAATAATTTCCCTTGCTTGATTATTTGTACGTTTATGATGTTTTTACTTACTAGAACTTCTTCCCACACACTCTATTTGGATTTCATTACATATTGTTTCATAATGTATTGTATTATATTATGTCGTATTTTATCTTATTGTATAGTTTTGATGAACATAAACTTTCGGAAAGATTGTATCGCTCTCATTCGATAAATAATCTCATATATCAACAATTTGAATGATAAACCTACAAGCAAGTACGGTACGAGATAGAGGTGTCATAAAAAGTTAGGATAAAGAATAAAATAGAACTATTAAACTATAAATAAAGACAAAACGAGAAGAAAATATTAATTAAGTTAATAATACAATCACAACAAACCGATCATTACACAACATGGGACTTTTTGTCCTTGCCTATTTATAAATTTAAACAATAATACAATAAAATTTAAATAACAGTCCAAACAAATAAGATAGTTAAAGTAATAATATAATATAACTGGTAATAGACATCAAAGCTCATTTTATCCTGCATTATTCTATTCATATCTTAACTCAATTTAGTTCTTCCAATTTATGTGGTAAAGGTGGCTTAACCTTTTTAAGAAATTAAATTTCTCAATAAGCATGCTAAGCCTATTGGCAAAATGTGGCTGAATATAAAATTCGAATGTATTTCAGGATCTTTTGTCGTCTTATAAAATTTAATATTAAGGCTTTGATCGGAACCTTACGAGCTTACGCCCATGCTATGCCTATTGGCAAACCTTTAATTTTTTATCATCAATCATTCAAACACTAATCAAATTGACGATAATTATAACATTTATCACATAAGCAAATTCTTTCTTGATCCTTTATGAATCATTGTGAGAACATGTTCACAGGTATAAAATTCTCCATACTCTGTGTGCTTATAAAAAGCTCATATCAATTTGGGCCCCAAAGTTTTTAGGCATAATTTTGTGCGAGAATTTTGATCACATTTATAAATAATGATGTTGGCTTGACCTTCTACATAATAATTTCCTCCATTCAAAACAAAAATTGTCAATAGAACCAAAGGAAATACAATTTTTAGATCCATTTTTATCTTGTTCTTTTTGTAATATTGAGGGAAAAACTTTTGGGGTCTTTATATATAGTAAAGATAGTCATGTACAATTTAGATTAATAATTATTCTTTTTGTCCCAATTTTATTGTCATATTTTTCATTTTCAGAGACAAACTATGTAGACTCTATCTATAGGATAGATAGTCATGTATTCATTGTACATATTGAGATTAATAATTACTATTTTCGTCCCAATTAAGTTGTTATATTTTCCATTTTCAGAGTCAAACTATGTAGACTCTATATATAGGATAGATAATCATGTATTCATTGTACATATTGAGATTAATAATTACTCGTTTCGTCCCAATTTAGTTATCATATTTTCCATTTTTAGAGACAGAAGATATTTAGATTTTGACTGACATTTTAAGAGATATTTTTTATCATCATATTGATATGAAAAAAATTACTATCAATAAATTTATTTATTTTTTTATAATTTTTGACTTTCGAAAAGCATAACATTACAATTAAAATGTGACGGAGGGAGTAATTTTTTATCATTGAATAAATAGAAAAAGGATAATCCACACGTTACCCAAAAAAAAGAAAAATAATTAATTAATTACCAAGTCTTTATATTTTTTTTATAGGTTTCCAAATAATCTTAATTTTGAAATATAGATATAGTCACTTGAATTATTTTTATGGAGTCAAATTAAATATTTTTCTTATTCAAGCAGCGTTTAGTGAAAATCTAAGTTTGAAAAGTTGACTTTTTTCCCATAATTAATTACAAATTACAAGTACGATAGTATAGATGAAAGTATTGAAACTAAAAAAAAATTATTTTTCTTTATTTTGTAATTAAAAATTCGACCATACTATTGAAATCTTTTTTTTTTTTTAATTTGTAAGAAAAGGTAATTGTCACGCTCTGGGAGGGTACCTTAGACGTGGCCGACACTAGGAGACTATTGCCAGTCCCCAAGCGAATCATTTAATCTCAAGACAGTCATTCGATCATCAGATACAGCGGGAAGTATTAGAATAAGGAAAATAAGATAGGTGGCAACTCAGTTACTTCTACATCAAGGGTCATAGGCCAACAACATCAGTCTCAACATCTATGACATAATAGCTGATTTAAGGAACTCAATTGAAAGAGGGAAAGACCCCACCATCAAATCCTCATCTCTAGTCTATGAAGTCTCTACATCTACAGTCTAAGATGGTACCATGACAGGCCATGGCTACCCATTTCAAGGAGAGTAAAGCAACTGGTAAAAATAAAAGAAAGGCTCCTCCAGATTGCAAAGAGGTCTCACCAATATCTGGAACTAGGGAACTCTGAACCTCAACAGTGCGTTTGTCGAAGTCCTCTATCTCCAGTATCTGCATCATGAAACAATGCAGCACCGAGTGACAGTACGTGGAATTTACGGTATTTAAAATGGCTGGATGAAACAATACAAACAAAAATAACCTGGAATAACATCAACTCATAAAATACTCACTCAGATAGACCAATGTCCATCTAAGGCAAGGATAAGGAGTAGACAATAACTCATTAACATCAATCAAGACTCATACCATCAACTCAACATCAGAGTACTATCAATGTGGAACCTATCAGGGAGTTTCTCTAATGGACAATGATCACCTATGAGCCGGTGATGATATAACGAAGTGATGTCCTTGCCGCTTCCATCCAGTACCTTGCCAGGGTAAAGGACATGGCATTAGTGGATCCACAATAAATAACATCAAGTCCTCTTTTAGGACAAATAAAACATTCGGTTTTATAGTTCAATCCTATCCTACACTGGTTACGTAGTTATTGAGTTTGAGTTGTTATCTACTCTTACTCAAATCGGTGCTCAATACTCCTCCCAAGACTCAATGCTCATAAGACCTCCATCTCAACCAATCTCATAGGGACTTTAACTCCATCACCAATCAGTATCTCATAGGGACTCTAACCCTATCATCAAACAAACACATAGGGACTTTAACCCTTTCATCAATGAATCTCAATCAATAGCTCAAGGTTTGGAACAATAGTTAGAGAACAATCGAATAGACCATCATTAGAGTTCATTTATGGAGACTCATATGACTATCAAGCTCTATCAACTCATGATCATTCTCATACCACAATCACAATCATAATAAAAAAATCTCACGTCAAGGCTCTAGACTCAACCCTAGATTCATTCATGCATGCTTTCAAAAGTTAGCGTGTAAGGTTATGCAAATTCTCATGAAAGTAACTAATTCACAAAAATAAGTTTATGATGATCATCAACATACGAAAATACAAGTAATTAGATATAGTTTGTGAGAAAATATTCAAGAATCAATTTAAGGAACATGTATGGGGGCTCATGGCTGCTAAACTTCTCTATGACCATCTATGGGACACATGAGAGGAAAATATCATGCTTTTAGTTTAGCCTTACATACTTGGGATGAAACTCTCAACAATCACTTCAACGATTTCCTCTTGAATTCCTCAATCTCAAGCTCTTCTCCTCTTTCCTCAAGACCTAGTCTTGTTAGATTGTTCGAAAAAGACTTAAAATGGGGTTTTAGACTCTTTTTACATCAAAACGACATAATTAGGTCGTGTATTAAGTTCGGGGGGGGGGGGGGAGGGTTGGGAATTTACTGGAATTTCCCTCACAAAATTAACAAAAGTTTTACCTTCGAAATAACCTAATCTGCGACGCAGACTGATCACGTACAGTGTACTTTTCTCCGAAATATTTTTGAACGAGTTTTCCCTATCCCGTCAAAATATTTTAAAAAAATATAATAGTGGATCCACTACATTGGCGCGACGCGCCTCCATCGCGCACCGACACTGTTTTGGTTTACGGGTCAAAAAATTATCTTTTCATCCGGCCGCTCTAAAAATCGACTGAGACCATTTCCCCACTCAATATTTTATGCTTATCACAAATCCGGTCTCAGATTTTCTATACGAGCATTTAAAGATGCATTATGAGTATACCCCTCCTCTAGGGGTATTTTGGTATTATTATCGAGCATTACATCATTCCCCCTTGGGATCATTCGTCCTCGATTGATGAGTAAAGGTGGATATCAAGGCACGAATAGACTCAAGGCTCATCTCAACACTCACTTCAACCAATCAAACCCTCGACTCTTCCTCAACCTCAATCAACTCTACTCGGACTCAAGAATAGACAATCAACTCAAGAATAGATCAATCAATTTAGCTACCTTTGACGTTCTCATCATTTAATATGAATAGGTGCGGGTTAAAAACTTGGCTCTCAGATCCTCCTCATCTTCCCACGTGGCTTCCTCAACAAATTGATTTCTCCATAGGACTTTGACTGAGGCGATCACTTTGGTTCTCAACTTGCGAACTTGACGATCATGGATTTGGATAGGAATCTCCTCAAAGGACAACCTATCCATTACTCCAATACTCTCAATGGGGATCTCAAAATAGTATATCCCAAGCACTTCTTTAACATTGAGATGTGTAACACTGGATGAATTGTGTATAACTTATTAGGCAACTTTAACTCATAAGCAACCTTCCCAATCCTCCTAATGATATGATAAGGGACGATATAGTGAGGACTCAATTTCCCCTTCTTCCCAAACCATATGACACCCTTCATGGGCAACTCCTTCAAGTACACCCACTCACTCACCTCGAGTTCTAAGTCTCTTCTCCTCACATTAGTGTAAGACTTTTGGCGACTTTGTGTAGTTTTCAACCTCCCTTTAATGACCTTAACCTTCTCCATTGATTGGTGAACAAGATCAGGTCCAATTAACTTAGCTTCTCCGACCTCGAACCACCCAAGTGGTGATCTGCATCTCTTCCTATACAAGGCCTCATAAAGGCCATTTGAATGCTTGTGTGATCTGCATCTCTTCTTCTACAAGGCCTCGTAGGGGCCATTTGAATGCTTGCATGATAACTATTGTTATATACAAATTTAATCAATGGTAGATGGTCATCCGAATTTCCTTCAAATTCAAAGACACAGGCTCTCAACATATCTTCTAATGTCTGAATGGTGCGCTCTGCTTGGCCATCTGTCTGTGGATGAAAAGCTGTACTCATATTCACTTTAGTACCCAATCCTTTCTAGAATGATCTCTGATATTGGGAGGTCAATTGAGCTCCTCTGTCTGAAATAATGGACAAGGGAACTCCATGCAACCTCAAAATCTCCTAGATGTACAACATGGTGTACTCCTCTGCACTGTCGATTGTCTTGACTGCTAAGAAGTGAGCTGATTTAGTCATCCTATCTACAATTACCCATATTGAATCATGTAGCTTTCTAGACCTTGGTAGACCAGTAATAAAGTACATATTAATCATCTCCCACTTCCATTAAGGAATATCAAAGAATTGAGCCAATCTGCATGGCCTTTGATGCTCAACTTTCACTTGCTGTCAATTCAGGCACTTTAAAACAAACACAACAATATCCCTGTTCATTCCACTCCACCAATATAATAGACTTCTCTCAAGTTGTAATATATCTTAGTGGAGCTAGGATGGATGGAATATCTGGTGCTATGGGGTTCAACCATGATTTTTTCTCGAACATCATCAACATCGGGGACACAACCTATTCTGGTATCTCAATACCCCATCTTCCCCTTTGAAGAAGACCATCACTTTCAGTTTGTCGAAAGCCTCCTTCAATTGGAGTAAAACAAGATCTTGGTCTTGCTTTTATTTCACCTTTGACACCAATGATGAAGCAGAATCATTTTGAACATTAACTCCTCCCTCGTCAATCTCCTCGAGTTGAACTCTCAATCGAGCCAATCTATGCACTTCCTTCACTAGCTCTTTCTTTCCTTCCTTAACATGGGCCGTGCTTTCCATTGACAACCTGCTAAGAGATTCAACAACAATGTTAGCTTTACCTAGGTGGTAGAGGATGCTCATTTCATAATCCTTGAGAAACTCCAACCATCTCCTCTGTCGCAAGTTGAGCTCTCTTTGAGTGAAGACATACTGCAAGCTGTTGTGGTCAGTGAACATATCCGCATGCAATTCGTACAAGTAGTGGCACCACATTTTAAGTGCAAACACCACTACTGCCAACTCAAGGTCATGGGTCAGATAGTTCCTCTCATGAACCTTAAGTTTCCTGGAAGCATAGGCTATCACCTTCCTTCTCTGCATCAATACACAACCTAGTCCAACTCTAGATGCATCACAATATATCACAAAGTCTTTTGTTCCATCGGGCAAGGTTAAAACTGGTGCTCTAGTCAATCTAGTCTTCAACTCTTGGAAGCTTTTCTCACATTCCTCAGACCACTGAAACTTGACCTTTTTCTGAGTCAATTTGGTCAATGGTGCGGATAGGGAAGAAAATCCATCAACTAACCTGCGGTAGTAGCCTGCCAACCCCATGAAACTCCTTATTTCAGTTGGAGAGGTCACTCTTGGCTAGTTCTTAACCGCTTCAATCTTCTGGGAATCTACTCGAATACCATCACTCGAAAAAACATGGCCTAGGAAAGCCACTAACATGAGATAAAACTCACATTTCAAGAACTTGGCATACAATTCATGGTCCTTAAGAGTCTTAAGGACAACTCTGAGGTGATTGGCATGCTCATCCTCATCCTTCGAATACACCAAAATGTCTCCGATGAACACGATTACCAACATGTCATGATATGGTCTGAACACTCTATTCATTAGGTCCATGAAGGCTACAGGTGCATTCGTCAACCCAAAGGACATGACCAAGAACATAAAGTGGCCATATCTAGTCCTGAAGGCTGTCTTTGGAATGTCACACTCCCTCACTTTCAACTGATGGTAGCCCGATTCGAGGTCTATCTTTGAGGAGCATGAGGCACCCTGAAGTTGGTCAAACAGATCATCTATCCTGGGGGAAGGATATTTATTCTTGATCGTACCTTGTTTAGTAGCCTATAATCTATTCACATTCTAAGGGATCCATCTTTCTTTCGCACGAATAGGATCTGGCGCACCCCAAGGAGAAACACTTGGCCTAATAAAACCCTTCTCTAATAAATCGCTTAATTGCTCTTTCAACTCTTTCAACTCAGCGGGTGCAGTCCTATAAGGTGGAATTGAGATAGGCTGGCTGTCAGGAAGAACATCAATCCCAAAGTCAATCTCCCTATCAAGAGGGACTCTAGGAAGATCCTCAGGGAACACTTTAGGAAACTTATTCACAATCGGGACTGACTCAAGAGTAGGAGGCTCAACATCATCAGTCTTAACTCGCACGAGATGATAGATACATCCGTTAGAGATTAGCTTTCTAGCTCTCAGGTAGGAAATAAACTTACCCTTAGGTGCAACAGAATTCCCCTTCCACTCTAAAACCAGTTCATTTGGAAATTGGAACTTAATACAATCTATTGAGGCATAACAAGCATGAAGCCAATCCATACCAAGGATCAAATCAAAATCAACTATCTCCAACTCAACTAAATCAACAAGAGTATCCCTATGATGGATGGGCACTATACAAGCTTTATAGATTCTCTCAGCTCGAATAGACTTACCCACAGGAGTAGAAACATCAAAGGGTTCAAAAGGACTTTCAGGGTTCTATCAAATCTACTGGCCACATAAGGAGTTAAAAATGACAATGTGGCACCCGAATCCATCAAAACATAACAATCTAAAGTAAAGACTTGAATCATACTCGTCACAATATTTGGGGAGTTCTCGTGATCTTAGTGACTACAAATGATTTGTTGCTCTACTTACGCCTGACATAGTGCCCCTCTGGTTTCCTCTAGCTAGCGGGGCTGGTGCAGAAGATTGAGCCTGATCAGCCCAATTTGGACAGTCTCTCTGGTGATGACCTGCTTGGCCACATTTGAAGCATACATCATCCCTCTCACGACATCTCCCCAAGTGCAATCTGCTATACTTACCACACGGTAGCTTACCCCGTGAACCTTAAGCCACACTAGCTTGTGACTGAGGTCCTTAGGTTCCAAAATTCTTAGATCTCGGATTATACCTGCCTCTAAGTGTAGGTGCATTAGTAGATGATGGTGCTCGAAATCGATCACCATTCCCCTTCCTTTCAACCTCATTGCTGGATGTCTTAGCTTTTTTATGTCTTAACTCTTTTATATCCTTTTGTCTCTCCTCATCAGCTTGTTGCACAAATGTCATCAACCGCCCAATGTCCATATCACTCACAAGCATTGCTCCCCTCTCATCTCTCTAGGGTCCTCTATTTAACCCATCAACATACATCCCCATTCTTCCTCTCATATCAGCATTGGAGACCTCATCTTGCGAGGGCTGCTCCACAGGGAAAGCTTGGTCCGCAGGCTCCTCGTGTCCTTAAGGCTTAGGTAGGTTAATATTTTACCTAGCAAGACGTTCATTACCACTGATGGCTCTTCTCACAGGTAGGTTCGCAACTCTGCAACGCGTAGTGCATGAATTAGAGAAGAACTTTTCATAGAGTTATGATCTATCACACGATTTAGAACATGAAAGTAGTGAAACAATTACTAAAAGTACTGTAGCCTCTATATTATGGATGTGGAGCTCTTCATATCAATAATAAGGACTCTACTAGACATGGATTCATAGATTTCCTAAGACACTTGAACACTATTCTCTAACACCAAGTTTGTCATGCCCTGGAAGGGTACCTAGACGTGGCCGGCACTCAAAGATATTGCTATTTCCCAAGCGAACCACTTGATCTCAAGATAGTCGTTAAATCATCAGATACAATAGAAAGTATTAGAGTAAGGAACATAAGATAGTGGGTAACTCAACTACTTCTACATAAATGAAAGAGGGCCATAGGCAAACAACATCAGTCTCAACATCTATGACATAATAGTTGGTTTAAGGAACTCAATTCAAAGAGGGAAAGACCCCAACATCAAATCCTCATCTATAGTCTATGAAGCCTCTACCTTTACAGTCTAACATGGTACCATGACAAGCCATGGCTACCCAACTCAAAGAGAGTACAACAACTAGTAAAAATAAAAGAAAGGATCCTCCGAATCGCAAGGAGGGCTCACCAATATCTTCAACTAGGGAACTCTGAACCTCAACAGTGCATCTGCCAAATTCCTCTATCTCCGGTAACTGCATCATGAAACAATGCAGCACCGAGTGGCGTCAGTACTAGAATGTACAATATGTAAAATGGCTGAATGAAACAATACAAGCAGAAATAACATGGAATAACATCAACTCATAAGATACTCACTTTGAAAGACCAATGTCCATCTAAGGCAAGGATAAGAAGTAGATAATAACTCATCAACATCAATCAAGACTCATAACATCAGAGTACTATTAGTGTGGAATCTATCTGGGAGTTTCTCTAACCGACAACCATCAGCTATAAGCCGGTGATGATATAATGAAGCGATGTCATTGCCGCATCCATTTAGTACCTTGTCAGGGTAAAGGACATGACATCAGTGGATCCATAGTAAATAAAATCAAATCCTCTTTTGGGACAAAGGAAACAATCGGTTCTACATTTCAATCCTCTCCAACGCTGGCCACATAGTTATTGAGTTTGAGTTATTATCTACTCTTACTCAATTCGGTACTCAATATCCCTTACAAGACTCAATGCTCATTAGACCTCCATCTCATCCAATCTCATAGGGACTTTAACCCCGTCATCGATCAGTATCTCATAGGGACTCTAACCCTATCATCAATCAAACTCATAAGGACTTTAACCCTTTTATCAATCAATCTCAATCAATAGCTCAAGGATTGGAACAATTGTTATGGAATAATCAAATAGACCATCATTATATTTCATTTATGGAGACTCATAAGACTATCAAACTTTATCAACTCATCATCATCCTCTCACCACAATCACAATCAACAATCTCACGTCAAGGTTCTCGACTCAACCCCTAGATTCACTCATGCATGCTTTCAAAAGTTAACATATACGGTTATGCAATTTCTCATGAAAATAAGTTTGTGATGATCATCAACATACGGAAATACATATAATTAAATATAATTTTTGAGAAAACATTCAAGAATCAATTTAAGAAACATGTATGGGGACTCATGGACACTCAACTCTTCTATGACCATCTATGGGGCACATGAGAGGACAATCTCATGCTTTTAGTTTGGCATTACATACCTGAGATGAAGATCTTAACAATCACTTCAAGGATATCCTCTTGAATCCCTCAATCTCAAGCTCTTCTCTTTCTTTCCTCAAGCCCTAGTCTTGTTAGATTGTTAGAAAAGGACTTGGAAAGAAATTTTAGACCCTTTTTATGTCAAAGTGACCTAATTAGATCATGCATTGAGTTTAGTATGATTTGGGAATTTACCGAAATGCCCCTCACAATATTTAGAAATTTTTCAGCTTCATAATAACCCAATCCGCGACGCGGATTAGTCGCGTACAATGTATTTTTCTCCGAAATGTTTCTGAATGAGTTTTCCTAATCCCGTCGAATTTTTTTGAAAAAGATATAAGTGTGGTCCGCTACAGTGGCGTGACACGCCTCCATTTCGCACCGCCACTGTTTTGATTTTCGGGTCGAAAACATATCTTATGATCCGGTCGTTCTAAAAATCGATCAAGACCATTTTCCCACTCAATTTTTCATGTTAATTGAAAATTTGATCTCGAATTTTTCATACGAGCATTGGAAGATGCGTTACGTGCATATTTCTCCTCTAGAAATATTTTGGTAATTTTACCTGGCGTGGTAGTAATTTTAAAAAGTAACTTGTTTCAAGTTGGTGTTTGACTAATTTGATCCAAATTTAAAAGAAAAAAATAAAAGTTACATTTGTGTAAAGAAAAAATTGAAAAAAGAGATTTTAAAACGACTGTAATGGTTTTTTGTGCCACAACGTGAATTATGTTTCCATTGTAGCACTAGCACTTCCCACTTTGAGATTGCAACCCGGGTTCAAATCCCGGCAATGGATTAAATATTTTGTGTCATATTTGTTTCGTACATTCATTTTATTTAGTTTTTTATTCGTTGTTCTGTACGTGCTTTGGAGTTTAACTAATTTGAATTCGCACTGTGTAGCTTTTTCTATCAAGAATTTTTCTTTACAAAACCTTAAAATCGAGATCTCTAGTTAAGGAAGGAGCAACCACATTCACTGCACCACATTCTTTGATAGTTTAATTTTTCTTAAAATTGTGTAATTTTAGCCATTTCTACCTTTCAATAAATGACAATCTCAAGGGTGTGAACAATTACAAACACTTGTAAAAAAATTTAATGTCAAATCTAAATCAATATTTTAAAAAGTAGATCATTTTATAGTTAAGTAAGCTTTGAAAATCCATTTTAAGTATTTTATGGCACATAATCAGACGTTTAAGACGTAAGTCTCGTAGAATTAAAGCATATACATGAGTCTTGATATATTTTGCAAGTGTTCCGGCCCATGCAAATCATTTTAACTAACACACATACTACACACATTGACTCACTCACGATCATATAAAGATATCACTCATACATCACACATTGACATCTCAAGAGCCGCCCAACAAATTTGGTGACCCTAAATCAAAATATATTAAAAGGGCTTAAAGCTTATTTTATAAATATAACTCACCAACTATAATAAATAAAAGAAATAATCAGGACTTTTGTCTAGTAAAAATAACATGGCGCGTCGAACGCCCCCTTGACAATATAAAAAATCATATTGAGTGAAAAAGGGTAGCATTAATGGGTATATATGTTATATATATATATGTATATATATATACATATATATATGTATATATATATATATCCACTAAGTTCCATATTTTTGCACCACTAATAACACTAGATAAAATAATACTTATTTTAAGACGTATATATGACTCATAAATAACAAAAATGAAGTAACTAATTTAGAAAAATCGAATTGATATATATCAGAAAGTGCAATCGTAAAAAAAAACATGAATAAGAAATATGTTTTTCTTATTTCAGCTATAACATGAGTAAACTCATGCTTGATCCTTTATGGATGGAAGGATTGTATTCACAAATATAAAAATCTCCAAATGGTGTTGGTTGGCAATAAGCCTTTATTAATTAGGGTCCATAAGCATCTTGGCATGTTTTTGAGCAAGAAGGTTGATCACATTTAGCAATGTCTGCTTGACTTTTTTTGTCATAACAAATATCATCAATAGAACCAAAGGAAAGACCATCTTTAGATGCATTATCCCTTATTTTTTATTATACCAAGAAAATAGATATTATTTTGGAATGTTGTAAAATGTTCTTGTGCTATCTTTATATAGACATGTGATGATGTGTTTATTGTACATATTGGGATTAATAATTAATTCCTTACAATTATTTGAAATTTTATACCAAAAGACTCTAACGAATATTTTGAATGGCATTCTGGTATGCCTATGGTCAACATAAAATGTTTTTGATATTCAAATAGTGTCTAATCAAAACTTTTAAATTTTGTATTGACTTTCTCCCATAATAGAACATTTTTGTCACGCCCCCAGAGGGTACTCTTGCGTGGTCGGCACTCAGAGACTATTGCTAGTTCCCAAGCGAATCACTTATCCTCGACACATCATTCATTCAATAAACTCTACTGAACAACGAAAATTATAGGTAAGTGAATGGGCACGTCTCGTCTAAATTCTTAAAGTAAATAGATAATAATAAAGGCTAAGCTCACAATCTCAACATCAACGCTCAATCATCGTCTATGAAGCCTCTATCACTACTCATGTGGTGCCAATGACAGACCCATGGCTACCCAAAATAAAATAAAGGAAATAGTCCAATCCAACTTTGAAGCATGATGAAATAAATGTAGTGAACCTCCGGATTAGGAGAGGCTCACCAAATGAACTGCGAGTCTCAGATCTTCAAATGAGCACCTGTTGACGATCTCTAGTACCTGCCTCAGCATCATAAAACGATGTAGTCCAGAGTGGACATCAGTACTTGGAATGTACTAGTATGTAAAATAGCTGAGCGAAACAGAAATAGGTAAAATAATATGGTACAACATCAACTCAAAATAAACGTTGAATAACATCAAATCGTCAAAACTCTATCTATGCAAGAATAAAAGGAAGACAAGTGACACATCAACAACTCAAACTCATCAGTCATCTCAGACTCATCTCATCTCATCCTAGAGGAGCTCACCTCCACTTATCTCGTCTCATCTCAGAGGAGCTCACCTCCTCACATCTCATCTCATCTCATCTTGACTCAGAGTACTCAAGATAGGAAATTTATGGGAGTTTCTCTTATCCGACAACACTCACTTATGAGCCGGTGAATGTACAACAATCACACTGATGTTGCCACAGCCGTTCGAAACTTTATAGGTAGGGAACACTCCTAAAACATATCAGCTCACCCAATATGGAGTCAATACTCAACAGATCCACTATTGCTTTCAAGGACTATTACTCTCGAGGGGGACCATAATATATGTAATGGTTTTATGCCTCACCTACATTTGACGACATAGTGAATAAGTTCGAGTGGGACTCACTGTTTTCCATTTTGGTGCTCGATACTCCTCTCGTGACTCAATGCTCATAAAACCTCCATCACATCAAATCTCATAGAGACGTAAACCTCGTCAACGATTGGTATCTCTTAGGGACTCGAGCCCCACCATCATTCAACTCATAGAGAATTTAACCCTCTCATCAATTAATCTCATCAATGACTCAAGATTTAGAACAATCATTAGGATCAATTGAATATACACATCTGTAAAGTTCATTTATAGGGTCTCATAAGACAATCAAATTTTGTCAACTCATCATCATTCTCTCATCACAATGAACAATCTCAACTCAAGGCTCTAGACTCAATTCTCAAGTTCATTATGCATGCTTTTCAAATTAGTCATGTAGGGTTATGCAAGTTCTCATGAAAAATGTTCAATTCAAAAAAACAATTAGTATGATGATTATCAACATAGAAAAACATGTAATTTCAAATAAATATTTTAAGAAAAAACATCAAGGATTCATACATGTAGACTCTTGAACCATCAACTCATCTATGATTATCTATGGGGCACATGAAAGCGCAATCTCATGCTTGTAGTTTAGCCTTACATGCTTGAGATGTAGCTAACAATCAAGCATATCAAGGATTTCTTCTCAATTCTCTCAAACTCAAGCTCTTCTCTTCTCTCCTCAAACCCTAGCCTTGATAGAATATTGGAATTGGACTTAGAATGGGCGTTTAAGACCTTTTTTTTATGTAAAAACGACCTTATTAAGTCGTATATAGTGTTTAGGAGCGGTGGGGAATTGATCGGAATGCCCCTCATAATAATGTAGAAAATTTTAACTCGGAAAAGACCAAGTCCGTGATGTAGACCGGTCCCATATTATGTATTTTTAAATATAGTTTCTGAACAAGTTTTCTCAATCTCGTCAAAAATTTAAAAAAGAATACAAGTGTTGGTTCACGATAGGTGTGCAATACACTCTTGTTGCGTACTAACACTATTTTGTGTTTCGGATAAAATAATTATCTTTGGATCGAGTCATTCTAAAAATCGACCGTGACAATTTTCCCACTTAATGTTTTGTGGTAATCAGTTATGTGGCCTCGGATATGCCATACGAGCATCGGAAGATGCATTACGCGCATACCCTCCCTCTAGGGGTATTTTGATAATTTAACGGGTGTTACGTCATCTCCCTCTTGGGATCATTCATCCTCGAATGATGAGTAAAGGTGGATATCAAGGCATGAACAGACTCAAGACTCATCCCATCACTCGACTCTTCCTCAACCTCAATCAATACTACTCAGACTCGAGAATACAAAGTCACATCAAGAATAGATATATCGATTTAGTGAAGGGTAAGAAATTTACCTTCAACACTCTCATAATTTTGCATGAATAGGTGCGAATATTTGGCTTTCATCTCTTCCTCAGCTTCCCATGCGGCTTTCTCAACAAATTGATTTCTCCACAGGACTTTGTATTAGGCTATCTCTGTGTTCTTCAATTTACGAATATGACGATCAAGGATTTGAATTGGAACCTCTTCGTAAGATAGGCTATCATTCACTCCAATTCTATCAACAGGGATCACCAAGGCAGATCTCTTACACATTTTTTTAATATCGACACATGGAATACAGGATGGACTCCATCTAACTTGGAAGGCAACTCTAATTCATAAGAAACCTTCCCAATCATCTTTACAATCTGATACGATCCAACATAGCATGGACTCAACCTCCATATTTTCCCAAATCTTAGGACACCCTTCATAGGTGACATTTTCAAATACACCCAATCATCTACCTCAAACTCGAAGTCTCTTCTCCTCACATCGGTATAAGATTCTTGACTACTCTGGGCAGTCGTTAACCTCTCTCTAATGACCTTGACCTTCTCCATCGATTGGTGGATAAGATCATGCCCAATCAACTCTGCTTCCCCAACTTCAAACCACCCAATAGGTGATCTACATCTCCTCCCATGCAAGGCTTCGTAGGGAGTCGTTTGAATGCTTGCATGATAACTATTGTTATATATAAATTCAATCAATGGTAGGTGATCTTCCCAGTTCCCCTTGAAATCAAGAACACAAGCTCTCAACATATCCTCTAATGTTTAAATTGTCCGCTCTGCCTAACCATTTGTTTGTGGATGAAAGGCGGTGCTCAGGTTCACCTTAGTACCCAATCCTTTTGGAACGATCTCCAAAACTGGGAGGTAAATTGAGGTCTCCTGTCAACGATGATGGAAAATGGAACCCCATGCAACCTCATAATCTCCCGAATATACATTTTGGCGTACTCCTCCATAGTGTTTGTTATCTTAACTACCAAGATGTGAGCCGATTTAGTCATCCTATCCACAATAACCCATATTGAATCATGTTGCTTTCGATACCTTGATAAATCGGTAATAAAGTCCATACTAATCATCTACCAATTCAATTCCGAAATCTCAAAGTTCTGAGCCAATCCACATGGCCTTTGGTGCTCAACCTTCACTTGTTGGCAATTTGGGCATTTTGAAAAAATCTCCGCAATATCCCTCTTCATTCCACTCTATCAGTAGACTTCTCTCAAGTCATGGTACATCTTGGTAGAGCCAAGATGAATGGAATACCTAGTGTTGTGGGCTTACGCCATGATTTTGTCTCGAATGCCATCAACATCTGGAACACACAATCTGTTGTGGTATCTCAATACTCCATTTCTCCCTTTAGCGAAGACCATCACTTTCTTTTTGTGGACAACCTCCTTCAATTGTAGTATGAAAGGATCTTGGTCTTGCTTTTTATTCACCTCTGCCACTAAGGATGAAGCAGACCTATTCTGAACATTAACTCCTCCTTTATCGTTCTTCTCAAGGTGAACTCCCAACCAAACAAATTGATGCACTTCCTTGGCTAGTTCCTTCTTTCCTTTCTCCACATGGGTTGTACTACCCATTGACAACCTGCTAAGAGCGTCAGCAACAACGTTAGCTTTACCTGGGTGGTAATGAATGCTCATGTCATAATCCTTGAGAAACTCTAACCGTCTCCTCTGTCGCAGGTTGAGATTTTTCTGACTAAAAACATATTGCATGCTCTTGTGGTCAGTGAACACATCCACATGCACTCTATACAAGTAGTGGCGCCAGATTTTAAGTGCAAACGCCACTGCTGCAACTTGAGATCATGTATTGGATAGTTCCTTTCATGAACCTTAAGTTGTCTAGAAGTATAGGCTATCACCTTCCCTCTCTGCATCACTACACATCCCAATGCAACCCTCAATGAATCACAGTAAATTACAAAGTCCTCTGTCCCCTTGAGCAAGGTAAGAATGGGTACAGTAGTTAATCTCATTTTCAATTCTTGGAAATTCTTCTCACATTCTTCGGAACTATTGAAACTTGACATTTTTCTGAGTCAATTTAGTCAATGGCGTGGATAGGGATGAAAATCCCTCAACAAGTCTATGATAGGAGACTGCTAACCCCAAGAAAGTTCTAATGTCAGTCGGAGTGGTCAATCAAGGCCAGTTTTTTTAACCCCTTCAATCTTTTGGGCATCGACTCGGATAGCATTACCGGAAACAACATGGCCTAGAAAAGCCGCTGACTTAAGGCAGAGCTCACACTTTGAGAATTTTACATACAACTCATGGTCCTTAAGAGTTTGGAGGACAACTCTGAGGTGGTTAGCCTGTTCCTCCTCACTACTCGAATACACCAAAAGTTCGTCGATGAAGACAATCACAAACATATCAAGATATTGTTTGAATAGTCTATTCAGCAAGTCCATAAAGGCGGCAGGTGCATTTGTCAATCTAAAGGACATGACCAACAACATAAAATGGCCATATCTAGTCTTGAAGGCCGTCTTTGGAATGTCACATTCCTTTACCATCAACTGGTGGTAGCTAGACCTAAGGTCTATCTTGGAGAAACAAGAGGCACCCTGAAGTTGGTCAAACAAATCATCTATCCTTCGGAGAGGATATTTGTTCTTTATCGTGACCTTGTTAAGTTGCCTAAAGTCAATACACATTCTGAGGGACCCATCTTTCTTTCACACGAATAGGACAGGAGCACCCTAAGGTGAAACACTTGGCCTAATGAAGCTTTTCTCAAGAAAATCTTTCAGTTGCTCTTTCAACTCTTTCAACTCAATGGGGGCCATCGCATAAGGTCGAATCGAAATAGGCATGGTATCTGGAAGAACATCAATCCCAAAGGCGATTTCCCTATAAGGAGAGACCCCAGGTAGATTATAAGGAAGCACTTCTGAAAACTCATTAACAATCGGGACTGACTAAAGAGTGAGAGACTCGACATCATCATACTTCAGTCGCACGAGGTGATAGATACAACCTTTGGAAATCAACTTTCTAGCTCTAAGATATGAGATAAACTTTCCTCTAGGTGCAATAGAATCACCCTTCCACTCTAGAACCAGTTCATTAGGAAATTGGAACTTAACGGTTCGGGTTCTACAATAAACAAAGGCATAACAAGTGTGAAGTCAATCCATGCCAAGAATCAAATGAAAATCAACCATCTCCAACTCAATCAAATCAACAAGGGTATCCCTATGATAGATAGATACTACACAAGCTTTGTAGATTCTCTCAGCCCGAATAGACTCACCCACTAGAGTAGAAATATCAAAGGGTTCAAGAAGACTCTCAGGGGTTCTATAAAATCTACTGGCCACATAAGGAGATACGAACGACAATGTGTCACCCGGATCCATCAAAACATAACAATCAAAAGTAAAGACTCGAATCATACCTGTCATAACATCTGGAGAGTTCTCTTGATCTTGGCGACTACCCATGGCATACAAGAGGTTTGTTGCCCCGCCTGCGCCTGACGTAGTGGCCCTCTGGTTCCCTCTAACTGGTGGGGCTGGTGTAGTAGACTGAGCCTGGTCAACCCACTTTGGATAATCCCTCTTATAGTGACCTATTTGGCTACATCTATAGCACACATCATTCCAATCATGACATCTCCACAAGTGCAACTTGCCACACTTATTATACGGTGGCTTACCCTGCAAACCTTGAGCCACACTAGCTTGTGACTGGGATCCATGGGTTCCAACATTCTGAAATCTTTGATCATACCTATCTCTAGGAACATATTCACTAGCAGATGATGGTGCTGGAAATCGCTTACCATTGTCTTTCCTTCCAACCTTATGGATGGATGTCTTAGCTCTCTTACGCTTGAACTCTTCCTTGTCATGTTGTCTCTCCTCATCAGCTCGTTGCACAAATGTCATCAGTCACCTGATGTCCATATCACTCACAAGCATGGCTCCTCTCCTATCTCTCTTGGGTTCTCTATTCAACCCATCAACATACTTCCCCATCCTTCCCTCATGTCAACAACCATGTCCAGAGCATAGCGAGATAGTTGCATGAACTTCAAACCATACTTTTGCATGGTCATAGAGTCCTGCTTCAGATTTAGGAACTCCCTCACCTTAGCCTCTCTTTTCTCTCTTGGGAAGAAGCATCCCAAGAAGGCTTCTTCGAACTCTGCCCAAGTTAGATATGGAGCATCATCCCTTCTACCTTTATTCTATTAGTCAAACCATAGTCTGGCGATACCCTTGAGTTGGTAAGCAGCCAGTTCAACCCTATCGGCATCAGCCATATGCATCACTTGGAATACCTTCTCAAGTTCCTCCACATAGTTCTAAGGATCTTCAGTGGATGTAGACCCTGTGAATTCAGGCAGATTCATCCTAAAAAATTCTCAGACTCTAGAGGCGTCATGAGAATCTGGTCTACCTGCTCCTTTTCTCACAGCAGGTGCTGCAATAACCTGGGCTAGAGCTTGAATAGCCCGGCGTAGCTCAACATTGGAGACCTCATCATGAGGGAGTCGCTCAACAGGGACAACTTGATCCACATGATCCTCGAGTACTTAAGGCTCAGGTGGATTAACAGCTGGCTGGAGGGACGTTCCCTTCCTCTGACAACTCTTCTGGGAGGCATGTTATCAGGTATGCAAGCATAGAGCACGAATTAGAAGTGTTTTCATAGATTTTAACTCTATCACACGAATTGGAATAAGAAAGAAGTGTAACCATTCCTAATATCCTATAGCCTCATGCTTATGAAATATGATCCTATAGCCTCATGCTTATGAAATATAGTCGAAAATACACCCATAAACAATACTCCACTAGAAACAGCTTCCTAGACTCCCTAAGACACTTGAACTCTGTGCTCTCATACCAAGTTTATCACGCCCCCGGAGGGTACCATTGGCGTGGCCGGCACTCAGAGACTATTACTAGTCCCCAAGCGAACCACTTAGCCTCATCACATCATTCATTCAATAAACTCTATTGAACAATGGAAAGTATAAGTAAGTGAATGGGCACGTCTCGTCTAAAGTCTCAAAGGCTAATCGAAAGAACTATCCCACAATCTCAACATCAACGCTCATCATCATTTATGAAGCCTCTATCACTATTCATGTGGTGCCCATGACACACCCATGGCTACCCAAAATAAATTAAAGGAACTAGTCCAATCTAACTCTAAAGCATGATGAAATAAATGTAGTGGATCCTCCGGAGTAGGGGAGGCTCACCAAATCAGCTGCAAGTCTCAAATCTTCAACGAAGCGCCTGTTGACGATCTCTAGTACCTACCTCTGCATCATAAAATGATGCAGTCCAGAGTGGACATTAGGAATTAGAATGTATTAGTATATAAAATAGTGGAGTGAAACAGAAATAGGTAGAATAATATGGAAACAACATCGACTCAAAATAAACATCGAATAACATCAACTCATCAAATGTGTATCTATACAAGAATAAAAAGTAGACATATGACACATCAACAACTCAAACTCATCAGTCATCTCAGACTCATTTAAAAGGAGCTCACCTCCTCTCCTCTCCTCTCATCTCATCTTAGAGGAGCTCATCTCCTCTTATCTCATCTCATCTCAGAGGAGCACACGTCCTCTCATCTCATCTCATCTCGACTCAGAGTACTCAAGATAGGAAATTTATAGGAGTTTCTCTTATCCGACAACACTCACTTATGAGCTAGTGAATGTACAACAATTACACTGATATTACCACAGCCGTTCCAAACTTGCTAAGTAGGGAACACTCCAAAACCATATCAGCTCACCCAATATGGAGTCAATACTCAATAGATCCGTTATTGCTTTCAGGGACAATTACTCTCGAGGAAACCATAATATATGTGATGGTTCCATGCCTCACCTACGTTTGGCAAAGTAGCTAATGAGTTTGAGTGGGACACACTCTTACCTATTTTGATGCTCGATACTCCTCCCGTGACTTAATGCTTGTAAAACCTCCATCTCAACCAATCTTATAGGGACTCAAACCCCGTCAATGATCGGTATCTCATAGGGACTCGAACCCCATCATCATTCAACTCATAGGGACTTTAACCCTCTCATCAATCAATCTTATCAATGGCTTAAGATTTAAAACAATTATTAGGAATCAATTGAATAGACACATTAGTAGAGTTCATTTATAGGGAGTCATAAGACAATCAAATTCTGTCAACTCATCATCATTCTCTCATCACAATGAACAATTTCAACTCAAGGTTCTAGACTCAATTTTCAAGTTCATTGTGCATGCTTTTAAAATTAGTCATGTAGGTTTATGAAAGTTCTCATGAAAAATGTCAAATTCAAGAAAAAAAATTAGTATGATCATCATCAATATAGAAAAAACATGTAATTTTTAAATAAAAATTTTAAGAAAAACTATCAAGGGTTCATGTATGTAGACTCTTGAACCATCAACTCATCTATGACCATCTATGGGGCACATGAGGGAACAATCTCATGCTTTTAGTTTAGCCCTACATACCTGGGATGCAGCTATCAATCAAGCACGTCAAGGATTTCTTCTCAATTCTCTCAAATTCAAGCTCGTCTCTTCTCTCCTCAAGCCTAACCTTGATAGAATATTGAAATAGGATGTAGAATGGGGCTTTTAGAGGCTTTTTACGTTGAAACGACCTTATTAGATTGTGTATAGAGTTTAGGAGGGGTGGGAAATTGACCAGAATGCCCCTCATAATAATTTAGAAAGTTTTAACTCGAAAAAGACCAGTCCGCGATGTGGACTGGTCGCGTACTGTATATTTTTTAGAAAAAGTTTTTGAATGAGTTTTCTCAATCCATCAAAAATCATAAAAAGAATACAAGTGTTGGTCCGCGGTACACGGCGCGCTCTTGTCGCATACTAACACTGTTTTGTGTTTTAGATCGAAATATTATCTCTGGATCGGGTCGTTCTAAAAATCAACCGAGACCATTTTCCCACTAAATTCTACGTGTTGATGACAAATTCGATCTCGGATTTGCCATACGAGCATCAAAAGATGTGTTACGCGCATACCCTGCCTCTTGAGGTATCTGTCCATGTAATTATCTCGAACCGTAAGGCCCATTTTGGGTGTTTTAATATCTCATATCAGTGTTTCCCGCCACAAACGTGTGGCCCATTCCCTATTTTTTTCAATGTTTCTCATCACGGACGTGTGGCCCATTCCCTATTTCTTTTCAATGTTTCCTGCCACATATGTGTGGCCCAATCCCTATTCTCATCAGTGTTCCATTAGTGGTACTAAGTCATAAATACACATCAAGAACATATACATATGACACAATGATGATAGGTGCATACAAGAGTCCATATTACAATATATACATCAATTCAAGTCAAATATCATAATATACATGTCATAATGATTCGTTCCAACCTATATCCATTCTCTAACCCACAAGTAAAACTCAACACATCGCCTCCGAAATTTTCCACAAATAAGCACAATATGATCCACAATTCATATTCATATATCACAAGGGATTCTCAATATCTAAATCACAAGTCAATACATATCAATCTGTAACATTCATTTTCTCATCATAAGGGAAATTCACAATTACATCTAATTTTCACAATTCACCAAGTCCAACAACAATTATCTAATATTTTCAAGTAATAGATCAAGAAAATATAATGTTCAAGTAAGATGTAGAAGGTTTAGAAGTCCACTTGCCTTAATTAAAAGCCAAATCAAGTAACAACCAGAGCCTTTTTCCTCGAATTAGCAGCAGACACGTCACAATCTTATCAAATACACATTCACAATCTCAATATGAAGCCAACAACACTAAAACCAAGCAATTTGGGCGAAAAGGGTAAAATGATCAAGAATTCCATCCCAGAAAAAGTTCTCAGAATCTGAAAATTAATACATAAAGACGTTCCCCATGAGATAAGGAGTTCAACGGTAAAAATTATTTCAAAAATAGAGTTAATATGAACCCATAATCCCAATTTTTCAATCAAATTTCGATATCCAAAAATATCCCAAAAAAGTCTCCGATTTCAAGTTAAAATCACAAATTAATTGACGGAAAATGAAGAAATGGATTGAAAATACGTTACCTAATGATCTTGCCTTGAAAGACTTGGAAGAAATCCTCTTAAACTTAGCTTGAAGTAATGAATATGGTGTAACCTGTCCCTTTAAAACTACCGGGCATTACATTTTTGTTTACTATCACACCCCCTTTTATGTCAAGTTTGTTCAATTAAAGTGACGATTTTGAATAGGTATTATTTTACTTATAAAACAAGTAGAAATCAAATTATAATGTTCCAAGTCAAAATTTTGAATCTCTAATCAAAAGAAAATGCTATTTTTATAAGGAATTTCGCCGACTCAGTGAAGATATGAGACATCCTTAGTCCTATGGTTCAAATAAGGTCTCTTTTATTAATTTATACCAACTTAAATTAATTTTGAATAAATCATTTGCTTATGATTCACTTGAATTTTGTTTAATTTTAGTTGTCTTAACTAAGCGGCCTAATGGCAACCTCAACCTCAACATGCAGAGGTCAAGAAGCATGAATGTGATCTCGATTTATGTATCACTCCTAAAAATATTGAGTCTATTCATCTTAATGAATTAAAGGCTTATTATTTTTTAGGACGATTTAAGTCAAAACATGTAAACATGGCCTTTTCATTTTATTGATTGTCTTTGTCTAAGACGCAAAGTTACGACCTTATCTAAAAACCTAAGAATTGCCTATCAACTCCAAAATTATTTATATATGTAACAAACTTACGCGTATTCTAGTGATTCGGTTGATGAATAAAAAATAGTAGTAAAATTTCTTTACAACATGTCACGCCCCGGGAGGATACCCTTGGGACGGCCAATACTCAGAAGCCATTGTTGGCTCCTAAGCGAACCACTTGGCCTCATCGCACTCACTCGATCAACCTATTTAACATATCAGTAGAAGACTATGAAACAAAATGTGGAAAATCTGAGTCTCAACAGTCATATCAATAAATCAGGCTAGTATGAAAGAATCTAACTCAACATAATATCTGATTAACAAATCAAGTCCAATCTATGAAGCCTCTATCACTATCAATTGGTGCTAATGATAAACCCTTGACTACCTCAAATCAAATAAAGCTAGTCTAAAGTCTGACTCTAATAGCTAGATGAAAATAAAAATGTGAATCCTCCGAAGTAAGGGAGGCTCATCAAATCAGCTAACTGCAATAGATCCTCAACAGTACGTCTGTTGATTATCTCTAGTACCTGTCTCTGCATCATGAAATGATGCAGTCCAAATGGACGTTAGTACGTGAAATGTACGAGTATGTAAAATGACCGAATGAAACAGATACAGGCAGAATAATGTAGAAATAACATCAATCAGAAGATAATCAAAATGTAAATTATCTATCTAAGCAAGAATAAAGAGTAGACAATGATCCATCAATACCATCCAATCCAATCCACTCAAAGCAAATCAGAGTACTATCAGGATAGAACCTATTTGGGAGTTTCTCCTACCCGACAACAATCATTTATGGGCCAGTGATTGTACAATAATCCCGCTGATGTTGTTGCAACCATTCCGTACTTGCCATGTAAAGAATGAATTAGATCTATAAGGGATCTGGTATCTCAAGTCCTCTATTGTTTCGAGGATATCAACTTAAGAGGGAATCTCTGATGTAATGGTTCAATCCTCACCTACGCTTGACAACATAGTTAATAAGTGCAAGTTGGACTTACTCTTAATCATTTTGGTGATCGATACTCCTCCTAAGACTCAGTGCTCATAAGACCATCCATCTCAATCAATCATCTCAATTAGTCTCATAAGGACTCTCGTCATCTCATCAGCTTTATCTCAATCAGGACTTCCGGCCTATTATATCGATCATCTCATCAACTCAATTCTCAATCAATCTCTCAAGAGCTCAGACCAATCATTAGGGGGACAACCGATTAAAGAAATTATTAGAGTTCATTTATGAATACTCACAAGACCATCAGGTTCTCTCATCCTATCATCATGCTCATATCACTATCACTATCAACATTCTCAAATCAAGACTTTAGACTCCATCTTTAGGTATATTCATGCAATCTTTTATAAAATAACATATATGATTTGTGAAATAACTTGTAGAAACAGTTAGTCAATAAAACTAAGTCTATGATGATCATCAACCCTAGGAAACACATAGGATAGATGAAATTTATAAGAAAACATTAATGAAATACATGTATAGAGACTCAATATGTTCATCTACCATTCTCTCTCAATCAATGGATGTATAGAGACTCAATATGTTCATCTACCATTCTCTCTCAATCAATAGGCATATGGAAGAACAATTACATGTTTCAGGTTAGCCTTACATACCTAGTATGGGGTTTGAAAATCAACTTTGCTAGAATTCTCCTCAATTCACTTGAATCCTCGCTTTTCCTCTCTTCTCCTTAGCCCTAGTCTTTTTTAAATGCTTAAAAAGACTTATGAATGGGTGTTAAAACACTTTTTATGCTCAAAATGACCTATTTTGATCATGTTTTATGTTTAGGAGGGGTTGGAAAAAGTCTGGAATGCCCCTCATGAAAAATTGAAAAAAATACGCCTTGGTGTACCAAGTCCGCCAAATTTGGGGGTTTTCATTAAAAATTTTCCGATCAAGTTTTCTAATCTTGTTGAAAATATTGTTATCACATCTAAGTGTAAGTCCGCAATAAGTCCGCGTAGCGGACGTGTCGCACACCTTCTTTGAAATTGCATTTTCGCATTAAAAAAATTATCTTTTGATCTGGTTGCTCTAAAAATCAATCAAGACCATTTACCCACACAAGGTTTTGCACTAATTGGAATTCCAACCTAGGATTTGCCATTGGTGTTTGGGAAGACACGTTAAGGGAGCATCTCTCATCTAGGGGTATCTTGATAAGTTTACCAAGATTTACACTATCCCCTCCCCCCCCGGAATCATTCGTCCTCGCATGAAGAGTAAAGGTAGATATCAAGGCACGAATAACAATCAGAACTCCTCTCAATACTTATCAACCAATCATGCTATTAACATATCAACAATCTAGGCAGTTGTTATTCAGACTCAAGAATAGACAATCAACTCAGGGGTAAACAAATCAATTCAAGTCAAGAATAAGGAAATCACCTTTAACATTTTCATCATCAGGCATGAATAGATGCGTGTAGTTAGCTTTTATATCTTCCTCCAAAACAGCTTCCCATGTGGCTTCCTCAATGAATTGATTTCTCCACAGGACTTTCACTGAGGTTATATCCTTGGTTCTCAATTTTCAAACCTGACGATGAGGGATTCGAATCGGAACCTCTTTATAGGGAAAGCTATCCTTCACTCTAATACTCGCAATAAGGATCACAAACGAAGGTTCTCCCAAACATTTCTTCAACATCATATCATGAAAAACTTGATGAGTCGCGTCTAGCTCAGAAGGTAACTCTAACTCATAAGAAACCTTTCTAGTCCTTTTCACAATCTGATAAGGGTCGATATGCCGAGGACTCAGCTTCCCCTTTTTCCCAAATCCCATGACACCCTTCATGGGTGACACTTTTAAGTATCTCCAATCGTTCACTTCAAACTCTAAGTCTCTTCTTCTTACATCAGTGTAAGATTTTTGGCGGCTATGTGCACTTTTCAACCTTTCTCTAATAGCCTTAACCTTCTCCATCGATTGATGGACAAGATCAGGTCCAATCAACTTGACTTCTCCAACCTCAAACTACCCAATTATTGATCTATATCTTCTCCCATGTAAAGTCTCATAGGAAGCTATCTGGATACTTGCATGATAACTATTTTTGTATGCAAATTTGATTAGAGGTAGGTGGTCTTCCTAATTTCCCTTAAGGTCAAGGACTCAAGGCCTAAACATATCCTCCAAAGTGTAAATGGTACGGTCTGCCTGGCCATCTATCTGAGGATGAAAGGCAGTGCTCAGGTTCACTTTAGTACCAAATCCTTTCTAAAGATCTCCAAAATAAAGATGTGAATTGAGCTCATCTGTTCGAGATGATGGACAAGGGAACTCCATGCAACCTCAAAATCTCGAGGATGTACAACTTGGCATAATCTTCTGCAGTATCGATCATCTTAACCGCTAAGAAGTGAGCGGCTTTGGTCATCGTATCCACAATCACCCATATCGAATCGTGCTGCTTTTGGGACCTTGGTGAGTTGGTAATGAAGTTCATATTGATCATCTCCCATTTTCTTTCGAGAATCTCAAAATTATAAGCTAATCCACATAGCCTTTGATGCTCAACTTTAACTTGTTGACAGTTTGGGCACTTGGAAACAAACTCAGCAATATCTCTCTTCATTCCACTCCACCAATAGACTTCCCTCAAGTCGTGGTACATCTTGGTAGAGCCGGGACGAATAAAATATCTAGAGTTATGGGCTTCAACCATAATTCTATCTCGAACACCATCTATATTTGGTACACACAATCTGCTCTAGTATCTTAGCACACGATCTCCCGCTTTGGAGAAAATCATCACCTATTGTTTATAGACAACATTCTTCAATTGAAGCAGAACAAGATCTTAGTCTTGCTTTTCTTTCACCTCCGCTACTAAAGATGAAGCAGGCCTATTATGGACATTAATTCCTCCTTCATCATTCTCTTCGAGTTGAACTCCTAATCGGGCCACTCTATGCACTTCCTTAGCTGATTCCTTCTTTCCCTCCTAAACATGGGCTGTACTACCTATTGACAACCTGCTAAGAGTGTCAGTAACAATGTTAGCTTTATATGGGTGGTCGAGAATGCTCATGTCATAGTCTTTGTGCAATACCAACAATCTCCACTGCCGTAGGTTGAGCTCTTTCGAACTGATAACGTACTGCTGGCTCTTGTAGCCAGTGAACACATCCACATGCACTCCATGTAAGTAGTGATGCCAAACCTTAAGTGAAAATATTACTACTGCCAACTTGAGATCATAGGTTGGATAGTTACTCTCATGAAATTTAAGTTGTCTGGAAGCATAAGCTATCGCTTTTCCTATCTACATCAACACACAAGCCAATCCAACTCTGGACGCATACTAATATATCACAAAGTCTTCTATCCCATCAGGTAAGGTTAAAACTAGTGCAGTAGTAAATCTTTTTTAAACTCTTGGAAGCTCTTCTCATATTCATCGGGAGATTAAAACTTGACCTTCTTTTGAGTCAATGGTGAGGATATGGAAGAAAATCCCTTAACAAATCTATTGTAGTAGCCTACCAACCCCAAGAAACTTCAAATGTCAGTTGGAGATGTCGGTCTGGGCTAGTTGTTAACCACTTCAATCTTGTTGGTGTCTACTCGAATACCATCACCCGAAACAATATGGCCTAGAAACACCATTGACTTGAGCCAAAACTCACACTTCAAAAACATTGCATACAACTCATGGTCTTTGAGAGTCTGGAGGACAACTTTGAGGTGATTGATATATTCTCCCTCATCTCTCGAATATACCAAAATATCGTCAATGAATACGATCACAAACATATCAAGGTAGCATCTGAATACCCTATTCATCAATTCCATGAAGGCTACAGGCGCATTTGTCAAATCAAAGGACATGACCAAGAACTCAAAATGGACATATCAAGTCCTAAATGTTGACTTTGGGATGTCACATTCTCTTACCTTTAACTGATGATAACTAGATCTGAGGTCTATCTTTGAGAAAAAAGTGGCACCCCGAAGTTGGTCAAAGATATCATCTATCCTGGGGAGAGGATATTTATTCTTTATTGTGACCTTATTCAGTTGCTTATAATCAATGTACAGACTGAGAGACCCATATTTCTTTCGCTCGAATAGGACAGGAGCACCCCAAGGAAAAACACTCGGCCTAATAAAGCCCTTCTCTAAGAAATCTCTCAATTGCTCTTTCATTTCTTTCAACTCAGTGGGGGCCATCCTATAACGTCGGATTGAGATAGGCTAGGTATCAGGGAAAACATTAATACCAAAGTCAATCTCCTTATCAAGAGGGAGTCTAGGCAGATCCTCAGGAAACTCGTTCACAATCAAAACTGACTTAAGAGTAGGAGGCTCAACATCATCAGGTTTGACTCGCACGAGGTGATGGATACAACCCCTATACATTAGATTTTTAGCCCTTAGGTAGGAAATAAAATTACCCTTAGGTGCAACAGAATCACCTTTCTACTCCGGATTGGTTCACGGAAATTATAAATTAACAGTTCGGGTCCTACAATCAATGGAGGCATAACAAGTATGATGCCAATCCATGCCAAAGATCACATCAAAATCAATCATCTCTAACTCAATTAAATTAGCAAGGGTAAACTTATGATGGACAGACATTACACAATCTCTATAGATTCTTTCAATTAGAATAGACTCACCCAATGGAGTAGAAACATCAAAGTATTCAAAAAGACACTCAGGAGTTCTATCAAATCTACTAGCCACATATGGAGTTACAAATGAAAATGTTGCACCAGGATCCATCAAAACATAAAAATCAAGAGTAAAGACTAAAATTATACTCATCACAACATCTGGGAACTTCTCTTGAACTTGACGACTACTCATGGAATACAAACACTTTGTAGCTCCGCTTGCACCTGATGTAGCACCTTTCTAATTTCCTCTAGCTAGTGGGGCTTGTGTGAAGGATTGAGTACGGTTATCCCACTTTGGACAATCTTTCTAAAAATGACCCAATTGGCCATACTTGAAACATGCATTACTCCCCTCACGCCACTTTCCCAATTGTGATCTGCCGCACTTATCACATGGTGGCTTACCCCATGAACCTTGAGCCACAATAGCCTATAACTGAGATCCCCTAGGCTCTAAAGTTTCGAGACGTCTGTTCATTCCTGTTTCTGGGCACAGGTGCACTACAGATGTTGGTGCTGGCCCTGACTGAAACCTATTACAATTTTCATTTCCTCTCTTCCCAACCTCATGGCCTGATGTCTTGGCCCTCTTATTTCTGTACTCTTTATTATCTTGTTGCCTCTTCTCATCAGCTTGTTCCACATAAGTCATCAACCGTCCAATGTCAATGTCACTTGCAAGCATAGCTCCCTTCCATCCTTCTTTGGCCCTTTGTTTAGCCTATCAACATACAACCCCATTCTCCCTCTCATATCAACAACTATATCCCGAGCATAGCGAGATAGCTAAGTGAACTTAAGTCCATACTCTTGCACAGTAATATAGCCCTGTTTTAGATTCAAGAACTCTCTGACCTTGGCCCTTGACTGTTCTCTCGAAAAGAATTGCCCCAAGAAAGCTTCCTATAACACTACCCAAGTCAACATTGGGGCTTCCTCTCCTCTACCCCTCTTCCACTGATCAAACCATAGTCTGACAACACCTTTGAGCTGGTTAGGCAGCCAATTGAACACTATCGATATAAGTTATATGCATCACCTAAAACACTTTCTGAAGCTCATTAACGTAGTTCTCAGGATCCTCATTAGGTGTAAACCCTATGAACTGAGGCGGGTTCATCCTCAAGAACTCACAGACTCTAGATGTGTCCTGTGCATCCTTTCTACCCACTCTTTGTTGAGCATCAGGTGTTATGTCAGCCTGGGCCAAAGTCTGGATAGCCTACCGAAGCTCAAATTTGGGATATTCGCCTGTGGTGGCTGCTTAGCAGGGATAGCTAGACATCTGCATTCATCATTTCCCTGGGGATCAAGTTGGTTAACATTTTGTCTAGCAGGACGCCCTCTTCCTATCACAGCTTTTCTTAGAGGTACGATCAAAATTCTGCAAACGCATAATATAGGAATTAGAAAAGAGTTTCATAGAGTTTTAACTCCATCACACGAATCAGAACATGATAGAAGTGTAGCCATTCCTAATGTCCTATAGCCTCCTGCTTATAACACTTGGTGCACAACATAGACATAAACAAGACTTTACTAGATTCGACTTCATAGACTCCCTAGGACTCTTGAACTTTGTGCTCTGGTGCCAAGTTTGTTATACCCTAGGAGGGTACCCTCGGCATGATCGGAACTCAGAAACCATTGCTGGCTCCCAAGTGAACCACTTGGCCTCATCACACTCACTCGATCAACCTATTAAACACATCAGCAGAAGACTATGAAACAAAAGGTGGACAATTTGAGGCTCAAATAGCCATATAAATAAATTGGGCTAGTATAAAAAAATCTAGCTCAACATAATATCTGAATAACAAATCAACTCTAGTCTATTAAGCCTCTGTCACTATCAATTGGTGCAAATGAGAGACTCATAGCTACCTCAAATCAAATAAAGCTAGTATAAAATCTGACTCTAATAACTAGATGAAAATGAAAATTGAGAATCCTTTGGAGTAAGGGAGGCTTACAAACTCTGACTGCAATAGATGCTCAACAGTACGCCCGTTGATGATCTCTAGTGCCTGTCTCTGCATCCTGAAATGATGCAGTCTAAATGTACGTTAGTACGTGCAATGTACGAGTATGTAAAATGGCTAAATGAAATATACAGGTAGAATAATGTAGAAATAACATCAACTCAGAAGATACTCAATCAAAATGTAAATTGTCTATCTAAGAAAGAACAAAGAGTAGACAATGACCCATCAATGCCATCCAATCCAATCCACTCAAAGCAAATCAGGGTACTATCAGTATAGAACATATTTGAGCGTTTCTCTTATCCATCAACAATCACTTATGAGCTAGTGATTGTAACAATCACACTGATATTGCCACAACCATTCTTTACTTGCCAAGTAAAGAACGAATCAGATCTACAAGGGATGTGGCCTCCTAATTCCTCTATTGTTTCAGGGACCTCAACTCAAGAGGGAACCTCTGATGTAATGGTTTAATCCTCATCTACGCTTGGAGATGTAGTAAATGAGTGCGAGTTGGACTTACTCGTACTCATTTTGGCGCTCGATACTCCTTTCAAAACTCACTGCTCATAAGATCATCCATCTCAATCAATCATTTGAATTAGTCTCATAAGGACTCTTATCATCTCATCATCTCTATGTCAATCGGGCCTCCCGACCTACCATATCAATCGTCTCATCAAATCAATTCTTAATAAATCTCTCAAGAGCTCAGACCAATCATTAGGGGGGCAACCAATTACAAAAATTATTAGATTTCATTTATGAATACTCACAAGACCATCAGGTTCTCTCATCTTGTCATCATGCTCACATCACTATCGCCATCAACATTCTCAAATCAAGGCTCTAAACTTCATCTCTGGGTACATTCGTGCAATCCTTTATAAAATAACATATAGGATTTGTAAATTAACTTGTAGAAACATATAGTCAATAAAAATCAGTCTATGATCATCAACACTAGAAAAACACATAGGATAGATGAAATTTACAAGAAAAAATTAATGAAATACATGTATAGAGACTCAATATGTTCATCTACCATTCTCTCAATCAAGGGGTACATGAAAGAACAATTTCATGTTTTAGGTTAGCCTTACATACTTGGTACGGAGTTAGAAAATCATCTTTCTTAGAATTCTGCTCAATTCCCTTGAATCCTCACACTTTTTCTCTTCTCCTTAGCTCTAGTCTTTGTTAAATGCTTAGAAAGACACAGGAATGTGTGTTAAACCCCTTTTTACGCTCAAAATGACCTATTTTTTTATCATGTTTTATGTTTAGGAGGGGTTGAGAAAAGTCTGGAATGCCTTTACTGAAAAACTGAAAAAAATATGTCTCGGTGTACGAAGTCCGCGTCGTAGACTTGGTCCAGTTTGGGGGTTTTCACCAAAAACCTTTTGGTCCATTTTGGGGGTTTTTTACCAAAAATTTTTCGATCAAGTTTTCTAATCGCGTAGTAAATATTGGGATCACATCTAAATGTAAGTCCGCGACAAGTCTGTGTCACGGGCATGTCACACACTTTCTCTGGAATTGCATTTTCACATTGAATATCTTTTGACCCAGTTGCTCTAAAAATTATCCAAGATCATTTTTTCACTCAATTCTTTGCGCTAATCGCAATTCCTGCCTCAAATTTGCCATCGGAGTATGGGAAGACACGTTATGCGAGCATCTCTATCTAGGAGTATTTTGGTAATTTATCAGGTGTTGCACAACATTTGAAAATCAAATTCCTTTTTCACAAGTTTATAACTATTCCCACAGTCTATTGCACTACCAACATTATTTTCTCATTGTAATAATGGAGTTAATAAAGGTAATACAACATTTTTTATCTCTACAAGCTATCACCGAAGTTAATTTTCCTTTTAGAAGAAAAAGAATAATTAATCTTCTTCTTTTTTTTTTAAGGAGAAAACTTCAAAATTCTATGAATTGAGAATTTTCTTTTCCTCAAGAAGCATGATCTATAGTATTGTATTTTAGGATTAAAGAGTTCAATTTATTTAATGAATTTCTTTTTCTGTAAACAATTTTATTCTTGTTCATAATGTGGATTGTTTATTTCCTTCCCTTAAACTACTTCATATACATATATATATATATATATATATATATATATATATATATATATATATATATATATATATATATATATATATATATATATATATATATATATATATATATTGATTCTCATATTATTGGTAGCTATACATTTCAAGTTTGAACCACCATTTGCATGCAAGTGTCATGGTATCTTTTCGAACCTTAATAGATCCACCCCTGCCTCCAAGCTTTTCTCTAAAACTACTATTTCTAATCCAGAATATCTATATGAATTTTAATTTACTGACAAGAAATGCACTTCTTTGTCTAGTTAATTTCTTAAACTAAACTTTAGTGTCTTATCTCAATGGCGTGATTCTAAATATGACGTGAATTTGTTTACTTCAGTATTTAGAATTAATATTTTTAATGATCAAATCTAATTTATTTTTATTTTATCAGGTTGAACCAATGAGATTCTTGATAACCATGTTATATATATGTTAGGTCAATGCATTGCAGATTAATTGGATAGTCACGAGTACAAGGGTATTAAATTATATATTTTACTGAGTTTGATATAATATTTCAAGAGTGAATAAATGAAGTCGATAATCCTATATCAAAATATATTGAAAAACATTAAACTTATTTCACAAAATATAATTCATCCAATATGTAATAACCCATCTTGAGATGAAAGTTCCATAGTAGTTAAAACACAAGAGATATGTTGGGTATATAAGTATACACACCTTACCTACTAGTGACATGTTTTAAAGCCGTACGGGCACCCCAAAGTGGATATCACTAGCGTGTTAGGTCGTTACAGATGGTGTTAGAGACACTTTTGTGTTAGCTTTGTCGATATGGGCTAGAGTTCAACTGAGTTTAAGTTTGCCACGCCCTTGGAGGGTACCCTAGACATGGTCGACACTCAAAGACTATTGCTAGCCCCCAAGTGAACCACATGGCCTCATCACATTCATTCAATCAACAATTATTATATCAGTGGAAGACTAAAGATGAGTAAAGGTGGACAATCTCAAATAAAAATAATCATGACAAATCAACAGGATTAGTATGAATGAAACTAGTCAGAAAATATCTAAATCATCAATCCCAAATCTAGTCTATGAAGCCTCTAACTAAACTATCTAGATTGTACCATGACAGACCATGGCTACCCAAATCAAAGCAAATAAATTACTAACACAAGCTAGATGAAATCTAAATGAGCATCCTCCAGAAGTAGGGGAGGAATCACCAATCAAATGGATGTGAGTAGATCCGTAATGATGTGCCTGTCGATGATTTCTAACACCTGTCTCTGCATCATAAAAAGATGCAGGCCCAAATGGACGTCAGTACGTGGAAGGTACTAGTATGTAAAATAGCTGAGTGAAACAGATATAGATAGAATAATAAATCTGAAAGATGGTCAATCAAAATGTCAAATGTCTATCTAAGGCTAGAAAAAAGAATAGATAATGACCAATCGATACCAATCCAATTAAGTCAGAATACTATCAGTTTGGGACCTATCTAGGAGTTTCTCTTATCCGACAACAATCACTTACGAGTCAGTGATTGCACAAAAATCTCGCTGATGTTGCCACATCTTCTCAATCCTTTCCAAGCTAAAGAACAAATCGAATCCATAATGAGTCCAGTCAATCAAGTCTGACATTCTGTCAGGGACTTCCAATCAAGAAGGAACATTTGAGATAATAGTTCAATCCTCACCTATGCTTGGCTACATAGTTAATGAGTTTGAGTTGGGTTTACTCTTACTCAGTTCGGTGCTCAATATTCCTCCCAAGACTCAATGCTCTTGAGACAATCATTCTCAATCAATTAGCCTCTTCCGGACATCTATCAACTCAAATCATCATCAACTATCGACTCTTTGGTCATATTCATTTAAGGTTCAACTCTTGACTCATAGAGACATTATCATCCATCATTCTAACTCATGACATCCAAGAAACAAAAGAGGAATTAAAGCATTTAGGGATTTCATAGGCTCTCTAGACTCATATCATACTCATGCATGCTCAACTAAATGCAATTTGTAAAAATATTAAAATTCATGTTAGGGTTCATGTAATGTGGAAAAATCATCTATTTCAAGTGTTTCATGCATTAAAGTAGTAATTCATGCAAGATTATGTAGAAGTACATTAGAATTTGAGAGAAAACCTTAAAAAAACATGCATTGGAGACACAACTCACTCACAACTCAACCAATTTGGAGTATGGGGCACATGGAAGAGCGTGTTCCATGTTTTGGTTAGCCTTACATACCTGGAAATAGGAGAACAACCAACTTCTCAAGGAATCTCTACTCACGTGCTTAGAACCATAGCTTTTTCCCCTTCTTTGATGCTCACTGGAGTTTCTAAGTATTTTTGAGGAGTAATACCCTTAGGGTACCGATAAGTGGTATAAAATAAGGCTAACACTTTGTTGGTTTTAATTAAAAAGGATGGAAAAAGAAAAAATTACCCCTCAAGAATAACTATCGTCTGAGTCTACGAGACCTCATCTCCGTGCCGTAGACCAATCTACGAGTTGTAAACAGCCTCTCGTAAACAAGGGTTCCTGAAATTTTAGTTACTGGAATTTGTCACGAAACCCCTCTCTACAGGCCATAAAACGTTCTATGGTTCGTCTTCTAACTCGTATTTAAGATACTGAAAAGTTGATATTTTGACCATCAATTTACGAGACCAATCTACGAGTCGTGGATTTCTTTACGGGTTGTACACTATCTCGTATATGGGCCTCAGACTCAGAAAAATTCACTAAGTCATCTGTGGGTTTTATGACACCTATTCTATGAGTCATAGATCTGTCTACGAGCTGTAAATAGCCCTCGTGAACCCTTTCAACAATTTTTGTCAATCTTTTCTCAGCATCCTCTGTGCATCTACTCCAGATTAGGTAGAAGAAATTAGAGGGTGTTACATTATCTCCCCCTTGGGATCATTTGTCCTTGAATGAAGAGTAAGGACAGACTCAAGGCACGAATAACAATTAAGACTCCTCTCAATACCCAATCAACCAATCAAACTATCAACCATTCAACAATATAGATAATCACTATTCAGACCAAAGAAATGGACAAATCAACTCAAGTTAAGAGTAAGATATTACCTTCAACATTCTCATTATTAGGCACAATAAATGCGGTTATCTAGCCTTCATATCTCATCAGCTTCCCATGTAGCCTTTTCAACAGATTGACTTCTCCATAACACTTTGACAGAACCAACCTCTTTAGTTCACAACTTGCGAACTTGATGATCCACAATTTGGACTAGGATCTCTTTATAACTCAAACTATCTTTCACTACAGTGCTTTCAACAGGCATAACCAAGGACGTATCTCCCAAAGACTTCTTAAACATAAAAATGTGAAAGACCGGATGGATGGCTGCCAGTTCTAGTGGTAGCTCCAACGCATAAGCTACGTTTCCCACTCTCTTCACATTTCGGTAGGGACCAATGTATCAAGGACGCAACTTTCCTTTCTTCCTAAATCTCATTACACCCTAGATAGATGACAGTTTCAAGTATACCCAATCATTTACTTCGATTTCTAGATTCCTTCTTCTAACATCAGTGTAGGTCTTCTGACGACTCTGAGTGGTTCTCAGTCTCTCTTGGATAAAATTTACCTTCTCTATAGTCTGGTGTACTAAATCTAGCCCAATGAACCTTGTTTCACCTACCTCAACCATCCAATTGGTTATTGACATCTCTTACCATGGAGGGCCTCATAAGGAGCCATTTGGATGCTCAAATGGAAGCTATTATTGTACCCGAACTCAATCAGAGGCAAATGTTCATCCTAGTTACCCTTGAAGTCGATGACCTAAGATCTTAACATATCCTCCAAGGTCTGATTTGTTCGCTCTGCTTGGCCATTAATTTCAGGATGTAAGGCATTGCAAAGATTCACCTTTGAGCCTAAACCTCTCTGGAAGGACTTCCGAAATTGAGTAGTGAATCGAGCTCCTAAATCTGAGATAATAGACATAGGGACTCCATCTAGTCTAACAATCTCCCTTATGTATAACCGGTCATATTCCTCTATAGTATCAGTTGTCTTTAATTCCAAGAAGTGTGCAGATTTTGTCATCCGATCAACTATCACCCAAATCAAATCATGTTGTCTATGGGACCTTAGTAAGCCTATGAAGAAGTCCATATTGATCACTTCCCACGTTCACTTCTGAATCACAAAGTTCTGAGCTACTCTACATGGCCTTTGGTGCTCAACTTTAACTTATGGACAATTTAGGCACTTGGAAACAAACTCAACAATGTCTTTCTTCATCCCACTCCACCAATAAATCACTTTCAAGTCATGGTACATCTTAGTTGACCTTGGGTGAATGGAATATCTAGAATTATGGGCCTCTGCAATGATCCTCTATCTAACACCATCAACATTTGGAACACACAATCTGCTTTGGCACCTCAACACTCCATCCCCCATTTGGTGAAAGAAATTACTTTATGCCTATGTACATCTTTCTTCAATTGAAGCACGATGGGATCTTGGACTTGCTTCTCATTTACCTCTACAACAAGGGACGATGTAGACCCATTATGCACAAGTATCCCACCTTCACTGTCGAGTTGAACTCCCAAGTGCGCCAGTCTTTGTACCTCTTTAGCCAACTCTGTTTTCTCCTCTTTAACATGGGTGGTGCTTCCCATAGAAAACCTTCTAAGAGCATCAACAACTACATTAGCTTTACCTGGATGGTAGAGGATCCTTATGTCATAGTCCTTTAGCAACTCAAGTCATCTTCTCTGCCTTAGATTAAGCGCCTTCTGGGTAAAGACATATTGTATGCTCTTGTGGTTTGTAAATACATCAACTTGCGCTCCATACAAGTATTGGCGCCGTAGCTTGAGAGAAAATACTACCACTGCTAATTCCAAGTCATAAGTCCATTGAGGGGATATATGTATCAATCCATCTTGAGATGAGAAGTCCCACATCGGCAAAAACACAGGAGAGATGTTGGGTATATAAGTATACCGACCTTACCTACTAGTGCCATGTTTGAAAGCTATATAGACTTAGACCTAAAGCAGACAATATCACTAGCGTGTTAGATCGTTCCACAATATGATTCATAAAAGAAATAACCAGGATTTTAGTAATAACAACATGGAACATTCAACCTTTCCAATTAGATTGAAATATTAGAAAGTGCAATCATCAAGAAACATGAAAAGAAATTTTTTTTATTTTCTTATTCCATTTATTACAGAAGTAAACTTTTCTTTGATCCTTTATGAATAACAGATTTGCGTACACATAAAAACTTTCCAATTATTATTCTTGAAAATAAGCCTTTATTAATTTGGGACCATAAGCATCTATGTTTTTCTTGCAAGAGGCTTTATCATATTGTTAATGATTGTTTGAGCATTTCCTGCAATAACAAATATCATCAATAGAATCAAACAAAAGACCATTTTTAAATGCTTTTTTCTTCTATCTTATACCCAAAAAAAAATATATTTGCAATGTTGGGAAAACTTCTTCTGCTCTCTCTATAACGATATGGTTGATGTATCAATTGTTCATATTGAGATTAACAATTAATTTCTTATTGCCGTTTTTTAAATATTTTTGGTATCCAAGAAATAGGGGCAATAGGTCGACATGCCCTTTTGAGCAGCTTCTATAATTTTTTATGGTTCTGTAATGCCTGGTAAAATTACCAAAATACCCTTAGGTAAGGGGTGTGCACATATTACGTCTTCTGATGCTCGGATGGAAAATTCGAGGCCAGATTTGTGATCAACACAAAAAATTGAGTGGGAAAATGGACTCGGTCAATTTTTAGAGTGACCGAGTCAAAAGATAATTTTTCGTTCCAAAACGAAAGACAGTGAAGGTTTGTGACAAAGCCACGTCGCGAACCTATTGCGAAGAGGGACTTATTGTTTTTGGAAACTTTTCGATGGGGTTGGGAAAACTCGTTCGGAATCTTTTTACAGAAAATGTACTATTCACGACCAGTCCGCGTCGCGGACTCAGTCACTCCAAGTCCAAAAAATTTCTAAAATTTTTTAGGGGCATTCAACACTATTCCTAACACCTCCTAAGCTCAGTACACGATACATATAAGCCGTTTTAATATGAAAAGGGTCTAAAACCTAATTCTAAGTCCTTTACTAACAAACCATCAAGACTAGGGCTTGAGAAAGGTAGAGGAAAGCTTGAGATTGAGGAGTTCAAGAGAAGAGTTTCGAGGGAGATTGTTGTTACCCTTATACCAAGTATGTAAGGCTACCTAAAGCATTGGACTATGTTCATCCACACGCTCTTTCATCTTCTTGAGTCATGATGATGAGTATGAGTCGCATGTTTTAAATTTTGTGATTTCTTGAGTTTTAAATTCTTGTATATGATGGAGTTCTCATGAATTTACTTTAGTTAATTTATGAGTTGCATTGTTAGTATTAAGAAATATGAATGTTATTCGAATGTTAGATACTCTAGTCATAAATTTCATATTTTCTTACTTATGCACTGAATTGAGAAGTATGAATTTAAATCTTCTAAACCCATGAATTGAACCCCAAAAAGTATAATTTCTTGTTTCATATATGTATATAGAGTATACCTATTTTATCTTATGATTTGAGTCTGGATAATATGATGCTCTTGACCGAAATCATTGGGAGTCTTATATGGTATGAGTTAGAGTCATGAGTTGCATTACATAAATAATGGCCCCGAGTTATTGAATACTGAGACACTGAGTTGAGTTGTTGAGAAACGAGTTGGCCTATTGAGATGAGTCTAAGAGATGAATTTGAGTTGATTTTCTATGAGAACATTTTAGTCTTGAAAGGAGTATTGAGCACCGAGCAGGTGATTAAGGGGCACCGTGGAACTACATTGCCAGCGTAGAAAGGTCGCATAGGATGATTCTGGTGGCCCATGTCCCAATAGATGGACATTCTCTTTGGATCCAAGAGTGAGGTAGAGTTTGAGGTTGACTCCCTATTCCGTTGCAATTTTAGGGCGGATATGGAAACAACGTCTTTTCGTTGTACACCACCCAAGCCCTTGATGGTAGGGAGAGAAACTTTGAAGCAACTATTGAGTTGGGCCTATTATGATTTTCAATTGAGCTGCATTAAACACTGAGTCAAATTTTAAAATCATGATTTTAAACTTTAAACTTGCATCGTTTATTTGAGTTGAGAAATGAGATGAGGAAAAACATGATTTTAAAGCTTAAACTTGCATCAATTATTTGAGTTGAGATATGAGATGAGGAACAACATGATTTTAAACTTTAAACTTGCATCCTTTATTTGAGTTGAGATATGCGATGAGGAAAAGCATGATTTCAAAACTTTAAACTTACATTATTTATTTGAGATGAGATATGAGATGAAAAGTTTAGTCTTGAATCGAGTGAGTTGATTGAGTCTAAGCCTTACTTGTTTCTTGAGCCATCTTCCCAACCGTACATTCCACGTACTATCGCCACTCTACACTGCCTCATTCCATGATGCAGATACAGGTGATGGAGGACTTCGGCAAGCGCATCATTGAATTTCAGAGTTTCCGAGTTCCAGAGTTGGTGAACCCTTCTTGATATCCGGAAGAGCTTTTATTTTATTTGATTAGTTACTTTTGTTTCCTTTGAGTTGGGTAGCCATAGCTTGTCACGGTACCATCTAGATATTAGAGGTAGAGGCTTCATAGACATTGAGTAGAGAATGTTGAGTATTGTTTTTTTCCAAAATTCTTGTGTACTGGAAATTCCCTTTTTATTAAAGACTTGGTTTACTTATTTTACAGTTTTTTCTTGTGCATTTTTCTTCTGTTGTCGAGTATGATGTGACAATGAATCTAAGTGGTTCGCTTGGGGACTAGCGATAGTCTTTGAGTGCTGGCCACGTCAAGGGTACCCTCCCGGGGCATGACAAACTTGGTATGAGAACACAGAGTTCAAGTCTCCTAGGGAGTCTATGAAGCTGTGTCTAGTAAAGTCTTGTTTATGGGTTTGTTGTGCACCACATGACATAAGCAGGAGGCTATAGGACGTTAGGAATGGTTAAACCTTTTTGATATTCTGAGTTCGTGCGATAGAGTTTAACTCTGTATATCCCTGTCTAATTCATGTGTTGCGCATTTGCAGAACATGCCTCCTAAGCGTACAGTTGCCCAACGAGCTTCTCAAGCCCCAAACGTTGAGAATCCTCCACTAGAGGTCCCTACTCAGGCAGAAACAAGGAGATGGGGTCGACCTACCAGGACTGCTGAAGTTCCGTAGGCACCTCCTATTCCGCCAACCTCCATTTCAGAGGTGAACTTCAGAGGAGCCATTGCTATGCTCACCCAACTAGTGGCCTCCTAGAGTAATAACCGAGGTTCTCAGGCCCCTAGATCTAACTCTCAAGAGCCTACTGCTGCAGCTAGGCTCCGAGACTTCTTGAGAATGAACCCCCTAATCTATAAGGGATCAAAAGTTGAGGAGGACCCATAGAATTTCATTGATGAGATGTGCAATGTGTTAAGGGCTAAGAACGAGACAGAGATTGATGGAGTTGAGCTTGCCTCCTACCATCTTAAGGATGTGGCGAATGTCTGCTATAACCAATGGGAAGATGGTCGGGGTGAGGATGCTGAGACAACTAAGTGGAGCAAGTTTTAGAGTGCTTTCCTCGACCACTTCTTTCCCCAAGAGTTGAGGGAGGCAAAGGTTGAAGAGTTTGTGAACCTAAAGCAAGAGGGAATGACCGTCAAAAAGTACAACTTCATGTTTATTAAGTTGTCTAGGTATGCCCTAGAGATGTTTCAAGACATGAGGGCGAGGGTGAGGAAGTTCGTGTCCGGGTTAGGGTAAGCAGGTGAAGAGGGAGTGCAAGGTAGCATCAGTGATCCCGGGCATGGATATCTCAAGAATTATGGTATATGCCCAACAAAGGAGGACAAGAATGAAGACAGAGAAGAACATTTGAGTAAGAAAGCCAAGTCCACCAAGCCTGATCCTAGACAACACAAATAGGATAAGAGAGATAGGTTTTACTTTCAGAAGAGGCATTCGGGGTATGCACAATCATCAACTAGTGCACTAACTCCAAATGTCAGGTATGATCAAAGGTCCTAAGGTTAGTCCAAATTTAGAGCACAGGGTTCGCAAGCTAGTGTGACCCTTGCTTGAAAGGGAAACCACCTTGTGGGAAGTGTGGAAGGATGCATATGGGAGAGTGCAAGGAAGGATCAAATGCTTGCTACAAGTGTGGCCAGATAGGTCACTTCCTGAAAAAATGTCCACTTTGGGGTAATAAGGCCCAGTCTTCTACTATGATGCCACCACCCAAGGGTAACTAGAGAGGTACTACACCGGGGACAGGCGGAGGGACAAACCACCTTTATGCAATGGGAAACCGACAAGACCAAGAGATTGCACCAGCTATTGCAACGGGTATGCTTCGATTCTTTACTATCAGTTGTTATGCTTTTCTTGATCCAAGGGCAATAGTGTCCTTTGTGACACCATATGTGGCTAGAAAAGTTTAGATTCTCCCTGAGTTTATTTGACCCTTTCCCTATTTTTACTCCCGTTGGAGAGTCGATCATGGCCAAGAGAGTATATAGAGATTGCATAGTATGTGTCTATCATAGGGATACCTTTTCTCATTTTATTGAGTTAGAGATGATTGACTTTGATGTAATCCTTGGCATGAACTGGCTCCACGTCGGTTATGCCTATGTTGACTTTAGAACCCGAACTGTCAAGTTCCAGTTTCCAAATGATCCTGTTATAGAATGGAGGGACGATTCTATTGCACATAAAGGCAAATTTATTTCTTACCTTAGAGATAGAAGGTTAATCTCTAAAAGGTGCATCTACCATCTCGTGCGAGTCAAGTCTGATGATGTTGAGCCCCTACTCTTGAGAAAGTCCCGATTGCGAGTGTGTTTCCAGAAGTGTTTCCCGAGGATCTACCTGGGTCCCTCATTATAGGGAGATTGACTTTGGGTTTGATGTTCTTCTCGATACCCATCCCATTTTAATTCCACCTTATAAGATGGCCCCCGCGAAGTTGAAAGAGTTAAAAGAGAAGTTGAAGGATTTATTAGAGTAGAGATTTAATATGCCAAGTGTTTCTCCTTTAGGTGCTCCCGTCTTGTTCGTGCAAAAGAAAGATGGGTCTCTCAGAAAGTGCATAGACTATAGGAAACTGAACAAGGTCACGATCAAGAATAAATATCCTCTCCTACTAGATGATCTGTTTGACCAACTTCAGGGTGCCTTATTCATTTCAAAGATAAATATTAGATCGGGTTACCATCAGTGGAAAGTGAGGGAATGTGACATTCCGAAGACAGCCTTCAGGACTAGATATAGCCACTTTGATTTCTTGGTCATGTCCTTTGGGTAGATGAATACACCTGCAACCTTCATAATGTTTATGAATAGAGTATTCAGACAATTTCTTGATATGTTTGTGATTGTATTCATCAATGAAATTTTGGTGTATTCGAAGGACGAGGAGGAGTATACCAATCACCCCAGAGTTGTCCTTCAAACTCTTAAGGACCATAAGTTCTATGCACAATTCTTGTAATGTGACTTTTGGCTCAAGTCAGTGGCTTTCCTAGGTCATGTTGTTTTGGGTGATGGTACTCGAGTAGATGCCAGAAGATCAACGTGGTTAAGAACTAGCTAAGAGCGACCTCTCCAACTGACATAAGAAGTTCTTATGATTGGCAGGCTACTATCACAGCTTTGTTGATGGGTTTTGTTCCCTATCCGCACCATTGACCAAGCTGACTCAGAAAAAGGTTAAGTTTTAGTGGTCTGAGGAATGTGAGAAGAGCTTCAACGAGTTGAAGAATAGATTAACCACCGATCCTGTTTTGACTTTGCCCGATGAGATTGAAGATTTTGTGATATAATGTGATATGTAAGAGTGGGGTTAGGTTGTGTGTTGATGCAGATAGGAAAGGTGATAGCCTATGCTTCCAGGCAATTTAAGGTTTATGAGAGAAACTATCCGACCCATGATCTCGAGTTGGTGGCGGTGGTGTTCGCACATAAAATCTGGTGCCACTACTTGTATGGAGTGCATGTGGATGTGTTCATTGAACAGAAGAGCTTGCAGTATGTCTCCAGTCAGAGAGAACTCAACGTACGACAGAGGAGATGGTTGGAGTTGCTCAAGGATTATGACATGAGCATCCTATACCACCCAGGTAAAGCTAACGTTGTTGCTGACGCTCTTAGCAGGTTGTCAATTTGTAGCACAACCCATGTTGAGGAAGGAAAGAAAGAGCTAGTGAAGGAAGTGCATTAATTGGCTCAATTAAGAGTTCAACTTGAGGAAAATGACGAGGGAAGAGTCAATGTTCAGAGTGGGTCTGCATCATCCCTAGTAGCAGAGGTAAAAGAGAAGCAAGATTAAGATCCTATCATACTCCAATTGAAGGAGGCTGTCCACAAACAAAAAGTGATGGTTTTCTCCAAAGTGGGAGATGGGTCTTGAGATATCAGTGTAGGCCATGTGTTGGTGATATTGATGGTGTCCAGGAGAGGATCATGACTGAAGCCCACAACACTAGATACTCCATTCACCCCGGCTCGCCTAAGATGTACCACGACATAAGGGATGTTTATTGGTGGAGTGGAATGAGTGGGATATCACTGAGTTTGTTTCAAAGTGCCCAAATTTCTAGCAAGTGATAGTTGAGCATCAAAGGCCTTGCAATTTGGCACATAATTTTGCAATTCCATAATTGAAGTGAGAGATGATTAACATGGACTTCATTACCAGTCTACTAGGATCCCGAAGGAAGCATGATTTGATATGGGTGATTGTGGAAAGGATGACTAAATAAGCACACTTCTTGGCAATCAACATAACTAATACATCAGAGGAGTATGCAAAGATGTACATCCAAGAGATTTTAAGGTTGCATAGGGTTACCTTATCCGTTATTTCAGACAGAGGAGCCCAGTTTACTTCTCACTTTTGGAGGTCTTTATAGAAGGGAATGGGTACCAAGGTAAATCTGAGTACAACTTTTCATTCACAGATGGATGGTCGGCAGAGTGACCATTTAGACATTAGAAGATATGTTGATAGCCTATGTCCTTGACTTCAAAGGGAATTGTGATGACCATCTACTATTGATTGAATTTACATATAACAATAGTTATCATGCAAGCATTCAAATGGCTCCCTATGAGGCCTTGTATGGGAGGAGATGTAGATCACCTATTGGATGATTTGAGGTTAAAGAAGCCGAGTTGATTGGACCCGACCTTGTCCATCAACCCATGGAGAAGGTGAGGATTATTAGAGAAAGGTTGAAGACTGCACAACACTGTTAAAACTCTCTCACCGATATGAGGAAAAGGGACTTAGAGTTCGAGGTAAGCGATTGGGTATACTTGAAGGTATTACCCATGAAGGATGTCATGAGGTTTGGAAAGGAAGGGAAATTAAGTCCTCGCTATATCGGCCCTTATCAGATTGGGAGGAGAATAGGGATGGTTGCATTTGAGGTAGAGTTACTTTCGAAATTAGATGGAATCTATCCGGTGTTCCACATCTCTATATTGAAGAAGTTTTTGGGAGATCCTGCCTTGGTGACCCCTGTGGAGAGCACAAGAGTCAAAGGTAGCTTGTCCAATGAGGAAATTCCAATCCAAATCCTTGATCGACAGGTTCGCAGACTGAGAAACAAAGAGATAGCCTCTGTTAAAGTTTTGTGGAGGAATAAATTTATTGAGGAAGCCAAGTGGAAAGCTAAGGAAGTGATGACAGGGAAATACCCGCCCCGATTCATGCTTGACGACGAGAATATCAAAGGTAATATTCCTATTCTTAACTTAAATTGATGTTTCTACCCTGAGTTGATGTATCCATTCTTGATGATCTGAGTAGAGTTATCAAGGTCGATGGAGAGTTAAGAGTTCAAGTCATTGAGTGAGTATCGAGATGAGTCATGAGTCTATTCATGCTGTAATACCACTCTTGCTCATCATTCGAGGACAAATGATCCCAAGGGGGAGATGATGGAACGTCTAGTAAAATTACCAAAATACCCCTAGGGAAGGGGTGTGCGCATAACACATCTTCCTATGCACAAATGCAAATCCAAGGCCATATTTGTGATCAACACAAAATATTAAGTGGGGGAAGAGACTCGGTCGATTTTTAGAGCGACCGAGTCAAAAGATAATTTTTCATTCTGAAATGAAAGATAGTGAAGGTTCGCGACAGAGTCGCATCGTGGACCTATCGCGAAGAGGGACTTCAGTTTTTTTCCAAAACGTTTTGATGGGATCGGGAAAACCTGTTCAGAAATTTTTGCAGAAAATGTTCTGTTTGTGACCAGTTCGCATCACGGACTAACTTACTCCGAGTGAAAATTTTTTAAAAATTCTTAGGGGCATTTCGGTCTATTCCTAATATCTCCTAAACTCTAACACGTTCCATATAAGTTGTTTTAACATGAAAAGGGTCTAAAACCCCATTCTAAGTCCTTTTCTAACAAACCATCATGACTAGGGCTTGTGAAAGGTAGAGGAGAGCTTGAGCTTGAGGAGTTCAAGAGAAGATTTTTGAGGGAGATTGTTGTTACCCTTATATCAGGTTTGTAAGGCTACCTAAAGCGTTGTACTATGTTCATCCACACGCCTTTTTGTCTTCTTGAGTCATGATCATGAGTATGACTTACATGTTTTAAATCTTGTGATTTCTTGAGTTTTAAATTCTTGTATGTGTTTGAGTTTTCATGAATTTACTTGAGTCAATTCATGAGTTGCATTATTATTATTATGAAATATGAATGTTAGATACTCTAGCCCTAAATTTTATATTTTCTTACTTATGCACTTAATTGAGAAGTATGAATTTAAATCTTCTAAACCCATGAATTGAACCCAAAAAGTATATTTTCTTGTTTCATAAATGTATATACAGTATACCTATTTTATCTTATGAGTTGAGTTTAGATAATATGATGTTCTTAACCGAAATCATTGGGAGTCTTTCATGGTATGAGTTAGAGTCATGAGTTGCATTGCATAAATGATGGCCCCGAGTCATAGAGTTATTGAGACACTGAGTTGAGGTATTGAGAAATGAGTTGGCTCGTTGAGATGTGTCAAAGAGATGAGTTTGAGTTGATTTTCTATGAGCACATTTTAGTCTTGGAAGGAGTATTGAGCACCGAGCGGGTGATTGAGGGGCACCCCAGAACTACGTTGCCAGTGTAGGATGGTCGCACAAGATGATTCTGGTGGCGCATGTCCGAATAGATGGACATTCTCTTTGGATACAAGAGTGAGGTAGAGTTTGAGGTTGACGCCCTATTCCGTGGCAAGTTTAGGCCGGGCGTGGCAAAGATGTCTTTTCATCGTACACCACCCAAGCCCTCAGTGGCGGGGAGGTGTCGGTTAGAGAAACTTCCAAGCAACACTTAGATTGGGCCTATCATGATTTTCAATTGAGCTGCATTAAACACTGAGTCAAATTTTAAAAGCATGATTTTAAACATTACACTTGTATCATTTATGAAATATGAATGTTAGATACTCTAGCCCTAAATTTTATATTTTCTTACTTATGCACTTAATTGAGAAGTATGAATTTAAATCTTCTAAACTCATGAATTGAACCCAAAAAGTATATTTTCTTGTTTCATAAATGTATATACAGTATACCTATTTTATCTTATGAGTTGAGTTTAGATAATATGATGTTCTTAACCGAAATCATTGGGAGTCTTTCATGGTATAAGTTAGAGTCATGAGTTGCATTGCATAAATGATGGCCCCGAGTCATAGAGTTATTGAGACATTGAGTTGAGGTATTGAGAAATGAGTTGGCTCGTTGAGATGTGTCAAAGAGATGAGTTTGAGTTGATTTTCTATGAGCATATTTTAGTCTTGGAAGGAGTATTGAGCACCGAGCGGGTGATTGAGGGGCACCCCAGAACTACGTTGCCAGTGTAGGATGGTCGCACAAGATGATTCTGGTGGCGCATGTTCGAATAGATGGACATTCTCTTTGGATACAAGAGTGAGGTAGAGTTTGAGGTTGACGCCCTATTCTGTGGCAAGTTTAGGCCGGGTGTGGCAAAGACGTCTTTTCGCTGTACACCACACAAGCCCTCAGTGGCGGGGGGTTGTCGGTTAGAGAAACTTCCAAGCAACACTTAGATTGGGCCTATCATGATTTTCAATTGAGCTGCATTAAACACTGAGTCAAATTTTAAAAGCATGATTTTAAACATTACACTTGTATCGTTTATTTGAGTTGAGATATGAGATGAGGAACAACATGATTTTAAACCTTAAACTTGCATCGATTATTTGAGTTGACATATGAGATGAGGAACAACATGATTTTATACTTTAAACTTACATCGTTTATTTGAGATGAGATATGAGATGAGGAAATGCATGATTTTAAACTTTGAACTTGCATTATTTATTTGAGAAGAGACATGAGATGAGGAGTTGAGTCTTGAGTTGAGTCAGTTGATTGAGTCTGAGCCTTACTTGTTTCTTGAGCCATCTTACATATTGTACATTCCACGTACTGACGCAACTCGCCACTGCATTGTTTCATGATGCAGATACAAGTGATAGAGCACATTGGCAAGCACACCGTTGAAATTCAGAGTTACTGAGTTCCAGAGTTAGTAAGCCCTCCTTGCTATCCAAAGGAGCCTTCATTTTATTTGATTAGTTACTTCTGTTTCATTTGTGTTGGGTAGCCATGGCTTGTCATGGTACCATCTAGATGTTAGACATTGAGTAGAGAATGTTGAGTATTATTTTTTTTCCAAAACTTTTGTTTATTGGAAATTGCCATTTTATTAAAGACTTGGTTTACTTTTTTTATAGTCTTTTCTTGAGCATTTTTCTTCCGCTGTCGAGTATGATGTGACGATGAGCCCAAGTGGTTCGCTTAGGGACAAGCAATAGTTTCTGAATGCAGGCCACGCCAAAGGTACCCTTCCGGGGCATGACAGGTTCTTCCATTACAATTTGTTTGTCTTATTTTTAGTGTTAAACATTCTATGAATCATAATAATTAATGACTTAAAATATTTCTAAAAAACATATTACGTCAATAATTAATAATTTAATACATTTAAGAATCATGTTAAAATTTTAATTCACTCTCTAAATTCTTTCTATATCACTTAAACTAAGAAAAAAAATAACAGATACTGGGCCCGCGCTAGTGCGGGTATTGATATATAGTAAAAAGTAAGAAAAAGTATTTTTTGCACAATATTTCTTTGATTCTCTACATATTTTAGTTGATGTTTGTATTAGTTCGAAATATTCGAAAAATAATTTTATTAGCCTTAGTGTTTGACCATACATGATGATCTTAATTATTAAGTGTATTTTCATGTTAAAATTTCTTAATGAATATTTGCTAATTCACACGGGATTCCACATGGTAGAATTGAGAATGAAGGTTTCATTATGTACATTCCATATCATGAATTAGTAAATGCTTCCAATGATGGATATGCAAGCATGATAACTTATATGTTGTTCTATTTCTCCATGAATCTAGGAACTTTTGCTTGCATTGTATTATTTGGTCTACATACCGGAACTGATAACATTCGAGATTATGCAGGATTATACAGAAAAGATCTTTTTTTTTCCATAAATTGTAGTATCTATGCGCCAGTCCTTCTAGATTTACAATCCAATTTCTATTATCAGAAATGAGGTTTTAACCCACTTTAAAAGAGTTCTTAAGGTCTAGAATTGAATAATTAAATTATGTAATAAAATCTTAATATCATTAAGATGTCTATTTAAATACTTTTAAAGATGGCAGTTTGTTAATTTCATCAATGCTATGGTAATCACTCACTATTATTAATTGTCATCATCATTGCCTACCATTATGAACTACCATCGTCCATAATCTATAACCACCGGCTTCAGTCACAACAATCACCGTAATGAAATAAAAATGGCATTTAGGTACTGATATGGGACTAATTTCTATCACAAAACTATATGGGTTAATTATAGGAGGGATGTGAAAAGATTATAATGCCCTTCACTTAAAACTAAGAAATAAGTACTGAGATTATGCAACTCCACGATGTGGGCTTGTTCATTTCAGTTCTTTTTTTTTGGAAAAAATACATATTTAAGCAAACATATAACTATAAATACCATATATTAATTACATTTTAATATTATTACATTTATGGCATTTTCGTAATTTTTTTTGCTACAAAACTTGTGGTCCCCACAACTCTTATTGTATAAAACCTAAATTTTTTTCTCCTTCAATAACTCTCCATTATACACACGATTTGCCTCCACCTTACCATAACGGCTCCCCCATTTTCGCCATTATCACCCCTGAAATCTCTCAAAGATTTCAACAAATCAATCCAAGATCAAGTTATCTAAGGCAAATTTCTTTTTTTTTTCAAATTCCATACATGAAATTATAAGTTTTATTTTTTTGGCGGTTTTTTATTTTTACTCTTTCTGTTCAAATTTTCCCCAAGATTTATACTTTTCAGCCGCACTTTTGAACTCATCTTCCATACACAATGGTGAAGGAGTCTTCCTCTAAAAGGATAACAAGAGGTATGCATTGTGCATGTTAAAAAATAGAAGAATCACCATCATTTTCGCTCAGATTAACTCAAGAAAGTGAGAATATTGTAGGGTCAAGTTCAAAATCCAAAGGTAATATATATACATTCATGGAATCCATCATTTCAATATAATGTATATTTCCCCCAATTATATATTTTTTTCAGATCCGCATCATTTATCCCACTTTTATACATTATCAAAATTATTATGAAGGAGAACTTATACAAACCTGGTCCATGTAACTTTTAAAAAAAACATAAGTGTATAAGTTTATAAATTTATTACAAGTACGCACACATGTATAATATCATGAACATTTTATACACTTTAATGATATGCATGTATAAATTGATCTGTATATTTCTTTATAATTATACAATTAATAGAATTGTATAAAATTTAATAGATCTTATACACATGTTTGCCAATGTCCTAAAATACAAGAAATAAGAAATTATGTATGATTATACACTTTTTGTACATATCTAATTTAAGCCCATATACATAAGCCAAAATGCATAACTTGCTGTATATATTACTGGCCAAATTTAGAGATTATATATACTTTGCTGGAACTCATACATATGATATGTCACAGAAAACTGTATTTTCTGTGTTTATTTATACACTTTCTGTATTTATATACACAGTGCCCATATTTATAAGCCCCAAATTACATGATTGTATTTTACATGTAGGAAGTTGATTTTATGATTCAAGGTACTCCTACAGTTGTGCAGCGTATGCAATGCTACACAAAACTCACCAGTAAATTTCTTCCAAAAACACAGCAAAAAAGAAATTTTTGTTGTTTGGAAATTTGTCTGCAATGAACTAGATGGATCTTTTTTTTGGGGACAAAATAGTCACACTAGGAAAGGAAATCTATTTTTTATTTAGAATGGAAATACCATCTTTTATTTTTAGAAGAAGAGTTCAATTAGGAAAAGGAATTATATTTGGTATTTTACTTCCTTTATTTATGGAACCGTTTTCCATATATAATACCTAAAAAGTCTCCTATTTAATGAACAAACTTTTGGCATTTTCATTTTATACACTACCAAAAATTCCGACTTATACATTGGATTTGCTATGACCAAAGTTAGAAAAGGTAATTACATAAACATTAGCTATTTTAGGACTTTATGTTTTTTAAATTTGCCATTTATGAAAAATCGCCTTTTTTTTTAGAACACATAAATCACATTAAATAATTGTGATTTATGAACAATTGATAAATTACATTCAATGATGCGGTTTATGAATAAAGTCCGCAATACGAACCTAGCACACACTCTTATGATTCGTAAATCTTATCAAAAAAATTTACATACAAAATTTCTACCCAAATCCGCGATGAGAATCCTGATTCACCCTAATTTATATTTCTTTTTTTTAAATGTTTTTCTTGGTTTTAGATCATCCGATCTTAACTAGGATAAATTTTGAAGTGTTATATTAATCACCACTATCATTTATCATCATCATCATCAGTTATCACGATCATTCACCACAATTATAAATCATACTCATCAACTCGACGAAGTTAGTGATCTAAATTTAAGATATATTAAAAGGCTCTCAAACCTATTTTGTGAAGTCCATCCAATTCGAGGGTATCTTCCATCTATAACATTAAAATATAATTTACTATAACATATAATGTTGATTTGAGATGATATATATTAAATTGAATAAACAAATTACATAACAGTTTATGACAATACTATATTGTTCTTTTATTCCAAATTATATAATCACAGTTTTAGAGTTTATTAAACTACGAACTGAATTTTTTATTTTTCTTGAGTATTGTAATTGTGCTTCAATAATCAAATTTACTACTTAACTAGAAAGAAAAAGTTTATGAATATATTTAAATCTATTTCTACTCATAATTTACATAGACTTTTATGCATGAAGGGAAGAACATATAAATAAATGAAAACAAGAGAATAAACAAAAAATAAATAAGAATTTGCTTATCCATTAAACTAAATCAAGCAACTAATAATAAAATAAATAAATTAATAATCGAAATCGATAAATCAAATCGATAATATTCTAGACTAAACTAAATCAACTAACAAACACCCTACCATCATATGACTTAAGAAAAATTAATTAACTAAAATTGATAAATAAAATTTATAATATTCTAGACCAAACTAAATTGATCGATAAACACTCTATCATCAAATAAGCAAACTCTTTCTTGATACTTTATGGTTCACAGGTGGATAAATGTAGCAACTACAAATATTTTCAAATTTTGTAGAATCACAACGAGCATCCTTTAATTTTGTGCCATATGCCTTTAAGAAATTGTTTTGTGCATGAAGTTATATTACATTTTCAAATGTTGATTTTTTCTTGAACTTCTGCAACACAAAAATCATCAACACGAATAAAGAAAAACCTCTTCTTAGATCCATTTTTCTTCTTTTTTTATTTCCATTCTTGTATACAAAAAATATAATTTTTGTTATGTTGGGAAAAGGTATAATGTCCTCTATATAGGGATAATTCGTTTGGTATTTAATAATTAATTAATTCCTTATTATTGTTTGAAATTTCTTATTTGGTAAAAAATTGTAGGACCATTTTTAAGAATATATTTTGAACGAGTTTTTATGGAACAAAATCGTGTAAATATTTTTTTGATTCAACTAACGTCAAGTTTGGAAAGTTTTAATATTTTTGACATAATTTAAGTCGGTTATAAATAAGTCCTGGAAAAAAATAATTCAAATAGTTCAAAAAAGAAATTAACTAGATTTTCATTCTTATATTAAGTTAATGGGTACTAATATTTTGTTTAAACATGGAAATTAGAAAAACACAAATTTTCAAATTGGTAATTTGAAAAGTTACAAATACTTCCAGAAATTTAGATAAATATACAATTTTTTCCATAACAATTTAATTACAATATTGTGTACAACTCTTATTTCTCTAAATTATTATTTTTAATTACGATGAAATATTTTTTTACCCAAAATTATTACTCCACATAATATTTTTTTTAATCTCCTAAAGAATTTTTCTTCTCCATCATAATTATAGAATTCTTCAAAGATTCCCAATAATCTTTCTTCTCCATATTAATAGTAGAACCGTCAATATGGATTAGGCCCGTTAGGTCGGCCTGGTTAAACCCGCGATTTCACAGTGATAGGAAAAGATTTTTAGAGCCCATTTAAAAAGGGATCATTTACATAAATAATATATTATTTAATATTACCTATCAATTTTAACACATTTTGATTTTGCCAAAAATGACTATACACGTTAAATCGAAATAAAAAAAAAAAAAATCTTTCTCTCTCTTCCTTTGCCTCTCTTCCTCCTTTTTTTATGGGACCCTTTTCGTTCTTTTCCATTCTCTTTCTTACTCTTTGTCTTTCTCATTCTCTTTCTTTTTAAAATATTAATATAATACTCGGTAAAATTTTCAAAATATTTCTAGAAGAGATATGTGTGTATAACCCGTCTTTCCATACTCTGATAACAAATCCGAGGCCGAACATGCGATCAACATGAAAAATGAGTGGGAAAGTGGTCTTGGTTGATTTTTAGAGCAACCCGATCAAAAAATAAATTTTTGATGCAAAAATGATTTCCAAAATAAGTACATGACAGGTGTGTGACGCGCACCTGACACAGACTTACACTTAGATTTAGTCCAAATATTTTCTACGAGATTAGAAAAACTCGACCGGAGAGTTTTCAGCAAAAATTCTCGAAAATTACACAGGTCCGGGTCGCAGACCCTATGTACCCGAGGCGAACTATTTTTTCAAATTTTGTGAGGGGCATTCCAGACCTTTTCCAACCCCTCCTAACCTTTAAACACGGTCTAAATGGGTCATTTTGAATGTAAAAAGGGTTTTAATCCCCATTCCTAAGCCATTCTAAGTTCTTGAAAAAGACTACAGCTAAAGGGAAGAGAAGAGGAGTGTCAATTCGAGGATTTTTAGGAAAGTTCTTCGAGGATTGATTGTCAAAATATTCACACTAGGTATGTAAGGCTAAACTAAAGCATGAGATTGTTCTCCCATGTGGCCCCATTGATGGTAATAGAGGAATTAAGAGCCTAATGAGTCTACACACATGATTCTTGATTATTTTCGTGAAAATTGTATACACATTACATGTATTTTCATATATTGATGATCATTACAAACTCGATTTTTCCTGAAGTATATACTTTTCATGAGTTATTGTATAACCTTATATATTATTTTGTGGAAGCATGCGTGAATGAACCCAGGGATAGAGTCTAGAGCCTTAACTTGAGCATGTTAATTGTAATCTTGATATAAGTATGAGGTTGAATTAATTGAGCTTGATGATCCCATGAATATTCATAAATGAGTTCTAGAGTTCTCTCTAATTGACTTCTTCTTAGTGATGATATGAGTCCTTGAGTTCTTAAATGAGCACTGAGTTGATGAGTTAATTAAGACGTTAGGACGAAAGTCCCTATTGAGTTGAATTAATGAGTTGATGAGAGTCTCTATGAGATTAATTGATATGATGAGTATCTTCGCAAGGCTAATTGAGTGATCTGATTGAGTTGAGGAGTCTTATGAGCATTGAGCCTTGAGAGGAGTATCGAGTACCAAAATGAGTAAGAGTAAGTCCCACTACCACTCATTAACTACATCACCAAGCGTAGCTGAGGATTAGAACCATTACATTGAGGTTCCCTCTGGAGTTAAAGCCCCTGAAAGTTTTAGAGGACATGTTGAGGCTAAATACGTGGTAGATTCGAGGCGTTCTTTACCTGGCAATTACGGAATGGCTGTGGCAACATCAGGTTGAATTGTTGTACAATCACTGACTCATAAGTGATTATTGTCGGATAAGAGAAACTCCCAAATAGGATACCAGACTGAGTACTCTAATTTGAGTTGAGTTGAGTTGAGTTGATTGATGAGGTTCGATTGGTTGATGGGTCACTTGTCTACTCTTTATTCTTGTTTTAAATAGACATTTGACATTTTGATTGAGTAAGTTATGAGTTAATGTTATTCTATATTATTCTACTTGCATCTATTTCATTCAGCCATTTTACATACTCGTGCATTCCACGTACTAACATCCCCTTTAGACAATATCATTTTATGATGCAGACGCAGGTATTAGAGATTGTCAACAAGCGCATCGTTGAGGATATAAGTATTCAGCAGAGTTGGTGAGCCTCCTTCTTTTTGGAGGATCATTGCTTTATTTACATCTATCTTATTAGAGTTAAAATTGAGTTAACTTTACTTTTGCTTTGAGGTAACTATGGATCTATCATTAACACCATTTAATAGTGATAGAGGCTTCATAGACTATAGTTTAGTTATTGATGTTGAGACTTGTTGAGCTAGTTTCCTTTCTACTAGCCTATTTATTTGATATACTATTTGAGACCTCAGATTTGCCCATTATTATCTCTAGTCTTCCGCTGATACATAGAGTTTATTGAATGAATGAATGTGATGAGGCCAAGTGGTTTACTTGGGGACTAGCAAATAGTCTCTGAATGCTAGCCACGTCTAGGGTACCCTCCCCGGATGTAACAAGCTTGGTATCAGAGCACAAAGTTCAAGTGTCCTAGGGAGTCTATGAAGCTGTGTCTAGTAGAGTCTTGTTTATAGGTGTGTTGTGCTCCACACTTCATAAGCAAGAGGCTATAGGGCAATAGGAATGGTAACACTTCTTTCATGATATAATTCATATGATAGAGTTAAAACTCTATGAAAATCTCTTCTAATTCATACTCTACATGTTGTAGAGTTTTGATCATGCCTCCCGAAAGAGCCGTCGGAGGTAGAGGGCGTCTCGCAAAGAAGAATATTAACCCACCCGATCCTCAAGGACATGAGGAGCCCGTGGATCCAGCTGTCCCTGTTGAGCAGCCCTCACAAGCTAAGATTTAAAATGTTGAGCTTCACCATGCTATCCAAACTTTAGCCCAGGCTGTCACAACACCTACTGGAAGGCATGGAGCGGGCATGCAGGATGCATAGGACACATCTAGAGTCCGAGAATTCTTGAGGATAAATCTGCTAGAGTTCACAAGGTCTGCATATAATGAGGATCTTGAGAACTATGTGGAGGAGCCCCAGAAGGTGTTCCAGGTGATGTATGTGGCTAATATTGATAGAGTTGAACTGGCTGTCTACTATCTCAAGGGGATGGCCAGACTATTGTTTGACCAATAGAAGAAGGGTAGAGGAGTGATACGCCCAAAATTAAACTCCAAAAGGAAGAATAAAGTGGTCGTTGATCAAATATAGAACTCAACAAGAGTTGAGGTCGATCTCACAGGGAATGCATGAGAATAAATCTATTATCATCCCTTTTTAGGTGTAATTTCTATTCCCAAAATAAACATACATAACGTAAATGGGGTTTTTGATGTTCCAAACTAAATTCTAAAGTAAAGTAACCAACGCGTATGATGACTACTGGTCCTCTAACAAATGATGAGAAGTTAGGGTTGTGTTCCCCATGACGTCTAATAGGATATCCAAATTTGTATGGTTAATCCATTCATAATTACGTATATAAGATCAAACAAGTTGTACAACACCTAGTTCACCTTCCGGTCCTTTTTGACGTATTTCACTTATCACCATCTCGTCTTAGAATATGTACATTTTTAACCCTTGTTCTGGATCTCAAAATACTCTCACCTTCCGGTCTCAAGTACTTAGACTAGGTTAAAAACCCTGAATTTCCATTGTAGAATTCTTTCCTAATCACTACATCCTTCCCGAGCATGTAACAAATACAAACTTATCCTAACACGTCGACTCGTTAAGGAAGAAGTTAAAGCGAAGAATACTACAATGTATACGATAATCAATCCAAAGGTTCGACCCTAAATTTGTTATCTTGTTAATTTGTAATAGCTCCCACAACCCTAGTTTTGGGTTTAACCTAGTATATTCAAAATAATTCGCCCACAACAATATAAAGGAATCATTATAAAGAACTTATTCTTGATAAGGTAATGAATTCACGTGTTACAATCTCTAAAAGGATGATTGAAATCCAAGAATTCAATGTAAATTAGTGCATAATAGTGTTCTCTATCTCAAGTCGTCCAATAATAATGAAAATAGAATACAAATAATATATATATACAAGGAAAATCTAATATCCAACGTAAAATAGGAAAATGGATATCGGCATGGGTACGGGTCACTACACGGACCGTAAGGGTCCAAAGGGATCATGAAATGGTCTGTGAGTCATTACTGCATTGCATCCCCACATGCATTGGCACGGCCCATGTGAGGGTTCATAGACCGTGAAACGACCCGTGTCCCTTGCCTTAGCAATTTCCTCGCGAGCTTTGGCCTTTTAGCTTCACGACCCATGTCACGGTCTATGGTTGGTCACACGGTCCGTGACGAGCCCCGTCTCTCTCCAGTTGTATGATTTTTGTTATTTTCGATGGTGACTCCTTAACATACGTCACCTTCATGATGAGGGACATGGTTCATGTCAATTCCCACGGCCTGTGAAAGGGACCTTGAGAGTTTTCATGGCTTCTTTGCTCTATCCACACTTTAGCAAAGTAAGTGTGGGACTATGGTGCACTACACGGTCCGTCTTTTGTTACATAGGCTGTGCAGACACCCGTGCTCCTCCACTTAGGTCCATTCATTACTCCTTCACTTAGACCAGTCCCACGTGGTCTCTCACGGTCCATGTAACATTGCATGACCTGTGGAGGGCTCCGTATGGTGACCCTTGTGCCTTTTTCCTCAATCATTTTCTTGTAATTTTCCCCTTACTCCATGCCTTCACCATGTTCCTGAAAATAATGAAAACACACACATCAAATTAAAAAATTTGCTTGAGAACGCGCAAAAATCCTCTGTTTAAAGCGTTACAAGAGTCATATTTCCACAACTCATCAACACTCTCAACTTAGAATGATTACTTGTCCTCAAGCAATGATGACTTAACCAAACAAGAATAAATACAAATGCTTCATCAGAACTATTGATAACCCTTCGATTCCAACACATATGCTTAGAAAATATGTTTTAAATGTGCTTACACCCTAGACACACTCACACAGAATGTCATACCTGTATGATCAACTCGCATAAGCTCAGGAACAAAGATGAACCAGTCGTATTAGCAACCAATCAATGCAAGGATGGTGCCCTCACTACAAAGAAGTCTCGCACACAACGTATTAATGTAAAACAGAGACTGGAATGCAGACACTCACTCTCACAAGTGATTTCCAGTGGATACACAAGTATCAACTATATGGTTGCCCTTATTTTCACCACCTCACTCTCGAACGATCTTTTTAGGATCACATTAGGACTTTTGTGGCTTGTAATGCAGGCTTGGGTTGGGGCGGAGTATATTTAGGATCAAGTGACTAATTAGCCCCTCTAAGACACTACTTTAACTCAGCCATCTGCGCTCGGCTTTCAGCTCCTGTTGCCCTTATTTTTCACTTTCTTTGCTATTGAAAATAATATTCGTGTTCACTTATTCTTTTTCTTTCTTTTCTTTACTCTATTTTTTTTACTCAAGGTCAAACCCAGTTTTCTTTTCCTCTTATCATTTGGCTCTTTTCCTAACTTATTTTTCTACTTCTCCTACAGTAGTCACCCTCAACTTAGGCTTTTAGCATTAGCTGAGGTTCACAATGTCTTTTTGAAAGGACCAAGGCCAGTATAAGCCACCCTCAACATAGGCCTTTGGCCTAGGCTAAGGTTCACAATGTCCTTGGAGAGACCAGGGCCAAAGTAAAACTCCGCAGACTGATAGGGGATGTGAGTTGGGTGATTACAATGAAAAGGTCTATTCAGGCTCAACTTTTGGTTCAAAATGGGTTCCATTTGGTAGGTAAACTTTAAGGCTAAGTGACTAGTCAACAAAAATGGCCTAAGAGCACATCCTAATTCAGTCATTCCATTGTTTTGGTGGGGTTAACTAGGGAAGTTCTAGCTTACGAGCACATCGATTGAATTAAGCTAATACACTCACACACACGTGGCACATCTCCTATACTAATTAACACTAACCAACATAGTCATGCTTCATTCATCAAGATGCCAACCATACAATGCATACCATGACTTCTAGAAATCATGCCAATTAGTCAGGATAGGATGCATGCACATACAAGCTTTTGGCCACATTTTTAACTCGAGGCCTTTTTCATGAATCAATACCTGGTTAAATCTAGACTTCTATAAGAACTTGTATCTATAGAAACATCACAGCCTAAACATGCCTGTTCAACTAGATAGTACACTTGAGAGACAAAACAATTTTCAAGAAAAACTCTCAAGTTGTAGGTTGCCCTATCCCCTCCAAAAAGAAAGTGTAATTCCCTCACTGAACCATAGGTAGAAATAAAGTACAACACGAGAATAGAGCATACCTGGGATGACCTAGGCATCAGTTGGACCGTCGGGGTCAGACTCACCAGTAGGGTCCTTGTCATCAAAAGTCACACCCGGTCCAAAGGTGCTCCCAGAGGCTCTTATCATTGCTTTCTCTCGTGCTATCCACTCCCTTTCTTCTTGTTTGATGGCTACTCGGTGCTGGTCTTGCATAGCCTTTCACGACCTCTTCTCCTCTACGAACTGTAGATCTTGCGAGGGGTTGCCTTGGTGGCTGCGTCTCTTGCGTTTGTCCTTTTTCATGGATAGATCTGTAGGTGGCACTGGTACAGCTGTTGGACCGGGCGGAGCACCTCATGTGTCATCTAAATTGGTGCCATAGGGGCTTTGAAAAGCAACATCCAGGATTCTGAAGGTGGTGCTGGCACAGTGCGGTTGTACTGAGTCGTCAACTGTGCGATTTTGCCCTTCATGTCGCTCACTGATTGCACAAGTTTTTCCATCTCATCCCTAGACATACTCCCAAACATACCATGAAAGTACCCCTCGAAAGTATTGACATAATTCTGCAAGCTGCTAATTTGACCCAGTAGTTCAGCCCCGAGCCAATCCTCTGCCTGTTGGACGTGAGAGTGGACCACTAGAGGCATCCTCTTGACTATTTGATCAACATTTACTCGTGTCTGCCTTTGGTCCGTCACTAATCTAGCAAGGAACTCATATGGAACATACACATACCTTTGCTGCATCGGAGGCACTGCACCACTGCCCTCGGGCTATTAGGAAGCCTCGCCTGACTATGGAGTGGTGGTGTAACCCTCAAATGACAAGGGTTGTTATGGAGCCTCTTGGGGAAACATTTCCCCCAACATCCATGATCTAAGGCGCAACAGAGGATTGTTGACATCCTTAATTAGGGCAACTTAACCACACCTTTGGGAGCTATCTTTCGATCCAGAAAATGTGTAATAGGGACACAGGCCCTTTTGCAAAGTGCCCAGATCAGGCATGGTAAGGGCATGCCAGCTATGTCTTATAAAGCACGGTCCCGCATTTCTATGGCAATGATCCATCCCATATTTACTCGGTACTTTTCCATCAAGCATGCTACCAACGAGGCATGTGAAGGTTGGAGCGTGTTATTATTAGCTGTTGGTCGTAGCCTGGCCCACATCACCGACCACCAAAATTTTACAGCAAAAGTTAGAGATGCCTTTGCAATAGGAACCCTGGGGTTTGTAACCCAGTCTGTATCAACCCCCTACATAGGAATCCTCTCCGTAATCCATTTTAATAGTGTGGCCCGTGAAGTTGGATCGGACATATGCCCCTTATCGGTGATCTTTACATGTCGCTCAATAAATAGGCCATCTGGAGGGGCCCGGTAATCTGGACGATAGAGGAATCTGTTGATGGTGGTCTCAAAAATTTCTACCCACTCACCACGCACCACAACATACTTCCGCGGGGACAATTTAAAGGCTAGCTGCTTCTGCACTTTCTTGGATTGGCTGCCCTATATGGAGTCCAATAGACTTGAAGCTTAGCTGGAATAAAACTCAAAAATTAGCTCTGGCTTGTAATAGGCAGGTGGTTGTGCCATCCAGCCAAAAAGATATGATGCAAACATATCCCTGATATTCAGGACCCCATCTAGTTGATCTGTTATTACCCAAACCTCAGGGATGATGGCTCGCCGCTGGTATCCCCTGAAGCCTTTAGTCAATCCCTGAATATATCCTTAGCACCTAAGATTGTCCACCGGCCATGCATAAACACAATAAGCCACCTCAAGGTTTCAAGATCTTTCACCCGAGAAACCACATAATGTGTGGCTTCATCATCATTGTCTCGGAGGGAAATCTTGTCATCCTTAGCATCAGTGCGGTGTTGGTCCACCTCCGAGGTTCGTGCATGTTCCTCCTGCTCGGGGGCATCACCCTCCCCCTCAACTCCCGCCTGAGGTGCCTCTTCCTCAAACTGGGGGGCTATGGTTTGGCCCGCTGCACTAGCCCTTGTAGTGCAAGGAGAGTGAGGAGAGACATTGTCGGTAAATTGGACCTTTGACCCTTCGGAGGATTCATTGTCTAAGTCGCTCCCATTTTGATGACTGAATATACAGTAGGAGAGCTGTGGTGACTCTTAAGGGTTATTTTCACTTAAGAGTGGCGTCACCTGGTCTATCATAGGAAAATTGCACTTGAGTTTGGTGAAAATAAAACAAAATTACGGATACATATATTCAATAACCTAAGTGTGCAGAGGTGGTCCCCTGGGTGGGACACCTCTACGGGCCGTGAAGAGGTACACGGTTCATGTGATGGCCCATGCTAAGGGAGTTAGGAAGTTGGCGGATGAGGCAACCAGACCGGAAGCAACACACAACCAATGATATAGAGCACGATCTGTGTGAGCCCCTATGGGAGTGTACTTGGGCGATAGCATGCGAATGGCCAAAAACGGTCACCCATACGGACCATGAAGAGGTACACAGACCATGTCGGGTTTCGTGAGGAGCCCTTCCAATCAACCAGCCATCTTCCCCAAACATATCAAGCATAATTTCACACTTCGCAAGTACCTAATGTTAACTTACATACAAAAAGAGCGAAAAAAGAAAGTTTTAAGAAGAGAGAACAGCCTAAAGGACGCGAAACTCACTAGACTCCATGGAGAACACCACAAGCACTCAACAATGGTGGTTGCCACCACCTACTACAAAACCCAACACCAAGGACAAGAAGTTTGACACCCTAGACAACAAACAACTTAATTGCAAACAAGATTTAGCACATTTAAACTAGAAAACACATAAGAATAAGAAGAAGGTGATAACCCACTTTATGAAGAACTCAAGGACGGTGATGACTTTCCTAAACTATGAAGATTCACACAAAGATGTATGTTATGAATCATGAGATTGACTCACTAACTGTAACAAAGAAGATAGAATATTTAAGGGGGTTGTGGAGAGAGAGTGTGAGAGTGAGAAGGGCGTGAGGGAGAGAGTGAAATATTTGAGAATGAGGCATGTTGAGACAATGTGAGGGTTTTAATACCCTTGGTCAACATGATTGACCATCTCTCTCTCCTCCACCGGTAGCCTCACGGCCCGTGGCACATGGCACGTGGCACGTGGCACGGTCCATTTGGATCGTCTGCTTGCCCAGACTTAAGAGAAATTGGAAAATGTACCTAGCACGCGTTGACTGACCCACCTCGACAGATGGCTACACCGTCAGTGACACGTTTCACGGTCCATTTGGACCGTGAGTCCGCCCTGCCTTAAGATTTACTTAAGCTTACATGGGCGACGCGGGTCACACGGTCAACGCCACGGGCCATCCCATGTGACACGGGCCGTGTAGGCTCAAGTGATGCTCTCCTTTGCCATGGGTTGGTTACTTTGTCCTCATGCCACACCTCTCACCACGCGTAAGCTCACAAACTCTAACAAGAACACTTACACCTACCTATTAATAATAATATTAATTTTTTTTAAGAAATCTAACTGTTACAATGCATCGGTTGCCTTCGATGAAGCGCTTGGTCTAATGTCACAGCATGACGCTGCTGTGTTGACTTTTCAGACTTCATCAAGCTGTATAACCTCAATCACTAAGGCTTCATCTGCAACGGCCAAGTATTTTTTTCACTCGCTGCCAATTGACTTTGAATTGATGCCTATTTGAGTTTCTAGCTCAATAGCACCATGTGGATATACTTGGGCAATTTTATACTTGCCAGACCACCTCAACATTAGCTTACCTGGGAATAGCCTCAACCTGGAATTGTACAACATATGCTTATCACCAACACTGAAACTTCGTGGTGCAATATTCTTGTCATGATGGGATTTCATGTAGCCTTTGTAAAGTGCTGCATTATCATAATCCTGGAGGCAAAACTCGTCTAAATCATTGTGCTGATCAAGCCTCAAATTGACGGCTTCATCCTAATTCATGTTTAGGGTCTTTAGAGCCCAAAATGCCTTGTGCTCCAATTCCAAAAGTGGATGGCAGGCCTTACCAAAAACCAATTGATATGGGTACATACCAATGGGGGTCTTGTAAGCCCAAAGACCATCATCTAGTTCCCTGACCCAATCAGTTCTTCTCGTATTCACAAACATGGTCAGGATCTCTTTGATCTCTCAGTTTGGAATTTCAACCTGTCCACTCGTCTGCGGATGATAGGGTGTGGTGACCTTGTGTTGTTGTACACCATACTTAGCTAACACAACATGGAAGGTTCGGTTGCAGAAATGAGAGCTGCCATAACTAATGATAGTTCTAGGTGTCCCAAACCTGGAGAAAATGTTCGCCTGAAAAACTGGGCCGCACTCTTGCTTTCATTATTTGGCAATACAATGTCCTCCAACCATTTGGAGACATAGTCCACCGACACTAAAATGTACTTCATGCCATAGGAGCTCACAAACGGGCCCATGAAGTCAATGCCCCATACGTCGAACAATTCTACTTCAAAGATAGGGGTCACAGGCAGCTCTTGACACTTAGAGATGCTGCCTTGTTGTTGACACTGATTACACCCTCGAGCCATGTCATGGGCATCTTTGTAGATAGTTGGCCAGTAGTACCCACATTGCAAGATCTTCTTCGCTGTCCTAGCACCACCAAGATAGCCCCCTACTGGGAAGAGTGATAGGCTTCCATGATGCTCATCATCTCTGCTTCTGATATGCATCTCCTAATGACCCCATCTGCACATGTTCTTAACAAGTATGGATCATCCCAAATGTACCTGTGCAAATCATGAAGAAATGTTATCCTCTGGTGAGACTTAAGACCCTCAGGCATAATGTCACTCACTAGAAAGTTAGCAAAATCAGCAAACCAAGGGGTTAGGTCAACAAAAGCTACCAGTACCTGCTCATCGGGAAAGGAATCATCGATGTTCAACCAATCCTTAGCTCTCGACTCATCTTCTAACCTAGACAAGTAGTTTGCCACCTAGTTCTTAGTTCCTTTCCGATCGTGAACCTTAAAGTCAAACTTTTGCAGCAAGAGTACCCATCTAATTAGCCTCAGCTTAGCATCTTTCTTTGCCATGAGGTACCTAAATGCTGTATGGTATGTGCACAATCACCTTTGTGCCCAATAGGTAGGCGCAAAACTTATCAAACATGTACACCACAACCAGCAATTCCTGCTCAGTCACTATATAATTCCTTTGTATATCATTTAAGGTCTTACTAGCGTGGTAGATAGGATGCAAAATGTTGTTGCTTTTCTGCCCCAGCACAACACCCATAACAATCCCACTCGCATCACACGTAACCTCAAAAGGGGAAGCCCAGTCAGGTGCAACTACCATTAGTGCAGAGATCAACTTTTGCTTCAAGGTCTCAAAGGCATGCTGACAGCTATCATCAAACTGAAACTTGGCATCTTTCTCCAATATTTTGCATAGTGGTTATGCAATCTTGGAGAAATATTTCATGAATCAGTGGTAGAATCTCGCATGCCCAAGAAACTCCAAATCCCCTTCACTGATATGGGAGGTGGCAACTTCTCAATAACCTAAATCTTTGCCTTATCCACTTTTATGCCCTTATTAGAGATCTTGTGGCCAAGTACCATCCCCTCCTTGATCATGAAATAACATTTCTCCCAGTTCAACACCAAGTTTGCTTCTTCGCAATGTAATAGTGCCCTGCTAAGATTTAACAGACAGCCATCAAAGGAATCAGGCACTACAGAAAAGTCATCCATAAATACCTTAAGGGTGTCTTCGATCATGTCAGAAAAGATCAACATCATACATCACTGGAAAGTGGAAGGGGCATTATAAAGCCCGAACGGCATCCTCCTGAAAACAAAAGTCCCATAAGGGCAAGTGAAGGTATTCTTCTCCTGATCCTCCAGGGCTATGGATATTTGATTATAGCCCGAATATCCATCCAAGAAGCAATACCACCCTCTACCTGCCAACCCCATCTAACATCTGGTCCATGAAGGGCATGGGGAAATGATCCTTCAAAGTCCATCTATGCAGCTTTCGGTACTCCATGCACACTGGCAACACCGTGATATGCCATAAGGGGACAAGTTCATTTTTCTCCTTGGCCACAACTAACATACTCGCATTTTTGGAATGCATTGCACTGGACTAACCCATCTGCTATCGGAGATGGGGTGTACCACCCCAATATCCAGCCTCTTAATAATCTCCTTTTCTACTACCTCATGCATAGGTAGATTCAACCTGCACGGATGCTCGATACTGGGCACACAGTTATCCTCCAACTTGATCTTGTGTGTTTATATCCCTGGAGGAATCCTTATAATATCTACAATGGTCTAACCAAAAGCCCTTTTGAACTTTAGGAGAACTCCCAACAATGCGTTCACTTGGTCTTTCTGAAGGTCTGCAGCCACAATCATAGGAAGAGTGTTATTAGTGCCAAAAAATACATACCTTAAGTGTTGGGGCAGCTCCTTGAGCTCCACAGCAGGAGGCTCCTTAATAGAAGGTTTGGCTGGTGGGGTCGATTTATTTTGTAGGTCCTAGTCTAACTTCCTGGGGATAAATGGTCTAGTTCCCCTGCCATATAAGTATACACGGTGTCATTGTACCTATTGATAGCATCCTCTGGGAAGTTTATTAGTAGGTTTGTCCATGCTCATCTTTTCTTCGAGTAGAATCTCAGAAAAACAAACATCCATGATAGACATCACGACTACCTCTTTGGGTCTTTTCATTGTAGCGCACACACTGAATTTTACCTCTTAAGTGTTCAACCTAAAGGTAAGTTCTCCATGGTCCACATCTACTAGTGCCCTACCAGAGAAATGGTCTCCCAAGGATGATGGGGACCTTAAAATCCACTTTACAGTCTAAAATGACAAAGTCCATAGGAAAGATAAATCTGCCTACACAGACCAACACATCACACAAAATCCTCACGGGCCACTTCACTGAACTGTTCGCCATATGTAGTCGCATTATAGTGGGTGTGGGGGCTCCTAAACTCAACTACTGATACACTGCTAGCAGCATCAAGTTGATGGTGGCACACGTGTAACATAGGGCTCGTGCAAAGTCATAAAGTCCAATAGTGCACGAGATAATGAAGGCTCCCGGATCACGCTTTTTCTCAACTAGGGATCTTGTAGCAATGGCACTACAGTGATGAAAATTATTTGCCTGCTTGATCGTGGCTGCCCTCTTCTTAGTGACTAAGTCTTTCATTAACTTAGCATAGCCTGGCATCTACTCGGGTGCTTCCACAAGAGGAATGTTCACTGAAAACTCCTTCAGCATAGACAAGAATTTCTGAAACTTGCCATCTTCAACCCTCTTTCTCAACCTTTGTGGGAATTGTGGTGGTGTCTTTGGGATGACTGGAAGGGACTGACTCATGGGTTTGTCTAACGTTTTTGCCTCTTTAGAAACTTCGGACTCCGTTGGTGCTGCATCAATCTCGTTACTCACATCATCATCGTGCACCTCCACGGGGTAATGTACCTTGCTATCTAATTTAACAAGACCAGCATCACGGACTACAATAGCGCAAGAACATACCTTACCGCTCCTCGTGGTCATCACCATGCAATGGCCGTCAGTCTTTGGGTTTTAAATAGTATTGCTTGGAAGTGACCTAGCTTTCCTCTTATTCAATGAAGCTGAAAGTTGCCTCATCTTTTGCTCCAGTTGGTTTATCGAGGTAAAGTGCGACTCAACCAATTTTCGAACATTGGACATTTCTCCTTTCATATCTCGCACCCCTGCCTCGGTGGACTCCACCTTGTCAAGAACATTTTCCATCATCTTCTCTAGTTTTGAGTTTCTGCCACCCTCTTTTTGGTGCTCAAAATTTCTATAGCCATCTCTATTTTGCCAGTTTCCTTATCACAACCATAGTTCTAACCTTGGTTATTGGAGTCGAATGCTCGGTAACCCCATGACTGCCCAAGAAGTGAGCCTCTTCATTATAAATATAGCATTGATCATCATACCTAGGCAGTGTGTCCATAGATTTTACCTTTTCTAGGCCTCCACCAAGTAGCCACTTTGACAACAAGTCAATCTGGGTCCCCATATGGGCTGTGTCTTGATCCCGTTCTTCCTCCTTTTTTTGTTACTCCATAGTTATCTCGAAGATCACCCAGAGCAGTCTCCATCTCTGGTGTACCATGCCTTGTATTTCTTAGCTACCTGATCCAAGATAACAATGATGACTGGGAATGTTCTGGACATGTACGACCCTCCACATGCCGCATCAATGATAGGTTTAATCATAAAGTTGCAAGACCTGTAGAAGACCGCTTTCATGTGCTCATCTGCGAGATGGTGGTTGGGGCATTACTTGAGCTTCTACCTGAATTTCTCAAAAGATTGATATAACGCTTCATTTTGTAGTTTTTTATGATATCCAATCTCGTCTTTGATCCTCAGCTGCCTCAACATTGGGAAGAACCTCTCCAAGAAAGCTTTTTTTAACTCTCCCCAAGTATGTATGGAGTCATGAGAATGCTCCATTGAGCCACTTTGCCGCCTCACCCGAAAGATACAACAGGAACAGCCTCAACCTAAGCGCTTGTTGACTGACCCTTAGAATTTTGGATGATTGCCATTTTGCCAAGAATTTCATTATATGCTGATTGTGTCCTCTGTTACTGCTCCACTAAACAACCCTTTCAACTATAGCCTTTGCAGAATAGTGCAAGTGATGGTAAACTTGACACTAGCAGGTAGTGGTGGCAGCACTATTACCCTAGTTTTCCCAGAGCCTTTATCATCGTCATTCACTGCTTGGGGATGCTAGGTCCCCTGAGGTCTCAAACCAGGTTGCTGTTGCGGTGGTGGCACAAGTGGCACCTGTCAAAATTGTGCCGCTGGTGGTACCACATTACCAATGAGGTCATCTTCACCCAGACCTTCATTCCCCCTATCTGCAGGATTCACAACTAACTCTATCAGCCTTACTACTTCGCAGTCTTGGACGTTCATTTTGCAGATGAACTTAGTGAGTTCGGGGTCACAGGGAATAAGTACATCACCCTTACTTTGGGTGTTTTGAATGCAATGCTGGTTCCTTACAAAGAGCAAAAAAAAGAAATAAAAGTAAAATTAGGGACTAGTATTACACACTGGAAGTAGCAACTAATAGGTTATTATTTTGTCGTCTTCCTCGACAATGACGCAAAAATTTGATACGCCCAAATTTACATTCCAAAAGGAATAGTAAAGAAAATGTTGATAAAATATAGAACTCAACAAGAGTTGAGGTTGATCCCACCAGAAATGCGTGAGAATAAATCTATTAGCATCCTTTTTCAAATGTAATTTCTATTCCCAAAATAAACACGCATAAAGTAAATGGGTTTTTATTGATGTTTTAAACTAAATTTCTAAAGTAAAGTAACCAATGCGTACGATGACTATTGGACTTCCAACAATTGATGATAAGCTAGGGTTGTGTTCCCCATGATGTCGAATATGATAGCCAAAATTTTGTGGCAAACCCATTCATGATTACGTATACAAGATCAAACAAGTTATATAACACCTAGTTCACATTCCAGTATTTCTTAGATGTATTTCACTCATCACCTTCTGGTCTCCATGTTAAGTACAATTTTAACCCTTGCTCTGGATCTCAGAATACTCTCACCTTCCAGGCTCAAGTACTTAGACTAGGTTAAAAACCCCAAATTTCTGTTGTATAATTCTTTTCCTAATCACTACATCTCTTCCGGGAATGTAACAAATATATGCTTATCCTAACACGCCAACTTATTAAGAAAGAAGTTAAAACGAAGAATACTACAATGTATACGATAATCAATCCTAAGGTTCACCCAAAAATTTGTTATCTTATTAATTTGTCATGGTCCCCACAACCCTAGTTGTAGATTTAGCCTAGAATATTCAAAATAAATCACCCACAACAATATAAAGGAATCATGATAAATAATTACTATTGATAAGGAAATGAATCCACGTGTTACAATCTCTAAAAGGATGATTAAAATCCAAGAATGCAATGTAAATTAGTGCACGATGGTGCTCTCTTGGTGTTCTCTATCTCCAATCGTCCCATAATATTGACAATGGAATATAAATATCATATATATACAAAGAAAAACCTGAGCAAACTTAATATAGGAAAATATACATCGACATGGATACAAGTCACTACAAAGACTGTGAGGGTCGAAATGGACCGTAAAATTGTCTGTGAGTCATTATTGTGTTGTGTACCCATGTGCATTAGCATAGACCATCTGAGGGTTCACGGATCGTGAAACAGGCTGTGACCCTTGACTTAGCAATTTCCTCACAAGCACTTCGGTCGTTCAGCTGCTGGGCCCATGTCACTTTCTGTGGTTGGTCACACGGCCGTGACGGACCTCAACTCTCTCTACTTGTATGATTTTTGTTATTTTTGATAATGACTTTTCAACTTACATCACCTTCACGATGAGGGACACAGTCCGCAATAATTCTCATGGACCGTGAAAGGGATTGGGAGAGTTGCCTTGGCTTCTTTGCTCCATCCGCACTTTAGCAAACTACTTGTGGGGCTACAGTGTACCACGCGGTCCGTCTTATGTTACACAGACTATGCGGACACCCGTGCTCCTCCACTTAGCTCTATTCTTGACTCCTTCGTTCAAGCCAGTCACACGTGGCCTCTCATGGTCCTTGTAATGCTACACGGCCCGAGGGGTCCGTATGGTGACCCCTGTGTATATTTCCTTTATCATTTTCTTGAACTTTGTCCCTTACTCCATTCCTTCACCATGTTCCTAAAAATAATAAAAATACACATCAAACTAACAAATTTTCTTGAGAATGCACAAAAATCCTGTGTTTAAAGCGTTACAAGAGTCATATTTCCATGACTCATCAAGGAGAGGAAACCACCATTTCTTGGTGGTAAAGAATGCTCATGTCATAATCCTTGAGTAACTCCAATCATCTCCTCCATCGCATTTTCAGCTCTTTCTAACCAAAGTCATATTGCAAGCTCTTGTGGTCAGTGAACACATCCACATGCACTCCATATAAGAAGTGGCGCTAGATTTTAAGTGTCAACACCACCACTGCCAACTCAAGATCATGGGTTGGGTAGTTCCTCTCATGAACCTTACGTTGCCTGGAAGCATAGGCTATCACTTTCCCTCTCTGCATCAGCACACATCCCAATCCAACTCTCGAAGCATCAAAATAAATTGCAAAGTCCTATGTCCCTTCGGGTAAGATTAAAACCGATGCAGTAGTCAGTCCCGTCTTCAACTCTTTGAAACTCTTCTCACATTCGTCGGACTACTAAAACTTGACTTTTTTCTTAGTTAATTTAGTCAATGGTGCGGATAGGGAAGAAAATCCACTAACATATCTGCAGTAGTAGCCTGCAAAACCCCTAGAAACTTTTTATGTCAGTTGGAGAGGTTGGTCTAGGCCAATTCTTAACCACTTCCATCTTTTGGGCATCTAGTCGAATACTATCACCAGAAACCACGTGGCCTAGGAAAGCCACTAACTTAAGCCGAAATTCACATTTTGAGAATTTTACGTACAACTCATGGTCCTTAAGTGTTTGGAGGACCACTCTGAGGTTATTAACATACTCCTCCTCATCTCCCAAATACACCAAAATATCATCGATGAATACAATCGCAAATATATAAAGGTATTATCTGAATACTCTATTCATCAAGTCCATTAAGGCTGCAGGTTCATTCGTCAACCTAAAGGACATGGCCATGAACTAAAATTGGCCATATCTAGTCCTAATATTTGTCTTTGGAATATCACATTCCCTCATATTAAACTGATGGTAGCTAGATTTGTGATTTATCTTTGAAAGTCAAGAGGCCCCTGAAGTTGGTCATACAGATCATCTACCCTTGGAAGAGGATATTTATTCTTTATCGTGACCTTGTTGAGTTGCCTGTAGTCAATACACATTCTGAGGGACCCATCTTTCTTTCGCACGAATGGGACTGGGCCACCCCAAGGAGAAACACTCAGAGTTATAAAGCCCTTCTCTAAGATCTTTTAATTGTTCTTTCAACTCAACGGGGGCCATTCTATAAAGTGGAATTGAGATAGGCTGGGTGTCAGGAAGAACATCAATCCCATAGTCAATTTCCCTATCAGGAGGGACTCTGGGCAGATCCTCAGGAAACACTTCAGAAAACTCATTCATAATTGGGACCAACTCGAGCATAAGAGACTCAACATCATCAAATTTAACTCGCACGAGGTGATAGATACAAACTTTGGGAATCATCTTTCTGTCCTCAAGGTATGAGATAAACTTTCCCTTAGGTGCAATAGAATCACCCTTCCACTAAAACACTGGTTCATTCAAGATTCGGAACTTAACGGTTCGGGATCTATAATCAACAGAGGCATAATATGTGTTAAACAAATCCAATCCAAGGATCAAATCAAAATCAATCATCTCCAACTCGATTAAATCAACAAGAGTATCCCTATGATGGGTGGACAATACACAAGCTCTATTGATTCTCTCTGCTCGAACAGACTCATCCACTGGAGAAGAAACATCAAAGGGTTCAAGAAGTCTCTCAGGGGCTCTATCAAATCTATTAGCTACATAATGAGTTACAAATGACAAATGTGTCATGACCCGTGGTTAGGGTCTAGATGTGACACAGCGAATGGGAACCCAAGAGTCCCCAAACAAGCCTCAAGTATCTATATTCACATCATCAGTTTAGGAATAGCATTCAACACATACATACATATAGATAGTCAAATCAGAGTTTTTCATGAATCTCTTCCACAAAACGAAAGCAATATACAAGTCTTAACAATGGGTTTAAAAAGAGTTTACATAGTATCCAACAAATGCCTCTAGTCAAAGGTACAGGGGCCAGGACAAGTTCCAGGCTCACCCCCAATAAAGAAGAGAGTTCTGAAATAGCATAAAAGAAAGATGTCCTCGGAAGACGGGATTCACCACAATATTCTCCGGGAACTGGACTATCCTCAACCTGTTGATAATCAAAGTGTTTGGCCCCTACATGGTAAAATCATATAATTAGTACGTTTGAATGTACTAAGTATGCGGGTACGCAATGCATATGACTTACCAAACCTGCATTTCGATGTTAGACGACGAAGGCACATAATGTAGAAGAATTGTGTATTCAATGGATAAATGTATACAAGATGCCATGAAAATTTATGATGCATGAAATGCAATAATGCTCATATATAATGGGGATGGACTATAACCGACAAAGCAAACTCATCTAAGCTATTACATAAATTAGATCGATTGGGACTTCCCACCGGTATGGAGAAGATTACTTGCCAAAGGTAATCAACATCACACCTTACCAACTCACTATTTTGGTGTGTAGTCACCTTCCTTATGGACCCACCATTTTCGAAGGATTTTCAACAATTTCTTTACATATCATATCAGATTTTCATATACGTATAACCATTCCTTATGACCCGGTCATTTCGGCAATGGCTTACATTCCTATGTTGGCACATAGTTCAAGGAAAGAGAGAGGGCCCTTGGGGATAGCCCTAACACCCCCAATCCATCGGTTCTAAGTCGATAACATCCCACATGAATACTTATACATAAACGTGCTTTCAGGAAATATAATATTCGTTTCAAAACATTCAATATACATTTAGGCTCAAATGCCAAATCATAGTTAACATTTTTAAATGCTCATGCACGGGATAGCTCATTCACATATACAACATGGTGCAAGAACCCATATTTTTCAATGAGCTAGAATCATAGACATACCGATGATCACCTTTTTGTCATGGCCAATATCTTATCAAATCATTTCATCAAATAGTTGGGCTTAATGCACTTCATAATTTCCATGTATCAATGTTCATGAATGCAATGCAATGCATGATGTGAGAATAGCATGGGTAACATAGATTCAAGTTAAAAATCAATATCACAATATAAGATTTACTAAGTCCATACTTAAATCCATATGTAAATAGTAGTATAGATCACCCATGCATAAATCAACTTTAAAGGGGACATGCATGTACATAGTTTATAGCTCAATATAGATCATTTTATTAGTAATCAAAATAAGTTGAAATCATAGATAAATACAGCCTATACACTAATTAGATTTAATAAAATCAAATAATAAAATCTCATATTTAAAGTAAACTAAATTCATGAAATAGATTGAAAGGTCTTTAGGTATTCTTGGTTGAAAGGGACCAAGAATCAATTTCACATACCTTGATTGAGAAGCTAACTTTGAGAGATGATTCAAGCTTGAATTGAATTCTAATTGAACCCTAGCTTTGATCCTTGAGAAAGGAGTATAGAGAGGAATGGGGAGGTGATCTTGTGAGGGGTGGAATGTTTTAGGAGAATGAATTAAGAGGGGAGGGGTTTCAGCTGAATTAGGGGTTTAGGATAGGTAAAAGGTCATAATTCTTAATTAAAACGGGCCAAAATTACATAAATGACATTAATGAAACAAACCAAAATTAGTATCCTCGGGCCTACATGGTCCAATACACGGTTCGTAAAGCGTCACACGCCGTGAACAGTGGTCGTGGTCCACTACTAAGAGATTTTCATAGAGCCAACGCTAGAAATTTATTCGATGCTGAGGGTTTCTACATGGACGACTTCACGGTCTGTGTGACTCCACACAGGCCGTGAAATCAACGGTGTGAAGGTACTTGAAATAATATTCGCATAACAACGTTAGGAGATGGTACTTCTATACTTAGAAAATTTTTACGTAGTGAGCTTACATGGAGAGCCACACGGACCGTGATACCCTACACGGACTGTGTGAGTGGCCATGTGCCCTCACTTAGCCAAATTCCTCCCGTCTCTTAAATTATCCCAACCGTGAATTGGACCAAGTGCCCCTTCACAGGAGGCCACACGATCCGTGTGGCTTCACATGACCCATGTAGGCCCTCCGTGGAGTGATGCCTGGCAGTTCACCAGGACATCTCCAGAGATTTGGGAAACACCACTTGAAGAAAAAATCTGGGTCCTTACATCATCTTCCCCTTGGGAACATTCATCCCCGAATGTGCAAGAACAAGGCTTGAAAGGCTTGACTTAGAGCATGAATGTTCCAACATAAGATACAATGCATAGAGTATTATTTAAAACCAAGTCAAAGCATTACGTAAAACAATCATTATCCAAAGTCGGTAAACGCATATCAAAGTTGTATTCAAGTCACCCAAAACATTGTAAAAATCCTTTTCGTGCACAAGTATGCATGTCATGTCATGAGATTCAAGAGGGAAATGGCACCATTAGATAAGGAAGAATCCTAATACCTTAGGCTTGAGTAGATTGTAAAAGATGAGGGTATCGCTTCACCATCTCCAGCTTCGCCTTCCAAGTAACACTCTCCATATGTTGATTTCTCAAAAGCACCTTCACCGAAGCCACATACTTGTTATGAAGCTGCTTTACTTGCCTATCCAAGATTTCCACCTACACTTCCTCATAAGACAAATTTTCTCCAACCTCAATCCCTTCCAAGGACACAATGGTGCTAGGAGCACCAACTAGATTCCTCAACGTAAGCACATGAAAGACCAATTGAATGAAACCTAAATCCAAAGGCAACTCCAACTTATAAACCATACCTCTAATTCGCTCAACGATCTCATAGGGGCCAACATATTGGGGGTTTAGCTTGCCCTTCTTACCAAAACGCATCACACCTTTCATAGTCGAAACCTTCACATACACCCAATCACCGACATGAAATTCAATATCCCTTCTCCTAATGTCCGAATAAGACTTTTGACAACTTTGGGCCATTCCCAATCTCTCCCTAATAACCTTCACAATATCCATGGCCTCTAACACTAGATGCGGACCAATTAGTGCCATCTCTCCCAACTCAAACCACCCTACAGGTGATCTACACCTTCTCCCATACAAAGCTTCAAGTGGTGCCATACCAATGCTCGCATGGAAGCTATTATTATAAGCAAACTCAATGAGTGGAAGATGGTCATCACAATTTCCCTTAAAGTCCAATACACAAGCCCTCAACATGTCCTCCAAGGTTTGAATAGTCCGTTCTGCTTGGCCATCAGTTTAAGGGTGAAAATCGGTGCTCAACTTAACCGTAGTTCTAAGTCCCTTCTGAAAAGACCTCCAAAAGTGAGAAGTGAATTGGGTACCATGATCCGATATAATGGACCCAGGCATACCATGCAACCTCACCAACTCTTGGATATATAACCTTGCGTAATCCTTGGAACCGAAGGTGGTCTTAAACAGTAGGAAATAAGGCGACTTCGTCATCCTATCCACAATAACCCAAATGGAATCAAATTGCCTTTGGGTCCGAGGTAACCCAACCACAAAATCCATGTTCACATCTTCCCATTTCCATGTGGGAATGTCAATATCCTAGGCTAAGCCACCAGGTCTTTGGTGCTCTACCCTCACCTGTTGACAACTCGGGCATTCGAATACGAACTTCACGATGTCTTCGTTCATACCATGCCACAAATACAATACCTTCAAATCCCAATACATTTTGGTAGACCCAGGTGAATAGAATAATGAGAGTTGTGAGGCTCACTCATAATCACACTTTGAAGATCATCCACATCCGGAACACCAATCCGGTCTTGGTAACGAATGACACCATCTCCCCCTTGAAAGAACATCTCGATCACCTTTTCAGCAACCAACATCTTTAATCAAGTAGCGATGGGTCTAAATCTTGCTTAGCCTTTACGTCATTTACCATGGAAGATTCTGCCCCGCTTTGAACACGAATACCATCATCTCTCGAATCAGCCGACCTAGCACCCAACCAAGCTAACCGATGAACATCTTTAGCCCACTCCTTCGTTTCTTCCTTAAGATGCGCCACACATCCCATAGACAACCTGTTGAGAGCATCGGTTACAACATTGGCCTTGTCGGGATGATATAGATCACTCATGTTGTAGTCCTTTAGGAGCTCCAACCACCTCCTTTGCCTTAAATGAGATCCCTCTGAGTGAATACATATTGAAAACTCTTGTGGTCGGTGAACACATCAACATGAACCTATACAAATAATGTCTTCAAATCTTCAAGGCAAAAACCATTGCTGCCAATTCAAGGTCATGCATGAGGTAATTACGTTCATACACCTTTAAGTGCCTTGATATATACGCTATCACCTTACCATGTTGCATAAGCACAGAACCCAATCTAATCCGCGAGGTGCCACAATACACCATAAATCCCTCTAAACTATTTGGTAAAGTTAAGATAGGAGCCGATTTAAGCCGATCCTTTAAAGTCTGAAAACTCCGCTCTCATTCGTACGACCACATGAACTTAGTCTTCTTATGGGTCAACTAAATTAAGGGAGATGCAATAGACAAAAACCCTTCAACAAACCTTCTGTAAAAACCCGGCCAACCCAAGGAAACTATGAAGATCTGAAGGAGTCAACGGTCTAGGACAATTCTTCAAAGCCTTGATCTTCATCAGATCCACCTTGATACCATTGTCGAACACCACATGACCAAGGAAAGCTACTTTGTCCAATCAAAATTCATATTTGCTAAACTTGGCATATAACTTCTTCTCCCTCAAAGTTAGGAGGACCATCCTCAAGTGATCATCGTGCTCCTTATCGCATCGGGAGTAAATGAGTATGTTATTAATGAAGACCACTACAAAACTGTCAAGAAATAGTTTAAACACCCAATTTATTAGATCCATAAACACGACCGAAGCATTGGATAGGCCGAACGACATTACCACAAACTCAAAGTGCCATACCTTGTCAAAAAGGCTATTTAGGGATGTCACTCTCCTTAACCTTCAACTGATGGTACCCAAAACGAAGATAAATCTTTGAGAAATGAGTAGCCACTTGAAGCTGATCGAACAGGTCATCAATTTTGGGCAACGTGTACTTATTCTTAATGGTCACCTTATTCAGTTGCCTATGTCAATGCACATCAAGAGAGAACCGTCCTACTTTCTTACAAACAATACGGGAGCAGCCTACGACAATATACTAGGCCATATGAAACCCTTCTCCAACAAATCCTTTAACTTCTCTTTCAATTCCTTCAACTCCACCGGTGCCATTCGATAAGGAGGAATAGAGATGGGCTGAGTATCCGTAAGAAGATCTATGTCGAAGTCCACTTTTCTTTAAGGACGGATGCCTGGTAAATATTCAGGGAACACATCCGAAAACTTGTTCACCACAGGGACCGACTCAAGAGTTGGTACTTCAGACTCTATATCCTTGACTCTCACAATATGATAAATTCACCCCTTAGAAATCACTCTTCGTGCCTTGAGATAGGAAATAAATCGACCTTTAATAGAGGAATCACCACCCTTCCATTTGAGAATGGGATCACCGGGAGGTTGGAACTTGACCTTTCGGGTTCTATAATCTATAGAGGCATATGATGCTTATAACCAATATATCCCAAGAATCATTTCAAAGTCGAACATCTCAAGTTCTACAAGATCACACGGAAAATTTTTATGCAACACAGAAACAGGGCAACTATGATAGACTATGTGCAACAACAGAATCACCTATGGGAGTATAAACTGAGAAAGGGTCCCTCAAAACCATGGGACTCAAACCACATTTAACAGCCAACAGAGTTGTCACAAAAGTCAAATTTGCACCCAGATCAAGCAAAATATACGCATCAAAATCAAAGACTTTTAACATACCGGTCACAATATCCACAACTTCATCAGCATCATGTCGGGCATGAAGTGCGTAGAACTGATTGTTCCATGGAACAACACCATGGGGAGCTCTTTGTTGCCTTTACCCGCCTTGAGCCACTTAACCTTGGCCTTTACGGGCATCTTTAGGACAATCAGCAGCCTTATGATTTATATCTGAAGCAAACATCCAAATCTCTCCACCAGACTCTTGTGTGAGGCTTCCCACACCTGTCGTACAGAGGATACCCCTGACTGCCACCAACCGGTGCTCTAGGAGGAGGCATCCAATCATTAGTAATCCGAGTACTGGAGCCTTGGCCCTGTTGGAAGCGACCAAAACCACCACTTCGAGAACTAGAGAATCCACCATCAAAGTGGGTCCTCTTGGAATCATAGACTGTTCTTTCCTTGAGTTTCTCCCCTTTGATCTGTTCAGCATACACCATGATTCTGACAATGTCTATATCCCGTATAAGCATAGCTATACGACATTCCGTCAAAAGCAAATCAGAGATACCCAAAACAAACTTGTGCATCCTTGCACGGGGGTCAGCCACAAGTAACAGAGCATACTTGGAAAGCTTTGTGAACTTGAGGGAATAGTCTCTCACACTCATACTACCTTGTTTGAAATTGATAAACTCGGTCATTCTGGCCTCTCTAAACTCAAGTGGAAAGAAGCGATTAAGGAAAGAACATTTGAACTCTTCCCAATTGACATCACTGCTACAAACTCTTTCCAAAGACCATTGAGTATACCACACTTGAGCCATATCTTTCAGCTCATTGGCAACAAATTCATCCTTTTCTTCAAAAGTGACACCCATGATGTTCAGTATCTTGGTAAGCTCATCAATGAACTCTTGAGCATCCTCACTATCCTTTAACCTGTGGAACTCTGGAGGATTCATCCGGGTGAAATCCCTCACCCTAGAAGCAGGTGTACGAACCCGTGGCAAGTTAGCCTGCCTTGCCTGAGAAGTCACACCACCTGAGCAAGCATAGCGAAGGTTGTACGGAATTCACCATTTGAGATGGGTGCATCCACATGCTCGTGGGCAGATCTTCAATAGCCGAAGCCGACCTTGGTAGAGGGGGTTTTCCTCGATGCATCTTCATAAATAGATCAACGACACCGTCAAATAAGAGAATTAAATATACTAGCCATAGCACGACAAAAGACATGAAGAAGTGAGGCAATTCCTAAAACATCTTCGTAGCCTTCCACTTATAGGTATGGTGCATTTCACACCTATGAATCAGACTCTACTCAACGTGGCATGTTGGACTCTAAGGATCATTTATAAACCTAGTTCTTTGATACCATCTTTTGTCACAACACCGGGATAGGGCCTAGATGTGACACGATGAATGGGAACCCGAGAGTCCTCGAACAAGCTTCAAGTATCTATATTCACATCATTGGTTCAGGAATAGCACTCTATACATACATATATAGATAGATAGTCAAATAGGAGTTTCTCATAAATCTCTTCCACAATACAAAAGAAATATACAAGTCATTACAATGGGTTTAAAAAGAGTTTACATAGTATCCAACAAATACCTCTAGTCAAAGGGACGGGGGCTAGGACAAGTTTCGAGCGCACCCTTAATAAAGAAGATAGTTTTGAAACATCATAAAAGAAAGATAGTTAGTTCATCCTTGGAAGATGGGACTCACCACAATATTCTCTGGGAATTGGACTATCCGTCAACCTGTTGATAATCAAAGTGTTCGACCCCTACATGGTAAAATCATGTAGGCATAGATTATGCGCTAATACATTTGAATGTACTAAGTATGCGGGCATGAAATGCATATGACTGAATTTACTAAGATTGCGGACATGCAATGCATATGACTTACCAAAACTGCATTTTGATGTTAGAGGACAAAGGCACATAATATAGAAGAATTGTATATTCAATGGATAAATGTATACAAGATGCCATGAAAATTTATGATGCATGAAATGCAATAATGCTCATATATAATAGGGATAGACTATCACCGACAAATCAAACTCATGCAAGCTATTACATGAATTAGATCGATTGGGACCTCCCACCGGTAGGGAGAAGATTACTTGCCAAAGGTAATCTATATCACACCTTACAAACACACCATTTCAGTAGGTTGTCACCTTCCTTACGGACCCACCATTTTTGAAGGATTTTCAGCATTTTTTTACATATCATATCAGATTTTCATATACGTATAACCATTCCTTACGACCCGATCATTTCGGTAATATCTTACATTCCTATGTTAGCACATAGTCCAAGGAAAGGGAGAGGGCCCTTGGGGATAGCCCTAACACCCCCAATCCATCGGTGCTAAGTTGATTACATTCCACTTGAATACTTATACATATATGTGCTTTCGGGAAATGCAATACTCATTTCAAAACGTTTAATACACATTTAGGCTTTAACGCCAAATGATAGTTCATACTTGCAAATGCTCATGCAAGGAATAGCTCAATCACATATACAGAATGGTGCAAGCACCCATATTTCTAAATTATCCATAATCGTAGACACACTGGTGATCACCTTTTTGTCATGGCCAATAACTTATCAAATTATTTCATTATATAGTTGGGCTTAATTCACTTCATAATTTCCAGGTATCAATGTTCATGAATGCAATGCAATGCATGATAAGAGGATAGCATGGGTAACATAGATTCAAGTTAAAAATCAATAATGTTGCGCCCCACTTTTTCTCGTGAAAAGATGGGAACCTGGACGACATCGTGGCAACGACTCTTTTGGGATTTTAAGATTTTGAAGAGTCGCCACCTAATGAATTATGGTGCTTTAGGACACCATTCAAATCCTAAAAATTAATCCAAGTTACCAGAGAATGGGTAGGAGTTCAAGTTACCTTGAAGGGAAGGTGTTAAGCACCCTTCAAGGTCAGCAAATGCGGGTCCCGATCGTATCTCGCATTTATGTGGGGGTTTAACAAATAAGGGTCTCTATATTTATTATCTAATTAATTCTAAGTGATAATAAAACAAATAAGCACAAATAAGTAGTTAACTACCCCAAATAATTGAAAAATCCACAAAAGAGAGAAATTTAAGATGAGCGATTTATTTTATTCAGATTAGTTACTTGGCTTTATTTTTGGATTTTAGCTTCACTTCGCTTATGAAAGCCTAAGGATAAAACTGAGGTTTGTCCTATTAAGCATGAGTTTAAATCATCCTTTCCAAGGGTTCTATATACCTCACCCCTCCTAAGTTGATTTTATTACTTAACTTAAAGGCGTGCTAAAAGAAAAATGAAAATCTAACGCTTCCTAAAATGCCTAGCGTCCCTCCTAATATCCAAGAGGCATTGGAATTCTATTTTAGGTTGGTTTTAGACTTAAAAAGAATGTAGGCTTCGTATAGGACCCGCGCCAACACAAAAGCAAACAAGACAAGTACTTAACACATAGGGTTACATGCAAGCTTCCAAACACACATAAGTAGAGAATAAAAGGTTTTAAAAAATATGTGTATGCCACAAAATAACATCAAAACTAAGCAAAAGATTTCAATTCCCTTAAAACATTATTGTGTTGAAAACTTAATATGGTATGACTAAAAGTGTTAAAAGTACTTGCTAAATTGTTTAAATTATACTATGCTAAAAGTTGAGAAAATCTTATGGATGTGATTCTAAAAAATTATACTTCCTATAGGCATGATTTCTAAAAAGAAAATATCGTAAAGATACTTTTTATTAAAATTCTATAGGCATGATTTCTAATAATGTGAGAAAAGAAAATATTGTAAAGGTACTTTTTACTAAAAAAATAGGCATGATTTCTAATAATGTGAGAAAAGAAAATATTGTAAAGGTACTTTTTATTAAAATCCTATAGGCATGATTTCTACAAAGAAAATTTGTAAAGATATTTATTATTAAAATCCTATAGGCATGATTTCTAAAAAACATTTTATTCACCCATATGTAATGAGTGCTTGCAAGATTTATTTTAGTTATAGAACCTAAATTAACATTGCGCACGCTCGTCAAGCAACTCAAGACATTTAAGAGGCAAAAACATTCAACATATAGTCCCCACCCCTCTTAATCCCCAATTTCATTATTTTTATTTTTTACAAGATTTGCGGAAAAATAAAAATACAACATGAGAACAAAAATTTTAACATCATCCTCTAAATTCGTCCCCGCCCAGCGACTCTTTCACACCCTTGATGATAAAAAGAAACTAAAAGGAGCCTGCAATACTAAAAAAAAACTAGCAGTAGCAATATATAAACTAATAATTCAAAATAAATAATTTGAGAGTTTATGCACATATTAAAATAAAGTAAATATGCACTTATGAAATCCAACAAATATAACTTGGGGAGAGCATAAACCAGAATAAAACACATTACCGGAATGCTATAAAAGCGACAAGAGAATTGTATGTTGTTGAATCTCTAGACTTTTTGTACGGGAGAGTTATAGGGAGAAGTATTATTTTTTTATCTTGTGTAACATTGTGAGACTTCTGTGTATGGGAAAAAAAATCTGTGCCTTTGTCTCAAGAGTTTCCCCCTTTTTATAGTAGAGAAAGAATGATTAGCAAAGGAAATCAAAGGCATAAAAAAGTTAATTGATTATTTTGACATAAATAAATAAGGGATTTTTTAATTGACACGGCTAAAAAATTTACCATAAATAAAATAACGAATCAGCCGCAACTAAACTGGCAAAAATTAAATAATTTAAACATATAACAATCAAGAAAAATAGAATCAATCCACATAGTGCTGATAATTGTTCCCCAAATAAGGATAGATCCTTTTAGTAGAATGATGCACTTTCCATGGAGAAAAAATACAGAGGTAATTGTAATTAATTAAGATGTCAAATCAAGCTTGTTAATTGATTAAACAGAGAAAAAAATCCAATAACTTAAGGAGGAAAATAATTCTTGATTGTGGACAATCAACCCAAGACTTGTTTCCAGAACAACAAGATTGCAGCCGGCAAACCCACAATCACGTTATCAGAACAACAGAGATATATATAAGTAATTCAATACACAATATTTAAAATGCCCCAAATTAAAATTTTTATAGTCAGTCAAGAAATTAAAGTAATCACTCTAAAAATAGTAGTAATGAGTAGAACAAAGTCAGTGAAAAAAATAGGGGACCAAATAGTATTCACAGCAGTAGACTTTCCTGAAATAATTAAATCGCCATGAGAACTTTCTTAAAACTAACATAAATAAACCGAGATGACCTTATAAAGTCCAGCAAGAAAACTCCAAGTTGCTAGTCGATCCGGCTTTGAATCCGTAGGCGTACCGATTTGAGTGGTCGTTTTGGGGCTGTTATGGGGGAGTTCGGGGTTTTGCCGGCGGGTTCGAGGATTGCATAGGGTTGTTTGGTTACTATCGATGCTGGAAATGAGGGAGAAAGTTTGGGTGATTCTTTTTCTAGTGATTGTGGGTCAGCGAGGACTCCTGATGCCGAAAAAAATAAGGGGAGAGTTTGGTGGGGGCGAGTGACGGAAAGAAAGGGAGAGAACGGAGAGGAGAGGCGGGTGCTGGGGTTATTGCAGGGGTCGTTTGGTTGGGGTTTTCCGACAGCAGGGTGGTTGTTGCGGTAGTGAATAGAGGGGAGGGTGGTGCCGGCAGTGAGGAGGTGGGAGAAAAGGGATCGCCAGTGAGGGAGAGATGGAGGAGAGGGAGAGGAGAGAGGAGATAAGAGAGGGAAGAGGCGGCGTGGTAGATGAAATGGAGGATAGATGGAGAAGAAAAGGGGGCCCCCGGCGCCGCATGGCGGAGGCAGCAGTCGCGCGACGGCAGTGAGGGGTTGGAGGAGAGGGAGGAGAAAAATGGGGTAGAGGAGGCGGACGGGAAAGTGAGAAAGGGGATTAGGGTTTGGGTGGTATGAAAATGGAAAGAAAGAAAAATAAGGGGGTTATTTTTTACCATTAGATGAGCACTGAATGGATGGACAAGATAAGATTTCATTTGAGTGGGTCAGGTCCGGACTGAAAATGGGTTATCCAGATAGGATTGAATTGAAAATTGAATTTGGGGATTTCAAATTTAGCCACAAATTTTAAATTGAGCAACAAATTGGTTCAATTTAGGCTAGAAATGAAAGAAATGGTAAGAAATTAGCTAGAATTGAAATAACTTTCAAAGAAATCGACTAAAATTGAAATAAATTTAAATAAATTGGGATAAAAATTGGATTGATTTTCATCTAATTAATGATTATAAAATATACAATATTTTTAAAAATAGTGATCTTTTTACGTGAATATAAGCGACAATAATTATGTAAAATAATTAAACGTTCCAAAATATATATACATATATTTATGGAAAAGCATGTAGTGCACTTAGAATACAATATTTATAAATTAATAGTATTACAAAATAATAATAGTAAGTATTACTACTAAAATAATGAGTATTAAAAAATAAGATTAAATAATGAAGATACTAGTAGTAATAATAGTAATAACAAGGATAATAATATTAAAGGTAGTCTTACGATTGATAAAATAATTAACCAATGTATATTATATTTTGAAAACTCAAGAATCCTATAAAAATACGCAATAAATTTCGATAAAAATTGAAAATAAACTTATTTATTTCAAAGGTTTTCGAAAGTACCTATTCTAACCAAATGACAATGTGGAATGGGTTATAAGTCGGTCAAAATTGAGTGTCAACAACTGCCCCTTACTTTGCTCGGGAATGAAGGATGAATTGTTGAGCAAAGAAAGTTGACGGAGTAGCCGATTTTGTCTAACCAATGAAATATTAACGGACGGATCAATGAAATTTGAGGTAGACACAATAGTAGCTTGCACTGGAGAGGTTGGGTATAGAAAATAATTTTGATATCAAAAGAAAAGCAGAAAGTTTAATGCATTTGGTAGCAAAACAAAATGCATATTTTAGAAGTGGAAGACGGAATGCACAGACATTAGCAAGTTCTACCTTTTGTAATTAAAAGAAACACTACATGAAAATTGTTAGAGCCCATATATTAAACGGTGAAATAATCATAAACGTGATGCAAGTTCCCTTTTAGACCATTAAATGTTGCCATAAGACGATAAGGATGATGTCTTAGGCCACGGTGTCTTGGGCCATGCTAATGATAAATTATATCCTCTAGCCATGAAATGAAGTCCGTAGGCCACAAAAGATGATGCCTTTGAACGATGATACCTTCGGATCATGATAAATATAATTAAGTCCCTAGGATATGAAATGACGTCCTTAGGCCATGAAAAATGATGCCTTTGGACCATGATGCCTTAAGGGCATGATAAGCATAAATTAAATCCCTAGGCCATGAAATGATGTCCGTGGGCCATGAAAATGACGCCTTTGGACCATAACGCCTTAGGGGTACAATATGTTATGGAATTCTCGGGTCGGAGCAAAGATAAATTTTGGCACAATGTGGTGTATATAGGAGTTCTCGGGCAATTATCGTGCAAAAATAGAATTTTCGAGTCCAATGCAATGTAAGTTTTATGGTACATGCAATTTCTAGGGCCGATTTTATGCAAGATATAATTTTCGGGCACAATGCAATGCAAATCTTTAGAGCACATGCAATTTCTTGGGCCAATGTTACGCAAGATATACTTTTTGGGCATAATGCAATGCAAGTTTTAGGGCACATGCGATTTTCTCGGGCCTATGTTATGCAAGATATAACTTCGGGCATAATGCAATGCAAGTTTCATACATATGCGAATGTAAGTCTCGGGCACTTATAATGCAAGTATTGGGCATATGCAAATGGGAATGTTGGGTATTCATATTGCAAATATCGGGCACATGCAATGTAAATTTGGGTCAATGCAACTTAGAACATCGAGTAATATTTTTCTTACTAGATTGTCGTTTGCTCGACAGTGTCAAAACGTGTGCTTGTCTAATCTGCTTCAAATAAAAATAGTCAGTTTATAAAAGGGGAGGTTGATCTGTCCTTCGCCATGGCCCAGTGTGCTTCATCGGTTGTTGATATCAAGGCCTTTATCGGGCATTTGCCTTTATCCAGACCTGATAAGTGCTAATTGCTCAAACCTTCTTTGAACCCATTCGGCATCACTCAACTCCGTTTCTTGAATGATTCTTAGAGATAGTATCTCAACTTCTGCAGGAATTACAACTTTGTTCCCATAGACCAAAAAGTAAGGTTTTGCTCTAGTAGAGGTCTGAATGGTGGTGTGATATCCTAATAACGCAAATGGTAGCCTCTCATGCCATTTCCTGTGATTTTCAATCATTTTCCGCAATATCCTTTTGATGTTCTTATTCGCGACCTCTACCGTTCCATTCATTTGTGGACTATATACGGTGGAGTTATGATGGTTGATCTTGAATCGATCACAAGTTTCCACCATCAGATTGCTATTGAGGTTGGCACCATTATCAGTGATGATTGTCTCGGGGACCCCAAATCGGCAAATGATGTTGTTTTTGATGAAATCATCGACGACCTTCTTGGTGACAGACTTTTGAGATGTGGTTTCGACCCATTTGGTGATGTTGTCAATTGCCACAAGAATAAACCTGTGTCTGTTTGATGCTGCTGGCTCGATAGGACCAATGACATCCATGCCCCAAGATACGAAAGACTAGGGTGAGTTAATGACATGGAGTTTGTTGGGAGGAACTCGGATCATGTCTGCATGAGTTTGACATTGGTGATATTTCTGAACATAATTGATGCAATATGTTTCCATTGTTAACTAAAAATATCTCGACCCGAGGAACTTCTTTGCAAGGGTGAAGTCGCTCATGTGTGGACCACATGTTCCTGCAAGAATTTCCTCTACAAGTCTGGAAGCCTCTTTAGCTCCAACGCATCTCAGCAAACCCAAATCGGGAGTCCTCCTATATAGGATTTCTCCGTTCAAGAAGAACTGATTTGCTAGCCTCCTAATTATGTGTTTTTTGACTTTTGTTGCAATCTCTGGATAGTTGCCGCTCTTCAAGTATCCCTGGATATCATCATACCATGCCTGCTGGTTCTGTTCTTTCTCCACGTGAAAGAAATATGTAGGCTGTTCATGTATATGGATGCAAATGGGATCAATGTAATTCTGATTGGGGTGTCGAATCATGGAAGATAATGTGGCCAAGGCATCTGCAAACTCATTCTGGATTTGCAGTATATGTTTGAATTCCACCTTAGTGAATCTTTTGCAAAGCTTTTGCACACAGTCTGAATATGGTAGATGTTTTCGATTCCTTACTACTCACTCCCCTTATGCTTTGAGAATCAATAAATCTGAATCCCCTATTACCAAAATATCTTGTATGTCAAAATCGATTGCTGACCAGAGTCCCAAAATGCAAGTTTCATATTCAGCCATGTTGTTGGAGCAACGAAAACTGAGTTTTGTTGATGTTGGGTAGTGTTGGCTTGTTGGTGAGACCAAAACAACCCCAATGCCTAATTCGTTAAGGTTCTTGGCTCCGTCGAAGAACATCCTCCAGCCATTGTATTCTACGAAGATATCCTCTCCTACGAAGGCTACTTTTCATCATATAATTAAGTCTTCAAAGGCATGTACTCTTCATCCACTAGGTTTTATGCAAAATGAGCGGCCAGTGCTTGTGCCTTCACCGAATTTTGCGTGACATAGACTATGTCAAATTCACTCAGCAATAGCTGCCATTTGGCCAATATACCCATGGGCATGGGTTTCTAATAGTTATACTTCAAAGGATCCATATAAGAAATCATATATTTCGTGTGTATTGAGAGATAATGTCACAACCTTTGGGCCACCCAAGTCAAAGCATAACAAGTACGCTCAAGCAAGGAGTACCAAGCTTCATATGATGTAAATTTCTTACTCATGTAGTAGATTGTCTGCTCCTTCCTTCCTGTCTCGTCATGTTGTCCCAAAAGACACCCGAATGCATGATCCATGACCGATAAGTATAGTAACACAGGTCGATTAGACTCAAGAGGAACCAGTAACAGAGGGTTGGATAAATAGTCCTGATCTTGTCAAATGCTTCTTGACATTTCGGGGTCCATTTGATAACGGTGACCTTTAGTAACTTGAGGATTGGTTCACAAATGATGGTAGACTGGGCGATGAAACGACCGATGTAGTTGAGTCTGCCCAAGAAGCTCATCACTTCTTTCTTGCTCTTCGAAGGAGAGAGATCACGAATAGCTTTGATTTTTGTAGGATCCAGCTCTATAACTTGGTGACTGATAATAAAACCTAGTAATTTTCCAGCAGGGACCCCAAAAGCACACTTTGCAGGATTTTACTTCAAGTTGTACCTTCGTAGCCTATCAAAGAATTTCAGAAGATCAACCAGATGGTCATACCCTTTCCTCGACTTGATGATGACATTGTCCATGTAGACCTCAATTTCTTTGTGGATCATGTAATGGAATAAAGTGGTCATGCTCTCATGTAGGTAGCCCCAGGATCATTTAGTCTAAAAGGCATTACCTTGTAGTTGTAAACACCCCAAGGTGTGATGAAGGTTGTTTTCTCAGCATTATCCTCATGCATCGTGATTTAATGGTATCGAGCAAAGCAATCCACAAATGACTGTGTTTCATGCTTACCACAATTATCTATCAGAATGTGGATGTTCAATAGTGGAAAGTCATCTTTAGGGCTGGCCTTGTTGAGGTCCCGATAATCCACGCAGACCCTAACCTTACCATCTTTCTTGGGTATGGGCACAACGTTGGCGAGCTAAGTCAGATACTTGGTTACTTGCAGAATTCCGGCTTCCAACTGCTTTGATACTTCTTCCTTGATTTTCAAACTCAAATCCGGCTTGTATTTTCTAAGCTTCTGCTTCACTAGCAGGCAAGATGGATACGTAGGCAATCGATGGGCTACTATCGAGGTGCTCAACCCTGTCATATCTGCATAGGACCAAGCAAAGACGTCCTTGTTCTTTTCCAGGAATTGGATGTATTCGTTTTTCTCTTCCTCGGACATGTGAACGTTGATTAGTGTCTCTTGAACCATTACAGAATCACCCTTATTCAATACTTCTGTTTCTTCCAGGTTTGCCTTAGGCTTTTCCTCGAATTCCTCAACCTTTCTAGCAACTTCTTTGCAAGTCTTATCTGTTGCCTCTATCTTAGTTATGCCATGTTGGATAGTCTCATTATGTGCCATAGTCTCAGATTCAACATTAGTAAAACTAATTTTTCTAAAAGAAAATAACAAAGTAAATATAAAATAACATCATCGTTAAGTAAATGAAAACTTTATTATTTCGAAAGGCATAGCCAATATTTGAATTTGTTGTCATACTGGAAAAAGCAAATACAAAAATCTAAATTGAAAAGTCTTTATTTTTGAAAGCATTAAAAGGATGGCAATTTCCATCTCTACCCAAGTGCCCGACGTGGTCTGGATAGGGTAGTGGTCCAGCTGCTGATGACAGTCTTTGTGGCCTCCTTCTGCATTGGGGCTTTCTCCTCTTCCTCGTTGATTATGACACTGCAACTTGCTTCTTCGACCTCTGATAGGGACAAACCTTGCAACCCATTCAGCAAGCCTTTAATATCATCATTCAGGAACCCGGCAGATCGGAATGTCTGATTCCAGGGTGGCAAAGGACTTGGTAGAGGATAGTAGCTCCTAGCTGGAAGTGGTTCCCAGTCAAGATATTCTTTTATAGTATAAGCATATCCCAGGACAAATGTGGTTGAATGGCATCCCTTGCAATATTGCTCCTAGGCCCTTTCCTGGCGCATAACCTGAGTTCAGCATTACACTCATCACGTCCATTACCCCTGCTTCTTCTTCTTCTATGCCTGCTTCTATCGGATCTCCTCTTGCCCTAGAAGGAAAGCTTTCTGTGATGAACAAATTTCTCACACTTTCTAGCAGTTCTTCTTCTTCCTTCTCTAGATCGCTTTTGAGAAATCCAGCAGATTGAAACGTTGATATAATGATGGTAAAGGACGTTGCAACTCAAAATCCAGCTCCCCTCTTCTTATGGGAATTTCTCCTTCATACCCCAAACCCATGGTATCATTTTTGAAAGGATGAGAAATTCGTTCGGGCATACCTTGGAGTCTAGCCCCCAACCCTTTGCCTGGTTCATTGCTTAACCATAATAGTATGCTCAAGAATTTTTTACTGTACCACGGCTTTGGCTCGATGTCTCCTACCAACTCCATAGTGTGGAAAATTCCTCCGTTCATACGACCCTGTCCTTCAACAGCATAGACGGCTTACCCCTTCTCCCCATGCACTACTACCTCTTCATGTTCCCATTCAAATTTTAGTCATTAGTGGAGAGTGGATGGCACCACCCTAGCTATATGAATCCACAGGCCCCCAAGCAATAAATTGTAGGAAGCTGGGATGTCCATCACCTGGAATGCAATAGGGAAGGTTACTAGACCGACAGTCATGTCCAGGGTGATCTTCCCTATAGGGTCCCGTTGGGATCCATCGAAAGCCTTCACATTCATCTTATAATTCTGAATCTTTGCCAAATCTACATCTAGCCTTGTGATAGTGCCAAGTGGACAAATATTTAACCCAGAACCTGGGTCAACCAAACCCTTTGGTAATCATTCTATCCTAGTACCTAGTGGTTATGTAAAGAGCTTGGTTATGAGTAGTCCCTTCAGGCGGGAGTTCGTCCTTATGGAAGGATATCTTGAATGCTTCAAATACTCTCCTTACCATGTAGGCCATTTCCCCTTCAGTGATGTTTATTGGAACATAGGCCTCCCTCAACACTCTTATCAAGGCCTTCTGATGAAGTTCTGAAGTCTGCATGAGGGACAAGAAGGAAACTTGAGCAGGTACTTTACTCAATTGATCCTCGATGGGGTGCTCATTGGCTTGTATCCTCTTCCACACCCCACCTTCTTCTACTTCTATGACGGGAGCCTTGGTCCCGCTCAAACGACCTTGAGTTGTGCGTTTCAAAGTATCTATCTTTTCAGAGTGGGTTACCCCTTGGGCAACATCATCCTCTTCCACTATTGCGTTTTCCTTGTGATAGCTCCAAGGAACGATATGAGTGTCAAAGCTTTTCTGAGGGGCCATTGTGACTACAAAAGGATGCTTGGGTGCGGCAACTTCTACCTCAAATGGTTTGTGCCCTTGTACCACAAAAGGAGCTTGAGCTATCACCGCAACTAATTCTTTTTGCTTTACCAACCATATGGGCCCTTCTACACCTGCTGATTCTTCTACTTCCAACATGTTCACCTGGTGATTAGGAAATGGGTTATTAAACACATTGGGTGCGGGTTTCTTAAGCTGTATGGTTTTGGTATCTATGAGTTTTTGGATTTTGTCTTGTAGGGATCAGAAAAACTCTGTGGTATGTCCTTTCATTCCGGAATGATAGGCTCACACCTAGTTGGGGTCATACCATTTGGCTTGGGTATTAACACGTAAAGCAGGGATTAGTGTTATGTAACTGACTTCTTTCAGTCTTTCATAAAGTTGGGCAATGGGTTCGGCTAGGGGAGTGTAGGTTTTTATAGGCCTCCTGTCAAAGTTGGGATGGTTTCTGTAGTTTGGCTGTTGAGGAGATAGCGGTGGTGTAGGGGTTTTGTAATATGTTGGTTGTGTGTTATAAACGGGGTATGTGGGCTGTTGGTATTGTGGAGAAGGAGCTTGGTAAGGAGTATATGTGGGGTAAGGAGAGTAAGGCATAGGATAAGGTGATAGTAGATAATGATGGAGAGGTGGGATTGGAATTTGTGGTTTAATGGGGCTTTTGTACGCTAGCATGACTACACCCACTTCTTTTTTCTTACGATTCTCGGGCAAGCTTCCTGACTGTAGCACCTTATTGGTAGCTTGTAGAGCTTCTAAATTGATAATGGTACCATTCTTGATACCTTATCCTTTCACCTAATCTGATGATGTTGGCAAAACATTTCTCCGTAACCAGCATCATCCTATCGTAATATTGAGGCTCCTGTGCACGAATGAAATAGTCTTTCATTTGGGACTCGTCCATGGGAGGCTTGGCTCTGGCAGCCTCATACCTCCACCTTACGGCATAATCCCTGAATGTCTCTCCAGGCTTCTTCTTCTGATTATGGATGTAGAAGCAATCGGGTGTGTTTTTCGTGTTGAACTCGATTCGGTCCATGAAGTCAGAGGCCATGTCTACCGAACTTGACCATTTGCGGGCATCTTGGTCAATATACCAGGTAAGGGCTTCCCCCGTGAGACTCCTCCTAAAGAGCTTCATTCTTAGTCTTTCATCTCTTCCAACCCTAGCAAGCTTGTCGCAATACATGCGCAGATGGGCTTTGAAATCTCCAATACATGCGCAGATGGGCTTTGGCTTCGGGGTGCATGCATAAGTCCTCGTAGTTCAAGCCAACTACCCACTTACTTGATTCGACTTACTGTAGGCGATTGGTGAAGCTGTCCAATTTCTTGGTCATGGACTTGATCAACATATCCTTTTGGGAGAATTCTGATTCGTGGTATTCGTGGTTATAGGGAGTTGTTTCTATGAATATCGGGTTTTTGTTATAGTTTCCAGGAGCATGGGCATATGAGGTATTGATAGTAGGTTTGGGAGGTATGGTTGGGATGTGGCTAGCATTTAAAGGGTATAGTGTTGGCTTAGAAGGGCTTGCATGATGCGGGTTTCGTAAATGGTAGTTAGGAGGTTGAGCATTTGTGGGTGGAAAACAAGTGGGGTTAGGTTGTATTAGGGAAGTAGGTTGTGTAATTGGGTGTGTGGTTTGAGTAGCGTTGACTTGTTCCTCCATGTTATCCTCGAAAGGGGTGCCGAGAAAAATGGACAGCCTGGCCAAAGTTTGCATGCTAGCCATTTCTTCTTCGAGTTGTAAAATTTTCCATTCCAATCTTAGTATCATGTCAGTGGAGTGAGCCCCTCTGTCGGAGTTCTCATTGCTGCTGTTGTCGTCGGCCATCTTACCCTTTCTTTTGTTGTTCAGATTTTGGAGTAGTGGAGGTGGAGGAGGAGCCCCTTTTGATTTGGTGTAATAGGCCAGAATGGGCAAACTAGATCAACCTTGGGAAGGGGAAAAACAAAAACAAAACAAACAAAACCTTGTTAGAGAGTTAAAATAATAACAATAAAGACATAGTTTCTAAAATAGTCACCCTAAAATGAAAGGGACCTCATTGAGCTAGAGGTAGGCCTAATACAACAAGCAAGTGATCGTGATAATTAATTCAAGCCATAGTTTATGAATTGCAGTTTAGAGTTAGCATAAACAAAACGAGAAGGCTCTTTTTATTTTATTTAGGAAATCAAACTAATACATCATGATGAAATAAGTTTGCATGAAGTAAAGACCTAAGGGGGGAAAGGATAACATAGGGGACATAATTAGAATAAAATTAGAGTCTTCAGACATGGAGCTCTCCATAGGTTAGGAAGATTTGTTGTCTAATCTCTGGAGTGATGCCATAGTACCTGTTAAGCAGGTTGCGAGCCCAAGATTTCTCCTCCAAGTCTTCAAATCCAGGACGTCCACCATGATCGAGGTCCACTCTTTCAACATCTTCTAGGATCCAGACCTAGTACTCAGGCATGCAATAAAGGAGAGGTTCGTGGACCTGGACATCGATAGCCCTTTCCCATCTTCCCATTATGTCTTTGACTTTCAAAATTCACTCTCCGAGTCGTATTCAGCTATGATCATGTTAGAGCACAGTGGAATCATTTAGATTAACCCAAACTGACGAAGAGCCGATAGTGGGGCATATGGTTGCAACCCTTTTAGACAAATGAGTTCGATATAATAAAGTTCATCACCCCTCACCTTGGCATGTTGATGCATAACCAAATATATTTCCATTGAGTCTAATACCGAGAGAGTTCCCTCATAAAAACATACCATTCCCCCGTTCCTTGTGGAGCATTAAATCTGGATGTCCTCCTTACATGAGTGTGAATCTTGTTCTCCATCCCATCTAGACTGTCAAATATGGCCAGTCGTTTATAGAAGTTCTCAATCGCCCATATTAGTAATAATAGATTGCACCCCTCAAAGAACCTTTTGCCTCGAGCACATCTGGACAGTGCCCTTGTCATTTTCGCAACAATCATTGGGACCAGAGTTACATTAGCATGATCTATCCATCTAGCCAATGTTCGAACCATAGAACTCAAAGAAGTGTCTATCTTACCTCCTTCTCTAGGGAACACCAACATACCCAGTAGTGCAAGGGCGAAGGCATTAATGCGATAGTTTTCCCATTTTTCAGCAGAGCAAGCAAATTCTTCATTGAAGTTCTTGTGACCATCCTTGTGACTGAAGTGAGAGTACAAAAAATCCAAAGAGATCCAGTCACAGTCGAGAGAGGTCAACCTTGGATTATATCTTAATCTTAGAGATCTAAGAAATTTTCTGGCTGAAATCTTGTGGGGAATGATCATACGACACCTATGGTAGCTCAGTTCAGTAAACCCACCAATTTTCTCTATGGTGGGGGTCATCTCAAAATTTTTAAATTTGAAGAGTATTCTTGCAGGGTCCCAAAATCTCAGTAGGGCCTTGATCAAGTATCTGTTGGGGGCGATGAAGTACAGGAAAGTCAAACCACCTAATAACTAGCTGAACTCCATTGTACGCTCATGTTTGATCTCATTCCACCACCCCTTGAGTTTGTGACTCACGCACACCACCATTCGAGTGTTGGAAAAATTCGGGCAAGTCATGAGACCTACACACAACAAATAGAAAATACTCTAAACTCCATTTTACATATTTAGGCTTGAATTAATTTATTGTGTTTCACGTAGACACATAATATGAGATTTTTGTCTATAGGGTAATTGGACCCTTTAGACTTAAATGTGGTAGTTACTAATGTAGATTGACCCAAGGGGTCAAACTACCTAAGGCTTATGCATGCATGACCTAGTTTCAGAGGTGGATAAAGGTCTATCCTAGGTTTCTATAAGAGTGGGCTAGACATAGATTGGATTTCCTACGTGAGAAGGCGCGTGGTCCCACGGTAGCAAAACCATCCGCTTACACCACTCTTATGCCATCTCTCTAGAGCATGAGTTTTAAAAAAACGTTTGTGAGAAGCGCAAAGGCACAACATCACGAGAAAAGAAAAAAAGAGGATCCCAAGTGGGGTGAAAGTATGAATGGTATGACAGTATATAAAGCAATAACAATTAGCACCGAATTTTAAAGCAGTAATATAAAGCAAATAAAGGGGAAGGGAAAAAGAAAAGGGAAAATGGGAGTTAGAGGGACTAAGGGAGAGGAAAAGAGGATGTTAGAGGAGTAGAGGAGGGGGTAAAGGAGAGGAAGGGGATGTTAAAGGAAGGGGCGGGAGGATGTTAGAGGGGATAAGGGAGAGGAAAGGGGTGACAATATTTAAAGCAAAAGGGGTACAGTTAAAAGGGAGAGAGAAACAAATGAAAAGTTAGTAGAGAATAATAATAATGAATAAATAAATATTTAATAACCCACATAATACAAGACACGTAATGGTTAGAACCTAAAAGTTCCCAGCGGAGTTGCCATTCTATCGTGCCACATTTCTTCTCGCGAAAAGACGGGAACCTGTACGACGTCGTGGCAATGACTCTTTTGGGATTTTAAAAGTTTGAAAAGTCGCCACCTAATGAATTAAGGTGCATTAGGATACCATTCTAATCCTAAAAATTAATATAAGTTACCAGAGAATGGATAGGGGTTCAAGTTACCTCGAAGGGAAGGTGTTAAGCACCCTTCAAGGTCCTTAAATGCGGGTCCCGACCGTATCTCGCATTTATGTAGGCGTTTTACAAATAAGGGTCTCTACATTTATTATCTAGTTAATTCTAAGTGATAATAAAACAAATAAGCACAAATAAGTAATTAACTACCACAAACAATTGAAAAATCCACAAAAAAGAGAGAAATTTAAGATGAGTGATTTATTTTTCTCGGATCAATTACTCAGCTTTATTTTCGGATTTTAGCTTCACTTGGCTTATGAAAGCCTAAGGACAAAACCGAAGTTTGTCCTATTAAGCATGAGTTTAAATCATCCTTTCTGAGGGTCCTATTTACCCATACCCCTCCTAAGTTGATTTTATTACTTAACTTAAAGGCGTGCTAAAAGAAAAAAGAAAATCTAACGTTTCCTAAAATGCGTAGGGTCCCTCCTAATGTCCAAGAGGCATTGAACTTCTATTTTAGGTTGGTTCTAGACATAAAAAGAATGTAGGCTTCCTATAGGACCCGCGTCAACACAAAAGAAAACAGGACAAGTACTTAGCACATAGGGTTTCATGCAAGCCTCCAAACATATATAAGTAGAGAATAAAAGGTTTTAAAAAAATAAGTGTATGGCACAAAATAAAATCAAAACTAGGCAAAAGATTTCAATTCCCTTAAAATATTACCGTGTTGAAAACTTAATATGGTACGACTAAAAGTGTTAAAAGCACTTGCTAAAAATGTTTAAATTATACTGTGCTAAAAATTGAGAAAATCTTAAAGACGTGATTCTAAAAAATTATACTTAAGAAAACAAAATGTTGTTAAATCTTAGAAGCATAATTTCTAAAAAGAAAATATCGTAAAGATACTTTTTATTAAAGTCCTATAGGCATGATTTCTAATAATGTGAGAAAAGAAAATATTGTAAAGGTACTTTTTATTAAAACCCTATAGGCATGATTTCTAATAATGTGAAAAAAGAAAATTTTGTAAAGATACTTTTTATTAAAATCTTATAGGCATGATCTCTAATAATGTGAGGAAAGAAAATATTGTAAAGGTACTTTTTATTAAAATCCTATAGGCATGATTTCTAAACAAATATTTTATTCACCCATATGTAATGAGTGCGTGCAAGATTTATTTTACTTATAGAACCTAAATTAACATTGCCTATGATCGTCAAGCAACTCAAGACATTGAAGAGGAAACAACATTTAGCACATAGAACCCACACTCTCATAATCCCCAATTTCTTTATTTTTATTGTTTACAAGATTTGCGAAAAATAAAAATACAACATGACAGAACAAAAATTTTGATGTCCTTCTCTAAATCTGTCCTCGCACAGCGACTCTTTCACACCCTTGATGATAAAAAGAAGCTAAAAGGAGCCTGCAATACTCAAAAAAAAAAAACCAGCAGTAGCAATATATAAACAATTATAATTCAAAATAAATAATTTGAGAGTATATGCACATATTAAAATAAAGAAAGCACACACCAATGAAATCTAACGAAAACAACTTGGGGAGAGCAACCCGAACAAAACATGTTACTGGAATGCTATAAAAGCTATAGGAGAATTGTATGTTGTCGAATCTCTAGTCTTTTCGTACGAGAGAGTTATGGGGAGAAGTATTATTTTTTTTTATCTTGTGTAACAATATGAGACTTCTGTGTATGAGAAAAAAAAAACCTATGGCTTTGTCTCAAGAGTTCCCCCCTTTTTATAGTAGACAAAGAATGATCAGCAAATGAAATCAAAGGCATAAAAAAGACAATTGATTATTTTTACATAAATAAAATTACGGGATTGATTAATTGACACGGCCAAAAAATTTACCATAAATAGAATAACGAATCAGCTACAACTAAAATAGCAGAAATAAAATAATTTAAACATATAACAATTATAAACAAGGAAAATCGTATCAATCCCCACAGTGCTGATAATTGTTCCCCAAATAAGGATAGATCCTTCTAGTAGAATGATGCACTTTCCATGGAGAAAAACTACAGAGGCAATTGTAATTAATTAAGATATCAAATCATGCTCTTTAATTGATTAAACAGATATAAAACATATCCAATTACATAAGGAAGAAAATAATTCTTGATTGTGGACAATCAACCCAAGACTCGTTTCCAGAACAACAAGATTGCAGCCAGCAAACCCGCAATCACATTATCAGAATAACAGAGATATATATAAGTAATTCAACACACAATATTTAAGATGCCCCACATTAAAATTTTTTATAGTCAGTCAAGAAATTAAAGGAATCACTCTAAAAATAGTAGTAATGAGTAGAACAAAGTCAGTGAAAAAGAAATTAGGGGACCAAATAGTATTCACAATAGTCAACTTTCTTGAAATAATTAAATAGCCATGAGAACTTGTTCAAAACTAAGATAAAGAAATCGAGATGACCTTGTGAAGTCCAGCAAGAAAACTGCAAGTTGCTAGTCGATCTGGCTTTGAATCCGTAGGCAGGCTGATTTGAGTGGTCGTTTTGGGGCTGTTATGGGGGTCGTTCGGGGTTTTACTGGCGGGTTCGAGGGCCGCATGGGTTGGTTTGGCTACTGTAGATGTTGCGGGTGGTTGTTTTTCTAGTGATTGTGGGTCAGCGAGGGTTGTTGATGCCAAAAACAATGAGGGGATAGTTTGGGGGGGAGAGTGACGGAACGAAAGGGAGAGAAAGGAGAGGGGAGGTGGCTGCTGGGATGGTCGCGGGAGTCTCTTAGTTGGGTGTTTTCGGCGGCAGGTTGGTTGTTGCGACAGTGAAGAGAGAGGAGGGTGGTGCTGGCAGTGAGGAGGTGGAGAAAAAGGGACCACCGACGATGGAGAGATGGAGAAGAGGGAGAGGAGGGAGGAGATGGAGGAGGTGGCGTGGTGGACAAAATGGAGGATAGATGGAGAAGAAAAGGGGGCCGTCGGCACCGCATGGTGGAGGCGGCAGCGGCGCGGTACGACCACAGTGAGGGGTTAGAGGAGAGGGAGGAGAAAAATGGGGTAGAGGAGGCGGATGGGAAAGTGAGAAGGGGATTAGGGTTTGGGTGGTGTGAAAATTGAAAGAAAGAAAAAAAATGGAGGTTATTTTTTACCATTAGATGAGCACTGAATGAACAGACAAGATCAGATTCCACATGAGTGGGTGGGGTCCGGACTGAAAATGGATTATCCGGATGGGATTAAATTGAAAATTGAATTTGGGGATTTCAAATTTTGCAACATATTTAAAATTTAGCCACAAATTGGTTTAATTTAGGCTAGAAATGAAAGAAATGGTTAGAAATTAGCTAGAATTGAAATAAATTTCAAAGAAATCGACTAAAATTGAAATAAATTTGAACAAATTGGGATAAAAATTGGATTGATTGCCATCTAATTAATGCTTATAAAATATACAATATTTTGAAAAATAGTAATCTTTTTACGTGAATATAAGCGTCAATAATTATGTAAAATAATCGAACGTTCTAATATATATATATATATATATATATATATATATATATATATGGAAAAGAACGTAGTGCACTTAGAATACAATATTGATAAATTAATAGTAGGACAAAATAATAATAGTAAGTATTTTTACTAAAATAATGAGTATTAAAAAATAAGATTAAATAATGAAGATACTAATAGTAGTAGTAGTAGTAATAATAATAATAATAATAGTAGTAGTAGTAATAATAATAATAATAATAATAATAATAATAATAATAATAATAATAATAATAATAATAATAATAATAATAATAATAATAATAATAATAATAATAATAATAATAATAATAATAATAATAATAATAATAATAATAATAATAATAATAATAATAATAATAATAATAATAATAATAATAATAATAATAATAATAATAATAATAATAATAATAATAATAATAATAATAATAATAATAATAATAATAATAATAATAATAATAATAATAATAATAATAATAATAATAATAATAATAATAATAATAATAATAATAATAATAATAATAATAATAATAATAATAATAATAATAATAATAATAATAATAATAATAATAATAATAATAATAATAATAATAATAATAATAATAATAATAATAATAATAATAATAATAATAATAATAATAATAATAATAATAATAATAATAATAATAATAATAATAATAATAATAATAATAATAATAATAATAATAATAATAATAATAATAATAATAATAATAATAATAATAATAATAATAATAATAATAATAATAATAATAATAATAATAATAATAATAATAATAATAATAATAATAATAATAATAATAATAATAATAATAATAATAATAATAATAATAATAATAATAATAATAATAATAATAATAATAATAATAATAATAATAATAATAATAATAATAATAATAATAATAATAATAATAATAATAATAATAATAATAATAATAATAATAATAATAATAATAATAATAATAATAATAATAATAATAATAATAATAATAATAATAATAATAATAATAATAATAATAATAATAATAATAATAATAATAATAATAATAATAATAATAATAATAATAATAATAATAATAATAATAATAATAATAATAATAATAATAATAATAATAATAATAATAATAATAATAATAATAATAATAATAATAATAATAATAATAATAATAACAATAATAATAACAATAATAATAATATTAAACGTAGTCTTACTATTGATAAAATAATTAACCAATGTATATTATATTTTGAAAACTCAAGAGTCTTATAAAAATACGCAATCAATTTCGATAAAAATTGAAAATAAACTTATTTATTTCAAAAGTTTTCGAAAGTACCTATTCTAACCAAATGGCAATGTGAAATGGGTTATAAGTCGGTCAAAATCGGGTGTCAACAAATATCACAATATAAGATTTAGTAAGTCCATACTTAAATCTACATGTAAATGGTACCATAGATCACCCATGCGTATATCAACTTTAAAGGGGACATGCATATATCTACTTTATAACTCAATGTAGATCATCATATTAGCAATTAAAATGAGTTGAAATCATAGATAAAATACAACCCATACACTAATTAGATTTAATAAAATCAAATAATGAAATCTCATATTTAAAGTAAATTAAATTCATGAAATAGGTTGAAAGGTCTTTGGGTCTTCTTGGTTGAAAGGGACCACGAATCAATCCCACATACCATGATTGAGAAGCTGAATTTGAGAGATGATTTAAGCTTGAATTGAACTCTAAATGAACCCAACTTTGATCCTTGAGAGAGGAGTATAGAGATGAATAGAGAGGTGATCTTGTGAGGGGTAAAATGTTTTAGGAGAATGAATTAAAAGGGGAGGGGTTTAAGCTAAATTAAGGGTTTAGGATAGGTAAAAGGTCATAATTCTACATTAAAACGAGTCGAAATTACCTAAACGCCATTAATGGAATGGACCAAAATTAGTACCGTCAGGCCTAACGATCCGTGAACAGTGGTCGTGGTCCACCACTTAGCTATTTTTGCAGATCCAACGCTATGAATTTATTCAAGGCTGAGGGTTTCCACACAGAAGACTACACAGTCTGTGTGACTCCACACGGGCTGTGAAACCGACCGTGTGAAGGTACTTGAAATAATATTCGCACAACCAAGTTACGAGATGGTACTTCTATACTTAGAAAAAAATTATGTAGTGAGCTTAAACGGAGGGCCACACGGCCCGTGACTCACTACACGAACCGAGTGAATGGCCATGTGTCCTCACTTAACCAAATTCCTTCTCTCTCTTAAATTTTCCGAAATGTGAACTGGACCAAGTGCCCCTTAACGGGAGGCCACATGGTCCATTGGCTTTACACGACCCGTGTAGGCTCTCCGTGGAGTGATGCCTGACAGTTCATCTGGGGAATTTCCAAGAGATTTGGGAAACGCCACTAGAAGAAAAAATCTGGGTCCTTACACAATGTGGCACCAGGATCCATTAAAACATGACAATCAAAAGTAAAGACTCCAATCATACCCGTCACAACATCTAGGGAGTTCTTCGTATCTTGGCGACTACCCATGGCATACAAACGGCTTGTAGCTCCGCTTGCGCCTGATATAGCATGCCTCTGATTTCCTCTAGTTGGCAGGGCTAGTGTAGAAGATTGAGCCTGGTCAGCCCACTTTGGATAGTCCTTTGGGTGGTGACCCGCTTGGACACATTTGTAGCATACATCATTCCCTTCACGACATCTCCCCAAGAGCATTTTGCCACACTTACCACATGGTAGTTTACCCTGTGAACCTTGAGCCTTACTAGCTTGTGACTGAGATCCATGGGTTCTGACATTCAGATACTGATGATCATACCTGCCTCTAGGGGTAGGTGCACTAGCAGATGATGGCCCTGGGAATCAATTCCCATTACTTTTTCTTCCAACCTCATGGCTGAATGTCTTTGCTCTCTTACTTCTGAACTCTTCCTTATCATGTTGTCTCTCCTCATCGGCTTATTGCATGAATGTCATTAATCTCCCAATATCCATATCACTCATTAAACATTGCTCCCCTCCCATCTCTCTTGGATCCTCTATTCAACCCATAAAACATACATCCCCATTCTTCCCCTCATGTTAGCAACCATGTCTGGAGCATAACGAGATAGTTGTGTGAACTTCAACCCATATTCTTACATAGTTATAGAGCCTTGTTTCAGATTCAGGAACTCTCTTACCTTGGACTCTCTTCATTCTCATGGGAAGAAGCATCGCAAGAAGGTTTCCTTGAACATTGCCCAAGTCAACAATGAAGTATCATCTCCTCTACCTTTCTTCCATTGGTCGAACCATAGTCTGGCCACACCCTTGAGTTGGTAAGAAGTTTGTTCAACCCTGTTAGCATCAGCCACATACATCACTTGGAACACCTTCTGAAGTTCCTTCACATAGTTCTCAGGTTCTTCAGTGGAAGAAGACCATATGAGCTCAGACAGATTCATCCTAAAAAATTCTCGGACTCTAGAGGTGTCATGGGAATCCTATCTACCGCTCCTTGTCACGTGGCAGGTGTTGTGGCAGCTTGGGCTAGAGTTTGAATAGCCTGGCATAGCTAAGCATTGGAGGCCTCATCTTGCGAGGACTACTCAATAGGGAAAGCTTGGTCTGCAAGCTCCTCGTGTCTTTGAGGCTCAGGTGGGTTAACATTTTTCCTTGCGGGACGTCCCCTACAATTGATGGCTCTTTTAGGAGGCATGATCACAACTCTACAATGCGTAGAGCACGAATTAGAGACGAGCGTTCTATAGAGTATAACTTTATCACACAATTCAGAACATGAATGAAGTGAAACCGTTCGTAAATGTCCTATAGCCTCCAAATTATGGATGTGGAGCTCTTCACACCAATAATAAGGACTCTACTAGACATGATTTCATAAACTCCGTAAGACACTTGAACTTTATGCTCTGATACCAAGTCTGTCACGCCTCTGGCGGGTAAGAGAACCACTTGGCCTCATTACATCTATTCAATTCAACAACTCTACAGATCAGCGGAAGTATAAGCAAGTAAATGGGCTCAATCTCATCAATGTCTCAAATAATATCTATATATATAATAATAGAAGGCTAGTAGAAAGAACTAGCTCAAAAATCTCAACATCAATATTCGATTATCATCTATGAAGCCTCTATCACTAATGAAGTGGCGCCAATGACAGACCCACAGCTACCGAGTTCAAAATAAAAGACTAGTCAAGTCTAACTCAAAAGCATGATGAAATAAATAATAATGAATCTTCTAGAGTAGGGGAGGATCACCAATTAGCTGAATGTCTCGGATCTTCAACGAAGATCCAAGAAGCTGTATGTAAAATAGCTAAATGAAACAGAAATCGATAGATCAATATGAAACAACATCAACTCAGAAATAGAAAACAATCAACATGTCAAATATCTATCTAATGCAAGAATAGGGAGTAGAGAAGTGAGCCATCAAGTAATCAACCTCGTTGATCAAATCAACTCAACTCAACTCAATGGAACTCATCTCATCACATCTCATATCATCTTGGCTCAGAGTACTCAAGGTAGGAACTTTCTGGGAGTTTCTCTTATCCGACAACAATCACTTATGAGCCAATGAATGTACAACAGTCAAGTTGATGTTGCCACATTCGTTCCAAACTTGCCAAGAAAGGAACGAATTAAATCCACTAAGGGAAACTGCAATCAACTAAGTCTTATATTTCTTTTAGGGACTTTTAATCAAGAGGAAACAACAATGTAATATGATGGTTCTATGCCTCACCAATGTTTGGCGACTTAGTTTGACGAGTGTGAGTCAAACTAACTTTTACTCTTTCGATGCTCGATACTCTTCCCATGACTCATTGCTCATATGATAATTAATCCAATAAAACCAATCAAATCAGAGGGACCTTTCACCCTATCATCAATCAATCTCATAGGGGCTTTAACCCTTTCGTCAATCAATCTCCTAGGGGCTTTAAGCCTCCAATAAAGGAACATTTTAATCAACGACTCAAGGTTTAGAGCAATCAAAAGGGAACAATCGAATAGACAAATCAATGGAGTTCATTTGTGCAGACTCATAGGACTATCAAGCTCTATAAACTCATCATCATTCTCTCATACATTTACAATCACAATCGACATCCTCCAATCAAGGCTCTAGACTCAATTCTTAAGTTCATTCGTGTATGCGTTCAAAATAGTCATGTAGGATTATGTAATTTCTCATGAAGATATTTAACTTAAAAAAAAAAGTTTGTGATGATCATCAACATATGAAAAATACATAGAATTAATATAATTTTCAAGAAAACCATCCAAAATCATGCATGTAGACTTATTAGACTTTCAAATCATCTATGACTATCTATGGGGCATATGAGAGGACAATCTCATGCTTTTAGTTTAGCCTTACATACCTGGAATGAAGCTATCAATAACCACCTTCAAGAATTCTCCCTTGAATTCTTCAATCTCGCGTTCTTCTCCTCTTCTCTCAAGCCCTAGTCTTGTCCAATTGTTTAGAAAGGACTTAGAACGGGGTTTTAGACCCTTTTTAATATCAAAACAACCTAATTAGATCGAATATTGAGTTTGGAGTGGTTTGATATTGACCGGAATGCCCCTCACAAAATTTAGAAATTCTTCAGCCTCGGAATAGCCCAGTCCGCGACGCGGACTGGTCGCGCACAGTTCTGAATGAGTTTTCCTAATCCCATCAAAAAATTTTGAGAAAACATAAGTGGCCCTCCGCTATCGGTGCGCGACGCGACTCTGCCGCACACCGACATTGCTTTTTGTTTTCGGGTCGAAAAATTATCTTTTGATCTGGTCTCTCTAAAAATTGACCGAGACCATTTTCCCACTCAATTTTTCGTGCTGACCAGAAATCCGGCCTCGGATTTTCCATACGAGCATTGGAAGATGCATTATGCGCATTACTCTCCTCTAGTGGTATTTTGATAATTTTACCAATCGTTACAGACTGGTTGGACCAACCCATATTGGCAGTTCTAAATTAACGATCAAGATAAAAAATTATTAATATTATATATATTGATCGAATATAATATACTATACATTAGCTCTGTATATTTAACATTATTACACAATAATGAACATGATATAGATTGTTAATGTAATATATACTGAACACACAATATATCACAATACAAAATATTAATAAATACAATATATTTATGTAACTTCCTAGGCAAATGATTAAAACACATAATTTTTAATAGGATTAACTTATTTTCTTCACAAATCACGCGAATACGTATATTAGTAAAAGTTAAAAGAAAGAGAAAAACTTATGGTGTGTTATCTATAATATTTTGGTTGGTATTACGAAGAAGGGAGTGATATATATATATATATATATACACATATATTATTTCTTCTCCAATTAGGTGCAAACACCAAAACTAAAGTTGATTCAGTCAGGAAATTAAAATGAAAGACTTTTATTATTTTAGACTATCGAAATTTTACTTAGACTTAATGGAACTATGATCAGGTTCACTAGAATCCAAATGGTTTGAAAATTTTGGCCTTTGTGAAGCATCATTCATGTTCCGCGAAATCTTGTGAACTATAAAAGAAAGTTGAAATGTTTTCTTTTTTCACTTTTTGCAATTAAACTCTCGAGTAGTCTAATAGCTTGAACATTTTTTCACAACTAAGAACAAAGATAATAACAAAAATGATAAAATTTAAGTGAAAGAGATTCATTTTGTAGATTTTTTGGTAAAAGAAGTTCAAGAATAATGGTACTTAAATACTTATCAAAATGTTCCTAATTAATTACTATAGCATTATCTCGTCATATATATAATAACTAGTTCAGTGTATGTGCTTTGCACGTATGTGCCACATCAATTTGAAGAATTATATATAAATAATATTTATCATTAAATAAATATAATATTCATAAAATAAAATTAAATAAATACTATTAGTTTGATACAATTGTTTAGTCTATTGTGAATCGGCAAGAAAATCAATTCAATTGTTTATAAAAAGATACGTTAATAATTTTTGAATACAGAGAGTAATAATTTAGGGTTGAATAATTAGAAGTTAAATGATTTAATTATTAAAATTTAATGTAATTAAAGCTTCCTAAATATAAAATGAGTAGTTTAATGTTTCCAACATAATCTTACTAAAAAGTTTGCTTTTTAAAGTTTTAATATTACATACTTTTATTAACAAAATATTTGATAGTCAAAATTTTAGTTAATTATTTATATAGCATAGTCCAAAATCAAGAATAAATTCTAAATATTAAAAAATTCTAATCCAAAATTGAATCTTGAAATTAAAAAAATAAAATAGTAAAAAGTTAGTAAATTTTAGAAAATAGTGAAAAGACCACTTTTGTCATGCTCCGGGAGGGTACCTTAGCCATGGTTGACACTCAGAGACTATTGTTATTCCCAAAGCGAATCACTCGATCTCAGGAGGGTCATTCAACATCAAGCATAACTGAATAATAAGATAAAAGAAGTGAGCTACATCAATTGGTCTATATCAATAAGGAGCGGCAATGGCCAACACTCAGTCTCAACATCAATGGTAAGCAAATGTAAATTCTAACTCAACACATAAGGGGAAAAGACCTCAACAACAAACCTTCGCTCATATCTATGAAGCCTCTAACTCAACTAGACAGTCTATGAGGGTACCATGAAAGGCCATGGCTACCGAACTCAATAAATAAAATAACATGTAAGGAAAAAGGGCTCCTACGGATAGCAAGGAGGGCTCACCAATGACTGAAATCAGAATCTCTGAACCTCAACAATGCATCTGCTCAAGTCCTCTACCTCTTGTATCTGCATCATGAAACGATGTAGCGCCGAGTAGTGTCAGTACGTGGAATGTATGGTATGTAAGATGGTTGAATATAATAGTACAGATAGAACAGTATAGGGATAACATCAACTCAACATAATATTCCGTCAGAATATCAAATATCTATCTAAAGCAAGAATAAAAGTAGACAAATGACCCATCAACATCTCATCAATACATTATCAATACCTCAGACTCATCTTAAGGAAACTCGACTCAACTCAACTCAACTCGAAGGACTCATGCCCATCTTGGTCAAAGATATGGGTACATAATAAAACATTAACATCCATCAAGAGTCATACCATCACATCAACATCAGAGTTCTATCAGTACGGAACCTAGCTGGGAGTTTCTCTAACCGACAACCATCACCTTTAAGTTGGTGATGATACAATAAAGCGATGTGGTTGCCACATCTATTCAGTACCGTGTCCGGGGTAAAGGACGTCACCACAGCGGATCCACAAGAAATAACATCAGTCCTCTTTTGGGACAAAGGAAACATCCGTCTTATGGTTTGATCCTCTCTTACACGGGCCACATAGTTAATGAGTTTGAGTGGGACTCACTCTCACCCATTTCAGTGCTCAATACTCCTCCTAGAAGGATATTCTCATAAAAGATCATCATTAATATTTCTCATCATCAGTCCCATAGGGACATAGTAAATCAACATCAACTCGTATCATCAACATCAACATCATGGACTTGAAACATTCTTTTAGAATTTGGTTTCAAGTTTTTAAGACTCATGAACATCATTCTCATAAACATCATCATCAAGACTCTGATGAGTCATGAAAATACGACTTTTATGACACTTAAGACATAGAATTATTGGGCGTTCTTGAGCGGTGTTATTGGTTTAATGGGTATGTTTTGACATTGTGCAGGAAAATGGCTAAGGCATAGGAAATGGCCGAAAGTACAAGGAACGGGTGAAAAACGAAGCCAAGTGTCGGACCACGGAAGGCCTACACGGGCCGTCTCACGCCAGACGGTCCGTGTGACCGACCGTGGCACGACACTTGACGTGTAACGTGCTACATCAGTCACACGATCAGGCCACACGGCCCGTCTAACGCCAGACGGACCGTGTGACGGACCGTGTAACTGACGTAGCTCGGAAGGCAACCCGTCGAAAATTAAAGAAATCGTGCAAGGAGATTCACATGGACCACCACACGGATCATCTCACGTCAGACGGACCGTGTCACGGGCCGTGTAACTGACGTAGCTCGGAGAGCCTTCGTCAAAAATATCAGAATTCGTGCAAGTGGATCCACACGGAAGAGCCACACGGCCCGTCGCACGCCACATGGGCCGTGTCACGGACCGTGTTGGCGCAGACAGTCCCCAGACGGTCCGTTCGCACGGACCATCTCACTCCAGACGGTCCGTGTAACGGACCGTGTCCCGTGCCGAAGTTATTTTTCCTAAATTATATCGACTTAGTTTTACTTTGTATAAATAGGATATTATTTTATTTTATGAGGGGACTTCGTTTTTACGGCAGAAACTAGAGAGAACAAGGAGAAAAACATTAGTTTGGCTTTTGTAATTCGTGAGAATCGCGTTTGTGATTATTGTTCGAAGCTTGTAACACGGATTCTTGTTCTTCAATTGTAAGTCAATCTTTATGTTTTCTTCTAATTGTTGTGGGCAAATTATCAATAGTATGCTAGGCTAAACCCACAACTAGGGTTGTGAGAACCATGACGACCCAATTAAGATAACGCAAACTGGGGGTAATTCGTTCAAATAAACAGCGCATGTATTGTTAAATTCTTCGTTTTAACTTCTCCTTAATGAGTCGACGCATTAGGGTAAGCCTGTATTCGTTACATGCCCGAGAGGGATGTAGTGATTGGGAAAAGAGTCTAACAACAGAGATTCGGGGTCATGAACCTAGTCTAAGTGCCTGAGACCGAAAGGTGAGGGTATTCTGGGATCAGAAACAACGGTTAGAATCGCATACACTCGGAGACTGAAAGGAGAGGAGTGAGATATACCTAGGAAGGACCGAAAGGTGACCTAGATATTAGTTAAGTTGTAGATTTTGCATGCATCATTAAGAACGAATTTACAAATTCAGTTTAGTTGTCGTAATTGTATGTCATGGGGAACACAACCCTAGCCTCTTTCTATCTGTCTAAAAAAATCGGAACGTCTTTGTTAATTACTCTACGAAATTAGTTAAATTAAATAACGCAACCCCCATTTACTTTATGTACGTTTATCTTCGGAATAGCATTTACAACTGAAAGCCGATACTAATAGAATAATTCTTACGTGTTCCCTGTGGGATCGACCTCAACTCTGGTTGAGTTCTATATTTGACCAACGACCGCTTTACTCTTCTATTTGGAGTGTAATTTGGGCGTATCAAATTTTGGCGCCGTTGCCGGGGAACGCGGCAAAGAACTAGTCTATTAGTTGCTACTTTCAGCTTGTAAGTCTAGTCCCTGATTTTACTTTGTTTCTTGTTTTTGTCCTCGTAGGGGTTCAGCATTGTATGCCAAGTACCCGAAGCAAGGGTGCAACACTTATTCCCTACGATCCAGAGCTTACTAAGTCAATTCGCAGAATGAACGCCCAGGACCGTGAAGCAGCAAGGCAGAGGGAGCTGGCAGTGAATCCTGCGGATAGAGGTCAGGATGGGTTGGGAATGGATGATCTCGCTGGTAATGTGGTACCACCAGCGGCACCACTTCGCCAGGTACCACTCGTACCACCACAGCAACACCAACCCCCGGTGAGACCTCAAGGCCCTCAGTACCCACCAGAAGTGCAAGATGATGATGATGGTGCTGGGACTACTAGGGCAATAGTACTACCACCTCTGCCTGCTGGGATCAAATTCACGATCACCAGCACCATGCTGCAAATGTTGCAGTTGAAGGGGTTGTTCACTGGAGCGGCCACAGAGGATGCAAATCAACACTTGCTGAATTTCTTAGCTACATGCCAGTCGTCCGAAATTCCAGGAGTTAGCCAACAAGCATTGAGGTTGAGGTTATTTCCATTGTCTCTGTCTGGGGAGGCAATAAGGTGGCTGAACGAGCTCCCCCATGATTCCATCCGCACATGGGGAGAACTAAAGGAGGCCTCTCTGGAACGATTGTTCCCTGCTTCACGGCAACTGAAACTCAAAGACGAGATCGGAGCCCATAAACAAATGCCGAATGAAGCGCTGTATCAGTCTTGGGAGAGATTCAGGCAAAAGCTCAAACAGTGCCCAAATCATCATCTCACTGATGAACACTTGAAGGCAGTCTTTTACAGGTCCTGCAACTTCGTTACCAAGCCTATCATTGATGCAGCTTGTGGAGGGTCATATATGTCCAGGACTTTCCCGAACATAGTGGTCATCTTAGACCAAGTGGCAAAGAACAACAGGGCATAGTATACTAGAGAGGCAGACTGCTCAGGGATGGTATTTGAGATGAGTGAGGAGCAGCGCAAGAAAGAGAAAGAACGGGATCAGGACATGGCCCATATGCGGACACAAATTGATTTGCTGTCGAAGAGGTTCCTTGGTGGGGGCACTGAAAAAGTCAAAGCAATGGAAGCACTACCCAGGTATGACGATCAAGGCAGCGACTATGATGAGGAAGCACAGTTTCTTGGTAGTCAGGGGGGTTACCGAGGTTTCAACTCCGGTAACCAAGGTCGGAACTTCAATCGGGAGAATTACCAAGGGAACTGGCAGAATAGGGATGGCTACAGAAACCGTGATCGCCAGAACGAGGGTGGCAGCAACTCCAAGCTAGAGGATATGATGACAAAAGTCCTTAGCAAAGTGGAGGCCACTGAGGCAGGGGTGCGAGATGTCAAGAGCAAAATCTCTAATGTCAGGCAGCTGGTAGATTCGCACTCCACCTCAATCAAGCAGTTAGCGCAGCAGATGGGGCAACTTTCGGCGGCATTTATTCAGAGGAAAGCTGGGTCACTCCAGAGTGACACAGTGAAAAACCCGAAGAACGATGGCCACTGCATGGCGATCACCACGAGAAGTGGTCAGGTACTTGCTAACCCAGTTGTTGTTCCTAATGCAGGTCAGGTGAAAGTCGATGACAACATGCCTAGCCCTATGGAGGGTCAAGTTGACATTGGGAGTGATGAACCTGAGGTGGTGGCAGCAGAGCCCGAGTCGACCAAGAAGGCAGTAGTGACAGACACCCCCAGTGGCCCAAATCTGCCAGCCATCCCAAAACCGAGGCCGCCATTTCTCCGAAGGCTACAAAAGAAGGCGGAGGATGGCAAATTCCAGAAGTTCCTGTCCATGTTGAAGGAGCTGTCTGTGAACATACCTCTGGTGGAAGCACTTGAACAAATGCCTGGCTATGCTAAGTTCATGAAGGACTTAGTTACTAAGAAGAGGACAGCCACGATTGAGCCAGTCGATAATTTACACCACTGTAACGCCATCGCTACGAGATCTTTGGTAGAAAAGAAGGGAGATCCGGGGGCTTTCACCATCCCATGCACCATTGGTGCATATGACATTGCACGAGCTCTTTGTGACCTTGGTGCCAACATTAATTTGATGCCGTTGGCAGTTTACCAGCAGTTGGACTTGGGAGCCCCCACACCCACGACCATGCGGCTGTTGATGGCAGATAGATCAGTAAAGAGGCCCGTGGGAATCCTATATGATGTTCTTGTTCGAGTTGGAAGGTTCATCTTCCCTGCCGACTTTGTCCTCCTTGACTGTAAAGTGGACTTCCAGGTACCAATCATCCTTGGAAGTCCATTTTTGGCAACCGGCAGGGCACTGGTGGACGTCGAGCGAGGTGAACTCACATTCCGGTTAAACACCGAAGAGGCGAAATTTAGTGTGTGTGCTGCCATGAAAAGGCCTAAGGAGTTAGCTATGATGTCCATCCTGGATATTGATGACGACAACGTTTCTGAGGCCTCGTTGGAGGAAAAGATGACTGTCGACCCACTGGCAGCAGTGCTGATGAACTTCCCAAAAGATGGTGTTGAGGGGTACAACGACACCATCTATGCCTTGTAGGGCATGGGGACCAGACCTTTCGTGCCAAGGAAGTTGGACTTGGATTTGCAAAATAGGCCAACACCTCCGGCGAAACCCTCTATCGAGGAACCGCCCGTTCTGGAGTCAAGGAGTTGCCGCAACACCTCAGGTATGCATTTTTAGGTACTAACAACACTCTTCCTGTGATTGTGGCTACAGATCTTTAAGAACATCAGGTGGAGGCATTATTGGGGGTCCTACAAAAGTTCAAACGAGCCATTGGATGGACCATTGCTGACATAATTGGCATCCCTCCAGGCATCTGCACTCATAAAATCAAGCTTGAGGATGACTGCGTCCCCAGCATTGAGCATCAACGAAGGCTTAACCCACCCATGCAGGAGGTGGTGAAGAAGGAGATCATTAAGTGGCTGGATGCTGGGGTGGTGTATCCAATCTCGGACAGCAAGTGGGTGAGCCCAGTGCAGTGCGTCCCCAAAAAGGGGGGCATGACGGTGGTCGCCAATGATAAGAACGAGCTTGTCCCACTAAGACCTGTCACCGGATGGCGAGTGTGCATGGACTACCGGAAGTTGAATAAATGGACTCTAAAGGACCACTTCCCCATGTCGTTCATGGAACAGATGCTAGATAGGCTAGCATGGCGAGGATGGTATTGCTTCCTCGACGGATACTCGGGATACAACCAGATCTCAATAGCCCCAGAAGATCAGGAGAAGACCACCTTCACGTGTCTGTATGGGACATTTGCTTTCAGATGGATGCCGTTTGGGCTTTGCAATGCCCCAGCCACTTTTCACCGCTGCATGATGTCTATCTTTTCAGACATGGTCGAAGACACCCTTGAGGTATTTATGGACGATTTTTCAGTAGTGGGTGATTCTTTTGATGATTGTTTGCAGAATCTAAGCAACGCACTGCAGTGCTGTGAAGAGGCCCAGTTGGTCCTAAATTGGGAGAAGTGTCATTTCATGGTCAAGGAGGGCATAGTCCTTGGTCATAAGGTGTCAGAAAAGGGGATAGAGGTGGACAGGGCAAAGATCGAGGTCATTGAGAGATTGCCGCCTCCTATCTCGGTCAAAGGGGTCCGGAGTTTCCTTGGACATGCTGGATTCTATCGCCGATTTATCAAAGACTTCTCCAAGATTGCACACCCATTGTGCAAACTGTTGGAGAAGGATGTCAAGTTCCACTTTGACGATGCGTGTCGACAAGCGTTTGAGACCTTAAAACTGAAGCTCATCTCAGTGCCTGTCGTGGTTGCACCTGATTGGGACGCTCCGTTTGAGGTTATGTGTGACGCAAGCGGAGTTGCTGTGGGTGTTGTGCTGGGGTAGAAGCGGAACAAGATCTTCCATCCTATCTACTACGCCAGCAAGACGCTGAATGAGGCTCAAAGGAATTACACTGTCACAGAGCAGGAGTTGCTAGCCGTGGTGTATGCCTTTGACAAATTTCGAGCATATTTACTGGGCACGAGGGTGATCGTACACACTGACCATGCTGCACTCCGGTACCTCATGTCCAAGAAGGACGCTAAGCCTCGCTTAATCAGATGGGTGCTCTTGCTACAGGAGTTCGACTTCGAGGTCCAGGATCGTAAAGGCACGGAGAAACAAGTGGCCGACCATCTATCCAGGTTAGAGGACGCATCCCGGGCCAATGAATGGTTGGACATCGATGACTCGTTTCCCGATGAGCAGGTATTAGCCGCTTCTGCGGACCTAGTCCCTTGGTATGCTAATTTTGCTAACTTCCTGGTGAGCGATATTATGCCGGAAGGCCTTAACCCTCACCAGAGGAAAAAGTTTTTTCATGATGTGCGCAGGTACATTTGGGATGATCCATATCTATTCAGAACATGCGCAGATGGGGTCATCCGACGATGTGTCCCAGAGGCAGAAATGTTGAGCATCCTGGAAGCCTGCCACTCCTCTCTAGTGGGGGGGCATCATGGTGGTGCCAGAACTGCCAAGAAGATCCTGCAGTGTGGGTACTACTGGCCCACCATCTATAAAGATGCCCATGACTTGGTGTAGGGGTGCGACTAGTGCCAGCGCCAAGGGAACATTTCAAGGCGTCAAGAGTTACCTATGACCCCCATTTTGGAGGTGGAGCTGTTTGATGTGTGGGGAATTGACTTCATGGGCCCGTTCGTGAGCTCTTATGGGATGAAGTATATCTTGGTGGCTGTGGACTACGTCTCCAAATGGGTGGAGGCAACAGCGCTACCTAACAACGAGAGTAAGAGTGTGGTACAGTTCCTGAGGCGGAACATCTTTGCTAGATTTGGGACACCCCGAACTATCATTAGTGATGGGGGCTCCCACTTCTGCAACAAGTTCTTTCGGGTTGTACTGGCGAAACATGGGGTACGCCAACACAAGGTGGCCACGCCCTATCATCCGCAGACAAGTGGGCAGGTCGAGGTATCCAACAGGGAAATCAAGGAGATCCTGACCAAGTCTGTGAATGCCACAAGAACGGACTGGGCTAGGAAATTAGATGATGCATTGTGGGCCTATAGGACAGCTTATAAGACACCCATTGGTATGTCTCCATATCAGTTGGTGTTTGGTAAGGCCTGCCATCTGCCAATTGAGTTGGAGCACAAGGCGCTATGGGCTCTCAAGGCCCTGAATATGAATTGGAAGGAGGCAGCCAACATGAGGATGAACCAGTTGAATGAGCTGGATGAGTTTCGTCTACAGGCTTACGAGAGTGCTGCTCTGTACAAGAATAAGATGAAGGCTTATCATGATAAGCTCATTGCCCCACGAAGCTTTGAGTTTGGTGACAGAGTGCTGCTCTACAACTCCAGATTGAGGCTATTTCCAGGGAAGCTGAAATCAAGGTGGTCTGGCCCGTACAAGATCACACAACTGTTGACTAATGGAGCAGTTGAGTTAGAGACGGATGACGGGCACCGCTTCAAGGTTAATGGGCAGCGCGTGAAAAAGTACTTGGGAACTGCAGAGGAAACCTCGGTGATAGAGGTTCTTCATCTTGACGAAGTCTGAGTAGTCAAGACCTCCACGTCGAGCCGTGACGTTAAACCAAGCGCTAAATGGGAGGCAACCCATCAATCAATCAAAAAACAAAAAAAAGGGAAGTACACTGACTTATGCTTTTTCTTGGTTTATATTGTCTCGGAGAATGATGCACATGGTGACAAGGAAGGCCAATTAGACGTACGGGCAAAAGGAAGGACAAAATTCCACAAAGGGGTATCGCACGGACCGCTTACACGGACCATCTGACGCCAGACGGACCGTGTATCGGCCCATTGAGGCGCCCCCCTCCAGGTAAGCGTGAAATTCCGCCAAGGCAACTCACACGGCCCGCTCACACTGTCCGTGTGAGTTTGAACGGACAGTGCGGAAAACCGTGTGAGAGCATGCTCGTTAAACGCCACGCGTGCCGCCACACGGCCCACAACACGGGCCGTCTCACGTGAAACGGTCCGTCTAACGGACCGTTTGGGCGTGCGCCTCGGGACCATGCGTCAGCCGCCCACGGCACGCGATACGGAACGTGCCACATGGCACGGCTCGTTTTCCCACACGTCGTGGGTCACGAATTTGTGGGTATTTTATACCCTCTTTCCACATTTTATTTTCCCACATCTTCATTCTCTCTCTCTCAAAATTTCCTCACACCACCAAATCTCCATCTCTTCTCACACGGCTTGTGCACTTTATTCACGATCCGTCACACTTTCCTTAGGCAAATTTTTCGAGTCTCAAGTCTACTTCTCTCATTCAAGTAAGTTTCTTTTATTTAGTTTTATTTTTATTCTAGGTTAGTTGTTCTTTAATTTGTTCTTGCAAAATTTACTTTTAGTTTTGGTCTTGTGAGTGATTTCATGCATATACTTAGTGATTGTGAAGTCCATGACTCCCTAGGGCACGATTCATCGTGATTTGATAATGGGTTAGTCTTAGCCACCATTGTTGCTTTCTTGAACCCTTGAAACATAGGGTATTTGTGATTTTAGGTTAGTTATAATAGAATTTGTGTTGAAGAAAGTGGGTTCGCGTAGTCGAACTACCCGATTTGATGACTTGGTGTGCGTGTAAACTTCGATTTTATGATTATTGAGCTTATTGGGGACGAAGACCGTGTCACGGTACGTTACACGGTTCGTGTGGCATCACACGGGCCGTGTCGTGGACCGTCCGGCCCGCGTCCCCCAAATTTTGCACCAAGGCACGCCACACGGACCGGTTGCACGGACTGTCTGCCCTTACACGGGCCGTGTGGCTGCCCGTCCCACGACACTTGGCAGCCTGTTTCCGTCTCGGCCTTCACACGGGCCTCTACACGATTCGTGTACCTTTACACGGCCCGTGTGAGGCCACCGTGCCATGTTTCTTCATTTTCTAGGGCCTTCACTGCATTTATTTGCGTTGATTCCTATATGCATTCTAGTGCGAAACTCCCTATGATAGACCGGGTGACGCCATTCTTAATGGTTGTTGTCACTACATTCCCACAGGGGAAGTCTGAGTACCCGTTAGTGTGTCGTCCCAAGCGTCCTGGCATAACTAATGTTTTCTTTATTCGTTGTGCTGTTTGCAGGATTACTATGGCTCCACGTCTGAGACCTCGCCCACGCCAAGACGAGCATGAGTCACTTCTCCGGGATTCGATCACCGAATCCTCCAGTCCAGGGGGTGACTCCGGCAATGACTCCGACGGCGGGTCAGCTGTGCCTTCCTCACCCCCTCGCACTGCCCGTTCCCGTCCAGTGAGACGCTACATCGCTTCAGATTCTGAGGAGGAAGCTCCTGTGGTGGGGGTGGATGGGGAAGCTGCAGCCCCAGAGCAGGAGGATGAGGCTGGCACTCCAGTCACTGCCGAGCACGATGTTGGAGGTGAGGAGGATATTTTGCTCCTCCGCGACAGTGATGATGAGGCCACTCAGCAGGCGGTTGCCCGGACTTTTGACCCGGAAACCGCCAAGTGGCTTCTGATCTTCTTACGGAGGAGATGGTCAGTCCCCGGGGCTAAGGAGATATATGTGAATGACATCACCAAAGGTACTGGAGGCTATCAGGGGGGCCAATTATCCCGGAGATGCGGGTCCTAGTAGACAAGTTGGACTCCATTCGGGAGATCCGAAACACCTTTGAAGCATATCAGTTTGGATGGATGACCGGCCCTCCTGGACATTATGGCCCAGACATGATCGCAGAGTTCTATTCTAGCTATGCCGCCAGCCTACTTGCCTCCATAGAAGGCAACCTGCCCAGACGTGCGAAGAAGCGGCTTGCTGCCATACTGTCCCACAGGGACTATGTCACCATCCGGGAGACTCAGGTTGACATCTCAGCAGAGATGATCAACCGATTTTTGTTTGGCCCAGACTACCGTGCCCCACCGGACGGGATCTTCATTGCCCACTATGTGAATATCACTGATGAGGTTCGTATCTCGGACCCGTCTACCCGGGCCACAGAGTTACAGTGGATGGTGGAGCAAATTGCACTCCAGGGGGCGGAGGCACCTTGGGTGACTAACCCCAAGATTTCTATTACAAAGGCCTCCCTTACATTTGTCGCCAAGTTTTGGTGGTCGGTGGTGCGGGCCCGACTTCGACCCACAGTAAACGACAACATGCTCCAACTTTCTCATGCTGCGTTGGTAGCGAGTTTGGTGGCCCGCCTTAGTATTAATGTGGGTCGCGTGATTGCTATGGAGATAAAGGATCGTGCCCTCTCAGAACGTGCAGGTATGTCCTTTCCATGCCTGATTCGGGCACTTTGCAGGCAGGCCCGTGTCCCCACCACACACTTCTTGGACAGGAAGATAGCTCCGAAGGGTGTCGTCAACATTGCAATGATCAAGGATATCGACAACCCATTGTATCACAGTAGATCCCGGCGGCTTGGGATTCCGACACAGCTTCCTCGGGCTCCCCCACAGCAGCCCTTGTCATTTGAGGAGCCCCCCACGGCTCCCCAGATGGGTACAGATACTGAGCAGCCCGGGGGCAGTGGCGCAGCCCCTCAGGTGCATCAGGGGTACACTTATGTCCCCTACGACCTTCTCGCCCGCATGGTTACAGAGCAGAGGCAGACGCGGGCGATTGTTGACCAGATGGTGGTCAGGGTGCCTCAGGTGGTGCAGACGCATGTGCAGTTGGCTGAGGATCGTCTTCGCGCTGACCTACTTGGCCAGATCCAGAGTTTGCAGGAGCAGCTTAACTCGTGGGAGGGCTACCTCCGACGCATGTTTGGCAGCATGTCCGGTGATGAATTGACCCAGTTGGTGCAGGCGATGCAGGACATGAAGGACAAAATTGCAGACTTGTATGCACGGTACTACAGCACAATGCCCACTACGGCTCCACCACCCGATTCGTTGATATCATTGTTTAGTGCCCTGGTGGAGCCGAGCCTGACTGAGGGTTGGGGGGTACCGATCATACCTCCTGCTGCCCAGGCACCTATTCCAGCGGCGTCGGGTCGTACGGATAAAGGTAAGCGCCACAGTCAGCGCACTAGCCCACCGGAGGACCCGCAGCGTGAGGAGGCTGCGAAAAGCTTTGAGGGCCCAGAGGCGTGAGGCTGCTGCACGGGAAGAGCAGGCGCGCCTCGCATATGAGGCTGCCCGGACAGGAGCATCCGGAAGTACTATGGGGCCAGCTGATGATGTTGCCTGCCCGGACCCACCAGTTGGTTCGGGCCATGATGACCCGCCTAACGCCTAAGGCGTCCCAGGTATGTCCCGCTCCCATTTTTGCTTTGATGTTTATTCTGGTGCAATGGGGACATTGCACTGTATTTTGTTGGGGGTGGGGCTCAAAAATTTGGACGACAATCACAACATCACAAACATCATCATCATCAAGGCTCTAGACTCATCCCCTAAGTCTATTATTGCATTCTTTAGCAAAATAAACGTAGAATTTTGTAAAATCATTCACGAAAATAACTTATGCGGTGAATCAAGTTCTTTATGATCATCAATTTAAGAAAATTACACGAATTAAGAAGAATCTCAATAGAATACTCAAGGATTTTCACATATAACTCATCATATTCAATCATAGGCTCACTTTACTCAAAGGGGGCACATGGAAGAACAATCCCATGCTTTAGGTTAGCCTTACATACCTAGGATAATTGCTAACAACACAAATCCCTTGGAACTTCCTCTTGACTCTTCAATCTCAACTCTTCTCAAGCCCTAACATGATGATTTGCTTAGAATGGGATTGTAAGATGGGTTTTGGAACCCTTTCTTCGTGCAAACGACATATATTAGTCATATATAGGTCTTATAAGGTGTTAGAAATGGACCATAATGCCCCTCAAATTTTTGGAAATTTTCCAGCTGTGAAATAACCCAATCCACGACAGGGACTGGTCTCGAACAACTCAGTTTTGGCAAAACATTTTCTGAACGAGTTTTCTCAATCCCGTCAAAAGATAATGAAAAAACATAAGTTACCCTCCGCGATGGGTCAGCGATGCAGCTCTGTCATGGATCCTCACTGTTTTGCTTCTCGAAATAAAAAATTATCTTTTGACTCGGTCGCTCTAAAAATCGTCCGAGATCTTTTTTTTTCACTCAATTTTTCATGCGGATCACAAATCTGTCTTCGGATTTTCCATCCAAACATTGGAAGATGTGTTATGCGCACCTCTCTCCTTTAGGTGTATTTTGGTAATTTACTGGGCGTTACATCATCTTTTCCTCGGGATCATTCATCCTCGAATGATGAGTATGAGCAGTGATATGACACGAGTAGATTCAAGACTCATCTTGATACTCACTCAACAACTGAACTTCTCAACTCTTCATCGACCTCAATAACCCTACCTAGAACGTCAAGAATAGACACATCAACTCAAGATAGAAACATCAATTAAAGTTAAGAATAGGAATATTACCTTCGATATACTCATTATCAGGTACGAATAAGTGCAGGTATTTGTGTCTCATCTCTTCCTCAGCTTCCCACGTGGCTCCTCAGCAAATTGATTCCTCCACAAAACTTTAGTGGAGGCTATCTCTTTGTTCCCCTTCTTCCTAAACTTAATGACACCCTTCATGGGTGATACCTTTAAGTATACCCAATCGCTCACCTTGAACTCTTAAGTCTCTTCTCCTCATATCAGTGTAAGACTTCTGACGGCTTTGTGAAGTCTTTAACATGTCTCTAACAATCTTGACCTTCTCCATGGACTGGTGGACAAGGTCAGGCCCAATCAACTCAGCTTCTCCAACATCAAACCACCCAATGGGTGATCTACACCTCCTCCCATACAAGGCCTCATAGGGGGCCTTTTGAGTGCTCGTATAATAACTATTGTTATATGCAAATTCAATCAGTGGTAGACAGACATCCCAATTCCCTTTGAAGTCAAGGACGCAGGCTCTCTACATATATTTTACCATCTGAATAGTGTGCTCTGCCTGACCATCCGTCTGTGGATGAAAGGTTGTACTCAAATTCACCTTGGCACTCGATCCCTTCTGGAAAGACCTCCAAAAGTGAGATATAAACTGGGCTCCTCAGTCCGAAATAATGGACAAGGGAACTCCATGCAACCTCACAATCTCTTGGATGTAAATCTTAGCATACACCTTTGCAGTATTAGTTGTCTTAACTGCCAAGAAGTGTGTTGAGTTAGTCATCCACTCTACAATCATCCATATGGAATCATGCTGTCTCTGGGATCTCGATAGGCCGGTAATGAAGTCCATGTTAACCATCTCCCACTTGCACCCTAGAATCTCAAATTTTTGAGCCAAGCCACTTGGCCTTTGATGCTCAACCTTCACTTGCTAGCAATTCAAACGCTTCGAAATTAACTAAGAAATGTCCCTCTTCATTCCACTCCACCAATAGACTTCTCTTAAGTCGCGGTACATCTTGGTGGAGCCCAGAAAATGGAGTATCTACTGTTGTGGGCTTCATCCACGATCCTCTCTTGGACACCATCAACATGAGGAACACATAGCCTACTCTGGTATCTCAACACCCATCTCTCCCTTTCGAGAAGACCATCACTTTTTGTTTATAGACAACCTCCTTCAATTGTAGTATGATAGGATCTCGATCTTGCTGCTCTTTTACTTCTGCTACTGAGGATGATGCAGACATACTCTGATCATTGATTCCTCCCTCGTCGTTCTTCTCGAGTTGGACTCCCAATCGAGCCAACCTATTCACTTCCTTCACTTCTTAAACATGAGTTGTGCTATCCATTGACAACCTGCTAAGAGCATCAGTAGCAATGTTACATTTACCTATGTCGTATAGGATGCTCATGTCATAATCCTTGAGCAACTCCAACCATCTTCTTTGTTGCAGGTTGAGCTCTCTTTGAATGAAGACATATTGCAGGCTCTTGTGGTCAGTGAATGCGTCCACATGCACTCCATACAAGTAGTGGCGCCTGATTTTAAGTGCAAACACTACCACCGCCAACTCAAGATCATAGGTCGGATAGTTCCTCTCATGAACTTTAAGTTGCCTGGAATCATAGATATCACCTTCCCTCTCTGCATCAACACAGAACCCAACCCAACTTTTCATGCGTCATAAGATATCACAAAATCTTTTGTCCCATCGAGCACCATCAAAACAGCTGCGGCGGTCGATCTAGTCTTAAACTCTTGGAAGCTCTTTTCACATTCCTCAAAGCACTAAAACTTGGCCTTTTTTCCAGTCAGCTTAGTCAATGGTGTAGATAGGGAAGAAAATCCGTCAATGAACCATCTATAGTAGCAACCCCAGGAAACTTCTTATGTTAGTTGGAGAGGTCAGTCTTGGCCAGTTCTTACCACTTCAATCTTCTGGACATCTACTCGAGTTCCATCACCTGAAACAACATGGTCTTGCAAAGGCACTAACTTAAGCCAAAACTCACACTTTGAAAACTTCGCATGTAATTCATGGCCATTAAGAGTCTGAATGAAAATTTTAAAGTATTTGGCATGCTCCTCCCATCTTTCGAATACACCAAATATCATCAATGAACACTATTACAAACATGTCAAGGTAGGGTCTGAACACCCTATTCATCAAGGTCATGAAAGTTGCAGGTGTGTTTGTCAACCAAAAGGACATGACCAAGAACTCAAAGTGGCTATATATAGTCTTGAAGGGTGTCTTTGGAACATCACATTCCCTTATTTTCAACTAGTGGTAACCCGATCTGAGGTCTATCTTTGAAAAGCATGAGGCACCTTGTAGTTGGTCAAACATATTATCTATCCTGGAGAGAGTATATTTATTCTTGATCGTGACCTTATTCAATTGCCTATAATCTATGCACATCCTAAGAGACCCATTCTTCTTTTGTACATACAGAATGGGAGCACCCCAAGCAGAAACACTTGGCCTAATAAAGCCCTTCTCTAATAAGTCCTTTCACTGCTCTTTCAATTCCTTCAGCTCAATCGGGGCCATCATATATAGGGAAATTTAAATAGGCTACACATCAAGAAGGACATCAATCCCAAAGTCAATCTCCCTATAAGGAGGGAATCTAGGTAAATCCTTAGGGTACTCATTCATAATCGAAACTAACTCAAGAGTAGGGAACTCAATATCCTCAAATTTAACTCGCAGAAGGTGGTAAATGCAGTCTTTAGAAATTAGCTTTATAGCCCTCACGTAGGAAATAAACTTACCCTTGGTGTGCAACATAACATCGCTTCTACTCAGCTCCTACAATCTATTGAGGCATAACAGGCATGGAGCCAATCCATACCAAGGATTGTATCAAAGTCAACCATCTCCATCTCTACCAAGTTAGCCAAAGTATCCCTATTATAGATGGATACTACATAATCTCTATAGACCCTCTCAGCTAGGATAGACTCACATGTAGGAGTAGAAACAATATAAGGCTCAAGCAAACACTTTGGAAAAATATATTGGCCACATTATGAGTCACAAAAGATAAAGTGGCACCGGGGTCAAGTAGTGCATAACAGTTGTAAGAAAAGAATCGAAGCATACCTATAATACCATCTGGTGCAACCTCTTGGTCTTGTCAATTACCCATCGCATACAAACGGTTTGTCTTGCCTCCTGTATCCGTTGTAGTAGCCTTCTAGTGACTACATGCAGGGGGCGATATAGAAGACTTAGCTATGTTACTCCCATCACCCATCTCCTCATAGGACACTCACCTTGAAAATGGCTAGGTTGTTTGCATGAATAACAAGTATTTGTGCATTTATGGTGTGCTCCAAGGTGAAGTTTTCCACATCTACGACAAGGTGGCTTTCCTCTCGGGCAATGGATCACTCTAGCTTTCAACTGAGAACCTTGAAATCTGAAATTCTGGTGGCCATAAGATTTTTTATCACACCTGCTTTGCTGAACAGGCGCACTTGTCACTGAGGGTGCAGAGCTTGAAGACCTCTTTTGAAGGTAAGTTCTATCACACTTATTCTCCTTCTATTGGCTAGGCTTATGCCTTGCCAATTTGGCCTTCTTACTCTGCTGTTGTTCCCTGTCCTTCTTCTTGTCCTCCTCAATTTCTTGGACGTAGACCATAAGTCTTGAGATGTCCATACGTGGAATCAGCAATGCTGCCTTACACTCCCTCTTTACATGCCGGCCCAATCTAGAGACAAACTTTCTCATCCTCGCCCTCATATTCAGAACCATCTCTGGGGCATATCGGGACAGCTAAATGAACTTGAGGTTGTACGCTTTGACAATCAACCCCTCTTGCTTCAAGTTCACGAACTCCTCATCCTTCAACTCCCTCAACTCTTGGGGAAAGAAGTGGTCAAGAAAAGCACTTTCAAACTCTTCCCACTCAGCAGGTTCAGCATCCTCACCTTTACCTTCTTCCCTATGGTTATACCAGACATTAGCAACATCCTTACGCTGATAAGAGACAATATCAACACCCTCAACCTCATTCGCATGCACAGCTCTCAAAATCTTGCATATTTAATCAATATATTTTGACGGGTGCTCCTCAACCTTAGACCCTGTATAGACTGGCAGATTCATCCTCGAGAAATCTCTGAGCGTAGTTGCAACTGTAGGCTCTTGGAAGCTGGAGCTAGGGGCCTGGGGACCTAGGTTGTTACTCTGGAAGGCCACCAACTGAGTGAGCATAGCAATGGCTCCCCAAAGTTTTCTTCCAAAGTGGAGGCTGACTAAGTAGGTGGTGCCTATGGAACCTCAGTAGCTCTAGCAGGTCAACCTCGTCTCCTCATCTTAGTCCAGGTAGCGACCTCTTGTGGGGCATTCTCAGCTTTTTGGGGCTGAGGCATATCTTTGGATAGCAATACATTTAGGAGGCATGATCTGCAAATGTGTAACACACGAATTAGAAAAGGGTTTCATAGAGTCAAACTCTATCGCACGAACTCAGAATATCAAAGAAGTGTAACCATTCCTAATGTCCTATAGCCTCCTATTTATGAAGTGTGGTGCACAACACACACATAAACATGTCTCTACTAGACACAACTTCATAGAATCCCTAGGACTCTTGAATTCTGTGCTCTTTGCATTTTTCATTAGTATTTCATGCTTGTAACTAAGTGAAATCCAATTATTCCTAAATACCAAGTTTGTCATGCCCCGGGAGGGTATATTAGGAGTGGTCGGCACCCAAAGATATTGCTAGTCCCCAAGAGGACATTCGATCGTAGGACAGTCATTCAACATCAAGTGAACCAGAATAACAAGATAAAAGAAGTGAGCTACATTAATCAGTCTACATAATAAGGAGTGCTAATGGCCAACACTCTGTCTCAACATCAATGGTAAGCAAATGTAAATTCTAACTCAACTCAAAAGGGGAAAAGACCTCAACATCAAACCTCAACATATGTCTATGAAGCCTTTAACTCAACTAGACAGTCTAAGAGGATACCATGATAGGCCATGGCTACCCATCTCAATAAATAAAGTAACAGGTAAGGAAAAAGGGCTCCTCCGGATGGCAAGGAGGGCTCACCAATGACTGAAATCAGAATCATTAAACTTCAACAATACATCTACTCAAGTCCTCTGCCTCCTGTATCTGCATTATGAAATGATGTAGCCCCGAGTGGCATCATTACGTGGAATGTACGGTATGTAAGATGATTGAATATAACAGTATAGATACAACAATATTGGGATAACATAAACTCAACATCATGCTCTGTCAGAATGTTAAATGACTATCTAAAGCAAGAATAAAGAGTAGAAAAATAACCCATCAACATCTCATCAATACCTCCGACTCATCTCAAGGAAACTCGACTCAATTCGAAGGATTCTTGCTCGTCTAGGACAAGGATAAGGGTAGATAATAAAACATCAACATCCATCAAGACTCATACCATCACATCAACATCCAAGTTCTATCAGTATAGAACCTAGCTAGGAGTTTTTCTAACGAAAAACCATCACCTATTAGCCGATGATGATACAACGAAGCGATGTTATTGCCACATTCATCTAGTATCCTGCTCGGGGTAAAGGACAACACCATCAGTGGATCCATAAGAAATAAAAATCATCCCTCTTTTGGGACAAAGGAAACATCCATCTTATGGTTCGATGTTCTCTTACGGAGGCCACGTAGTTAATGAGTTCAAGAGGGACTCACTCTCACCTATTTCGGTTCTCAATAGTCCTCCCAAAACTCGACATGGTCATAAAACATCATCATCAGAATTTCTCATCATCGGTCCCATAGTAACATGGTACATCAACATAAACTCGTATCATCAATATCAACTCATCTCATTAATATCAACATCAACATCAACATCAACATCAAAATCATGGACTCAAAACATTCTTTTTGAATTTAGTTTCATGTTTTTAAGACTCATGAACATCATTCTTATCAACATCATCATCAAGACTCTCAACAATTTGGACCATAATGAAAACATCACAAACATCATCATAATCAAGGCTTTAGTCTCATCCCCTAAGTTCATTCTTGCATTCTTTAGTAAAATAGACATATAATTTTGTAAAATCATTGATGAAAACAACTTATGCAGTAAATCAAGTTTATGATGATCATCAATTTAAGAAAAATATATGAATTAAGAAGAATCTTAGTAGAATACTCAAGGATTTTCTCATATAACTCATCATCTTCAATCATAGACCTAATCAATTCAAATGGGACACACGAAAGAACAATCTCATGCTTTAGGTTAGCCTTACATACCTGGGATGATTGCTAACAACACAAATCCTTTGGAACTTCCTCTTGAATCTTCAATGTCAACTCTTCTCAAGCCCTAATTTGATGATTTGCAAGGAAGCGGATTATAAGATGGGTTTTGGAACCCTTTCTTTGTGAAAACAACTGATATTAGTCGTATATGGGTCTTAGAAAGTGTTAGGAATGAACCAGAATGCCCTTCGAATTTTTAGAAATTTTCCACATACGAAATTACCCAGTCCGCGATGTAGACTGGTCGCAAACAGCTCATTTTTGGCAAAAACGTTTCTTAAACGAGTTTTCTCGATCTCATCAAACAATATGGAAAAACGTAAGTTACCCTCTGCAATCGGTCTGAGACGCGGCTCTGTCGCGGATCCTCACTGTTTTGCATCTCAGAGTAAAAAATTATCTTTTGACTAGGTCTCTTTAAAAATCATTAGAGACCTTTCCCCCACTAAATGTTTTGCACGAATCACAAATTTGGCCTCAGATTTTCCATCCGAGCATCGGAAGATGCGTTATGTGCACCACTGTTCTCTAGGGATATTTTGGTAATTTTATTGGGCATTACATCATCTCTCCCTCGGGATCATTCGTCCTCGAATGATAAGTAGGAGCGGTATTATGGCAGGAATGGACTCAAGACGCATCTCAATACCCACTCAACAACTCAACTTCTCAACTCTCTATCGACCTCAATAACTCTACTCACAACATCAAGAATAGATAAATCAACTCAAGATTGAAACATCGATTTAAGATAAGAATAGGAATATTAACATCGATATTCTCATTGTCAAGCACGAATAGGTGCAGTTATTTGGTTCTTATCTCTTCCTCAGCTCCCTACGTGGCTTCCTCAACAAATTGATTCCTCCACAAAACTTTTACAGAGGATATCTCTTTGTTCCTCAATCTGCGAACCTGTCGATCAAGGATTTGGACTAGAATTTCCTCAGAGGACAAGCTATCTTCGACTGCAGTGCTCTCGATAGGGATCACCAAGGCAGGATATCCTAAACACTTCTTCAACATAAAAATATAAAAACAACTGATGGGTTTTGTCTAACTCAGAAGGTAACTCCAGCTCATAAGCAACCTTCCCAATTGTCCTCACCATCGGATAAGGGCCGATATAGCGAGCACTTAATTTCCCCTTCTTCCCAAACCTCATGATATCCTGTATGGGTAATACCTTCAAGTATACTTAATCGCTCACTTCGAACTCTAAGTCCCTTCTCCTCACATATGTGTAAGACTTTTGACGGCTATTAATAATCTTCACCTTCTCCATGGACTGGTGGACAAGGTCAAGCCAAATCAACTCGGCTTCTCCAACCTTAAACCACCCAATGATTGACTTGCACCTCCTCCCATACAAGGCCTCATAGGGGGCCATTTGATTGCTCGCGGGATAACTATTGTTATATGCAAATTCAATTAGTGTTAGATGATCATCCCAATTCCCTTTGAAGTCAAGAATGCAGGCTCTCGACATATCTTCTACCGTCTGAATAGTGCACTCCACCTGGACATCTATCTGTGGATGAAAGGTCGTACTTAGATATACCTCGATACCCAATCCCTTCTGGAAAGACCTCCTAAAGTGAGAAGTAAACTGGACTCCTCTGTCTGAAATGATGGACAAGGGAACTCGATGAAACCTCATAATCTCTTGGATGTAAATCTTTGCATACTTCTCCGCAGTATTAGTTGTCTTCACTTCCAAGAAGTGTGCTGATTTAGTCAACTACTCTACAATCACCCATATGGAATCATGTTGTCTCCGAGATCTCGGTAGGCCGGTGATAAAGTCCATGTTAACCATCATCCACTTCCACTATGGAATCTCAAAGTTTTGAGCCAAGACACTCGGCCTTTGATGGTCAACCTTCACTTGCTGGAAATTTGGACACTTCGAAACAAACTCAGAAATGTCCCTCATCATTTCACTCCAACAATAGACTTCTCTTAATTCATGGTACAACTTGGTGGAGCCTGGATGAATGGAGTATCTAGTGTCGTGGGCTTCAACCATGGTCCTCTCTCGGACATCATCAACATCAGGAGCATATAGCCTACTCTGGTATCTCAACACCCCATCTCCCCCTTTGGAGAAGACCATCAGTTTTTATTTGTGGACAACCTCCTTAAATTGGAGCATGATAAGATATTGATCTTGCTTCTCTTTTGCTTCTGCTACTAGGGATGATGCATACCTACTTTAAACATTGATTCCTCCATCATCATTCCCCTCGAGTTAGACTCTCAATCGAGCCAACCTATGCACTTCCTTCACTAGCTCTTTCTTCTCTTCCTCAACATGGGTTGTGCTACCCATTGACAACCTGCTAAGAACATCAACAACAATGTTAGCTTTACCTGCGTTGTATAGGATGCTCATGTCATAATCAATTCGCAACTCCAACCATCTCCTTTGTCGCAGGTTGAGCTCTGTCTAACTGAAGACATATTGCAGGCTCATGTTGTTAGTGAACACATTCACATGCACTCTATACAAGTAGTGGCGGCACGATTTTAGGTGCAAACACTACCGCCGCCAACTCAAGATCAGGGGTTGGATAATTCCTCTCATGAACGTTAAGCTACCATGAAGCATAGGCTATCACCTTCCCTCTCTGCATCAATACACAACCCAACCCAACTCTTGATGCGTCAAAATATATCACAAAATCTTTTGTCCCATCGGACAACGTCAAAACAGGTGTGGTGGTCAATCTTGTCTTCAACTCTTGGAAGCTCTTCTCACATTCCTCAGACCACTGAAAATTCACCTTTTTTTGAGTTAGCTTGGTCAATGGTGCGGATAGGCAGGAAAATCTGTCAACAAACCTACAGTAGTAGCTTACCAACCCCAAGAAACGTTTTATGTCAGTTAGAGAGGTTGGTCTTGGCCAGTTCATAACTGCTTCAATATTCTAGGCATCTACTCGAATTTTATCACCCGAAATGACATGGCCTAGGAAAGCCACTGACTTGAGCCAAAACTTACACTTTGAAAACTTTGCATACAATTCATGGTCCTTAAGAGTCTGAAAGACAATTCTAAGGTATTTGGCATGCTCCTCCTCATCCTTCGAATACACCGAAATATCATCACTGAACATGATTACAAACATGTCAAGGTAGGGTCTGAACACCCCATTCATCAAGTCCATGAAAGCTGCAGGTGCGTTTGTTAACCCAAAGGACATGAGGCACCCTAAAGTTGGTCAAACAGATCATCTATCCTGGGGAGAGGATATTTATTCTTGATCATGACCTTGTTCAGTTGCCTATAGTCGATGCACATCCTGAGAGACCCATCTTTCTTTCGTACAAACAGAACGGGAGCACCCCAAAGAGAAGCACTTATCCTAATAAATTCCTTCTCTAACAAATCCTTGAACTGCTCTTTCAACTCCTTCAACTCAGTAGGGACATCCTATATGGGGCAATTGAAATAGGCTACATATCGGGAAGAACATCAATCCCGAAGTCGATTTCCCTATCAGGAGGGAGTCTAGGTAAATCGTCAAGGAACTCATTCACAATTGGAACAAACTTAAGAGTAGGGGACTCGATATCCTCAGACTTAACTCGCATAAGGTGGCAAATACAACCTTAAGAAATTAGCTTTCTAGCCCTCATGTAGGAAATAAACTTACCGTGGGTGCAACAGAATTTTCCTTCCACTCTAGGGTCGGTTCACTCGAAAATTGGAATTTGAAAACTTGAGTCCTACAATCTATAAAGGTATAACATGCATGGAGCCAATCCATACCAAGGATTACATCAAAGTCAACCACCTCCAACTCTACCAAGTTAGCCAAAGTATACCTATGATAGATGGATACTACACAATCTCCATAGACCCTCTCAGCTAGGATAGACTCACCAGTAGGAGTAGAAACAGTATAAGGCTCAAGCAAACACTCTAGAAAAATCTCTAATTTATTAGCCACATATGGAGTTACAAAAGATAAAGTGGCACCCAGGTCAAGTAGTGCATAACAATTTTAAGAAAAGACTCGGAGCATACCCGTAACAACATCTGGTGCAACTTCTTGGTCCTGTCGATGCCCCTCAAACTTTTAAAAAAATTTCAGCCATGAAATAACCCAGTCCGCAATGTGGACTAGTCGCAAATAACTCATTTTTGGCAAAACATTTCTTGAACGAGTTTTCTCGATTCTGTCAAAAAATTATGGAAAAATATAAGTTACCCTTCGCGATGCGACTTTGTCACGGATGCTCACTGTTTTACGTCTCGGAACGAAAAATTATCTTTTGACTAATTCGCTCAAAAAATCAATCGAGACCTTTTCCCCGCTCAGTTTTTCACGCAGATCACAAATCTAGCCTCGGATTCACCACCGAGTATCAGAAGACGCGTTATGTGCACCTCTCTCTTCTAGGGGTATTTTTGTAATTTTATCGGGCGTTACAACTTTGTCTAAAGGGAAGTTTATTAGTGAAGGCAAAAAGTTAAAATAACATTTCTGAGGGCCTTCGCTTTTATTATAGTATATAGAATTATTTTATTTGTTTTTTTGGAAAAGAGAAGTTATGTGAATGATAAAAACATGTAAGGATCAATTAGTCGATGCCTAAAGTTTTAATTATAGAACTACACAACATATTTTACCATATTTTCTAATAATCCCTACCATTTTAAAAAATTACAAAAATTTCGTATTTTCACTCTCTCTCTTCAACTTGTAGATACCTAGACTATTATTTTTCTCTCCTTAATTTATCCTAAATTATCTCTTAATTATTTTAATCAATATCTACATAATCTTCCTATTTTTTTAGTTGTGTAACCAATCATTAATTTCAAATTTTTTATCATTATTTTCAAACTAAACAAAAGGAAGAAATTGAAAAGGGAAGAAATCTTTTCATGATTATCTCTTTTGCTAAACCAAATAAATATTGATTGATACGTGTTTTTTTGGGCATTTTTGGTATTGATACACAACATTAGGATTATGCATTCATTTTTTGACCTAATCGTTACTTTGATTTATCATATAAAATAACTATTCAGGTATCTAAATTAAGTATAAACGTTACAATTAACAAGTATCTAATTCATTAAGTAAAAATAGGTAGTCGTTTTTGGAAGAATAAATTCACACATCAAAAGTGTTAATGTTGAAGAAATTCAAAATCAAGTCAAAATATTTTGCAAAATCAAACTAAACAATGATTGGTATGTGTTTTCTAGGCTTTTTTGGTATTGATACACAATACTAGGGTTATGCAGTCGTTTTTTTACCTAGTCGTTTTTATATTTGATACTTGAATTTATGTACTTAATTTAAGGTTTTGACACTTGAATCTGTCTATTTGATTCTTGGACAACATTTTAGATTATTTGTATTGTAGATACTTGACATAATGTACGTAAAAAGTATATTTGATACTTGAATTATAATTTTTCAGATTTGGAATCCCCCAACTGCATTTTCACAAATACCTGGTGTGCTTTCATGTATCAATATGTAAACAACATGAAATCTGTGTATCAATTCACAAAATTCATATAGAAAGACATTCACAGCAACAAATAGTATAAATTTGATACCTGAAAAAAATGTAAAAGAACCCCCACAAACAAGTAAAGAAAACGGTATCCTACATTATTTCAACAATGAAGAAATTATAAAAACTATGTTGAAGAATCAAACTTTCGGCAACAAAAGGCAAGTGGTAATGAACTTTTTTCCTTTTTCTCCTTTTTTACATTTCATTTTGGGACTTTGAGTTTCGAAGTTGAAGCTATATTCTTGATGACCTCCATCTCTTCTTGGAAATCCTCTTCAATGGATTCATCTTGATGGTGTTGGCATTGTCGCTTATTGTTTGAGAATTCATTGGAATTTTTCGCTGATCAAAATGGACAAAATCAGTTTGGGGAAAACTTTGGAACAAAGAATGAAAAGGAAATTTTGAAAAGGAAAAAAATAATTGTGTGAAAATAATTTTAAAAAAGAATGAAAATTTGAAAAGGAAAGAAATAATTGTGTTAAAATTAAGGAATCACCTTTTAATTATCAGATTTTTTTCCTTATTTAACGTAACAGATTTAAATTCATATTAAGGTATCAATGACACAGAAAAAATTGGAATTTTTAGTAATTTTTAAAAGAGTCGGGAAAACTTGAATAAACAGTATACTATTTATGAAACTTATTCTTTAAATTAATAAGATGTTAATAGTAAAGAGTAATGCGAATAGGCCAAAAATATTAAGCCCAAATTTTGCCAAGAATATCAAAAAGATCGTAATAATTTTTTCTTTTAAAATAAAGTTAAATCATTACTATTTTCTAAATTCTAAAATTAAGTGGAACGAAATTTCATTTGCTAAAAGTTAGAACTGTCATTAATTCTGGGCGGGTATCATTTAATTGGTATAATGTGAATCCTTAGCATTAAACTTTTCACCTCATTAGCGTAATGGGAATCATTTAATTCTTCCTAATTTGTTTTTTTTTCTTCCCTCATATTTTAGTTTTTATTTTTCATCAAATTTTAAAACTAATTCTATTAAGTATATAGGATAATTCTTTAAGTTAGTTTTGAATAAAGTTCAGTAGTGTTCATCTATTTTTAAATTTATCACATAATTTTTAAAATTATTATATTCAAATAAATTTATCAAACAAAAAGCCTTCAATTTTCACTAAAAAAAAAACACATAAATTTAATATTTTGTACTAAAAATATGACATTATGCTCCAAAATAAGCTAACTATTTTATCTGTTTCATTTTAGTAGGGTCGATTGACTTGAAACATTTTGTAAGTTTCATATCCAAATTATTGGAGTGTTGAGTTTCATACCTAAACTATTGGTGTTCATACTACACACTTTCTTTTATTTGTTTTTAAAAAACAATTGTTACATCACACTTCACATGGACAAAATATTCCACTATAACAAAAATAAATTAAAATATTAGTAAGAGTATTAGTCAAAGTTAAATGTTAAAGCATTCTTATCCTAAAAAAATTATAAAATATTTCTCTTATTTTAGATAAACAGAGTTGCGTGAGAAAAATATTTTAAATTTTATTCATTTTTATAATTTCTTTTTGAGATAGTAATATTTTGACTTTAATTTTTATCTAATATTAGTAGTCTATTTTATTTTTTTTTATCACGGTGAAATAATTTATCCATGTGGTCCAACAAATTTATTAAATGGTGGCTTACTTTTGTGGAACCTAGGGATTAATCTTGTTATTATTACTATATCTTTAGAATTAATAAAATTAGGCAATTGGAGAAATTCAATCATGCTAATTTATGAATAAGTACGGAGAAAGATGTTTTCCGTGAAAAATATGTTTGGTATGGAAGGAAAAAAATTACTATCTTAAAATCATTAGTACATACTTTAGAAAAACAGTATGGGAGTCGGGCGAGGTGGTGGGGATGGTGGCTAAGAGAGGTGGGATGAAAATGAGGTGTATTGGTGAGTGGACTAGACACAATCATTACAAAATGCCATTTTGCATGACTTATTTTTGTCCTAATTTCATTAAGAGTAATCAACCAAATATGAAAAAATCGGATATCCAACGAACCTTTATTTCAAATAGATAATTATAACATAAATTCTCTTTATTACATAAAGCAAACTCTTTCTTGTTTCTTTATGGATCATTGTTAATGATGTTCACACATACATTTGTCTCCAAACTTTGTGGACTGACAAAATGCTCTTATAAGTTTGTTCCCCCATGCAGCTTCACATGATTTTTGGCACGAATGTTGTTATAAATAACTATGTTGCTTTCACCTTTTACAAAATAATTTCCTTCACTAACAAAAACTATCAACAAAATCAAAGAAAAAAATCATTTTTAGATCCATTTTTCTTCTATTGATAAAGTGAAACTTAAACTTAATATTTTGTTTGGTGCCAATATATAAAAATTTGTTCCATATTCATAAGGATGGTTACACACCTTACAAAAAAACATAGAAAAATATTTGGACTAATTAATTACAAAAAAAATAAGAATTTTCTAGGAATATTAAATGGCTTTCCAATATGTTGATAATGGAATGAATATCTAGTTCCTTAAAAGTATTTTTATGGAATCAAAATCCAATTTCATCTTTAGATAAAACTATCAAAAACACCCCTGAATTTAGCGCAAGTTATTAGTCTCATCCTCAACTATTGATAGTCTAAAAAGTACCCTGTACTTGACTAACTAAACTAAAATACACTCCCGAATTATCACAAGTGTTAAAAGCACCCCTTAACCTTGCAAGAATTTAGGGTTGTATTTCACTCTTGTTACCAGATTAGGGGTGTATTTAAGTTCAAATGGTCAAGTAGAGGAGTGTCTTTATCACGCCCTGAGAGGGTACCCAAGACGTGGCCGACACCTAGATACTATTGCTAGTCTCCAAGAGAACCACTTTGCTTTATCACATCTATTCAATTCAACAACTCTACAGATTAGCGGAAGAAAAAACAAATAAATAGGCTCATCTCATCTAATGTCTCAAATAATATATAATAATAGAAGGCTAGTAGAAAGAACTAGCTCACAATCTCAACATCAACGTTCGACTATCATCTATGAAGCCTCTATCACTAATCAAATGGTGCCAATGGAAGACCCATATCTACCGAGTTCAAAATAAAAGACTAGTCTAGTCATAACTCAAAAGCATGATAAAGTAAAAGTAGTGAACCCTCTGGGTAGGGGAGGCTCATCAATCAGCTGAACATCCTGGATCTTCAACGATGCGCCTGTTGATGATCCCTAATCCCTATATCTGCATCATAAAATAGTGCAGCGCTGAGTGGCGTCAGCACGTGGAATTTATGGTATGTAATAGCTGAATAAAATAGAAATCGGTAAAATAAAATGAAACAATCATCGACTCAGAACAATCATCAAATCAAATCGTCAAATGTTAATCTATGCAAGAATCAAAAGTAGATAAGTGACCCATCAACCAATCAATCTCATCAATCAACTCAACTCAACTCAACTCAATAAACTCATCTCATCACATCTCATCTCATCTCGATTCAGAGTACTCAAGGTAGGAACTTTCTGGGAGTTTTTCTTATATGACAACAATCACTTATGAGCCAGTGAATGTACAACAGTCAAGCTAATGTGGCCACAGCCGTTCCAAGTTTTCCAGGTAGGGTACGAATCGAATCCAATAAGGGAAATAACAATCAACTAAGTCATATATTACTTTTAGGGACTTCTAATCAAGAGGGAACCACAATATGGTATGATGGTTCTAATCCTTACCTATGTTTGGTGACATAGTTTGACGAGTACGAGTCGGGATAACTCTTACTCCATCGGTGCTCGATACTCCTCCCATGACACAATTCTTATAAGACAATCAATCCAATCCAATCATAGGACTTTCAACCCTATCATCAATCTATCTCATAGGGGCTTTAATCATTTCATCAATCAATCTCATATGGGCTTTAATCCTTTCATCAATCAATCTCATAGGGGCTTTAACCCTCCCTTCAAGAATATTTCAATCAATGACTCAGGATTTAGAACCAACGTAAAGGAATAATTGAATAGATAAATCGGTGGAGTTCATTTATGGAGACTCACAGGACTATCAAGTTCTATCAACTCATCATCATTCTCTCATCACCATCACAATCACATCACAATCGACATTCTCACATCAAGGCTCTAGACTTAATCCTTAAGTTCATTCGTGTATGCTTTCAAAATAGTCATGTAGGGTTACGCAATATCTCATAGAAATATTCAATTCAAGAAAACAAGTTTATGATGATCATCAACATAGAAAAATACATGAGGTTAATAAGATTTTCAATAAAAACCATCATGAATTATGCATGTATACTCAATAGACTTTCAACTCATCTATGACCATCTATGGGGCACTAGAGAGGACAATCTCGTGCTTTTAGGTTAGCCTTACATACCTGGGATGAAGCTATCAACAAGCACCTTCATGAATTCCTCTTGAATTCCTCAATCTCAAGCTCTTCTCCTCTTTCTCAAATTCCTAGTCTTTTCCAATTGTTATAAAAGGACATAGAATGGGGGTTTTAGATCCTTTTAACGTCAAAATGACCAAATTAGATCGTGTATTGAGTTTAAGAGGGGTTGGGAATTGACCAAAATGACCCTCACAAAATTTAGAAGTTTTTTTAGTCTCGGAATAGCCCAGTCCATGACGTGGAATGGTCGTGCACAGGATACTTTCTCCAAAAGGTTTCTGAATGAGTTTTCCAGATCCCATCGAAAAGTTTTGAAAAAAAGTAAGTGTAGGTCCACTATAAAGGAGCGACGCGGCTCCGTTGCGCACCGATACCATTTCAATTTCCGGATCGAAAAATTATCTTTTGATCTGGTCGCTCTAAACATCGTCTGAGACCATTTTCCCACCCAATATTTTGTGTTGATCACAAATCTTGCATCAGATTTGCCATACGAGCATTAGAAGATACGATATGCACATTCCTCTCCTATGGGGGTATTTTGATAATTTTACTAGGTGTTACATCATCTCCCCCTTGGTATCATTATCTCTCGAATGATGAGTAAAGGGGGATATAAAGGCACAAATAGACTCAAGACTCATCTCAACATTCAACTCAACAAATCAAACTCTCGACTTCTAATCAGTCTCAATCTATTCTATTCAGACTCAGGAATAGACAATCAACTAAAGAATAGATCAATTAATTTAGTCAAGGGCAAGAAATTTATCTTCAACGTTCTCATCATATGGCACAAATAGCTTTGAATATTTGGCCTTTATCTCTTCCTCAGCATCCCATGTGGCTTCCTCAATGAATTGATTTCTCCATAGGACTTTGACCGAGGCTATCTCTTTGTTTCTCAACCTATGATTTTGATGATCAAGGATTTGGACTGGAACCTCTTCGTAAGACAACCTATCCTTCACTTCAATTCTATCAATAGGGATAACCAAGGTAGGATCTCCCAAGAACTTCTTCAACATCGACACATGGAATATCAGATGAATTCCATCTAACTCAGAAGGTAATTCTAACTCATAAGCAACCTTCCCAATCCTTTTCACAATTTGATATGGTCCCACATAACGTGGACTCAACTTTCCTTTCTTTCTAAATCTCATAACACCCTTCATACATGACACTTTCAAGTACACCCAATCATTCACCTCGAACTCTAAGCCTCTTCTCCTCATGTCAGTATAAGATTTCTAGCGACTTTGGGCAGTCTTCAATCTCTCTATAATGACTTTAATCGTCCCCATCGATTGGTGGAAAAGATCAGGCCCAATCAATTCCTCTTCTCCAACCTCAAATTACCAAATTGGTGATCTATATCTCCTTCCACACAAGGCTCCATAGGGAGCAATTTGAATGTTTGCATGATAACTATTGTTATATGCAAATTCAATCAATGGTAGGTGCTCATCCTAATTTCCCTTTAGATCAAGAACAAAAGCTCTCAACATATCCTCTAATGTATGAATTGTGTGCTCTACCTAACCATGTCTGTGGATGAAAGGTTGTACTCAGGTTCACTTTTGTACCCAATCCTTTCTGGAATGATCTCCAAAGTTGTTGACGTAATTCCAACAATTTCCTGAGAGTTAACCATCAAATCAGCCATGTTGACCTTGTGATTTTTGTTTTCACAACTGAGCAGCATGTTGAGACGAGCATAAGGAATCTCCTTTTAGGTAGACTAAGTCTTCTTAAACCTTAGACTGAGTTGAAATGAGTAGATGTTTGAGCAGAGATGTGTGGATGTATTGTATATAGGCTGGTTTTATTAAGTATGTTATATGTATGACGATGTGAGAATTTTGTTACTCTATTATGTACTATATTAGTTGTAGCTATTGTATTAGCTGAGATTGGTTCTATTATACTCTGGAAAGGTATGGCAACAGTTGGATATGGGCTGATGCATGATATAGGTATGTACTCTGGCTTAACTCTTATGTGTATGTGAGTGTAGCATGGTGCTAAAGAAATATGGCAGTTGTGAGATTGGTTGCTAACTATGCTTTGTGCTGAGGACTTGTGCTAGTATATAAATGATTCTGATAGCCCTGATTATTTTGGATACCTATGGTACAAGTGTGACTTCTATGTTTATTCTAAGTACTTGTGACTGGCCGGCTGTGATATACTTATCTCTTGTTAGGTATGGTTATGTACTATTTCTGCGACATATATGTCTATATATTTTGCTGGCAGCCATTATACACTTGCTAAACTTACTTGTTACTGGGAACCATGCTATATTCTGTGCAATATTGTTGTCTGTACTTATGACTGGGTTTCATGACTCTTGATATAATATACAACGTTGCTACATCTTTGGTGAGATAGAGATAGGGATTTGAGTCTGATAAAGAGATACATACTTTGTCCCATATGATTCATTACAGTCTGAATGAGTTAGTCCTTGGGACTACTATCTATTTAGAGATCGTCATATTATTAGTGAGCTAGCACATAGTTTCCTGGATGAGTTGTCTCTTTTATCATCCGGACTGTCGTGTGATTCAAGAGGAGTGAGAAACATTTAATTATCTATTCTCTATGGTCTTTAGGTCAGGCTTAAGCCTATGCTTCCCTAGAGTTTCTACGTATAGAGCCATACAGTTACATATACCTTAAAGGGTTAGGTGTGACAACCTGACATAGTATACATTATATAATCGGGTGACCACCATCACGATTAGGGGAATTTTTTCTCCCGTAGAGGATTCATCCTACTGCTATATATGTAGGCATCAGGTTTGAGATTCAAGTTCTGTGTTCCCTCCTTCTATAGGAATTGGGTTGGTTGAATTACTTGTTGCGTAGGGGATTTTGGGTTCCATGTGTCAGCTGGCTTATTTATTGTTGTCCTGGCTACTTATTATGGTTATCAACTGGAATTATGATCATTTTTTAGATGCATGTGATAATGGTTTCTGTTTGCTTCCTATAAGCCTTACCCTAGGCTTAAGCCAGTGCTATCCTAGGGTTACATTACTTGGATACTATATGATGACAAATATATACGTTTGAATTTAGAGGTTCAGATCCGGATAGACTAGTTAAGCGGATGAATTTTCCTATTGTTCAAGTCTTGAATAACGTATCATGTGGTTTGAGTCTCAGGTGGCCTTTCTTATGAGTCCGAGTCCTGGATGATATTTCTGAGGTCCGAGTACCAGTTGATTGTTCTTGGGTCATAGACCCAGTTGATTGTTATCCACTGGCCCTGGTTGACTTATGATTTTCTTTCGTCGGCAGAAGGCCAGTCCAAGAAGAAGGTTGGAGGCCTCAAATGTTAGTTAGGGGTTGGAGGCACCACGTGATACTATCTTCTATATTGGTTGAGACTTCATACTCTCTATTATTGATCTCTGTATCCCTAAAGCTATACACACCTGGTTGTGCGTGGATGTACCTTCTGGGCTTATGGGGTCCAAGTTAGCATACAACCATAGACACTAGTGCTTTATACTCACATACAACATAGTGCCTCGACTGTGTGACAATGTGATATGGTGCCGCTTGGGTTTCATCAGTTAGGTTCATGTACACTGCTTTGTTCTGCTTAGTTAGATCCTTCTTATCCTACTTTGTTGTTCCACATATAGTATTACAGAATTGGGTGCCACGTTTTGGAAAGATCTATCTATCCATCTATCTATCTATCTATCTATATATATATATATATATATATATATATATATATATATATATATTTTCACTACCAGTTAGGCCCTTCTAATGCCATAGATATAGTTGAGTGAACATTTGATTCTCTGGGATAGGCAGTTGGTATTATTGTACATTAATTGGACTACTCAATTTGGGTTCCATGATCTCCAGACATGCTTATCCCTTGATCTGGATTTAGAAACCTAACTCTACCATGTCGCATTGCATTTGTTCTTGTCGTGTTTATTGTATTTTAATAAATCCATCGATGATGCCTAATAGGTGCCTATTAACTATTACTTTTCTGCTCCCATGGTGCAGGTCCAGATACTAGTCGCAGTTGCTGAGTTGGGGGCTCGTAGGCATTTTAGGAGACTTGAGGGAGCATCAACAACTCTGAACATTTTGTAGTCTCCTTCTATTTTGGTGACCATTTATAGTATTCAGATGTTGGCCTTGTACACTTTAGTTTGGCTTGTATATGTAGGAGTTTTCCTGGCTATATATATTATTACTCATATATATATATATGAGTTTGTTCTTGGGCCTATAGTAGCTCTGTGCAGATGGCTTTCATGTCCCGGGTAGGTTGTGCTTGTGTTATGTGTATATTGCTAGTGTTTCCTTGTTTAGTGATTCAAGATAGGTACTTTAGTTTTGGTTGGCTTGCCTGTAGGTGGGATCTAACAAGGGCCATCATGACCTAAAAAGTCGGGTCGTGACAACATTAAAATAAAACATTTTTATCCTATGTGAGGCAACCCCCAACTAAAATGGCATTTTGTTCTCACCGTGCAAGCAATGAAGTCAAATGGAGGGTACAGGGGACTCGTTAACAATCCTCAGCCCAAACTAGAATTGGTTGGAACCATGAGGACCATGTTATCCTCATCATCATCATTATGATCATCTCTTGGTTTACAAAACTCTTGGAGTGTATTCATCATCTTGGTCAAGAATTTACTATTCTTCCGCTCATACTGCCTTTCCTTTTGGTGTCTGCTCAACTCTAGACAACCTATCTCTGATACTCAGCTGATCCTACACAATAATGGATAAGATGGAAGATATAGCTAAAGCTTAAAAGGATCTCTCTCCTGGGCCAGTGGGCAACCTCTGTGCGGGCTCTCTAATATGTGAATTAACGCCCTTAACTTGGATGGAGATACATATGAGTGCCAGGGGTCCACCTCATAGCGGCCCCATAAATGAAGAAGCACCCACAGAGACAGGGCCAAATGAAGTACCCTCCTTGGTAAAACTCCAAAAAGTTGGGTGGTTCACATTGATTTTCCACTTCTTCATCACATGCCCTACCCATTCTTCTTCAAAGAATGAATAAATTTTGGAGGCCCTTCCATTTGTCCATCTCCTTTGGTTCTACCTAGCCTCCCGACACAAGTATTTGAAGAGTGAAAGTAGAGACTTTTATTTCCCTCTATAACTCTCTCTAAATTTTCTGAACTATAATCTTGCCTACATCAATCTCGAGCTCCTCCATAATTGCACAAATGATAAGGCTTGATCAAGATATACATCAGTCTCATTCCTAGAAGGAATGAATCTATTGTAAATTATGGAAAGCCATGATTTAACTTCCACTATAAACTGTGATGACTTTATCCTCTTGTTGGAAATGATCCACTATGACTTGTGGCCATCATGCAAATGTCTCACGAACCAATCGTGGTCTTCTTTCCTCACCATTTGCTTGTTCACTTCATTGTCAGGATTGCACAGACCCTAATAAGTATTAATCAAAGGTGGATCAAACCAAACGTTCCTTGCACAAACCATGATAACCATATTCTCCCCTAAGGTTTTGGTGGAACTAGCATAGAATTCCCGGGCCACAAATAATTAGCCATAATAGGGTCTGTCGCAAAACACACACACCAACTTGATTGCAAACGCCTACAAAAATCGAGAATGAAGGTTTCCAAGTTCTCAAGATTGATGCCTCTTTATATTGATTGCCTATCTTGATGAAATAGGAACCTAAAAATTATCAAACATGTTAATCAAGAATATAGGCACCTAAAACAATATATCAGCATCACATTAGACCAAATAAATGGGGAAAATGAAATCAGAGCAATATGTGGGAACTTAATTTTGAGGTAATGAACTACCAGTCAAGTTGTTCGTCGCGTTAATTGCAGCATTGACCATCGCGATCAGGATGAACAACGTAGGTCAAACACTATTTTGTTCTTCGCAATCATGATACCCTTGTTCTTCGCGATTGAATGATATACCAACAAAATTTAAATCTGGCATTTTGAAAAACAACTTGAAGGCGCAATCTTTTAGCACAAGATTTAGTAAATTTTAATCACCCTTTCACCACAACATTAAGCAACAACCCAAGAAACAACAATATTACCAACGGAGTTAAGAAATATGACAATTTTTCAACACTTTAAACCAAAGTTATAGGCAAGAATCAGGCCCTTATTCAACAGATCAGGCACTTTAAAGAGAAAACAAGAGAGGAGAAATCAATGACATACCTTGAGGAGAGCGAGGATTGTGATTTAAAGGAGTATGAAGCGACTAGAATTATAAATATTAGTGCAATTTTGAGAGAATTTGGTTGAGGGGGAATAGGAGATGTTTAGGGAAATGAATGAATTATTAGTATAATGGACCTCCGACACATCTTGATTGCAACATGCAACTTCACGATTGCGACTTCCCCTCTTTTTAGTCTTTGTGATCACAAATGGAACCATACAATCGCGATGAGTAATTAATTAAAGCGCTATGATCATGACCAACTATTCATTGTGATGAACAACTTGGCGCCGGAACTAGTAAACTTGGTATAAAATTTGGCAATAGTTGTATATATTTGGCGAAACGCCGAATACAATGGGCGATCCCTGAGCATAAAGACAGTCCTTAAACTCCACAAAGTGTCCCAAACTTATTTTTGAAGGTTGTATCACCCCAAGCTTCAACTCAACTCAAACTTCCAAGCTTGTACAGATCACTACCAAAGACTAAAAATTGTGAGGATTAGCAAAAATCAAAATAAAAAAATCTAATCTAAAAATTAACAAACTCCAAAGTAAACGAGAATGTGAAAATTTTTAAACAATGATGGGTTGCCTCCAAAGCATGCAATTTAGTGTCCTGGCGTGACACCAGATTCACCATCCTTTTGTGTTTCCATTTCAAGGCTACATATATCCTCCCAAGCATCAAATCAAGCATCCTGTGAGATGCATGGGGATGATGTGAGGCTGTAAAAAATTTCACTCGGTCTCTCCACTTTGAAGACTTTAGTTTTCTACTCAATTTCACTTCATTTTTCCTTTTGGGCACATTGAGCACGAGTAAGAGTATCAAGAGGCATTTTGCTTATTGAATTTCAAAACTCTTGGCCTTCAAGAAAATGGCACTTTCACATCTAAATGAACCAAGGTTTCCATAAATGATATTTCTGGATTTTTCTTGTAATCTTAGCATCATTTACTTCATTTTAGTATCTTGGATGATAACTAGCTTAGATGTCATGCACTCACCCAAGATTTCTTTTATATTTAGAACCACCCTTTCTTCTTGAGGTCCCAACACCAACTCATGATTTATGGCTAGTTCATGAGGAGACTTAAGGACCACATTCTTCTACTCATATTGGCCCTCAAAATAGCAATTTCAAACTCAAGTTGGACTATCTCATGAAACTGAGCTAGGCGCAAATTTATGAACTCATCCCTTATATGGAACAATATGTCTGTTAGCGCTTTCTCGTAAACTTTTGGCACAAGTACATGAGCCAATCTTGACTCGCTACACCCATCTCACCATACATGTCTTCAACAAAATTTTGCCCAACATGAGGTCCTCTACAATATGGATAAGGGAATAAACCAAGGGCTCATTAATCACCGATTACGTCTAAATTACACCTCCCAATTGAAACACAAGCGATCGTTGTCAAATATAAATCTAACAATGGTTAAGGTTGGTCCTAAGAGGAATATGGTCTAAACATAGAATAGTCAATGAAATGCAATTATTGATCTTCTTATTTCAACAGGGGGAGTTTATGACTCAATAAAACAATAAATAAAACCTATACTAATTTCAAATAAGATACAACCATTACAAAACCTGTGAGAGAATGTGACTAGGATATTGTGTTCCTCATGAATTTCTAATGCAGTATAACCTCATAATTTTAACCTTTACTAGTGCTTAATGTTCACCTAACTTCGTTTGCCACCAAATAGATGAATTTTACCATGCAACTTGGGTTATCTATGGGTGTATGCATTACTAACCCTTACTTTGGTTACAGATTTAGCTATCCCTTGGGCCATTTAAGCTAATTGGATGAGTGTAATCACATCAAATCTCTATTATTTATCATTTTCCCGTTCATTATTCCTTGGGCTGGTGAGTAAGAATAATGCTAGTTCTAACATTGCCCACCATTAAAACACAATCAAAATGAAGAGATTAAAAATACATCCATGCACACTTTCTAAGGATTACGAATTATTTGATTTTTACATTGTTAGTTCTTCATGGTTCCCACAACCCTCATTGTAGATTTAACTATTCATGTTTGTTATATTACATTTGATCATGATTTATGTTTTCATAATGAAGAGCTTAATGAAAAATTAAAGAATGAAAATCCAAAATCTTTACTTGATACAATCCAAAAGTATGAACGAAGTGTTTTGTCTATGTACTCAAAGCATCAAACTAACAAATTGCAAAATAGCACAAATAACCTCGTCCAAAAATAACTAATAACCCTATACATAGAATTTGGATGCAAAATCTTAATCAAATAAGAAAACCTCATTCGGGCGGAACCACGATCCAATGTACGGGCCATAGTGGTTACGACTTGTGGTCTGGAATCATAGACTGTCTTCTCAGAACTTAGGGCCTTTTTCACGAACCTCCATGCATAACTCGTAATTTGGACTATGGGTTGTGGTCTTCATCGCAGACTGGATGTCTAACGTTTTTGCTCTTTGTTCCATGACATGGTCTATGGATCGAGGACTGTGACTCCAACTGTTCTTTGTAATTTCAACCTGTGTACTTTCAAGTCTCTCTATGTCTCAACCAAAAGCACCATCTATGGCTCGTGGATTAAATTATGGACCAATGAATAGGATCATATAAGGTCACTTTACAGCAAAACTGCAACTTTCTCAAAAACATCTCGTGCCCTGTAATTTTGTAAAAAACAACATAAAACAAAAATTAAATCCACTATACGCTAGAGAGCACACAAAAATTCAAGTTTAAAGTATCAAAAGTATTGTATTTCGACGACATATCAACATCCTCAACTTAAAATTGTTGCTTGTCCTCAAGTGACAAACTCAATCTAATATAAGTGGCAATAGTAGTCATACAGACACCAATCACATGGAACTTATCAAGTCTTAGTCAATAACAGATACCCTCATCAACTCTCAGTGCACAAAAAAGATATTTATCAAGTAAATACATGTGGATCATGGCAGGATAGGACAATTTTAATGGGTAAGGCAATGTAAATAATCAACAATCACCAAAATAATCTAGAATCAATAATATTATTCAAGTATCTTCACAAACAAAGAAGTTCCTTATCTCACACTTCAATATTATTTTATTCGACTCTAGGGACTAGGTAAACACACTCACTCTCACAATAGAAATTTGAACATTGCATAAAATACCATAGGCTTTCCCTTATATTCTAAAACGTGACAATCGACTAGTTGAGCTACAATCACTATAGAAATTTCTCGGCTTGTAACATAGGCTCGAGCGGCAGGTGTGGTATATTTGGGACATACTGACTATTTACCCTCCGTGACATTCCGTTGTTTGAGCTTATCCTATCCAGCCTTGATACTTTCGACTTATTTTTTCCTTTTTTGTAAATCTCAAATCTTCTAGGTATGTTATTATGCATTTGACACTTGTTGGTCTTTTATTTTTCTCTCTTTTGTATTTTTGTCTCTCTATTTTTATATTTATTCATTTTTCATCTCACACTCATTTCATGCTTTTCCCTTATTGTTGTGCTACTTTGTTTCTCATTTCCCATTGTTTTTGTATGTCTTTTTCAATATCCACCCTCAACTTCGCCTTTTAGCCTGAGTTGAAGTGCACAATGTCCTTTCAATGAACCAGGGCTGCCTATGATAGCCACTCTCAACTTAGGAATTTTACCTAAGTCAAAGTACTAAATGTTCAAGGAGGGACCAGAGCCAAAGTCAAGATTACATGGACAGTGGGGAAGGTGAATTGGGTACAAGCAAGGCTCAAATATATTGATCAAGGGATTACATAATGCATTTGATTAGTTATTTAGGTTATGTGGACTAAATTTAAACATGGCCTATGATCCTTTCTTAACCAGCTAACATACAGTCTAAGTTTAGATTAATGGGTCAAGTTTTGAAATGACACATAGTATAAGAATAATGCAATCAACTCACACTCACTTGGCACTAACTAACACACTTAATTCAGATATCTAGTTCATGCTTTTTAGTTCATATTAGTCATCCTATCAACATTACTAATCTTATACAAAGATCCAACGTAATTAATATAAAAAACGTTCTAACATCACATCAATTAAAAACAAAGGGGTATCATTTTTCAATTCAAATCAGTACATGCCAGCCATAGATATCAATACAATATGCTACTATTACTATTTACACATCCTAAACATGTTGGTTCAATAGAAAATAAGTGTCCTTCGGGAAAGAAAATGGGCAAGAAAACTCCGCGGACTCAAAATATAAGTAGATATAGGCCTTGGCTACTCAAACTTCACCAACACTTATAATTAGCCTTACCCCATAAAAAAAGATTCTCCGTTATTCTCAATGCACTAAAATAAATATAAAAGTATAGATAGGGGACGAAAATAAAACTTGTGGTGCCTATGAGCTGGTGCTATTCTTTGTCCGACCATCCTCTAACTCATAAGTGGTCTTTTCTATCGCAGCTGCAGATGAAAAAGGCCCAGCAACCTTCGCACGCTCGCTCTCGTGCTCCAATCTCATCTGCTCATCCACGATCGACGCATATTTGGTGGCCTCATTCTACTGACACTCTCTCTTATGACCGCATCTCAATGTAGTGTGAGAGTCATCATAAGGAAAATGTGGTCTCTTCCCGGAGACCAAAGCAAAAGGCTCATCTACGAACAATTCTAGCACCGAGAGAGTGGTGGTAAGAATAGTGATTGTAACCAGTGCTGAAGTTGGTGCTGCTCTAATCTCTTGTCAGAGCTGGTAGATCTCTTCTCTGACCATGGAGAGATCCGAAGTCTGTGAAGTCCTAAGGCGATCCAATAGGTACCTCTCGGATACATCTACCTGGCTATATATCAATCTGACCTCCTAATCCAATGCAGCCTGGTAGCGCTTGATCATATGCTCCTCTGACTCTATGATGGCCTTGCATACCCAAGGCTTAAGGTGCTACACTAATTAAGCCAACTGTGACTCAATCTGACTCTGGCGTTGTAACAAAGCATGTATGGACTGGGCGGATATGTAATCCATACACATGGGATGTGGATGCAACAGTAAAGCCTCTGGCACTGTAGTAGAAGCAAAAGTAGTGCCTATCTCAGCATCCTTTGTATTTGGTGGGGCCCTCTCAGACTATGCAGTTGGTGGTGCATCCTAGGGAGCTAGCCGCCTGGCAAACATCTCTAGAAGTTTGACAATGCTCAGTGGTGCCCCCGGGGTGCAATTGAATTTTTATTGGCTTTTATCAGGCTGGCGTCCTAAGTCTTTTACATGTCTATGAGAAGGTCAACATTGGGAATACTCTCTGCCCCTACATCTATACATAGACTATGAATCACGTAGGGGAAGGGAATAGTAGTTGACCTCATGAATGCCCGCTCGTGTATCTTCTCGACAATACAATGAGCGAAGCCTATCTTATAACCAACCATGATGTTGGCTACCAACACAGCATGGTCCAGTGTAAGGGTATTATCTGCCTGTGCCATTTAAATGTATGAATGGCCACGACCCATGAGAATTAGGCCATAAAACTAAGAAAGGTCTTAATAATAGGCTTGGTACCAGATACCCAATCTATATCTGTTCCTTGCTCAACAATGTAACCAGCTACCCAGTGAAGTAATTTAGATCTCTAGGCTAGGTGTTGTATGACAATAAAATATCGGGCCACTCTTAGCCTGTAATCAAACTCAGCAGTGGAGATTGGTGGCTTGTAGTCTGGCCCAAATAATAAGTGTCAAACTATGGTCTCTAATATATTTATAGGTACGTGACGTACCAAATTTCGAGTAAGGGATAGCTGGCTATCAGCATAGACTTTTTTGGGATTTCTTTTATGACAGTGTCAGAATAAGAAGCATAGAACTCTCAAACCAAGGCCTGGAAATATTTTCCCGATCGTGCAACTATCTAATCTGGGTGGTACTCGAATAATAAATTTTGAATGAGAGGAACAATGTCAAGCCAAGAAGTCAATATTTAGGGATCCTAAATAAAAGCCCTCGTGTTATAGTCTCGATCGTCCTACCTGATGTCCTCACAATGAATCTCACACATGCCCTAAACACACCAATAACGACCGCATTAACTTTTACGGCCATCATACCTGCTTATTAATACTAGTGAGTCCAAATAATGAAATCAAAAACAAATATTTACAAAAGATTTTAACTATCATTGAAATTATGAAAGGATATTTACAAGCCATGGATGGAACTAAAGTCCGTAAAAACCAGTCATGAAATAGGGTAATAGTAAAATAGGCTACTAGAGCTACAACCTTAGTTCCTATTTATGGCCCGTAGATGAAACTACGGATCATAGAATAAGGTCATGGTGGCAGGGTCCTTAGATAACCTGCAAAAGTTCAAGCTACGACCCTAGTTTAGGACTCATTGCTCAAACTATAAGTTGTACACAGGTTCATCTTGTTGACTTTAAGATTTTAAAGTCATTAAAATCACATCTACAAAGGAAAATTATGGTCTGTAGATTGAACTATGGGCTGTAAAAGACCTTCATGATTTTGGGATTTCAGTTCTTGAAAATCCTTAGTTAAAACTTACATGTACTTTTACAATTTTGCCCAATACCTCAACTCTGACAACAAACATAGCGGACATTCACCAACTCTATCCTATAATTTTCAACCATTTTGACTTATTACACAGTACCACTTAAGCCCAAAATTATGCCAACTCAATACAAACACACAACACATATATCCTAAAACCCATTTGCTAATTTTTCAGTCCAAATAGCAACAAAACTAAAATCTAAATTCATAAATTTCCAGTCCAATCCACTCTCACATGGTGTATATATATAACACTACTGCTAACTTCAACAAATATTTTCAACCCAAACATTTATCCATAAATTTCAATAATCTTAAAAAATACTTAGTCTAGCAAATCAAAATTGATTCCGACAAGCCTTCTAAATTGGTTAACCATGAATTTTCCAAAAACTATTTTCAATCAAGGGCTAATGCATAGTGATACTCATCAATAAATATGCTAATTATTTGCAAAAGTTACCCAACTTGGTGAACAATAGTAAAGTACACGTACAGTGAAATTTTATAGGGAACAGATTAGGAAGAAGGAGAGGACTAAAACTTGAGAATTAGCCTTGCTTTGTCGGAAAGGTGACTGAAACAACGATTGTTGCTGAAACATTTATCAAAAATGGAGAGTAGGGATCAGATTTTGGTTAGAGTCAGGAAAGGTGATGGGATGGTTTTGGAAAAGTGAAAAGGGTAAAATTTATTTTACCCCTTTTTATTTCACTAAAATGGGTAGGGTAAAAATTGATGGTGCCCTTCTACAAAAGCCCAATTACAGGCTTAAAATACTTTTATAGCTCGTAGTTATGGCTATGTAGATAGATCTTGCCATCTTTTAGGACCTAGACAAGGCATCTATGAAGCCTATCCACTAGTCGTAGTTTATATTACGACTCGTATATTGGTTTTGTAAAAGCCTCTGACACTTAGCAAAATTATAAAAACTTACCTGGGATCTACAAACTCCATTTATGCCCATAAAAGTTTTCACGGAACGTAAAGTTAATTCATAGATTTTCCTATTGAAAATTTTTGCTCACTAGATTTGGGTCCATGGGTAGTGACTACGAGTCATGGTTTGATCCATGGCTCGTACACTGACCAATAAAATCTCACTTTTCTCAATTTTTGGACTTGTATAATTTTTTACCTGATCCTATATAGTCTCACAAAAATAAATGGTTACCCTATAACTTTCCTGACCATAAGTAGAAAATTACAAACAAACTTGGAAAAACTAAGCTAACTAACTAGTCCAAGACAGAAATGAAACACAATTACAATAAAATAAAACTAAATCTTGAGTAGTAGAGCCTAATTTAATGTTGCGGCATGACATAGGCTACTTTGTTACTCAAACTTCCCCAAGTCCTCAAATCTCAATTGTCGTCATCTTTTTAGTGTTCTCGATATATGGTTTGATCCTTTGGCTATTAAATTAGATGGTGAACTATCACATGCTTCTAACTCAACAACTTCACAGTTGAAAATATGTGTAGCTTTATAAGGTGCCAACCACTTTGACTTGAGTTTTCCAAGAAACAACTACAATCTGGAGCTGAACAATAGAACAAAATCTCTTAGTGTGAACTTGTGGTGCTCAATTCATTGACCATGGTCTTCATTATGTGCTTGTATAATGTTGAACTTTCATATTCCCTCAAGAAAAACTCATTAAATTCGTTGAGTTGGTTCAACCTTAAATTAAAGTATCATTCCAATCTAAATTCAACTTCTTGAGTGCACAAATCGTTTTGTATTCAAGCTCTATAGGTAAGAGGAAAGATTTTCCAAAGAGAAGTTGGTAAGGATACATACCTATGAAAGTCTTGAATACATTCCAATATGCCCACAATGCATCATCCAGCTTTCGCTACCAGTCCATCCAGTTTGCATCTATGCTCTTTGATATAGTATGCTTAATCTCCCAATATTGATACCTCAACTTGCCCATTTGATAAATACGAGAGTCTTGAATGCAATCTAGTGTGCCCATAATGCCTCTCGTGAATCCCTTCAACACTTGGAAAATTTACAAATCTGTAGCCTTATCCACAAGCTTGATCTATGGCTCATGGATTGAAACATGGGCCGTAAACTTGGCTCGTGAAATGGCTCTGGCCCATTCCAGTCGCACGTTTTCTGCACTTTCTAGACTTCCAACTTGAGAGTCCTTACAATATCTCCCCCTTAGTAACATTCATCCTTGAATGTACTTAAAGATAGGCTCTAAGGTGATAAATATTATCTACAACCCAATATACATGTAAAAATGCAATCTAAACATCCTTTCATGAAACTTTCAAAATTCATGCTTAAAACGTGCCTCAAAATAGTCCATAATCATGTAAATATGTGCATGCATCATACAAGAACTAAAATGCAAGAGATTAAAGATTTTGAGAAAGAATAACTTAATACCTTAGGCTTGGGTAGAGTAGAAAAGATAAGGATAAAACTTTCTCATGTCCACTTCCGCTTCCTATGTTGCACCTTTAACTTGTTGATTCTTCCAAAGTACTTAAACGGATGCAACATCCTTATTTTTTAGTCTCTTCACTTACTGATCTAGAATTTCAATCGGTACCACTTCATAAGTCAAATTTTCTTGAATGCTCACATCTTCCAATGGGACTATAGAATTTGGATCACCAATGAATTTCCTTAGCATTGACATATGAAAAATCGATGAATCATGTTCATTCCCATAGGCAATTCCAACTCATATGCCACCTTGCCAGCTCTTCTGTAACCTTGTAAGGCCCTACATATCAAGGGATTAATTCTCCTTTTGGCCAAAATGGATCATACCTTACATGGTGGAAAGCCTCAAAAGGACCCAATCAATGATATTGAACTCAAGGTCCCTTCTCCTCATATCGAAGTAAGACCTCTGTCGACTTTGAGCCATTTTCAGTTTCTCCCTTATAAGTATCATTTTTTCCGTTGCATCCATGATAAGGTCTTTCCCTAGCAAGGCTATCTCACCAACTTCAAACCACACGATAGGGATCTACAGCGTCTACCATATTGAGCTTCCAAAGGTGCCATCTCAATATTTGAATGGAAACTATTATAGGTAGATTCATTGAGAGGTAAGTGATCATACTAACTTCCCTTGAACTCTAATACACAAGCTCTCAACATATCCTCCAACATTAAAATTTTTCTTTCGGCTTTCCCATAGGTTTGAGGATGAAAAGCCAATGCTCAACTTCACCTTAATACCAAGACCCCTTTGAAAATATTTCCAAAAATGAAAAGTAAATTCCGCTCCACGATCCAATATGATGGAAACAGAATCTCATGCAACCTCACCAATTACCAAATGTATAATTAAGAACAGTCTTCGACACTAAATTATTTTGACCGGTATGAAATGAGTTGACTGTCATTCAATCCACTACTACCGATATGGAGTCAAAGTTCTTCTTGGTCATAGCAATCCCACTACAAAATCCACATTAATCTCTTCCCACTTTTTATACAATTATTAACTGATAGGCCACCTGACCTTTGATGTTAAAACTTGACTTGATGGTAATTGGAGCATTCGGATGCAAACTTTACAATGTCCCTCCATTTTGTTCCACCAATAAACTTCTCTCAAATCTCTATACATCTTTGTAGAACTAGGATGAATGGAATTGGAGGAATTGTGAGCTTCTTGCAATATCAACCTCTTTAATTCTATATCATTCGGTACACAAAATCTTCCTTGATAACGAAGTACCCCATCTCCCCCTTGTGAGAAGACCTTTATTTTTCCTTCTTTCACCAAGATTTTCAATTCAACCAAGGAGGGATCAATATTTTTCTTGGAATTAACATCCTCGATCACTAAAGACTTGGAGCCATGTAGTACCATCATACCACCACTACCAAAATTATTTTACTTCTCTAGCCAACCGATGGACTTTCGAACTATCTTTTCCCACCATCTTCTAAGTGAGACATACTACCCATAGAGACCCTACTAAGTGCATTAGCAACCACATTAGCTTTGCCCGAGTGATGCTTCACACTCATATCGTAGTCCTTGAGAAGCTCTAACTACCTTCATTGTCTCAAGTTGAGGTCACTTTGAATGAATACATATTGAAGGCTTTTGGGATCGGTGGAAACATCCACATAAACACCATATAAGTAGTGGTGCCAAATTTTTAATGCAAACACCACGACTGCAAGTTCAAGATCATGAGTTGGGTGGTTCTTCTCATTTACCTTCAATTGCCTTGAGGCATAGGCAATTACCTTACCATGTTGCATTAACACACAACCCAACCCAATTCTTGAGACACCATAGTAAACAACAAACACATTGGTTTTCTTTGGCAAAGTCAAATTTGGAGTCAAAGTCAACCGATCCTTCAAAGTTTGAAAACATTTCTCACACTCATTTGTCTATACGAACTTCACCTTCTTTTGGGTCAACTTAGTCAATGCAGACGAAATGGGGGAGAAACCTTCAACAAATCTTTTATAATACTTAGCTAGTCCCAAAAATTCTTATTATTCGTAGGAGTCCATGGTCGTGGCCAATTTCTCATCGCCTCCATCTTTTTAGGATGAACCTTGATCTAATCAACAAATACGACATGGCTAAGGAACGCAACCTCTTTATACCAAAATTCACACTTGTCTAATTTTGCAAATAGTCTCCATTCCCTTAACATTCATAACACTACCCTTAATTTCTCCATATGTTCTCCCTCACTCCAAGAGTAGATTAAGATATCATCAATGTAAACCATAATGAACATATGAAGGTGGGGCTTCAACACCCTATTCATAAGATCCATGAAGATTGTCAGTGCATTAGTTAGGCCAAAAGACATCACTACAAATTTGAAATGCTCATACCTAGTTAGGAAAGCCATTTTGGGAATGTCACTCTCCCTCACCCTTTTCTAGTAGTATTTATTCAGACTGCAAATCAATCTTAGAAAAAGACTTGGCTCCTTGTAATTGATCAAATAAGTCATCTACTCTTGGGAGTGGATATTTTTTCCTAATGGTGACCTTGTAGAGTTGTCGGTAGTCTATACACATATAGACTGAACCATTTTTCTTTCTCACACATAATACCAGGCACCCCTTGAAGACCTACTAGGTCTAATAAAATCTTTTTCAAACAAATCCCTCAATTGTTACTTTCTCTTTTAACTCCATTGGGGCCATTCTATATAGAGAAATAGAAATAGGTTGAGTGTCGAGCAAGAGGTCTATGCAAAAATCTATTTCCATTACAAGAGGTACAATAGGTAACTCATCTAGAATGACATTAGAGAACTCATTTAAAATAGGAACCAACTTAAGATAGGGAAATTCAGAAGTGATATCTCTAACCCTTACTAGATAATATCGACATCCCTTAGAGCACTTTCCAGGCTTTTAGATATGAGACAAACCGACCTCTACATAAGGAATTACTACTCTCCCACTCAAGAATGACCTTATTTGGTAATTGAAACTTAACCCTACGAGTCTAACAATCTAAATGTCAAAAGCATGTAAGCAATCCATCCTAATTATAATGTCAAAATAAACCATAGAGAATTCTACCAAATTACAAGGGATAACTTTATGCAAGCTGGATATAGAACGATTTCTATAGACCCTTTGTGTAACAATACACTCTCTTACTGGAGTACTCACTTCAAAAGGCTTATTAAGAACTTTGAGACATGTATGAAATCTATTTGCAAGAATAGGAGTTACAAAATACAAATTTTCTCCCAGATCTACTAATGCATATACATCAAAATCATAAACTTTTAACATACCAGTACCCATATCTAGAGCCTCTTCCACTTCTTGGCATCCATGAAGAACATAGAACCAGTTGGTCCTTAGGGCACCTTGAGCATGTAAACCTTGGGCTTGTGTCTAGTACCTTTGCTCCTACAATCTTTGGTATAGTGTTCGGGCTTGCCACACTTGAAGCACGCATTTGAGCTGGCCAAGAAGTCCCTTTTGTAGGGCCGCCCATATTTAGGGAAATTAGGAGTTTGTGGCTTTGAAGTTTCCCCCTTGTCCGAGATGAATGGGGGAGGAGGAGTGTTGGGAGACCCTTGGCCTCCTTGCTTTTAGCGACCTTGAAATTCATTGTGGCCTCCACTCTTTTGGTGAGAATATACTCCACCATCCATCTAAATTGTCTTGGAGTCTCTATCTTTCTCCCTTATCTTTTCCTCCTCAATTTGTATGGAATAGGTCATCAATCGGTAGATGTCCATATCCTTCACAAGCAATGTGATTTTGCACACTTTAGATACCAAATTTGACACATCTCATATAAACTTGATCATACTTGCTCTTAGATCCACTACCATAAAAGGGGCATACTTAGAGAGCTTGGTGTACTTGATATAATACTCACTCATGATCATGTGCCTTCGCTTAAGATTTACGAAACTCTTGTACTTTGGCCACCCTACTCATAGAAGTATTTATACACCAAACTAGCAAAATACACCAATCCATAGGGTGAAGTTAGAGGGGTAAATCCATAAAGTCTAGGTGTTTTTAGTGTGATTTTATTTATTTTACTAATCAAGGGCTGAGGGCACCGTTTAGTTGTGATTTTGCAGAGTTTAATTAGATTTTGCTATTCCTGAGCCAGATCCATTTCACGAGGGAGAACACAGCCTAGCATTGAAGGAGAAAAATCAGTTAACCCGACAAAAGTACTCAAAGGCTCATGGCAGACTTAGGGGAATGTTGTGAGAGCTGGAAAAAAGAAGAAAAAGGCACAAACAAGCTAGTCTGCGTCACGGACTTCGAAGATGCGTGGGAAAATTGAGTTACGGGATTTTAAGTCATTATTTGTTTTACGCTTTAGGTTTTAAGAAGAATTAGGGGATGAAAAAATGGAGGTACGATGAGAACTCTTTTTAGGGCAAGTTCAGTTAGTATTCATCGTTGTTTTTTTTGGTTGTTAATGATTGTTAGTTCATTCTTGATGTATGAACCTACTACGAGTGTCTAATTCTCCCATATTCTGGGTTGTAACCATAGACAATGTTTTAGCTCTTGATTTTTGATACATATGATTGGGCTTGTAGACTATTCCTATATTGTTTAAATCTATATCCCATAGTTTGGCCAACTAGGGGGCAAACTGGTTGTGTTTTCAGAATTCAAGAGATGTTACAGTAGATAGAACGTAGTAGTATAGGGAGCATGTTCAACTAGGAGATTAGATTGATTCATTTAAGGGAGATCCGTGAAAACTGCCCTTACACCTTGCTTGGTTCATAATATAGGAAGATAACATTAAAGCACTTTTATTGGTCTGTCCCTTCCACTCAATGATGTAGTTAGGCAGTCAATAATGGCAGGCTGACAGAGGCGTGCAACCCTGCTTAGGTAATCTTAACCCTATGAACCAATAGGCATAAGCCCAAATGTATGTGTGATTATTGAGACTTAAACGGCATTAACAAGGATGTCCCGGAATCGCTCTTAAATTGATAGTTAACAATACACTAGCTCACGATGGTAAATTAACTTAGTGGTTTCATTTCTTTTCATAAACGTCTTCACTATTCCTCCTTTACACCCTCTAAGAAATGTAGCTTGGATTGTTTTCCACTTTCCTTTAAATCCTTTGGGTTCAATATCCCAGATCCTTTCTCAAGGACACTATATTACTTGTTTAGACCACGTACACTTGTGTGTGCTAGGGAAGCAACGAGTTTTTGGTGCCATTGCCAGGAATTTGAAGTTTGAGCTGCTTAATTCCTTAAGTTTTTTTCATTTTGTGGTGTTCGCTATATTTGATCTTAGTCGTGTTGTGTTTGCAGATAGTTGGGAACTAAACTGGAAGACCAGGACTCTTGCTTTTGTCAATCTAAGAGAAGAGCATGCATCTTGTTCCAAATTCCGCCAATTGAACTCATTGAATAGGAGGATCTAGAGAATAGAAAAAATGAACCAGATTTTGTCGGGGAAGAAATGGCCAAAGCAAATCTGCCTGCACCATTAGCACCCAGACTAGTGCGGGATGTGGCTATCCTGCGAACCACCAATGTCACTAGTTACTTTCTGAAACCAGAGCCCGAAGGTCGATGGGAGCTGAAACAAAATATGGTCCAGTTGCTACACCCTACTAGACAATTCACAGGGCTACCACACGAAGACTCATAGGTCTATCTTCAGAACTTCTTGGAGATTGTTGATACTTTCATTCCCACAGGGGTGAACAAAGACTATATGAGGATGAACTTGTTTCCCTTCTCACTATTAGGGGGAGCCCGAAGGTAGCTGCAGATTATGCCACCTAGGTTTATCACTTCATGGGAAAATCTTGCTCGCAAGTTCCTCACTAGATTCTTCTCATCTGGCAAGATAGCCAAACTCAGGAGTGAAATTTTAAGCTTCAAGTAAAAGCTTGGGGAAATTTATATCAAGCTTAGGACAGGTCTAAAACTTTATTTATTAATTGTCCCCATCATTGTCAGGCTAATGAGGTGTTGGTCCATACCTTCATATAAGATTTAGAACCCAACACAAAGATTCTTCTTGATTTTGTTGCGGGTGGATAGGCATTAAAGAAGACATACGATGAGTTGTATGCCCTTGTCAATCGGATCACACAAGGAAATCCTAAGTGGAATGGAGGATCAAGCTGATCGGTAGTCCAAAAGCAAGTCAGTATGCTGGAGATTGATTCTATAATTGCCTTGCAAGCTTAAATGTCAGCCATGCAAAATACGATGACTACTCACTTCAACAACCTAGCATTAGGATAACAACAACAAGAGCCGGTGGGTGTGGGTCAGCAGCCAACCCCATTGAATATGGTACAACAACAGCAACGTGGCTGGTGTGATGTGTGTGGGGGAGGAGACCACACTGCTAGGTTGTGTGGAGCTTATCTTGAAGCATTAAACATTGTGGGAAGTGCTAACAAAGGGGGTTATCAAGGATTTGGGAACTCATATAACCCAAATTGGAGGAATCACCCCAATTTCTCGTGGGGTGAACAACAACAAAACTAGGGGTCACCTCAGTAGAGACCACAGAGGGGTAATGCTTACTATAATCAGCAAATGCAGTAGCCTGCAAAGCAGGATAACCCAAACAATATGACAGACAATAAGGTGCTTAGACAAATTCTGGCAAATCGGAATAGGCAAGTGGAACAGATTCAAAGGAACAAGCAAGGTCTCCAAAACTTGGAGAGAAAGATGGGGCAGTTGGCAGGGACTGTGAACTCTAGACCTCAAGGGGGCTTGCCAAATAACACTGACCCCGACCCAAATCAAATTAATGCAGTCAGCACAAGGAGTGGAAGACCTTGATTAAGTTAGTCCCAAAGAAAAGAGATGGGGTTGAATCAGGCACTTCACCAAGTAATGAGGCTGGCACTCCTAGCCCAGCCATTGAAGATACTACGCCGGTGCCTAAACCGCCTCCTCCATTCCCACAGAAGTTGAAAACAGGGAAGGAAGATGATTTCTTCAAGAAGTTCATTGGGCTTCTAAAACAAGTACATATTAACTTACCTCTTATTGATGTTTTGTAGTGTATCCCGAAGTATGCCAAATACATGAAGGTCATTCCAATAAGAGCAGGTTGGCTGAGTATGAAATCGTAGCACTCATAGCAGCATATAGCTCTAGGATTCTCAATAGGTCCCAACTGCCAACTAAGTGGAACGATCCGAGGAGTTTCACTGTGCAAGTAACTATTGGGAGCCATTTGGATGCAAGGGGCTTATGTGAACTGGGTGCGAGCATTAATCTCATGTCTAGTTCCATGTTCTTGAAGTTGAGGCTGGGAAACCCAAAGCCAACAACCATCGTCTTACAATTGGATGATCATTTTATGGAGATACCAGATGGTGTGATTGAGGATGTCTTAATCCAAGTGGGATCTCTCATCTTCCTAGTTGACTTTGTCATCTTGGATTTCAAACTGGACTCGGAGGTCCTATTCATTCTTGGCCGCCTATTCCTAGAGATAGGTAGGGCATTGATTGATGTAGCAGCAGGAAGGCTTACCATGAGAGCCTATGGGAAGGTGGAGGTTTTTGACGTCTACAAAGTATGAAGCTACCTACAGCATATGAGGACTTGGCAGTCATCACCGTGCTGGATACAACAGCTGTAGTGAGCCAGGTGGAAATAGCAGACCCACTGACTAGAGTGCTATTGAATCAAGGGTTAGTGGATGACACATAAGCGAGGGAAATAGAAAGTGTATTGATTAGTCACAATGTAAGTATGCTTAAGAAAGGAGCAGAACCATTAAACAAGGTGTTGGGACCTCCACTCAAACCCTCTGTTGAAGAAGCGCCCCAGCTTGAGTTGAAGATATTTCCATCGCATCTCAGGTATGTGTTTCTTGGTGCAAATAAGACTTTACCTATAATCTTTTCAGTGTCATTGATTGCAGCCTAGGAGGAAGCTACCGTAGTAATGCTGAAGAGACGGAAGAGGGCAATGGGTTGGCAAATGTCAGACCTCCTTGGCATTATCCCAACTTTGTGTATGCATAGGATTTTCATGGAGGAGGGTCACAAGCCAGTGGGCCAACCACAGAGGATATCGAATCCAATCATGAAGGAGGTAGTCAAGAAAGAAGTGATCAAGAGGTTGGATCCAGGCATCATCGTCCCTTTCTCAGACAGCAAGTGGGTGAGTCTGGTGCAATGTGTACCCAGGAAAGGGGGAATGACGGTTGTCACCAATAATAAGAATGAACTAATCCCGACCAGAATGTTGACAAGGTGGCGTATCTACATGGACAATAGGAAATTCAATGATGCCACCCGAGAGGACCACTACCCGGTGCCTTTCATTGATCAAATGTTAGATAGGCTTGCGAAACAAGAGTATTACTGCTTCTTGGATGGATACTTGGGGTACAACCAAATCGCTATTGCACTCGAGGAGCAAGAGAAGACTACCTTCACCTATCCATATGGAACCTATGCTTTCAAACGCATGCCCTTTAGACAGTGCAATGCACCGGCCACTTTCCAAAGGTACAAAATGGCCATATTCCATGTCATGGAGGAGGATGTCGTAGAGGTTTTCATGGATGACTTCTTAATCTTTGGGAAGTCTTTTGAAACATGTTTTCATAATCTGGATAGGGTGTTGGCACGATGTGAAGAGGCTAACTTTATTCTTAACAGGGAGTAATGTCACTTTTTGTTAAGGAGGGGATAGTCTTAGGGCACAAGGTGTCCAAACGTGGCTTGGAGGTGAACAGGGAGAAAATTGAGGTGATAGAAAAGTTGCCACCACCATTATTAGTAAAGGGGGAAATGGGGTCCGAAGTTTTCTTAGACATACGGGGTTCTACAGTAGATTCATTAAAGACTTCTCCAAAATTGCAAAGCCGTTGTGTACCCTCCTGAAGAAAGAGGTACCCTTTAACTTTGATGCTTCTTGTCTGCATGCCTCTTAATTGTTGAAAAATAAGCTTGTTGAGGCTTCGATATTGGCATCACCTGATTAGGAGCTCCCATTCTAGCTCATGTGTGATGCTAGCGACAATGCGGTGGGTCTAGTGTTAGGGAAGTGTAGAGAAAAGGAGTTTCACTTTATTTACTATGCCAACAAGATGCTGGATACAACACAAAACAACTATATTGTGACTGAAAAAGAGATGCTAGCATTAGTGTATGTATTCGATAAGTTCAGATTATATTTGGGGGAACCAAGGCCATAGTGTTAACCGACCACACTGTTGTGAAGTACTTAATCAATAAAAAGGATGCAAAACCCCAGCAAATCAGGTGGATCCTGTTGCCCTATGAGTTTGACATTGATATTACGGAAAGCAAGGGGTGCGAGAACCAGATTGTTGATCACCTGTCTTGTCTGGAGAATGGTGCTCACATAGATGGACAAATGCAAATAAGGGAAGAATTCCCAAACCAGCAGCTCCTGGCGTTAGAAGTAGAGGACCTACCTTGGTATGCAGATAAAGTAAACTACCTAGTGAGTGGGGTGTTTCCCCCGGAGGCTACTTATCAGCAAAGAAAGCGGCTGGCTCATGATGTGAACACTTAAATCTGGGATGAGCCGTACCTTTTCAATCAAGGGCTGACTGAATGGTAAGAAGATGTGTGCTTGAGATAGAGATACGGAAGATTCTAGAGAGGTGCCAAGATTCCCCTATGGAGGTCATCATGGAGATGAGCGGACAGCTCACAAGGTGATGTAATCAGGCTTCCATTAGCCCACTCTCTTTAGGGATGTTGTGCATTTTATGAGGGCCTGTGATGCATGCTAGAAGACTGGCACCATCTCTAAGAGGCATGAGATGCCCCTGAATAACATATTGGAGGTGGAAATCTTTAATGTATGGGGATGGACTTCATGAGTCGATTCCTACCCTCTTTTGGAAATCATTGCATCTTGGTTGCAGTTGACTATGTGTCTAAATGGGTAGAAGTGGTAGCTTTACCCACCAATGACTCCAAGGTAGTGAGCAAGTTTCTGAAGAAGCAAATCTTTACAAGGTTTGGAACTCTAAGAGCCATCATTAGTGATGGGGGCACACATTTCATCAATAAAACTGTGAAGAATCTGCTGGTGAAATATGGAGAGCGGCACAAGGTAGCAATAACATATCACCCACAGATGAGCGATCAATTAGAAGTATCCAATAGAGAGGTCAAACAGATCCTGCAAAGGATCATCAATGACACAAGGATGGATTGGTCTATCAAACTGGATTAGGCCTTGTGGGAGTATAGGGTGACATACAAGACACCTATTGGAACGTCCCCATACCGGATGGTCTATGGGAAAGCATGTCACCTCCCGGTGGAGCTCGAGCATCAAGCGTATTGGGCTATAAAAAGGCTCAATCTTGATCTCGAGCTCGCGAGGAGAGAGATTGGAGCAGTTGGTAGAGTTGGATGAATTCCAGCTCCAAGCATATGAGAATGTGAAGCTGTGTAAGGAGAAGACCAAAACATTGCATGACCGTCACATCATCTAGCGAAACTTTGAGCTGAGACAATAGGTGCTCCTTTTTTAACTTCCATTTGAAACTGTTCCCAGGTAATGTTCGGTTGAAGTGGAGTGGACCACGTGTTGTGGTTTTTGTGATACCACATGGAGTGTTGGAGCTGAAGGATGGATTCACGAGCGAAACCCTTTTGGTGAATAGTCAACATGTCAAGCACTACTACGGAGAAGACACAAGCAAAGATGAAGAGGCCATTGAGTTGGCCAAGGAAGACTGATGAATGCTGAGTCGTGCTGCGACTGTAAATCAGATGCTGCACAGGAGGCAACTCGTGCTGAGGTAACCGTAGTTATCCCTAATTTATAAAAAAACCGTGGAACATTAACAGTTTACCCCAAGTGTGTGTCTGGGACAACACCACATCACAGTCATTTCATAGTTTGGTGCGAAACTTTGCATCTTCGATTTCAAATGATCTATTGGATATTTTTGAAAATATGTTGGTTGGATTAACTTGTTTTGGTCTTGTGAACCATATTCAGGTGCTCGGGAATTTTTTGGGGCTCGTCACTCAAAATATTATTTTTTAGCCCCGAAATAATGGTTGTCTGCGCCAGGCACGTAACGCGCCTGTGTCGCAGATTAGCCTCCCCTTTTCGGCCCGGGTAAGCCAAAATATTTATTATTTTAAGGCCCTGTCTGCACCCACTTCGCTTAGCGCCTTTGGCGCGGACATGTGCAGCATTTTCTCCACTTCCACACGTCCTAGCGCTATTTAAACCCCCAAACATTTGTTTTTGTCTATTTTCCCGACTCCCCACCCTTCTCCCTTCAATTTTTCTCTCTCCTTCTTTTCTAAATATTTAAATTTCAAACTAATCCACGTTGCACACCACACATCTTTGAATATCATCATCTCCTCCTCTTGTATTAGATTAGTTTTCTTTTCGCACTTTTTGCTTGTTCTTACTTGAGTTGAACATATTTGTTTTTGTTGTTTAATTTGCGATGTGAATACATGGGTTACGTGTTTTTGTAGCTTGTTATGATTAGCATGGGATTGCGTGTTGAGATTTTTGACCTACGTTCTTCAAGGAAGTGATTTTTGTGCTTATTGTTGGTGGGTGAAAACCCTAGGCTGTAAATGGGGAAAAATTGGGGATTATGGTACTCTTATATTTAAATTATTGTTATTGGGTCATATTGGTATGGGTTTTGTCACATTCTATGTGTGGGGTTGTCTGTTATAGCATGTTGCCTTGTTTTGCGCCCCGACAGATTGACTTTTACTCTACTTTCATCAATTGGGTGGAATGCTCGTACTTGTTGGCAAGACCATGGTAGTAAGTGTTTGGGTTGTTGACATTGTTAGAATTAAAGTGTGGAGAATGTCATGGGGAACTATTTCATGCACCTGCGTTGATGAGATCTAATTATTTTTGCAGGTTCCTATGGCTTCCCATGCACACAGAACTTGCGATGCTACTGGGGCAGGTGCCTCGAGAGCTACAGGAGAAGAACTAGGGACATCCCTGTTATGCCTAAAGCCCTAGAGCACTAGGGCCAACGACTACACTATGGGCTTAAGGTTGTTGATAGGGATGGGCAATGCTGGTATCAGGGACACAATGAAAGTAAGTACTTTCCAGACGTCCCTATTGATGCTAATTCCTTGGCCAAGGACTACCCAAAGGTATACCAACACTGCATGGAGTACCACCTGGCATTTTCGTTTGATGAGCCGATGCACTGTAACCTCAGTGTGATTCGGGAGTTCTATGCGAATATGAAGAGAGTGTTACGCAGTCAGGTAGTGAAAATTTGGGGAGTGGATGTGAGCATTGCTCTACTAGCGATTAATAGAATTGTAGGCACCACGGATGTTCCCATAGGTGCTTTCACCGAGCTCCAGCTTCATCCTCCATACAGGGCCATTCGTCACACTTTCACCGAGGTGAATTCCACAGCTAGGTGGATTTGCCATGCCTACAGGGGTTATCATCCGTCCTTCCCGTTCACCCATATGAATAGGGAGGATCATGTTTGAGTGAATATTATGACCCATTATTTCTTCCCTGGGCAACACTTCACTGCTGTTATGAGGGATAGGACACGTTTAGTTTATCCACTAATGACTGGGATGGAGCTCAACTTTAGAGCAATCTTGAGATCCACAATGGGAAATGTGTGGGTGCACATGGGGCATAGGTATGAATTTGGTGGCCTTATCACTGAGCTTTGTCATCATGCAGGTGTCCCTACAGAGGATCTAGACTGCTGCCCACGCATTGAGGCCCCTCCATATAATGTCATAAACATTAAGGGGCCTAAGGAATTGACTGGTCTGGTGCTCACTACATAAGAGAGAAGACATAGAGATGAGTTGATCATGGCACGCATGTATGGGCTCGTGATGTTGCAACATAGGATAGGTGGTCGCCCGTCCACACAGCAGGAGCTTGAGGAGGTAGAGGCTCGTTACCCCCTCAATGCCCATGCCAATGCGGTATTGGGAATTAGGCCTCAGTTGTCGAGCCCATTGTGATGACGTCCTCACTGACCCTGATGAGGCACAGATTGGTTTCGACACAGAAGAAGATGAGATTGACGAGGAGGTGCCTGTTGTTGTTAGGGGTGAGCCCATCTTGTCAGGCCAAGAGGAGTGACCCCTAGGCTCCCCTACCATAGGTTATGTATGGGTAACACTGAGGGCAGTGCTATGTTCAAGTGTGGGGTGGGCATCTTTTGATTATGCTTTATTTTGTTAATTCAGCCTGTACTAAGACTTGATGTTTGTGGTTATCTATTAGACATCATTTTCATTATTATTCTTCATTAGGTCTGTAATTGTTAAGTAGGTGATGCTTGAATTCCAGTACACATGTGAATGTTTTAGTTTATGCATCATTTTAGTTGGGTTTACTTGTGGTTAACGAGTCTCATTTAGAGCGTCAAAAGTTGTATGATCAAGCACTGTATGTCGAACATGTGAATTAAGGTAACTTAATCACATAGAATCCTAGGAAGTTAATACATGAGTCTGGCACTTCGGGAATGGATTTGTGTAATCATGGATTCATGAGAATAAAATGACAGTAAGTCTAGTGTTAACCTTATGATGAGAGTGTGCAAAGAGGGGTGAGCCCATCACTGAGCCTGTGTTGCGATAGTTGCTAGAACTTGCTCGGTATGTGGACTAGACTAGGTATGAATCGAACTTGGAGGAAAGGATCTAGGTGTTTCTTTGGTAGCCCCAGTAATTTTGTAGCCCTTTCATCCACCTAGATAGACAATCCTTAGTCAGTCCCTTGAGCTTTAGCCTTTTCTTTTGCTAAGCCACATTTCAAGACAAACCCATTCTTTCGAGTTTAAACCGTGTTTGATCCTGATTTCTAAGCGCTTTGACACAATAATTTAGAGGGAAGGGAGCTTGAAGGGACACCCAAATGATAAGTGGTAGTGTAGTGAGTAAAAGAAAAAGCAGAAAATTATTGGCCCGAACTAGTGATGGTCCGCGGCCAGTGTGCATCGCGGACCCATCGCAGATAGCAACTATTTAAAAAAGAGAAAAGAAAAAAGAGAGTTGTATACATACATAAATACAAATATTGATAGTGTGTTGAAGTGTGTATACGCTATAGTGACATAAAGGGTGTTGAGGGAGGGAAGATTAAAAATAAGGGAGTCAAGGAATTGGATGTAAGCTATTAGCGCTTGCGAATCGAGCCTTGTCAACTATATCCATAAATGTGTTCCGCCAGCCTGCAGCCCACATTACAACCAAATAAAAGACCTCGATGATCCTTCGAGTTAGATTGTTGCTAGGTTACAAGCACATTAAGGGCAAGCTTATGGAAACTAGAAGCAACATGAGACATCTATTAGGAGAGAGAGAGTTGATGGAGTGCCCATTCTTATCCCATGTTCTAGGCTCTTAGGGGTGTGCATGGGTAATTCTTCTGGCAAGGGCACATAATCGTTTAAGATTAGCAACTAGATGATGTTGTTAACTGAAATTCTATATGATTTCGCGGTGAGGCTTGAAGATTAGATGAAAGCGGATACTGCTAGAGTCCTAGAAGATATTTTCCTTGGATCAAATGACTCGGTCATATGATGTCCTGTGTACAATCTGCCTAGTGAGTCTAATGCATTTTTCTTGATTTTCCCGAGGATGGAAAAGCTCTAAAGGGGGGTGGTGATCGTAGGCATGTTCATATGCTGAACTAGCCAAATACACCCATCCATAGGGCTAAGTTAGAGGGTAAATCCATAGAGTCTAGGTTTTTTTATTGATATTTTGTTTATTTTACTAATCAGGGCCGAGGGCTTCATTATGATTTTGCAGAGTTTAATCAGATTTTGCTATTCTTGAGCAAGACTGAGATCACGAGGGAGAACACAACCTTGTATTAAAGGAGAAAAATCAACTAACACAACAAAAACACTCAAAGGCGCGTGGCAGATTTGGGGGAAAGTTGTGTAAGCTGGAAAGAAGAATAAAAAGGCACAAATAGGGAACAAGGCCTAGTCTGCGTCGCGGACTAATGTAAAAACATAGTGCAAACTAGTCAAGTCAACAAATAAGCAAAATTCTGCTGAAACCAGGTCAGTCCGCGTTGCAGACTTCGAAGATGCATAGGAAAAATCAAGTTACGGGATTTTAAGTCATGCTTTTGTTTAAGCTTTAGGTTTTAAGAAGGATTAGGGGAAGAAAAAAGGGAGGTATGACGAGAACTCTATCTAGGGCAAGTTTGGTTAGTATTCGTTGTTGTTTTCTTGGTTGTTGATGATTATTAGTTCATTCTTGATGTATGAACCTACTAAGAGTAGCTAATCTCCCATATTCTGGGTCGTAGCCATAGCCAATGTTTTAGCTCTTGATTTTCGATACATATGATTGGGCTTGCAGACTACTCTTGTAATGTTTAAATCTATACCACATAGTTTGGCCAACTAAAGGGTAAACTCGTTGTTTATTCTGAATTCAAGAGATGTTAGAATACATAGAACGCAGTAATATAGGGAGCGTGTTCAACTAGGAGACTAGATTGATTCGTGTAAGGGAGACGCATGACAACTATCCTTACATCTCCCTTGGATCATAATACAGGAAGATAAAATTAAAGCATTTTTATTGGTCTGTCTATCCCTGCTCAACAATTTAGTTAGGAAATCAGTAATGGTAGGCCGATAGAGGCATACGATCCTATTTAGGTAATCTTAACCTTGTGAACCAGTAGGCATGAGCCCAAACATATCTGTGATTATTACTACTTCAACGACGTTAACAAGGCCACAATCTCGAAATCACTCTTAAATTGATAGTTAATAACAAACTAGCTCAAGATAGTAAATTACGTTAGCAATTTCATTTCTTTTCATAAACTTCTTCACTATTCCTCCTTTACACCCTCTAAGCAATGTAGCTTGGATTGTTTGCCACTTTCCTTTAAATCCTTTGGGTTTGATATCCCGGCCCCTTTCTCAGGGCCACTATATTACTTGTTTAGACTATGTACACTTGCGTATGCTAGGGAAGCAACACCTCCCCTAGCTCTAGTGGGAAAAATCAATCCAAGAAGATAGTCTTCAATTCCTCCCATTTGACTTGACCTGCTTTTTGGCCTTTCTCATCCACCCATTGCTCATACTACATTTTTGACACACCCTTGAGTTGGTGAGACACCAACTCGACCTTCTCCTTCGATGGTACTCCCATCACATCAATGATCTAACAAGACTCATCAATGAAATCTATTGGATCTTCATCCACCTTAGAGCCATAGAATTCTGGGGGGCTCATCCTCATGAAATCTCAATCCCTTGTGGTCAGTGTCGACACTTGAGAGGGATGGAATTCTCCATAATTTCTTGGTTAGCCAAAGCTTATAGTGAACGCGGTAACAAATATAATAGTCAAAGTACACAGTGCCTAATAGTGCCTCTAGTCAAAAAGTCGGGGGCCAGGACAAATCCCGGGCTCACCCTCAAATAAGGAAAAAAACTCATTCAAAAATAACAAATAAAGGAAGATAGCCGGCTTGCTCTCGAAAGACGGGACTCTCCACAAGGATTCCGAGAGTGAACTAGTCTTCAAATGGTTGGTACTCAAAGCGCTCGATCCCTGCATGGTAAAATCATGTAGGCATAGAGTATGCGTTAGTACGTTTGAATGTACTAAGTATGCGGGAATGCAATACATATGACTTATCAACCTGTATTTCAATGTTAGATGACAAGGGCACATATTATAGGAAGAATCATATATATCTAACGAAGACTAGTATACAAGATGCGAGAACGCTCCTATATAGCGGGGATGGACTATAATCGACAAACCAAATCCATGCGAGCTATTACATGAATTAGACCGATTTGGACCTCCCATCGGTAGGGAAAAGATTACTTGCCAAAGGTAATCTACATCACACCTTACGGACTCACAATTTCGGGGATAGTCACCTTCCTTACAGGCTCACCATTTTGGGAATAATTTTACAAGAAGATCATATCAAGACTAAATCATAATAGACGAATAACCATTCCTTACGACCTAGTCATTTCGGTAAATTGAGCTCCTCTGTCTGAGATGATCGACAAGGGAACTCCATGCAACCTCACAATCTCCTGGATATACAACTTGGCATACTCCTCCACAGTGTTGGTTTTCTTAACTGCTAAGAAGTGAGCTGATTTAGTCATCCTATCTACAATCACCCATATCGAATCATGTTGCTTTCGAGACCTCGGTAGACCAGTAATGAAGTCCATATTGATCATCTCCCACTTCCATTTAGGAATCTCAAAGTTCTGAGCCAATTCACATGGCCTTTGATGCTGAACTTTCACTTGCTGGCAATTCGAGCACTTTAAAATGAACTCAGCAATATCCCTTTTAATTCCACTCCACCAATAGACTTCTCTCAAGTCATGGTACATCTTGGTAGTGCCAGGCTAAAAGGAATATCTAGTGCTATGGGCATCCGCCATGATATCTCGAATACCATCAACATCTAGAAAACACAATCTACTCTGGTATCTCAACACTCCATCTCCCCCTTTGTAGAAAACCATCACTATCTGTTTGTGGACAACTTCCTTCAATTGGAGTATGATAGGATCTTGCTTTTCTTTTACCTCAGCCACTAAGGATGAAGCAGACTCACTCAAATCATTAACTCTTCCCTCATTATTCTCCTCAAGCTGATATCCCAATCGAGCCAATCGATGTACGTTTTTGGCCAACTCCTTTCCTGCCTCAACAATGGGTTGTTCTACCATTGACAACCTGCTAAGGGAGTCAGCAACAATGTTAGCCTTACCTGAGTGGTAGAGAATGCTCATGTCATAATCCTTGTGCAATTTCAACTATCTTCTCTATCGCAGGTTGAGTTCTTTCTGACTGAAGACATACTGCAACCTCTTGTGGTCAGTGAACACATATATATGCACTCCATACGAGTAGTGGCACAAAATTTAAGTGCAAATACCACTGCTGCCAACTCAAGATCATGGGTTGGATAGTTTTTCTGATGAATGTTGAGCTGCTTGGAAGCATAGGCAATCACCTTCCCTCTCTGCATCAGCACACATCCCAATCCAACCCTCGAAGCGTCATAATAGATTACAGAGTCCTCTGTCCCATTGGGCAAGGTTAGAACTAGTGCAGTAGCCAGTCTCGTCTTCAACTCTCGGAAACTCTTCTCATATTCGTCGGACCACTGAAACCTGACCTTTTTCTACGTCAATTTAGTCAATGGTGCGGTTAAAGAAGAAAATCCATCAACGAATCTGCCTAGTAGCCTGCCAACCCCAAGAAACATCTTATGTCAGTCGGAGAGGTCCGTCTGGGCCAGTTTTTAACTGATTCAATGTTTTGGGCATCTACTCAAATACCATCACTAGAAACCACATGGTCTAGGAAAGCCACTGACTTAAGCCAAAATTCACATTTTGAGAATTTCTCAGACAACTCATGGTCCTTTAGTGTTTAAAGGACAACTCTGAGGTGATTAGCATGCTCCTTCTCATATCTCGAATGTACCAAAATGTGGTCGACGAGCACAATCACAAACATATCAAGATATTGTCTATATACTCTATTTATCAAGTCCATAAAGGCTACAGGTGCATTCATCAACCCAAAGGATATGACTAAGAAGACTCAAGGGGTAGAAAGATCAAAGGGTTCAAGAAGATTCTCAAGGGTTCTATCAGATCTACTGTCCACATAAGGAGTTACAAATGACAATGTGGCACTAGGATCCATCAAAACATAACAATCAAAAGTAAGGACTCAAATGATACCCGTCACAACATTTGGGATTTCTCCTGATCTTATCAACTACCCATGGCATACAAATGGTTTGTAGCTCAGCTAGCGCCTGACGAAGCACCTCTCTGGTTTCCTCTAGCTGGCGAGGCTGGTGTTGAAGATTGAGCCCAGTCATCCCACTTTGGACAGTCCTTCTTGTAGTGACCCACTTGGCCACATTTGTGCATACATCATTACCCTCATGAAAGCTCCCAAAGTGCATTTTGCCATACTTACGACATGGTGGTTTACCCTGTTAACCTTGAGCCACACTAGGACCTCTAATCATACCTACCTTTAGGTATAGGTGCACTGGTAGATGATGGTGTTGGGAATCAGTTACAATTACCTTTTCTTCCAACCTCATGGCTGGATGTCTTTGCTATCTTATGTCTAACTCTTCCTTATCCTGTTGTCTCTCCTTATCATCTTGTTTCATGAACGTCATCAATCTCCTAATATCCATCAACATACATCCCCATTTTTTCCCTCATGTTAGCAACGATGTCCGGAGCATAATGAGATAGTTGTGTGAACTTTAACCCGTAGTCTTGCACAGTCATAAAGCACTGTTTCAGATTCAAGAAATCTCTTACCTTCACTTCTCTTCGTTACCCAAGTCAACAATGGAGCATTATCTCCTCTACCTTTCTTTCACTAGTCGGACCATAGTCTTGGCACACCCTTGAGTTGATAAGTAGCCAGTTCAATTTTGTCCACTTCAACAACATGCATCACCTGGAATACCTTCTGAAGCTCCTCCATATAGTTCTCAATATCCTCAGTGGATGCAGACCCTGTGAACTCATGCAGATTCATCCTAAAAAGTTCCTGGACTCTTGAGGTGTCATGGAAATCCTATCCACCCTCTCCTTGTCTGGCAGCAGGTGTTGTGACAGCCTAGGCTAAAGTTTGAATAGCCTGGCGTAGCTCAGCATTGGAGACCTCATCATGTGGGGGCTGCTCAACAGGGAAAGCTTGGCCCGCATGCACCTCGTGTCCTTGAGGCTCATGTGGCTAAATATTTTGCCTGGAGGGACGTTCCTTAACTATGAAAGCTCTTCTGGAAGGCATGATCACGACTCTGCAACGTGTAAAGCACGAATTAGAGAAGAAATTTTCATGGAGTATAACTCTATCGCATAATTTAGAACATGCAGGAAGTGAAACAATTTCCTAAATATCCTATATCCTCCAAATAATAGATGTGGATATCTTCACACAAATAATAAGAACTATATTAGACACAGTTCATAAACTTCCTAAGACACTTGAGCTCTATTACTTTCATGGACTTCTAATCAAAAGGGAATCACAATATAGTGTGATGGTACTAATCCTCGCCTACATTTGGCGACGTAGTTTGACAAGTGCAATTTGCACTAACTCTTACTCCTTCAGTTCTCGATACTCATCCCATGACTCAATACTCATAAGACAATCAATCCAATCAAACCAATCCAATCATAGGGACTTTCAACCCTATCATCAATCAATCTCATAGGGTCTTTAACCCTTTCATCAATCAATCTCACAGGGGCTTTAACCCTTTTATCAATCAATCTCATAGGGGCTTTAACCCTCCCATCAAGAACATTTCAATCAATGACTCAGGATTTGAAACAATCGTAAGGGAACAATCAAACAGAGAAATTGGTGGAGTTCATTTATGGAGACTCACAGGACTATAAAGTTCTATCAACTCATCATCATTCTCTCATTACAATCACAATCGCATCACAATCGATATACTCACATCAAGGTTCTAGACTCAATTCTTAAGTACATTCGTGTATGCTTTCAAAATAGTCATGTAGGGTCATGTAATTTATCATAGAAATATTCAATTCAAGAAAACAAGTTTATGAGGATCATCAACATAGAAAAATACATGAATTTAATAAGATTTTCAATAAAAACCATCATGAATTATGCATGTCCACTCAATAGGCTTTCAACTCATCTATGACCATCTATGGGGCACAATACATGACAATTTCATGCTTTTAGGTTAGCCTTACATATATGGGATGAAGCTATCAACAATCACCATCAAGAATTCCTCTTGAATTCCTCAATTTCAAGCTCTTCTCCTCTTTCCTCAAGCCCGGGTCTATTCCAATTGTTAGAAAAGGAAATAGAATGGGGTTTTAGACCCTTTTGACATCAAAATGACAAAATTAGATCATGTATTGAGGTTAGGAGGGGTTGGAAATTGACCGGAATGCCCCTCACAAAATTTAGAAATTTTTCAGTCTTGAAATAGCACAGTCTGTGATGCAGTCTAGTCTACGGTATTTTCTCCAAAATATTTCTGAATGTTCCAATCCCGTCAATAAATTTTGAAAACAAATAAGTGTAGGTCCGCTACAGAGGCGTGACATGCCTCCATCGTGCACTGACACTATTTCGATTTTTGAATCAAAAATTATCTTTTGATCTAGTCGCTCCAAAAATCAACCTAGATCATTTTCATACTCAATTTTTTGTGTTGATCATAAATCCGGCCTCAGATATTCCATACGAGCGTTGAAAGATTCGTTACACGCATTCCTCTTCTCTAGGGGTATTTTGGTAATTTTATCAAGTTTTACAGTTTTTTCAACATTATCAATACTTCGGGGATGAAACTAATAATTTGTGCCAAGTTTAGGGTTTTTTTTAATACGTTTCTCTTATTTTTATTCTAGTAGTGTGTAGTTAAAATCAAGATACGTATTGGGACTAATTAATTGCCAAAAAATAAGAATTCTTCTAGGAATATTAAAAATGGGCTTCATATATGTTGATAATGAAATCAGGATGTAGTTCCTTAAAAAGTATTTTTATGGAATCAAAATCCAATATTCTTTTTATTCAAGTAGTGTATAGTTATTATCAAGATAAGTATTGGGACTAATTAATTTACAAAAAAAAAAAGAATTCTTTTAGGGATATTAAATGGTTCTTGTATGTTGATAATGAAATCAATATCTAATTCCTTAAAAAGTATTTTTATGGAATCAAAAGCCAAAAATGGATTCCAATTTGTAAATAAATAATGTAACCAAGATCTAGCTGCTTAAATATGAAATTATGGAATCAAATTCAAGTATTATTCTTCAAGTAGTGTTTAGTCAAAATCAAGTTGGGAAAGTCAAAATAAAATCATCATTTATGTCGTATTTACAACATATAAAAATTTGAAATTAGGCAGATGGAAAAAATATAGAAAATTAAGCTACATGGAAGAGTAGTAATTTTTTTATAAAATTGAGTGTTTGGGGGAGGGATTACGACTTGAAATCATTAAGATTCAAGTGCACCAATATTTAAATTCATGTAACGCCCGGTAAAATTACCAAAATACCCCTAGAGGAAGGATGTTGGCGTAACCCATCTTCCAATGCTTATATAGAAAATCTGAGGCTAGATTTGTGATCAGCAAGAGAAAGTGAGTGGGATAATGGTCTCGGTCGATTTTTAGAGCGACCGAATCAAAAGATAATTTTTCAACCCAAAAATGAAAAACGTGTCGATTGTAGCAGAGAGACACTTATGTTTTATCATATTTTATTGAAGGGATTAGGAAAACTCGTTCAAAAATTTTTTGGGAAAAAATACACTGTATGTGACTAGTCCGCATCGCGGACTGAGTTATTTCGAAGTTGAAAAATTTCTAAATTCTGTGAGGGGCATTCTGGTCAATTTCCAACCCCTCCTAAACTCAATACACGATCTAATTAGGTCGTTTTGACGTTAAAAGGGTCCAAACCCCCATTCTAAGTCCTTTCTAATAATCTAAAAAGACTAGGGCTTGAGGAAGGAGGGGAAGAGCTTGGGATTGAGGAATTCAGGAGGAATTCTTGATAGCATCATCCCAGGTATGTAAGTCTAAACTAAAAGCATGAGATTGTCCTCTCATATGTCCTCTAGAAGGTCATAGAAGAGTTTAAAGTGTAATGAGTTTACAAACATGATTCTTGATGGTTTTTATTGAAAATATTATTAAATTCATATATTTTTCTATGTAGATGATCATCATAAACTTACTTTCTTAAATTGAGTATTTTCATGAGAAATTGCATAACCCTACATGACTATTTTGAAAGCATACACGAATGAACTTAAGAATTGAGTCTAGAGCCTTGATCGGATAATGTTGATTGTGATTGTAATTGTGATGAGAGAATGATGGTGAGTTGATAGAAGTTGATAGTCTTGTTTGTCTCCGTAAATGAACTCCATTGATTTGTCTATTCGATTGTTCACTTACGATTGTTCTAAATCTTGTGCTGTTGATTGAAATATTCCTTGATGGGAGGGTTAAAGCCCTTATGAGATTAATTGATGAAAAGGTTAAAGCCCCTATGACATTGATTGATGATAGGGTTAAAAGTCCCTATGATTTGATTGGTTTGATTGTATTGATTGTCTTATGAGCATTGAGTCATGGGAGGAGTATCGACCACCGAAAGAGTAAGAGTTAGTCCAACTTGCACTCGTCATACTACGTCGCCAAACATAGTTGAGGATTAGTACCATCAAACTATATTGTGGTTCCCTCTTGATTAGAATTCCCTGAAATCAATAGAGGACTTAGTTAATTGTGTTTTCTTCTAGGATTCGATTCGTCCCTACCTAGAAAGTTTGGAATGGTTGTGGCAATATCCATTTGACTATTGTACATTCACTGGCTCATAAGTGATTGTTGTTGGATAAGAGAAACTCCAAGAAAGTTCCTACCTTGAGTACTCTGAGTTGAGATGAGATAAGATGTGATGAGATGAGTTCCTCGAGATTAATCTGGCTTTATTAATGAGGTTGATTGGTTGATAGGTTACTTGTCTACTCTTGATTCTTGCATAGATAGACATTTGATGTTTGATTTAATTTGATTTCATGATTGTTCTGAGTCGATGATTGTTTCATATTATTCTACCTGTTTCTATTTCATTCAGTTATTTTACATACCACACATTCTATGTACTGATGCGACTTGGCGCTGCATCATTTTATGATACAGATACAAGGATTAAAGATCATTAACAGGCACATCATTGAAGACCCAGGATGTTCAGCTTATTGGTGAGCCTCCCCTACCCCGGAGGATCCAATATTATCTATTTCGTCACGCTTTTGAGTTAGGATAGACTAGTCTTATTTTTTTTATTTTGATAGCCATGGGTCTGTCATTGGCACCACTTGATTTGTGATAGAGACTTCATAAATTATAGTCAAACATTGATGTTGAAATTGTGAGTTAGTTTTTTCTACTAGTTTTCTATTATTATATATACTATTTAAACATTAGACGAGATGATCCTATTTACTCACTTTTGCTTTCGCTGATCTGTATTGGATTGAATGGATGTGATGATGCCAAGTGGTTCGCTTAGGGACTAGCATTAGTCTATAGGTTCCCGCCCGTCTTGGGTACCCTCCCGAGGCATGACAAACTTGGTATCAAAGCATACAGTTCAGGTGTCTTAGGGAGTCTATGAAGCCGTGTCTAGAGTCCTTATTATTGGTTTGAAGATCTTTACATCCATAATTTGGAGGCTATACGACATTTGGGAAATTGTTTCACTTGTTTCATGTCTTAAATAGTGCGAAATAGTTACGCTCTATGAAAGGTTCTTCTCTAATTCATGTTTTACACGTTGCAGAATTGTGATCATGTACCCTAGAAAAGCCGTTAGAGGTAGGGGACGTCTCGCCAGGCAAAAGGTTAACCCACCTGAGCATGAGGTCTCCAATGCTGAGCTACGCCAAGCTATTCAAACTCTAGCCCAGGCTGTCACAACATCTGCTGCGAGATAAGGAATGGGTAGACAGAATCCCCATGACACGTCTAGAGTCCGGGAATTGTTGAGGATGAGTCCGCCTGAGTTCACAAGGGTTGCATCCACTGAGGATCCTGAGAACTATATGGAGGAACATCAGAAGGTGTTCCAGGTAATGCATGTTGTTGATGTGGACAAAGTTGAACTGGCTGCTTAACAACTCAAGGGTGTGGCCAGACTATGGTTCGACCAGTGGAAGAAAGATATAGGAGATGATGCCCCATTGTTGACTTGGGTAATGTTTGAGGAAGCCTTCTTGGGACGCTTCTTCCCAATAGAACGAAGAGCAGACAAGGTAAGAAAGTTCTTGAATTTAAAGCTGCGCTTTATAACTGTGCAAGAGCATCGGTTGAAGTTCACACAAATATCTCGTTATAAGGACCCAGAGTTTCAAATGACTTTATCGGACCTCATAATGTCGCCCCGTGAGAAATTTGATCAAGTGTCACTTAATGTGAGGCCCATACGGTTAGTGCGAGGTCACACAGACCGTGTGGCCTCCAGTGAAGAGTGACTTGGCCAGAAATTTTATTACGGGGACTTGGCAAAGAGGTTTAGGCTAAGCATGGACACACGGCCGCCCACACGCTCCGTGTGGTGTGCAACGGGCCGTATGGCCCTTCGTGTGACTCTCGACGTGAAATTTTTCTAAGTACGAAATCACCGTCTCATAACTTTTTCATGCAAGATTTTTTTTTAAATGTCATCTTACCATCCATGACAAGACCCGTGCAGTGTCACATGGGTCGTGTGGCCGTTTGTGTGGCACCCCTTCACTTCGGAAAATTCCTAGTGTTAAACATTACGAAAATTTGTTTAAGTGTTACTTCACGGGCACTGTTCACGACCCGTAAAGTGCCTCACGGACTATGTCAGTGCCAATGAAGCCATGACAGACCTATTTTCATCCATTTCATTAATGGCTTTCACGTAAATACGATTTATTTTAAATATGTTTTATGACTTTTTACCTATTCTAGACCCCTAAATTAGCTGATATCCTTTTAATTTAATTCATTCTCATTATAAACATTCTCTCTCTAAAATCATTCATAAAAGTCCTCTTAAAGTTCTTCTCTCGAGACTCAAGCTAGGGTTAAATTGAGGTTTCAACTTCAAGCTAAATTCTTCTCAACTCAGCTTCTCAATCAAGGTATGTGGGATTGATTCTTAGTCCCTTTCAACCAAGAAGATGCAAACTCTTTCCAATTGATTTTCATGAAATTATGCTTACTTTTCAATATGGGTTTTGAGAATTATTGTTTAATAAATTCAATAGAAGTATGAATTGTACTTTATTTTATGATTTTAAGTTACTTTAAACCCTAATATGATGGTTTGCATTGAGATTATGAAGTTATGAAAGTGCATGTCCCTTTAAAGACTTGTTTTGGGTATGGGTGATTTATACTATGATTTAAATGTATATTTAATTATGGATTTACTTTAATCTCATATTGTAATGCTGATTTTAGCTTGAATCTATATTACCCATGCTATTCTTACATCACTTATGGCATGTGCATTCATGGACATTGGCTTTTTATGGAAATTATGAAGTGAGTTAAGCCCAATTATATTTTATGAAATGATTTTTATAACATTATGATTATGAAAAGAATTTGATCATATACATGTCTTATGATTATGGCTCTATGAGCATTTTGGGTGCTTGCACCATCCTATATATGTAGATGAGTTATTCCTTGCATGAGTACCATGATTATGATTTATGGTTTGGCATTTGAGCCTAAATGTTCATTGAACGATTTTGAAATGAATATTGTATCTCTTGAAAGCACGTATATGTATAAGTATTCTCGTGAGATGCCGACTTAGCTCCTATGGATTGGGGGCGTCAGGGTTATCCCTAAGGTTCCTCTCCCTTTCCTCAAACTATGTGCCTAACATATGGAATGAGAATCCTATCTGAAATAGGTGTTGTTCCCGTAAGTAAGGTTGTTTCATACGAAGTGGGTGATGTTCCCATAAGGTGAAGTACTATGCTATATGATATGAAAATCCTATCAGAAATGGGTAATGTTCCCATAAGGGGGTTGCTTCATATGAAATGGGTAATGTTCCCGTAATGTGAAGTATACTTTACCTTTGGCAAGTAGACCACCTCATTACCAGTGAGGGGATTTCATCGGGATTCCAAGTAATAGCTCGCTCGGTCTAACTCATGTCGATTAAGGTCACATCTACGTTATATATGAGCATTATAGTATTTCATGCGTCATGGACTTCATGGCATATTGTATACTATTCTTCTTTGGATATATGATCCTTTCTATATTATGTGCCCTTGTCATTTAGTATTTAAATGCAGGTTTGAGAAGCCATATGCATTGCATACCCGCATACATAGTACATTCAAATGTACTAACGCATACTTTATGCCTACATGATTTTACCATGTAGGGACCAAGCACAACGACTATCCACCATTTGACGAGTAGATCAAATTCGAAAGTTGAACTTGTGGTGAGTCCTATCTTCCAAGGACAAGCCACTTTCCTTCTACCTTTGTTATCCTATGTTTACTTTCTTACTTGAGGGTGATCCCAGGACATGTCTTAGCCCCTGTTCCATTTTATGACTAGAGGCATTGTTGGACATATCGTAGACTGTCGTAGACTCCATATGCTATGTGTTGTAATTGGAGCTTATGTTTTCAGTTATCTATCGGTTATGGTTATTATGGATTGATCATGGGAATTATGACATGTATGCATGCTTGATGTTGAAACGTGGAAGGTCCCAAACCCTGTATTGCCCCTCTAGAGTGAGTCGTACTTACTTGCCCCTTAGTTCTTATATAGTATATGTTATGTGAATCCATGTAATTCGTTTTCCCATTGATATCCCCATAGCGTGAGTCCTACTTTCCCATCCCTTAGAACTATGTGTTTACTTTTGAATGTGCTTCCAAAACAATGATGTGGATTTGATTACCTTGAGTCTTATGTAGGAACTCTCGGGTTTCCCATTTTCCGTATCACATCTAGTCCCTAAGTCGGGGTCGTGATAAAACGTGATAAAAGAGTATCAGAGCCCTAGATTTGTAAGTGATCCTCGGAGTCCATCATGTCGCATCAAGTAGAGTACTATTGATGGGCATGAAGTCCATCATGCCTATGAGTGGAGGGATGCGATGGATTCCTAGGAATTGTCTCACTTCTTCATGCCTTACGTCATGTTATGGTTTGTGTATTTGGTCTCCTTATCTTGACGGTGTCATTGCTCCATTTCATAAAATTCCTCAAGGAAGACCCCACCTTCCAAGGCCAGCTCTCGCTAATGAGGATCAGGCACCTCAAGAGCCTATGGATGAGCCTATCTCTAATGATGAATTCCGCAAGACCTTTGCTATGCTTGACCAGGTGTTGACATCTCAGAATAGGCAGGCTAATCTTCCATGGGATCCAACACTAGCTTCTAGGGTGAGGGATTTCACCCGGATGAATCCTCTTAAGTTTAATGGATCGAATGGTGAAGAGGATGCTTATGAGTTCATTGATGAACTCACCAAGGTGTTGAATGTTATGGGTGTAACTCCTAAAGAGAAGGCTGAATTGGCTTCCTACCAATTGAAGGACGTGGCTCAAGTGTGGTACACCTAATGGTCAATGAAGAAGGTTTGCGATGATGATGTCAATTTGGAAGAGTTCAAACTTACATTCCTGGATCGTTTCTTTCCACTTGAGCTTAGGGAGGCAAGATGACTAAATTTATCAACCTCAAGTAAGGGGGCATGAGGGACTATGCCCTCAAGTTCACTAAGCTCTACAAGTATGCACCGACACTTGTGGCTGATCCTCGCGCAAGGATGCATAAATTCATTTTGGATATCTCTAACTCACTTATGAAAGAATGTCGTACTGCATGCTTATATGATATATTGATATTTCTAAACTCATGGTATATGTCGAATAGATTGAAGAGAAGAACTCAAGGAAAGGCGGGTGCACGATGCTAAGAGGCGTGCTGGTGGATTCTTTAGTTCTTGGGGTGGTGGTTTTGGTCGCTTCAAGAAGGGCCAAGGTTCTGGCACTTGGGTCGCTAATTCAAGAGTGCCTCCTCCTAGGGCACCGTTTGGTGGTGGGCAGGGGCATCCTCTGTGTGGCAAGTGTGGGAAGCCCCACACAGGTACTTGTTGGTGGGATTTGGGTGCTTGCTATGGGTGTGGTGATAAGATCCACAATGTTTCTGATCGTTGAAGAATGTTCATAGTGGTCAAGGTCAGGCGGCTCAAGGTGGTCAAGGTTAACAAAGAGCTTCCCAAAGTGATTCCCCATGAAAAAATAGGTTCTATGCACTTCATGCCCGTCAAGAAGTTGAGGAAGCTCCGGATGTTTTAACTGGTATGTTAAAAGTCTTTAATTTTGATGCTTATGTTTGGCTTGACCCAGGTGCATATTTTTTTTTGTGACTCCTCTGTTGGCTGTTAAGTTTGGTTTGAGTCCCAAAATTTTAAACGATCCTTTCGCAGTTTATACTCTCGTGGGTGAACCTATTGTTACTCCTAGAATCTATCGTGGTTGTTTTGTTTCTTTGTTGCACAAAATCTTTCCGTTTGACCTTGTGGAACTTGAGATGTTCGATTTTGACGTGATTCCTGAGATGGATTGGTTGCATGCATCATATGCCTCTATATATTATAGAACCCAGAAGGTCAAGTTCAAACTTCCTGGTGAGCCCATTCTCGAATGGAAGGGTAGTGACTCCGCTATTAAAGGTTGGTTTATTTCCTACCTCAAGGCCCGAAAGATGATCTCCAAGGGGTGAATTTACCATTTTGTGAGGGTCAAGGATATGGAGATCGAATTACCTACTATTGAATCGATTTCGGTGGTGAATGAGTTTTTGGATGTGTTTCTTGAGGATTTTCCCGAAATTCCTCCCAAAATGGAAGTAGAGTTTGGTATAGATCTATTTCCGGATACTCAACCTATCTCTATTTCTTCCTATCATATGGTACCGGCAGAGTTAAAAGAGTTAAAGGATCAATTGAAGGACTTGTTGGAGAATGGTTTCATTAGGCCAAGTATATCGCCGTGGGGTGCTCCAGTGTTATTTATAAGGAAGAAGTATGTATCTCTTTGAATGTGTATCGATTATAGGCAACTGAATAAGGTGACCATTAAAAATAAGTATCTGTTGCCCAACCAGCTTCAAGGGGCTACGAACTTCTCAAAGATTGACCTTCGTTCCAGGTATCATTAGTTGAAGGTTAGAGAGTGTGATATTCCCAAGACGGCTTTTTGGATAAGGTATGGGCACATTGAGTTTGTGGTAATGTTGTTCGGCTTAACCGATGCTCCGGACATGTTTATGGATCTTATGAATCAGGTGTTCAAGCTATTCCTTGACAGTTTTGTGGTTATCTTCATTGATGATATTCTCATTTATTCTCGTAGTGAGGGGGAACATATGGATCATTTAAGGTTGGTTTTATAAAATTTGAGGGAGAAGAAGTTGTATGCCAAGTTTAGCAAATGTGAATTTTGGTTGAGTGAAGTAGCCTTCCCTTCTCATGTGGTGTCTAGTGGGGGTATTAAGGGTGATCCGAAGAAGACTGAGGCTGTGAAGAATTGGCCCAGACCATTGACCCTTTCGGAGATTCAAAGGTTTCTTTGATTGGCTCGCTATTATATGAGGTTCGTTGAAGGGTTCTCATCTAATTCATCTCTGTTGACTATATTGGCCCAAAAGAAGGTTAAGTTCATATGGTCATATGAATGCGAAAAGAGTTTTCAAACCTTGAAGGATCGGCTTACATCGGCTCCCATCTTAATCTTACCAAATTGCTTCGAGGGATTTGTGGTGTATTGTGATGCCTCACAGATCGGGTTAGGTTCTGTACTTATGCAGCATGGTAAGGTAATAGTGGATGCATCATGGCAGTTGAAGGTGCATGAGCGAATTACCCAATGCATGATCTTGAGTTGGCGGCGGTTGTTTTTGCCTTGAAGATTTGGAGGCACTATTTGTTTGGGGTTTACGTTGATATATTCACCGATCACAAGAGTTCGCAATATATGTTCACTCAAAGTGATCTCAAGGAAAAGGAAATGGTTGGAACTCCTAAAGGACTAGAACATGAGTGTTTACTATTATCTTGACAAGGCCAATGTGGTAGCCGATGCTCTTAGTAGACTATCCATGAGTAGTGTTGCTCATGTTGAGAAGGAGAAGTGAGAGTTGGCAAGGGATGTTCCCCGATTGGCTAAATTGAGTGTTAGGTTGGCCGACTCTAATAATTGTTGTATCCATGTTCAAAATGGGTTGGAATCTTCCGTGGTGGTTGATGTGATAGTCAAGCGAGAGTTAGATCCATCATTGGTTTTATTGAAGAAATTGGTTACTGAAAAGGAGATTGAGGTGTTCTCCTAAGGTGGAGATGGTGTGCTTTGGTACCAAGACTGACTTTGTGTTCCAGATGTGGATGATCTTGGAAGGGTAACCATGAGTGAAGCTCACAACTCTCATTACTCTATTCACCTGGGATCTACTAAGATGTACCGGGATTTGAAGGAGGTGTATTGGTGGAATGGTATGAAGAAGGAGGTGTAGATCACCGGTGGGATGGTTTGAGTGGGGGAAAATGGCATTGATTGGCCTGGATTTAGTGTTGAAGGCTATGGAGAAGGTGAGGTTGATTAAAGAAAGGTTAAAGACGGCCCAAATCCGCTAAAAGTCCTATTTGGATGTTAGGAGGAGGGATCTTTGAATTTCATGTTGGTGATTGGGTGTACGTAAAGGTTTCGCCTATGAAAGGTGTGATGCATTTTGGTAAGAAGGGCAAGCTAAGCCCCGTGTACGTTGGCCCTTATGAGATTATTGGGCAGTTGGAATCCGGTTGGAGTTGCCTCCGGACCTGAATTTCATTCACCCTGTCTTCCATGTATCTTTGTTGAGGAAGTTTGTTGGTGATCCTAGCACCATTGTGCCTTTGGAAGGAATCGAGGTCGAGGAGAACTTATCTTATGAGGAAGTCCCGATAAGGATTTTGGATTGTTTAGTGAAGCAGCTTCGTCATAAGGATGTGGCTTCAGTAAAGGTACTTTGGAGATATCAACACGTGGAGAGTGCTACATCGGAGGCGGAGTTGGACATAATGAAGCGATATGCTCATCTTTTCCGATCTACTAAATCCTAAGGTACTAGGTTCTCCCTCTTCTAAATATTCCTAATTCTTTCACTCTTGAGTCTCACGATATGACATGCATACATGTGCATGAAAATGATTTTTATGATGTTTGGAATGACTTAAATACATTTTGATATGGGTTTGAAAGACTTTATGATCTTCGAATGATGAACTATGCATTTTACCTTGTGCTCAAATGTTTCATGTCCTAAGTAATGCTTTTCAAATCTCGTTATTGCACATTCATGGACGAATGTTCCCAAAGGAGAGATGATGTAAGAAGCCGGAGTTTCGAACGATTTTATCGGACCTCATAATGTCGCACGTGAGAAATTTGATCAAGTGTCGCATCATGGGAGGCCCACACGCCCAGTGTGATGTCACATGGACCGTGTAGCCTCGTGTGAAGATTGACTTGGCCAAAACTTTTATTATAGGGAATTGGCAGGGAGTTTTAGGCTATGTATGGGCACACAACCATCCACACTCTCCGTGTCGTGTGCAACGGGCCATGTGGCCCTTCGTGTGACTCTCGACGTGAAATTTTTCTAAGTACGAAATCACCGCCTCGTAACTTTTTCATGCAAGATTTTTTCTAAGTGTCATCCCACGGTCCCAGACACGACTTGTGAATTGTCACACAAACCGTGTGGCCGTTAGTGTGGCACCCCTTCACTTTGGAAAATTCATAGTGTTGAATATTGCAAATATTTGTTTAAGTGTTGCCTCACGGGCACTGTTCACGACCCGCGAAGTGCCTCATAGACCGTGTCAGCGCCAGTGCCAGCGCCAGTGAAGCTATGATGACCCAATTTTAATCCATTTTATTAATGGCTTTCACGTAAATACTATTAATTTTAAATGTGTTTTATGGCTTTTTACCTATCCTAGACCCTTAAATCATCTAATATCCTTTCATTTTAATTCATTCTCATTCTAAAAACTCTCACTCTAAAATCATTCCTAAAAGTCATCTTTAAGTTCTTCTCTCAAAACTCAAGCTAAGGTACAATTGGGGTTTCAACTTCAAGTTAAATTCTTCTCAATTTCATCTTCTCAATCAAGGTATGTGGGATTGATTCTTTATCCCTTTCAACCAAGAAGACCCTAACTCTTTTCAATTGATTTTCATGAAATTATGCTTACCTTAAATATGGGTTTTGAGAATTATTGTTTAATAAATTCAACTGAAGTATTGGATGTACTTTATTTATGATTTTACGTTACTTTAAACCCTAATATGATGGTTTGCATTGAGATTATGAAGTTATGAAAGTGCATGTCCCCTTAAAAACCTGTTTTGTTCATGGGTGATTTATATTATGATTTAAATGTGGGTTTACTTAAATTTCATATTATAATGTTGATTTTAGCTTGAATCTATATTAACCATGCTATTCTCACATCACTCATGGCATGTGCATTCATGGACATTGGTTTTTTTATGGAAATTATGAAGCGGGTTAAGCTCAATTATGTTTTATGAAATGATTTTGATAAGATTATAGTTATGACAAGAATATGAACACATACATGTCTTATGATTATGGCTCTTTGAGCATTTTGGGTGCTTGCACCATCCCGTATATGCAAATAAGTTATTCCTTGCATGACTATAATGATTATTATCTATGGTTTAGCATTTGAGCCTAAATGTGCATTGAATGGTTTTGAAATGAATATTGTATTTCTTGAAAGCACGTATATGTATAAGTCTTCTCATAGGATGCCAACTTAGCATTGATGGATTGGGGGCCTCAGAGCTATCCCCCAGGACCCTCTCCCTTTTCATGAACTATGTGCCTAACATATGGTGTGAGAATCCTATCCGAAATGGGTGATGTTCCCATAAGGAATGTTGTTTCATATGAAATGGGTGATGTTCCTGTAAGGTGAAGTATTATGCTATATGGTATGAAAATCCTATCCAAAATGGGTGATGTTCCTATAAGGGGGTTGCTTCATATGAAATGGGTGATGTTCCCGTAAGGTGATGTATGGTTTACCTTTGGCAAATAGACCACCTCTGTACTGGTGAGGGGATTTCATCAGAATTCCAAGTAATAGCTCGCTTGGTCTTACTGATATCGGTTGAGGTCACATCCACGCTATATATGAGCATTATGGTATTTCATGCATCATGGACTTCATGGCATATTGTTTACTATTCTTCTTTGGATATATTATCCTTTCCATATTATGTGCCCTTGTAATCTAACATTTAAATGTAGGTTTGAGAAATCATATGCATTGCATGTCTGCATACTTAGTACATTCAAACTTATTAATGCATACTTTATCCCTACATGATTTAACCATGTAGGGACCGAGTGCAACGACTATCCACCGTTTGACGAGAAGCTAAAATTCGAAAGTTGAACTAGTGGTGAGTCCTATCTTCCAAGAACAAGCCACCTTCCTTCTACCTATGTTATCCTATGTTTACTTTCTTACTTGATGGTGAGATGGGGACATGCCTTAGCCTCGGTTCCTTCTTATGACACGAGGCATTGTTGGATATCTTGTAGACTCACATAGACTGCATATGCTATGTGTTGTAAGTGGATCTTACGTTTGTCGTTTTCTATAGGTTATGGTAATTATGGATTGATCATGGGAATTATGACATGTATACATTCTTGATTTGGAAATGTAGAAGGTCCCAAGCCCCGTATTGCCCCCATAGAGTGAGTCATACTTACCCACCCCTTAGTTCTTAATCGCTATGTGTTATGTGAATCCATATAATTCCCTTTCCTGTTGATATCCCCCTAGCATGAGTCCTACTTTCCCATCCCTTAGAACTATGTGTTTACTTTTTAATGTGCTTCAAAATTGATGACGTGGAATTGTTTACCTTGAGGTTTCTTTGGGGACTCTCGTGTTTGCCATTCGCAGTGTCATTTCTAGGCCTTAACCCCGGGTTGTAACTCCGGACATAGTTACTAACATGAGGAGAAGAATAGGGATGTATGTGGATGTGTTGAATAGAGGTCCCAAGAGAGATAGGAGGGGAACAATGCTCGTAAATGATATGGATATTGGGAGATTTATGACGTTCGTGAAACATGCTGATGAGGAGAGATAATAGGATAAGGAAGAGTTCAGATGTAAGAGAGCAAAGACATCCAGCCATAAGGTTGGAAGAAAATTTATTGGTAATTGATTCCCAGCACCATCATCTTCTAGTGCACATATTCCTAGAGACAGAAATGAGCACAGGGCTTAGAATGTCGGAGCCCATGGATCTCAGTCACAAGCAAGTGTGGCAAAAGGTTCACAAGGTACGCCACCATGTCATAAGTGTCGCAAATTGCACTTGGGAAGATATCGTGAAGGGAATGATGTATGCTACAAATATGGCCAAGCGGATCACTACAAGAAAGACTGTTCAAAGTGGGTTAACGGGGCTCAATCTTCTACACCAGCCCAGCCAACTAGAGAAAACTAAAGGACCACTACGTTAGACACAAGCGGAGCAACAAACCATTTGTATGCGATAGGTAGTCGCCAAGATCAGCAGAACTCCCCAGATATTGTGATAGCTATGATTTGATTCTTTACTTTTGATTGTTATGTTTTGATGGATCTGGGTGCCACATTGTCATTTCTAACTCCTTATGTGACCAGTAGATTTGATAAAACCCTTGAGAGTCTTCTTGAACCCTTTGATCTTTCTACTCCAGTGGGTGAGTCTATTGGAGCTGAGAGAATCTATAGAGCTTTTTTAGTGTCAATCCATCATAGGGATACTTTTGTTGATTTGATTGATTTAGAGATGATTGGTTTTGACGTGTTCCTTGCCATGGATTGGCTTCACACCTGATATGCCTCTATTGATTGTAGATCCCGAAATGTTAAGTTCTAATTCCCAAATGAACTAGTTCTTGAGTGGAAGGGTGATTCTATTGCACCTAGGGAAAAGTTTATCTCATACTTAAGGACAGAAAAGATGATTTCCAAAGGTTGTATCTATCACCTCATGAGAGTTAAATATGATGATGTTGAGTCCCCAACTCTTGAGTCAGTCCCGATTGTAAATGGGTTTCCGGAAGTATTTTCTGAGGATCTGCCCATAGTCCCTCTTGATAGGGAGATCAATTTTAGGATTGATGTCCTTCCCAATACCCAGCCTATTTCGATTCCATGTAATAGGATAGCCCCAGCTGAGTTGAAAGAGTTGGAAGAAAAATTAAGAGATTTTCTAGAGAAGGGCTTTATTTGGCCGAGTGTTTCTCCTTGTGGTGCCCCGATCCTATTTGTGCGAAAAAAAGATGGGTCCCAAAGAATATGTATTAAATATAGGCAACTGACTAAGGTCACCATAAAGAATAAGTATCCTCTTCCAAGGATAGGTGATTTCTTTGACCAACTTCAGGGTGTGTATTGTTTCTCAAAGATAGACCTCAGATCTAGCTTCCATCAGTTGAAAGTGAGGGAATGAGGGAATGTGATGTTCCAAAGACAACCTTTAGGACCAGATATGACCATTTTGAGTTCTTGGTCATGTCCTTTAGGTTGACGAATGCTCGTACAACCTTTATGGACATGATGAATAGAGTATATAGACAATATATTTATATGTTTGTGATTGTGTTCATCTATGACATTTTTGTGTATTCAAGAGATGAGGAGAAGCATGCTAATCATCTTAGAGTTTTCCTCCAAAACACTTACGGACCATGAACTGTAAGCGAAATTCTCGAAGTCTGAATTCTGGCTTAACTCAGTGGCTTTCCTAGGACACGTGGTTTCGGGTTATGGTATTCGAGTGGATGACCAAAAGATTGAAGAAGTTAGGAACTGGCCCAGACCGACCTCTCCTACTTACATAAGAAGTTTCTTGGGGTTGGCAGGCTACTACCGCAAATTTGTTGATGGATTTTCTTCCCTATCTGCACATTGACTAAATGACTCAAAAGAAAGCCAAGTTTTAGTGTTTCAAGGAATGTGAGTAGAGTTTCCAAGAGTTGAAGACAACATTGACTACTACACCAGTTCTAACCTTGCCCGATGGGACAGGGGACTTTGTAATATATTGTGATGCTTCAGGGTTGGATATGTGCTAATGCAGAGAGGGAAGGTGATAGCCTATGCTTCTAAACAACTTAAGATTCATGAGAGGAACTATCCAACCTATGCTCTTGTGTTGGCAGCTGTGGTGTTTGCACTAAAAATCTGGTGCCACTATTTATATGAAGTACATGTGGATGTGTTCACTGACCACAAGAGCTTGAAGTGTGTCTTCAGTCAGAAAGAGCTCAACCTGCGATAGAGGAGATTGTTGGAGTAGCTCAAGGATTATGACATGAGCATTCTCTACCACCCAGGTAAAGCTAACGTTGTTGACGCTCTTAGCACGATGTCAATAGGTAGCAAAGCCTATGTTGAGGAAGGAAAGAAAGAGTTGGCCAAAGAAATGCATTCATTGGCTCAATTGGGAGTTCTACGTAAGAAGAATAATGACGGAGGAGTTAATGTTCAGAATGGGTCTGCTCCATCCTTAGTGGCTTAGGTGAAAGAAAAGCAAGACCAAGATCCTGTCATACTTCAAATGAAGGAGGATGTCCACAAACAGAGAGTCATGGTTTTCTCCAAAGGGGGAGATGGAGTGTTGATATACCAAAGATGATTGTATGTCGCAGATGTTGATGGTATTCGAGACAAAATCATGGCTGAAGCCCATAGCACTAGATATTCTTTTTATCCCGGCCCCACCAAGATGTACTAAGACCTGAGAGAAGTCTATTGGTGGAGTGGAATGAAGAGGGATATTGTTGAGTTCGTTCCAAAGTGCCCGAATTGCCAGCATGTGGTTGTGCATTAATGGCCGTGAGGATTGGCTCAGAACTTTGGGATTCTAAATGGAAGTGTAAGATGATCAATATGGACTTCATTACTGGTCTACCAAGGTCTCAAAAACAACACGATTCAATATGCGTGATTCTAAACAGGATGACTAAATCGGCTCACTTCTTAGCGGTCAAAACAACCAATAGTATGGAGGGGTATGCCAAGTTGTACATACAAGAGATTATGAGGTTGTGTGGAGTTCTCTTGTCCATCATCTCAGACAAAGAAGCTCAATTCGCCTTCCAATTTTGGAGATAGTTCCGGAAAGGATCGGGTACTAAAGTGAACCTGAGTACAGCCTTTCATCCACAGACAAATGGTTAGGCAGAGCGCACAATTCAGACGTTATAGGATATGTTGAGAACCTGTGTTCTTGTTTTCAAGGGAATTTGGATTATCACCTACCGTTTATTGAATTTTTATACAACAATAGTTATCATGTAAGAATTCAAATGGCTCCCTATGAAGCCTTGTATGGAAGGAGATGTGGATCACCAATTGGGTAGATTAAGGTTGGAGAAGTGGAATTCATTGGGCCTGATCTTTTCCTCCAATCAATGGAGAAGGTTAAGCTCATTAGAGAGAGATTGAAAACTGCCTAAAGCTGCCAGAAATCTTATATCGACATGAGGAGAAGAGACTTAGAGTACGAGGTGAATGATAGGGTGTACTTGAAAGTATCACCTATGAAGGGTGTCATGAGATATGGGAAGAAGCGCAAGTTGAGTCCACGTTATGTGGGACCATATCAAATTGTGAAGAGGATTGGAAAGGTTGCTTATGAGCTAGAGTTGCCTTCCGAGTTAGATGGAATTCATCTGGTATTCCATGTGTCGGTGTTGAAGAAGTGCTTGGTAGATCCTACCTTGGTGATCCCTATCTTGTCCTACGAAGATATTCCGTTCCAAATCCTTGGTCGTCATATTTATAAGTGGAGAAACAAATACATAGCCTCAGTCAAAGTCCTGTAGAGGAATTAATTAATTGAGGAAGCCACATAGGAAGCTGAGGTAGAGATGAAGGGCAAATATCTGCACCTATTCATTCCAATTTATGAGAATGTTGAACATAAATTTCTTACCTTTGACTAAATTGATTGATCTATTCTTGAGTTGATTGTCTATTCTTGAGTCCGAGTAGAGTTGATTGAGATTTATGAGAAGTCGAGAGTTTGATTGGTTTGGTTGAATGTTGAGATGAGTCTTGAGTCTACTCGTGCCTTGTTAACCACCTTTACTCATCATTCGAGGACAAATGATCCCAAGAGGGAGATAATGTAACACCCAGTAAAATTACCAAAATTCCCCTAGAGGAAGGGTATGCATGTAACATATATTCCAATGCTCGCATGGCAAATCCGAGGTCGAATTTGTGATCAGCACAAAAAAATAAGTGAAAAATTGGTCTCGGTCGATTTTTAGAGCGACGGTATTAAAAGATAATTTTTTGACTAGAAAATGAAAAACAGTGTTGATGTGCGATAGAGGCGCGTTGCGCACCTGTAGCGAGGAGACACATGATTTTTCAAAACTTTTCTATGGGATTGAGAAAACCTGTTCAGAAACCTTTCGGGAAAAAATACACTATACGCGACTAGACTGCAAGGTGGACTGAGTTATTCCGAAGCTAGAAAATTTCTAAATTTTGTGAGGGGCATTTCGGTCATGTCCTTTCTAATAATATAAAAATACTAGGGCTTTAGGAAGGAGGAAAAGAGCTTGAGATTGAGGAATTCAAGAGGAACTCTTGAAGGTGACTCTTGATAGCTTCATCGCAGGTATGTAAGGCTAAACTAAAAGCATGAGATTGTCCTCTCAAGTGCCCCGTAGAAGGTGATGGAAGAGATTAAAGTCTAATGAGTCTACATACATGATTCTTTTTGGTATTTAATGAAAATCTTATTAAATTCATATATTTTCCTATGTAGATGATCATCATAAATTTACATTCTTGAATTGAATACTTTCATAAGAAATTTCATAACCCTATATGACTATTTTGAAAGCATACATGAATGAACTTAAGAATTGAGTCTAGAGCCTTGATAAGATGATGTCAATTATTATTGTGATGAGAGAATGATGATGAGTTTATAGAACTTGAAAGAGTCTACATAAATAAACTCCACTGATTTGTCTATTCGATTATTCTAAATCTTGTGTCGTTGATTGAAATATTCCTTGATGGAGGGTTAAAGCCCCTATGAGATTGATTGAGGAAAAGGATATAGTCCCTATGAGAATGATTGATGATAGGGTTAAAAGTCCCTATGATTTGATTAATCTGATTCTCTTATGAGCATTGATTCATAAGAGGAGTATTAAGCACGAAAAGAGTAAGAGTTACTCCGACTTGCACTCATCAAACTACGTCGCCAAACATAGGTGAGGATTAGAACCATCATATTATATTGTGGTTCCCTCTTGATTAGAAGTCCCTGAAAGCAATAGAGGACTTAGTTAATTGTGTTTCCCTCTAGGATTCGATTCGTTCCCTACCTGGAAAGTTTGGAACGGCTGTGGCAATATCAATTTGACTATTGTACATTCACTGGCTTATAAGTGATTGTTGTCGGATAAGAGAAACTCCCAGAAAGTTCCTATCTTGAGTACTCTGAGTCGAGATGAGATAAGATGTGATGAGATGAGTTCCTTAAGATGAATCTGACTTGATTAATGAGGTTGATTGGTTGATGGGTCACTTGTCTGCTCTTAATTATTACATAGATAGACATTTGGTGTTTGATTTGATTTGATTTCATGATTGTTCTGAGTTGATGATTGTTTATTATTATTCTACTAGTTTCTGTTTCATTCAACGTTTTTACATATCATACATTCCAGGTATTGATGCCACTCGACACTTCATCATTTTATGATGTAGATACAGGGATTAGGGATCGTCAAGAGGCACATTGTTAAAGATCTAGGACGTTCAGCTTATTGGTGAGCCTCCTATACCCTAGAGGATCCACTATTATCTATTTCATCATACTTCTTAGTTAGGCTAGACTAGTCTTAAATTTTGATTTTGGTAACCATGGGTCTGTCATTGGAACCGTTTAATTTGGGATAGAGGCTTCATATATGATAGTCGAACATTGATGTTGAGATTGTGAGCTAGTTCTTTCTACTAGCCTTCTATTATTATATATATTATTTGAGACATTAGACGAGATGAGCCCATTTACTCGCTTTTACTTCCGTGGATTTATGGAGTTGTTGGATTGAATGGATGTGATGAGGCCAAGTGGTTCGCTTGGGGACTACCAATAGTCTCTAAGTGCCAGCCACGTCTTGGTACCTTCCCATGGCGTGACAATTTGAGATCATTATTTAACTCATATTCTTAGCATGTTAAAATTTACATCTTTACCAACTTCGAAATAACATAAAACATTGCTAGGCGCTATGATATCCATCTTTAGACAAAATAGTTGAAATGTCATATGGTTTAAGTTCAACTATGTCTGTCTGAATAACTTAATCCTATATATTTAGCCGAGTTTAATCATCTATATATGTCTGAACTTTACACACATGTCTCGATTGGGTACTTGATGACTTTCATCAATCAAATTCGCTATTTATTTTTTCATATATTCGTTGTGTTTAGTTTTTTATTCGGTGTTCTATATGTGTATTTAAGTTTAACTAATTTGAACTCGCACTGTGTAGCTTTTTCTACCAATAATTTTTCATTACAAAATCTCAAAATCGAGATCTATAGTTAAGAAAGGAGCAACCACATTCACTGCACCACATTCTTTGATAGTCTAATTTTAACGCCCGATAAAATTACCAAAATACCCCTAGAGGAGGGGTATGCGCGTAACGCCTCTTCCAATGTTCGTATGGAAAATCCGAGACCGGAGATGTGATCAGCACGAAATATTGAGTGGGAAAATGGTCTCAGTAAATTTTTAGAGCGACCAAATCAAAAGATACTTTTTCGACCCAAAAATCAAAATAGTGTCGGTGCACGATGGAGGAGCGTCGCGCCACTGTAGCGGACCCACACTTATATTTTTTCAAATGTTTTTGATGGGATGGGAAAAACGCGTTCAAAAACTTTTAAGAGAAAAAACTAAATTGTACGCGACCAGTTCGCATCACGGACTAGGTTATTCCGAAATTGAAAATTTTCTAAATTTTTTGAGGGGTATTCTGGCATTTCCCAACCCTTCCTAAACTCAATACACGATCTAATTAGGTTGTTTTGACGTAAAAAGGGTCTAAAACCCAATCGAAGTCCTTTTCTAACAATCTAACAAGACTAGGGCTTGAGGAAAGAGGAGAAGGAATTGAGATTAAGGAATTCAAGATAAAATTCTTGAAGTGATTGTTCAGAGCTTTATTCTAGGTATGTAAGGCTAAACTAAAAGTATGAGATTGTCCTCTCATGTGCCCCATAGATGGTCATAGAGGAATTGAGTGTCCATGAGTACCCGTACATGTTTCTTAAATTGACTCTTGAATGTTTTCTCACAAATTATATCTAGTTACATGTATTTCCATAAGTTGATGATCATTATAAACGTATTTCTTGAATTAGATATTTTCATGAGAAATTGAATAACCTTACATGTTAACTTTTTTGAAAGTATGCATGAATCAATCTAGTGGTTAAGTCTAGAGCCCTGACGTGAGATTGTTGATTATGATTGTCATTGTGGTGAGAGAATGACGATGAGTTGATAGAGCTTGATAGGTCTATGAGTCTCCATAAATAAACTCTAATGATGGTTTATTTGACTGTTCCCTAACGATTATTGCAAGCCTTGAGCTATTGATTGAGACTGATTTATGAAAGGGCTAAAGTCCCTATGAGTTTTATTGATGATAGGGTTAGAGTCTCTATGAGATAATAATCGATGACGGGATTAAAGTCCCAATAAGATTGGGTGAGTGGGATGTCTTATGAGTATTGAGTCTTGGGAGGAGTATTGAGCACCGAATTGAGTAAGAGTAGATAACAACTCAAACTCAATAACTACGTGGCCATCGTAGGAGAGGATTAAACTGTAAAACTGGATGTTTCTTTTGTCCAAAAAGAGGACTTGATGTTATTTATTGTGGATCCACTGATGTCATATCCTTTACCTTGGCAAGATACTGGATGGATGCGGAAGCGACATCACTTCGTTATATGTCATCGGCTCATAGGTGATGGTTGTTGGTTAGAGAAACTCCCAGATAGGTTCTGTTGATAGTATTCTGATGTTGAGTTTATAGTATGAGTCTTGATTGATGTTGATGAGTTATTGCTACTCCTTATCCTTGCCTTAGGTGGACAGTGGTTATTCTGAGTGAGTATCTTATGAATTCCTTGTTATTTCTGCCTGTATTTTTTCATTCAACCATTTTACGTACTGTACATTCCACATACTCATCACTCTGCGTTGCAAGAGATAGAGGACTTCAGTAGATGCACCATTGATGTTCAAAGTTACCTAGTTCTAGATATTATGACCTTCCTTGTAATCCAGAGGCTTTCTTTTATTTTTACCAGATGCTTTACTCTCTTTGAGTTTGGTAGCCATGTCCTTTCATGGTACCATCTTAGACTTCAGAGGTAGAGGCTTCAAAGACTAGAGATGAGGATTTGATGTTTGGATCTTTCCCTCTTTGAATTGAGTTCCTTAAAACAAACTATTATGTCATATATGTTGAGACTGATGTTGTTAGCCTATGGCCCTCTTTCATTAATATAAAAGTAACTGAGTTGCCCACTCTCTAATTTGCCTTACTCTAATACTTTCCGCTATATATGATGATCGAATAACTTTCTTGAGATCAAGTTGTTTGCTTGGGGATTAGTAATAGTCTCCAGGTCCTGTCCACGTCTAGGGTTTCTTTTAGGGCATAACAAACTTTGTATCAGAGCACAAAGTTCAAGTATCTTAGGGAGTCTATGAAGCCATTTCTAATAGAGTCCTTATTATTGGTGTGAAGAGCTCCATATCCATAATATGGAGGCTATAGGACATTTTGGAACTATTTCACTTCTTTCATGTTCTAAATCTTGCGATAGAGCATAACTCTATGAAATGTTCTTCTCTAATAAATGCTCTACTTTTTGCATAGCTGTGATCCTGCCTCCAAGAAGAGCCTTCAAAGGTAGGGGACGTCCCGTAAGGAAAAATTTTAACCCACCTGAGCCTCAAGGACAAGGGGAGACTGCGGACCAAGCTTTCCCTATTGAGCAACCCTCGCAAGATGAGGTCTCCAATGCTGAACTACGCCAGGCTATTCAAACTCTAGCCCAGGCTGTCACAGCACCTGCTACGAGATATGGAGCAGGTAGACAAGATTCTCATGACACGTCTAGAGTCCGAGAATCCTAGAGGATGAATCCACCTGAGTTTATAGGGTTTGCATTTACTGAAGATCCTGAGAACTCTGTGGAGGAACTTCAGAAGGTGTTCCAAGTGATGCATGTGGCTGATACTTATAGGGTTGAACTATGTGCTTAACAACTCAAGGGTATGGCCAAACTATGGTTCAGGCAATGGAAGAAAGGAAGAAGAGATGATGCTTCATTGTTGACTTGGGCAATGTTCGAGGAAGTTTTCTTGGGATGCTTCTGCGCAAGAGAACAAAGAGAGGCTAAGGTGAGAGAGTTCTTGAATCTGAAACAGGGCTATATGACTATGCAAGAGTATAAGTTGAAGTTTGTGCAACTATCTCGCTATGCTCCGGACATGGTTGCTGATATAAAGGGAAGAAAAAGGATGTATGTTGATGGGTTAAATAGAGATTCCAAGAGAGATGGGAGGGGAGCAATGCTTGCGAGTGATATAGACATTGGGCGATTGATGACATTTGTGCAACAAGTTAATAAGGAGAGACAATAGGATAGAGAAGAGTCCAAACGTAAGAAAGCTAAGACATCCAGCCATGAGGTTGGAAGGAAGGGGGATGAAAACCTATTTCCAGCACCATCATCTGCTAGTGCACCTGCACCTAGGGGCAGGTATGATCAGAGATCTCAGAATTTCGGAACTTAAGGACCTTGGTCATAAGCTAGTGTGGCTCAAGGTTCACAGGGCAAGCCATGGTGTGGTAAGTGTAGCAGATTGCACTTGAGGAGATGCCGTGAGGGTGATGATATATGCTTCAAATGTGGCCAAGCAGGTCATTACCAAAGAGACTGTCCAAAGTGGGCTGACCGGGCTCAATCTTTTGCACCAGCCCCGCCAGCTATAGGAAACCAAAGGGGCACTATGTCATACGCAAGTGGAGCAACAAACTGTTTGTATGCTATAGGTAGTTTCCAAGATCAAAAGAACTCCTCAGATGTTGTGATAAGTATGTTTGAGTCTTCACTTTTGATTGTTATGTTTTGATTGATCTGGGTGCCACATTGTCATTTGTAACTCCTTATGCGGCCAGTAGATTTGATAGAACCCCTGAGAGTCTTCTTGAACCCTTTGATATTTCTACTCCAGTGGGTGAGTATATTTGGACTAAGAGAATCTATGGAGCTTGTGTAGTTACCATCCATCAGAGGGATACTTTTGTTTATTTGGTTGAGTTGGAGATGGTTTATTTTTATTTGATCCTCGGCATGGATTGGTTTCATGCCTTTTATGCCTCCGTTGATTGTAGATCTCGAACTGTTTAGTTCCAATTTCAAAATGAACTAGTTCCAGAGTGAAAGGGTGGCTCTGTTACACCTAGAGGAACATTTATCTCATATCTTAGAGCCAGAATGTCGATTTCTAAAGGTTGTATCTATCACCTCGTGCGAGTGAAATCTAATGATGTTGAGTCCCCAACTATTGATTCTGTCCCAATTGTGAATGAGTTTCCAAAAGTGTTTCCTAAGGATGGAGTCCCTCCTGATAGGGAGATTGACTTTGAGATTGATGTCCTTCCCGATACGCAATCAATTTCGGTTCCACATTATAGGATAGGCCCTACTGAGTTGAAAGAGCAATAAAACGATTTTCTAGAGAACGCCTTCATTAGGATGAGTGTTTCTCTGTGGGTGCCCCTATCCTATTTGTGTGAAAGAAAGATGGATCCCTCAGAATATATATTGATTATAAGCAACTGAAAAAGGTTACAAAAAAGAATAAATATCCTCTTGCAAGGATAGATGATTTGTTTAACCAACTTCAAGGTGGCTCTTGTTTCTCAAAGATAGACCTCAGATTTGGCTACCATCATTTGAAAGTGAGGGAATGTGATATTCCAAAGATAAACTTTAAGACAAGATATGGCCATTTTGAGTTCTTGGTCATGTCCTTTGGGTTGACTAATACACTTGCAGACTTCATGGATTTGATGAATAGAGTATTCAAACAATATCTTGATATGTTTGTGATTGTGTTTATCGACGACATTTTGGTGATTCGAAAAATGAGGAGGAGCAGGCTAATCACCTCAAAGTTTTCCTCCAATCACTTAAGGACCATGAGTTGTATGTGAAATTCTCGAAGTGTGAATTCTGGCTTAAATCAGTGGCTTTCCTAGGCCACGTTGTCACCAGTGATGGTATTCGAGTGGATGCCCAAAAGATTGAAGCTGTTAAGAACTGGCCCAGACCGACCTCTCCGACTGACATAAGAAGTTTCTAGGGGTTGGCAGGCTACTACAGTAGATTTGTTGATGGATTTTCCTTCCTATCCATACCATTGACTAAATTGACTCAAAAGAAGGTCATGTTTCAGTGGTCCGACGAGTGTGAGAACAGTTTCCAAGAGTTTAACACCAGATTGACTACTGTACCGGTCCTAGCTTACTCGATGAGACAGAAGACTTTGTAATTTATTGTGATACATTGAGGGTTAGATTGGGATGTGTGGAGATGTAGAGGGGAAAAGTGATAGCCTATGTTTCCAGGTAACTCAAGGTTCATGGGAGGAACTATCCAACCCATGATCTCGAGTTGGCAGCAGTGGTGTTTGCACTTACCATCTTACGCCACTACGTGTATGGAGTGCATGTGGATGTGTTCACTGACCACAAAAGCTTGTAATATGTCTTCAATCAGAAGGAGCTCATCCTTCGATGGAGGAGATGGTTGGAGTTGCTCAAGGATTACAATATGAGCATTCTCTACAACCCAGGTAAAGCTAACATTGTTGTTGACACTATTAGCCAGTTGCCAATGGTTAGCACAACCCATGTTGAGGAAGGAAAAAAGGAGTTGGCCAAAGAAGTGCATTGATTGGCTTGATTGGGAGTTCAACTTGAGGAGAATGATGAAGGAGGAGCTAATGTTCTAAACGGGTTTGTTTCATCATTAGTGGCAGAGGTGAAGGAAAAGCAAGACCAAGATCCTGTCATACTCCAATTGAAGAAGGCTGTCCACAAACATAAAGTGATGGTTTTCTCTAAAGAGGGAGATGGAGTGTTGAGATACTAGAGTAGATTGTATGTTCTAGATGTGAATGGAATTCGAGATAGAATTATGGATAAAGTCCATAGCACTAGATATTCCATCCATCGTGACTCCACCAACTAGTACCACGACTTGAGTAAAGTCTATTGGTGGAGTGGAATGAAGAGGGATATTGTTGAATTCGTTTAAAAGTGCCCGAATTGCCAGCAAGTAAAAGTTGAACATCAAAGGCCATGTGGATTGGCTCAGAACTTTGAGATTTTGGAATGTAAGTGGAAGATGATTAATATGGACTTTATTACCAGTCTACCAAGGTCTCGAAAGTAACAAGATTTGATATGGGTGATTGTAGACAGGATGACTAAATCAGCTCACTTCTTAGCAGTCAAGATAACCAATACTGCGGAGGAGTATGCCAAGTTGTACATCCTGGGGATTGTGAGGTTGCATGGAGTTACCTTGTCCATCATCTCAGACAGAGGAGCTCAATTAACCTCCAAATTTTGGAAATCGTTCCAGAAAGGATTGGGTATTAAAGTGAACCTGAGTATAACCTTTCATCCACAGACAAATGGTAAGGCAGAGCACACAATTCAGACATTAGAGGATATGTTAAGAGCTTGTGTTCCTTATTTCAAGGGAAATTGGGATGATCACCTACCATTAATTGATTTTACTTATAACAATATTTATCATGTTATCGTTCAAGTGGCTCCCTATGAAGCCTTGTATGGATGGAGATGTAGATCCCTAATTGGGTGGTTAGAGGTTGGAGAAGCGGAATTGATTGGGCCTTATCTTATCCACCAATTTATGGAGAGGATTAAGGTGATTAGAGATAGATTGAAGACTGCCTGGAGTAGCAAGAAATCTTATACCAACGTGAGGAGAAGAAACTCATAGTTCGAGGTAAATGATTGAATGTACTTAAAAGTGTCACCTCTGAAGGGTGTCATGAGATTTGGGAAGAAGGAAAAGTTTATTCCATGCTATGTCGGACCATATATGATTGTGAAGAGGATTAAGGTTGCTTATGAGTTAGAGTTGCCATCTAAGTTAGATGGAATTATCCGACATTCCATATTTGATGTTGAAGAAGTGCTTGGGTGATCCTACCTTGGTGATCCCTGTTGATAACATTAAAGTGAAGGATGGCTTGTCTTACGAAGAGGTTCCAGTCCAAATCCTTGATCGGTAGATTCGTGAGTTGAGAAACAAAAAGATAGCCTCAGTCAAAGTCTTGTGGAGAAATTAATTCGTTGAGGAAGCCACATGGGAAGCTGAGGAAGAGATGAAGGCCAAATATTCACACCTATTCATGCCAAATGATGAGAACGTCGAAGGTAAATTTCTTACCCATGGCTAAATTGATTGGTCTATTCTTGAGTTGATTGTCTATTCTTGAGTCCTGGTAGAGTTGATTGAGGTTGCGGAGGAGTCGAGAGTTTGATTGGTTGAGGTGAGTGTTGAGATGAGTCTTGAGTCTATTTGTGCCTTGAAGTCCACCTTTGCTCATCATTTGAGGACGAATGATCCTAAGGGAGAGATGATGTAACGCCTGATAAAATTATCAAAATATCCATAGAGGAGGGGTATACGTGTAATGCGTCATCTAATGCTCAAATGGCATATGAGAGACCAGATTTGTGATCAGCACAAAATGCTGAGTGGAAAAATGGTTTCGGTCAATTTTGAGAGCGACCTGATCGAAAGATAATTTTTCAACCTGAAAATCAAAATAGTGTCGGTACGCGACAGAGGCACATCGTGCCACTATAGCGGACCCACACTAATAATTTTTCAAAATATTTCGACGGGATTGGAAACACCTGTTCTGAATCTTTTCGAAGAAAAATATATTGTACGTGACCAGTCTGTGTCGCAGACTTGGTTATTCCGAAATTGAAAAATATCTAAATTTTGTGAGGGGTATTCCAATCAATTTCCAATTACTCCTGAACTCAATACATGATCTAAGTAGGTTGTGTTGACGTAAAAAGTGTCTAAAATCCCATTCTAAGTCCTTTTCTAACAATTTTAAAAGACTACGGCTTGAGAAAAGAGGAGAAGAGCTTCAAATTGAGGAATTCAAGAGGAAATCCTTGAAGTGATTGTTGAGACCTTCATCCCAGTTATGTAAGGCTACACTAAAAGCATGAAATTGTCCTCTCATGTGCCCCATAGATCGTCATAGAGGAGTTGAGTGTCCATGAGTCCCCTTAAATGTTTCTTAAATTGATTCTTGAATGTTTTCTCATAAATTATATCTAGTAACATGTATTTCCATATGTTGATGATCATCATAAACATATATTCTTGAATTGGATATTTTCATGAGAAATTGCATAACCTTACACGTTAACTATTAAAAGTCTATATGAATGAATCTTGGGATTGAGTATAGAGCCTTGACGTGAGATTGTTAATTGTGATTGTGATTGTGGCGAGAGAATGATGATGAGTTTATAGAGCTTGATAGTCCTATGAGTCTCCATAAATGAACTCTAATGATGGTCTATTCAATTGTTCCTTAACGATTGTTCCAAGCCTTGATATACTGATTGAGATTGATTGATGAAGGGTTAAAGTCCCTATGAGTTTTATTGATGATAGGGTTAGAGTCCCTATGAGATACTGATCGATGATGGGGTTAAAGTCCCTATGAGATTGGCTGATATGGAGGTCTTATTAGCATTGAGTCTTGTTAGGAATATTGAGCATCGAATCGAGTAAGAGTAGATAACAACTCAAACTCAAAAATCACGTGACCAGCATAGGAGAGGATTGAACCGTAAAATCGGATGTTTCCTTTATCCCAAAAGAGGACTTGATGTTATTTATTGTGGATCCACAGATTCCATGTCCTTTAACTTGGCAAGGTACTGGATGGATGCGGCAATAACATCGCTTAGTTGTATCATCACCAGCTTATAGATGAGAGTTGTTAGTTAGAGAAACTCTCAAATAGGTTCTACTAATAGTTCTCTGATGTTGAGTTGATGGTATGAGTCTTGATTAATGTTGAAGAGTTATTGTCTATTCCTTATCCTTGCCTTAGATAGACATTTGTCTTTCTAAGTGAGTATCTTACGAGTTGACGTTATTCCATGTTATTTCTACCTATATTGTTTCATTTTGCCATTTAACATACACATTCCATGTACTGACACCACTTGGTGCTGCATCGTTTCATGATGCAGATACAAGAAATAGACGACTTCGGCAAACACATCGTTGAGTTCCCTAGTTCAAGTTATTGTTGACACCCATTGGTGAGCCCTCCTTGCTATCCGGAGGAGCCCTTCTTTATCAGTTATTTTTATTTACTAAGTCGGTAGCCATGGCCTGTCATGGTACTGTCCTAGTCTGTCTAGTTGAGTTAGAGGCTTCATATACATGAGTTGAGGTTGATGTTGGGGTCTTTCCCCCTTTGAGTTGAGTTAGAAATTCTTATTTGCTTATCATAGGAGAGGATTGAACCGTAAAATCGGATGTTTCCTTTGTCCCAAAAGAGGACTTGATGTTATTTATTGTGGATCCACAAATTCCATGTCCTTTACCTTGGCAAGGTACTGTATGGATGCGGCAATAACATAGCTTAGTTGTATCATCACCGGCTTATAGATGAGAGTTGTTAGTTAGAGAAACTCTCAGATAGGTTCCACTAATAGTTCTCTGATGTTGAGTTGATGGTATGAGTCTTGATTAATGTTGAAGAATTATTGTCTATTCCTTATCCTTGCCTTAGATGGACATTTATCTTTTTAAGTGAGTATATTACGAGTTGACGTTATTCCATGTTATTTCTACCTATATTGTTTCACTTTGCCATTTAACATATCGTACATTCAACGTACTGACGCCACTCGGTGCTGCATCGTTTCATGATGCAGATATAAGAAATAGACGACTTCGGCAAACACATCGTTGAGGTTCAGAGTTCCCTAGTTCAAGTTATTGTCGACAACCATTGGTGAGCCCTTCTTGCTATTCGAAGGAGCCATTCTTTATCAGTTATTTCTATTTACTAAGTCGGTAGCCATGGCCTGTCATGGTACCGTCCTAGTCTATCTAGTTGATTTAGAGGATTCATATACATGAGTTGAGGTTGATGTTGGGGTCTTTCCCCTTTGAGTTGAGTTAGAAATTCCTATTTTCTTATCATAGATGTTGAGACTAAGTTATTGGCCATTGGCCCTTCCTTTTGATGTAGAATGATTTATGTTGTTCACTGCCTTATTCCATTAATTCCGCTATGCTTGATGTTGAGTGACTATCCTGAGATCGAGTGGTCCACTTGGGGACTAGCAATAGTCTCTGGGTGCCGGCCACACCTAGGATACCCTCCCCGGGCATGACAATTGTAGATCATGCTTCTTAAGGAAAAGAAAAATTCTCAATTCATAGGATTTTGAAGTTTTCTCCTAAAAGAAATAAAAGAAGAAGCTGACTAAAAGAATAGGACTAAGGATGTCTCATATCTTCCCCTGAGCCAACAAAATTCCTTACATGATTTTTTTTTTCAGAAACTAATAAAAATAGCATTTTCTTTTGATTAGAGATTCAAAAAGTTGACTTAGAACATTATAACTTAATTTCTAGTGGCGACTCTTGTTGTATAAGTAAAATAATTCCTATTCAAAACTGTCACTTTAGTTGAAAAATATTGAAATAAAAAGGAGTGTGACAGTAAACAAAAACTTTCTAGTATGGGAAGAAAATCAATACAAAATTTAAAAGTTTTGACTAGACACTATTTGAATGTCAAAAACATTTTATGTTGGCCTTATAAAAATAATTTTAAGCAAGTAGACTTAGACTTCACAATAAGCATACCAGAACGCCATTCAAAATATTCCTTAGAGTTTTATGGTATAAAAATTTCAAATAATGGAAATAAATTAATTATTAATCCCAATATGTACAACAAAGACATCATCACATGTCTATATAGAGAGAGCACAAGAACTTTTTCCAACATTGCAAAAGAATATTTATTTTCTTGGTATAATGAAATATAAGAGAAAGAATGCATCTAAAGATGGTCTTATCTTTGGTTTTATTGATGATATTAAAAAAATGGTGAAGCGGACATTGCTAAATGTGATGAAGCTTCTTACACAAAAATATGCCAAGACGCTTACGGACCAAAATTAATAAAGGCTTATTGTCAACCAACACCGTTTGGAGATTTTTGTATTTGTGAACACAATCCTATCATCCGTAAAGGATCAAGAAAGAGTTTACTTATGTAATAGATGAAATAAGAAAAAAATATTTCTTGTTTGTGTTTTTTTCGATGATTGCACTTTCTAATGTATATTAATTCAATTTTTCTAAATTAGCTATTTCATTTTTGTTATTTATGAGTCATATATACGTCTTAAAATAAGTTTATTTTATCTAGTATTATAAGTGGTGCAAAAATATGGAACTTAGTGGATGTATATATAACATATATACTGGATATATATATATAATATACGTACCCATTAATGCTACCTTTTTCACTCAATACGATATTTTTGTATTGTCAAGTGGGCGTTGGACGCGCCATGTTATTGTTACTAGACGAAAGTCCTGATTATTTGTTTTATTTATCATAATTGATGAGTTATATTTATAAAATAAGTTTTAAGTCCTTTTAATATATTTTGATTTAGGATCACCAAATTTGTTGGGCCGCTCTTGAGATGTCAATGTGTGTAGTATGTATGAGTGATCTCTTTATATGATTATGAGTTAGTCCATGTGTGTAGTATGTGTATTAGTTAAAAATATTCACATGGGCTGGAACACTTGCAAATATATTGAGACTCATGTATATCATTTAAGTCTTCGAAACTTACATCGTAAATGTCTGATTATGTGCGATAAAATACTTTGAAATGGATGTTCAAAGCTTACTTAACTATAAAATACTCTACTTTTTAAAATATCTATTTAGATTTGACAAAATCAAAATTTACAAGTGTTTGTAATTGTTCACACTGCTAAGATTGTCATTTATTGAAAGGTAGAAATGGATAAAATTACACAATTTTAAGAAAATATAGTGTCACGCCTCGGGAGGGTACCTTAGACGTGGCTGGCACCCAGAGACTATTGCTAGTCCCAAGCGAACCACTCGGTCTCAAGACAGTCATTCGATCATCAGATATAGCTAAAAGTATTAGAGTAGTCTTAACAACTATGACATAATAGTTGGTTTTAAGGAACTCAATTCAAAGAGGGAAAGACCTCAATATCAAATCCTTATCTCTAGTCTATGAAGCCTCTAGCTCTATAGTCTAAGATGGTACCATAATAGGCAAGTTAATCCCTTTCTCTATGATATTCCTATAGCGTGAGTCCTACTTTCTCGTCCCTTAAAACTATGTATTTACTATTTGTATGCGCTTTTGAACCGATGATGTGAATATGGATACATTGAGACTTGTTTGGGGTCTCTCGAGTTTCCATTCGCCATGTCACTCCTAGACCCTAGATCCTGATCGTGACAGAGATTGTGTCAGAGCTCTAGGTTTATAAATGCTCCTCGAATTCCAATATGTCGCGTCAAGTAGAGTCTTATTCATGGGTATGAAGAACGTCACATCTATGGGTAGGAGGCTACAAGGCCTTATAAGAAATGCTTCACTTTTTCATGATTCTTATCATGCCATGGAATGTGTCTTAGGATTTTCTATCACCATCCCTCCCTATGGAATATGGAGAGTTACTATGATCTCGTCATGCAACCCAGGCAAGGAAGATATTGTAGTTGATCCTATAGATTAGGTCAAAAGGGAGTTGGTGAAGGATGTGCATTGTTTGACAAGCTTGCTCCTTTAGACATTCAATGTTTTCTTGGGTTGGCTGGTTATGATGGAAGGTTTGTTGAAGGTTTCTCATCTAATGCATCTCCATCGACCTAGTTGACTCAAAAGAAGGAAAAGTTTATACGGTTAGATGAGTATGAGAAGAGTTTTCAAACATTGAAAGATCGACTTACATTGGCACCTGATGTGACTTTACCGAATGGCTTAGATTCATTGGTGGTGTGTTGTGATGCTTCTCTTATTGGGTTGGCTTGTATACTTATACAACATGGTAAGGTGATATCTTATGCATCAAGGCAATTGAAGGTGTATGAGCGTAATTATTCGACTCATGATCTTGAGTTAGCGGTGGTGGTGTTTTCCTTGAAGATTTGGAGACATTATTTGTATGGGTGCATGTTGATGTTTCACTGACCACAAGAGTTTGCAATATGTGGTCACTCAAAAGGTTCTTAACTTGAGACAAAGGAGATGGTGGGAACTCCTTAAGGGCTATAATATGAATGTACGATATCATCCAGGCAAGGCAATATTGTAAACTATGGGCTTAGTGGGCTACCTATGGGAAGTGTTGCTCATGTAGATGAAAGGAAGGAAGAGCTGGAAAAAGATGTTCACTGTTTGGATAGATTGGTTTCAGGTTGGCCGACTCTAATGATGGTGGTATTCATGTTTAAAATGGGGCCGAATCTTCTATGGTTGTTGATGTCAGGGCAAAGCAAGAATTAGACCCATTATTGGTTGTATTGAAGAGGTTGGTTGCCTAAAATAAGATAGAGGTTTTCTCCCAAGGGGGAGATAGTGTAATTCAATACCAAGATCGATTGCGTGTTCTAGACATTGATGGTCTTAGGGAGATGGTCATGAGTAAAGCCTATAACTCTCATTATTCTGTTCACTCAAGATCGACTAAGATGTATCAAAATTTGAGAGAAGTATATTCGTGGCATGGTATGAAGAAGGGTATAGCGAAGTTTGTATCCAAATGCCTTAATTGTCAACAGTGAAGGTAGAACACCAAACAGTGGTTTGACTCAAGATATTGAAAATCCTACTTGGAAGTGGGAAGATGTGAACATGGATTCTGTGGTTGGTTTTCCTCGAAGCCGAAGACAATTTGACTCAATTTGGATTATTGTTGATCAGAAGACTAAGTCAACTCGTTTCCTACCAATCAAGCTACCTTTAGTGCTGAAGGTTATGCAAGGTTGTACATCCAAGAGTTGGTGAGGTTGCATGGTGTACCTAGGTCTATCATATCGAATCATCACACCCAATTTACTTCTCGCTTTTGGAGGTCATTTCAAAGAGAACTTGGTACCAAGGTGAAGTTGATTAGGTAGTGGTTAAGATGGCCCAAAGTCGCCAAAAGTCCTATTCAGATGTTAGGAAGAAGGATCTTGAGTTTTATGCTGGTGATTGAATGTATGTGAAAGTCTCACCTACAAAAGGTGTAATACGTTTATGAAAGAAGGACAAGTTAAGTCCTTGGTATGTACATCCCTATGAGATTGTTAAAGAGGATTGGGAATGTAGCTTATAGAATGGTTTGCTGCCATAATTGAGCTCTAGTAACTCTATTTTCCATGTGTCTGTGTTTAGGAAGTTGGTTAGTGATACTAGTGCTATTGTGCATTGGGAAGGTGTTAAGGTTGAGGAGAACTTGTCTTATGAGGAAGTTCTAGTTGAGATTTTTGATAAGACAAGTGAAGCGGCTTCGCAACAAGGATGTAGCTTTGGTTAAGGTACTTTTGAGAAATCAACATGTGGAAAGTGCTCCGTGGGGAGTGGGATCAAGTATGATGCGATGATATCTCTATCCTTTCTAGTCTACTCAAGATTATGGTGTTAGGTTCTTCCTATTCTCAAAGGTCCTAATTCTTTCACTCTTGAGTCTCACAACATGACATGCATACATGTGCACGAAAATGATTTTTATGAAGTTTTAAATGATTTGAATACATTTTGATATGAGTTTTAATGACATGATGATTTTCAAATGAAGAATTATGTATTGTAACTTGTATTCAGATGTTTCATGTTCTAAGTCAAGCCTTTCAAGCCTTGTTCTACCACATTCGAGGACCAAAGTTTCCAAAGGGGAGATGATGTAAGGACCCCGATATTTTATGACCTCATTGGAGCTTGGAAACTTGGTCTTGGAAAGTTTTGGACCAAGTTAATGCTCCATGGAAGCCCTCACTATCTGTGTGAGACTATACAGACCGAGTGGAGCCTCCTTGGAGTGACCCTTGGCCATGAATCTGGTGTTAGAACTTTAAAGTGGAGTTTAGACTAAGGCACACATGGACCCTACACCGGTCATTCATCACGGACCGTGTGGTGGCCTTAGCCTTGAAATTCCAAGGTTTTGGAACAAAAAAACATGGGATTGCCAAGTATACAATTTGTATGGGGTGGTACAACCTGTATACCTTTGTGTATGGCTTTCGGAGCAAATATCTTCTAAGTAGTGGATCACCATCTCGAAGCTTTGTTGTGAAGAATTTTCTAAGTGAGGTAGTACGGAGGGGTACACGGTCCGAATAGCTTGGTATGGACCGTAAGACCAACTGTTGGCTACTTTCATCAAATTTTTCTAAGAATGGAATCTTCAAGCTCAAGCTCAGCTCACTTTCAAGCCTTCAATTCAAGCTTATTTATGTTATTTAGGTCTATCATGGGTCTCCTACATCAATCCAAGTTCAAAAAAATCCTGTTGGCTAAACTTTTTACAAGAAATGATAGAAGAGTCAACCTGAAATGTTCATATCTCTTAGCACAAAATGAACTGAGTGGTCCACAACCTATCAAATTGAAGCTCTTTGAATCATCTTTCCAATGCACCCAGTTTAACCTCATTCCGAGTTCAGAACAAGAATTTATGCATGTTTTCATAAAGCCTGTCTGTGTAGAGTTTTCTAAGACTTGACTATGTGAGGTATTACAGGAGGGTGTCACGGTCCATAAAACCTTGTACAGATCGTGATACCTCCTCACGTGACCCCTGGCAAGACATGTTATTTTACTTCACTAATGGTTTTTTTTTTGTAATTTTGGCTTCGTTTAAGGGTCCTATATGACTTCCTATGCTATCTTACGACCTCCAAATGACCTAAACTCTATTCCTCTCATTCAAATTTATTCCTTATATTTAAAATTATCTAACCTCTCTCTTAAGAACTCTCCTAAGGTGGACATTGTGGGATTGTCTTGAAGCCAAGGAAAAGGGTGTCTTCTTCACCAAATTTCTTCCAATTTAGTCTTGTTTAGCCAAGGTATATGGGATTGATTCTTAGTCCCTTTTAACCAAGAAGACCCAAATTCTTTTCATCTGAATTTCATTTGCTTACTTTAAATATGGATTTTCGATATTATTATTTATTAAATTCAATTGATGTATGGACTATGTTGATTTATTGATTTTAAAGTGATTTATGCCCTAATATGAAGAGTTGCATTGAAGTTATGAATGTGCACGTCTCTTTTAAAGCTTGATTTGTGCATGGGTAATCTATATTATCATTTAAATGTAAATTTTACTTATTTATTTACTTGAATTTCATAATACATTGTTGATTTAAGTTTGAATCTCAATTTCCCATGCTATTCTGATCTCATTCATAGCATATGCATTCATGAGCATTGGTTCTTATTAAAATTATGAAGTAGGGTAATTATGTCTATGTGTATGATTTTTGTAAGAACTTTCTTATGACAAGAATATGATCACATAAATGTCTATCGTTATTAGCGGCTTGTGCATATTAGGTGCTTGCACCATATTTTTTAATGAATAACCAATTTCCATGTATGAGAAACATTATATTGAGTTATGATTTGGCTTTTAAGCCTAAATGGGCATTGAAATGATTTGAAAGGACTGTTTCACCTCTTTTGAAAGCATGTATATGTATAAGTATTCTCATGGGACGTCTTGAGTTAGCACCGATGGATTGGGGGCGTTAGGGCTATCCCCAAGGGGCCTCTCCATTTCCTTGAACTATGTACCAGCATAGGAATGGAAGCCATTACCAATATGACCAAGTCGTAAGGGACGGTTATTCATTTATTGATATGATATGATAATGGAAATCCTTCTGAAATGAAAAGGTCGGAAGAAAGGTCACCATCCAACGAAATCACGAGGTTCGTAAGGTGTGACATAGATTATCCTTGGCAAGTAATCTTCTCCTATCAATAGGGGGTCTTTATCGGACTAATTTATGTAATAGTTCGCATGAGTTTGATTTTTCGATTATAGTCCATCCCCACTATATATGAGCACTTGTGCATTCCATGCATCATTGGTTTCATGACATATCATATACTATATCTCTTGCTATATATCTCCTTCTATGTTACGCGCCCTTGTCATCTAACAGTGAATGCAGGTTTGATAAGTCATATGCATTGCATGCCCTCATACTTAGTACAGTGAAACATACTAACACATGCTTTTTGCCTACATTATCTAACCATGTAGGGACCAGAGACTACCTTCATCCACCATTTGACGAGTAGATCAGATTTGAGACATTTGTTGTGGCGAGTCCTATCTTCCAAGGACAAGCCACCATTCCTCTACCTATGGCGTCTTGTTTATGTTATTTACTTTGAGGGTGAGCCTGAGATATGTCTTGGCCCCCGTCCCATCTTATGACTAGAGGCATTGTCGGACATCTTGTATACTCTTGTCGAATCTATATTGTCTGTGTTATATTTGGAGCTTATGATTATGGTTATCTATTTGATATGGATATTATGGATTGATTATGTGAATTATGATAAGTATTTATGTTTTGATATGGAAATGTGGATGATCTTAATCCCCGAATCGCCCCCATAGAGTGAGTCATACTTATCTACCCCATAGTCTTTATGTGCTATGTGTTATGTGAATCCATGTTAATCCCGTTTCCTATGATATTCCCATAGAGTTAGTCCTACTTTCTCGTCCCCTCAACCTATCTGTTTACTATTTGTGTGCACTTCTGAACCGATGATGTGAATATGGTCACTTTGAGGCTTTTTTTGGAGACTCTTGGGTTACCCATTCGTCATGTCACTCCTAGACCCTAGATCCAGGTCGTGACAATTTGTTTGACTATTTTAAATTTAAAATTCATATAGCTTTGCTAGTGTACTAAAGAAAAACGCATATAGGTGAGTAACTTTTAGGGGGGAAATTTAGGGTAGGTGTTGGAAGACTTTTTACACTATCAAATCAATCGAAGAATATTTATACACACTTCTTTTTAATTTGTGAAATTTAAATTATTTAACGCGATATACGATATATGTTACTTAAGATCTTTTTAGACATATAAATCATGTCTCTTGATATGGTCAAATAATAAAATTAACAACATGGTGGATTATTTAGAGGGAGGAAGCACCAATAAACTTATCAAGATTTTCATCTTATTCTTCATTGTTTCTATTTGTTGCTTGTTCTTAATTATCACTTAAATACATATATCTTAGAATTTTTTCCAAAATCAAACAACCCCATTTTGTCTGAAGATTTAGCAAAGAAAGGAAACTCGATTACTCCTTTATTATCAACTAATAAATCCAATATTAGTGGGAAAAGGAGCTCTAGATTAAAAAATTATCTAACTTCAAAGGTGAGTTATTTGTTTCTCTTTAATATATAAAAAAGAACTATATATTATCATCAAATTATTCCAAAGATATTTATTGCTGTAATAGATATATGACCAATGTACATTATATATTATGTGTTAATTCAGTCATCTACCCTTTTTTTTTTTGGCAAATTTACACTCCTTTATTTATCATACTTTTCATTATTCGCACCAATTTCTAAAAATTTCAAAAATCTCTTATTTTCATCCGGATACATTAATTCACAAAATCTGGATACATTAATTCTGATTCTTAATGTGACACCCGATAAAATTATCAAAACACCCCTACATGAGAGACGCTCGCATAACACATCCTTCCAAACTCTGATAGCAAATTCAAGGTCGAAAATGCAGTCAACATAAAAAAATTATGTGGAAAAATGGTCTTGGTTGATTTTTAGAGAAATCTGGTCAAAAGATAATTCTTCAATGCGAAAACGCATTCCAGTAAGAGTGCGCGGCATGTCCACATCACAAAATCATCCCAAATTTGCACTTAGATGTAATCATAATATTTTCTACATAATTAGAATATCGATCAGAAAATATTTGGAAAAAATGCATAGGTCCCCCACCAGTTCCACCGAAGTTCAATATTTTAAATCTTTTGAGGGGCATTCCAGACATTTCTCCACCCCTTCTAAACTTAATCCACGATCAATATAAGTAATTTTTTGCCTAAAAAGGGTTAAACCTATTCTTAAGTCCTATTATGCTAAAACTAAGAGGGGACTTTGAGCGAAGAACAGGAGAGAAGCTAGGGTTTCCAAGTATTCGACTGTGGTCCTTTGATTTGTGATTGTTCTTCTATTTCCAGGTATATAAGGCTACCTAGAATCTTATTTTCATGTCTAATCTATGTCCCTTATTAAAAATTCTAGTCAAGAGTCATATTAATTTTATTCCTATGATTTTATGGAGAAAAAATAGAACTTTTTCATGAAATCCTTGTTATTTTATCATTATCATTCTAAGAACTTCAAAGTCGATTACATCCCTTTAAATTCTTGAAGTATTACTATAGTTAGAAGAACACTAACTAGTTTGAGAATTACTTTCCATGTTATGTTTTACTATTACTCTATTGTCAAGTTAAGCTTTGAATGATAAGACATTATGCTCATATAATTATGACTTTATGAAATTCATCAAAGGTTATTAAGTTCAAGTATGAGTTGATGAAAGAAAGGTCTTCGCATGAGTTACACAGGTAGTCTATTTACTACTCTATCTTTTGAGCATAGCATATCAGTTTTAAAAGAACAATTCAGTCATTTAAGTTATTTCGCATTACTATTCATCATGCAGAAATTTCAGAGTTTGAGAAAACTTGATAGTTTCAAATGCGTTATTTTATTAGTAAAGACTAGTTAAAAGAAAGCATTATCAGTTTGAGAAAGAAAAGAGAGTTTAAAGAAAATATCTTAAGCCAAGGCTCGAAGCAGTAAATTTTCAGTTTTCCCCCAAAGTGGGACATTTTTATAGTTATTGAGCATAGTGCATGTTTTGGGAGTAGTATTGAGCAACGATTTAGGTACGAGTTCAGATAACTCCAACCCCATAAACTACATAGCCAAAGTAGGATAGGATTGTACCAGATATACAACACCTCATATGCCACTGATATGGCCCAGTTTATATTGATCTCCAACACTTCATCCCTTACCGCGACAGGGTATGGGATGGCCCTGGGAATGTGGTCTAGATGTTGTATCATCATGAGGCTCATAGTGATGGTTGTCGGTTAGAAAAACTCTCTAATTTACAGTATACATTACTTTCAGACATAAACAAAGTTGCATTTAGTTATGCATTAAGTCACATATTTTTCTATAATGCATTACTTATGTTATTGAATTATTTTCAGCATTATGCCTATGGATTAGAGCGGTAAATCATGAGTTTTCCTGTTTTGGCCATTCTACATATCGTACATTCTATCTATTGATGCCCTTTGGTGTTGCATCATTTTATGATGTAGACTTAGGTATCCACATGATAGCAGACATTCAGTAAGATAGCTTTCCAAAAGCAATTGGTGAGACCTCTTCGCTTTCAGAGGACTCTAGTAAGTTTAGTTTATGTATTTTAATTTTACAGTCAGGTTGCAATAGGTTTTGTTGCTGAACCTATCTTTAGTATAATAGAGGATTCATGGAAAAAGTTAATAAGTCATCTAGTCTTTTCATTCTAACATTTTATGAATTATTACTAATTGTACGTAAAGATATTTTTAGACTCTGTATAAAGCATCATTGTGATTTTTTAAGTTTTATTAAATATTTTGAAAGGTTCATCTTGTAAAGTTTTTTCATGCATGTTAAAGTTTCAGTTGAGTAAGTTAGTCAGGCCAAGGGTTCACTCGGAGACCAGTAGTGGTTTTTGAGTGCCAGCCATGTCTAGGGTGTAAACTCGGGGCGTGACAAACTTGGTACCAAAGCACATAGTTTAAATGTTCTGGGTGTCTATGAAGTCGTTCCTTGAGATGAGTCTGATGTATTTATGATGTTGAGATGAGATGTTGATGGGTTATTTGTCTACTCTTTACTCTTGCTTTAGATAGACATTTGACATTCTGACGGAGTATGATGTTGAGTTGATGTTATCCCTATACTGTTCTATCTTTGTTGTTATGTTCAGATATCTTACATACCGTACATTCCACGTAATAACACAACTCGGCATCGTATCATTTTATGATACAGATACAGGAGGTAGAGGACTTCAGCAGACACATCATTGAAGTTCGGAGATTCTGATTTCAGCCATAGGTGAATCCTCCTTGCTATCCGGAGGAGCTCAATTATTTTTATTTATTGAGTCAGGTAGTCATGGCCTATCATGGTACCCTCCTGACGTCTAATTGAGTTAGAGGCTTCATAGAAATGAGTGGAGGTTGATATTGGGGTCTTTCCCCCTTTGAGTCGAGTTAGAAATTCTTATTTCCTTATCATAGACGTTGAGAATGAGTTATTGGCCATTGGCCCTTCCTTATTGATGTAGATTGATTGATCTAGCTAACTTCTTTTATCTTATTATTCCGCTATGCTTGATGTTGAGTGACTTTCCTGAGATAGTGCTTCGATTAGGGACTAACAATAGTCTTTGGGTGCTAGCCACGCCTAGGGTACCCTCCCGAGGCGTGACAAGCTTGTTATCAGAGCACAGAGTTCAAGCTTCCTAGGGAGTCTATGAAGCCGTGTCTAGTAGAGACTTGTTTATGTGAGTGTTGTGCACCACACTTCATAAATAGGATGCTATAGGACATTAGGAATGGTTACACTTCTCTAATATTCTGAGTTTGTGCGATAGAGTTTGACTCTATGAAACTCTCTTCTAATTTGTGTGTTACGCGATTACAGTTCATGCCTCCTAGACGTACTGCTTCCCAAAAAGATGCCTCAGCCCCAAACATTGAGAATGCTCCACCAGAGGCCCCTACTCAGACTGAGACGAGGAGATGGGGTCAACCTGTCAGAGCTACTGAGGTTCCACAGGCACCACCTGCTCAATCAGCCTCTACTTCAGAAGCAAACTTCAAGGGAACAATTGCTATGTTCACCTAGTTGGTGGCCTCTGAGGGTAATAACCGAGGTCCCCAGGCCCCTAGCTCTAACTCCTATGAGCCTATGGCTGCAACCAGGCTCAGAGATTTCCTGAGGATGAACCTGCCAGTCTATACGGGGTCGAAGGTTAAGGAGGACCCATAAAATATTATTGATGAGATGTGCAAAACTTTGAGGGTTGTGCATGCTAATGAGGTTGAGGGAGTTGAGCTGGTGTTTTATCAGCTTAAGGATGTTGCAAATGTCAGGTATAACCGGTGGTAAGATGGGAGGGGGGAGTATGCTGAACCTCCTGAGTGGGAGGAGTTTGAGAGTGCTTTCCTCGACCACTTCTTTCCCCAAGAGTTGAGGGAGGCGAAGGTTAAGGAGTTCGTGAACCTGAAACAAGAGGGGTTAACTGCCAAAGAGTACAACCACAATTCAGCTGTCCCGCTATGCCCATGAGATGGTTCTTGATATTAGAGCGAGAATGAGGAAGTTTGTGTCTGGATTGGGCAGGAAGGTAAAGAGGGAGTGTAAGGCTGCATTGTTGATTCCAAGAATGGACATCTCTAGAGTTATAATCTATGCCCAACAAATTGAGGAGGATAAGAAGAAGGCAAGGAAAGAGCATCAGAGTAAGAAAGCCAAATCAGTAGGGCATGAGCCTGGCTAACAGAAGTAGAATAAGGGTGATAGTACTCACTTTTAGAAAAGGTCTTCTAGCTATGCACCCTCTGTGGCAAGTGCGCCTGTTTAGCAAAGTAGGTATAATCAGAATTCTTATGGTCACGAGAATTTTAGAGATCAAGGTCCTCAATCCTAAGCTAGCATAATTAAAGGTTCGAGGGAAAAGCTACCCTGTGGCAGGTGTGGAAAACTTCACTTAGGTATGTGCGGTGAGGGCACAGATACTTGCTATACATGTGGGTAGGTTGGTCACTTCAAGAATGAGTGCCCAATAAGGAGATCGGGTGATGGGAGTAACAAAACTCAATCTTTTATAGCACCTCCAGTGGGCAGTTACCAGAAGGGTACTATTACGGGTGTAGGAGGCGAGATGAACCGATTGTACGTGATGAATAGTCGACAGGATCAAGAGGTTGGTCCATCATATTGTGACGGGTATGAATCAAGTCCTTACTCATGATTTTTTTGTGTTGGTAGATCCTAGTGTTATTCCATCCGTTGTGTCCCCTTAAGTGGCCAGTAATTTGATTTAACTCCCGAGTGTCTTCTTGAATTTTTTAGTGCATATACTCGAATTGGTTATACCATTATAGCTGAGAGGGTCTTTAGAAATTGTTCCGTGCCAACTTACCACAGAAAGATCATGGCTGACTTAGTTGAGCTAGTCGAGATGCAACCTAGGCCCTCTTATCCAAAGCATGCCTATGATGTTATACATGAAAGAGCAAACCTTATGTCTCTAGAATTTTGTTGTTACCAGCTAAGTGTGTGAATGAAGGTCTTGTAAACCATAAGTAGAGTTGTTACCCCTGAACTAGAAGGATGACGAAAGAGAGGAGGAGGCCAAATAGTGAGAGTGGTGGTTGATGTGGGGCTTACAGATAGATGATGATGAGTTTTCCATGAAAAATTAATTCTTATGCAATTAAATTTATGGGAGCTTAGAAGTTGAATGCTAGTAGACTAGACAAAAGGTCAAATGACAAGAGTTGTAGAAAGCCATTATATAAGAGCAGTAAGTATAGAAAGGTGCCCTTAAGGTTAGGAGGAAGCTAAGAGTAGTACCTCAGAGGAAAGTTTTGATAGTGGTTTTAAATCATTGAGTATTGTATAACGGGAGAGCGTAAGATGTTCTTATGGATAGTAATGCCCCAATCATGTGGGGAGCTATACCTATAGCTTGGTAAAGAGGATTGGTTCACAGAAGTAGGGAGTGGACCTTTAAGCTAATGGGGAGATGAAGAGTTAATAAACTAAAATGAGCTTGAATTTTCGATAGTGATGAGTTGAATCAGGATGAGACATTAATGATTTTCTATCTCTTACGCTCCTTACGTCTCAATTAAGGTAATTCTTTATTCCTATCTTGCATATGAGCGTCATGCCCATGATTAGGACTCATACACTTGATGTCGATACACATTCATGTTGGGTTATGAGGATGAGGAGTGACAGTTGTACTTTTATCTTGTGAAATCTCAGAGTTCCCTACCTTATGTCATACAAGATGCGAATTGAGCTTAACATCATATTTGATTCCATACACTCATGATAGTTCCTAAAAGGCTAATGAGATTGTATCACGTTATGGATGATCTCATATCGAATTTCCTGAAAATGCATCATGCTTATGACCCTTTTCGCTCTAAACCTTTCCAATGATTCTTCATCAAGTCTTGATAACAATGTTGATGATAGTAGATGAGTCATTGTTGATTACTAATGGGGATTGTTCTTTGATGTGATGATTATGATATCCTTCTTTCATTAAAGGTATGGATGTGGATTTCACGCCTCGGAAGGGTACCCTTGGCATCGCCAGCACTCCGAGACTATTGCTAGTCCCCAAGCAAACCACTTAGCCTCATCACATCGTTCAATCAATAAACTCTAATGAACAACAGAAAGTATAAGTAAATGGGAACCTCTCATCTACGGTCTCAAAATAAATATGTAAAAACAATGAAGGCTAGTAGAAAGAACTAGCTCACATGTCTCAACATCAAAGCTCAACCATGTCTATAAAGCCTCTACTACTACTCATGTGGTCCCAGTGATAGACCCATGGCTACCCAAAATCAAAATAAAGAAATAGTCCAATCTCTAACTCTAAAGAAAGATGAATAAATATAGGGGATCCTCCGAAGTAGGGCAGGCTCACCAAATCAGCTGCAAATCTTAGATCTTCAATGGAACGCTTGTTGATGATCTGTAGTACCTTCCTCTACATCATAAAATGATGCAGTCCAGCGTGGACATCAGTACTTGGAATGTACTGATATGTAAAATAGCTGAATGAAATAGAAATCGGTAGAATAGCATGGCAATAACATCAACTCAAAATAAATATCAAAATCACATCAAATAGTCAATTGTCTATATATGAAAGAATAAAAAGTAGACAAGTGACACATCAATAACTCAAATTAATCACAGTCTCAACATAACCTCAAAGGAGCTAACCTCTTCTAATCTCATCTCATCTTAGAGGAGCTCACCTCCTCTCATCTCATCTCATCTCAGAGGAGCTCACTCCCTTTCATCTCATCTAGACTTGGAGTACTCAAGGTAGCAAAGAGTTTCTCTTATCCGACAACAATCACTTATGAGCCAGTGAATGCACAACAATCATGTTTATGTTGGCACAGTTGTTCCAAATTTGCCAGGTAGGGAACACTCTAAAACCATATCAGCTCACCCAATATGGAGTCAAACTCAATAAGTTCGCTATTGCTTTCAGGGACTGTTACTCTCGAAGGAACCATAATATATGTGATGGTTCTATGCCTCACCTACGTTTGGCAACGTAGTTTGACGAGTTCGAGTCGGACTAACTCTTTCTCTTTTAGTGCTCGATACTCTTTCCATGCATCAATGCTCATAAGACCTCCATCTCAATTTACAACCAATCTCATAGGAAGTCACTCCCCGTCAATGACAGGTATCTCATAGGGACTTTAGACCTTTCATCAAACATTTCATAAGGTCCTTGACCTTCTCATCAATCTTCTCATCAATGACTCAAGATTGTACAACAATAATTAGGAAGCAAGTGAATAGACACATCGGTAGAGTTCATTTATAGAGACTCACAAGACAATCAAATTATGTCAACTCGTTATCATTTTATCACAATCAACAATCTCAACTCAAGGATCTAGACTCACTTCTCAAGTTCAATATGCATGCTTTTCAAATTAGCCACGTAGGGTTATGCAAGTTCTTATGAAAAATTCTCAATTCAAGAAAGCAAATAGTATGATGATCATCAACATAGAAAACATATAATTTCAAATCAATTTTGCAAGAAACGCCATTAAGAAATCATCATGTGGACTCCTCAACCATCAACTCATCTGTGACCTCTCTAGGGCACATGAGAGAATAATCCCATATTTTAGTTTAGCCTTACATACCTGGGATGCAGCTATAAATCAAGCACGTCGAGGATCTCTTCTCGAATCTCTCAACTCAAGCTCTTCTCTTCTCTCCTCAAGCCCTAGCCTTCGTAAAGTATTGGAATAGGACTCAGAATGGGGGTTTTGAACCCTTTTTATGTTAAAATGACTTTATTAGATCGTGTAGGGAGTTTAGAAGGGGTGAAGAATCGTTCGAAATGCTCTCATAAAAATTTAAAAAATTCAACTCAGAAAAAATCCAGTCCGCGACGCAGACTGGTCGCGCACAATGTATTTTCATAAAACGTTTCTGAACAAGTTTTCTCAATCCCGTCAAAAATTTTCAGAAGAATATAAGTGTTGGTCCGCGATGGGTGCGTGACGCGCCCCTGTCGCATACTAACACTGTTTTGCGCTTTAGATAGAAAAATTAGCTTTTGATCGGGTCACTCTAAAAATTGACCGAGACCATTTGCCTACTCAATTTTACGTGTGCTGATCACAAATTCAGCCTCGGATTTGTCCAACATAGCATAGACTCGAAAGGAACCTTCCTAATCCTCTTTACAATCAGATATGGTCCAACATAGTGTGGACTCAACTTTCCCTTCTTCCCAAATCTTAGAAAGCCCTTCATAGGGGACACTTTTAAATACACCCAATCATCTACCTCAAACTCTAGGTCTCTTCTACTCACGTCGGCGTAGGATTTTTGGCAACTCTGGGCAGTCTTTATCCTCTCTCTAACGACCTTGACCTTCTCCATCAATTGCTAGTCCCCAAGCGAACCACTTAGCCTCATCACATCATTCAATCAATAAACTCTAATGAACAACGGTAAGTATAAGTAAGTAAATGGGCACCTCTCATCTAAAATCTCAAAATAAATATGTAAAAAAATAAAGGCTAGTAGAAAGAACTAGCTCATAAGTCTCAACATCAACGCTCGACCATCGTCTATGAAGCCTCTACTATTACTAATGTGGTGCCAATGACAGTCCCATGGCTACCCAAAATCAAAATAAAGAAATAGTCTCATCTCTAACATCAAAGAAAGATGAATAAATGTAGGGGATCCTCCGAAGTAGGGGAGGCTCACCAGATCAACTGCAAATCTCAGATCTTCAACGGAGCGCCTGTTGACGATCTTTAGTACTTGCCTCTGCATCATAAAACCATGCAGTCGAGAGTGGACATCAGCACTTGGTATATACTGGTATGTAAAATAGCTGAATGAAATAAAAATTGGTAGAAAAACATGGCAATAACATCAACTGAAAATAAACATCAAAATCACATCAAATAGTCTATTGTCTATCTATGAAAGAATAAAGAGTAGACAGGTAACACATCAATAACTCAAATTCATCACAGCCTCAACATCACCTCAAAGGAGCTCACCTCCTCTCACCTCATCTCATCTCAGAGGAGCTCACCTCCTCTCATCTCATCTCATCTCAGAGGAGCTCACCCCCTCTCAACTCATCTAGACTAGGAGTACTCAAGGTAGGAAATTTATGGGAGTTTCTCTTATCCGACAACAATCACTTATGAGCCAGTGAATGTAAAACAATCACGCTGATGTTGCCACAGCTGTTCCAAACAGCCAGGTAGGGAATGCTCAAAAACCATATCAGCTCACCCAATATGGAGTCAAACTCAATAAGTCCGCTATTGCTCTCAGGGACTATTACTCTCGAGGGAACCATAATATATGTGATGGTTCTATGCCTCACCCACATTTGGCGACGTAGTTTTATGTGTTCGAGTCTGACTAACTCTCCTTCTTTTGGTGCTCGATACTCCTCCCATGACTCAATGCTCATAAAACTTTCATCTCAATTCTCAACCAACCTCATGGGGACTTACTCCCCGTCAACGACTAGTATCACATAGGGACTTTAGCCCCTTCATCAAACATATCAGAGTGTCCTTGACCCTCTCATCAATCTTCTCATAGATGACTCAAGGTTGTATAATAATCATTACGAAGAAAGTGAATAGACACATTGGTAGAGTTCATTTATAGAAATTCAGATGACAATCAAATTATGTCGACTCATCATCATTCTTATCACAATCAACAATCTCAACTCAAGCCTCTAGACTCAATTCTCAAGTTCAATATGCATCCTTCTCAAATTAGTCATTTAGGGTTATGCAAGTTCTTATGAAAAATTTTCAATTCAAGAAAAAAATAGTATGATGATCATCAACATAGAAAACATATAATTTCAAATCAGTTTTTCAAGAAACACTATCAAGAAATCATGCATGTAAACTCCTTAACCAGCAACTCATCTATGACCACTATGGGTCATATGACAGAATAATCCCATGTTTTAGTTTAGCCTTACATACCTGGGATGCAGTTAGAAGCACGTCAAAGATCTCTTCTCAAATCTCTCAACTCAAGCTCTTCTTTTCTCTCCTCAAGCTCTAGCCTTGGTAAAGTATTGGGATAGGACTTAGAATGGGCATTTTAGACCCTTTTTACCTCAAAACAACCTTATTAGATCGTGTAGGGAGTTTAGGAGGGGTGAGGAATCGACCAGAATGCCCCTCATAATAATTTAGAAATTTTCAACTTGGAAAAGACCTAGTCTACGACGCGGATTAATAGCAAACAGTGTATTTTGGAAAAAAGTTTCTGAATGAGTTTTCTCAATACTGTCGAAAGTTTTCAAAAGAATATAAGTGTTGGTCTGCGATGGGTGAGCGATGCGCCCTTGTCGCCTACTAACACTATTTTGTGCTTCGGGTTGAAAAATTATCTTTTGATCGGGTCGCTCTAAAAATTGACTGATATTATTTTCCCACTCAATTCTGCGTGCTAATCATAAATCTGGCCTTGAATTTGCCATACGAGCATCGAAAGATGCATTACACACATACCCTCTCTCTAGGAGTATTTTGGTACTTTTACCGGGCATTACATTAGAGGAGGAAAGAGATGGGATTGTATGATGCACAATAGATAAGTAAGAGTAGGTTGGCATGAAAAAGAGCTCATTGAATGGTGGAGGTAGAAGTGGCAAGTAGTCTTGATAATTCTCATATATAATTAAATTGGTTAAAAGGATAGGCTTGGATGTTTGGATGTCATTATATAAGTGGTTGGAGGAGCATATTGATGACTTTTGAGTGAGTGTTTCAGGTAGATGCATTAGAATAGTGAGAGAGAGTAGCACTCGCCAAAAGAAAGTCCCTCAAGAGGTATAGAGCTTGAGTTGAGGGTTAGCTTTACACGAATATGATCATCTTAGGAGTAGGTATGAACGGAATAAGAGGATGTGGTTAGGTAGAGATTTGAATATGAGTTATTAGCTTTAAGTTGAGAAGGTATAGCGCCATAAATGGGAGCATAGTTGTGATGAGGTGCAAATTTTGGGAGATTATGCAGAGTCTTATGTATCGTGATGGTCCCATTCTCGATTAGAGTTGATGACTTTCTTCTTGAGTCAAAAATATTGACTGACGAGATGTTCGAATGATTCAATTCGCTGATTCATGTGTGCCCACCACTGAGGATGCCTAAGGTATAAAATGAAAACCTTATGGGATGGGATGTAGGATGGTGAATAACTTACGAGGTAGCCCAAGACACTTTGACTTAGGCTTGACTTTGGTAAGGGTATGCGGCGAGACTTAAGCTTTGACGAGAGTTATGAGATGCAAATGATGATGCCCTCTAATGAGTTGAGTTCTCTACTCTTTAGTCTATGTTCACTTATACGTTGGAGTATTTGAGTAACTACATTCTTGATGTGTATATTCCTGAGTCTGTATAGAGACTGTTAAGACCGATGAAGGGTTCAGAGTTTGAGTGTTGACTGAGTATCGAGATGAGTCTTAAGTATATTCGTGCCATAATACCCCTCTCGCACATCATTCAAGGATGAATGATCCCAAAAGGGAGATGATGTAACGCTCAGTAAAATTATCAAAATACATCTAGAGGAGGAAGTGCACATAACACGTCTTCCGATGCTCGGATGGAAATCCAAGGCCCGATTTGTGATCAACGCAAAAAATTGAGTGGGGGAAAAGTCTCAGTCAATTTTAGAGCGATCGAGTCAAAAGATAATTTTTCGATCCGAAACAGAAAACAGTGGTGGTGCGCGACAGAGGTGCATCGTGCGCCTTTTGCGGAGGGCCACTTACGTTTTTTTGAATTTTTTGATGGGATTGAGAAAACTCGATTCAGAAAGTTTTTGTAGAAAATATACTGGTACGCGACCCGTCCACGTCACGGACTGTGTCATTTCGAGTCTGAAAAAAATTCTAAAATTTCAAGGGGCATTCTAGTCCATTCCTAACATCTTCTAAAACCCATACACGACTAATATAAGTCGTTTTCACGAAAAAAGGGTTTAAAACCCCATTTTAAATCCTCTTCATAACATTAGACAAAGATGACTAAATTCTAGTCACGTATGACTGAAACATTAGCAATTTCTGACAAAAAAGGTAAAATTTTGTTAAGACCAGCTACAACAAATATTTAAGACAAAAATGGCTAAAGTTTCAAAACTAATTTCAGACTCTATATATCTAAAGTTTATTCCAAAATATGTACACGTGAAAGAAAGTTTTTTAAGACATACACAAATTAAATAATCCTGTGAAAATTGAATATATTTGTGGATATCTTAATTCATCATAAGAAGAGATTCGCAATATGCAAACAACAACAACTTACCGAGCGAAATCTTATATGTGGCCTTTGGGGATGCTAAAATGTACGCAAACAAAAAAACTAAAACAAATCAATAATCCAAGTCATATGAAATAAAATAGTCTTCAGAAAAATGTCAAATGCAATTTCACTTGAGAATCTAATATTGGTATTTAATTTCAAACGAAAAAACAAAAACAAACCAATAATCTAAGTCCTATGAAAAAAACTAGTCTTCAGAAAAATGAAAAATGACATTTCACTTGAGAGAATAAATTTGTCACTACGCAAAGCTTTTGTAAGAATTGTAACTGATAATCTCATGTTGTTGGATCATGTTGAGATTAGTCATAAAAATTTGTTGTTTCTTCAAATTGGGCACTTGGTATCGTTGTCACCTGCATATTTATTTTTAATAAGGTAAATCCACATGAGAGTAATAGTCTGAAGAAGAATTTTTCTTGAAAATAAGTAATTTTTATTAAAAGGAGGAAAATGTCTTCTTTCACTTTTAAGCAAAAGTTAATTTCTTTCAAAATTTATTGGTTGTTAATTTCATATGGCTGTCTTGAGTGTTAACCAAAATTAGATAATATAAATATATACTTCATCGTCGAAATACTATCCGGTTTGCTAAGGGCTCGTTTGATTCAAAATAAGGATATTAAAGATTGTAATCCTAATCAAACATAAGGAAAAAAAAGAGAATTAATTATGTATCCTATATTCATAAATATGATATATTATTACAAAATTTGTTTAAAACCTACATTACTTTTAACTCATATAAATAACCAAACATGGAAGGAATGTAATAAAAAAAATTATATCGGGATTAATATTCTAATTGATAAAGAATCAGCCTCTAAGAGTACTATTAATCAATATAACTATCTTTTCTGTTAATATTTACCATCCTACAAACAAACAAAATATATTAATTTTTTTGGACAATTATATTTTTCAAAACATGTATATGCCATTTTTCGAAAAATATTTTTGGAAAAATTGAATTCATCCTATCATACTAATATTTCAAATAAATAAAAAGTAATCTTGCAAGATATGCAAATTAAATAGAATCACTAAGCTGATGATTAGGAAAATTTGCTACTTCTGAAAATTGGACATTCTGAGTCGCTGCAACCTGCATATGTGCCTTTAAGATAAAACCTATTAGAAATTATGAATGTGTTGATTTAACAGAAAATATTGAAGAAATAATCTATTCTTCTTTTTTGATTGTCAGAAATATTTTCAAGAAAATGTTTTATACGAAGGAAAGATAATAACGTTCCTTTTATTATCTGCCAAGAGCAACCAAGAATGAGAACATGCCTTATTCAAACTATCATTATCTTCAAAGAGCAACAAAGATGTAAAAAAAAATTAGACACTATGCTAAGAACCACAACAAACCATTTACTTCTCTCATGTCCAACTATCTAGAAAAGTTAAAGGTTTCATTCAATTTGATAATTAAGTCATATTAAATATACTTAAAAAATATTTTTAAAAATTAACTTCTATAATACTCAACAAAGTAAGATAGATGTACTAACCTGATCATCAGAGTAAACTTGATCAAGCTCACCATTCTGCTCATTAGGTAAGTCAGAACTTGATTCAAGAAACCAGCGGAGAAAATCCATGTTATCTAAACTGAAATGCACATCATTGAAATCAAAATACTCATCAGAAGGTTTTTCTCATTTGAATCGCCCACATTTTGAGAATGATCACCCATGACATTAGGCACCACCTCATGGTTATTATCAATGCTTTCAATAAGTAGTCCTTCTGTGCTTGGCATTGTAAAAAATTGGTCATCTTGTTTTTGTATCCCACTAACAACATCATTTTGGATGTGTAAATATGGGTTGTTGATTGGATTTGTAGTGCTAAATTGAACGTGATGTTGTGGATGATTGAGTTGTTGATTTGAACTCTCACCTCTAGCAAGAATGTTGTTGGTATTGAGAGTTGGAAATGGAAACTCAGTACCTCTTTGAATTTCATTTGAAACATTTGTTTGAAGAGGAGGCATTCTCCCAAACTTTTTCAAGGTACATGTTTGTTGAGAACCGCTTGAGCTTCCTTGGCTTGATGAGGGGTGCTTGTATTTTAGTTCTTTTGGAGCCTTCCAATTCTTATAACGACATTTCTGGAAAAAAAAATGAAAAGAGGTGGACCAAATTAGGAGATATTCATATAAAAGATAATAGACTATGGTCGAAGGTATATAATCTAAGAAAAAAGATTCTTTATTCAGATCTTCTAATAAAATTTTTGATAGGAGAAGAGTAATCATATCAATAATAGATAATACAATTGACTGTTTATTTTCAATATACATACTATTTCTAATTTGCAGGATCCAACATTGACTATGAATTTTTTGTGTGTGTGTTTAAATAGACAATACGAACTTATGTGATATATATATATATATTCACATGGAGGTAAATAACATTGATATTGGTAATGATGTTTCTCCTTATTTGAAGAAGCATATGTTTTTACTAGGCAAATGGCAAAAAGAAAATACAAGGTAGATTTTAGTAAATTGTTCCTCTACGTAAATATCTAGATAAAAAATTTTGTCGTACAAGTAGAAAACATAGAAGATAGTTAATAATCATCCTTCTAACCGTGATCCCTTTGAATATTTGTTTCGATTATAGAATATGTATAAGTTTTCTTTACCTTTTTGGCTAATACTAAATTTAACAGTTGAGTATTTCCAAGAATTGTTTAATTTGTTCACAATTTTCAAGAGTATTTCTTTTTTTCCTTAAATATTGTGCCAAGTTAAATGATGACACATAAAGATGAGATAAAGGATTATATTTTTATAGTTATGGTATCTAAATATTTACTTCAATTGATAAATTCACACTCATTTAGTTGTCTTTGATAGTATGATTTTCAAATCTTATGAATAGGCAGTATAAGCTATTCTTGATAATGAAAAGTTAGACAATCTAGGACATGCACATCAGATTCTTGACAATTACTAATCAGATCTACTTAATAGGAGATAATAATCCCAACTGAAAAGAAAATCAGAAAGCTTTTGAGTGTTCTGCCTGAATCATGGAAAAACAAAAGAGAGATAATTACAGAAATACTTGATCTTGACAAGATGATGATAAATAAGCTCATTGGAAATCTCAAAATTTATAAATTGAAAATTGAGGACAATACAAAAGAGAAGAACCTAGTTCTCAAGGCAACTGAAAGAGATTATTTTAAGGAAGAGAACATTGCCTTAATGATTAAGAGGTTTCAAAAAATGCTTAAAAGGGGACAGGATAGCTAAAAGAAGAACTCACAAAGATTATCAGACAAGAATTTCAAAGAACAATTATGTCACAAGTGTGGAAGCCCAATTCACTTCATAAAATTCGGCCCCCAGTGGACACTTGAGTATAAGAAGAACAATAAAGGCAAAAGAGACCGGGAAGAGTTTTGCATTCCAAAAAATTGAAAGCTGACGAATTAAAAGGTTGATCTTAGTGTGGAAAAGGCACCTGATGCAATGGGGAGCTCTCCCCGTTAAGAGTCTGGTGAAGAAAGACCTAAAAATCAATCATTGCTAGCAATAGAAGAGACAAAAAAATTGAATTCTTGGCCCCTGTAGCGTTGTCTGAGTCAGATAATGATGAGGATATTTGTCAAGCTAAATACACCATCGAGGAACAAATAGATGGCACAGATTCAGAGGATGATGAAGGAGAGGTTGGTCAATCTAGAGGAAACATCATGGCTATGGTTGGGCCAATTCATAGGACAATGAAGACAATAACAAGATATTCAAGGTAAGATTCACTCAAGTCAAACAAAGCTTCATCTTTACTCAAAGAAGAAACTAGAATCCTTGTCTTACATCCTTATCGATGCATATTTCTCTACTTGTGAGGAAAACAAATATTGAAAAAATATGCATCCTTGAGAACTGAGAATGAGAATCTAGAAAGCCTTAATCAAAATCTCCAAAGAGAGATAAACAATCTGAATTCTTTTAGAAGACAAAATAATGTTAAAAATGATGTTTGCATGGCACAGAAAGAAAATTAAAAAATATTAAGCAACAAGCTAAACTCCATGATCACAAAAAATGAAGCCTTTCTTAAAGAATTCAAGTAGAATAAAATGAAATTCGAGAATCATATGAGGTGAAAAAAATCCTCCTTAGTGCTCGATAACATTCAAAAAGGTTAATCCTTCAGTAGACATGGAATCAACTTTAATGAAAATGTGCTAAATATAGATGAAAATTGCTAGCTCAAGCATTCTATGCACTCATTATAGACAATCAGGCTATCAAAATAATGTATTCAAACAGAAAAATGCAATCATAAAAGATAACCTAACTTATTTAAAAAGGACTTACGATAAGAGAACTAGGAAATGGGTTCCTATAAATAAGCACCTACTAAGATAGTTCATGAAAGACCTAATTAATCCTTAACTTATAAACAGGGACTCAGTGGATCTAGGTACCCGAAACTAATCTTAATTACTTGTATGGGAACCAGTAGGAGGTAAATTGAAGCATCTAGTATTTAAACATAACTTCCTCCAGACACATGACAAACAACAAAGACACCTTCCTTCTAAAGAGTGGTTTTTCATGGCAGATGTGACCTTTAAAAATAGAAATAAAGGAAAAATCATGCGAATTGGAAAAGTTGGACCTTCATACTCTCATGCAATACACAATGTGTACTAAATTGAGAGACTCAAGCATAATCTTTTTAGTTTCTCAAATGTGTGACAACGAGAATGATGTACTCTTCACCTCAGGTTAATGTAAAGTAACAAGCTCCAACTCTAAGAAACTGGTTCTCAGAGGAAAAGGCATAAAAATAATTACTGTTACACCCTGAAAATTATCAAAATATCCTTAGACAAAAGATTACGCACATAACACATCATCCCAAACTTTTTTGGCAAATTTGAGGCCGCAATAGCGATCAAGGTTAAACATTATGTGGGAAAGTGGTCTCGGTTGCATTTTAGACCAACCGAATCAAAAGATGAATTTTTTGAAGCAAAATTGCACAACCAGAAGGTCACACGATAGGTCAGTGTCACGGACCTGCTCCGTCATAGTTCATTTTTATATTTTATTCATGAAACACACTGGACAAGTGCCATTTACATAAATATTCATAAAACACACTCAATGAGCGCGATTTATGCCTTATTTTTTAAGAATAGAGATTCTTAATGTGTTTTATATTTTCTGTCAAAAATAACTAAAATGGAACAAGTCCACGTCGCGAACTTGCTCTATCACAATGCTTGAATTTTAAAAGCAAGGGCATTCTAGGCTTTTTTTCACCCACCCTAGACTAAAATAACATCGTTTTGAGGTTGTTTTTGCCCTAAAATTAGAAACCTATTCTCATTCTCTTTCACTAGGGCTTGAGAAAATGTAGTGAATTCTCCAAGAATTTGTGTCTAGGTATGTAAGGCCGCCTAAAATTCTATTTTCGTGCCAAAATTTATATTTCTTATCAAGAATTCTAGTGAAGGTTCAAGTCAATTTCATTCTTATAATCTTATGGAGAAATTCTAGAACGTTATCATGAAATCTTTGTTCTTTTATTATTATGCTACAAACTTTATTATTGAGTATATCTCTTTGAATTCTTGAAGTATTACTAAAATTACAAGAACCCTAATTGGGTTGAGAATTATTTCCTCTACTATGTTTTACTTGAACTGAAGAATGACTATTCTCTTACAGTATTTAGAGAGAGTTTGAGCGTAATTTGAATTAAATGGGTTTAAGACTAAGTATATGTGTTCAATGCTTAACTTGAGTTTGAGTTGAGCAAAAGATACAAGTTTTATGCATCCTTGAATGAAGCTTATAGTCCTAAATAAGAAGTAGTATGTTGAAAAAGGTTAAAGCTGGGCTAAGTCTCAAAAGTTTAAAGAAGTATTACGAATAACAATACTCTTATAGTTATGAGCATATGAATAATATTTTGGGAATAGTATTGACCACTGATATGAGTAAGAGTAATAATAACTCGAACTCATATACTACATCTCCAACGTAGCATAGGATCGTACCTATAATGTAAGACTCCTCATATGCCACTAAGATGACCAAATTTAGATGGATCTATGACTTTAAGTTTCATCTCTTACCCTAGTAAGGTATTGTATGGCTCTGATAATGTGAGCAAGAGGTTGTATCATTATGATGCTCAAAATGATGGTTTTCGATTAGAAAAAAGTCCCAAACTAAAGTATATATGATTTTCAGACACAAACTAATTTACACTTATTCATGCAATAAATTAGATATTTTACAATATTGTATTTCTTATGCTACTAAATTATTTTCTACATTAAGCCTATGATTTTAGCATTGTATCTTGAGTTTTCCTGTTTTGGCTATTTTACATATTCGTACATTCCATGTACGAACATCCTTTCGACCTACATCATTTTATGATGCAGACATAGGTGGCAGAGCCACTCAGTAGGTGTATCATCAAACAATCCAACATTTCTACTTAGCCAGTGGTGAGACTTTTTTGTAGTTAGAAGCCCCTTGATGTTATTCCTTTCAGTTTTAGTTATTCTCTTTTAGTTTGAGGTAGTCATGGCCTGTCGTTGTACTCATTCTTTAGTTATGACTTGTAGAGGCTTCATAGACTAGTAGACAGTATTTTAATATCTCTTTTAAATTGTTAAGTTCTGAGTTGGATTGCTTGTTGTGACTTCAAACATTGATATAGCAGATGAATCATTTATTGTTGAAGTCTTTCACTGAGTAAAGTAGCCAGGCCAAGTGGTTCGTTTAGGGCCAGAAATGGTTTCCAAGTGTCAGCCACATCAAATATATAGACTCGTGGCATGACAAACTTGGTATTAGAGAACAGAGTTCAAGTGACCTATTGTGCCTATGAAGCCATGTCTAGTAGAGTCATTATTATTGGTGTGAAGTGTGCCACATCCATAAAAAGGAGGCTATAAGACATTAAGAACTGTTGACCTTCTATTGGATTCTATTTTGTGCTTAAGAGTTTAACTCTGTTGAACCTCCTCTAACTCGTGCGTTCACGCTTTGTTTTCAAATCTTGCCTTCCAGAAGAGAAGTTGGACGTCCCATACAAGCTAGGGGTAGAGGATGCCCTGCTCGATAGGATGTGCATTAGGCTGAACAACAAGTTCATGAGGGGCCAGGTGGGCCAGCTATGTTTGTTGAGAAGGCACGACAGGCTAGTGTCTCTAATCCTGTCTTGTCAAAGTATTAAGACTTTAGCTCAAGTAGTAACAACTTAGAGAGGTCTATATGGTACAAGTAGATAGGATGCCCTAAACATTATAAGGATTCATGAGTTTCTGAGAATGAACCCGCCAGAGTTTATGGTGTCAGTACTTGGTGAGAATCCTGGGAATTTCATGTATAGGCTATAGAAGGTGTTCTAGGTTATGCATGTAGTTGGTGTTGTGTGCAGAGTTAGCTGCTTACCAGCTTAAGGGTGTGGTATCATTAGTGGAAGAAAGTTGAGGGAGAAGGCGCACCACTCTTATATTGGGCTACGTTTGAGGAGGCCTTCTTGGGTCATTTCTTCTCGAAGGACTGAGGGAAGCAAAGGTAAGAGAATTTTTTATCTTGAAGTGTGAGTCTATAAGTGTGCAGGAATAAAACCTTAAGTTCACTCAGTTGTCCCGCTATACTCTGGATATGGTATCTGATATTAGAAGTAAGATAATTTTGTTTATAGCTAGGCTCTCTCGCATGACTTACAAGGTGGGCAAGGCAACTACGCTAATAGGGGACTTGGATATAGCAAGACTGATGACGTATGTGGAGCAAGTTGAGAAGGGGAACTGCAAGGATAGGGAGGAGTTTTGCAACAAGAAAGCTAAAACATCCAGCCACGAGACAGGCAAGAGAGGGGCTGGGAATGAGAGTCGCACACTTTTTCGGTCAGGACCATTTGGTCTAGCTTTATCATCTACCAGTGCGCTTGCACGAAGGGTCGGACATGAACATAGGTCTTAGGCGTATATATACGCCAAGTAGCCAAACTTGCCCATGTATAGAGCCTAGTCAGAGGATAAATTTATAGAGTTTAGGTGTTTTAGTATAATTTTTATCTACCTTGACAATTCTTTTTCAAGAGCACTTTTTGGTTGTGTTTTTGATATTTTCAAGTAGATATGCATGCCCGGGTTCATAACCAAGAATTGGAGAAGGATGCTAATGCACAACAGAGTTAAAAATTAAGCTAGTCTAGGAAAAGTATAGAGGTCGCATCGCGGATCAATGCAGGAAGTTGACCATTTTAAAAAGAGAGAGCAAAAAGCAAAAAACACATGAGGAACATAAGTCCACATCGCAGACTAGAGAGTAGAAGTGACAAAATTGGACAAGTTAGCAGAAAATACAAAAATGCACGTCGGGATGGAAAGTCTACTTTACGGATTTTGAAGACCGAGCGCAAAATCGAGAAACAGGATTTTTATACTTAAATACAGTTTTAAAGATTATTTTCGATATCTGGTTTCATAGGAAACGAAGAGAGACGACCAACAACTCTATTATAGGGTTAATTTTGTTAGCTTTTCTCTTTTAAATCGATTCTTGAATGTTTTTAGACATTTTGCATTTGACAAAGATCATGAGTTGCTAAACTTCCCATATTTTGGGATTGTAGCCATCAATAATGTTCTAGACTTTAATTTTTTATGATTTATGAATAGGTTTTTGCACTATTACACCTATATTCCTTTAATCTATATTTCATAGTCTGGCCAATTGTGGAATAAATCTGTTATCTTCTTTGGATTGGAGAGATGTTAGAGTGGATAGAACACATGGTATAAGGAGCTTGTTTGTCTAAGAGACTAGATGATTCATGTATAGGAGACTTGTGAGACCTACCCATCCACCTAGCTTGGTTTATATATACGAATACAGCTGTAATGCGCTTCCTTGATCATGTCTATCCCCACTCAACAATGTAGTTAGGTTGTCAATGAGAGATAGGTCGGTAAAGGCGTGCAATCTTGCTTAGGCAAAGTAAACCCTGTGAATAAGTAATTGGAAAACCCAGGAATAATCATAATTATTGAGGCTACGATGTGTGTCGAAACTGTTACAATTCCGAAATCTTTTTCAATTTGGTAATCCCCTTAAAATCATTCCATTGTAACTTAGTTTAATTTTCTTAATTCATTAGTAACAATAACTTTTCATCATTTCTCTCTAAAAGACACACATTGGATACTCCCCTTTGATTAATAATTGGAGTCTAGCTTAAGTCCTTTGGGGTCAATATCCCGACTCTTTTAGATCCACTTTATTACTTGGGTTTACCACATACACTTGTGTGTGCTAGGGATGCAACAAGTGTTTGGTGCCATTGCCGGGCACTTAAATTTAGAAATATGTTGTTTACCAGAGGTGATTTATTCTGTCGTGTTGACTGCACTTGATTGTAGCCGTGTTTCGTTACAGTAATATCGTTTGAATCAATGGCGGGACTAGATACTTATTTTCGGCAGAGAATGAGGAGGGCAGGCCTCCTATACCCGATCCCATCAATCATATTCATCAAAGAAGGAGATAATAAGTAGAAGGTAGAGCCAGTGGTAAATACTGTTCCTAAACCAACGGCGGCAAGACTAGTCTAGGATGTGGCAATCCCATGAACAACAAATATCACAAGGTGTTTTCGAAAACTAGAACCTGGTAGATAGTGGGAGCTGAAGCAGAACATGGTACAACTTTTGCATTCCACCATGTAGTTCACGAGGTTATCACATAAGGATCACTAAGCTCATCTATAGAATTTCTCAGAGATTGTTGACACTTTCATTCTTACTGGAGTGAATACTGATTATGTAAGGATGACCCTGTTTCCCTTCACACTACTTGGGTAAGCAAGGAGGTGGTTAGAATTTGAGCCACCCAACTGAATTACTTCATGGGATAAGTTAGCTAGAAAGTTCTTAACAAGATTCTTCTCATCTGGACAGACTCTCAAGCTTAGGAGTGAGATCCTTAGCTTTCAACAAAGTCCATGAGAGAACTTGTGCCGAGATTGGGACAGGTTCAAAACTCTCCTTATTAATTGTCCTCATCATTGCCAAGCTAACAAGGTGTTGGTCCATACCTTCATTGAAGGGTTGGGACCCAAGACCAAGATTTTACTTGATTCTGCTGCAGGTGGACGGGCCTTAGAGAAGACATATGATGAGTGATACACTTTACTAAATCGCATTGCACAAGAAAACCCCGAGGGGAATGGTAGATCTAGTAGGTCGATAGTCTGAAAACAAGTAGATATGTTATAGGTGGATGCAATGACCACCCTACAAGCCCAAGTGTCAGCTATGCAAAGCATATTGACCACACATTTCAACAACTTATCTTTGGGCCATCAACAAGCCCCGATAAACATGATCCAACAATAACAAAATACTTGGTGTGATATTTGTGACGGTGGAGACCACACAGCGGAGTACTGTGGGGAAAATCTAGAGTCTGTTAACTTTGTAGGAAATGTGAATGGAGGTGGCTAACAAGACTTCGAGAACAATCACAACCCTAATTGGATAAACCATCCAAATTTCTGTTGGGGAGGTAATCAGCAAAACCAAGGACCACCTCAGCATCAATCACAAGGTGGTGGCCCATGCCCATTTTAAGATCAACAGATTTAGCAGCTTGTAAAGCAAGAAAATGTGGGAAACATGAGTGATAATGAGGTGCTGCAATAGATTTTAGTCAATCAACAGAGGTAGGAGGATTAGATTCGTCAGAACAAGCAAGGCCTTCAAAATCATGGAAAATAGGTTAGGCAATTGGCAAGCACAATGAATGCTAGACCTTAAGGTGGCTTTCCAGATAATACAAACTCCAACCCAAAGCAAGTAAATGTTGTCAGTACAAGAAGGGGGAAGCATATGGCAGCATTGGTCCCAACATAGAGGGATGGGGACGACCCAAGTACAAAGAGTGATAATGAAGCTGGCATTCCCAGTCTCTCAAGTGTGAAAGCCAATTCCAATCCAAAGCCTCATCCTCCTCCTTTCCCTCAAAAGTTCAAAAAGGAGAAGGAGGATAAGTACCTCCAGAAGTTTATTGGGCTCCTTAAATAGGTAAAGATTAACTTACCTCTTATAGATGTTTCGTAAGGGATCCTAAAATATCCCAAGTATATAAAAGACATTGTAGCCAATAAGAGCATATTGGCTTTGTTTGAAACTTTGGCGCTCACTTAGGAGTGTAGTTCCAGGATCCTGTATAAGACAAAGTTACCAACTAAATTGAAGGATCTTGCAAGCTTCATTGTGCAAGTGGCGATTGGAAGTTGTTCAAATGCTAGAGGATTGTATGATCTAGGTGTGAGCATCAATCTTATGTCTAGTTCTATGTTTAGAAAGTTGGGTCTTAGAGACCCTAAGCCAACCATGATCCAACTCCATCTTAGAGATTGTCCGTTGGCGAGACCAGACAGGATTATAGAGGATGTCTTGGTCCAAGTGGGGTCTCTCATATTCCCAGTGGACTTTGTCATCCTTGACTTTGAGCTTGACCCAGAAGTTCTTTTCATTCTGGGGTGCCCATTCTTGGCAACAAGAGGGGAATTAATAAATATTGTGGCCGAGCAATTGACCATGCACGCTCATGATAATGTAGAGGTCTTTGATGTCTACTAAGCCTTGAAACTTCCTACCATATATAAGGATTTGGAAGCCATTACAGTGTTAGATACAGAGGCTACAGTCAGTCAGATTGAAATCAAGGATCCTCTAGCGAAGGTGCTACTAGATCAAGGGCTAGCGGATGACCTTAAGGCTAGAGAGATTGGGAGTGTGTTAAAAATCACAATGTCAGCATGCTCAAGAAGGTGGCTAAACTATTAAATAGGGTGTTGGATCCCCCACCCAAGCCTTATATGCAGTGCTGCTCATTGATGAAATGTTGGACGTGTTAGCAGGGTAGAAGTATTATTGCTTCTTAGATTGTTACTCTAGGTACAATCAGATCACTATTGCTCCTGAAGACCAAGAGAAGACCACATTCACATGTCCTTATGGTATGTATACTTACAAGCATATGCCCTTTAGTTTGTGCAATGCACCCGCCATAATCCAAAGGTGCATCATGGCTATTTTTTATGACATGGTGGAAGACTTAGTGGAAGTCTTCATGGAGGACTTCTCTGTGTTTGGAGAATAATTTGATGTGTGTTTGAATACTTGGACGAGATGTTAGCTCGATGCAAGAAGACCAATTTCGTCCTAAATTTGGAAAACTGCCATTTCCTAGAAAAGGAAGGGGTAGTCTTGGGTAATAAGGTCTCCAAGAAAGGCCTGGAGATCAACAGAGCTAAGATAGAAGTGATCAAAAAGCTGCCTCTACCCATTACAGTCAAAGGAGTTCGAAGTTTTCAGGGGCATGCAAGCTTCTACCGCCAATTTATCAAGGAATTCTCTAACATCTCAAAGTTGTTGTGGACTCTATTAGAAAAGAAGGTACTATTTAACTTTGATGCTAAATGTGTGCAGGATTTTGAGACCTTGAAGAAGAGTTTGATTGAAGCACTCATCTTGATGGCTCCGAATTGGGAGCTCCCAATTGAGCTGATGTGTGACGCCAATGATACGGTAGTGGGTGCGATTCTAGGTCAGTGAAAGGACAAGCTTTCCATTCTATATACTATGCCAGCAAGACCTCATGCCTAGTATAGTGCTACTTTACTATTACAGAGAAGGAGATGTTGCATCGGTGTATGCTTGCGATAAGTTTTGGTCTTACTTAGTAGGTACCAAGGTCATAGTGTTTATTAATCATGCAATTTTGAGGTACTTATTCCATAACAAAGATGCTAGACCTAGACTAATCAGGTGGATCCTTTAGTTACAAGAGTTCGACATCATGATAAAAGACCAAAAAGGATATCAGAACCACATTGCAAATCACTTGTCTAGGTTAGAGGATGATACTCACATAGGGGAGCAGGCTCAGATCAAGGAACAGTTTCTTGATGAGCAACTCTTGGCTTTGGGGGTTGAGGAGTTGCCATGGTATGTGGATATTGTCAACTATCGTTTTAGTGGGGTATTTTCTCCCGATGCAAATACTCAACAAAAGAAGCGACTGGCTCATGATGATAAGTCCTACATATGGGATGAGCCTTACCTCTTCGAGCAGGGCACAGACAGAATGGGTAGAAGATGTGTACCAAAAGTGGAGACATGTTAAGTACTTGAGTGTTTTCATGCCTCACCATATGAAGGACATCATGAAAAGGAGATAACAACCCACAAGGTATTGTAATCTAGGTTTTTTTGGCCTACTCTGTTTAAAAATACTATAGATTACGTAAGGAAGTGTGATGCATGCCAGAGGATAGGAGCCATATCTAAGAGGCATGAGATTCCTCTCAACAACACAGTGGAAATAAAATATTTGATGTCTGAGGGATAGATTTCGTGGGACTATTCCCACCATCTTTTGGCAATCATTACATACTTGTGGCGGTTCACTATGTGTCGGTAGTTCTGTCCACTAACAACTCCAAAGTGGTGAGCAAATTCTTAAAGAAGCATATCTTCACAAGATTTGAAACTCCATAAGCTATCATAAGTGATGGAGGGGCACACTTCATAAATCAGACTGTGAAGAACTTGCTTTCTAAGTATGGGGTTAGAGACAAGGTAGCTGCAACATATCATCCCCAGACAAGCGGACAAGTGGAGATGTCAAATCACGAGGTTAAGCAACTCCTGCAAAAGGCTATCAATGCTACGAGGAAGGATTGGGGTATGAGGCTGGATGAAGCCTTGTTGGCGTACATGAGAGTGTATAAAATTCCGATTGGAACATCTCCTTACAAGATGGTTTATGGGAAGACTTGCCACCTCCCTCTCGAACTAGAACACCAAGCATATTGAGCTATCAAAAAGCTCAATCTTGATCAAGAGTTCAAAGGGTGGAAACGTCTAGAAAAGCTAGAGGTATTAGATGAATTTCGACTCTACGCATATGAGAATTCCAAGATTAACAAGGAAAAGACCAAGAAATGACATGTTCATCACATCATTAAACGAACTTTTGAACCCTGACAAAAGGTACGTCTCTTTAACTCTCCTTTAAAACTTTTCCAGGTAAGTTGAGGTCCAAGTGGAGTGGACCACACACATTAGTGCGCATGATGCTACATGATGCGACCGAACTCCATGATAAGGCCGCGAATCAATCTTTCTTGGTGAATGGATAAAGGGCCAAACACTCCTATGGTGTTGACACAGATCGTGAAGTGGAGGCCATTGAAGTAGCCAATGATAAATAGCGAACATAATGAGTCACGCCACGATGATAAATCAGGCACTCCATGGGAGGCAACCGTGGTGAGGTATCATTATTTTTTTTAAAAGCAATCTCATTGAAAAAAGTCATCTGCCACAAAGTACTGGTCCGCGATCAGTCCACATTCGTAGACCTTAGAATTTTGTGTGTATATTTTTCATCTTCATTTTCCATTGATTCGTTAGGTTTTTTGGATTTTTCTTGGATGTATTAACTTGTTTTACTGTTTTATAGCAAATACAAGTGTTCAAAGATTTTTTCGGGGTCCGACGCTCAAACAAATAAACTTTTTTGGACCTTCACGATATTCCTTATCTAGAATATTATGCGGCAGGTCCGCGTTGCAAACATGAGTTCTTCAATTAAGGCCCCATTTTGTGAAAAACTGCAACTTTCAAAGTGCAAGTGCGGGATAGGTCCGCGGGTAGAGTTTAGGGCAGTTTTCACCCGACCGGATCCAATCCGATCCCACCCCCTATTTAAACCCCATCCTAATTTTTTTCATTTGTTTTTCATTTTTCACGTGAATCCCAGCCCCATTACCCTCTTCTCTCCTCTTTTTCATCCTCACTTCTCACTAACTCCCCAAATTCAAACTAGTACGTGATACCCACAAGATATTTGGATCTTTTTGGTGTCTCCCTCTCCAGTACTCTCGTTTTCCAGTTATGTTTCCTTATTCTTTTGGGCTTTAGGTAGTGGTAGAATACTTTACTTGTGTTATAATAGCATGTTGGAGTTGGTTTGTGAGTTTGTGCTTAAATTACATGATTAGTTGTTATGGGTAACCAATTTATGGCCTTAACCATGTAGTTGGGGTTGAATTTGTGTGTGGTTCCTTAGGGGTTAACCCTAGGTCAAATTTTGGAAAACTTTTGGGTTTAATTGTTGATTCAGTTTACATGCCCTTCTTGTGTTGTGGTTTACTTTTTTGCCCTGGGATTGATGGAACGCTGTAAAATGATTTGGGGGTGGGGTGGAAACTAAGTGTGGGTGTGGGTGCTCTTTATACGCCCCACAAGTTTTGATGTTTGGGTGTTGTTGTTGTGACTTGGTTGCGATAGTTCAGAGTTAATTGGGAAAGTCTGTGTACCCTATCAACCTCGTGGTTTGAACCAAGTGTGGGTTGCATTTGCTAGGTCATTTCTAAGTGTAGGGGCCATGTTTTAGGATCGATCTAATTTTGAAATTGTGTTTCGTATGGGTACATCATGGCATCCTGACCAAGTAGGGCAGGATGAGATGCGGCTCGATCAACAAAAAATGCACTAGGGGAGTCCTGAAAGTGCCAAAGGCTCTACCATATCCTCAGGGCCAAACCCCTCGCTATTGGATTAAGGAGGTGTTCCGGGACTGGAAAAGAAGGTAATGGGCACGTGATGAGTCAAAATTCTTCCCCGATGTCCTTACTGATGTTGACAATCTGGCCTGGGACTTCCCGACCATCTATCACAAGTGCATGGAGTATCGATTGGGTTTCCTTTTTGGGGACACCCAACCATGCAACTTAAGTGTGATTAGGGAGTTCTATACCAATCTAAAAGGTGTGGCAATGACTCAAGTGGTTACAGTGAGAGGTGTGGAAGTTACATAACCCCTATAGCTATTAAGAGGATCATGGGGACCATGAATGTCCCATCGGCCATATTGATCGAGTTACAAATCTTACCACCCTATCAGACCATTCAGGAGCATAAGTCTGCATCGCAAACTTGAGAACAGAAGAGTCAAAATTGGCCAACTCAGCAGGAAATAAAAAAATGCACATCGAGATGGAAAGTCCGCATTGCGATCTTTGAAGACACGAGGGCAAAATTGAGAAATGCGCTTTTTAGACTTAAATACAAATTTAAACATTATTTTCAATATTTGGTTTTAGAGGAAACGAATAGAGATAACTAACAACTCCATTCTAGGGTTAATTTGGTTAGCTTTTCTCTTTTAAATCCATTCTTGAATATTTTTTAGACAATTATTGTGTTTGAAAAAGATCATTAGTGGCTAAACTTGCCATATTCTGGGATTGTAGCGATATACAAAGTTCTAGACTTTGATTTTTATGATTTACATATGGGTTAACGCATTATTACTCCTATATTCCTTTAATCCATATTTCATAGTCTGGCCAATCGTGGAATAAATTTGTTGTGCTTTGGATTCGAGAGATGTTGGAGTAGATAGAACACAGGGTATAGGGAGCTTGTTTGTATAGGAGACTAGACGATTAATGTATGGGAGACTTATGAGACCTACCCATCCACCTTGCTTGGTATGATACAAGAAGATAGTTATAATGTACTTTCGTGCATGTCTATTGCCGCTTAACGATGTAGTTAGGCTGATAATGAGAGTAGGTCGGTAGAGGTGTGCTACCTTGCTTACGAAAATTAAACCCTATGAATAAGTAATTAGAAAATCCAGGAATAATCATAATCATTGAGGCTAGGATATGTGTCGAAATGGTTATAGTCCCTGAATCTTTCTCGATTTGGTAATCCTCTTAAATATATTTGACCACAATTTAGTTTAATTTTTTCATTTTTGTAGTAACAACAAATTTTCATCATTTCGCTCAAAAAGACACGCATTGCATACTCCCTTTGATTAATAATTACAGTCTAGCTTAAGTCCTTTGGTTTCATATCCCGGCTCTTTTAGAGTCACTAATATTACTTGGGTTGACCATGTACACTTATGTGAGCTAGAGAAGCAACAATCCAAAGTTTATGAGCTCAGGGTACCCAGTCACAAAGGAGTATGGCTCAAAGACCTTCTCCCCACCCATCATGTTGAAAGTGTGGTAGATCTAAACCCAGAGAATGTCTTATTAGTACTAATGATTTTTTCAAGTATGGACAGATGGGTCAATTCCTGAAATAGCGCCCCATATGCAGATAGAATTATGAAGGCCATAGGGATCAACCATCTTTATCCATGCCAGTACGTAAAATGGCTGCTAATGGTGCTATATCAGGGATAGACAGGGATACAAACCATCGCTATGCTACGGCTAACCACTAAGATTAGAAGAATGCACTAGATGTAGTCACTGCTATGCTCAAAGTCTTTACTCATGATGTTTATGTATTGCTAGACCTATGTGCTACTCTATTTTTTGTGACTCCCTACATAGCTATTAAATTTGAAATCACCCCTAAGCATCTTCTTGATCCTTTTAGCATATCCTCTCTTGTGAGTGAGTCCATACTAGCTAAAAGAGCGTATAGGGATTGTCCTATTTTAATCTACCATAAAGATGCGTTAGCTGATCTAGCTGAGTTAGATATGGTCGACTTCGATGTTATTCTAAACATGGATTAGCTTCATGCTTACTATGCCTCCATTGATTGTAGAACTAGAGTTGTCGAGTTTCAATTTCCAAAGTAGTCAGTTTCAGAGTGGATGGGTAGTTCGGTCGTGCCGAAGGGTTATTTCATTTCATACCTTAAGGCTAGAAAGTTAATCTCTATGGGGTAAATTTATCACATAGTCAGAGTTAGAGATTTTGAAACTGAGACACCTTCTCTCCGGTCTATTCAAGTTGTAAATGAGTTTCTTGGAGTCTTTCCTAATGATCTACCCAAAGTCCCTCCCAATAGGAAGATAGACTTTGGGATAGATGTCCTTTAAGGTACCCAGCCTATATTCCGCCATATAGAATGTCCCTAACAGAGTTGAAAGTGTTAAATAGTAGTTAAAAGTTCTTTTAGATAAAGGCTTTACTAGACCATGTGTCTCGCCTTGCGGTACTTCAATCTTATTCGTGTGAAAGATGGATGGTTCCTTTAGAATGTGCCTAGATTACCGTTAGATAAACAAAGTCCCCACAAAGAACAAGTATCCTGTCCCCAAAATTAATGACCTATTTGACTAGTTCCAAAGTGTCACTTGTTTATCTAAAATAGGTCTTAGATTCGGTTATCATCCGTTAAAAGTCAGAAAAAATGATATCCCAAAGACAACTTTTAGAACCCATTATGAACGCTATAAATTCCTTTTCATGCCTTTTGGTATGACTAATCCCTTGCATCTTTCATGGACTTAATGAATCGAGAGTTAAAGCAATACCTAGATATGTTCATCATTGTGTTACATTGATGACATCCTGATCTACTCTAGAAGTAAGTAAAAACATGCCAACCATCCTAGAATTGCCCTTCGAACCCTTAAGGACCAACAGTTATATGCCAAATTTTCTAAATGTTAGTTTTTGTTAGCATTTGTGGCGTTTCTTGGTCATATTATTTATAGTGAGGGAATTCAAGTTGATTCTCAAAAGATTGAGGCCATAGAGAACTGGACAAGGCCCACAACTCCAATAGAGAAGGAGTTTCTTGGTTTTGGTAGGTTAGTACAGCCGTTTTATAGAGGGGTTTTCTTCTATCTTTACCCCCTTGACTAAGAAAACTCAAAAGAAGGTTAAGTTCCCCTAGTTTGAAGCTTATGAAGCTAACTCAGAAGAAGGTTAAGTTCCCCTTGTCTAAAACTTGTGAGAAGACTTTTCAGGAGTTAAAAATTAGGCTTACTACATCTCCAGGTTTCTCCCTACTCAAAGGAATAAAAGGCTTTGTTTTATATTGTAACACTTCCAAAGTTGGCAGAGGGTGTGTATTATTGCAGAGAGGCAAGGTAATAGCATATGCCACCAGATAGCTTAAGAATCATAAGAAGAACTATCCAACTCATGATCTTGAGCTTACTGTTGTGGTGCTTGCTCTCAAAATTTCAAGACACTATCTTTATGATGGACATATGGATGTGCTAATTGACCACAAGAGCTTATAGTATGTATTTAGTCAGAAGGAGTTGAACCTGAGGTTGAGGAGATAGTTTGAGTTGTGGAAGGACTATGACATGAGCATCCTCTATCACCTATGTAAAGCTAATATAGTTTTTGATTCTCTCAGCAAGTTGACCATGGGGAGCACTACACATATTGAGGATAGAAAGAAAGAACTACCTAAGGAAGTGCATAGACTAGAACGCATAGGAATGCAAATTGAGGATTTTGTCGAAGGTGGTGAGATTGTCAAAAAATGGAGCAGAGTCGTCTTTAGTGGTGGAGGTGAAAGAGAAACATAGGGCTTGAACACTCGGTTCATCAACTCCATAAAAGAAGTCGGGACATAAGTCAACCCAAAGGACATAACCAAAAACTCATAATGCCCATAACGTCCTCCTCCAATTGAAAGAAGATGTTCAAAAATAGAAGGTATTTGTCTTTGCAAAAGGGGGTGATAGAGTTTTGAGATACCAAGGCAGACTATGTGTCCTGAGTATTGATGGTCTTAGAGATAGGATTTTTGCTGAGGCTAATAACACCAGATACTCTATTCATCCAGGTGCAACAAAAATGTATAGAGACTTGCGAGAGGTTTATTAGTGGGATGGCATGAAGAACAATATCACATAGTTCGTGTCCAAATGCCTAATTGTGTGGCCTTGTTAAGATGGAGTACCGAAGGCTTTGTGGTGTGGCCTGGAATATTGAAATACCAAAGTGAAAGTGGGAGATAATTAACATGGACTACATAACAGGCTTGCCCCGATCTCGTAGACAGCATGGTTCAATATGGGTAATAGTAGATAGAATGGCCAAGTCAGCTGACGTCCTACTTGTCAAGACGAATGATATAGTTGCAGACTATGCCAGACTTCATATGAAGGAGATCGTTAGATTGCATAGAGTTTATTATCTATCATTTCTAATAGAGGAGCCTTGTTCACAGCATTATTTTGGAAGTCCTTTAAGAAAGGGCTTGATACAAAGATGAAACTTAATACAACCTTCAATCCTCAGGCTGATGGGTAGGAAAAGTGAACCATACAAATCTTTGAGGACATGTTGAGGGCAGGTTTTATGGACATCAAAGGAACTTGGATGATCACTTACCCTTGATTGAATTTTCTTATAATAACAATTTTCAAACTAGCATACAAATGGCCCCATATGAGACTCTTTATGGGAGGAGGTGTAGGTTGCCTGTTTGGTGGTTCGATATTGGCAAAGATGGATTGGTAGGACCTAATTTGGTCTATCAAGCTATGGAAAAAAGTGAAAGTTATTTAATGGAGACTAAAGACAATCCAAAGTCGACAGAAATCTTATACTGATATTAGACGGAGAGACTTGGAGTTTGAGGTAAATAATTGGGTGTACTTGAATGTCTGCCCATGAAAGATGTCACGATACTTGGAAGAAAAGAGAAGTTGAGTACTCAATATATAGGTCCTTATTAGATTATAAGCAGAATTGGTAATATTGTATATGAGTTGGAGTTACTAGCCAAGTTGGTTGCTATCTACCCGGTATTCCATATTTCTATGTTTAAGAAGCATTTGGGAGATCCCTCATAGTTCATCCTGTTGAGAGTGTTGGGTTAAAGAGAGCTTGTCCTATGAAGATATTCTAGTCCAAATTCTTGATCACCAAGTTCACATATTGAGGACCAAGGAGATTGTTCGGTTAAAGATGCTTTGGAGAAATCAATTTGTTGAGGAAGCTACATGAGCAGCTAAGGAAGATATGAAAGCCAAGTACCTATAGTTATTTGTGTCCCCCTCCTACCAATGGGAATCTTAAAGTTAAAATCCCACTCTTGACTTCAAAAGATTGGCATTTGTTTTAGTTTAAGTAATCTTGTATGCTTGAGTTCTAGCATAACATTTGTTCCTTTAGTAAATTCATAGCATCATTATCATTCGAGGATGAATGATCCCAAGGGGGAGATAATATTACATCTTGAAAATTAACAAAATACTCCTACACAAAAGATTGCTCGCACAATGTATCATCCCAAACTTTTTTGAAAAAATTCGAGGTCGAAATATCGATCAGGGAAAAAATTATTTGGAGAAGTGGTCTCAGTTAAATATTAGACCAATCGGATCAGAAGATAACTTTTTTGGACCAGAATTACACAACCATAAAATTACGCAATAGGTCCACGTTGTGGACTAGTTCCATCGTAGTGAATTTTTACATTTTATCCATAAAACGCACTGAATAAGTGCGATTTATATAATATGCATATAACACACTCAATGAGTGTGATTTATACCTTATTTATAAAAATACAAATTCTGAACGCGTCAAAAATTGAACTGAAGGTAACAAGTCCGCATCGCGGACTAGCTCTATAATAGTACTTGACATTCAGTTTTTAAAGTAAGGGCATTCTAGTCATTTTCTCTCCAATCCTAGAACAAAACTCTATCGTTGTGAGGTCGATTTCACCCTAAAACTAGTAACCTACACTTATTCTCTTTCACTTTCATGTACTTTATTTAGAGAAAAGCAATTAAGAAGAAAAGAAAAAATCTAGGGCTTGAGAAAATCTGGTGAACTCAAAGAATCTTCGTGTTTAGGCATGTAAGGCCACCTAAAATCCTATTTTCGTGCCTAATCTATATTTCTTATCAAGAATTCTAATCAAAAGTCAAGTCAATTTCATTCCTATGATCTTATGGAGAAATTCTGGAACCTTATCATGAAATTCTTATTATTTATTATTTTTATGCTAACAAATTTATTATTGAGTATATGTCTTTAAATTCTTGAAGTATGTACTACAATTACAAGAACCCTAACTGAGTTGAGAATTATTTTCCCTATTATGTTTTAATTCAATTGAAGAATGACTATTTTCTTACCAAGAGTTTGAGCGTAATTTTTATTAATTGGGTTTGAGACTAAGCATATGTATTAAATGTTTAACTTGAGACTACGTTGCACTTATTTATGCATTGGATCAAATATTTTACTATATTACATTGCTTATGCTACTGAATTATTTTCTTTATTAAGCCTATGATTTGAGCATTGTATCCTAAGTTTTCCTGTTTTGATTATTTTACATACTCGGACATTCTACGTGCTGACGTCCTTCAGACCGGCATCATTTAATGATGCTGAGACAGGTCGTAGAGCCCCTCAGTAGGCGTATCATTAGACGATGTGGCATTTCTACTTAGCAAATGGTAAGACCTCTTTGCAGTCAGAGGCTCCTTGATGTTATTCCTTTCTGTTTCAGTTATTTTTCTTTTAGTTTACGGTAGCCATAGCTTGTCCCGGTACCCATTCTTTAGTTATGACTTGTAAAGGTTTCATAGATCAATAACCCTACCTTATAGAACTGCCTTTGACCCAAAGTACAGTTTCATCCTGATATAAAAACATTTGGCTAAGTTTCTATTCATTTTAGTACGGAAGGAGAAGGGTATGGAGTCTCCTCTGGACTAGATGAAAGATGAAAAGAAGAGGAGGAAGAAACCATAGGTACTTACCTTTTGTCCTAGGACATTTGTGACTCGACTTCATCACTTGGTTAAGATGGTTTGCCTTTGCTACATGTGAAGGGTGTATCAAGGTAATCTTGCACCAATAGTTGGGGTTTTAGGGTGTGCCATTGGTTGTGTTTATCGAGGTTGAGCATCCCAAGTGGTGGAGGTTCATGAAGATGGACCAATATTAGTTTTAAGATGAAAAGACATATTAAGGGTATGTGTTTCAAATGACATGTAGAGAGTTGTTAGAGACAGTTGGATTAGTTGAGTCATATAAAGTTTGATATTTTACTCTCGAGCTTCAGGGCCAATGAGTGAGTGGGTTAGGGTTCATTTTAGGTCTTTTCTAGTTGGACCTCTTTCGGTATCTTGAAGATGTTTATACGTCCTCCATTTCAAAAAGAATGACATACTTTTCTTTTTAGTCTATTTTAAAAAAGAATGATCCCTTTTGTTTTTCGTAACACTTTAATTTCAACTTTCGACGTGTCATGCTTAAGGCCACTAGATTTAAGGATATTTTAGTACATTTGATATAACTTTAATTTAGGACCACAAGATGAAAACCCCTTCTTTATTTTCTTAAATTTCGTGTCAAGTAAAACTAGGTCATATTTTTTGATACTGAGGAAGTGGTATTTTTTGTAACTGCTTCATCCCTTGAAACATGAGAGAGAAGAGTTTCTTAAGGTTTGAGAGATTGAGATAGGAAAACTTATAGGTCACATAGTATTAGGCTTATTTTATTAAGCTGCCTAAGCATACTATGTCCATTATTCCAAATTAGATAGAGAGGATCCATAGATTCATGAGGGGGTTGACTTTCTCTATTCGATAGGCACTATTTAGGACATTTTTTCAATCCATTGTAAGAACACTAAGGAGGTTGAGTTCATGGAGAGAGAGGAGTTTGTGGACCTAAGAGGGCCCATGCTTCAGGTTAATTTATTGGTACCTCATCTAGAGGCAGAGTATCCTATAGACAGAGTGGTTCTTTTTCTGCATCGAGGACTAGTTCACAGATCTACACCAACATTCGAGGCTGGCTAGGCATACCATGGATTGTACGATACTAGTCAGGGTTCATAGCAATTGCCTACAAGGCGGGGAAATTATAGAAGCTTATCCAATCTATCTGAGAGTGGTCAAGCATATCTTGGATTATGATGAATGGAGAGTTTCATTCATACTTGGACTCCTTTGTGATCTTATTCAATGATGACATATTAGTTTATTCATTTGTTAATTGTAAATACTCCTTTAGTGACCTTTTTAATTGATGAACTTGATGTTGATAACCTATATTAGTGGTGATTTACTACTGAACTATGTGCTAAGTGAGTTGTAAACTATTAGGTTAGGCTAACTGTTGTGCAGGTAGTAGTGATGGAGGTTTACTTGGAGTGATAGGAGTACTCGTATTCTACATTGCTTTAATTCTTGTTTAGTAGTTTGCTTGCTAATGTATTGTTGGGTCTTCACTCCTTGCTTCTATGGTTTTGTCGATTGAAAGTGGGGATCTTCTTAATTGTCTTTCTTCTATATTCAGTTTGAGGCTTTTCAATCGAGACTTGAGAAGTAGTTGCTAATCATTTCAGCAAGATCTCATGTTTCACTTAGAGAAACAATAACACGGAGACTAGTAATTTCTTTCGGTTCTATTGTAATATATGAATGGTTTGTACACATGACAACCAGATTTTTAGGGTATTATAAGTCTAATTTAGGTTTAGCATATTTCATTAGTCTGAGAGTTCATTTCCTCTATTATTCCGCTTTTATATGCATAATCAAGTTTAGGGTGACTTATCTTGATGGGATAAGACAAGTGTCATCACACTCATATTTAAATCATGATAGATGATAAGGGTTCTTCTATATAGATATTAGAGTAGGTGCCCGCACAGCCCGATAGATTGGATCATGACAAATTTGCATGGTTTTAAAAGCTCTTTAAGGTGGGCATTATTATTTATTAACACTCTTAAGTTTTATTTAAAAGGAGATTTGACAGTTTAGACATTTTAAATAGATGAAATCAGTTTCAACTTTTTTTATAGGACTAAGCTATATACAATGATCACCTAAAGTTATTCACATATTTTTGTTATTGCACGAAGTGCAACAGATTGACTTGTTGATAGTAATATGACTAAATTTAATAGTGTTTTGATAATTTTGTGTACAAAATATTGATGAAAGTCAACGATTTTTGGCTAAAGTTATATAGAATCAAAATTACAACAACATACGAAAACTTATTTCCTAACATAAGAGCACAAATTAATATATATATATATATAATATATCGTTTAGAAATTTTTAGTAAAGTACCTGTAGATGGCTTGCAACCTGCAACCTTGTAAGCCCAGGCACGTCCAGGATTTCCAAAATTTGCTTAGGAAAACATTATACAAGTTAATGTATCTAGATTAAGTCAAAATACATGTAATTAAATACAATAATCACTACATCTTAATTTCAATAAGTTAATGTAATTGATTACAACAATCAGATTGCTCCACAAAAATGAATTCTCAAAATAATTAAGATAAATTGTGAAGTAAACTTACTCTCTTCACCAAGATGTTCCACAGCTTTCATGAATTTGGCATGAAGATCATCAGTCCATAATGTGCAGAATTTTTTTCGAATGTTCTCATTAACAACCTTCATATTAATCTCTTTCATATTTTCCTCGCCACTTTTTGTCATCTGCTTACATTTTTCATGGGATACAACAACATTTCCAACCTCATATAAATTTTTGCTTTGTCCCTCAATCTTAGGCACATTATTCTTCTTTCCATCTTGTTGTTCAATATTTCCAACAATATTGTTGTTACCATTATCATCAACATTCCTGTTAACTCAATTTTCTTCCAATTCTTCTACAACCTTTTCTTTTTTAATTTTTTTCCTCAAAACAAATTGCCACAAATCATCTACAATTTTTTCATCGAGTGGCTTCTCTACAACAATGTATGTCTCAATGTTTAAGGACTTCATTATTGAGTGTTGTTCGTTGTGTTCATCGCATACAGCTGCATAATTATTTTGAAAAGCTAATATTAGAATTGAATTATATGAAGAGTAAATTCCATGTATATTTACTTAATTTCATCTACCATAATAGTATGGTGCAAAGTAACTACTTATCCTAGCATTGCAAAGCAAAAGGTATTAGCTGCAAATAATCGATTTGATTCAGATTTTTTAAATATAAAATTAATTATTTATATTGGATTTTTAAATTTATAAATCAAATCAAAATAATAAAATTCGAGTTTTCTACCTCGAGGTTTTTCGGATTTTTTGAGTTTTTGAATTTATTAAAATTTCTCAAGTTTTTTAATTTTAATGGTAAAGTATTCTTACAAAAATATATTAACTTGTGCTACAAATATTTTTGTAATGCAACAAAAATTAAACTATCTTAGTTATTTCATAAGAAAATAATACAAAAGGTGATATGAGTGATGACATTAAAATGCTTGCATTAGTTAGATTTTTTTTTCGATTTGTCTCTAATTGCGATTTTCGAATCAATTTTGTTCACCCCGACTACAAATAAATTTTGTTGCTATAAAGTAAAACTCCATTATTAATATACTATCAAAAAAATGAAGTTAGCTAGAGGCTTGTTATAGGTAAATTTCATAGCTAATATTTTTTTAAAGACATTGGTTAAAATAATAGTTTTTATCAGCTATAATAATAAAGTCATTATTATATCCATGTAATGATATAAACATAACATGAATAGTTAAGATCAACTATATATTCACTGAATTTTATTCATTATTATAGTAACAAAACAAAATAACTAGTTATCATATACTGAAAAAATAAGAATCAATGACATGTAACTTATGTAGCTAAATAACAAAAATTCATTGTTAATTTTATTTAACAACATTTTATAAAATTATTATTTGCCTACGAGATATTTAATACTTAGTAATAAAATAATGATAAAGTTTATAGCTAATCTTTTTATTAAAAATATTTTGATTAAAAATTGACTTTATCCACTGCAGAAATAAATATCATAGGCCGAATGATATTACAATAAATGCTTACCGAGTGAAATGACCATCAAGGTAACAACTTGACCCAAAAGGCGCAAGGAAGGAAAATCAAGTGAATGGCGATTAATCATTATCGCATCGATTTTTTCTTTTTCATTGGAGATCATTCTCATGGGTGTGGAAACCATGCCAACACTCATAACTACATCGATACATTTTGAAAGTGAGTGAAAAATACAAAATTATTACAATGATATGTTTTACTACTTATCATTCAAATTATATTATAAATTTTAATGTTATATTGTTACACTTAATTTATACATGATCTACATCAATTTATTGAGTTTTGACTATAGTGATTAAATTTTATAATGGCAAAAAGATCTTTTATTACTATCAAAAAAATTACTTGCTTTAATTATGTACTACATGGCACATGCGAAAATAACTAGCAAAGCAATTTGAGTCCAAAAAATTCTCTTAATAATTATTGGATACTAAAAAAGTAAGTCAGTAACGAAAGAAACAAATAATAGAAATTAAAAGAAATAAAAACATATTGACTTATATTGAAATTGTCCCTTACACACTTTTTCTTAGGGGGGTAAAATAATTTAAAAAGAATATCATTTAATGATAGTGTTTAAATTATCATTATAGCATTTACTTCATTTTTATAAATATTATGAAAATTATTTAATGACCTCACAAATAAAAGTATAAAAAGTGATTGAATGACCATCAAGGTTAAGCCAAACTTTTTAGAAGAATAAAAAAATTGCAAGTAGAACCAAATTTGTTTCTTTCAAATTAAGCAAAATTTTCATAAATTAAAATATCTTTCTATCCTAACATACACTGTTGATAGAATGGCATAATAAGTATATACAAAAGAATAAAAATAATAAATTGCTATAAAATCAAAGTGAAAAAAATTCCAAATGAAAAGCACAACAACCGTTGACATCATGGATTTAATTATATTTTCTTGCTTTAAAGATTGTGTATATAGTTTATTTAATACATCAATAAAAGACAAATTTTTTTTAACTTCAAGATAACAATAATAATAGCCAGATCAATTCTTTTCAAGTCCTTTCTTTGTTCTTTCTCTTCCGTTTCGTTTCCCTGAATCCCTGCCTCCACTGTCTAGGCAAAAAAATAAGAACTCTTTCTAAATGAACATATCGATTTGTAAAATCAAAGATCTACATCTTAAAAAATTATTTTTGAGGAATTTAAAATTTTTCTTCAATTGTATGTCGCTCGCTCTACACTTAGGCAAAGAACATTTCTCCCCCTTTTTTGACTGAAAGACCATGGGTCAAATGCACATGCGAGGTGATTAAATAATAAAATAATTTAAATAGACTATATTATATCAAAACACTGGATAAAATTAAACCGACATAAAAATTCTTATAAAACTATCTACTTTCACTGAAAATCATATATTATATCAAAACATTGGATAAAATTAGGCTGACATAAAAATTCTTATAAAACTATCTATTTTCACTGAAAAATAATATATGTGACGCCTGGTAAAATTACCAAAATGCCCCTAGAGTGAGGGTATGCGCGTAACGCATCTTCCGGGGCTCGTATGGTAAATCCAAGACCAGATTCGTGATCAGCATGAAAAATGGAGTGGGAAAATGGTCCGGATCAAATTTTAGAACGACCCGATCAAAAGATAAATTTTCGATCCAAGTCACAAAACAGTGACTGTCCGCGACAGAGGCACGACGCGCACCTGTCGCGGAGGGACACTTGTATGTTTTTTCAGATTTTCGACGGGATGGAGAAAACTCGTTCAAAAACACTTTTCCAAAAATGCACAGTTCGCGATAGATCCGCGTCGTGGACCGTATATTTTCCAAATTGGAAATTTTTAATTTATTTCGAGGGGCATTCCGGTCAATCCCTAACCCCTCCTAAACACTAATACACGGCTAGTAATGTCGTTTCAACACGAAAAGAACCTAAAAACCCCTATTCTAAGTCCTATTCCAAACATCTAACAAGGCTAGGGTTTGAGAAGAGGAGAGAAGGGCTTGGGGTGAGACATTTGAGAAGAGATCCTCGACACCATCCGGTTGAACAGTTGCATCACAGGTATGTAAGGCTAAACTAAAACATGGGATTGTTCTCTCATGTGCCCCATAGAGGTCATAGATGAGTTGATGATTGAAGAGTCTACATGCATGATCTCTTTGACGGATTTCTTGAAAATTATATTTGAAATTACATGTTTTCTATGTTGATGATCATCATACTATTTGTTCCTTAAATTGAATACTCTCATGGAATTTGCATAACCCTACATGACTAATTTCAAAAGCATGCATAATGCACTTGAGACTTGAGTCTAGAGCCTTGTGGTAGGATTGTTGTTGTGATAATGAGTTAATGAAATCTTGATTACTTTATGAGTCTCTGTAAATGAACTCTACCGATGTGTTACTCACTTGTTTCCTAATGACAGTTATAAAATCTTGGGTCTGAGGAGATGTTGATGATAGGGTTAAAACCCCTATGAGATGTTGATGATAGGGTGAAAGTCCCTATGAGATAATTGATGAAAGGGCCAAAGTCCCTTTGAAATATCAGTCGTGGACGGGGAGTGAATCCCTATGAGACTGGCAGTCGTTGACAGGGAGTGAATCCCTATGAGACTGGTTGAGGTTGATTTTATGAGCATTGAGTCCGGAGGAGTATCGAGCACCGAAATGAGTAGGAGTGAGTCCCACTCGAACTCATTAACTACGTCGCCAAACGTAGGAGAGGCTTAAACCATCACATATATATATGGTTTCCCTCGAGGTTTAACAGTCCCTGAAAGCAATAGAGGATCTGTTCGGTTTGATTTCATGTCGGGTATATGGATATGGAATCCAGTGTTCCTTACCTGGCAAGTTTGGAACCACTGTGGCAACATCAGCTTGATTGTTGTACATTCACTGGCTCATAAGTGAGTGTTGTCGGATAAGAGAAACTCCCAAAAAAATTCGGACCTTACTCGAGTCTAGATGAGATGAGATGATCGGGGGTGGACACCCCTGAGCTCATCCATGTGATGAGTTGAGACTATTGATGAGTTTGAGGTAATATGTGTCACTTGTCCACTCTGTACTCTTTCGTAGATGGATAAGCTGGCAGTTGATGTGATTATGATGTTTATTTTGACTTGATGTTACTTTCCGTATTTTCTACTGGTTTCTATTTCATTCAGCTATTTTACATACCAGTGCATTCCAAGTACTGACATCCACTCTGGACTGCATCGTTTTATGATGCAGAGGCAGGTACTAGAAATCATCAACAGGCGCTCCGTTGAAGATCAGAAATTCGAAGCTAATTTGGAGAGCCTCCCCTACTCTGGAGGAACCATTATTTTATTTCATCATGCTTTAGAGTTAGGATGGGACTATTTCCTTATTTTGCTTTGGGTAGCCATGGGTCTGTCATTGGCACCACATGATTAGTGATAGAGGCTTCGTAGACAAGGGTTGAGCATTGATGTTGAGATTGTGAGCTAGTTCTTCCTACTAACCTTCATTATTTTATCAATATTTCTTTGAGACTTTAGATGAGATATGTCCTTTAATTACATGTATTTTACGTTGTTCATTAGAATTACGTGATTGAATGATGCGATGAGACTAAGTGGTTCGCTTGGTGACTAGCAATAGTCTCTGAATGCCGGCCACGCCAAGGGTACCCTCCCGGGGCATGACAATATACATCTCTTTGGAGAAAGCGAATTAAGTATGCGTATAGCAAGGATCAAAAGTAGAAATTCTTATCCGATTTTTAAATTACCACTAAAACTCATATATTAATTAGACAAATAACAAAAATAAGCATAGGAATAGTGTTATGAGAACAAGAAAGAGAGAAATTCAAGATCTATGAGATAAATTAAATCTAAGAAAAAGATTGAAGTTGTAATCACGAACAAGATACAAGGATCTTAACAATATAATCCTCATAAAAATAAATCGCATGGAATTTAGTTATATCAAAGATACAAAAGTTATAAATTCTCTATATATATTTAACGATGTCACATTTTTTACCTTTATAGTCATAGCATTTTAGCAAATCAACCATCTTATCAACAAACTCGTTGCCATGATGAATCAACACCATACCAGCATCTTGTATCGTACCCTGATAAGGAGTTATCATTGGTTTATATGTTTCTTCAAGACTTCCTTCTTTAGCCATTACAAGGAAGAGATACAGAAAATTAAAATATATATATATATATATATATATATATATATATATATATATATATATATATATATATATATAAATATATATAATAAAAGGATGATTTTATCGGTGAGACGCCTAACTGGCTTTCTAGGTTATCTAATAGAAGTTCCAATGTGGAGTGAACTTTTCCTTAAAAGCTGCTTATATAGTATCCTCTATTAGCTAGTGTACACATTTAGTATTGACCATTATAGATAATTTTTATTTGACTAACTTCTTTTCCTTTCTTGATCCGGTAAAAGGGTATACTTTTTTTCTCCTCATTTTAGAGATTTATTATGTAGGAAAATGTTGTCTTGATAAAATAATTTTTTAGGTGTTTACTTATGTAATCGTATTTATTCAAAAAGATATTTTTAATTTGTTATAATAAAAAGTATATTACTTATGTCACGATCCAAAATTTCATACAATCCATGAGGGAATTCATCATTTCATATAATTTTAATATCATTCATTATTAATTAATCAAGACAAGTGAAAAGCAGAAATGCACAGAATTCCAAATCAGCATTGATAGTGTCACGCCCCGGGAGGGTACCCAAGGAGTGGCTGGCACCTCGAGACTATTGCTAGACCCCAAGCAAACCACTCAATCTCAGAACAGTCATCCAACATCAAATATAGCCAAAACAATATAATATGGTTGTGAGCTACATCAATAAGAAGGGCCAATGGCCAATAACTCGGTCTCAACATCGATGATAAGTAAATCGTATTACTAGATCAACTCTAAGAGGGAGAGACCCCACCCATCGAATCTCGACTCATGTCTATGAAGCCTCTAACTCAACTAGACAGTCTAAGAGGGTACCATGACAGGCCATGGCTATCCAGCTCAATAAACAGCATAACAGATAAAGAAGAAAGGCTCCTCCGAATAGCAAGGAGGCTCACCAATGACTGAACTCAGAATCTCTGAACCTCAATAATGCGTCTGCTAAAGTCCTCTAACTCCTATATCTACATCATGAAATGATGCAGCGCCGAGTGGCGTCAGTACGTGAAATGTACGGCATGTAAAATTGCGAATGTAATAGTACAAATATAACAGTATAGGGATAACATCAATTCAACATCATACTTCATCAGAATGTCAAATGTCTATCTAAAGAAAGAATATGGAGTAGACAAATGACTCATCAACGACTAATCTCAACATTATCAATACATCAGACTCATCTCAAGGAAACTCGACTCAACTCAAAGGACTCATGCCTGTTTAGGACAATGATAAAGAGTAGACAATAGAACATTAACATCCATCAACACATCATACCATCATATCAACATTAGAGTTCTATCAGTGGAACTTAACTGGGAGTTTCTCTAACCGACAACCATCACCTATGAACCGGTGATGATACAACAAAACGATGTCGTTGCCACATCCATCTAGTACCCTGCCCAGGGTAAAGGACATCAACATCAGTGGATCTACAAGAAAAAATATCAATCCTCTTTTGGGACAAGGAGCCATCCGCATTGCAGTTCAATCCTCTCTCCTACATGAGCCACGTAGTTAATGAGTCGAGTGAAACTCACTCTCACCCATTTCGGTGCTCAATACTCCTCACAAAACTCGATATGCTCATAAAATATCATCATCATTAGTCCCATAGGGACATATCACATTAACATAAACATCATCATCATCAGTCCCATAGGGACGTAGTACCTCAACATCAACATCATCATCAATATCAACTTATAAACATCAACATCAACATCAACATCGTGCACTTGAAACATTCTTTCTAGAATTTAGTTTCAAGTTTTAAGACTCATGAACATCACTCTCATCAACACCATCATCAAGACTCTCCACAATTTAGACCACAATCACAACATCACAAACATCATTATCATCAAGGCTCTAGACTCATCCCCTAGGTTCATTCTCTTATTCTTGAGTAATGTAGACATAGAATTTTGTAAAATCATTCATAAAAATGCTTATGCAGTAAATCAGGTTTATGATGACCATCAATTTAAGAAAAATACATGGATTGAGAAAACTCTCAGTAAAATATTCAAGGATTTTCATATATAACTCATCATCTTCAATCATAAACTCAATTTACTCAAAGGGGCACATGGAAGAACAAATCTCATTCTTTAGGATAGCCTTACATAACTGGGATGATTGCTATCAATACAACTCCCTTGGAGCTTTATCTGTTTTCCTCTATCTCGTCTCTCATCTACTCTTCTCAGGCCCTAGAGTATTAGAGTTGTTAGGAAGAGAATTTAGAATGGGGTTTTAGACCCTTTCTTTCGTGAAAATGACTTATATTGGTCGTACATGGGTTTTAAAAGATGCTAGGAATGGACTAAGATGCCCTTCAAAATTATAGAAATTTTCCAGCTACGACATAACCTAGTCCACGACATGAACTGGTCGCGTATAGCTCTTTTTTGGCAAAAATCCTCCCGATCGAGTTTTTTCAACCCCAGAGAAAAATTTAGGAAAAACACAAGTCACCCTTCGCGATAGGTCCGTGACGCGGCTCTATCGCGAACTCTTACTGTTTCTTGTTTTGGAACGAAAAAATATCTTTTAAATCGGTCACTCTAAAAATCGGTCGAGACCTCTCACCCACTCAATTTTTCATGCTGATTACGAATCTGGCCTTGGAATTTCCATCCAATTATCAGAAGACGCACTAAGTACACATCTCTCCTCTACGGATATTTTTGTAATTTTTACCGGGCATTACATCATCTCCCCTTTGGGATCATTCGTCCTCGAATGATGAGTAGGAGCGGTATAATGGCACTAATAGACTCAAGAGTCATCTCGATACTCACTCAACAACTCAACTTCTCAACTCGTCATCGATCTCAATACATCAACTCAGAACATCAAAATATAAACATCAACTCGTAATAGAAACATCAATTAAGGTAAGAATAGGAATATTACCTCTGATACTCTCATCATAAGGCACGAATAGGTGCGAGTATTTAGTTCTCATCTCTTCCTCAGCTTCGCATGTGGCTTTCTCAACAAATTAGTTCCTCCACAAAACTTTAACGGGGGCTATCTCTTTGTTTCTCAGTCTACGAACCTTTCGATCCAAGATCTGAACTGAAATTTCCTCATAGGACAAGCTATCTTTGACTCCAGTGCCCTCAATAGGGATAACCAGGGCAGGATCTCCCATTCACTTCTTCAACATAGAAACGTGAAACACCGGATGGATTTTGTCTAATCAAAAGGTAACTTTAGTTCATAGGCAACCTTCCCAATTCTCATCACAATCTGATAAGGTAAAATATAGCGAGGACTTAATTTCCCCTTCTTCTCGAACCTTATGACACCCTTCATAGGTGATACCTTCAAGTATACCCAATCACTCACCTCGAACTCTAGATATCTTCTCCTTACATCGGTGTAAGACTTCTGACAACTCTGTGTAGTCTTTAATCTTTCTCTAAATAATCTTCACTTTCTCCATAGCCTGGTGGACAAGGTCAGGCCCAGTCAACTCAGCTTCTCCCACCTCAAACCACCCAATGGGTGATCAACGCCTCCTCCCATACAAGGCCTCCTAGGGGGCCATTTGAATGCTCGCATGATAACTATTGTTATATGTAAATTAAATCAGTGGTAGATGGTCATCCCTATTCCCTTTGAAGTCAAGGCCGCAAGCTCTCAACATATACTCTACTGTCTGAATAGTGCGCTCCGCCTGACCATCCGTTTGTGGATGAAAGGTTGTACTCAGATTTACCTTGGTACCCAATCCCTTCTGAAAAGACCTCCAGATGTGGGAAGTAAACTGAGCTCCTCTGTCCGAAATGATGGACAAGGGAACTCCATGCAACCTCACCATTTCTCGGATATACATCTTGGCATACTCCTCCGCAGTATTAGTTGTCTTAACTGCCAAAAAGTGCGCTGATTTAGTCATCCTAGCCACAATCAACCATACGGAGTCATGCTGTCTCCGAGATCTCAGTAATCTAGTGATGAAGTCCATGTTAACCATTTCCCACTTTTACTCTGGGATCTCACAGTTTTGAGCCAAGCCACTTGGCCTTTGATGTTCAACCTTCACTTGCTAGCAATTTGGGCACTTTGAAACAAACTCAGCAATGTCCCTCTTCATTCCACTCCACCAATAGACTTCTCTCAAGTCATGGTACATCTTGGTGAAGCCCGGATGAATGGAGTATCTAGTGTTGTGGGCTTCCGTTATGATCCTCTCTCAGACACCATCAACATCAGGAACACATAGCCTACTCTAGTATCTCAACACCCCATATCCCCGTTTGGAGAAGACCATCACTTTTTGTTTGTGGACAGCCTCCTTCAATTGGAGTATGATAGGATCTCGATCCTGTTTCTCTTTTACTTCTGCTACTAGGGATGATGCAGACCTACTCTGAACATTGATCCCTCCCTCATCATTCTCCATAAGTTGGACTCCCAATCGAGCCAACCTATGCACTTCCTTCACTAGCTCTCTCTTCTCTTCCTCAACATGGGTTGTGCTACCCATTGAAAACCTGCTAAGAGCATCAACAACAATGTTAGCTTTTCTTGGGTGGTATAGGAGGCTCATATCATAATCCTTGAGCAACTCCAACCATCGCCACTATCGCAGGTTGAGCTCTTTATGACTGAAGACATACTGCAGGCTCTTATGGTCAGTGAACACGTCTACATGCACTCCGTATAAGTAGTGGCGCCAGATTTTAAGTGTGATTACTACCGCCACCAACTCAAGATCATGGGTCGGGTAATTCCTCTCATGAACTTTAAGCTGCCTGGAAGTATAGGCTATCACCTTCCCTCTCTGCATCAATACATAACCTAGTCTAACTCTTGATGTGTCACCATATATTACAAAATCCTCCGTTCCATCGGCCATTGTCAAAACAGGTGTAGTGGTCAATCTAGTCTTCAACTCTTGGAAGCTTTTCTCACATTCCTCAGACCACTGAAACTTGACCTTTTTCTGAGTTAGCTTGGTCAAGGGTGCGGATAGGGAAGAGAATTCATCAATAAATATACGGTAGTAGTCTGCCAACCCCAAGAAACTCTTTAAGTCAGATGGAGAGATTGATCTTGGCCAGTTCTTAACCGCTTCAATCTTCTGGGCATCTACTCGAATTCCATCACCCAAAACAACATGGCCTAAGAAAGCCACTGATTTGAGCCAACACTTAACACTTTGAAAACTTCGCATATAATTCATGGTCCTTTAGAGTCTGAAGGACAATTATAAGGTGTTTAGCATGCTCCTCCTCATCCTTCGAATACACCAGGATATCATCAATGAACATGATTACAAACATGTCAAGGTAGGGTCTGAACACCCTATTCATCAGGTCCATGAAAGTCGCAGGGGCATTCATCAACCCAAAGGACATGACCATGAACTCAAAGTGGCCACATCTAGTCCTTAAAGCTGTCTTTGGAACGTCACATTCTCTCACTTTCTATTAGTGGTAACCCGATCTAAGGTCTATCTTTGAAAAGCATGAGTTACCCTGAAGTTGTTCAAAAAGATCATTTATCCTAAGAACGGGATATTTATTCTTGACCGTGACCTTGTTTAGTTTCCTATAGTCTATGCACATTCTGCGAGACCCATCCTTCATCTGTACAAATAGAATGGGAGCACCCCAAGAAGAAACACTTAGCCTAATAAAGTCCTTCTCTAACAAATCCTTCAGCTGCTCTTTCAACTCCTTCAACTCAGCGGGGGCCATCCTATACAAGGGAATTGAAATAGGTTGTGTCTAGGGATGAACATCAATTGCGAAGTCATCTCTCTATCAGGAGGGACTCTAGGTAAATCCTCAGGGAATACCTCAGGGAATTCATTCACAATCGAAACTAACTCAAGAGTAAGGGACTCAATATTTAACTCGCACGAGGTGGTAAATACACCCCTTAGAAATTAGATTTCTAGCCCTCAGGTAGGAAATAAACTTACCCTTGGGTGCAACAGAACTTCCCTTCCACTCTAGGACTGGTTCATTCGGAAATTGCAATTTCACCACTCGGGTCCTACAATCTATGGAGGCAAAGCAAGCATGAAGACAATCCATACCAAGGATTATATCGAAGTCAACCATCTCCAATTCTATCAAATCGGCTAAAGTATCCCTATGATAGATGGATACTACACAATCTCTATAGACCCTCTCAGCTAGGATAGACTCACTAGTGGGAGTAGAAAAAGTATAAAGGCTCAAGCAAGCACTGTAGAAGAACCACAAACTTATTGGCCACATTGGGTGTCACAAAAGACAACGTGGCACCCGAGTCAAGCAATGCATAACAATTAAAAGAAAGGACTCGGAGCATACCCTTAAAAACATCTGGTGCAACCTTTTGGTCTTGTGGATTACCCATCGCATACAGGCGCTTCATCCCGCCTCCTGCACTCGCAGTAGTAGCCTTCTAATGACTTCCCGCAGGGGCACTGTAGAAGACTGAGCCTTGTTACTCCCGTCACCCTATCTCTTTGTCGGACACTCACCCTGGAAATAGCCATGTTGTCCGCATGAATAATAAGCATTTGTTCCCTCACGGCATGCACCAAGGTGAAGTTAGCCACATCTGCCACAAGGTGGCTTTGCTCTTGGGCCTTGGGTTACACTAGTTTAGGACTGAGGACCTTGAGCTCTGATATTATGGTGACCATAAGATTTTTTATCACACCTATTTTGCTGAACAGGCGCATTTGCCACCAAGGGTGCATAGCTAGAATATCTCTTCTAAAAATAGGTTATATCACCCCTATTCTGCTTTTGTTGGCTAGGCTCATGCCTTGCCGATTTGGTCCTCTTACTCTGCTGGCTCTTCGTTGTCCTTCTTATTATCCTCTTCAGTTTGTTGGGATAGACCATAAGTCTAGAAATGTCTATGCCTGGAATTAATAATGCTGCCTTACACTCCCTCTTTACTTGTCTGCCCAATCCAAACACAAACTTCCTCATTATCACCCTCATATTAAGTACCATCTCCGAGGCATATTAGGATAGTTGTATGAATTTGAGGTTGTAATCTTTGACAGTCAACCCCTCCTGTTTCAAGTTCACGAACTCCTCAACCTTGGCCTCCCTCAACTCTTGGGGAAAGAAGTGGTTTAGGAAAGCACTCTCAAACTCCTCCCATTCAGCAGGTTCAGCATCCTCACCTCTACCATCTTCCCACGGGTTATACCAGACATTAGCAACATCCTTAAGCTGATAAGAGACCAGCTCAACTTCCACAACCTCATTAGCTTGCATAGCCCTCAAAATTTTGCACATCTCATCAATAAAATTTTGTGGGTCCTCCTCAACCTTAGACCCCGTATATACTGGCGGGTTCATCCTGAGGAAATCTCTAAGCCTGACTGCAGTTGTACGCTCTTGGGAGCTGGAGCTGGAGCTAGGGGCCTGGGGCGCTCGGCTATTACTTTGGGAGGCCACTAACTGAGTGAGCATAGCAATGGCTCCCCTAAAGTCTACTTCCGAAGTGGAGGCTGATTGAACAGGTGACGCCTATGGAACCTCAGTATTTTTTGTAGGTCGACCTCATCTCCTTGCCTCAGTCTCGGTAGGGACCTATGGTGTGGAGTTCTCAGCGTTTGGGGCTGAAGCGTCTCTTTAGGCAGCGATGTGTTTAGGAGGCATAATCTGCAAGCGTGTAACGCACAAATTAGAAGGGAGTTTCAAAGAATCAAACTCTATCACACGAACTCAGAATATCAAAAAGGTGAAACCATTCCTAATGTTCTATAGCCTCCTGTTTATGAAGTGTGGTGCACAACACACACATAAACAAGACTCTACTAGACACGGCTTCATAGACTCCTTAGGACTCTTGAACTATGTGCTCTGATACCAAGTTTGTCATACCCCGGGAGGGTACCCAAGGTGTGGCTGGATCCCAGAGACTATTGCTAGTCCCCAAGTGAACCACTCAATCTCAGGAAAGTCATCCAACATCAAATATAGCGAAAACAATATAATAAGGTAGTGAGATACATCAATAAGAAAAACCAATGGCCAATAAACTCTGTCTCAACATCAATGATAAGTAAATAGTATTACTAGCTCAACTCTAAGAGGGAAAGACCCCGCATCAAATCTCGACTCATGTCTATGAAGCCTCTAACTCAACTAGACAGTCTAAGAGGGTAACATAACATGCCATGGCTACCTAACTCAATAAACCGAATAAAAGATAAAGAAGAAGGGCTCCTCCGAATAGCAAGGAGGCTCACCAATAACTAATCTTAGAATCTTTGAACCTCAATGATGCGTCTGCTAAAGTCCTCTAACTCCTTTATCTACATCATGAAATGATGAAGCACCGAGTGGCATTAGTACGTGGAATGTACGGTATATAAGATGGCTGAATGTAGCAGTACAAATATAACTGTATATGGATAACATCAACTCAACATCATACTCCATCAGAATGTCAAATGTCTATCTAAAGCAAGAAAATGGAGTAGAGAAATGACTCATCAACGTCTCATCTCAACATAATTAATATATCAGACTCATCTCAAGAAAACTCGACTCAACTCAAAGGACTCATGCCCGTTTAGGACAAGGATAAAGGATAGATAGTAGACCATCAAAATCCATCAAGACATCATTCCATCACATCAACATTAGAGTTCTATAAGTGGAACCTAACTAGGAGTTTCTCTAACTGACGACCATAACCTATGAGCCAGTGATGATACAACAAAGCGATGTCGTTGCCACATCCAACCGGTACCCTGCAGGGGGTAAAGGACATCAACATCATTGGATCCACAAGAAAAAACATCAGTCCTCTTTAGGGACAAGGAGCCATCCGCATTGTGGTTTAATCCTCTCTCCTATGCGGGCCACGTAGTTAATGAGTTCAAGTGGGACTCACTCTCACCCGTTTCAATGCTCAATACTCCACCCAAAACTCGACACGCTTATTAAACATCATCATCATCAGTCTCGTAGGGACATAGTACATCAACATCAATATCAACATCATCATCATCGGTCCAACAAGGACACAGTACCTCAACATCAACATCATTATCAATATCAACTCATAAACATCAACATCAACATCAACATCGTGGACTCAAAACATTCTTTTTAGAATTTATTTTCAAGTTTTAAGACTCATGAACATCACTCTCATCAACATCACCTTCAAGACTCTCCACAATTTGGACCTCAATCATAACATCACAAACATCATCATCGTCAAGGCTTTAGACTCATCCCCTAAGTTCATTCTTTTATTCTTGAGTAAAGTAGACATAGAATTTTGTAAAATCATTCATGAAAACACTTATGCAGTAAATCAAGTTTATGATGATCATCAATTTAAAAAAAATACATGGACTGAGAAAACTCTCAGTAAAATACTCAAGGATTTTCACATATAACTCATCACCTTCAATCATAAACTCAATTTACTCTAAGGGGCACATGGAAGAACAATCTCATGCTTTAGGATAGCCTTACATACCTAGGATGATTGCTATCAATACAACTCCCTTGCAGCTTCCTCTATTTTTCTCTATGTCGTCTCTCCTCTACTCTCCTCAGACCCTAGCATATTAGCGTTGTTAGGCAAAGGATTTAGAATGGGATTTTAGACCCTTTCTTTCATGAAAATGACTTATTTTGGTCGTACATGGGTTTTAGAAGACGCTAGGAATAGACCTGGATGCCCCTCGAAATTATAGAAATTTTTCGGCCGTAATATAACCTAGTCAGCGACGCACACTTGTCGTGTATAGCTCATTTTTGGCAAAAGTCCTCCCAATCGAGTCTTCTCAACCCTGTCAAAAAATTAAAGGAAAACACAAGTCCCCCTTCGCGATGGGTCCATGTCGCGGCTCTGTCGTGAACTCTCACTGTTTCTCGTTTTGGAACAAAAATTATCTTTTGACTCGGTCGCTCTAAAAATCGACCGAGACCTCTCCCCCCACTCAATTTTTTGTGTTGATCACGAATCCGGCCTCGGAGTTTCCATTCGAGCATCAGAAGAGGTACTAAGTGCACATCTCTCTTCTAGGGATATTTTGGTAATTTTTACCAGGCGTTACAAATAGATTGTACCACAAATACTATAACAAATGTGAAAATGAAAATGCCATGATACAACACACCAAATCATACGTGCTTCTACTTTAACACCTACATAGAAGAATTCTAACCACCCATTTTTAAAATAGATAATGAGAAATAAACAAAAATGCAATATTTTATAATTTATAAATAAGAAAAAATTTCAACCTTGATTGAAAATGAAACATTTTTAAAATCACCAATATATCCTCCTAAGGAACTAGTCTAAATAGGCATAAGAGCTACTAAGAGTACACTTATAAGAGATAAGACCCAACCCCTACTATAAGGACAAAAGAATAGAAGTTGTTGGAGATCATTTGCACCTTTATCTATAAAACTTTACTGAGTATAAAAATATGTACTGGAAGCTACTGTCACACCCAGAAGGGTACCCTTGGCGTGGCCAGCACTTGAAGAACCATTGTTGATTCCCCAAGAGAATCGCCTATTCTCATCGTCACATCATACTCAACAACGGGAGAATACTCAAGAAAGACTATCAATTAAATAAATAAATATGTATCAATAATAGTTCCCAATGAACAAAGTTGAAAAATAAGTAACAATTGATAATCCTCTACTCACTATCTATGAAGCCTCTATCTGATATTCTAGATGATACCATGAAAGGCCATGGCTATCCCAATCGGAGAAATAAAAATACTCAATGGAAAGGGCTCCTCCAAATAATAAGGAGGGCTCACCAAATCTAGAAGTGTGAAGGTGGACCTCAATGATGTGCTGGCTGAAGTCCTTTATCACTTGTATTTATATTATTAATGATGCAGGCCCAAATGGACGTAATTACATGGAATATACTAGTACATAAAAGGGCTAAAGGAACAAGTAAGGCTCAACAATCAACTCAACAATCTATAACTCAACTTAATGAATATGGAAGTTTAAGAATAAATCATGCTCCGAAAAATACACTCAATTTCATACAACCTGATTTAAACATGATATGCTCAATCAAGTTTTTCTTAGAAGTTTCTCTTAAACGACATCTAATACCACCATATTTAGTTTGGTGATGCACAACGAAGGCGACGTCGTTGTTGTCACACCCCGGGAAGATACCCTAGATGTGGCTTGAACTCAGAGACTATTGGTAGTCCCCAAACGAATCACTTGGCCTTATCACATTCATTCATTTAACATAACTAACCAATCAGCGAAAGACTAAGGATAATAAATGGTGGACAATCTAAGTCTCAAAAATCATATCAAATAAAACAAGCTAGTATAAAAGAAACTAGCTCAACATAATCTCCAATCAACAACTCAGCTCTAGTTTATGAAGCCTCTGTCACTATCAATTGGTGCCAATGACAGACCCATGGCTACCTCAACTCAAAATAAAGCTAGTCTAAAGTCTATCTCTAATAGCTAGATGAAAATAAAATAAGGATCCTCTGAAGTAAGGGAGGCTCACCAACTTAGCTGACTATGATGGATCTTCAACGGAGCGCGTGTTGACGATCTCTAGTACCTGTCTCTGCATCATGAAATGATGCAGTCCAAATAGACATTAGTACGTGGAATACATGAGTATGTAAAATGGTTGAATGAAACATATATAAGCAGAATAATATAGAATAAGATCAACTCAGAAGATACTCAATCAGAATATCAAATGTCTAGCTAAAGCAATAATAAAGAGTAGACGATGACCAATCTATACCAATCCAACCTTATTTAATCAAAACAACTCAGATTATTAACAGTGTGGGGCCTATCTAGGAGATTCTTTATCTGACAACAATCACTTATGAGCCAGTGATTGTACAACAATCCCGCTGATGTTGCCATAACCACTCTGTACTTCCCAGGTAAGAAAGAATCATATCCACAAAGGATCTAGTCTTTCAAGTCCTCTATTGCTTTCTGGGACTTCAATTCAAAAGGGAACCTCTAATATAATGGTTTATTCCTCACCTACGCTTGGCGACATAGTTATGAGTGCGAGTTGGGTTTACTGTTACTCATTTTGGTGCTCGATACTCCTCCTAAGACTCAATGCTCATAAAACCATCCATCTCAATTAGTCTCAGAGGGATCTCATCATCTCATTAGCTCTATCTCAATTGGTCCTTTAGACCTATTATATCAATCATCTCATCAACTTAATTCTCATTCAATAGCTCAAGGCTTAGATCAATCATTAGGAGAAAGTCAATTAGACAAATCTCTAGAGTTCAACTATGAATACTCATGGGACCATCGAGTTCTGACATCCTATTATCATTCTCATATCATCATCACAATTAACATTCTCATGTCAAAGCTCTAGACCCAATCCCCAGGTTCATTCATGCAATATTTTATAAAAATAACATATAGGGTTTATGCAATAACTCATGAAAAGTATTTAATCAGTAAAATCAAGTTTATGATGGTCATTAACATATGAAAATACATAGCATATATAATTTACAAAAGAAATTCAAGAAATATGAATGGGGACTCAACATATTCACCATCTCTCTATTACCATCAATGAGGACACATGGAGGAACAATTCCATGCTTTTGTTGTCACGCCCTAGAAGGGTACACTTGGCGTGGCCGGCACTCGAAGACTATTGATAGTCCCCGAGCGAACCGCTTGGCTCAACCACTCATTCATCAACAGTGGAAGACTCAGCTTAAGCACAAGGAACATAGTAGTGGGCTCATATAACTCAACGTAATAAGAGATTTTAAAAAATGATAATCCAACTCAATTTAACCTAGTGAAAATAGTTTTGAAACATACAAGTCTGCAAAAGTAAAACATCGACTCTAATCCATCATTGTCTATGAAGCCTCTATCTCTAAGCATCTAGATGGTGCCAATGATAGGTTCATGGCTATCTCGAAATCAAAATAAAAGTACAAAACTTAAGCAAGAAAGATAAGTGGGGTATCCTCCAAATGTGGATGAGGACTCACCAATCAATTGAATGTGAAAAGAACCTCAATAAATTGCCTGTTGATGACCTCTAATACCTGTCTCTACATCAAAAAATGATGTAGCCCAAGTGGACTTCAGTAAATGGAATATACCGGTATGTAAAATGGCTTGAAAGGAAAGGACATAGTATAAGATACTCCACTCAAATAACTCAACGCCGAATCAACTAATTTCAACTTAGTAAAACATGCAAGCTTAAGATTGTATTCATTCTTTGAAAATAAGCTCAATAATATGCAACTCAGTAAAATTAGTTATGCAAAACTAGGGAGTTTCTCTAACCGATAGACATCCTACCACCCTCTTTGATGGTGCACAACAAAGACGACATCGTTGCTCGCCCCTCCATCATTTGCCAAGGAAAGGACGTCAACATCAACATCATGGATCATAATCCATCATCCTCATCCATATTTTGGGATAGAATTTTCCAGAATGTGCTGCACAACAATCTTACGCGGGCAACGTAGCTATGAGGTTTGAGTCACTTGTACCCTATCCAACGTGGTGCTCAATACTACTCTGAAAACATCCTTTTTAAAACTCATCTCAAACATCATCACCATCATCATATTCCATCAATAAATATATTTTTAAAATTTATTTACATCATCATCAAATATTTACTCAAAACGTCATTTAAACTAAATGCTCAATTTCATTAAAACTCATCAAAACATCAAGTTCTTTCTTTTAAAAATGTGTTTTCAAAAATTATGCACATATCATCAAGACTCTTTCTCAAATCATTATTTATACTCAAAACTCATATTCGTGCAAACTCAGGTAAAATATGTTTGAAATCATCTTTGCTCAACATACAAAAACGACCATCAACTTAATTCAAAATAATGTATAAAATTAAATTCAATCATTAATTAGGGTTCATGTGAATGAAGACATGAACATACAACCAAACAATTACTTAACTCAACATCACCATCAATATATTTTTTATGTACAAGGAAACTCAATAAAATAATAAATAACTCAAGAAAAGTGAAACTCAACTCAACTCGAATCAATGTATATGAAGAGGCATGTGGCAAACTCAATCCAACGTTGTGTTATCCTTACATACCTGGAAGATTTGAATTTTGGATTACCTTGGAAGAACTCACACGATTCTCTTGAGGCCCTAGCTTTTCTCCTCTTCTTCGCACAAAGTCTCCTCTTAGTTTTAGTGTAAAAGACTTTAGAATGGGTCTAGAAACCCTTTTTAGACAAAAAAAATGACATATTTTAATCATGTTTTAAGTTTATGAGGGGTTAGGAAAGTTTGGAATGCCCCTCACGAAAAACTGAAAAATTTCACCTTTGGCGTAGCAAGTCCGCGACGCGGATTTGGTCATTTTTAGGTGTTTTCGCTAAAAATTATCCGATCGAGATTTCTAATACCGTAGAAAATATTTGGGACCAAGTTTAAGTGTAAGTCCGTGGCAGGTCAGCATCGCACACCTATCGCGCACTTATTTTGGAAATTGTTTTTGCATCGAAATTATCCTTTGATCGGTTGCTCTAAAAATCAACCAAGACCATTTTCCCACTCCATTTTTCATGCTGATCACATTTCCAACCTCAGATTTTCCATTAGAGCTTGGATAACATGTTATGCAAGTGTCTCTCATCTACGAGTATTTTGATAATTTTAGAGGGCGTTACATTATCTCCCCTTGGAATCATTCATTCTCGAATGATGAGTACACTAGGAGATTTCTCAAGGCACATATACAATCACGAACTCAAATACTTCAACTCAAAGTTGAAAATTGATCAAGAATAGGAAACTCAACTCATTAGAGGACATCATTATCTGTAGCTTATAACTCTCACTGAGGCCTAGGTCTTGCTGCACACTCTTACTATGGCCAGGCCTAATTCAAAGTCAACATTTTATACCTCGTAAGTTAATCATACTTCTATAATTTATCCCTTAAGATTCTTGTTCTATACCTTAGACATTCACGCCATTTGGCATGAACAGGACATCAGAACTCAAACAACTCGAATCATTTAAATGCCTCGATAATCAATTATTAGAACTCAAGAAGGAAGTCATCAACTCTAATCGAGGATGGGACCATGAAGATAGATTAGACTCCATGGATAACATTCAAGCTTAGCATCTCAGCTTAACTATGCTCTTCTTCACGGCACTATACTTCGTCAATTAAAGCTTATAGCTCCTATTAAAATCTCTTCCTAACCACATCTATTTATTCCGTTTATGCCAAATTCTAAGCCTCAAAGCGTTATTCCTAAGATTATGATTTTCCCATAAATTTAATCCTCAAAACTCAAGCTCTATACCTCCTCAGGGATTTTCATTTAGAGAATACTACTCCCTCTCACTATTTTAATGCCTCTAAATCGAACACTGTAACACCCCAATTTTTTTCTTAGCTAAGACCAAGTCTTCCTTCATATGATATAGGATTTTAATTGATGATTCTTAATCAAGCACAAATTGTAAAGATAATTTCTTAGTGTGGAATAGAATTGGAGATGATAAAGGTCACAGTTCTAATGTAAGATTTTTATAAAAGTTATATGGACCAATGACTTTTAGGTTGTATATACATACTAGGATCAATTACTAAGTATTTAAAGTATATTAGATGTGATTTTTTTAGAGTCATAAGGGATCTTTTAGATCAAGTCAAGTCAAAAGAATTTCTACCGACTAAATTTCGTATGAGTTGCTAGGAGGGTCAACTTCAAATGACCATATCTCCTAGAGGATAATGTGTTAGGTGACCTATAATATATCAGATTAAAGATCTTTGAACAATCTTTCTAATGCATCTTATTTCACCTAACTTCGAGTTCGGAGTAGAACGTTATGACCATTTTACTAAAGACCTGTAGAGCTATCTAAAGATCCGCGACAGCTCCGCGTCGCGAACCTATCGTGAACCCTTTCTGGAGAAGCTAAATGACGTCCTTTTATTTTCTTTTGAGGGTACTTCTATCCTAAAACCTTTGAGGGTCTATTTAAGGTCAAAAAATGCATAAAACGTGAGTTTTCATAATTAAAACCCTCTCCTTCACTCCTAAAACATAAACGTTCAAGAATCATCGAGAAAATCATCAAGTTAGGGTTAGTTTTAAAGATTCATCATCAAGGTAAGTTATTCTTCATAAATTTCAATATACCCAACCCAAATTTCTTCATCTATTCATGAATCTCTAATAGAGTCTTAAGTCATAACCTAGGGTTTCAAGAAAATGAATTAAAAAATTCTAAGAAAGGATTACTTGATTCTTTCGTTTTCAAGAATTAGGATTCTTCATCAAGAACTCTAAAGATTCTAAGTCAAGAACTCAAGAATCAAAGATAAGCCCTTCAGGAAATGTCTTTCCAAGTTCTTCCACTCTAAAAGAACTACCGAAATCGAGGGTTTTCTCCAAGAAGGCTAGTATTCATCAAATTTCGATTGAAATATAAACTTTTCAGGTATGTAAGGCTAAACTAAAAATATGAAATTATTCTCTCACGTTCCCCATAAATGTTTATAGATGAATGGATGGTTCAAGAGTCTACATACATGAATTCTTGATGGTTTTTCCTAAAATTTTATTCGAGATTACATGTTTTCCTATGTTGATGATCATCATACTAATTGTCTTCTTGAATTGAACATTTTCATAAGATTTTGCTTAACCCTACATGACTAATTTTAAAAGCATGCATAATGAACTTGAGAATTGAGTCTAAAGCCTTGAGTTGAGATTGTTGATTGTGATGAGAGAATGATGATGAGTTGATAGAATTTTATTCTCTTATGAGTCTCTATAAATGAACTCTACCGATGTGTTTATTCAATTGTTTCCTGATGATGGTTCTGAATCTTGAGTCATTGATGAGATTGATTGATGAGAGCGTTAAAGTCCCTATGAGTTGAATAATGATGGGGATCGAGTCCCTATGAGATACCGGTCGATGACGAGGTTTGAGTCCCTATGAGATTGGTTGAGATGGAGGTTTTATGAGCATTTAGTCACAAGAGGAGTACCAAGCACCGAAATGGGTAAGAGTGAGTCTGACTTGAACTCATTAACTACGTCGCAAACATAGGTGAGTCATAGGAGCATCATATATATTATGGTTCCCTCGAGAGTAATAGTCCCTGAAAGCAATAGCGAACTTGTTGAGTAATTACTCTATATTGGGTGAGCTGATATGGTTTCAGAGCGTTCCCTACCTGGCAAGTTTGGAACGGTTGTGGCAAAATCAGTGAGTTTGTTGTACATTCACTGGCTCATAAGTGATTGTTGTCGGAGAAGAGAAACTCCCATAAAATTTCCTACCTTGATTACTCTAAGTTGAGATGAGATGAGATAACAGGAGGTAAGCTCCTTTGAGATGAGTCTGAGATGATTGATGAGTTTGAGTTGTTGACAGGTCACTTCTCTACTTTTTATTCTTGCATAGATAGACATTTGACGATTTGATGTTATTTGATGATTACTTTGAGTAATGTTGTTTCTATATTATTCTACCTGTTTCTATTTCACTTAGCTATTTTACATACCAGAACATTCGACGTACTGATGTCCCTTTTGGACTGCATCATTTTATGATGCAAAGGCAGGTAGTAGAGATCGTCAACAGGCGCTCCATTGAACATCCGAGATTCGCAGCTAATTGGTGAGCCTCCCCTACTTCAGAGAATCCACTACTTTTATTTCATCATGCTTTAGAGTTGGATTGGACTATTTCTTTATTTTGATTTGGGTAGCTATGGATCTGTCATTGACACCACATGATTAGTGATAGAGGCTTCATAGACGATGGTTGAACGTTGATGTTGAGATTGTGAGCTAGTTCTTTCTACTAGCTTTCATTATTTTATATATTCTTTTGAGACTTTAGATGAGATGTGTCCATTACTTACTTATATTTTTCGATGTTCAGAAGAGTTTATTTGATTGAATGATGTGATAAGGCTAAGTGGTTCGCTTGGGGACTAGCAATAGTCTCTGAGTGCCGGCCACGCCAAGAGTACCCTCCCGGGTCGTAACAAACACTTACTCAAAAGTCATCAATAGCCTTCAAAAGTCATCAATAGCCTTCTCCAATTATACCTATAATGACATCCACACATCCAAGCCTATCACTCTAACCACTTCAACTATATCCAAGAATTACCAAACCTACTTAGCACTTTCACATCTGTCATTCAATGAGCTCTCACTTAAAGGCAACACCAACATACTTCTTGCCTAGAGACACTCTGACCTACTCTTACCTACCTGATGCATATCATAAGGTCTCATCTCTCTCTTCCTTCACATTGATAACCTTAATAAAGGGAGGATGTCATAATCATCACATGAAAGAAAATCCATCATTATATTATTAGCAATAACTCATCAACTATCATCAGCATCTCTATCAAAATTGGAAAGAAGGATCATTGGAAAGGTTTCGGGCGAAAGATCATAAGCACGATATATTCAAGGAATTTTATCTGAGAGCATTCATAATGTGATGCAATTTCATTAGCCTTTTAGAATCTATCATACATTTATGGAATCGAACATGCCATGAAACTTAAGTCATATCTCATATGATATAAGGTTGGGAACTCTGAGATTTTTGTGAGATAAAAGTAGAAACGTCACTCGTCATCCTCATAACTCAACATGAATGTGAATCAACATTGGGTGGATGGGTCTAGGCCATAGGCATGGCTCTCACACACAAGACAAAAATAAAGCATCATCTTAACTAAGATATAAGGAATATAAGAGATAGAAAAGTATCAATATCTCATCCTGATCAACTCATCACCATCGAAAACTCAAGACTCACTTTGGTTTATTAACTCGTCATCTCCCCCTTAGCTCAAAGGTCCACTCCTTAAGTCTATGAACCAATCCTCTTTACTAAGCTACAAGTATAGCTCTCCACACAATTGGGGTTTTACTATCCATAAGAACATCTTAAACTCTCCTGTTATACTATACTCAAAGATATAAATCGCTATTAAAGCTTTCTTCTCAGGTACTACTCTTAACTTCCTTCTAGCCCTATGAGTATATTTCTTTACTTACTAGTCGTATTATTATATATAATAGCTTTCTACAACTTTTATCATCTAACCTCTCTATTTATTCTACTACTCTCCAACTTCTAAGATCCCATATAATGGACTACAGAAGTCTTGGATTACAAGGTAAAACTCATCATTTTATACATAAATCCCAATCGACATAATTACTAAGGGTGAAAAAGAATGCTTACACCCACTTATTCCATATCAACAACTCGAATATACTATATAGGTTTACATTGCAAGTCATGACTTAGAGCTTTACATGGATTTACACTATTACGAATACACATCTGAAGCCTCTTCTTATCTAGTGTTTTGTCCTCAATTTACCATCTCCATCTAAGGGGTACCTCTACTATACCCGTAGCATCACGCTCCTTACCAGTCAATATCTTAACGTCGAAAACACACTACAATAAGACTCATATATATCTCCAACGAAGACTATCACTATCATCATGTTATCTCCCTCTTCACATCACTCCCCAAAATTCAAGTTTAGGGATTAGTGCTAACATATGCGCCACACACTTCCGTCATATCATACCAATCTATAACTACTAGGTAACAATTTAGGAATACAGGCCCACTAAAGTCTCATTGTGAATACTCAATCAAAACATCCCCTCTTCACAACTCAAGTACCATCTTCCCATTCACTACACCTCCTTATCTGGATAAGCTCATAACTCTATGAATCTTATGGGGCTCTCACCTTGGAATCATAAGCCTAGTTTAGATCTATCACATTGAAAGCACTATGTTACCCTATTCAACCTCTATGCTTCACCCTCTGTAATAAACCTCTTCTTAGTTTGAGCACACTCCAACTCATCCTAACAATAACACTTTCTCTGTACCTCATCATGAATATCAATTGGTACTTACTACACTTTCGTCAAGACATTGTCACGCCCTAAGTCCCATTAAGGCGGACTGGCACCCGTTGTCGACAAGGCTTGGGAGAACCAACATATAACTATGCACCTGCTATGAACATTTAAGAGGTTTCCATATTCAACATGCTATCAAAAGAAATTAAATTGTATTAACAAGCCAAAAGTAAATGCATAAGACTAGGCCGTTGGAGCCACAATGTCTACAGTACACTACTTGACCACACTTTAATTTACATAGTCTACAAAGCCTCTAAGTAAGGAACAATATCTAAATGGATCGGGATAGGGCCCGCCTCATGACCAACTATACAATAAAAAATATAAGCTCTAGACACACAAGCCCCAAAGCAACCTGGAGCTCAGTAATAACAGCTGGAAATCCTGTACTCTTACTGGGGAGATCTAGTAGCTCTTGTACCTGCAGCATGAAATGTAGGTCCCCCGAAAGGGACGTCAGTACGAGATAATGTACTGAATATGTAAGGAAGAAAATACTGTAAATGAAATAAGAACTCAAATGAAATCACACACTAGTATGTAAGGATAAAAATACCATCTTTAGTCATACTTTGGAATCATGTACTTTATATCTCTTTATTACTTTACCTTTCTTTACTGTATAATCTGTGCACAATATATGATGTAAATGACCAGCTGATCAGTGGTAAGTGAATATCAGGATCGATCCATGCTAGGCTTTCCTTTCACCCCTGGGATACCCCCCGTAATATGGGATCGACCCATGCTAGGTGATTCTTCCACCCCTGGGATACCACCCATTAATAAGCAACTTTGAGTTTTCTCTTTTATTTACTTTTAAGATGATTCTTTTGGTGGTCATAACATTTAGAGCTGTAGGAATATAGGCATGACATGTGACATATAAATAACCACACAAGATAATACCACAACGAAAAGAGAGTTACACAACTAATGAAATATGCAGGAGGTTAAATAACACATGGACTTTATTCGGTAAAAAGGAACTCATGTATCTTGGTATCCAAGTACGTATGCAGATTTGACAATGGCTATATATGGGAACATATGAACATGGGAAAGAGTGGAGGTAGCAATTAGTTATGTCAGAGTTGGTAAGTGCCTTTATGTACCAAGGAAGAACGTAGATTTCATGCCAAGTAATAGGAAATCAAGTAGCCTTACATACCACGTTGTACGACCTCGTTATTACCTCGGAGTAGTATTATTTCCCTCCAAATACTTATCTACAACACAGTAGGTGATAAAACTAGTATTAGCAAGTTATAAACACATCTTGGTAATCCAATTTCACCAAATAATATATCCCGGTAGCAAGCTCGGAATTAGCAACCAAGGAGTATTCTTTCAACATTTCCACTCCTAATCGTATTTTCTAATACACATTCCTATATACATGTCATATCCAGCTATTTTTAGTCCCATACCAGTGTTACAACAGCTCATAAAGTACAACAAACAACAACTCTACACAACACGCAAATAGGCAACATAGCATTACGTCCTTAAGCTACATTTCGGCGTCAACCATTCCAAATCTGTCTCAATCTCAACCAAACGGTCCTCAACATATTTACACAAAAAAATAGTCCTAAAATAGTCCCCAAGTGGATGGAAAACATGAGACAACCATTCCCAATATTCAGTCCATAAATTCCTACTAAAAGCGCAATTAAGATATCATATAAGAACTCATTTTTACGGAAGATAAAAATGGTGCAGAAGACTTCTTACATCACTACAGAACCAAACCTTGTTAAAAGCATAAATAATACTTCATAATCCAGCCAACCAACAAGAGAATATCCTCTTAATTAATAAGAAAAGTGGACAGCAATCTTTGGAACACATGCTGTCCTAAATTCCTGCACAAGTACAACCAGCATACTCTTCATGTTTTTCATGGAAAACTTACACCAAACCATAGGTATTTTTACTTACCTTAGCCCTCAAGGATTAGGTTCTCTTTAATAACCCTAGAGGTGAGCCTTGGTTGCTTAAGTGAAGAGAGAGCAAGGAGAAACTTGGAAAGAAATCTGATTTTTGGCTTGGAGAAAATGACTAAAAGTTGCTGGATTTTAGCCCCTTTTAAAGGGCCACTTTTGGCCGACTTTCTTTTGTATTTCAAGCCTTATTTTATTAAGGTGATGATTCAGCAACTTGGCCTTTTCACTTGGGCCTTATTGGGCTTCAATTGGATGGGCTTTGCTGCAAATGTTTCCCTTTTACACCCACTTAGTTTGGGCCCTATTTGTGAATTGGGTTGTGAATGTAATTTGGCCCTTTTCCTATTCATCTTGGGCTGCAAATGTTGTCCTTTTATGATGATAAACCATGGGCCCAAATGACATCCTTAACTCAGGGTTTATTCTTTATCGGACTTGAACAAATTCGGTATTGCGTCTCGTCTCCGTCTGCCTAGCCTATTTAAGCTAAGCACGTAGGTGACTCACATGTTATCTTCCTAAGTCTCACAAGCACCTCACTTCTTTTCACTTTGTTTAAGACCGCGCTCTCCTCAATTTGACTTAAAACGTATATACACTCGGTCATTTTAAGTGTTAGACATACATATAGCCCTCTAATCTGAAATTCAAGCACTTTTAAAAATGTGTGTTGCTTTGACCCCACCATATCATGTTTCATATGCATTGGACTAGTACATGTAAGATATGGGGTGTTACATCCTCCCCCCATTAGGAACATTCATCCCCGAATATTAGCATAAATGGGATAGGTCATACAAGTTTAAACTTTCATATAAACAAACTTTTGACAATATAATAAGAATTCAAATTCACGTACCTACTAATCCCTCAACCCTGCATCTTGGGATTCCTCTTTAGCTTCAAATAAATAAGGGTATTTAGATCTCATTGCTTCCTCAGCCTCCCACATTATCTCTTCTACTTGCTGGTTCCTCCAAAGTACCTTTACTGAAGGTATTTCCTTATTCCTTAGCTTTCTAACTTGATGATCTAGGATAGCAATAGATACCTCTTCATAAGTGAGATCTTCCGTAACCTGCATATCTTCAATAGGAGTGATACGAGATGTGTCACCAATGCATTTTCGAAGCATTGAGACATGAAAAACTAGTTGAACCATTAAAAGTTCCCAGGGTAGCTCTAATTCATATGCAACCGGTCCAAACCTTTTAATATCTTATATGGCCCTATGTAACGTGGGCTTAGTTTCCCCTTCTTACCAAATCTCATAACACCTTTCATTGGGGACACCTTTAAGAATACCCAATCTCCTACTGAGAATTCCAGTCCTCTTCACCTTTCATTGGGGACACCTTTAAGAATACCCAATCTCCTACTGAGAATTCCAGTCCTCTTCTTCTAGCATCCGCATATGATTTGTGACGACTTTGGGCTGTTTCTAGCCATTGTCATATTACCTTGACTTTTTTCATGGCTTGTTGGACTAGATCTGGACCAAGCAAGGTGGATTCACCTACTTTAAACCATCCTATTGGTGATATACATTTCCTTCCATACAAAGCTTCATACGGTGCCATCTTGATGCTTGAATGGTAGCTAATATTATAAGCAAATTCAATAAGTGGAAAATGGTCCACCCAACTACCTTTGAAGTCCACTGGACAAGCCCGCAACATATCTTCAAGTGTTTGAATGGTGCGTTCTACTTTACCATCTGTCTGTGGGTGGAAAGTTGTACTTAAATTCACTTGTGTCCCAAAGCTCATTTGGAAGGACTTCCAAAACTTTGCGTAAATTGAGCTCCCCGATTAGATATAATGGACATTGGGATCCCATGTAGCCTAACTATCTCTTTGAGGTATAACTTTGCATACTTTTCAGCCGTATAATCACTCTTAACTGGCAAGAAGTGTATTGACTTTGTGAGTCTATCAACTATCACCCATATAAAGTCAAACTTCTGAAATGAACAAGGCAACCCAGTAACGAAATCCATATTAATCATATCCCACTTCCACGTTGGAAGCTCTATACATTGCATATAACCTCTCGGCTTTTGGTGTTCTACCTTAACTTGTTGGCAATTCGGACATTGAGCCACAAATTTTGTAAGGTCCTTTTTCATGCCTTCCCACTAAAATATTTTCTTCAGGTCATGATACATCTTAGTTGATCCTGGATGGATCGAATATCTTGAATGATGGGCTTCTTCCATTATCCTCCTTCTTAGTCCATTTATATTAGGAACGCATAATATATTTTGGCAATAAAGTACTCCATTTTGTGCAAGTTCAAAGCCCTTCATCGTGCCTTGACTCACCTTCTCCTTAAGTCGTCATAGAACAGGATCCTTAAACTGCTTTTCTCTTACCTCTGTTACCAATGAAGACTCCACAACATTATGCACAACAATCCCTTTCTTTGGAGTTTCAAGGAGGCGAAGCCCCAAATTGGCTAATTGGCATAGATCCTTAGCAACTCCTTGATGTACCATAGGCTGCTCACCAATATTCATAATTGCCTTACGACTCAGAGCATTGGCTACCACATTTGCTTTCCCTGGATAGTATAGTATATCAACGTCGTAATCCTTTATTAGCTCCAGCCACCTCCGTTGCCTTAAATTTAGGTCGTTCTGTTTAAAGATGTACTGTAGGATCTTATGATCAGTATATATGTCAACATGAACTCCATACAAATAGTGGCACCATATTTTCAAGGCAAACACAACAGCAGCTAGCTCAAAATCATGTATTGGGTAGTTTCTCTCATGTGGCCGCAGTTGTCTCGAGGCATAAGTAATTCCCCTACCATGTTTTGTAAGTAAACACCCTAAGCCAACTACTGAAGCATCACAATACACCGCATACCCCTCTGTGCCTTTTGGAAGCACTAGCACAGGTGCAGAAGTTAGCCTGCTTTTCAACTCTTGGAAGCTCCTTTCACATGCATCATTCCATTGAAACTTGGTCGCCTTATGTGTCAACTTTGTTAGAGGTGCAGAGATAGAAGAAAAACCCTCAAAAACCCTTCTGTAATAACCTGCTAACCCTAGGAAGCTTCGAACTTCTGTGGGTGTTGTCGGCCTTGGCCAATCTTTCACCACCTCTATCTTTTGTGAATCAACCCTTATTCCTTCGTCGGATACAATATGACCCAAGAATTCCACTGATTTTAACCAAAATTCACATTTGAAAAACTTGGCATATAATTGTCGATCACGAAGAACTTGTAATATTGTCGTAAGTGATTTGCATGGTCCTCTTCTGATCTTGAATATACCAAAATGTCATCTATAAATACTATCACAAATAAATCCAAGAATTGCTTGAATACCCTATTCATTAAGTCCATAAAAATCGCTGGTACATTGGTCAGCCCAAATAACATAACAAGAAATTCAAATTGACCATAGCGTGTCCTAAAGGCTGTCTTGGGTATATATTTCTCCTTCACCCTCACTTGGTGATAACCTGACCCCAAATCAATTTTGGAAAAGCATTTGGCACCCTGTAAATGATCAAATAAATCATCAATCCTGGAGAGGGGGTATTTGTTTTTAATTGTCACCCTATTCAATTGTCGGTAGTCAATACACATTCTCAAGGTGCCATCCTTTTATGTACAAATAATACTGGTGCACCCCAAGGGGACACACTAGGTCTTATAAAACCCTTCTCAAGCAAGTCTTTTAATTTCTCCTTTAATTCATGTAATTCTGCCGGGGTCATTCTATATGGAGTGATAGAAATAGGTTAAGTACCTGGAAGTAAGTGAATACCAAAATCCACTTCTCGTTAGGGAGGTAAACCTGGAAGCTCTTCGGGAAACACATCAACAAATTCATTCACTATAGAAACAGATTGAAGAGTTGGTGATTCTGCTTCCATATCCCTTACTCTAACTAGATGACATATATATCTCTTTGACATCATCTTTCTTGCCTTAAAATAGGAAACAAACTTACCCTTTGGTGCCCCAACATTGCCTTCCCATTCAAGGACTGCCTCATTTGGAAAGTGGAAATACATTCTCTTAGTTCGGCAATCCACAGTAGCATAGCAAGAAGCTAACCAATCCATACCTATTATAACATCAAATTCCACCATTTCTAACTCAACAAGGTCACCCAATGTGTCACGGTCACAAACAGTTACTCCAAAGTTATAATAGACCCTTCTAGCTATAATAGATTCACCGGTTGGTGTAGACACTTCAAATGGCTCGTTCAATAATTTAGGTGTTCTTTTAAGCTCCCAGCCATTAGTGGAGTGATATATGATAATGTAGAACCAGGGTCAATTAATACATACACATTATGTGAAAAGATGGACAATGTACTTGTGACCACATCGGGTGAAGCTTCTAAATTTTGCAGACTTCCGAGAGCGTAAATGCAATTCTGGGCTCCGTTGGAGTTAGCTGCCCCTCTACCACCTCTACCACGGCCTATAGGTGTTTGTTGACCCCTATCTAATAGAGGGACTGACGATGATGATGCAACAGCTGATCCAATAGGTTGTGCTATATCACCCATACGTCTTCTTGGGCAATCTCTCATCATATGCCCTGATACACCACACCAATAAAAAGCATTTGTTCCAATATGACATGTACCTAAATGACCTGTCTAGGAGGAATTTGCTAGCTTGTCGAATATTCTGTTGTCCGTGGACCTTGTCCCTCACTTCTTTGACTAAACTCATTACCTCTAGGCCCTTGAAGTTGCGGTGGAGCACTGACTGCAGAATAGGAGGATTCTGGCCTGGGTGGTTTATTCGGAAATTGAGGCCTAAAGTCACCTTGGGACGGTACAAACTGCCCTGTAGCTCTGTCTCTCTTGGAATGCCCCCTTTCTAACTCTTGTGTCCTTCTCCTTTGCCTCTAATCCTCCAATTTTTGTGTAAATGCTTGCATCCTTGTTATATCTATGTCTTTATTCAGAGAAGCAATGGTATAGTCTCTGACCAAATACAAATCCAACCTATCCACATATCGATGAACTCTATCTGCCATAGTAGCGACTACATTGGGAGCATACCTGGCCAGGGAATTAAATTGAAGGCTATACTCTCTCACGCTCATATTCCCTTGGTGGAGATTCAAAAACTGATCTGCATGGGACTCTTGGATCTCTAATGGCAAGTAGTGGCCAAGAAAGGCCTCTTTGGACTCCTTCCAGGTAGTTGGAGGTGCATCTGTACCCTTAGATTGCTTCCAAGCTTCATACCACAATATAGCCACACCCTTCAATCTGTATGTTGCCAGCTCCACAGCTTCTGTACTGCTTACATGCATAACATCCAAAGTGCGTTGGATCTGGTCGATGAAGTCTTATGGATCTTCGTTAGGATCTGACCCGATAAAAGATGGAGGATCCAAATTAAGGAAGGTATCCTCGTGCTAGCTGCCCTATTTACACCACCTGCACCTATAACTGGGCCTTCTTGTCTTTGGCTTTGGTTAGCAACTATGCGAGTCAATAATTGGACCGCATTTCTCAGATCCTACACGGTAGCATCAGTAGGTGGTTCCGGGGGAGTTTCACTACTTCCTGGTTCGCAGGAGCTAGAGGAGTTGGAGATGTTTGTGACAGAGACTCATCTTGGGCCTCATTTCGTCGTCTCACCCGACTGGGTACACCAACTACCACTTCCACTTCCTTCTCTTTGCCTTTACTTTTCCTTGTTTCAGGCATACTTGCTGTACAAAATGATTTAGAGGTTAGAAACAATCAACCTACAACACTTGGCTCTATGGCACGATCTAAAGAATGAAAAGAAAAGTGACAGCTCCTAAATGCCATGTAGCCTCCTGCTTATAAATGTGGTGCACAACACATCCATAAACAAGACTCCACATAGACACGGCTTTGTAGACTTTCTAGGATGACCCGCTCTGATACCACTTCTGTCACGCCCTAAGTCCCGTTAAGGCGGACTGGCACCCATTGCCGACAAGGCTCGGGAGAACAAACATATAACTATGCACCTGCTATGAACATTTAAGAGGTTTCCATATTCAACATGTTGTCAATAGAAAGTAAACTGCATTAACAAGCCAAAAGTAAATGCATAAGACTAGGCCGTTGGAGCCACGATGTCTACAGTACGCTAGTCGTCCTTCTAGCTTAGGGATAACAACTCTACTTATGATTTATAAGAATCTCAAATCACACTCTTAGGTGCTAATATTAAACTTTTAGATATATAAGTTTCTCTCTCATAGATAATATCTAAAGCAAGTAAAGACTCAAATCATAGCTGTCACAACTTCTAAAGTGTTTTTCTGGTCTGGGCGGCTACCCAAGGCATACAACTGGTCTTTGGCCCTACTCGTTCTAGAAATAGCACCTCTCTGATTTCGTCTAACTGGTGGTATTGATATAGTAGGTTGAGCTTTGTTGGCCCGCATTGGAAAATCCCTCCAAAAGTTACCTATTTGGGCACATTTATAGCGGCCATCATTGCCCATTCGACACTTTCCCAAATGGAGTTTGCCATACTCTCTAGTTGTGACAACCAACATCATTCTGATGATACTCTAGTTCTGTCATTAGAGTATCAAACTTCTCGGGTAATCGATGTTCATAGATCATAGAGGACACTGGATATGTACTGGGGTGCTCGAGGAGATCAAATTTAATGGTATAACAAAAATATAATTGTAACTTATCGAAAGTTTTTAGATATTGCCACTTCCTATGACCTTGAGTCCACTTCATTGACGAATGATGTTCAGTAGAGGTTCATTGTATCTTAGGTTCATCAATCTTATTAATCGCCTGAGTGAAGAGACTATATTAACTTTGGCAGATAATAAGCTTGAGGGAAGAAGTTGGCTAAGACATTAAGCCAGCTTGTTGTCATGCGTGTTTTACACATCTTCTTTACTTCCTCCGTCCCAAAATGAGTGTCGTTATGCAACAAAAAACATGAAGAATGTTACTTTATATAATGATTTTGTCGCAAATACTTGATCGTGCATAACTAGAAACAAATATAAGTTTAAAACTAGAATTGTTGGGATTACTCTAAAGAACAGAACCCCTCCAAAAAATTGGAGTATGCCACTACTTACAACGTGAACACGGTATTCTTTAGTAAAAGGTGAATTGCTTTGTTCTCACTGCGTGGCTACTTGATTTATTCAGTTTATATGTGCTGCACTTTTTTATTGGTACAAAGTTTGTACTTACTTGTTGTTTATCGATTTGGTACTCACCTCACTCTTCTAAGATATTTTTCTCTGCTTCAGTCCTTCAATATCTTAACTGATTGAAAATAAAAATTTTATCATTTTCAAATAGAAAAAGAGTGGCTTAATCTTACCTGTATACTTTCTTATTCGATTAATTTTATGATATGATTTCATTTTAATTTCTTTGTGCTTATGAGGAAATATGTGCTCATATAGGTGATCGATGAAATGTGTCATAGGATGTTTTGAACTGAGCATCTTGAATAGTAATAAGCAGAAAAAGAAGAAGCAATTATCGGTTGTTTAACTTGCATCTTTTATGGATACTTAAATGATATGTCCAGAAATAGATATTTTGTCTAAATTATATACAAATTCTTTTAGAATAAACAAAGTACATTTATAAGATGTCCAAATCCAAGTCAACTACCCAATTTCATCTTGCTACTTCAAAGTAGCCACTGGCAGTGAAGACAATGATGTAGATTGTGCAACAGAGGAAGATGACATTTGGTCTTGGCATCTTGCGACACTGCTGGTTGTTCCACTAATGACTTCTGCACTACTGGAGATTGAGGAACAAATGCTACATTTGTTGTTTAGTTTCTTGTTTTAGAAAAGATGCAGCAGAAAGCAGTCATAGGGTTGTACTTGTAACGCCCGGTTAAATTACCAAATACCCCTAGAGGAGAGAGGTGTACATAATGCGTCTTTCGATACTCGGATGGCAAATCTGAGGCCCGATTGTTATCAGTGCAAAAAATTGAGTGGGAGAAAGGTCTCGGTCAATTTTTAGAGCAACCGAGTCAAAAGATAATTTTTCGTTCCGAGATGTAAAACAGTGAAGATCCGTGACAGAGCCGCGTCGTGGACCATCGCGGAGGGTAACTTATGTTTTTTCATATTTTTTCTACTGGATCGAAAAAACTCGTTCAGGAAAACTTTTGCCAAAAATGAACTGTTCGCGACAGTCCGCGAGTTATTTCGCGGCTAAAAAGTTTCTGAAAATTCTAGGGCCATTCTGGTTCATTCCTAACACCTTCTAAAACCCATATACGACTATATGTTATTTTCAAGAAGAAAGGGTAAACCTATCTTACAATCCCCTTTCTAGCAAATTATCAAGTTAGGGCTTGAGAAGAGTTGAGATTGAATGGTCAAGACGAAGTTCCAAGGGATTTGTGTTGTTAGCAATCATCCCAGGTATGTAAGGCTAACCTAAAGCATGAGATTGTTCTTTGATGTGCCCCCTTTGAGTAATTGAGTCTATGATTGAAGATGATGAGTTATATGTGAAAATCCTTGAGTATTCTACTGAGATTCTTCTTAATTCATGTATTTTTCTTAAATTGATGATCATCATAAACTTGATTTACTGCATAAGTTGTTTTCACGAATGATTTTACAAAATTCTATGTCTAGTTTACTAAAGAATGCAAGAATGAACTTAGGGGATGAGTCTAAAGCCTTGATAATGATGATGTTTGTGATGTTGTGATTGTGGTCCAAATTGTTGAGAGTCTTGATGATGATGTTGATGAGAATGATATTCATGAGTCTTACAAACTTGAAACTAAATTCTAAAAGAATATTTCAAGTCCAAGATGTTGATATTGATGAGATGAGTTGATGTTGATGATACGAGTTGATATTGATGTACTATGTCCCTATGGGACCGATGATGAGAAATCCTGATGATGATGTTTCTTGAGCATGTCGAGTTCTGGGAGGAGTATTGAGCATCGAAATGGGTGAGAGTGAGTCCCCCTCGAACTCATTAACTACATGGCCCGCATAGGAGAGGATCAAACTGTAAGACAGATGTTTCCTTTGTCCCAAAAGAGGACTGATGTTATTTCTTGTGGATCCACTGATGATGATGTCCTTTAGACCGGACAGGGTACTGGATGGATGTGGCAACGACATTGCTTCGTCGTATCATCACCGGCTCATAGGTGATGGTTGTCGGTTAGAGAAACTCCCAACTAGGTTCCATACTGATAGAGCACAAATGTTGATGTGATGGTATAAGTCTTGATGGATGTTGATGTTTTACTATCTACCCTTTATCCTTGTCCTAGACGGGCATGAGTCCTTCGAGTTGAGTTGAGTCGAGTTTCCTTGAGGTGAGTCTGAGGTATTGATGAGATGTTAATGGGTCATTTGCCTACTCTTTATTCTTGTTTTAGATAGACATTTGACAATCTGACGGAGTATGAATTTGAGTTGATGTACCCTATATTGTTCTATCGGTACTATTATATTCAACCATCTTGCATACCGTACATTTCACGTACTGACACCACTCGACGCTGCATCGTTTCATGATACAGATACAAGAGGTAGAGGACTTTAGCAGACACATCATTAAGGTTCAGAGATTCTGATTTCAGTCATTGGTGAGCCCTCCTTGCTATCCGGAGGAGCCCTTTTTCCTTTACTTGTTATTTTATTTATTGAGTTGGGTAGTCATGGCCTGTCATGGTACCCTCTTAGACTGTCTAGTTAAGTTAGAGGTTTCATAGACATGAGTTGAGGTTTGATGTCGAGGTATTTTCCCCTTTTGAGTTGAGTTAGCATTTACATTTGCTTACCATTGATGTTGAGACTGAGTGTTGGCCATTGACCCTCCTTATTGACGTAGACTGATTGATGTAGCTCACTTCTTTTATCTTGTTATTCCGCTATGCTTGATGTTGAGTGACTGTCCTGAGATCGAGTGATTCGCTTGGAGACTAGCAATAGTCTCTGGGTACCAGCCACACGTAGGGTACCTTCCCGAGGCGTGATAGTACTTGTCTATCTCTATTAGAGCTAAGCTTATGTTATTGTACTTGTGTTTTTGTACTTCGATTATCATATTTTGAAGTTAATACTTGATTTTTGAGAAGAACTGATAAATTGAAGTCAAGTCATTTAATGGGTTAGAACTATTTTAATGTTGTATTGTCGAGAAAAAGGGACAAATTGAAGTCACGAAAGGAATCACGTTTGTTTTCGTTTTTAGTTTTCCAATTTACCCTGTGGTCCAATTACTGTAAATATCACTCTTCTAGCTCCAAGATCATGTAGTCTCTATAAACAAATCAAACAAATATAACTTTAGCAGATTACATAAGTTTTAGTTAAAAAAAATGCATTAATCATTCTTGTTCATTAGTACTGAAAATTATCTTTACCAAGAAGCAAAGACGACAGATCCTTGGAAAAAGGCCAAGAAAACGTAGAGGGCTTTTAAATGTGTTAAAGAAATTTAGAATCATTTTATCAAAATCAAATATTTAATCAAATGCATATTTTTTCATATTTTATATGGATGGACTATAAACTAATTCATTTTGACTCAATTCATATTCAATTCATCCAAATCCAATTCAATTCACTTATGTGTCATCCCTAAATATAATATTAAAAAATTATCAAATTTATGGTGTGACATTAAAAATATGCATATTTTGTAGTCTTAAATATGGAAAGTAAAAAATTTGATTAAAGAAGTTCTTTAGAATTTTTTTTTTTCAAAGGAACTAAAAAAAGAATTACTATCGAAACTAACCTAACATATTTTTTTTTTATTAATTGTTGCAATTAATTCTCTGTATGTTTGGTGCGAGACAGTTGTCAGCTTGTGTAAATTATTAGACGTACTGTGTCTGGTTGCCACATAATTGGTCTTTTGTTTCGGAAGGTTCGAGAAGGAGGCCAAAGACGGTTCAATTAATTTATTTTGTCATTTGCCTTTTTTTTTTCTTTCACTTAATTTAATTTCAATTGGGATTATGTCCAAAAATTATCCCTATAAGAGATGATCTTAATATTTTGCATCTTATGAGAAATGTTTTACAAAGAGATGTTCTTTGATACAACTCAAAATGAAAAAAAAAACATTTTTGTAAGACTTTTTTTGCGGAGGGCAAAAGATCAAGACTATTGGGTATTCTATATAATTTTCTGTTTCAATTTTTGCATTCTAGATTATTTTTGACAAAATTTTAAATACCCTTAAACTATTGAAATGATTTTATAAAAAAAAAAGTCTTTCATCCACCTATTGTGCCTAAAATGTCTCCGTCATTTGTTTTTGGGTTCAAAAATATCTTTCATTTACTTTGGCTCACTTTTATCCTTGAAATTACAACCCTTTCTTTAAAAAAAATATTTATTATGTTGCATTTTCTTATGGAATAAAGTAAACTCTCATCCTCAAATTTTTTTAAAAAAAAAAATCTTATATTTTTTTTTAATTTTTTAAAGTTTTGTTTGGGTTATAAAGAAAGATATTATTTTGGTCGGGACAAAATATGTGAATAATCCGATTTAAAAAAATAAACTACTTGTTTTACTCTATCTTTTAAAAAAAAAATTACATGGCCATGAAGAAGGTATATTTTTTTCTATTTAATAAATTGTAGGAAAAGAATCTTTCAAAAAACTCTTTAAAAATAATCTAAAGTTACAACAATACATATTTTGAAAAAATTTAAGAAAATTTGCATATACTTATATTTTATTTAGACAAATAATTAATCTTTTAAGGATCAAAGCGATCTTTAAAACAGATTTAGCTTTCTTTAATTTTTTTTATATAATCAAATTTGAATAGTTTTTGTTATAACATTCAAAAAAATTAAAACTTTACTCTTTGGATAAATTAAAAACTTACTTTTTCATTAACTTTATATATTCTTAAAAAGTTTTCTTTTTAAGAAAGCTAAATCGGTTAATTAATTTAATAAATCACTTTGATCACTTTTTTTAAAAAATTACTTTGATCCTTAAAGAGATACATTATTTCGGTTTGCATAAATTATGGAAAGAAATATAATGGAGATGGAAATTTATTTTATTCCATAAGAAAATTAAACATAATAAATATTTTAAAAAGTAAAAGAAAAGAGAGAGAGAGTGTGGTTACTTTCAAGTATTAAGTGAGCTAAAAATGTTAATGAAAGACATTTTTTTATCCAAAAGTGGATGACAGAGGCATTTTAGGCTCAAGAGATAGATGGAGAGTAATTTTGTACCATTTCAATAGTTCGAGGACATTTTAAGCCCTTTCCCGTTCTTAAAATAATTTTTTTTTCATTCTAAGAAATTAAAATACAAAATCTTTAATTCAAAATTTTGGGATACCACAACAAGGGGGTGTTCAAAATCGAACTATAACCGATAAGCTAATCGTAAAATTGGCTTATTGGTATTGGGTCATCGAATAAACGATTGGAAAACAGATTACAATTTCATAATTAATGGTTTATTGGTGTGGGGTGGATTATTCAATTTTCTTATCGGGTAAGCCATCAACCCGTTAGAAATGATCATACTTACATTTTTATTTTGGGTATATTAGCCTCATTTGATATTTTATCATAATTAATACATAAGAATAATTATATATTTTTCCTTTGTTAGTTATATATATTTATCCTTGTTTATCTTATGTAAGGCAAGTGTTAAAGTGTTTTTAGTGCTATTATTTTTTCTTTCATTACTCACTAGCTCAATGCATTTAAGATAATGAAAAGAAATCATTCTTTTGTAAGGTGTGACTGGGTTTATAAAAAAAAAAGATAACATAGAGATTAAAGGTTAGCGGATGCATCGCCCAATAACCATTCGATAATTGTCAATCTGTTACTAAACCAATCAATATCTTATAGATTGACTAGCGAATTAATAAATTAAAAAAATTAATATCTGATAAAATAAATTTTTAAGTGAAATTATCCACCCAATCTGATAAGCAACCCTAACCAATTTTTAAGTGAAATTATCCACCCAATCTGATAAGCAACCCTAACCACAACTCATATTGATCTACTCTCTTCTTGTTTACTTTGCGACTCTTGGAAACATGTTAAAACTCTTTCTTGGTCAATATCTTAAAATTACTAATTCATTTTGTTCAAATTAAGTGAATTATTGAATTTTTTATTATAATTTAAAATAAATAAATTGTTTAAAATTTAAGATAAGTTAATTTTTTTTTTATATTTGTCCTTTATTTAATAAAAGTCTTAGTTTATATTTTTTAGTTGAATAATTAAAAAATAATTAAATATATAATACTAAAAAATATTCTTTTATTTATGTTTTTAAATATTTTTTCAAAGAGTGTCCTTAAGATGACTCAGAGTAGGCTTTTCGTATAGCTTAAAATTAGAGGTGAGCATTCGATTTTTCGGTTCTGATTTAGCAAATTTCATTTTGGTTCTTTGGTTTTCAATTTTAAAAAAATTGTATCATATATCGAACCGAACTAAAATATTTCGGTTCGATTTTTCAAGTTCGGTTCAATTTTATTTAGTGTTTCTAAAATAGTTTTTCGGTGCAAACTAATAAAAAATAAAATGAGGACAAATTCAAAGTAGGGATGATAATTTCAATCCATATAAGATAAAATGAACTCATTTTATTAATATTTATTATAATGGATCACTCATATTTTCTAAAGGGTAAATATGGGTTGATCTAATTTAAGAGCTCATACAAATATGATCAAAGTGGGTAAAATATGGATACCCATATAAACCCATAGATCCCCCACTCATAATAAAAAATTCTTAATTGCTCTAAAAAAAATTCAAAAAATTTGCCTGCATGAAATTTTTTTGTTAAAATTTAACCAACCAAACTAATCTGGTTATCCGGTTCGGTATCGGTGTTCTTTTTTCACAAGTTTAGTTCTTCGATTTGGTGTAGGGGTCTCAAAATTTCGGTACACCGAAGAACTGAACTTTTATTAAGAAAATTGAAAATATATATAATATTAGATCAATAACTAAAATATATATATATATATATATATATATATATATGCATACCGAACCGAAGAACCCAATTGCCAACCGGTTGTGGGGGGGTGGGGGGGGGGGGGGGGGAGGGGAGCTTATGATGGAAGCGGAGAGGTGGGGTGTTTTTTTTTAATTGAATTTTTCTTTATAGAAAATTGAGGTTGTGAATTGGGAGTAGGGAGAATGTTTTTTATTTTTTATTTTTCATTAAAAAAAATGTAGGGGGTGGGAATGGGACGTTAAAAAATTAACTTTTTATTTTTTATTTTTAAAATTTTTCTTATAGAAAAAAATTGGGAGTGGGGTGGAGGATAGGGTGAAAAAATTTAATATATTTTTTTTTAAACTTTCTTTAATTTTTTTTGGGAGGGGGAGGGGAGGAGGGGGGTATGGTGGAAATGGAGGGTGGGGAGGTGAAAAAATTTAACTTTCTTTTTTATTTTAAAAAAAAAAGTATTTGGAGGTAGGGGGTCCGGTGAGTCTTGGAGATGATTTTTTTTCAAATGGTGATAGGGTGGGGTATAGGAAACGGGTGAGGGGGTGGTAGAGTGAGCATGTTATATCGAAAAATGACTTCGGTTTCGAAAATTCAATTTAAGACTTAATTAATTTAAGTAAAAACCAAATCTTCAAAATTTTAGAGTCGCCACTTAATTTTTAAGGAAAAATCAAGAAAACCAATTTAAAATTATTTTTAAAAGAATTAACAGAAAAATTCTTTTAAAGAATCCAAAGGAAAGGTTCGGGTTCATATTTCCATTTCGAGAAGGTTTTACGCACTCGAAATGTCCGCTAACTTGCGCTTATCCGGCGATTAAGGTAATTTTGACTAATTTTAAAAAACGATTAGTTTAAATTAATAACTAGAAAAAGTTTATGTGAAATATTTAAAAGTGATTAAGAAAATAAAACATTTTAAAATCTATTCATGTTTATTTAATTAATGTTAACTAAGTGAACTACTTTAAGAATAATCAAGAAGACGCTAGTATTAAAATCTACCCGAAATTTACTTAATTAGTGGAATTAATGAATTAGACTAGGTGACTAAAAAGAGAAATATTCATAAGTTATTTTAAGGAAAATACTTGGATCCCTTTTTAAGGAAAATTCATAGAGTTTAATTTCCTAACAAAAGGATTTTTGACACCAAAATTCAAAGACGTCACAAATAAAAATCAACACAAATGATCGGGGGAATTTAATTAGATTAAAACGCATAAAACACCAAATTGATGTTAGAGTTAGAGTTAAGCAAAAATCACAAAATATGACAAAGTAATTAAGTAGGAGAAGAGGCCCAAAATTATTGGGCTTAGCAAGCCCAGTTCTCTTTTGCTGTTGAAGACTGGACTTTTAGCCCATTTCCCTTGGTCTTGTTCCAGCGTATACACTGGGTGTATCCCAGTGTATATATCATGTATACACACCAACTTCCTTGTATATTCCTGTGAATTCAATATCTCAAATACCTCGGACCGTTCCTGCCTAAATTTGAATTTTTTCCAATTTGCCTTAGATCACGTCACTGTATAGACACTGTATATCAGTGTATACAGTGACGTTTTGGCCCCAAAAAAAGACTGCTACAGCTTCCTAAGTGTGCAAACCTGATTCCGATTTGACCTTCGACGCACCAGATTTCGAGAGAATGATAAAATCAACCTGACGGAATGCAAGGACGTATCCAAATGGACTCGGGTGATCGTCACATGAAAAAAGGGAGAAGTAAAGAAAAGGAATTAACATATGCTCTTTGAAACTAAAAAAATCAGCCAAACATATATACATACATACACACAGCAGAAGAGAAAAAACATAAAAATAAGCCAACATATATATATATATATATATATATATATATATATATATATATATATATATATATATATATATATATATATGTATACACATACATATAGACCTTATAAACCAAAAGCAAAGACAACTGATATATCATCTAAACAGCTGAACCTCAAAATGCACCAAATACGAGAACTAAACCAACACGAGCTCAATAAAATTTCAACAACCACGCTTCAACTTGTCGAATAACTAATGACACAATAAATAGAAAGCTAACATATGTAATCATTTTACACATTCTGTTGCATACAAACAAGAGCATCTTCGAACTAGTGCTCTTCAACCCTTTTGAATTCACAGTAATGTTAGAACAAGAAACATGTATGCATTATGGTTAAATATTTTTTGACACAGTACTTGATAGAAACAAACCACTGGCAACTTGAATGTTGAGGCATGACAACGATTGTGTATGGTCGGAGATGCAAACGATTTTATAAACAACAAACAAATTGATTAATCGAGACAAAGTAAAAATAATGAATAGGTTACCTTTCTAGGAGCAGCGTTCTAGGACAACGAGTTAGAAACATGTTTACCACCGACGAATTTCACGTATGTATTATTTTCGATTCCGAAGACTAGGAGCTTTCGGTTTCAGAAATCGCCCAAAAATCAAGTGAGCTTTTCTGTTTCCTTGGTTTTAGAAGAAAGAATTTTTTTTTTATATCTATATCTCCCAAAATCCCCCTCAAAACAGTGAAGAAGAAGGGTATAAATACCCGAAAATTAGGGCAAAATTGAGAGGGAAAAACGACGGGCAATTTCGGAATTAAGGGTCAAAATTGCATTTGAATTTCAAAAAAATGAACCAATAAGAGTGAAGGGGAGAGTAAGTATGTACGAATTTGTTAGAGGTGAACGTTGGGGTGTCATTTTTTTTTTTCTGATTTCTGTTGTCTGCGCGTCCTGGTATGGTAGTCTGATTTTCTGGGTTTTTCGCTTTTTTACGTTTTGGGGAAGAAGACAATGGGAGAGGAGGGGAGTTAATGGGTTGAGTTAAGGGAGAGTGGGCTGGGTCAGCAGCTGGAAAGAGGAAAAATAAATTGGGTTATTAGGAATTGGGTATTGGGAAACTAATTAATTGGGCCAGCAGAGATAGGAAACATTGGGCTGAGGTTTTTTTAAAAAGAATTGGGCTGGGAATTAAAAGAAAAGAATTGGGTTAAGGGGGAGAGTTTAAACAACTAGCCACTTTAATATAAAGATGACCAGTTAAAGTGTGATCAATTTAAATCAATTAATTAATTTGATCACGAGATGAATTAATATAAATTAATTAAGGAGCTTCTGAATATTAACAACTTAAAAATAATTAAATTAACTACGGGATAATTTATTCTAAAATAGTTAAAGTAAAGTAATTAGAGATAAAATCTATTTGAGAATCTTTTTTTGAAAAAGAATTAACAAAAATACTTAACTATTAATACCTGAAATAAATATATATAATATGCAATATATAAACATAATTAAAATTAAAAGATTTAAGCCTAAAAATCACTCAAAAATTATTTTTTGCATTTTGAAAGCTAATTATCTCAAATTGTTAAAATTAAAAGCTCGATGGATAATTTATAATGTGGAGGGTCAAAATTGGGTGTCAACAGCTGCCCCTTTCTTTGGATAGGGTCGATGGAAGAGACCATGAACAAAGAAATATGACGAATCCAATTTTGACCGACCAATATTTCATCTCTTTAAAAGAAGGGTATGGACTTTGGGAAAATTGTGGCTGGACCCCGGTCTCGGGTTTCCTACATATCTCAGGTTACATGAGAATTCAGGCCACTTGTAGTTCGAGATGCTTGATTTAACGCACGATTATGAAAGAACTCAAAAGCTATTTCGGAGTCGAATTATGGAGAGACCAAAAAACTATGGAATAGAATGATGGGGGGTTGGAGTACAGTCGAGTTTTCAATACCGCCTACATATCCCGAACATAGGAATCAGACTGCTTGTAGTTCGACTAGATCGGTTGAAAAGGAAATCTTCTTATGCGAAGATAACCTTCGGTTGGGAGGAGTGACAAATGATTGAATATGAAAAAGAGGCTTGCAACCTCTTATCCATGAATGTGGAGCTCTTCACATCCATAAATAAGAACTCACACGGACATAATTTTCAGAACCTTGGTGCATTGTCACTCAGATTAGAAAGATTGCCTCCAATGAGGATTAAAATTTCATCGGATGTGAAACTGAAATTAGCAAACTCAAGAAAATACCCACATCCCTCTGATAGGGGTGTGGTTGGATTGTGGTGGAAGTCGTTTTTCAGCTTGTGTCCGAAGAGTTTGACATTCCTCTTCAGACTATGTCCCAGTTCGCTGCTAAGAAAAAGTTCCACGTTGTGCTGCGTCCTACTTGATGACGTCCACACCTGTGATTTATTTTGAGAATTCATCCTTTCGGATGCTCCCGACAAAGACTGAAATAAAACTTGTTAGTATAAAAATGAAAATCAAGTAGGGAGATAGAGACTTTCAACTTATTGACACATATTCGTCCTTCTGAGCATTTGATGTTGAATCCCTCCAATTTGATATAATAGATGATGAATCAATATTACATAATATGGTATTGACAATATGCAACGGCCTTCTCAGCAATAATTGATGGCATTATAGTTTTCTAACTGTAACCGGGTGGATGGCCCGATAATCGTCCAACTGTAATGGGGTGGATGGCCCGATAATCATCCGACTGTAACGGGGTGGATGGCCCGATAATCGTCCAACTGTAACGGGGTGGATGGCCCGATAATCGTCCAACTGTAACGGGGTGGATGGCCCGATAATCGTCCAACTGTAACGGGGTGGATGGCCCAATAATCATCCGACTGTAACGGGGTGGATGGCCCGATAATCATCCAACTGTAACGGGGTGGATGGCCCGATAATCGTCCAACTGTAACGGGGTGGATGGCCCGATAATCGTCCAACTGTAACGGGGTGGATGGCCCGATAATCATCCGACTGTAACGGGGTGGATGGCCCGATAATCGTCCAACTGTAACGGGGTGGATGGCCCGATAATCGTCCAACTGTAACGGGGTGGATGGCCCGATAATCGTCCAACTGTAACGGGGTGGATGGCCCAATAATCATCCGACTGTAACGGGGTGGATGGCCCGATAATCATCCAACTGTAACGGGGTGGATGGCCCGATAATCGTCCAACTGTAACAGGGTGGATGGCCCGATAGTCATTTTGGCAATAATATAAATATAAAGATAGTCTTGATGATGATATGCATAGATGCCCCTCTTGGTGATTATATAAATATGATGATAGTCCTGGAAATAAATTGACGATAATATGCATAGATGTTCCTTTTGGCAATAACATAACTGTGATAATAGCCCTGATATGTATGGACATTCCTCTTGGCGATAATATAAATATGATAATAGTCCTGCAAATAAATTGACAACGATATGCATAGATGTTCCTTTTGGCAATAATATAACTGTGATAATAGCCTAACTGTAACGAGGTGGACGACCCGATAATAATCCAATTTAATTCAACATAAGATTCCTGAAACAGACAATCAAACTACACGAACCGATTATGGGGTGGCTAACCTAACAGAATCATATGTTGAGGCCCTCGAATAAACAAGTAAAATTCATACATCACTTATGGGGTGGGTAACCCAAAAATTCTAAAATATCAACCCTCACATGGTCAACAAACACGTATGCTTATATAGATACGTGACAATCATCCTAATGGACAAAGCAGAAACCATATTGACATGTGCATTTGTCATGGTTACTACTACCTCTTTTTAAGAGATAGAACAATCGAAGTGAGATGGCTGAATTCTTTTGCACGAAGATTACAACCTTTCTCGTCTTCTTCTGAAAAACTCAATAAACTTTGAGTTTATCGCACGATATCTTTAGCCATTGCTGAAGACTTAAATTAACTTGTAACCTCAATTTTCGTGAAGATATGCAATCTTCAGCGTCTATTGATTTGATAGACTTTGTTTCATCCTTGCAACATTTATGGAATAGCATTATTTCCAGCTTTGATACTGGTTTCGGTATTGTCCCAACTTTACTAGCAAAGCCACCTGCAAAACTTGAGATCAAACATCAATAGCCATATTACAATAAAGTATACACTTTAAATAAAGTGAGGTTATATCATTCGGCGATAAAGATTAGGATATGGAAAACGTATAGCTGATCTCAATCATGACTTATCACTAATTGATGTTTGCTCCTTTGTAATCCCATAGACCTTGCACACGCTCCGTATCTGGCGATGCTGGCTTGATTTTTTTGAGCTTTGAAAATCCATCAAACTTGTGTCTAATTACTGCAAAATATAGTGAAAGTAATTAGAAATCATCTTGACATAATATAATAAATTGAAGATAAGATGAGATGAAAAATCGTGTGATTAATTATGTTGAGGCCAGGTATGTGTAAATGGCGCCTTATGCTTGAAGATTTTGACGTCGTCATTCCTGTGATTTCAGTGTTCCTGCATCCAAAGAAAAATTCTTAGTTTGAGAGACTGATTTGTGTTGGCGTTGTCCTCGTGCTCCTTCATGCAATTGACTTGCACACTAATCCGCTCTTTGAAATGCAGTTTTAGTGGAATTTTGAGGACCCTCCTCAAAATTCTGCCCCAGTTTGCTTGAATGTAGCAAGTGACATCTTTGTAGAATTTTAGACTTTCTCAAAACTCTGCCTCCGATTACGCCCTTTCGATAAAATTCCAAATTTGATTCGTAGGAGCAACATCTTTTGGAGGAATTTCTGAGACCTTCTAAAAAATCTGCCCCAGTTGCATATTGTGACCCCCAATCTTGTTGGAGAAGCTTGTCTTCTACTGAATTTTTAAGACCCTCTCAAAAATTCTGCCCCAGTTTTCGTTATAAGGATAAATGGAAATCTTATAGGGGATATGACCGAGCCGTTGTGGCGCCTACGTATCCCGTTGAGGCAGGAATCAGGTCAAACGTAGTTCAAACAACAAGAAAATTAAAACATTGATAATAAAGTGACCGAGGCCGACATAGGCCGCCTACGTATCTCATTCTTGAGAATTCAGGTCAAACGTAGTTCATTACAAAAGGATATATGCTAAAAGAGATAAAATGTGCAATAACTTCATATCTTATCAATGTTTTGCTCTGTTGTTTTGTCCTCTGATGGCGAATGTTCCCAGCGATCATACTTAAATCATCTTGCACTTACTCACGAGCATGAAATATATTGTCATTTGGGGAAGTTTAATCAATTGTGATTAACTTCTTATCAAGCATGTTCTGAATCTTGAGTTTGAGGGTCGAGCAATCCTCTGTATCGTGTCCAATGGCTCCTGAATGATAGGCACATGTATGGTCTGCCCCGTAGAATTTTCCCGAAGGATTGGCTTGTCTTCCCTTTGTAGGATGGATCATACCCGCTGCTTTCAACCTTTCATAAAGCTGAGTTTGAGACTCCTTCAATGGTGTAAATACTCTAGGAGGCTTTCTAAAATTTGAATGAGAAAATTTTCCTTGATTATTATGGCGGTCTTGATATATCTTTGATGGAATAGCTCTGACAACAAATACATCTTCTTCTTCTTTCCTTACCATCCCTGAAGATCCAGCTGGATTTGCCATACGGGTAATTTTTCCCGTCCTGAGGCCATCCTCAATAGTTTTTCCAATCTTGACAACATCTGCAAACTTTGCTCCAATGAGCAGTATCATCCTCTCATAGAATTCTTGTTCTTGCGAGCGTACAAACACTTCGACAATCTCCTTTTCTGACATAGGAGGCCGGACCTTGGCAGCCTCCTTTCTCCATCTGTAGGCATACTCGCGGTAACTTTCCGCAGCCTTTTGTTTTATCTTTTCCAATGAGTAACGATCTGAAACTACTTCCACGTTATACGCAAAATGTTCTATGAAATCTTTAGCCATGGCATTCCATCCTGCCCACTGGCTCACTTCCTGTGACGTGAACCAATCCAGAGCCTCTCCACTCAGGCTTCGGCTGAATAGTCTCATCAATAAAGCCTCGTTTCTACCAACACCCACGAGTTGGTCACAGTAAGCTCTTAAGTGGGCCAACGGATTTCCGATTCCCTCAAAAGTGTCGAATTTCGGGATCTTGAATCCCTTCGGAAGGTCTAGGTCGGGACGAATGCACAGGTCTTCATAACTCAAGCCTGCAATATCTGGCGTGATGTGATATTGCTTCAAAGCTTTTGCTATTTCTTCCTTTATCCCTACCTTGGCCATTTCCTCTTTGGCCTTCCATTCCTTCTCCTTCTCTTCGTAGTGGTCTATTTCGGAGTAAGTAGTTTGAGGGATCTGGGATTTAGTAAGAACCGGGACATGGAAAAGAGCTTTGGGAAGTGAGGTTTGGACAGTGGGCAAATTGTATTGGTCCGGAGTGTAGATTTCTGGATGAATTATTTGAGGGTAAGCATTGTTGGGAACGGGAGAAAAGCTGAAGGCTTGAGCATTGTTGACGTTTGGGTTTTGTAGAGGAGGTGGAGCCTGGTGTGATGGACCGGGATGACAGACATTTGGAGTAGTTAGTTCAACGACGGGGGTATTTTGAGTAAGGGTGATGGGTGGGTTGGTTGATATAGGGATAGGTTGGTGTGTCGGGTTAGGAGAAGGAAAATGGAATGGAGGCCTCCCATCATCCTGGCCAGGAAGACTAGCGGTGATGGCCAGATTTGCCAGTTCTTGAGTCTTTTTTATTTCCATTTTCATTTCAATAACCTGCTGCATCAGCTGTGCAATTGCTTCATTTTGTTCATCAATAACCGGACCTCTTGTAGAAACGTCGGCCAAACTAATATTCTCACTATTTTTCGTCATTTCTTATGCCGAAGAAATCTTTGGAGACTAGACTCTGTGAAGTATGGATGTTTTGTAAGCTTCCTGAACACAAATCAGTTCTAATTACCTGGTACAGAAAAATAACTCAAGAGATGAATGTGTTAGTCCCTGTTCATAATAAATAATGCAAAATATCACACATAATAGTAAACACATAATAGTTGCATTGTTCGAAGACATACTGACCCAGAGATATAGAAAGATGACTAAATAGGCCGAATGTTGCCTGTTTAATTTGAGATTTGTGAATCAGGGAGGCGTTTTGTCACAATTTTCTCGCATCTTCTAAAATTTGTGATTCTTTTGTAGTAATGAAGGAGGAAAAATAAGTTTTCCTATAATGAGGGACCGGGCCTTGGAAGGCTGCCTACGTATCTCAAAAATGAGAAATCAGGTCCAACGTATTTCGACCAGCTTGGATATTCGAATGAAAAATTCTCCTCTTGTTAGATAAGGGAGCAAAAAATTTGGAAGTGAAATTCGAATTTGTTGGGAAACTCGAGACTCGAAGAGTATTTCGGACGGACTTTTAATAGTGACTGGGATTTTATGCTTAGGAGACTCTATTTTTTTTTAAAGAATGGGCTAGAACGTCTTCGAACAAACCAACACAATCACATAAACAGTTATAGCAGGTAGCATCGAAACGATTATTACGCGTCCTAGAAAATAAGTGACCCTTTTGTGCCAAGGGTTGGCCTATCGATTTGAAGGATGTATCTTGTCATTTTAAATAATTCATCGTTCCCAAAAAACAAATTCTATAAATATATTACAAAACGTCAATAATGAGGGATACATTTTTAGGGAAAGGGAAAAATGTAATTACAAAGAAAAACATTCCCACGCAGGGGGTAAACTATCTAGAAGACGATCTTGCTTCATTTTGGCTTTCTCCATCTCTTCTCGAATGTAGTGTCAATGACGTTCGCTAAAAGTGGTAATCTATCTTTTTAAATTCCGATCTAACTGAACCAAACGCATTCGTCGATTAACTGTCTACAAAAACAAATGTATTAGAACCCCCCCCCCCCCCAAACCCGCAAAACAATGATTTATTTAAAAGACATATACATCCTTCAAATTAAACAAACAATATGATCGTCCAGTTGGCCGGAGGCAACTTTGGACTCAAGGTGGGCTACTAATGGGCTCGATACCCCTAGGGTCTCGATCTAGGCCAATGCACCTACAGGGTTTTGGATTCGTTCTATCTTAGGTATCTAAGAATGGGCTTATTTTGACTGTGAAAAGGTGACCCGAGCGGACAACCCGGGCTGGGGAAGTTAAAGACCGTCGACCCCGCAAGATTGACTCATTTCGTCAGGGTACCCCGATGGAAAAATTTGGACTAAACGGCTGCGACCCGCATAACCGTCGTTTTAGGAAAAAAAATAAAAAAAAGCCAAGTGGCGGAAAATGCTATGCATGTATGACAGTTTAATTATACAATTTAATTAAAATAAGATAATTAATACAAATAAGTAAATAATAAAATAAACAATTAATAGAGTTAGTCAAAAAATTAATATATTGGTTAGAACCTAATTAAATTCCCCAGCGGAGTCGCCATTTCTGTTATATCGAAAAATGACTTCGGTTTCGAAAATTCGATTTAAGACTTAATTAATTTAAGTAAAACCAAATCTTCAAAATTTTAGAGTCGCCACTTAATTTTTAAGGAAAAATCAAAAAACCAATTTAAAATTATTTTTAAAAGAATTAACAGAAAAATTCTTTTAAAGAATCCAAAGGAAAGGTTCGGGTTCATATTTCCATTTCGAGAAGGTTTTACACACTCGAAATGTCCGCTAACGTGCGCTTATCCGGCGATTAAGGTAATTTTGACTAATTTTAAAAAACGATTAGTTTAAATTAATAACTAGGAAAAGTTTAAGTGAAATATTTAAAAGTGATTAAGAAAATAAAACATTTTAAAATCTATTCATGTTTATTTAATTAATGTTAACTAAGTGAACTACTTTAAGAATAATCAAGAAGACGCTAGTATTAAAATCTACCCGAAATTTACTTAATTAGTGGAATTAATGAATTAGACTAGGTGACTAAAAAGAGAAATATTCATAAGTTATTTTAAGGAAAATACTTGGATCCCTTTTTAAGGAAAATTCATAGAGTTTAATTTCCTAACAAAAGGATTTTTGACACCAAAATTCAAAGACGTCACAAATAAAAATCAACACAAATGATCGACCTTCGGGGAATTTAATTAGATTAAAACGCATAAAACACCAAATTGATGTTAGAGTTAGAGTTAAGCAAAAATCACAAAATATGACAAAGTAATTAAGTAGGAGAAGAGGCCCAAAATTATTGGGCTTAGCAAGCCCAGTTCTCTTTTGCTGTTGAAGACTGGACTTTTAGCCCATTTCCCTTGGTCTTGTTCCAGCGTATACACTGGGTGTATCCCAGTGTATATATCATGTATACACACCAACTTTCTTGTATATTCCTGTGAATTCAATATCTCAAATACCTCGGATCGTTCCTGCCTAAAATTTGAATTTTTTCCAATTTGCCTTAGATCACGTCACTGTATAGACGCTGTATATCAGTGTATACCGTGACGTTTTGGCCCCAAAAAAAGACTGCTACAGCTTCCTAAGTGTGCAAACCTGATTCCGATTTGACCTTCGACGCACCAGATTTCGAGAGAATGATAAAATCAACCTGACGGAATGCAAGGACGTATCCAAATGGACTCAGGTGATCATCACATGGAAAAAGGGAGAAGTAAAGAAAAGGAATTAACATATGCTCTTTAAAACTAAAAAAATCAGCCAAACATATATACATACATACACACAGCAGAAGAGAAAAAACATAAAAATAAGCAAACATATATATATATATTTATATATATATGTATACACATACATACACACCTTATAAACCAAAAGCAAAGACAACTGATATATCATCTAAACAGCTGAACCTCAAAATGCACCAAATACGAGAACTAAACCAACACGAGCTCAATAAAATTTCAACAACCACACTTCAACTTGTCGAGTAACTAATGACACAATAACTAGAAAGCTAACATATGTAATCATTTTACACATTCTGTTGCATACAAACAAGAGCATCTTCGAACTAGTGCTCTTCAACCCTTTTGAATTCACAGTAATGTTAGAACAAGAAACATGTATGCATTATGGTTAAATATTTTTTGACACAGTACTTGATAGAAACAAACCACTGGAAACTTGAATGTTGAGGCATGACAACGATTGTGTATGGTCGGAGATGCAAACGATTTTATAAACAGCAAACAAATTGATTAATCGAGACAAAGTAAAAATAATGAATAGGTTACCTTTCTAGGAGCAGCGTTCTAGGACAACGAGTTAGAAACATGTTTACCACCGACGAATTTCGCGTATGTATTATTTTCGATTCCGAAGACTAGGAGCTTTCGGTTTCAGAAATCGCCCAAAAATCAAGTGAGCTTTTCTGTTTCCTTGGTTTTAGAAGAAAGAATTTTTTTTTTAATATCTATATCTCCCAAAATCCCCCTCAAAACAGTGAAGAAGAAGGGTATAAATACCCGAAAATTAGGGCAAAATTGAGAGGGAAAAACGACGGGCAATTTCGGAATTAAGGGTCAAAATTGCATTTGAATTTCAAAAAAATGAACCAATAAGAGTGAAGGGGAGAGTAAGTATGTACGAATTTGTTAGAGGTGAACGTTGGGGTGTCATTTTTTTTTCTGATTTTGGTCGTCTGCGCGTCCTGGTATGGTAGTCTGATTTTCTGGGTTTTTGGCTTTTTTACGTTTTGGGGAAGAAGACAATGGGAGAGGAGGGGAGTTAATGGGTTGGGTTAAGGGAGAGTGGGCTGGGTCAGCAGCTGGAAAGAGGAAAAATAAATTGGGTTATTAGGAATTGGGTATTGGGAAACTAATTAATTGGGCCAGCAGGGATAGGAAAAATTGGGCTGAGGTTTTTTTAAAAAGAATTGGGCTGGGAATTAAAAGAAAAGAATTGGGTTAAGGGGGAGAGTTTAAACAACTAGCCACTTTAATATAAAGATGACCAGTTAAAGTGTGATCAATTTAAATCAATTAATTAATTTGATCACGAGATGAATTAATATAAATTAATTAAGGAGCTTCTGAATATTAACAACTTAAAAATAATTAAATTAACTATGGGATAATTTATTCTAAAATAGTTAAAGTAAAGTAATTAGAGATAAAATCTATTTGAGAATCTTTTTTTGAAAAAAAATTAACAAAAATACTTAACTATTAATACCTGAAATAAATATATATAATATGCAATATATAAACATAATTAAAATTAAAAGATTTAAGCCTAAAAATCACTCAAAAACTATGTTTTGCATTTTGAAAGCTAATTATCTCAAATTGTTAAAATTAAAAGCTCGATGATTAATTTATAATGTGGAGGGTCAAAATTGGGTGTCAACAGAGCAATTTTTTTTTCCGATATTTTCTAATTTAAAAATTGGGGGTAATAGAGGTGCGGGTAGGGTGGGGATGAGGGTTGGGGGTGAAGTCGGAGTGGGTTATAGCGTATAAAAGTAGAAAAAAAATTAATTTTATTTCAAAATTATTATTTGTGAGTAGGGTTGGGTGATAGGGATTGAGCATTAATAATCTAGCTTTGATTTAATCTTTTTTGGCTTCAAGAGAATAAAGTGGGTAGGAATTATTTTTACCCAAATCATATTTGATCAAATTCATATTTACCCATATTTTATATGTATGCATTGTTATCCAATCCATTTTAGCTCAATCTATATTCAATCGATGCAAATCCAATCCAATCCACCCATTTGTCACCTCTAATTCAAAGTATAAGACACTTAAAAACTTAAAATCATATTAAATGATGATTTGCTTTCATGGAAAACTTATTGTGCTTAAAAAAATATATTTATTTTTGCCAAGAACTTGCGCCTCCAATTATTACTTGAAGAAAACAAGCACAAAGACATCTTTTACATGACATAAATCGGCAAAAAAATATGTTTGAATTTCTTTTGGAAAATAATATTTCAAGTTACCTATATGAATTATAAATTTGTTGCACTTTGACTTGTTTCATAAATGATTTAATTGCTAATTAATATACATATATACGTTCTTTTTTTATTTTAAAAATAAAATTTCAATTTTTTGGTGCATCGAAGTTTCGAGACCCCTACCCAAACACCAACCTAAATAACCAAACTTTTGAAAAAAAAATATCAACACCAAACTAAAAAATCGAAGAACCAAATTAATTTTATTCAATTTGATTTTTTAATTTTCCGATATTTATTTGTTTTATATAAAAAGCTAAACAATACTTGAATAAACTTTGGAACTTTGTGGTTTTCTTGAAGTAAAATTTTAAAAATCGAGGAGGGGTACTTTCTTGGAATTAATGCAATCTTCTTGTACGTTCTTATCGTAGATTGTTTTGATATTGATTTATTGTTACATCATTCGATCTCCATGTGACAGACAGACAAAGTCGGGTCTCCGCTTAGGCCACGTGAAATTTTTTGATAAGTTGTTTTCATGGGCCATGTGATTTAAGACAGTTAATGTTCATATTCGTATAATTTATAGAATATTCTGCACATAAACTTTTTAAAAAAAGTTATTTATATTTTGATATTCATATAATTTATACAATTTTCAGAAAGTAGAAATAAAAAATAAGTTATTTATATATAAGATCAGCACAATATTTGATTGATAATTTAAAAATTTATATAATTAATATGTATATAAATTATGAGAGAATTTATATATTGCTTTATACAAAATATAGTAACTAATAAATAAATAATTAATCTTTACATCAACTTTCGAACAAATGTTTAGTGATTAAATATAAGTTATATAGTTCGAATTTACTAGAAAAGATCAAATCAAAATAATTCCTTTTAACCGGACATTCAAATCCAAGATTTTTGGTTATGTTTTAAAGTTCACTGTTTTTTCTGTTAAAAAAAACTACGTTTTTTTCTAATAGATTATAACTCATATTTTAGGATAAATTTAATTACTGTAAATTGTAATTTGAATGAAAGTATAGACAGTTTAGATGAGTGACATATATTTTTCTTTTTATATAAACTAGTTTTTATATAATGTGATTTGCAAATACATTATTTGTTAATCATAAAAGGCGAGATAAAAAAATATTATCTAATTAGTTTTCTTACTATCTTTACCTTAAGAAAATACTTATTAGTCTTATTTTATGTGTCATTCCTTTGATTTGACATGATATTTAAAATTTTTTAAAAAATTTATGATATAAAATAATTTTTAAATATTTATATGTGTAAAAAATAATTTATTAAGGATGATTTTTTTTAGAAAAATCAAATTAAAATAATATAATATTTTTGTAGAACGAATTAAATAAAAGAATATCTCGTAAAATAAAAAAATGAGTATACATTTTTCTTGTCTCAAATATATCAATTACTATATTAGAAAGATATTATCACTATTAATCAAGTGATCATTTTAGAAAGAAAATATCACTTCGCCTTTTCCAATGTTAAGCTATTTTTCTCTGTCAAATTGCTATTTGGTGTTATTTTCTTTGTCTTTTTGAAAGAAAGCAAATATATTTTGAAAACTTATCTTATGTGTATGTTGTAAATGTAAATTGCGTCCTTCTTTCCTCTCATCTTTATACATATACTAGTAAAGCCAGTTCGAACATTGTCCAAATTCAATAAATATATTTGATTATTTTTATATTTTTATTCATATGGCTAAATTTAAATTTAAAATATGATATTTTATTTATTTTAATTTATTTGTCTTTTTTTTAGTTCATCTAAAAAATAATGTCTTCTTCTCTCTCTTTTTTTTTGTGTGCGCAAACTTTTAAAATTTAACTTTCTGTATGACATGTTACCACAAGATCAAAAAATATTTTTGATACGTTTGAATCAAATACTTTGACATATATTAATTTTAAGATAAATTTTTTTATAAATTTTATTAATCTTTTTGCCAAATTAAATAGGAACAATGAATTAAAATGGAGATAATATTTAGTTTGGTTAAAAAATTAATCAGGCATTTGCTCACATATGTTTTATTTGTCTCAATTTATATGACACTGCTAGATCTTTTGTATATTTAAAAAAATATTTAAGTTTTTAATAATTGCGACTTATAGTAGATTTTATGTTAATTTTAAATAATATGTTACTTATTTTGTTCTAATTTATGTTGCACATATAAAATTTTGAGAGTCAATCAAGTTTTTCTATTTTTGTTAAATTATTAATTGTTATAATTTATAATATGTTTTACATAAATTTTAAATAATTTATGTTACTCTTCTTGTCCCATTCTATGTGGCACTGATAAAGTTCAAGAACCAAATATTTGAATTGACAACTAGTATGACCTATAGTACTTTTTTCAATTATTTTAAGTAATATATATAAACATTTTAATTTATTTGTTTCTTTTTTTTTGAAGTATTTCCTTTTTTTATACAAATACAATCTTATTTAGTTTATTTTTCCAGTTTATAAAAAGAGTTATTTTAACATAATTGTACTATTTAAATGACTTAAAATAATTGATTGGGCTGATATAGTAGTTGAAATATTTGATAAAATGTGTTATTAAGAATAATATTATAAAACCATAATCGAAACAAACTAAAAAAATATAATCAAGCAATTGAAGCAGACAAATCAATAAGTCCAATCCACACAAATTTATATTTTATTTTTTTAATTTTTTGGTTGAAGTGAAAAAATAATGAAGACATTAAAAAAAGAAAAAGTAGGAAAGTGAATTGAATTTCTTTTTCTTTTTCTTTTTCTCCCTGTCCATGTGGATTTTTTTTATAAGTTTGGTAGTATGGAGGAACCTGATTGTTTTTATACTCTTATTCGCATGACTAAATTTAAATTTAAAATATGACATTTCATTCGTTTTAATTTGTTTGTCCTTTATTAGTTCATCTAAAAAATAATGTCTCCTTTTTTTTTAAAAAAAATGTGTGTGTGTGAGACTTTTAGAATTTCACTTCCACATGACATGTTACCATAAGATCAAAATTTTTTTTTGATACATTTGAGTCAAATAATTTGATGTATATTTAATTTAAGATTAAAAAATTTATAATTTTTTTTGCCAAATTAAATATGAGTAATTAATTAAAATGGAGATGATATTTAGTTTGGTTAAAGAATTAATCAGGCATTGGCTCAGATATGTTTTTTTTTCTGTCTTGATTTATGTGACACTTATAGATTTTTGTTGTTAATAATTACGACTTATAGTATATTTTATGTTAATTTTAAATAATATATGTTATTTATTTTATTCTAATTTATGTTGTGCATACAAAATTTTGAGCTAGAGCAAATCAATTTTTTCTATTTTTGTCAAATTATTAATTGCTGGAACTTATAGTATGTCTTACATAAATTTTAAATAATTTATGTTACTCTCGTTGTCCCAATTTATGTGGCACTGATTGTTGACATCCAATTTTTATCCTCCACAGTATAAAGTAATCATCGAGCTTTTAATTTTATTAATTTGACATAAGTAACTTTTGAAAATACAAAAATATTTTCTCACATAAATTTCACTTCTATTTTCAAGAGTTATTATTTCGCAATTAATTCGATTAGTTCAGATCGTTAATTCTTGAAAGCTCTTCAATTAATTTGTATTGATTCATCTTATAATCAAATTAGTCAATTGAATTCGATTTGGTTACATTTAGTTGGTCACAATTGCAATTGAAGTGGTTAATTTCTTAAATTAATTCCCCTACTCTTTAAACCCATTTTTCAGATCAATTTTATTCCTGTTTCGAATCAATTTTGGCCCAAATCAAATCCAAAACCCGGCCCAATTATTTTTCAGCACAATTACTACATCACATATACAACAATCTATACATATATACTCCTACATGCCCCAACAATTACTACATCACATATACAACAATCTATACGTATATACTCCTACACGCCCCTACACACGTCCCCTTTCTTCTTTCCTTTTCTTCTCTTTCCTCTCACACATGCTCCCTCACCCGTACCTTTCTTCCTCAACGTTCCCTGACCATAAGGTTTGAAGTACAATCCTAAAATGATTTATGTGCTCTCCCCTACTTGGATACACCAAAATATCATCTATGAAGACAATCACGAAAGCATCAAGGTAGGGCTTCAACACCCTATTCATTAGGTCCATAAATATCGAAATGCATTAGTCAAACCAAATGACATCATCACAAATTTAAAATGTATGTACGGTGTCTAGAATTTCATCTTGTGAATATCACACCCCCTTACCTTTAGTTGATCATAACTGGATCGAAGATCCATCTTGGAGAAGTGTATAGCCCCTTGCAATTGGTCAAACAAATCATCTATCTAGATACTTGTTCTTTTTGGTCACCTTATTTAATTATTGGTAATCTATGTATATCCTTAACAACCCATCCTTTTTCCTTACAAACAACATAAGAGCACCCCATGGAGACCTACTTGATCTAACAAAACCCTTCTCTAATAAGTCCCTTAATTGCTCCTTCAACTCTTATAGCTCGGCGGAAGCCATTCGATAAAGAGGAACGAAAGTAGGTTGGGTATCGGTGAGTAAGACCTATGCCAAAATCTATTTTTCTTTCGAGAGGAACACCAGGAAAATCTTAAAAAAAGACATCACGAAACTCATTGACAATAGAAACTGACTCAAAAGACGAAACTTTAGAAGTGACATACCTAACCTTCATTGGATGGCAGACACACCTCTTAGAAATCATCTTATGTGATTTAAGATAGGAAACAAATCAACTTTTACACATCAAATTACTACCCTTTCACTCAAGAATAGGCTCATTTGGGAATTGGAATTTGCCTCCATGGGTTCTACAATCTATAGAAGCATAAGAGGCGTGTAACCAATCTATCCTAAGATTGACATCAAAATCAATCATGGTGAGTTCTACAAGATCACAGGGGACAACTTTATGCAATATAGACACATGAAAACCTCTATAGACCCTTCTAGCAATAATCAACTCAACTAGGGGAGTACAAACTTCAAAAGGTTCAAGACTTCAGGACATATAATAAATCTATTTGCAGGGAAAAAAGTTACAAAAGCAAAATTGGGTCCCGGATATAACAATGCAATAATAATGCATACACATCAAAATTGTAAACTTTTAACATACCAGTAACAACATCTAAAGTCTCTTCCACTTCTTATCGAGCATGCAAGGCATAGAGTCGGTTGGCTCTTGGAGCACCTCCTTGAACTTGACAACCTTAGACCCCTTGGCCTTGAGGTCTAGAACCACCACCTCTACACTCCCTAGCATGATGACCAAGTTTGCTACACTTGAAGAATATTAGAATCGGCTAGGCATTCCCCTTTGTGGAGCCTTCCACACTTTGTGCGATTTGGAGAAGCTTGATCATCCAGAACTCCTTGTAGCTTTGGGTTGAACCCCTTTTCCTTGTTGAACCTTGCAGGAGGAACATTGGTTGAACCCTTTCCCACTTGCCTTTTTCACCTTGAGACTTTCCATATCCACCAACCTTTTGGTGAGAAAATCCATCGCCCTCTTAGACTACCTAGCATGCTCTCTTAAGTTTTCATCTTTGATTTGCTCCACATAGGTCATGAGTCGGGAGATATCCATCTACTTTACTAGCATTGCAGTTTTGCATTTCTTGGATACCAACTCTGATACTTCAGAAATGAGTTTGCTCATCCTTGCCTTTGGGTCGGCAACCATGAGTGAATTGGTGAACTTGAGAGAGTATTCCCTCACACTCATCCTACGTTGTTAGAGGTTGATAAGCTCTTGGACTTTGGCCTCCCTCAACTCTAAAGGAAAGAATCAATCTAGAAACGCACCCTCAAACTCTTACAAGCAATTGGTCCCACTTGATCATCCCTCTCCTCAACCTATTGATTATAATATACTTTAGAGGCACCTTTGATTTGATAGGCCATAAGCTCAACCTTCTCATTTGATGGTACCATCATGATGGCCACAATCCAATAGGCCTCATCAATGAACTCCACCAGATGATTATCAACCTTGGTGTCATAGTACTTAGGCGGGTTCATTCTCATGAAATCCTAGATTCTAGTAGCCGAGGTAGGTGCTTGAGGAGAAAGAACAATCTCCCGGTTGACTTGGTTGGCCATAGCTTGAGAGAACATCATGAAAGTGGCTCGAAACTCCGCATGAGACACTCCCTTCTCTTGTGGCATGGAAGGAACTTGATCCTTATTCACATCCCTTGGTGAAGGAACTCTTCTTAGCGATATGATCTAGAAAATCACAAAGAATCATTCATTAGTTAGGTTACGAAAACTCTAAAGCACGACATGAATCATGACAGAGGGGAATGTTTCCTAAATGCCTCATAGCCTCTAATTCATAGTTGTGACCCACTTTCCAACCGTGAACAAGACTCTACTTGATGTGGTATATTAAACTTTAAGGGCCATTTCAAAACCTCATGCTTTGATACCAATTTTGTCAAGACCCAAGCCTAGGGCCTAAACCTAACAAGGAAAATGAGGGAACCGAAGGCACCTCACCTAAACGTCTTAGCATTCGTGAACTGCATCGGAAAGGGCATCCGATCTCTCTTTTATGGGCTCTTTCCCAGTATTGTATACGTCATTAGTCCGATCCTTTGCCTCTTATGTCATTTCTTTCCTTGCCAGCGTGAGGATTCTAGCACTTGCATGGAATCTGGGATAGTGGCTATTGGCAGCCACTCTTGGCATGAGAATCTCAATGACAATAAACAAGAATTGACAATTGGTAACGTAAGTAAATATAGAATACACGTAATCCTACAGCCCATGTTGTGGCAATTCCACCCAGAAGGTAATGGGTTACTCCTACAGCACGTCCTTGTACAATGCTCAAGGCTCTCCGCGTTCGAGAATCCCCCCCTTCTTCCACTCCGCCCCGAAGAGTAACTAGGACCAATTTAGTCACGTTTTCACATCGACGGGAAGGTTTTGGCACCTGGTTAAACTTTCATAATCCTCTTTTCTTCTCTCCAACGAAGAGGAAGTATTCTTAGGCACTTGAACATAAAGAAAAGTGAAATAAATAAGAGAAATGGGACCAAGAAGCAAACATCATAAAATCTATAAAGAGGAAACCAAACATAAACTATTACTACATTGTCCAATAATACCTTCTAAATAAAGGACTTGGTGGGGGCTGAGACATGTTCAAAGCTCACCCTCAAGTAAAATGTAGCAACGGGAATACAACTTGAAGGTAAAAAAATATCTTAATACATCATAGCTTTAGAGGAAAATGGGTGTTGTCCCAAACTAGTGTTCACGGCCATAATTAGCTGCGTGGAGGAGGAGGAGGGCCGGTCCCTACATGGTAATATTATGTAGGCCAAATATGTATTAGTACTTTTAATATACTAAGTATGTGGGATGTAATGCAACAACGAAATCATATACCATAATAAGAAATATGCATAATTATAACAAGGATATAAAGCTCAAGATGATGAATGATCAAAACACCATTTTAAACATGGTTTGAAGTAACATAATCATCATAAAACATCATATAAGTATCTATGTAGGAGGAGATTGTAATCGACATTTAAGACCATGCGAGCTACTACATGAAATTTAACATAACCCCCTCGTTGGCATGGGAAGACTACTTGCCAAGTAGAACTTCATCAACTTATGCATGCACATCTTTAACTTTAACTTTTACTATTGTGGTTAGCATACAAGGACTCCTTTAGTGGCACATAGTTAATGAGATAGGAGGTTTCTACTAAGGTTCCCTTACCAAACTCCATCTCAAGCCCTATTTGGTGCTAAGTCAAGTCCCACAGAATGCATTAAAACATAGACATAATTATACTTTCATAAGCTTTAAAGATATCATCATCATATAAGGAGTATCTCATTTAATTTAGGAAGATAGAATTGTCCTTTCACTAGAGGGTCCATCTTTAGTAAGAATCGTCCTTTCACCATATTAAAATCATCATAAAGAAGACTAATAAAATAATTTATAACTTTCATAAACTTCATAATATATAGTGAAACCCGTTATCATTCATAATTAGCTTCATCAAAGACCATAGCTTAAAACTTGGTGGGTCAATGCATCAAGACTTCAAATCATGAAATTCAAGAAGGTTATGAGTAAATATGATAAAACTCATCCATTTGAATCATTCTCAAAACAACCCACACTAATTAATCAAAACATCATCCAAACCCTTGATGGGGAAACATGAAATTCATCTTGTAAAACATAAATCTCATAGAATGTCATAAAATTGCATTTTACATAGCTCATATAACTGAAATTTATTATAATATCAACATTTAAAGAGACTTCATGCATATAATAAAATACCCATACTTGAAAGTTAATAAAATAGGAAAGATACTTGAGCTTTATGAATGGAAGGAGTCCAGTTATCTAACCAACATACCTTTAGAAGACTTAAAAAGAAGATTAAAGTTTTGGGAAGAAACCATGAAAACCCTCTCTTTTTTCTTACCTTTGAGAGTTGAGAACCTTAGAGAAATTTGGGTGGCAATAGAGTGGAGAGTGAATGAGAGTGGATGATAAGGTTGGGGACTCATATTGGTAGAATTAGTCTTAAAACAATGTAGTATTAGATTTAGGATGCAATAAAATGTCAAGAGTACCTGTCATTAAATTGTCAGAGCAAAACTACAGACCCTATCTATGGGTCATACCTTCTAATCCCTCTTTTTTTATGTTTCGAGCTCATTCAAATTCTAATTTTCACAAAAAAACTATGTAACACTAATAATTTCTATGTTTCTGATCCAATGGTGTAGACGAAATTACTATCGGAGGTCGTTACAATTTGATGTGGATCACTTATTTGCAACTTTAAACAGAAAGCCCCTTGGGCGGGGGGGGGGGGGGGGAGGGGAGGGGTTCATCATGGTTACATTTTGGCTCTTAGAAACCGTCTTTGAATTCAATTTATGAACCACTTTTATCGTTCATAAATTGATTGATGAGTCATAAACCCTTTCATAAATAGAAAATTTCCCAACTTAGGACCCCCAGCCTACAAGACCATTTTACGGCTTGTAAATACAACTACGGTCTGTCTTACTGTATCATGCCCAAAGTCCCATTAAGGCGGACTGACACCTGTTGCGGACAAGGCTCAGGAGAACCAACATATACCCTTGCACTTTCTATGAACATTGTAAAGGGGTTTCCACATTCAACATGCTTTCAAGAAAGCAGACAGTAATAACAAGACAAAAGGAAATGCATATGACTAGGCCGTTGGAGCCACAATATCTAAAGTACGATACATGACCATACTTTACATTATATAGTCTACACAACCTCTAGATAAGGAATAATATCTATAAGGATCGAGACAGGCCCCTCCTCATGACCAACTATACAATACAAAAATATAAGCTCTAGATACGCAAGCCTCGAAATAACCTGGAGCTCAGTACATCAGGTGGATATCCTATACTCCTACCAGGAAGATCTAGTAGCTCCTATACCTACAGCATGAAATGCAGGTCCCCTGTAAGGGACGTTAGTACGAGATAATGCACTGAATATGTTAGGAAGGAACTACTATATATGAAATAAGAACTCAAATGAAATCATACACTGGCGTGTAAGGATAAAAGACCACCTTTAGTCATAGTGTGAAATCATGTACTTTATGTCCTTTTTATCACTTTACCTTTCTTTACTGTATAATTTGTGCGCAGTATATCATATAAATGACCAGATGATAAGTGGTAATAATATCGGGATCGACCCATGCTAGGCTTTCCTTTCACCCCTGGGATACCCCATAATATGGGATCGACCCATGCTAGGTGATTCTTCCACCCCTGGGATACCGCCCATTAATAAGCAACTTTGATTTATCTTTTATTTACTTTTGAAATGATTCTTTTGGTGGTCATAACATTTAGAGAAATAGGATTATAGACATAACATGAGACATATAAACAATTATGCAAGACAACACCAAAATGAAAAGAGAGTTACACAACTAATGAAATGCGTATGAGATAAACAACACATGGACTTTATTTAGAAACAAAAGGAACTCATGAATTTTTGTATCCAAAGTAAGTATGCAGAATTGAAAATGGCTATGTATGGGATCATATGAACATGGTAAACAGTGGAGACACGGTTATTAGTTATTTTGGAGTTGGTAAGTGCTTTTATGTGCCACAAGGAAGAACCTAGATTTCATGCCAAATAATAGGAAATCGAGTAGCCTTACATACCTCATTGTACTACGTCGTTATTACTTCGAAGTAGTCTCCTTTTCCTCCAAATACTTATCTACAATATAGTAGGTGATAAAGCTAGTATTAGTAGCTAATAAACACGTCTTGGTAGTTAAATCTCATAAAAAAATTAATGCTTGGGCAGCAAGCTTGTGATTGTCAATCCAAGAGTATTCTTTTAACCTCTCCACCTCTAATCGTATTTTCTAATACACATTCTCATATACATGTCATATTCAGCTTATTTTTGTCTCATAATAGTGTTACAACAGTTCATAAAGAACAACATATAACAATCTACACAACACACAAGTTGGCAGCACAACATTACGTCTTCTCGCTACATTTCGAAGTCAACAATCCCAAACCTGTTTCAACTTCAACCAAACTGTCTCCAACATATTTAGACATAAAAAAGATCCTAAAAAAAGTCCCCAAGTAGAAGGAGGACATGCAACAACAATTCCCAATTACCAGTCCACAAGTTCCTACTAAGAGCGCAATTAAGATATCATACAAAAACTCATTTTTGTGAAAGATAAAAATGGTGCAGCAGACTTATTACTTCACTACAGAACTAAACCTTGTTAAAAACATCAATATTACATTATAATCCATCCAACCAAGAAGAGAAATGTCTCTTAATAAACAAGAAAAGTGTACAACAATCTCTGGAATATATGATGTCCAAAATTCCAGAACAACTGTAATCAGCATACTTCTCATGCTTTTCATGGAAGAATTATATTAAATCATGGGTATTTCTACTTAACTTAGCCTTCAAGGATCATGTCCTCTTCAAAAATCCTAAAGGTGTGCTTTGGCTGCTTTGCAAAGTCAAGAGAGAGCAAGGAGAAACTTAGAAGGAAATCTGATTTTTGGCTTTGTTAAAATGACTTGAAGTGTCTGGTATTAACCCTTTTTAAAGGGCCACTCTTGGCCGACTTTATCTTTCATTTTAAGCCTTATTTTATTAAAGTGGTGATGCAGCAGCTTGGCCCTTTCACTTGGGCCTTATTGGGCTTCAATTTGATGGGCTTTGCAGCCAATGTTTTCCTTCTACTTTCACTTAGTTTGGGCCCTATTTGTGAGGTGTATGGTAAATGTACTTTGGCCCTTTTCCTATTCATCTTGGGATTCCTATATTGTCCCTTTATAATGCCAAACCATGGGAAAAAATTACATCCTTAACTTGGGCTTTATTCTTTATCGAATTCGAACAGATTCGGTGTTGGGCCTCGTCTCCATCTACTTAACCTATTTAAGCTAAGCACGTAGGTGACTCACCTGTTAGCTTCCTAAGTCTTACAAGCACCTCACTTCCTTTCACTTTGTTTAAGGCCACACTCTCCTCAATTATGCTTAAAACTTATATACACTCATTCGTCTTAAGTATTAGACGCAGTTATCACCCTCCATTAAAAAAGTTAGGCACTTTTAAAGTTGGTGCTCCTCCTACCAAATCATATCATGTTCCGTATGCATAGGACTAGTACACCTAAGATGTGGGGTGTTACATCCTCCTCTCTTAGGAACATATGTCCCTGAATGTAAGCATAATTGGATAGGTTAAACAAGTTTAAACTTTCATTTTTAAACAAACTTTTGACAGCATAACAAGGATTCAAACTCACGTACCTATTAGCACCCCAACGCTGCATCTTGGAAATTCCTCTTTAGCTTAAAACAAATAAGGGTACTTAGATCTCGTCACTTCCTCAGCCTCTCACATTATCATTTCTACTTGTTGGTTCCTCCAAAGTTCCTTTACTAAAGGTATTTCTTTATTTCTTAGCTTCTTAACTTGACGATCTAGGATAACAATAAGTACCTCTTCATAGGTGAGATCTTCTGTAACTTGCACATCTTCAATAGGAGTGATACGAGATGGGTCACCTATGCATTTTTGCAGCATTGAGACATGAAAAATTGGATAAACCATTGAGAGCTCCTGGGGTAGCTCTAATTCATACGCAACCTGTCCAAACCTTTTATTAATCTTATATGGCCCCTATGTAACGTGGGCTTAGTTTTCCTTTCTTACTAAATCTCATAACACCTTTCATTGGGGACACCTTTAAAAATACCCAATCTCCTACTGGGAATTCCAGTCCTCTCCTTCTAGCATCCGCATATGATTTATGATGACTTTGGGCTGTTTCTAGCCGCTGTCGTATTACCTTGACTTTTTCCATGGCTTGTTGGACTAGATCTGGCCCAAGCAAGGTGGTTTCATCCACTTCAAACCATCCTATTGATAACCTACATTTACTTCCACACAAAGCTTCATAAGGTGCCATCTTGATGCTTGAATGGTAGCTATTATTATAGGCAAATTCAATAAGTGGAAAATGGTCCACCCAACTACCTTTAAAGTCCAATGCACAAGCCCGTAACATATCTTCAAGTGTTTGAATGGTGCGTCCTGCTTGACCATCTGTTTGAGGGTGGAAAGCTGTACTTAAATTCACTTGTGTCCCTAAGCTCCTTTGGAAGGATTTCCAAAACTTTGCAGTGAATTGAGCTCCCCGATCAGATATAATAGAGATTGGGACCCCGTGTAGCCTTTTTGCATACTCTTCAGCTGTATAATCACTCTTAACTGGCAAGAAGTATGCTGACTTTGTGAGCCTATCAAATATTACCCATATGGAGTCAAACTTCTAAAATGAGTGAGGCAAACCAGTAACAAAATCTATATTAATCATATCCCATTTCCACGTTGGAAGCTCTATACATTGCATATAGCCTCCTGGCTTTTGGTGCTTTACCTTGACTAGTTGGCAATTCGGAAATTGAGCCATAAATTCTACAAGGTCCTTTTTTATAACTTCCCACTAAAACATTCCCTTCAGGTCATAATACATCTTAATTGATCCTAGATAGATGGAATATCACGAATGATGGGCTTCTTCCATTATCCTCCTTCTTAGTCCATTAATATTAGGAACACATAATCTATTTTGGGAATAAAGTACTCCATTTTGTGTAAGTTCAAAGCCCTTCATCGTACCTTGACTCACCTTCTCCTGAAGTTGTCGTAGAACAGAATCCTTGAACTATTTTTCTCTCACCTCCATTACAAATAAAGACTCTACAACATTATGCACAACAACCTCTTCCTTTGGAGTTCAAAGGAGGCGAATTCCCAAATTGGCTAGTTGATGTAGATCCTTAGCCACTCCTTGACTTACGGTCTGACCACCTATATTCACGATTTCCTTACGATTCAGAGCATCGGCTACCACTTGCTTTCCCTGGATGGTATAGTATATTAACGTCGCAATCCTTTATTAGCTCCAGCTACCTTCGCTGTCTTAAATTTAGGTCTTTCTGCTTAAAGATTTACTGTAGGCTCTTATGATCAGTATATATGTCAACATGAACCCCATACAAATAGTGGCGCCATATTTTCAAGGCAAACACAACAGCTGCTAGTTCAAGGTCATGTGTTGGGTAGTTTCTCTAATGCGGTCACAGTTGTCTCGAGGAATGAACGATTACCCTACCATGTTGTGTCAGTACACACCCTCAGCCAACTCCTGAAGCATCACAATATACCGCATACCCCTCCATGCCTTCTTGAAGCATTAGCACAGGTGTAGAAGTTAGCCTATTTTTCAACTCTTGGAAGCTCCTTTCACATGCATCGTTCCATTGAAATTTGGTTGCCTTATGTGTCAACTTTGTTAGAGGTGCAGAATTAGAAGAAAAACCCTCAACAAACCTTCTGTAATAACCTGCCAACCCTAGGAAGCTTCGAACTTCCGTGGGTGTTGTTGGACTTCGCCAATCTTTCACCGCCTCTATCTTTTGTGAATCAACCCTTAGTCCTTCATCAAATACAATATGACCCAAGAATGCCATTGATCTTAACCAAAATTCACATTTGGAAAACATGGCGTACAATTGCCAATCACGAAGAACTTGTAATACCTGTCGTAAGTGATTTGCATGGTCCTCTTCTGATCTGGAATATACCAAAATATCATCTATAAATACTATCCTAAATACATCTAAGAATGGCTTGAATACCCTATTCATTAAATCCATAAAAACTACTGGTGCATTTGTCAGCCCAAATGACATAACAAGAAATTCAAAGTGACCATAGCATATCCTAAAGGTTGTCTTGGGTATATCTTTCTCCTTCACCCTCACTTGGTGATATCCTGATCTTAAATCAATTTTCGAAAAGCATTTGGCACCCTGTAACTGATCAAATAAATCATTAATCCTGGGGAGGGGGTATTTGTTCTTAATTGTCACCCTATTCAATTATCGGTAGTCAATACACATTCTCAAGGTGCCATCTTTATTACATAAAAATAACACTGGCGCACCCCAAGGGGACACACTAGGTCTTATAAAATCCTTCTCTAGCAAGTCTTTTAATTGTTCTTTTAATTCACATAATTCCATCGGGTTCATTCTACATGGAGGGATAGAAATAGGTTGAGTGCTTAGAAGTAAGTCAATACCAAAATCTACTTCTTGTTCTGGAGGTAAACCCAGGAGATCTTCAGGAAACACATCAACAAATTCATTCAATACGGGAATAGATTGAAGAGTTGGTGATTCTGCATCCATATCCCTTACTCTAACTAGATAAAAGATTTACCCCTTTGACATTACCTTCCTTGCCTTAAATAAGAAACAAACTTACCCTTTGGTGCTCCAACATCGCCTTCCCATTCAAGGACCGTCTCATTTGGAAAGTTGAAATACACTCTCTTAGTTCGGTAATTCATAGTGGCATAGCTAGAAGCTAACCAATCCATACCCATTATAACATCACATCCCACCATTTCTAGCTCAACAAGGTCAGCGAATGTGTCATGGTCACAAACCGTTACTACATAGTCATAATAGACCCTTCTAGCTACAATAGATTCACTTGTTGGTGTAGACACTTCAAATGGCTTTTTCAAAAATTTAGGTATTCTCTTAAGCTTCCCAGCAATTAGTGGAGTGATATATGATAATGTAGAACCAGGGTCAACTAATGCATACACATTATGTGAAAAGATGAACCATATACCTGTGACCACATCGGGCGAATCTTCCAAATTTTGCCAACTTCCCAGAGTGTAAGTGCGATTCTGGGCTCCGCTAGAGCTAGCTGCCCCTTTACAACCTCTACCACGACCTGCAGGTGCTTGTTGACCCCTACCTAATGGAGGAACCGATGATGATGATGCAACATCTGACCTAGTAGGTGTGCTATATCACCCATACGTCTCCTCGGGCAATCTTTCATCATATGCCCTGGTACACCACACCAGTAACAAGCATCTGTCCCAACATGTCATGTACCTAAATGACTCCTCCTATATTGTTTGCAAGGCTTCCTTGCCGATATCCTGTTGTCCATGCACCTTGGCCTTCACTTCTTTGACCAAACCGATTACCTCTAGACCCTTGAAGTTATGATGGAGCACTAACTGCATATTAGGAGGATGATGGCCTAGGTGGTTTATTAGAAATCAAGGCCTAAACGCACCTTGGGACGGTATAAACTGCCCCGTAGATCTTACCCTATTGGACTGCCCCCTTTCTAACTCTTGTGTCCTTCTTCTTTGCCTCTGATCCTCCAGTTTTTGTGCATATGCTTGCACCCTCGCTATATCTATGTTTTTATTTAAAGAAACAAGGGTATAGTCTCTGACCAGATACGAATCTAACCTATCCACATATCGATGAACTCTATCTGCCATAGTAGCGATTACATTAGGAGCATACCTGGCCAGGGAATTAAATTGAAGGCTATACTTCCTCACACTCATATTCCCTTGGTGGAGATTCAAAAACTGATCTGCACGGGCCTCTCAGATCTCTAATGGTAAGTAATGGTTAACAAATGCCTCTTTGAACTCCTTCCAGGTAGTTGGAGGTGCATCTATACCCTTAGATTGCTTCCAAGCTTCATACCACAATATAGCCACACCGTCAATCTATGTGTTGCCAGCTCCACAACTTCTATACCGCTTACGTGCATAACATCCAAAGTGCATTAGATCTGATCGATGAAGTCTTGTGGATCTTCATTAGGATCTACCCGCTAAAAGATGGAGGGTCCAAATTAAGGAAATCACGTATCCTTGTGCTAGCCGCCCCATTCGCACCACCTACACCCGCAACTGGACCTTATTGTCTTTAACCTTGGCTAGCAACTATAGGAGTCAATAGTTGGACTGCATTTCTAAGATCCTGCACGGTAAAATTGGTAGGTGGTTCTGGGGGATTTTCACTACTTCCTGGTTCATCAGGAGCTAGAGATGTTTGTGACAAAGACTCATCTTGGGCCTCATTTGTTGTCTTACCCGACTAGGTACACCAACTACCACTTCTTCTTCCTTCCCTTTACCTTTACTTTTCCTTGTTTCTGGCATACTCGCTGGATAAAACAATTTAGAGGTTAGAAGCAATCTACCTACAACACTTGGCTCTATGGCACGATCAAATGAATGAAAAGAAAGTGAAAACTCCTAAATGCCATATAGTCTCCTGCTTATAAATGTGGTGCACAACACATCCATAAACCAGACTCTATATAGACACGGCTTTGTAGACTCCCTAGGACGACCTGCTCTGATATAACTTTTGTCACGCCCAAAGTCCCATTAAGGTGGACTGGCACCCGTTGCCAACAAGGCTCGGGAGAACCAACATATACCCATGCACTTTCGATAAACATTGTAAAGAGGTTTCCACATCCAACATGCTTTCAAGAAAGTAGACAACAATAACAAGCCAAAAGGAAATGCATATGACTAGGCCGTCGGAGTCAGGATGTCTAAAGTACGATACATGACCATACTTTACTTTATATAGTCTACGAAGCCTCTAGATAAGTAAAATATCTATAAGGATCAGCATAGGCCCCTCTCATGACCAACTATACAATACAAAAATATAAGCTCTAGACACACAAGCCACGAAGCAACCTGGAGCTCAATACGGCAACTGGGTACTCTTACTGGGAAGATCTAGTAGCTCCTGTACCTACAACATGCAATGCAGGTCCCTCGTAAGGGACGTCAGTACGAGATAATGTACTGAATATGTAAGACAGGAAGTATTGTATATGAAATAAGAACTCAAATGAAATCATACACTAGTGGGTAAGGATAAAAGACCTCGACCTAGAGTTTGTCACATCATTCCAGTCTAGATTCAACTTTTTGAGGGCTCACATCGCCTTGTGCTCAAGCTCTACCGGTAAGTGACAAGCTTTACCAAAGACAAGTTGGTAGAGAGACATGCCTATGGGGGTCTTAAATGAAGTCTGGTACGCCCATAATCCGTCATCAAGCTTACGCAACCAATCTGTCCGATTTGCATTTATAGTCTTTGATAGAATCTGTTTGATTTCCCTATTGGACACATCTACTTGTCCGCTTTTCTGGAGATGGTAGGGTGTTGCCACCTGATGCTTTACTCCATATTTTACAAGTAGAGCCCTGAATAATCTGTTGCAGAAATGCGAACCTCCATCATTAATGATCGCCCGAGGGGTGCCAAACCTAGAGAAGATGTTCTTTTTTACAAATGTTATGACAATTTTGCCTTCATTGTTGAGAAGAGAGACTTTTTCCACTGATTTTGATACATAGTCCACAACGACTAAGATATATTTGTCCCTATGCGAGCTAATAAATGGACCCATGAAATCTATTCCCCACACATTGAATAATTCAATCACCATAATGGGGTTTAGAGGGAGCTCGTGCTTATACGAAACACCACTTTCTCTCTGGTATCTATTACATGCTTTTTCCTAGTCGTGAGCATCTTGGTAGATGGTTGGCCAATAGTATCCATACTACAAGATTTTATGTATTGTTCAGACTCCTCTATGATGCCCACCTACTAGAGATGAGTGGCACGCCTCTAGGATACTCATCATCTTGACCTCAGGGACAACGATGATTAATACCATTTGCACATATGGGAAACAAGTATGGATCATCCCAGAAGAACTTTCTCACATCAGACATGAACTTGCGGCGCTGGTGAGTAGTCAAGTCTGGCGGCATAATATCACTAACCAAATAGTTTGCATAGTCTGCAAACCATGGTATCAAGTCATGTACTGTTGCCAACACTCACTCATCAGGGAATGAATCATCAATCTCTAATCCATCATTGAACTTCGCAATGGCTCCATCTTCTAATTTGGAGAGGTGATCTACAACCTAAGTTTTGATCCATTTTCTATCGATAACATCAAAGTCAAACTCTTGCAGAATAAGTACCCATCAAATCAGTCTTAGTTTTGCATCCTTCTTCATCATCAAGTACTGCAGGGTGGAACGGTTTTGGTCCCAAAGAGATAAGACCTGAATTTTTCAAACGCAAAGACCACTGCAAGTAGCTCCTGTTATATGACAGTGTAGTTATTATGTGCTACATTAAGGGATTTGATAGCATAGTATATGGGATGTAATATCTTCTATTGGCACTGTCCCAACACTACACCAAGCGCGACCCCGTTTGCATCACACATGACTTCGAAGGGCTTTGACCAGTCTGGAGCTACAATGACGAGACAGTCAACTTCAATCCTCCAAAGGCTTTTTGGCATGCTTCATCAAACACGAACTTAGCATCCTCCTCAAGTAGTTCGCACAAGAGATGTGTAGTCTTAGATAAGTCCTTTATAAAGTGCCTGTAGAATCCTTCATGGCCTGGGAAACTCCTCACACCCTTGACAGAAATAGGTGGGGGAAGCTTCTCAATAACCTCCACTTTAGCTTTGTCGACCTCGATTCCCTTGATGGAGATTCTGTGACCCAACACGATACCTTTCTTCACCATGACATTTTTCCCGATTCAGTACTAGATGGCATTCTTCACATCTTCTAAGCACAGCATGCAAGTTCTTTAAGCAATCCTTAAAAGAGTCACCAACCACACTAAAGTCATTCATGAAGACCTCGATAGTGTCCTCCACCATGTCTTAGAAGATGGACGTCATGCATCTTTTGAATGTTGTTGGCGCATTACACAACCCAAATGGCATCCTCTTGAATATAAAGGTACCATAGAAACATGTCTAACATTGTCTTTTCTTGATCCTCTAGAGAAATAGAGATCTGGTTGTAGCCCGAGTAACTATCCAGAAAGTAGTACCATCCCTTTCCAGCCAAGTGGTCTAGCATTTGGTCCATGAACGACATAGGGAAGCAGTCTTTTTTCTATTGATGCATTGAGCTTTCTGTAGTCTATGCACACCCTCCACACAGTAACTGGTTGCATAGGAATCAACTTGTTGCTAGCATTTGTGGCCACCATGATACCGCCTTTCTTTATAACACACTAAACTGGGCTCACCCATTCACTATCAGGGATTAGATAGATCACCCCTGCATCTAACCACTTGATGATTTCTTTGTGAATGACCTTTTGCATAGATGGGTTGAGACACCTTTGGTGATCAATAGTCAGCTTGTAGTCTTTGACCAATTAGATTTTGTGAGTACACACCCCTAGAGGGATACCGATAATGTCCACAATCGTCACCCAATGGCATTCTTGAACTGCTTAAGTACCACGACTAGTGCATTCATATATTCTTCATTCAACTCCATAGCGACTATCACTAGCAAGGTGTTGTTAGCACCCAAAAATGCATATCCTAGATGGGTTGGAAGAGCCTTTGATTCAAGCACTAGTGGCTCCTCAATTGATGGTTTAGTAGGTGGTGATTCTCGATTCTGCAAGTCCAACTCCAGCTTAGTTTGGCATCTAGGGATGTAGGATACCCCTAGCTCCTTCACTTTCTCCTCATAATCTGGGATGCCAACACCCTCAAAGTTCACCAACACTGCTTCCAGGGTGTCGACACCTAATCTCTCCTTAAGTGATACCTCTGGTTTGGTATCATCAACACTCTCAATGACAGAGACTACCTTCAGATCATCATCTTTCTTTGTATGTTGGCAAACGTTGAACACAACCTCATCTGTACCCAATATAAACTTGAGTTGCCCCTCTCCATGTCCACCAACATGCGTCCAGTGGCTAGGAAGGGCCTTATCAAGATGATCGGAACTTCGAAGTCAACCTCACAGTCCAAGATCACAAAGTCTGGCGAGCACATGAATTTGCGCACTTTCACAAGGACATCATAAAGTATCCCCAAAGGCTTCTTCACTATGCGTTTAGCCATCAACAATCGCATGCTCGTCAGAGTAGGGACTCTCAATCCTAGCTTCTTGAAAATCGCAACGGGCATGAGATATATACTGGCACCAAGATCACACAATGCCCTTGCGAACTCCATATTTTTGATAGTGCAAGGTGTGGTAAATGCACCCGGATCTTCTCATTTCAGCACCAAAGGATATTATAATCGCACTGCAATGTTGAAGCTCTTGAGAGAGCTCTTGGCTTACAGCCCGCTTCTTTGTGACCAAGTCTTTTATGAACTTTGCATACCCTAGCATCTTCTCTAATGCCTCAATGAGAGGATGTTGATGGAGAGTTGTTTCAACATGGAGAGAAAGTTCTTGAAATTACCCTCCTCCTTCTTTTTGATTTTTTGAGGGAAGGGAGGAAGAGGTCTAAGAATGGGCAACTTTTGTAGCATCTGTGCAACATCACTCACCTATCCTTAACACGATCATCTCTAAGTTTTGTATCTTTGACCTCAACTATCTCCTCACGAGCATCATCATCATCAATCGGCATAAGATGATCAATTGTCTTCTTCTTACCACGAGTAGTCATCGCCATACACTACCCCTCATTCTTTGGATTTTGAATTGTATTATTGGGCCATGTACCTTTCTATCATTGGTTGAGTTGAGTTGATATCTGACTAAACTGTTGCTCTAAATAAGACTCAATCTTTTGATTAATACTAGAGATATCAGACTTCATCCCCCTCAATGTCTCATCTTGTGTGTCATCCTTCTTCAATAGAAGATCAAACATACCCTCAACCCTACAGCTACTAACACCTGGATCATGATTATGCGGTGGCACATAAAGACCATTCCTATAACTATCTTTGCAAACACTAATCAACATCTCTATCTTGGCCCTATTTCTATCATAGTAACCTCCACGATTGTTGTCTCTGAAGGCATCATCCCTATTATAGCTCCAACCTTGGTTTCCTTGACCTTGGCGCCAATAGTTCTAACTGGAAACTTGGGCGTTGGTCCAGAAACCCCCCATCTGATTAGCAATCAAGCAAGTGTCCCTCTCATAGTTAGGATCCTCGTACATGGGTGCTCGAGAAGGCTGATGAGAAACTACATTAACTTGTTCCTGATTCTGCTTCATCAATAACTCCACATTGGTACTAATCCGAGCAAGCTCTTGCATCATCTCCTCATTTATTTTAGCTTACGCCGAACTAGTACTGACTGTACACAAGTTCTTGATAGATGACCTATCCCTCATTCCCCATGCACAATTCGTCTTGACCACCTTTTCTAGCTTCTCAGCAATCCTTGAAAATGGTTGATCTAAAAATGTGCCACCCATAATGGTATCAAGACATGCTTGGCTATTCTCATCCAGGGCACGGTAAAAGCTCTCCACCAAGGTATCATCAATGATTTTGTGGTTATGGATACTTCACAGACACTTTGTGAGCCTTTCCCACGTGGTACTGATCGAGTCACCGGGAATTCGCTCAAAGTTGTTGATCTGGTCTTTCAACTTGAGCTTTTTTGATCTCGGGAAGAACCTCTTAGAAAAGGCCTACTGCAATTCAACCCAAATATTGATCAATCTCTTTGGGAGCTCAGATAGCCATAGCGTTGTATTGCATGTTAGAGATAATAGGAAGACACAAAGCCCAACTGCATCAATTGACAGATTCTAGTTCCCCATAACACTCTTACAGACAAACACAATGTTGTGTAGATGGCTTTTTGGATCCTCTGATGATAGGCCCGTGAATAACCCACGATTAACCCGTATTTGAAGTTACCAACTCAAAACAACGAGCTTTATCATCCGATAGTGGTGGCGAAACAATAGCTCTAGTAATATCCATAGGCAAAGGGTTTAGCCGGTATTGATTCCATTAATAAGCTTCAGCGTTGAGATCCTATGGTTGTAGATCAATGTCCTTATGTGGAGGTAAGTTATCATCATTCTCACTCTAGTTCTGGTTAAGAGATACATTAACTGTGTTGTTTGTGTTGTCTTGGGCTATTCTTCTCAACATTCTCTAGATCTATGGGTCAAACGGCGTCAAGGGAATGCTTTGACTTTATGTGTTGTGTATACACTACACCTACACACTGAAATAAAGCAAAAATAACAAACATGTAAAATGAGGAAAATAAGGAACAATTCCCAAACTACTCAAATTAAACAAGTCTAGCCATATTCCCCGGCAACAGTGCAAAAATCTTGATGTCACCTAAGCTACACCTCCTTTTTGAAGGCTAAAGCAGTCGTTGTCAAGATATATAACCTAACCGAGGTTAGGGTCTACCCCACAAGGAATATGGTAGACTATTTCAAGTAGTTCGAGTGGATTAACCTACTTATCTCCCCAAAAGGGGGAAGGTTTGTTGTAAAATTATAGAAAGAAATCCTAGACTAAGACAAGTGTGAAATCAATATAAAGAGTAACTAGGGTATTGTGTTCCCCATGATTCCCTAACTTGGCATTACTAGATAATCAAATTCTTTTCTAATGTGTAGCATGCAGAACGGTAAGTTAAGTTCACCAAATACTTTGATCCAGGAAAGAGGCAAATTTCACTACGTGATTTGATCCATCCCCACATTGTGACATTACTAACCCTTACCTTTGTTCCAGTATAACCTCCCCTTGATCTAGTTGGTATTTTAGGTGAGAAACATCAATCGAATCCTATTAATTAATCTCTTTTACTATTCATTACTATCTTGATCCAGTCAGTAACACTAGGCGTATTCTAACATTGGTCATCATTAAAAAGCAATCAAAATGAAGAGAATTGATCAATACATGCATGCATACTTTCTAAAAATTGTGAATTATCTGGTTTTACCTTGTTAGTTCTTCATGGTTACTACAACCCTAGTTGTGGATTTAGCTATTCATTATCAGTGTGGATGCAAGAATCATGATATTTAATAGCATGATTAAGCAGTTACACAAATCAAATTAAGAACAAGAAATCCAAGCTCTTTACCAAAAATTATAGGTATGAATTAAGAACACCAAAGATTGTTGCACAAGTGTCTCATAATGTCTTTCACTCTTTCTTACTGAATCTCTGAAGTTCCATTTGAAAATTAACCTAAAAACCTATTTATAGTATTTTAAATACAAAACCAAAATGAAATAGGATAACTGGGTCAGTAGGCTCTACGGACAACTCTACGAGCCGTATAAAGTTTTACAGCCTGTAATCGGGGCTTCATGGATTTCTTCAACACTTCTAGGGGTGACTTCTGTGAGACCCATCTATGGGCCGAATAAAGTTCTTCGGCCTGTGGAGGGTTTTGTCTGATGACTTTTCAGCAACTCTCCAATTTCTGAACCTCAGGGTATTACACTTTGTCTACGACTCATAGAAACTTTTACGGTCCATCTACATGTTCGTAGGCTTAACTTCAGAAAATCACCCTTCATTGGATTTTGGTATGAAACCTACCTTATGGTCCGTGGAAACTTCCACGGCCCATAAAGGGTGTCACATATCAGCATCTTCTGTAAATTCTGTACACTTAGCCAAAAAATTATGCCAACCTTGTAATTCCACAAAATAAACATAAAAACACATGAAATCTACTAACATCGCTATGAGAACACATAAAATTTTAAGTTTTAAGCATTAAAAGTGTTGTATTTTGACAACACATCAAATTCCTACATGATATTTTTAATCTAGTTACATGATTTTGACTCAATTGTTCATGAACTACACATGGCTCTAGTTTCCTATGATAAAGCTATGATTTTTATGAAGTATAATTCTAAGTATGGAAAGTATGTTTTAATGATTATGACGACGATATTGCGATGATATGATAATGAGATTGACTTATGACCTAATGTTTATGAGGATGAGATAAGATGGGGAGTATACCCGCACTCTATGCAAACTTATGTAGATGGACTATTCCTATGATATTATAAGGTCATGATGTCTATTTTACAAGCTATCAAAGTATGGTGATAAAGTATGAATTATAATGATGTCTATGTATATCCATATGACTTAGCACCGAAAGGGCATTGGTAAGTTCCATTGTCCCTTAACTATGTGCCACCATAGGAATGGTGTTCATGTTTATATGCCTTAAAGGTGTGCTAATGGATCCATAGAGCTTTTAATGGAAAGTCACTGTGCTAGGATAGATCCTCAAGGGAGAGTTCAAATGATGGGTTCTTGTGATGCTAGGATAGAGCCTATAGGGTGAGGATCGGGTCTACCTTGGCAAAATAGACTCCTCTTTTGCTCGGTGTAAAAGGAACATCAGAATTTCATGATGTCACGACCCAAGCCTATGCCTTAGGTATAACATGACGAATGGGGAACCCGAAGGGACCCCAAATAAGCCTCTTAAGCATACATGGCACATCCTTGGTTGCGGAAGCATAATTAAACATCAAAAACATAATTCTAAGAAAAACGGTACTTAGATTCAAACTATGGGGATGGTATGGGAAAGACAATTAGCATGAACACATAACAAATAAAGTCTAAGGGTGGGTAAGTATGAGTCACACTATGGGAAGAAATAGGGGCTTAGGACTTTCATCTCATCACAAAATCAAGCATAGAAGGGAATAGGGACTAAGGGATATCTTTAATAGTTACATAACATAATAGGAATCGAGTTCATAACATACATATCTATGTCCAACAACACCTCGAATATGAGTGGAACGAGGGCCAAGACATCTCCTAGGCTCACCCTAAAAAGATAAATATTCATAAATAGACAAGTCTTAACAAAAGATGAAAGTAAGTGGATATTATCCCCGAAATGGAGGACTCACCAAACAGAAATCTTCAATTGAGTTGTCTAGCCATGTGGAGGAGGAAGATGAATAGGAGCTCCGGTCCCTACATGATTAGATCATGTAGGCAAAAAGTATGCGTTAGTACTTGGAATGTACTAAGAACGCGAGATGCAATACAACGAGGGATATAAGCCATAATTAAATAATATGCATAACAATAATCAATGGATAAAGTTTCAATATGACATGAATGATCAATGCTTAGTCAATATATGTGTGAAGAATCACCAAGTAACATGACATGTCATACATAGATGGGAAGGGACCATAATTGAAATGTAAGACTAAGAGAGCTACTACTTGGAATCCTGATGTTCACTCCACACCAGACGAGGAGTGGTCTACTTTGCCAAGGTAAACTAACACTTCACCTTATGGGAAGTTACCCTATTTTGGAGAGTGTCTCACAAATGGCTTATGGGAACATCACCATTTTTGGATAATTATACAAGAAGAGCCTTACGGAACATCACCCTTATTGGTCAATCACACAATCATAGCTATATGGATCGATTAGCTATCACAAACCTGTAGTGGCAACATAGTTAAAGGACAATGGTTATCTATCAATGTCCTCTCGGTGCTAGGTCATAATCCTAACGAATACTCAATTCATATTCATAGTCATAATATAAAAAGCCTTATATTATCATAATGTTATCATGGAGTAGCTCATCAAAATCAAAGATTCATCGTATCAAAGATAGGGCATCACATCATTTATAACTTTCACAATATTTTCATAGCTCATAACATGCATAATAACCCTTCAAAATTCATAACATGCGTGGTTCACATATCTTTCCATAAGACTTTCATCAACATAAGAAACTCGGCTCATAACTTTGATCAAAACATGATGGGTATATATACATATGCTTAAATCATGAAATCTTGAGTGTAAATAATATGAATGAAGTAAAATAGAGTCATTTGAGAATTGTTCAAAATAACCCACCAACAAAGTAAAACTTGATTAGGGAAAAATTAAACCCTCATATAAATTATATATGTCACATTTCATCTCATAGCATAATAATGTGCAAAGGTAAAATACCGTCAATTACTTCATAATATCATCATATAGAAGAGTCCATGCAACTACTATGAGTAACCTATAATAGTTAAAGAAGAGGGTTGGTTGAGCTTTGTGGAGGAAAGGTCTCCACAAATCAAAACCTACATACCTTAGTATGATTGGATATGGAAATCATGTTGGAGAATGGAGAAAATCTGAAACCCTAGCTTGCACCTTCTACTTCAGAGTCTTGAGGAAGCTAATGAGCTTTTGGCAGGAGTTTAAGACTTAGGATATTTTATAATGAAGTAGAATGGAGTAGTTTAGGGTTTTATAGGGTTGGAAAGGGCTTATTTGGGGGCTTAAATGACATAGCTTAGGCTTAATGTATTAGGAAATTCAAAATTTCGCTTTTCTTAAAAGCTGCCAGACTAAACTACGAGACACTGATTATGGGTCGTGGTCAAGTCCATGGGTCGTGGAAAGGGGTCTCATCCTGGTAACTTTTGGACCCTTAGGAACCCTCTCTGAAACTTCAAACCACGACAACACCTATGGCCCATCGACTAATCTACGAGCCGTGATGTTAATTTGTACTCCGAACTTCAGAAAAACCATTTTCTTACCAAGTCCGCCCTCTATTCCACGACACAAGTTATGGCTCTTGGAACAACCTATGATCCGTAATTACCTTCGTGCATTGGTGGCCCTTTTAAGTTGAGCTACTGGAATCGCTCCCTCAAATCCAAGAAACCCAAGTACGGCCTGTATTTAATTTCACGGGTCATACATCCCTTCATGAAACCACTTACACGAAAATTTTCCAGACTTCATTTCTTAGGCACTTTTACACCTTCCAACATGTGGGGCCTTACAATATATCCCTCTTGAAAACATTCATCCCTGAATATGCTAATCTTAAGCTCTATGGAATAGAATACATGAATTATATGCAAAATGCAACATATACAACATGAAAATAATTTCAAACTATGCTTCAAATAATGTTTGCAATATAGCCTCAAAATTACATAATTATGCATGAATGACATGAAAATGACATTCAAGGAAGGGGAGGTTCTCATGTTGTAAAATCATGGCACCTCAATCTTCATTAGAATGGAAGAGATAGGGGTATCGCTTCTTCATGTCCGCTTCGGGTTCCCAAGTGGCACTCTCATCTTGTTGGTTCCTCCAAAGAGCTTTGTTGAATGCTACATCTTTATTTCTCAACCTCTTCACTTGCCTATCCAAGATGTCCAACAGAACTTCCCCATAAGTGAAATTCTATTAAACATTCACCACATATAAGGGCACAATGAAATTAGGGTCTCCAACACATTTCCTCAATAAAGAGATACGGAAAACTGGATGAACATACTCATCTCCATTGGCAATTCTAATTCGTATTCAACTTTACCAACACGTCTCAAGATCTGATGAAGACCTACATACCTAGGGCTTAACTTCCCTTTCTTTCAAAATGTACCACATCTTTAATTGGTCAAAACTTCAAGTACACCCAATCATCAACTTTAAATTCAAGGTCTCTTCTCTTAGTGTCAGTATAAGACTTTTGCTGACTTTGAACCGTCTTCAACCTTTCTTTTATCAATCGTACTTTCTCCAAAGCTTCCATAAGTAAATTCGAGCATAATTAAGCCATTTCCCCACTTCAAACCACCCAACCAAGGAACTACAAAAAAATGCCTACCATATAGAGCTTCAAAGGGAGCCATTTCGATGCTAGAGTCATAGCTATTGTTGTAAGCAAACTCAATAAGTGGAAGATGCTTAAGCCAATTACCCTTAAATTCCAACACAAGACCTAACCATATCTTCAAGAGTTTGAATGGTCCTTTCTACTTGACCATCTGATTGTGGGTGAAATGTTGTGATAAGCTTGACCTTAGTACCGAGGCCTCTTTGGAAAGACCTCCAAAAGTGTGAAGTGAATTGAGCACCACGATCCAAAATGATAGCCAATGGAACCCCATTCAATCTAACAAACTCATGAAAGTACAATTTGGCATAGTCTTTGGCACCATAAGTCATTTTAATTGGTTGAAAGTGAGCTGACTTTGTCATTCTATCTATCACAACCCATATGGAATCAAAGTGTTTTCTAGTCCTCGGCAAACCAATCACAGAATCCATGTTGATTTCTTCCTACTTCCAAGTAGGAATCTCTATATCTTGTGCTAGGCCACCCAGACTTTGATATTCGGGCTTGATTTGTTGGCAACTGTGACAACTGGTTATGAACTTAGCAATATCCCTCTATGAACCACCCCACCAAGATACTTCTTTCAAATCTCTACACATCTTTGTAGAACTAGGGTGAATAGAATAAGATGAATTATGAGCCTCATACAAGATCAAGTCCCTCAACCCATTGAAATTTGGTACATACAATCTACCTTGATACCTAAGAACACCATCTCACCCTTGGGAGAAAACCTCCACCTTATCATCCTTTACCAAAGCTTTCAATTCTAATAATGTGAGGTCAAGGTCTTGTTTGGATTTGACCTATTCAATCAAGGAAGACTTAGAACCATCCACAAATACCACACCTTCATTTTCGCCCTCATCCAACCTAACTCTCAATCTAGCCAACCACTGAACTTCTTTTGCCAATTCCTTCTTTCCATCATCCATATGAAGCATACCCTCCATGGACACTCTACTTGGAGCATCGGCCATGACATTAGCCCTGCCCAGATGATATTTCATGCTCATATCATAATCTTTAATGAGATCCAACCACCTTCTTTTCCTTAAATTTAGATCTCTTTGGGTGAACACATATTGGAGACTCTTATGGTCAGTGAACACATCTACATAAACCCCATATAAATAGTGATTCCATATCTTCAAAGAAAATACCACAACTACTAATCTAAGATCATCGATGGGGTAGTTACGCTCATACACCTTTCATTCCATAGAAGCGTAGACAATAACCTTGCCACTTTGCATCAATACATACCCCAAGCCGATTCATAAAGCATCACAATAAACCACAAACCCTTCTAATCCTTCAGGTAGAGCTAGGATAGAAGTTGATGTAAGCTTGTCTTTCAATGTTTGAAAACTCTTTTCACATTCATCGGTCCAAATAAATTTAGCCTTCTTTTGTGTCCATTTTTTCAAGAGAGAAGCAATTGAAGAGAAACCCCTCAAAAAATCTCTGGTAGTAGCCCGCCAAGCCCAAGAAACTCCTGATATCTATTGGAGTCAAGAGTCTAGGACAATTCTTTACCATCTCCATATTTTTCGGATCCACTTTAGTCTTTTCACCCGACACCACATGTCCTAAGAATGAAATTTCCTTCAATCGAAATTCACATTTGTCAAAATTGGAAAACAACCTTTCCTCCCTCAACATTTGCAACACTACCCTCAAATGTTCCACAACCTCCTCTTCACTCCCAAAATAAATCAAAATATCATCAACGAATACCACCAAAAACATGTCATGGTAGGGCTTAAAGACCCTATTCATGAGATTTATAAATATCATTGCGGCATTAGTTAGGCCAAAGGACATCACCACAAATTCAAAGTGCCCATATCTTGTTCGAAAGGCATCTTTGGAATGTAACACTCCTAACTCTCAATTGATGATACCTAGACCAAAGGTCAATCTTTGAGAAGTGGCTAACCCCTTGCAATTGATCAAATCATTCTTCTATCCAAGGTAGGGGGTACTTGTTCTTCATGGTGACTTTATTGAGTTACTTGTAGTCTATAGACATTCTAAATAAGCCATTTTTCTTCCTTACAAACAACACCAGTGCACCCCAAGGTGCTTGCTAGGCCTAATAAAACCCTTTTCCAATAGGTCTTTAAATTGATCCTTTAACTCCTTCGAGGCCATATGATAAGGGGGAATATAAATGGGTTGGGTATCAGGGAGGAGGTCTATACCAAAGTTTTTTTTCCTCTCGAGTGGAATACTGAGGAGTTCATCGGGAAAGACATCAAGAAACCATTGATAATTGGAACCAACTCAATAGGAAGGACTTTATACTGAACATCCCTAGCTCTTACAAAATGATAAATACAACCCTCAAAAATTAATTCCCGAGCCTTAATACAAGAGATAAACTGACCTTTATCCACTGAATTATGACCTCCTACTCATAGACGGGTTCATTAGAAAATTGGAACTTAACTTTGTGAGTCCTCCAATTAATGGAAGTATGATATGCATGTAACCAATCCATCTCAAGAATAATCTCAAAATTTACCATGTCAAGTTCAACAAAATCACAAGGCAAGATTTTATGCTATATAGACACGAGATAACCCCTAGAGACTGTTTTAGCAACAATGGTCTCACCAATGGGGTTAGACACTTCAAAGGGTTCACATATAATTCGACACACATATGAAGTCTATTAGCAATAAATTGAGTAATGAAAGAGAGAGTGGCACCCGGATTCAATAAAGCACATACATTAAAATTGTAGATCTTTAACATACTAGTAACAATATTGGGTGCTTCATCTACCCCTTGTCTCCCTTGAAAAGCATAAAACCGGTTGTGATATGGAGCACCTCTTTTTTGGCCACTTTGTGCCCTTTGATCACCATGAGTACCATGTACTTGGGGATGACCATCTACATCATTGTTTAGAAAATCCGCAATCTTGTGGCTCATTTTGCCATAATCAAAACAAGCACCCACATCTTTGTGGCATCTACCACCATGATTTTTACCATACCTCCATCATTTAGGAATAATTTTACCACCATGAGCTCTAGGGTTGGGCACCCTATCCTTAGAAAACCTTTATCTTTGAGCATTAGAGGACCTTTGACCTTTGAAATTGAGGCCTTGTTGAAAATAACCAACAATAGCACCTTGAAATCTACCATCATAATGAGCTCTCTTGGAATCCTCACTCCTCCTCTTTCTAAGATCTTCTCCTTCAAGTTGCTCGGCATAAGTCATGAGTCGAGACAAGTCCATATATCCTATGAGCATAGTGGTGCAACATTCTTCATTGATCAAATCGGACACTCTCGACACAACATTGTGCATTCTTGCCTTAGGGTCGGCGACCAAGTGAGGAGCATACTTTGAGAGGTTGTTGAAATTAAGGGAATACTCCTAACACTCAAGGAACCTTTCTTGAGGTTCATAAACTCCATTGTTTTTGTCTCTTTTAGTTCGATTGGTAAGAAATGGTTGAGGAATGCAGGTTTGAATTCCTCCCAAGTGATACATTCTTAATTTCCTCTCTCTAGCTTCCATTGCACAAACCAAATTTGAGCAAGACCCTTGAGTTGATAGGCCGTAAGCTCCGCTTTCTCCTTCGAGCTTACCCCCATAATATCGAGAACTTTGTACAATTCACCAATGAATTCTTGGGGTCCTTCCTCCACCGTTGAGCCATAGAACTCTGGAGGATTTATTCGTGTGAAATCCCCTCACTCTTGAAGTGAGAGTTGGAGAGTGAGGAGCTTGAACTTCTCGGTCGGCCACGGCCCTTACCAACAAAGTAACCACATTCCAATATTCGGCATGAGTGACCCCTTCTTCTTCTTGGGGAGCTTGTGGAGTCATAGGGGCCAGCTTGCCCTCGGGAGTGGGAGATATTTCTCTCATTCTTCTTAGTGACATAATGTAGAAGAGCAAAAGATGACATAGATTTATGAAGAAGTGAATCATTTCCTAAAACGCCTCATAGCCTACTATTCATAGCTATGGTGCGCTTCTAAACCATGAACACGACTCTAATTAACATGGTGTATAGTATTTTTTAGGACCATTTAAAAACCTAGTGCTCTGATACCAAGATTCTACCAGAGCCTAGGACCTACGCATAACACGGTGAATGGGGAACCTGAAGGGACTCATAAAAAGCCTCTTAAGCATATATAGCATATCCTTGGTATCGAAAGCATATAAAACATCAAACATATAACTCTAGAGGAAATGGGACTTCAGACTAAAGCTATGGGTATGTTATGGGAAAGAGGATTAGTATGACCACATAGCAAATAAAGTCTAAGCAGCGGGTAAGTATTACTCACGCTATGGGGAGAAATAGTGGCCTAGGACTTTTATCTCATCACAACATCAATCATAGAAGGGAATAAGGACTAAGGGATATGTTTAATAGTTACATAACATAATAGGAATCGAGCTTATAACTGTCCAGCAACACCTCGAATATGAGTGGAACGAGGGCCAAGACATCTCCCGAGCTCACCCTAAAAAGATAAATATTCATAAAGTCTTAACAAAGCATGAAAGTAAGTGGATATTTTCCTCTAAATAGAGGATTCACCGATAGCAATCTTCAACTGAACTGTCTAGCCACATGGAAGAGGAAGATGAACAAAAGCTCTGGTCCTTACATGGTTAGATCTTGCAGGCAAAAAGTATGTGTTAGTACTTAGAATGTACTAAGTATGTAGAATGCAATGAATAGGGGACATAAGATGTAATTAAACAATATACATAATCATAATCAATGGATAAAGGTTCAATATGACATGAATGATCAATGCTTAGTATGCATGAAAACCTATTAAGTCACATGACATGTCATACGTAGATTGAAGGGACCATAATTGACATGTAAGACCAAGTGAGCACTACTTGGAATCCCGATGTTCACTCCATATCGAACGAGGAGTGATCTACTTTGCCAAGGTAAATCAAAAACTTCACTTTACTGGCACTTACCCCATTTTGGAGGGTGTCTCACAAATGCCTTATGGGAATACCACCCTTTTTTGGATAATCATAGAAGAAGAGCCTCACAAGATCACCATCCTTTTCGGCCAATCATACAATGAGAGCTATATTGATTCATTAGCTAATCACAAACCTATGGTAGCAAAATAGTTAAGGTACAATGGTTATCCACCAAGGTCCTCTAAGCGCTAGGTCACACTCCCAAGAAATACTCAGTTCATATTCATAGTCATAGTATTAAGCCTTATAATATCATGATGTCATCATGGAGTAGCTCATCAAAACCAGAGCTTCATAATATCAAAGATAGAGCTTCATATCATTTATAACTTTCACAATATTTTCATAGCTCAAAACATGCATAATAGCCCTTCAAAATTCATAATATTCATAGTTCACATATCTTTCCATAAGGATTTCATCAACATAAGAAGCTTGGCTCATAACTTTGATCAAAACATGGTAAGTATATGTGCATGTGCTTAAATCGTGAAATCTTGAGTGTAAATAGCATGAAAGAAGTAAAATAGAGTCATCTGAGAATTATTCAAAGTAATGCACCAACAAGGTAAAACTTTATTAGGGCAACATTAAACCCTCACATAAATTATATATGTCACATGGAATATCATAGCATAATAATGTGCAAAGGTAAAATACCATAAATTACTTTATAATATCATCATATAGAAAAGTCCATACAACTACCATAAGTAATACATAACTTGAAAATTATTGAAGAAGAGGTTTGGTGAGATTTATGGGGGAAAGGTCTTCACAAATCAAAATCCAAATGCCTTGGTGTGAATGGAGATGGAAATCTTGTTGGAGAATGGAGAAAATCCAAAACCCTAGCTTGCACCTTCTACTTGAGAGTCTTGAAGAAACTTGAGAGTATTTAGGAGGAGTTTAAGACTTAGGATATTTTTGAATGAAGAAGAATAGAGTATTTTAGGGTTGTATAGGGCTGGAAAGGGATTATTTGATGGCTTAAATGACGTAGCATAGGCTTAGAATATTAGGAAATGTCAAATCCCCCTTTTCTTAAAAGTTTCCTGATAAGACCATAAAACCCCGATTACGGGTCATGGTTCAGTCTACGTGTCGTAGAAAGGGGTCTCATCCTGGTAAATTTTGGATCCTCAGTAACCCTCTCTGAATCTTCAAACCACGACACCACCTAGGACCCATCGACTAACCTATGAGCTGTGCTATTAATTCGTACTCCAAACTTTAGAAAATATATTTTCTTACCAAGTCTACCCTCCTTTTCACAAGCACAAATTATGGCTAGTGGAACAACCTATGATTCATATTTACCTTTGTGCATTGGAGGCCCTCTTAACTGGAGCTACTAGAATTGCACCCTCAAATCCACAAAATCCAAGTATGGCTCGTATTCTATTTCACGGGGTATACACCCCTTCGTGAAACCACTTACACTTAAAAAGTTTGTAGACTTCATTTCTTAGGCACTTTTACACCTTCCAACCTATGGGTCCTTGCACATGTAGTAGTCCGTATGGTCTTAATGTCAGTTAGTTCTTATTCCCACTTATGTATGTTTATTAGGATATGAAGTGTTTTATGATGCTTCTACACATTATTTTAAATGTTGTATTGCTCATACATATCTTGTCCTTGCTCTAGTACTTATGTATATGCATATTGCTATTATATACAATGTTTGTTGATGAATTGCACTCATACATACTTTGTACATCCGAACGTACTAACATATACTCTTACCTTCATAATACCATTATGTAGGGGCGAATGATAATTCTACTCCTCACTTTTATGGCTAGCATTTGGATACTTGCTATAGAATATTGGTAAACTCCTATGGTTCAGGGACAAGCCTTTAAGTTTCTTTCTTATGAGGTTGTTCTAAGACTTTTGTACTATGCTAAATCTTGAGGGTGAACTAGTAAAGCTATGTTCTAGTCCCCCCATATGATATATGATGTAGAGTAGGGGTGGAAAAATTAAACCAAACTCGTTCGACCCGGCCAACCCGCTTGAAGTTTGGGCGGATTAATAACCCGCCCATTTATTAGCTCAACCCAACACTTTTCAACCCATTTAAAATTGGGTTGATATTCAACTCGAATTGACTCGAGAGAGATCTTGTCAAAATATTTTTAAAATAATTCTTTTTAAAATTTTATATGTTTTACATAGCCAAAAGAAAAAAAAATATAATTTGATGAAGTACTAAAATATTGAAAAAGAATAAATTAAGTAGGTAAAACTTAGTAAAAGTTGGGTCGGGTTGGGTCTTGACCCGCTCTATAACCCATTACTCAACCTGCTTTGATCCAACCTATTTTGACCCAAGCACATTTGGGTTGGGTTAGGTTGGGTTGGATCTTAAGCCATTATAACCTACTCAAACTTGACCCAACCCGCCCACACCCCTAATGTAGAAACATGCTTTGGACACTATGTTGATGTAATTCTTTTTAATGGGAAATGTTGACTCTTGTAATGTTATGTTCTGCTTGCTTACTCTTATGGATGTTCATTTTACCTTATGTACGCTTATGATATGAACAAAAGGCTTATATGGGGCACCTTCGGGTGTCACATTTACCTTTTCATGGCTAGGCCCTAGGTTTGGGTCATGACAAATGCATACTTTTTGCCTACATTATATCACAATATAGAGATAGATGATAATTCTACTCCTCCTTGTTATGGCTAGATCCGTACACCACATTTGAAGACATTTTGGTGAGTTCCCATGCTTTGGGAACTAGCCCTTTTCATTCATGCTCTTTTGTTGTCATGTTGAAGCACTTTTATATTATCTTAGTTGAGGGTGAGCTAGTGACATGTTCTAACCCCTTCCAAGGACAGGACTAGTAGAGGCATATATTGGATAAAGTGTATGTAATCCCTTTGATTGGGAAATTCTTGGCTTCTATCTTTGATTTGGGTTTAAGACTTACTTTTTTATTATTTTGCTTATGTTGATACTTAATCACACTGTGTATGCTTATGAAATTCTACGAGACTTGGATGAGGTTCTTTTGGGGTCCTCGTTCATTATGTTGCACCTAGGCCTTAGGTTTGAATCATGGCAAACTTGGTCTCAAAGCATAAGGTTTTAAAGTATCGTAGGGAGTCCAACATGATATATTTAGTAGAGTATTCTTCATAGGTATGAAGCATGCCACATCCATAAATAGGAATCCGTGAGACACTTAGGAAATTTTCACTTATTTTATGATCTATATCACGCCGTAGGATGTGTCTTAAGACTCCTTTTCTCTAACACTTGTTACTTTTAGTATTCAGAGAATGCTTCGATATGGAGCACCATTGTGAAGGGCAGTTAATGCTAATAAGGACCAAGTTCCTCTAGCTCCTAAAGCTCTATAAGATTCTCTAGCCATCCAAGTGACAAATGCAAAGTTTTGGACCACTATCACCATGTTGGCTCATGCTATAACTACTCAAGCCAATCAAGGTATTATTTCTCCTCCTAATGACCCTGCCGAAGCTTCTACAGTAAGGGACTTTTCAAGGATGAATCCTGTAAAGTTCTATGATTCAAAGGTGGACGAAGATCCATAAGAATTCATCGACGAGGTGCATAAAGTGGTGGCGATAATAGGGATATTTTCCTAGGGAAAAGAGGTGTTGCCAGCCTACTAAATCAAAAGAGTTTCTCAAGTATGGTTCACTCAATGGAGGTAATATGCCCTCAAATTTTCCAAGTATGCACCTTCTATGGTGGTCAATCCTACGACTTGCATGAACAAGTTTATTTTGAGCATATCCGATTTAGTGGTAATGCAAAACTATTACTCTTGTGAAGGAGATAGCTATCTCTTGGGTCATGACTCATGTCAAGAAAATTGAGAGTGAGAAGCTCAAGAAGTTGAGGATGAGGGAGTCCAAGAGGGCTTGTCTTGAAGGTGAATTCTCAGATGCTAAGTTCACAACAAGGTTAAGGTTTATCCCAAGTTTTTAATCAAAGGTTTGATAAAGATAGGATGTCTAACCCTAAGGTCCAAAATAAAGGTGATAAGGCTAGTGGTTCTACTTTTCCTAAGTGTCCCGAGTGTAGGAGGAACCATGGTGGAAATTGTATGAGGATACGGATGCTTGCTATGGATGTGGTAACATGGGGTACAAGATCTCCGAGTGTTCTAGTGTTGAAAACGGAGGGAGAGAAGGGTGTCCTTAAAGTCAAGAGGCTCAAAAAGGGCAAGTGAAACAAGGTGCCTAAGCTCATCAAGGAGGTGGTCCACGTAACAACCAGTTCTATGCCCTAAATACTAGGTAAAAGGTGAAGGAATCTCCCGATGTGGTCACGGGTATGTTAAGGGTCTTCGATCTTGATGTGTATGGCTTACTTGATCCTGGTGTCAAATTTATATTTTGTTACTCCTTACCTTGCCATAAGATTTGATGTGTCTCCCGAAGTTTTCTTGGAGCCCTACATGGTGCATACTCTTTTTGGCGAGTCTTTCTTTGTCAAAAAGGTCTATAGAAATTGTCCTATGTCGATCTTTTGTAAAGTCATTCCTTTTGATCTTGTTGAACCGAGCATGACCAATTTTGACATCATCCTTGGTTTGGATTGGTTGCATCCTTCATATACATCTATTGATTGTAGAACCCATAGGATCAAGTTACAATTCTCTAATAAGCCTATTCTTGAGTGGAAGGGTACAAATTTGATATTTAAGGGTGCATTCATTTCATGTTAGAAGGCTCAAAAAATGATCTCTAAAGGGTGTATGTACCATATTTGCGGGTTAGGGATGTGCATTCCAAAATTCCTACTCTTGATTTGGTACTATTGCTAATGAATTTCCTAATGTCTTTCTTGATGACTTGCTTCTTATCCCTCCTCAAAGGTAAATTGACTTCGACATTTATTTCCCACCTGATACTCAACCCATGTAAATACCTCCCTATTGTATGGCTCCGGTGAAGTAAAAAGTATTAAAGAAACAATTGAGGGATTAGCTTGACAAGGGATTATAAGGTTGAGTGTATTGCCATAAGGTTCTCCCATACTATTTCTGAGAAATAAGGATGGTTCACTTCAAATGTTTGTTGATTATCACCAATTGAACAAATTCATCATTAAATATAAGTAACCCATTTTGATAATCGATGATCTATTTGATTAACTCTAAGGCACGAGCTTCTTTTCCACGATTGATCTTCAATTTGAATATCACCAATTGAGGATGAAGGAGTGTGACATTCCAATGACGACATTTAGTACCTTATATGGTCACTTTGAATATTTGGTTATGTCTTTTGGAATAACAAATGATCCCCAACTTTTATGGACTTGATGAACGGGGTCTTCAAACTGCATTTGGACATATTTGTAGTTGTTTTCATAGATGACACGTTTGTCTACTCATGCGATGTGAAGGAACATAAGGATCACTTGAAGATTGTGTTACAAGCATTGAGGGGTAAACAACTTTTTACCAAGTTTATCAAATGAGAATTTTGGTGCACAGAGGTGGCGTTCCTTAGTCACATGGTTTTGAGGTGATGGTATCATGGTTGATCTAAAGAAGACGATGGTGATAAAGAATTACCCTAGACCATTATCTCCTTCCAATATTAGAAGCTTCTTGGGTTTGATTAGAAACTATAGAAGTTTCGTTGAAAGTTTCTCTTCCATTGCTTCGCCTTTGACTAAGTTGACCTTAAGAAAGGTGAAATTCTAATGGTCCGATGAATGTGAGAAATGTTTTCAAATATTGAAGGATCGTCTTACTTTAACTCCTATTTTGACATCGCCCGAAGGTTTGGATTGATTTGTGGTTTATTGTGATGTGTCACGTGTAGGTTTTGGTTGTGTCATACTGCAACATGGGAAGGTCATTACCTATACCTCAAGGTAATTGAAGGTGCATGAGTGGAACCATCTGACTCAAGATCTTGAGCTAGCGGTCATGGTATTTGCATTGAAGATTTTGCACCATTATCTCTGTTGGGTTCATGTTGATATATTTATCGATCATAAAAGTTTGTAATATGTATTTAACCAAAGTGACTTGAACTCAAGGCTAAGAAGGTGGCAAACAATTCTCAAAGATTATAATATGATTATGCGGTATCATCCTAGCAAGACTGGTGTTGTGGTCGACACACTTAGTAGGTTGTCTATGGGTAGCATTACTCATGTTAAGGATGGGAAAAAGGAGTTGGCCAAAGAGGTACACCGGTTGGCCTGTTTGGGTGTGAGACTAAGTTGTTCTAACGATGGTGGCATATATATATATATACAAAAATGGATAGAATCTTCTTTAGTAGTGGAGGTTAAAGCAAAGCAAAACATGAACCCTACATTTGTCGAGTTGAAAAGGTTGATGATTGATAAGAAGATTCAGGTTTATCTCTCAAGAGGGAGATATAGTACTTTGTTACCAAGGACAGCTATGTGTTTTGAGTATTGATGGCTTAAAGGAGAAGGTGCTAGATGAAGCGCATAATTCTCAGTATTCTATTCATCTAGGATCCACCAAAATACATAGAAATTTGAGCAAAGTGTATTGGTGGAATGACATGAAGAAAGACTTAGCAAAGTGTGTGGCGGAATGATTAAATTGCCAATAAGTGAAAGTTGAATATCAAAGGCCGGGTGGTTTAGCCCAAGATATTGAAATTTTCACTTGAAAGTGGGAGGATGTGAATGTGGACTTCATTACAGGTTCGCCTAGGACTTGAAGCAACATGACTCAATTAGGGTGATTGCAGATAGAATGACGAAATCAGCCCACTTCTTACCGGTGAAGACTTCATATAGTGTCAGGACTACGCTAAGATCTATATTCGAGAATTGCTGAGATTGCACAGTGCTCCATTGTCTATCATATCAGATTGCGGTACTCAATTTATTTCTCACTTTTGGAAATCATTTCAAAGAGGTCTAGGTACTAAAGTTAAACTTGGCATAGATTTCCACCCCCAAATGAATGCGCCAAACACTAAAAGACATTCTAATGCTTGTATGTTATATTTTAAAGATAATTAGGATGATCACATCCTTCTTATTGATTTTTCTTACAATAATAGTTACCAAGGTTTGAGGTTGGAGAAATGTCATTGATCTAACTTGACTTAGTATTTGATGCTATGGAGAAGGTGAGAGTTATAAGGAAAAAGCTAAAGGCTGCTAAAGTTACCAGTCATATTCCGATGTTAGAAGAAGGGACCTTGAGTTTGATGTAGGTGATTGGGTCTATTTGTAGATTTTTCTCATAAAGGGTGTAATGCATTTTTGCGAAAAAGGTGAATTGATTCCTAGGTATGTGGGACCTTACAGGATCCTAAAGCGAGTTGGTAAGGTAGCCTATGAACTTGGCTTGCCATTAGATTTAGCTATGGTTCATCTGGTATTTCATGTGTCGATATTGAGGAAGTTTATGGGTGGTCCAAACTTCATTGTTCCCTTGGAGGATGTAAGTGTTGAAGAGAATTTGACTCATGAGGAGGTACCTATCGAAATTTTGGACCGGTAAGTGAAAAAATTATAAATATAAGAAAGTTACATTTGTTAAGGTGTTACGGAGAAACCAACATTTTGGGAGTGCTAGATGGGAAGTTGAAGGACATGGTGACACAATATCCTTACCTCTTTCCTTCTATTCAAGTCTAAGGTACCTAGATATGACTATTCCTCCCAATTCTTGCATATCCGTTTTTCCTTATCATATTGCATGCACATATGTTCATGAACCTATTTTTGAATGATATTTATTACATAAGTTCAAGGATTTTATGAAATGATATTTCAAGTTCCATTATTGCTTTCATGTTGGGTCATTAGATGACTTACTACTCTATTCGAGCTTGTTTTTATCTCATTTGAGGACGAATGATCTCAAGGGGGAGTATTGTAACCTCATGTTGGTTGGAAAGCTAAAAACTGGAAGAAAGGTTGTAGAAAATATGTTTTGGTGCTAGTTTGTATGAGCACCATCTACGGATGGTATACGACAATACGAGTCGTAGATGGTCCTCATGGTTGGAACTTTGACTTGGCAAAATTTTGAAAACTTAGAGTTGGTTGTACATGGCCACTTTATGGGCTATATGAGAATCTACAAGATGTAGATTAGCTCCATAGATGGGTCAGTCATTGGGCAACAAAGATGGATCTCTGAATTTGAACTACGAAGAAACTAGATAAACCCGTACATGGAACTACAGATCATAAAAACAAGTCATAGATGAGGTCCCAGATGTTGAAAATTTAACTAAGTGTTGGTGGGAGTTCCAAGATGATTCTACAACCAATAAAAGGAATTGTGGGTCATAGAACTGTGTCGTGGTTTAGGGGTCAAAATTGCAGGTCTGTAAACTTTGGGAAGGATTGCAGTATGATGCCAATCCACGATTTATAGATAGGTCTATGACCCTTAAGACCCGTCTCATGGTTCTCTCCTGCCAGCTTATAATAAAGGAATTTTTGGTCATTCTCTACCCATTTAAGTCTTAAACTTTGTCATTTTGGTCCTATAAGTATTCATAAACACCTCAAACTTCTCCAAAAATATATTCATTCTTATTCACTCCTGAATTCTCCCAAAATCTCCTAATACTTTTCTCTCAAGGATCCTCCGTTGAAGCAATCAAGCTCCAAGCTTTCTTAGGGATTCAAGGTCAATTTCTTCCAAACTTTCTGGGTCTCTTCATCTAGATATGTCGGTCTTCACTCATGGATCAATTTAATCCATGGGGCCCAAAAAACACTCAAACCTCTTTAAATTTTCAAGCGTATCTTTATAGGTTTTATGATTCCACTCTTAATTGCATGATTTATGTTACCTACATGATTCCTATATTCAATTATATTTATATTACTATCAATTGTATGAATTGCATGATTTTCAATTGAATTTCTAGAAATTTCACTTACCTACCATTTAAGGCTTATGAAATTATAATGGATTCTCTTAACTAAGATTTGATTTATCTCCAATCGCATGATTATGTATGAATTTCTCTTGATTCTATGATTTTAAATTTAATTGACCATGAAATCATATTTTGTGCTAATTTTTCATCTCAAGTCATGATTTATGAAGAAGGTTATAAGTCTCTAAGCATGATTATGATTATGATTATGACTGTGAAGGGTGACCTAAGACCCTAATATGATATATATTGAAAAGGTGGGAGGATTGTACCTATATTGCATGCAAGTTAGGAAAATGGGTTATTCTTATGATTTGAATTTGTTTTTTTGTTTACCCTTACTACTTTACAAATTATAAAATTATGACTACGATAAGCTATGAACTATCAGTTTGGCTATATACTTCATAATTATGTATTCTGTGAAATTTGACTTAGCACCAAATGAGGCTTGAGATAGGGACTCGACCCAAGAGGTCCTTATATAAAGTCTCTAAGTCTCATAATTATGTACCACCATAGGTTTATGTTGCCAGTATGTCCTAGATAGTAAATCCACGTATAGTATTATAATTTATGACACCTACTTAGTAGGGTAGAGTTCTACCTTGGCAAGTAGGCTTCTCTTTCTCTCATGTAGAGGCAACATCAAGATTCCATGTAATAGCTCGCATGGTCTTATTGTAGGTTATGGCTCTACTCTAATATATATATATATATATATATATATATATATATATGGCATTTACAAGCTTTATAACATGATATTACTTATGGTTTAAAATGCGCATTGACCGTTTACATGATCATTGCATTATCCCTCAAAATTATATTGTGAAGTTACACTTGGCCATTGTACTTCATATCTACTTATTTTACTTTGAATGCCTAAATACGTAGTACATTTCAATATATCAACATATACTTTTTACCTACGTTATATCATAATGTAGAGATGGACGATGATTCTACTCCTCCGTATTATGGCTAGATTCGGACACTATATTTAAAGATATCTTTGTCAGTTTTCATGCTTCGGGAATAAGTACTTTTAATTCATGCTCTTATATTATCATGTTGAGGCACTTTTATATTACTTTAGTTGAGAGTGAGCTAGTGACAAGTTTTAGCCCCCGCCATGATCAAGACTAGTAGAGGCATATTTTGGACAAAGTTGATGTAATCTCTTTGATAAAAAAATCTTGATTTCTATGTTAGATTTGACTTTAAGACTTATTTTTTTACTTATTTTACTTATGTTGATGCTTAATTATGTTATGCATGCTTATAAAATTCTAAGAGGCTTGGATGATGTTCTTTCGAGGTCCTCATTCATCGTGTCTCCCTTATACCCTAGGTTTGGGTCATGACATAGGCTCTCTTTTTTTATATAGGGAAAGCACCAGGATTTCATGTTATAGCTCACATGATTTATCGTCTATTGTGGTGATATTCCCACATATGTTGATATATTATGTTGTCATACATCTTTACACTCTGGAACATTGGTATGTGATTCCTTCCTTAACTTCTGTTCTACTTACCCCTTTGCTCATGCATCACTTAAATGTGTATATTATGTATATTATTTTATTGAATTTTCACATACTTAGTACATTCAAATGTATTAACACAGATTTTTCTTATACTATTTTACAATGTAAGGACATGTGATTATTCTCCTCATCCTCATGGCTAGATTTGGTTCAGCTTCAGAATCTGATTGGGTGAGTCCTCATGCTTCAGGGATAAAACCTACTATCATCCAGCTATATATCATGATTTGATATTGTCTTTTATTTTATTTAAAGGTGAGCTAGTGACATGTCTTAGCTCCCGCCCAATCAATTACTTAGAGGCTTGTTGGATATAATGTATGGTAATTATGACTTTCGCTCTTCATATGCTTTTATACTATAGTTCATGGATATGTCTTAGCTTCTGCTTATGTATCTCACTCGTTATCTTTGAATGCTTACGATATGTTAAGAAGGCTAGGTTGGGGTTCCTTCTAGGATCACATTCGTTGTCACACTTAGGGTCTAACTTGGATCGTGACATGACTAGCATATGACTAGTATGATTCGTATGATATGTATTTTGTAGGATTTAACTTAACACTGAATGAGGCTTTGAGGTGAGGCTTGACTGGTGGAGTCCTCTTATGAAGTTTCTAAGCCTCATAACTACATGTCACCGTAGGACTTTAATTACCTATATGGTTCGCTAATGGATCCACATAGCTCATGAAACCTACTTAGTGCAATAGAGTTCTACCTTGGCAAGTAGACTCCCTTTATTCCTATGTAGGGGCAATGCCAGGATTTCATGTCATAGCTTGCATGGTCTTAATGTCATTTATAATAACTTCCACATATGTATGACTTATTATGTTTCTTGCATAGCTTCACTTATGGCATAATGGTGTATTGATATCACTTTTCTCACTCTTTTACTACTCATTTACCTACTTATGTACTTACTTAGTCTTTCACTACATAATTATTATTACATTGGAGGCCAATATACTTAGTGCATTTGAACATACTAACGCATACCTTATGCCTACTTTATCTCACTATAAAGGGACATGCCTATTTAATCAATTCCAATAAATATATATATGCACAAAACATAACATTTTCTGGCATTGTATAAATATACTTTTTATTGGCATATTTACGAGACATCATTATCAGTTATCATGATTTAACACTTCAAATGTCTTCATATATTAATTTCTTGATATAATTATTCATTTATAATTGTATTTTTTCGAGTCCGAATAAATTCATGAAAATTTTAGTAGTCAAATATTAAATTAAAAGCATGGATCATTACACCTTAGTTCTTTACTTAGAAGAATTTGAATCATTACTCAGAATTTCATTTATCTTCAAATATCACAATTGAAATAGTACATTACATGATTTAAGGATACCCTAGTATATCTTAAATATTAGGTAGAAATTCTATAACTCTAATCAATCATATTAGAGTCTCTTATAAGGATGCATATAGGGGTGATAGAGTAGAATGGAATGGAACAAGTCTTTATCTCCTATGATACTAATTCACCCTGCCCTGCTCCATTTATCAATTTTCAAAACTTTTACCTTCCCTCATCATATTTATTTTTTTTTTCATTTATTTTCTTTTATTTTGTAGCATTTTATTTAATTTTCTATCAATTTCAAGTTTCAACTTTTTGTATGTTTCCGACTATATATATTAGAACAACGCGAGAGAGTCAATCTTGTTCATAGTTCATTTGTCGTTATACACTTAAAATTCTTAACTGGATGGATATAAAGTTCAATCAATTTTTTTTAATTTTTTCCTAAAATCACTTCTTTGCCACTTGTCCTGTTTCACTTACTATGCGTTTAAAATATATTTTGGTTTGTCGAACCTTATTTATTATTTGTTAAAAATATATTTTCACTCATTTTCTAACTCCCCTGAAAATTCCTGCATTTGAACCTTAGAAAATCCTTGAAGAAACTCATAAAAGTGGTCATTATCTGATGACCATGACGGAGATTCCACTATCTGTAGAATCTTCTACGGGTTGTAGGTTGGTTTCGTGATTTCTCCCCGCACTTAAAAAAATTGAGTTCTTGGACTCAATGTATGGATGAATTCTATGGCACATAGAATACGGACCGTAGTTGAGGTTCGTAAATGAGGTTCAAAGATAGAAAATTTACCCAGGTTTCACGAGTAGGGTCTACCACCCATATACCTCTTCACAATCCTTAAAATGTGGTCTCATAGATTCCAAATTAGAAATCGAGGCAATGTTCCATCTATGATCAAGGTCTATAATATGTAGTCTGAATTATGACACGTTGAAATAGCTTTGTAGTTTCCATATTCAAAAACATATATAGTCTCCGTATCTACTTTATAAATTGACAAGACAAGCCCAAATAAAGGACCACAATTCATAAAAGGTGATCGTGGATCCAAAGATAAGAAAGTCAAAAGTTGAGCTTTATTTTACGACAAGTTAGACTAAGAGTCATAGATTGATCTACGACCTATAAAAGGATCTCGTTGATCAGTCCCATAGGTTTTAATGTAAGCTAATTCAGGCTTTTCTCATCCTTTTATAATCAAAGCCATGATATTTTTGAGATTGTTTTAGGTCTCCTATTTGTCCTTAATGGATATTTTCTCCCATTTACCTTAAAATACTACCAAGGTAAGATTGGAGAGGAGAAAAAGATAGGATTCAAGCATTTCACCAATTTTTTTATGTTTTGATTGGGATATCAATTTTTTAAGTATATAAGGATATTCATAGCATCACATGTTCATTGTCTAAATTCCATCTTGATTGAGTATTAAGTCGAGTCTAACCAAGTTCTTGAATTTTGGAAGAGTTAATTCTTCTTCTAACAAATTTCATATAATTATGGATTGATGGTATTGTTGTTTTTGTCTCTTAATTGATTGCAATTGTTGTTCATGGCTACTTTCTCATGAACCCTAATTGATTTGACATTCAGGACTTGTACATGCATATTTTGAGTAAAGATGATGACTTTTCTATGCATTGATGAAAAGATAATTTGAACATATATATATTATTGAGTCTAAAAGATTATATTTTGAAAAAGAGTTTTGAGGCGATGTGAATGACTTTTGAAGCATATTTTAAATGAAAAAATCTATTGTTTGAGAAAGAGTCTTTGATAAGATGTGAATATTTTTTAAATGAAAGAGCATGATGATTGAAATGAGATTGAGTTTTGAGTTTGATGAAAGTTTCATGAAACTAGACGAATTGATTTTTTGAGTAATTTACTCACTTGATAAATATGAGCATATAATATTTTATGAGTAGTATTGAGCACCGATTTGGATACAAGTACATAGAACTCAAACTCCATGAACCACATAGTCAGTGAGGGATAGGATCATGACTGTTAATTTAGGAGATTCCTCACTTGTCTCGCAAGAGGACTTAATTGATTGGTGGATCCACTAAGGATGATCGTTCCTTACTCTAGTAAGTTATTGGACAGCTATAACTATGGCAATGACAGTGCAAAGCATTGTATCATCGCTCAATAATATGATAATGGTCGATAGTGTCACGCCCCGGGAGGGTACCCTGGGCGTGGCCGGTACTCAGAGACTATTGCTAGTCCCTAAGCGAACCACTTAGCCTCATCACATCATTCAACATCAACACAGCGAAAATAACATCAATGGAATATCTTAGATAAGGGCCTAATGGCCAACATCAGTCTCAATCTAAACTAAGTAAATAAATACTATTCAGTTCCAAAGGAAAACATCCACATCAACTTCGGCATCATGTCTACGAAGCCTCTAACCTGACTCAACAGTCTAGGAGTGGTGCCATGACATGCCATGGCTACCGGACTCAATGAAATAAGAAAAACATATAATAGAAGGGTCTCCTCCAGATAGCAAGGAGGCTCACTAAAGTCTGAACTTGAATCTCTGGCTTCAACGGCGCGCCTGCTGAAGTCCTCTAACTCCTGTATCTGCATCATGAAACGATGCAGCGCCAAATGGCGTCAGTACGTGGAATGTACTGGCATGTAAAATAGCTGAATAACAAGGTAAGTACACAACATAAAGAACATCAACTCAACATCACACTCCATCAGGATGTCAAAGTCTATCTAAGGCAAGAGATTAGAATAGACAATCAGCTCATCAACCCCTCATATGTCATCAACATCACATTAAGCCCATCTCAAGGAACTTCGACATTAACTCACATCGAAAGAACATCATGTCGGCTCAAGGGAACATAACATCGACTCAAGGAAACATCACCTCGTTTCAAGGAAACATCACATCGACTCAAGGGACTCGACTCAACATCACATCAACATCAGAGTTCTATCAAATAGAACCTAACTGGGAGTTTCTCTAACCGACAACCATCACCTATGAGCCAGTGATGATACAACGAAGAGATGTCGTTGCCACATCCATCCAATACCCTACTCGGGGTAAAGGACATCAACATCAGTGGATCCACAAGAAAACATCAAAAATCAGTCCTCTTTTGGGACAAGATAGGAGCCATCCGCATTGCGGTTCAATCCTCTCTTCCTACGCGGGCCACATAGTTAATGGGTTTGAGTGGGATTCACTCTCTACCCATTTCGGTGCTCAATACTTCTCCCAGAACTCGACATGCTCATAAACATCATCCTCATCAGTCCCATAGGGACATAATACATCATCATCAGTCACATAAGGACATGGTATAATAATTAATACCTCAACATCAACACGGTCCCAGAGGGACATAGTATAAAACCTCAACATCAACATCAGTCCTATAGGGACACAAAATAATACTTCAACATCAACATCACCTCACCTCATAACATTAACATCAGTATCATGGACTCAAGATACTCTTTTAGAAATTAAACTTCCAACTTTAAGACATCATAAAATATCATTCTCATCAACATCATCATCAAAACTCTCGTCAAATGTGAAACACAATCACAACATCATCATCTTCAAGGCTTTAGACATACCCCTAATTTCATTATGCATGCTCTTTCCAAGACACAATAATTATAGGGTTTGTAAATGCACTTATGAAAATGAATTAAATGTAAAACAAAATAGTGATGATCATTAATTCCTGTAAGAAAATCATTTCTACATAAAATACGTAGATTTTTACATGCATCAACTCTTTACATTAACCTCATCATCAAGATTCTAAACTCAATACTCAGAATGACACATGGGAGAACATTCCCATGCTTTAGGTTAGCCTTACATACCTGGAAAGTTTTGCTAACACGAAGTTGCACAACCTCCTCTTGATCTCCTCAATCCTCACCTTCCTTCAAGCCCTAGCTTTGGTGACCTTTAGGAAGAACGCTTAGAATTTGGGTTTTGAAACCCTTTTTCTTGAAAACCGACCTTAATTAATCGTAGGGGAACGTTTTAGATAATTAGGGATGGACCAAATTGCCCACCGTAATTTAAAAGAATTTATCCCCGTCCTGAAATAACACAGTCCGCAACGCGGACCTGTCGCGGATAGTGTATTTTTCGGAAATTCAACTCCGTCGAAAAAATCACAGAAAACATAAGTGTGGCTCCGCGACCGGTCCGTGTCGCGGTCCTGTCGCGCAGGCACACTGTTTTTCATTTTGGAACGAAAAATTATCTTTCGTCTCGGTCGCTCTAAAAATCGACCGAGACCCTCTTCCCACTCCATTTTCAGTGCTGATCACGAATCCACTCTCGGATTTTCAATCCGAGCATCGAAAGACGCGTTTTACGCACACCTCTTCCCTAGGGGTATTTTAGTAATTTACTGGGTGTTACATTATCTCGCCCTTGGGATCATTCGTCCTCGAATGATGAGTAGGAATGGTATTAAGCACGAATAGACTCAAGACTCACCTCGATACTCACTCAATAACATCACTACCTCGACTTCTCATCGACCTCATTAACATATACCCAGACGTCAATATTATAAACATCACATCATGGTAGTAACATCAATTTACATAAAGTTAAGAATGTTACCTTCAACACTTTCATCAACCTCGAGCACGAAAAGGTGCGGGTATTTTGCCTTCATCTTTTCCTCTGCTTCCCACGTGGCTTCCTCAATGAATTGATTCCTCCACAGGACTTTGACAGAGGCTATCTCTTTGTTCCTCAGCCTGTGAACCTGTCGATCTAGGATCTGGACGTGGATTTCCTCATATGACAAACTATCTCTGACTCCTGTGCTCTCCACAGGAACTACCAAGACAGGATCTCCCAAAAACTTCTTCAACATTGAAATATGGAACACCGGATAGATTCCATCTAACTCGGAAGGTAATTCTAGCTCGTAGGCGACCTTCCCAATTCTTCGCACAATCTGGTACGGACCAATGTAACGAGGACTTAATTTCCCCTTTTTCCCAAACCTTATGACACCCTTCATAGGTGATACCTTTAGGTAAACCCAATCGCTCACCTCAAACTCCAGATCTCTTCTCCTCACGTCTGTGTAAGATTTCTGATGGCTTTGGGCGGTCTTCAATCTTTCTCGAATAATCTTCACCTTCTCCATGGACTGGTGGACAAGGTCAGGACCAATCAACTCAGCCTCTCCAACTTCAAACCACCCTATGGGTGATCTACATCTCCTTCCATACAAGGTCTCATAAGGAGCCATTTGAATGCTCGCATAATAACTATTGTTATATGCAAATTCAATCAATGGTAAATGATCATCCCAATTCCCTTTGAAATCAAGGACGCATGCTCTCAACATGTCCTCCACCATCTGAATAGTGCGCTCTACCTGACCATCTGTTTGTGGATGAAAAGCTGTGCTCAAATTCACTTTGGTACCCAATCCTTTCTAGAAAGACTTCCAGCTATGAGAAGTAAATTGGGCTCATCTGTCCGAGAGAATGGACAAGGGAACTCCATGCAACTTCACAATCTCTTGGATATACATCTTGGTATAATCCTCTGCAGTGTTGGTCGTCTTGACTACCAGGAAATGCGCTGACTTCGTCATTCTGTCCACAATCACCCATATGGAATCATGTTGCCTCCAGGATTTTGGTAGTCCAGTGATGAAATCCATGTTAATCATCTCCCACTTTCATTTTGGAATCTCAAAGTTTTGGGCCAAGCCAATTGGCCTTTGATGCTCAACTTTTACTTGTTGGCAATTTGGACACCTTGAAACAAACTCCGCGATATCCCGCTTCATTCCACTCCACCAATAGACCTCTCTCAGGTCATGATACATCTTGGTGGAGCCCGGATGAATGGAGTATCTAGTATTATGGGCCTCAGCCAGAATCTTTTCTCTGACACCATCAACATCATGGACATATAGCTTACTCTGGTACCTCAATACCCCATCTCCCCCTTTGGAGAAGACCATCACTTTTTGCTTCTGAACATCCTCCTTCAGTTGGAGTATAACAGGATCTCAGTCCTGCTTCTCTTTTACCTCTGTCACTAGGGACGATGCAGACCCATTCTGAACACTAATTTCTCCCTCGTCGTTCTCCTCAAGCTGGACTCCCAATCGAGCCAACCTATGCACTTCCTTTACTAACTCCTTCTTCTCTTCCTCAACATGGGTTGTGCTACCCATAGACAACCTGCTAAGAGCATCAGCAACAACATTAGCTTTAACTGGGTGGTACATGATGCTCATGTCGTAGTCCTTGAGCAATTCCAACCACCTCCTCTGTCGCAGGTTGAGCTCTCTCTGACTGAAGACATACTGTAAACTCTTGTGATCCGTAAACACGTCCACATGCACTCCATACAAGTAGTGGTGCCAAATTTTAAGCGCAAACACCACTGCCACTAACTCAAGATCATGGGTAGGATAGTTCTTCTCATGAACTTTAAGTTGCCTGGAAGCATAGGCCACCACTTTACCTCTTTGCATTAACACACATCCCAATCCAACTCTTGACGCATCACAGTATACTACAAAACCTTCCGTCCTGTCAGGCAAGGTCAATACAGGTGCAGTAGTCAACCTAGCCTTTAGCTTTTGGAAGCTCTTCTCACATTCCTCAGACCACTCAAACTTGACCTTTTTCTGGGTCAGTTTGGTCAATGGGGCGGATAGAGAAGAAAATCCCTCCACAAATTTGCGGTAGTAGCCTGCCAACCCCAAGAAACTCCTTATGTCCGTTGGAGAGGTCGGTCTTGGCCAGCTGGCAACCGCTTCAATCTTCTGACCATCTACTCGAATCCCATCACCTGAAACCACATGGCCTAGGAAAGCCACTGATTTGAGCCAGAACTCACATTTGGAGAACTTCGCATACAACTCCTGGTCCTTAAGAGTTTGAAGGACAACTCTAAGATGTTTAGCATGCTCTTCCTCATCCCTCGAATATACCAAAATATCATCAATGAACACGATTACAAACATATCAAGGTAGGGCTTGAACACCCTATTCATCAAATCCATAAAAGCTGTCGGTGCATTCGTCAACCCAAAGGACATGACCAAGAACTCAAAATGACCATATCTTGTCCTGAAAGCTGTCTTTGGAATATCACATTCTCTCACCTTCAACTGGTGGTAACCTGATATGAGGTCTATCTTTGAAAAGCATGAGGCACCTTGAAGTTGGTCAAACAAGTCATCTATCTTGGGAAGAGGATATTTATTCTTGACTATGACCTTGTTCAATTGCCTATAGTCTATGCACATTCTCAGTGACCCATCCTTCTTTCGTACAAACAGAATAGGAGCACCCCAAGGAGAAACACTGGGTCTAATAAAACCTTTCTCTAATAGATCCTTCAACTGTTCCTTCAACTCTTTCAACTCAGCAGGGGCCATCCTATGTGGTGGGATCGAAATAGGTTGCGTCTCAGGAAGTACATCAATACCGAAGTCGATCTCTCTATCAGGAGGGACTCCAGGTAAATCCTCAGGGAACACCTCAGGGAACTCATTTATGATCGGGACTGACTCAAGAGTAGGGGACTCAACATCATCAGATTTAACTCGCACAAGGTGATAGATACACCCCTTAGAGATCAACCTCCTCGCCCTCAGGTAAGAAATAAATTTACCCTTGGGTGCAACATAACCTCCCTTCCACTCTAGGACCGGTTCATTAGGAAATCAAAACATAACAACTCGGGTCCTACAATCTATGGATGCATGGCACGCATGGAGCCAATCCATACCAAGAATCACATCAAAGTCAACCATCTCCAACTCTACCAGATTGGCCAAAGTATCCCTATGACAGATGGACACTATACAGTCTCTATAGATTCTCTTAGCCATAATTGACTCACCAGTAGGAGTCGAAACAGTGAAAGGCTCAAGCAAACACTCAGGAAGAATCTCAAACTTATTGGCTACATGGGGCGTCACAAAAGATAAGGTGGCACCTGGGTCAAGTAATGCATAACAATCATAAGAAAAGATTCGGAGCATACCCGTAACAACATATGGAGCAACCTCTTGATCCTGTCGATTACCCATCGCATACAGGCGATTTTTCCCGCCTCCTGCATTAGCAGTAGTTGTCTTCTGCCGGCTACCCTCGGGGGGCGCTGTAGAAGACTGAGCTCTATTACCTCTATCACTCCATCTCTGATTCCTCATAGGGTACTCACTCTAGAAATGACCAGTCCGTCCACAGGTAAAGCAGTTATTGGTGCCCTCACGGCACGCGCCAAGATGCAGTTTGGCACACCTACCACAAGGTGGCATTCCCCTCGGACCTTGAGCAACACTGGCTTGGGACTGAGGTCCCTGTGTTCTGAAGTTCTGACGACCATAGGACCTCTGATCATACCTGTTTTGCTGAACAGGTGCACTCGCCATCGAAGGTGCATGGCTAGAAGATTTCTTTTGAAAGAAGGTTCTATCACCTTTATTCTTCTTCTGTTGCTCTTCTTTGTTCCTCTTCTTGTCCTTCTCAGTCTGTTGGGCATAGACCATAAGTCTAGCAATATCCATATCTGGAATCAACAATGTTGCTTTACACTCCCTCTTCACATGCCTGCCCAACCCAGACACATACTTCCTCATTCTTGCCCTCATATCAAGGACCATCTCTGGAGCATATCTGGACAGCTGGATGAACTTCAAGCTATACTCTTTGATTGTCAACTCCTCTTGCTTCAGATTCACGAACTCCTCGACCTTTTCCTCCCTTAACTCTTGGGGAAAGAAGTGATCGAGAAAGGCACTCTCAAACTCCTCCCACTCAGCAGGCTCTGCATCCTCACCTCTGCCATCCTCACACTGGTTATACCAGACATTGGCAACATCCTTAAGCTGATAAGAGACCAGCTCGACTCCCTCCACCTCATTTGCATGCATAGCCCTCAAGATCTTATGCATCTCATCAATGAAGTTTCGTGGGTCCTCCTCAACCTTTGACCCCGTATAAACTGGTGGGTTCATCCTCAGGAAATCTCTGAGCCTAGTTGCAGTTGTAGGCTCTTGGGAGCTGGAGCTAGGGGCCTGGGGACCACGACTGCTACTCTGAGAGGCCACTAACTGGGTGAGCATGGCAGTAGCTCCCCTGAAGTCTGCTTCCGAAGTGGAGGATGACTGAACAGGAGGTGCTGGTGGGGCCTCAGCAGCTCTAGCAGGTCGTCTCGTCTCCTGGTCCCATGCTGATGAGGAGCCTCTGGTAAGGGATCCTCAGTGTTAGGGACTGAAGCATCTCTTTGGCAGCTGTGCGTTTTGGAGGCATTATCTGCAAACAAGTAACGCACGAATTAGAAATGGGGGGTTTCATAGAGCCAAGCTCTATCGCACAAACTCAGAATGTCAAAGAAGGGTAACCATTTCCTAAATGCCCTGTAGCATCCTGTTTATGAAGTGTGGTGCACAACACATGCATAAACGAGACTCTACTAGACACGGCTTCATAGACTCCCTAGGACTCTTGAACTCTGTGCTCTGATACCAAGTTTGTCACGCCCTGGGAGGGTACCCTGGGCGTGGCCGGCACTCAGAGACTATTGCTAGTCCCCAAGCGAACCACTTAGCCTCATCACATCATTCAACATCAACACAGCGGAAATAACATCAATGGAATATCTTAGATAAGGGCCCAATGGCCAACATCAGTCTCAATCTCAACTAAGTAAATAAAATACTACTCAGTTCCAAAGGAAAACATCCACATCAACTTCGACATCATGTCTACGAAGCCTCTAACCTGACTCAACAGTCTAAGAGTGGTGCCATGACATGTCATGGCTACCGGACTCAATGAAATAAGGAAAACATATAATAGAAGGGTCTCCTCCAGATAGCAAGGAGGCTCACCAAAGTCTGAACTCGAATCTCTGGCTTCAACGGTGCGCTTGTTGAAGTCCTCTAACTCCTGTATCTCCATCATGAAATGATGCAGCGCCAAATGGCGTTAGTATGTGGAATGTACTGGCATGTAAAATAGCTGAATAACAAGGTAAGTACACAACATAAAGAACATCAACTCAACATCACACTCCATCAGGATGTCAAAGTCTATCTAAGTCAAGAGATTAGAATAGACAATCGGCTCATCATCCTCTCATCTGTCATCAACATCACATTAAGCCCATCTCAAGGAACTTCGACATCGACTCACATCAAAAGAACATCACGTCGGCTCAAGGGAACATCACATTGACTCAAGGAAACATCACCTTGACTCAAGGAAACATCACATCGACTCAAGGGACTCGACTCAACATCACATCAACATCAGAGTTCTATCAAATGGAACCTAACTTGGAGTTTCTCTAATCGACAGCCATCACCTATGAGCCAGTGATGATACAATGAAGCGATGTCGTTGCCACATCCATCCAATACCCTGCCCGGGGTAAAGGACATCAACATCAGTGGATCCACAAGAAAAAATCAAACATCAGTCCTCTTTTGGGGCAAGATAGGAGCCATCCGCATTGCGGTTCAATCCTCTCTTCCTACTCGGGCCACGTAGTGAATGGGTTTGAGTGGGACTCACTCTCTACCCATTTTTGTGCTCAATACGCCTCCCAGAACTCGACATGCTCATAAACATCATCCTCATCAGTCCCATATGGACATAATACATCATCATCAGTCACATAAGGACATGGTATAATAATTAATACCTCAACATCAACATTGGTCCCAGAGGGACATAGTATAAAACCTCAACATCAACATCAGTACCATAGGGACACAATATAATACTTCAACATCAACATCACCTTACCTCATAACATCAACATCAGCATCATGGACTCAAGATACTCTTTTAGAAATTAAACTTCCAACTTTAAGACATCATAAAATATCATTCTCATCAACATCATCATCAAGACTCTCGTCAAATGTGAAACACAATCACAACATCATCATCATCAAGGCTCTAGACATACCCCTAATTTCATTATGCATGCTCTTTCCAAGACACAATAATTATAGGGTTTGTAAATGCACTCATGAAAATGAATTAAATGTAAAACAAAATAGTGATGATCATTAATTCCTGTAAGAAAATCATTTATACATAAAATACGTAGATTTTTACATGCATCAACTCTTTACATTAACCTCATCATCAAGATTCTAAACTCAATACTCAGAAGGGCACATGGGAGAACATTCCCATGCTTTAGGTTAGCCTTACATACCTGGAAAGTTTTGCTAACACGAAGTTGCACAACCTCCTCTTGATCTCCTCAATCCTCACCTTCCTTCAAGCCCTAGCTTTGGTGACCTTTAGGAAGAACGCTTAGAATTTGGGTTTTGAAACTCTTTTTCTTGAAAACCGACCTTAATTAATTGTAGGGGAACGTTTTAGATAATTAGGGATGGACCAAACTACCCTCCGTAATTTAAAAGAATTTATCCTCGTCCTGAAATAACACAGTCCACGACGCGGACCTGTCGCGGATAGTGTATTTTTTGGAAATTCAACTCCGTCGAAAAAATCAAAGAAAACATAAGTGTGGCTCTGCAACCGGTCCGCGTCGCGATCCTGTCGCCCAGGCACACTATTTTTCGTTTTGGAACGAAAAATTATCTTTCGACTCGGTCGCTCCAAAAATCGACCGAGACCCTCTTCCTACTCCATTTTCAGTGCTGATCACGAATCCACTCTCGGAGTTTCAATCCGAGCATCGAAAGATGTGTTTTACGCACACCTCTTCCCTAGGGGTATTTTAGTAATTTACTGGGTGTTACAGATAGTCAGAGAAACATCTTAATAATGATAAATAATTTGATTTGACTAAGATTGCATATGATTGAGCCTATTTGAAAATCAATGTTTATTTCTAAACTTGCATATCATATTGAGTTGAGTTGACTTTCATTTTTGAGCATTGTTCTATTTAGCTATTTTATATATCATACATTTCATGTACTGATGTAATTCGGCACTACATCATTCTATGATTGAGACAAAGATGTTAGAGTTCCTCAACAGGTACTTCGTTCAATATTTTTTTCAATTCCAAACAATAGCGAGACCTCCTTACTTTCGGAGGAATCCTTTTTATTACAGTTTGTTTCTTAGTTGAGTAGTCCTTTTAAGGAAGTTGTGAATTTTTCCCAATACCTTCTTAGGAGTTAATAAAGGCTTCATAGACTAAGTTTGACAGAGTTAGAGGGGAATCTATTGTTTCTTTTGGAGTTGATTATGAAAATTATTATTATTTTATCTCTCACACCCCTATTTTTTCTCCACGTGGGTTTTGAACAATACAGTTTTTCCAATTAATGTGACATTTTGAAAAGGGATTATTTTATTATTTAGAGTCGCCACTTGGAATTGAGTTTTGGTATTTCAAGTCAACTTTTTTTTATCCCTAATCAAAAGAAAGTGACTCTTTATTTTTGGTTTGCGAAACAAAGATCAGGTAAAGAATTCTGTTGACCGAGAGGAAGGTGTTAGGCACCCCTCGAGTCCCGTGGTTTTAGCACGGTCGCTTTATTGACAAGTTTATGGCTTAACATAATCTTGAATACGTTGTCTTTATGAGTTCTACAAAAAAAGGTCATTTACCCACCTTCTGCATAATGTTCATTAAATCACAAAATTTGTCTATTATTATTGTCGGACTAATAATGCTTCTAACGATTTAATTTAAGAAAGTTTATTTACAAAAAATGTTTAAAATTTAGAAAAAGTTACGAAGTAAAAAAAAATTCAATTTTGTATATGAAAACTTGGTCTTTGTAACTCTCGAGAAGCATAATTAAATAATTCAATATTTGTTACATGAATCAACATAAAATTATTAATTTAATATTAAAAAAGAATCATCACTCAAATAAAATGCAAAGAAAGTTACAAATTTTATTCTTATTTTATTTTATGTAAGGAAAAAGTGGATGTAATTTTACTAAGAACACAAAATACATTTTTCATCCAGATGTTATACATACCAAATTAGTAAATGTTAGGAATTATGAATACCTAAAGTCTTTCTTTTCTTTATTTTAGTCATTAAAATGAAAAGAAAAACATACACTAACTGAAATCAATATTTTACATAATGAATCAGTGTCCTTAATTATTTTCGGCATCTAAGTTTATTAAGCCATAAATACATATCATCAATATGAATAAGAATAGAAATTTAGACAACGAATTTACTTAAACATGAAATAAATTATGTGTTGTTTAAACATAAAATAATCACATAATATGCCGATTTTACTCAAAGCTTAGCAATTCAAACATACTTCAATAGTATAATGTCAAAATTAAATAGACATAAAATTTGAGTAACTTTGTAGCATTAAAACATGTCTTATACAATTGTGATTCCAGATCATACAATAAAAATTAAATATTACCTTAGGTGAATATAATTCACGAGAAGAAAATGACCACAACTAAGAGCCATGAATCCGAAACAATGAAAGCAAACCTCGAACTCAACTTCTGTTTATCTCTAGTGGTGTTTCTTAGAGTTTTTTTTTGTTTTGTCCAGTTTTTTTCCTTATGTTTATGAAGTGTGTGTGAAAAAGAAAAATGTAATCTTCTTTTTCTTCTTTTTTGGTCCTGTGTGTGTCTTTGTTTCTAAGTGTGTGTGTATCTATGTTTTTTTTTTTTGTTTTTTTTCCAGAATAAATCATGAGGGACTTGAGTTAGTGTAGATGTGGGGTATGTAGTGGGGTAGTTTAGTGTGTAGTGTATTTTTGGGTAGTTTAGGTTTATTTTAGTTTTTCATTTTAGTTTTGTTTTTGTTTAGAAAAGAAAAAAATGAAAATGTTAGAAAACTCTTTTAAATTAAAAAAAAAATTATAAAAAAGTTAACTAGCTAAAACTAAGATATAATTGAGAAAATACTAACAACACTATATTATTTATTAGAATTGAAATTAAAAGAAAACATATATTTTTAGAAATTTTCTCTTCTTTATAACAAAACTTACACTAAAATGTGTCTCGATTTTTCTCGTAACTATTTTAGATAAATTTATTATAAATAAGATAAAAATATCTAATTTAGATTAAAAAAATAAATATTTGAATACTAAAAAGTACATAACTTAGGTTTGGTCAAACATTAAGTGCTAACAGAATGCCCGTCTTTGCTTGAGAACATGAAGAGTTTTCAAGCAAAGAAGTGAACGTGCCTAATTTTTGGCCTAACCATTATTAAAAGGTAGGAAAAAAATAAAGAGCAAGCAAGAGTGACCGAGCCCTAGCTTTGGGCAGCCTACATATCTCGGGTTATAAGATAATCAGGTCACGTGTAGTTCAAATGGGTGTAGAGATGGATAGATGGATGGATTAGAGAGTTGCGTCTTGTCTTGTCGAGATCCCGGTCCGTGGCTCCTATTGTTACATTGAAGATAATAAAACTGAAAGGAAACGATACAAGATCTATTCTATTCTATTTGTCTCAGCCCTCTTTTCGTTCAAGTCTTCCTTTACATCTTTAGTTATCACCCCGCCTTCTTTTGGCGGGAACCTTGATCTCAAAATCTAATCTTGAAGTTTGAGTTTGAGGCTTGAACTTGAAATCTCAATTGAGTTACCGACGCCTCTCTAGAGGAAAGTTAGTACACCACTCGTAAACATTTGTTTCCTGAATTGAAGTTGGGAAGCTGAATCTTCAAATATTGAGCTGCTACATGGGTCCGAACTGACTCTTAATGTCATTTTCACTTCTCAAATCAGACAAATATTACTCAATTATTGAAGTCCAAATTTGTGGTCGTAGAATGACCCGCCTGCAATCAAAGACAAGCAAAACAAAACAAAATTTTCTGACCCATTTTGAGCTAAGAAAAATTTTGTGGGTTATTTTGCTTGTCTTGAACATCATATTAAACAAAAACAAAAAATAATAAAATAATTTTTTTTAAAAAAACAAATATTCTGTTTTTGAATGAAATCAGATTTTATGCTTTATGAAAAATAAAAATGGGAAATATCTTGCCCTATGAAGATATGAACGAATATTATGAGGGTTCGCTCCCTAAACGAATATTATGAGGGTTCATGCCCTAAACGAATATTATGAGGGTTCGTGTCCTAAATGAATATTATGAGGGTTCTTTCCTAAATGAATATTATGAGGTTTGTGCCTTAGACGAATATTATGAGGGTTCTCTCCCTAAACGAATATTATGAGGGTCCGTGCCTTAAACGAATATTATGAGGGTTCGTGCCCTAAATGAATATTATGAGGGTTCGCTCCCTAAACGAATATTATGAGGGTTCGCTCCCTAAACAAATATTATGAGGGTTCATGCCCAAAACAAATATTATGAGGGTTCGTTCCCTAAATGAATATTATGAGGGTTCATGCCCTAAGGAATATTATGAGGGTGCGCACCCTAAACGAATATTATGAGGGTTCGCTCCCTAAACGAATATTATGAGGGTTCGTGCCCTAAACAAATATTATGAGGGTTCGCTCCCTAAACAAATATTATGAGGGTTCGTGCCCTAAACGAATTTTATGAGGGTTCGCTCCCCAAATGAATATTATGAGGGTTCTCTCCCCAAATAAATATTATGAGAGATTGTGCCCTAAACGAATATTATGAGGGTTCATTCCCTGAATGAATATTATGAGGGTTCGTTCCCTAAACGAATATTATGAGGGTTCATGTCCTAAACGAATATTATGAGGGTTTGTGCCCTAGACAAATACTATGAGTGTTCGCTCCCTAAATGAATATTATGAGGGTTCGCTCCCTAAACGAATATTATGAGGCTTTGTGCCCTAAATGAATATTATGAGGGTTCGTGCCCTATGAAGAACAAAGGGACTTAATTTTACTTTTAGAAAAATAAAATAAAATATGCCCCAGTTTTGATTAGGAAAACAAAGGTCCTTTTTACTAATTTCTGATATGAATTAACAACGATTTTATTATGCGTATATTAGATCGCCCACGAAGAATTGAGAACTTACCTTTGGTGCTTATCTCTCAAAACTATTTACGAGATTTTCTCGTACCTGTTTAATCAAAGAACGATTTCTTAGTTTTTCTAACTGGTGGTTGATTTGTGTCCTTGAACCCGTGGGGTTTGATTTGTTATGCAATCCACTAGTCTTGGAAGATTGACTTTATTGGTGATTGATCAAATTGCTTGAAAGCTCTTTAAAGCCAATCCTTATCTTTTCGGATGCGCGCGATGAATGCTTCGATCCTATTGATTTACGCATATTGCGTGGATTCTCTTGTTTTAACAAGCACTCCATTGCCTTAGTGATATTCCCTTATGGAGACTTGCCATAACATTTTTCTTTTTTAATTTTTAACTTTTTTAATTTTTAACTTATCTTAGCTAGTCCAAAAATGTGTTTTCGCCGGTTGTGTATGCCCCTCTCTCTTCAACTGGAAAACTGTTAGCGAATTTTGCAACTTTTCCTTTAACACTTGACACAAGATTTTGAGAACAGTGACTCAACACAAGTACGATGGGGTGACGCGATGGATCATAACTTTACGAGGAAAAGTTATCTTTTGAAGAGGGGAAAAGAAAAGAAAGAAATAAAAGAATCAAAGAAATTTATATGAACGTACTTACCGATTTTAAGGAATCATGATATGCATTTTGACCTATATGCTTCGATCCATCCAAATAGTCTAAATCTCATAAAACAATGTTGTGCCTTTCAATTTGGAGCATAATTCTCTTTCCTTTTTCCTTAACATCGCCTTACGGTACCGTGGGGTTTTCACCTATAAGACTCTCTCGTTTTGTAATATCATACATCTGTAACACCATACTTTGAAACTCCTCGAAGAGTGATTGAGAGGTCGTATTGGGACATGTGGTTTTAATTATGGATTTCCTCAACTTCATTTTTATGGCTGATTTAATTTGAATCTATGTTACCCATGCTATCCTCACATCATGCATTACGTTGGGTTAATGAACATTGATACATGGAAATTATGAAGTAGGTTAAACCCAACTATGTTTTCTGAAATGATTATGATATGATTCTGATAAGATATTGGCTATGACAAAAAGGTGATCACCAATATGTCTATGATTCTGGCTCATTGAGCATTCTGGGTGCTTTCACCATTCTGTATATGTGAATGAGCTAGTCCCTGCATGAGCATTACAAGTATGAACTATGATTTGACATTTGAGCCTAAATGTGTATTGAATGTTTTGAAATGAACATTGAAAATTCCTAATAGGACATATATGTAAAAGTATTTAAGTGGGATGTTATTGACTTAGTACCGATGAATTGGGGGCATTAGGGATATCCCCAAGGGCCCTCTCCCTTTCCTTGAACTATGTGCCAACATAGGAATATAATCCATTACCAAAATGACCGGGTCGTAAGGAATGGTTATATGTATATGATTCTGACATGTTCTGTATGATTCTGAAAATCCTTCCGAAATGGTGAGTTCCATAATGAAGGTGACCATCAACCCATATAGTGATTTTTGTAAGGTGTGATGTAGATTACCTTTGGCAAGTAGTCTTCTCCTATCGATGGGAGGTCTTATCGAACTAATTCATATAATAGCTCGCATGGATTTGATTTGTCGGTTATAGTCCATCCCCACTATATATGAGCATTCTTGCATTTAATGCATCATAAATTTCATGGCATCTTGTATATATTTCCCTTGGATATACAATTCTTCTATATTATGTGTCTTTGTCATCTAACATTGAAATGTAGGTTTGGTAAGTCATATGCATTGCATGCCCACATACTTAGTACATTCAAACGTACTACGCATACTCTATGCCTACATGATTTTACCATGTAGGGGCCGAGCACTTTGATTATCAATTGGTTGACGAATAATCCAATCCCGGAGTATACAGTGGTGAGTCCCGTCTCCCCAGGACGAGCCAATTATCTCTTTATTACTATGTTAGAACATTCTTCCTTATTTGAGGGTGAGCCCGGAACTTGTCCTGGCCCCCGTTCCTTGACTAGAGGCATTTGTTAGACCTTATGTAAACTCTTATGAAATCCATTTTTTATGACTAGTACTTTGCTTACGTATGGATGGAATGATTCATGAGAATCCCCTATTTGGCTAAGTGTATGTTTGTTGTGGAAATGTGGAAAGTCCCTAGCCCCGTATTGCCCCCATAATGTGAGTCTTGTTTCCTCGTCCTTTAACATTGTGTTATTAACTAAATGTTGTCTTGAACTGATAATGGGGATATAAATACTTGAGGTTTGTTTGGGGACTCTCGGGTTCTCATTCGCCGTGTCACATCTAGGCCCTAACCCCGGGTCGTGACAAAAGATGGTATCAGAGCCCTAGGTTTATAAATGATCCTCGGAGTCCATCATGCCGCGTTGAGTAGAGTCCTATTAATGGGTGTGAAGTGCACCATACCTATGAGTGGGAGGCTACGAAGATGTTTTAGGAATGCATCACTTCTTCATGTCTTATGTCGTGCTATGGCTAGTATATTTAGTTCCTTTATCTTGATGGTGTCGTTGATCTATTTCAGAAGATGCCTTGAGGAAGACCCCTTCTACCAAGGCCAGCTCTGGCTAACGAGCATCAGGCTCCCCACGAGCCTATGGAGGAACCCATATCAAAGGGTGAGTTCTGCATAGCCTTCGCCATGCTCGCTCACGTCTTAACATCTCAGACAAGGCAGGCTAACTTGCACGGGATCCTACACCTGCTTCTAGGGTGAGGGATTTCACCCGGATGAATCCTCTAGAATTCCATGGGTCAAAGGCCAATGAGGATGCCCAAGAGTTCATCGATAATCTTCACAAATATGAAACATCATGGATGTCACTTCTGAAGAGAGGGCTGAACTGGCTGCCTATCAATTGAAAGATGTGGCACAGGTGTGGTATACTCAATGGTCGTTGGAGAGAGTTTGTGGTGGCGATGTCAATTGGGAGGACTTTAGATTTGCCTTCCTTGACTGTTTCTTTCCACTTAAGCATAGAGAGGCCAGAATAACTGAGTTTATCAATCTCAAGCAAGGAAATATGAGTGTGAGGGACTATTCCCTCAAGTTCACGAAGCTTTCCAAGTATGCTCCATCATTGGTGGCTAGCCCCCGTGCAAGGATGCACAAGTTTCTTTTGGGTATCTCTGATTTACTTGTGAAGGAATGTCATACTGCCATGCTTATACGGGATATGGACATTGCCACACTTATGGTGTATGCTTAATAGAACGAAGGGGAGAAAATCAAGGAGAGAAGGGTTCACGATTCCAAGAGGACCCGTTTTGATGATGAATTTACTGGTTCTCAAATTGGTGCTTTGGTCACTTCCAACAGGGCCAAGGTTCTAGTACTCGGGTCGCTAATAATTGGGTGCCTCCTCTTAGGGCACCGGTTAGTGGCGGCCAGGGATATCTTGCATGCGACAAGTGTGGGAAGCCCCACACGGGAGTCTGCTGAGAGATTTGGGTGTTTGCTTCAGATGTGGTGATAAAGATCATAACATTGTTGATTGTCATAGGAATGCCCGTCGAGGCTAAGGTCAAGTGGCCCAGGGTGGGCAAGGTCAAAAAAGAGCTCCCCAAGGTGTTTCCTCAAAGAACAATCAGTTCAATGCGCTCCATGTCCGCCAGCTTGTCGAGAAAGCTCCAAATCTTGTGACTGGTATGTCAAAAGTCTTTAATTTTGATGCTTATGTTTTGCTTGATCCGGGTGTAAATCTGTCTTTTGTGACTCCTCTGTTGGCTATTAAATTTGGTTTGAGTCCCAAGGTTTTGAGGGACCCTTTCTCAGTTTATATTCCCATGGGTGAATCTATTGTTGCACATAGAGTCTATCATGGTTGCCCTATTTCTGTGTTGCACAAAATTTTTCCATGTGATCTTGTAGAACTTGAGATGTTTGACTTTGATGTGATTCTTGGGATGGATTGGTTGCATGCATCATATGCCTCTATAGATTGTAGAACCCGGAAGGTCAAGTTCCAACCTCCCAGTGAGCCTATTCTTGAATGGAAGGGTGGTGACTCCTCTATTTAAGGTCGGTTTATTTCCTACGTCAAGGCGCGGATGATGATTTCTAAGGGGTGCATTTATCATATTGTGAGGGTCAAGGATTTGGGGTCCGAAGTGCCTACTCTTGAGTCGGTCCCTATGGTGAATGAGTTTTTGGATGTGTTCTCCGAAGACTTACCGGGCATCCCTCTTGAAAGAGAGGTAAACTTCGGCATAGATCTTCTTCCGGATACTCAGCCTATCTCTATTCCTCTTTATCGTATGGCGTCGGCAGAGTTGAAAGAATTAAAAGAGCAGTTAAAGTATTTGTTGGAGAAGGTTTTCATTCAGCCTAGTATATCGTCGTGGGGTGCTCCAGTGTTGTTTGTAAGAAAGAAGGACAGGACTCTTTGGATGTGTATTGATTACAGGCAACTGAATAAGGTGACCGTTAAGAATAAGTACCCCTTGCCCAGGATTGATGACTTGTTTGACCAGCTTGAAGGGGCTACCCATTTTTCAAAGATTAATCTTCGTTCTGGGTATCATCAGTTGAAGGTTAGGGAGTGTGACATTCCCAAAATAGCTTTTCGGACGAGGTATGGGCACTTTGAGTTTGTGGTGATGTCGTTTGGCCTAACCAATGCTTCGCCGATATTTATGGATCTAATGAATCGGGTGTTTAAGCCATTCCTTGACAGTTTTGTGGTGGTCTTCATTGGCGATATTCTCATTTACTCCCGAAGTGAGTAGAAGCATGGGGATCACTTGAGCATGGTCCTCTAAACTTTGAGAGAAAAGAAGTTGTATGCCAAGTTTAGCAAATGTGAATTTTGGTTGGGAAAAGTGGCTTTCCTCGGTCATGTAGTGTCCGGTGATGGTATCAAGGTGGATCCAAAGAAAACCAAGGCCGTGAAGAATTGGCCCAGACCGTTGACTCCTTCAGATATTTGTAGTCTCCTTGGGTTGGTCGGGTATTATAGAAGATTTGTTGAAAGGTTCTCGACTATAGCATCTCCATTGACTAAGTTAACCCAGAAGAAGACTAAGTTCGTGTGGCCGGACTAATGTGAGTGGAGCTTTCAGACTTTAAAGGATTGACTTACATCGGCTACCGTCTTGACTTTACCAAATAGTTTGGAGGTATTCGTGGTGTATTGTGATGCCTCGCGGATTGGATTGGGTTGTGTCCTTATGCGACATGGTAAGGTAATAGCATATGCATCAAGGCAGTTGAAGGTGCATGAACGTAATTACCCAACACACGACCTTGAATTGGCAGCAGTGGTCTTTGCTTTAAAGATTTGGAGACATTATTTTTATGGGGTTCATGTTGATGTGTTCATCGATCACAAGAGTTTGCAATATGTATTCACTCAGAGGGATCTCAATTTAAGGGAAAGGAGGTGGTTGGAGCTCCTAAAGGATTATGACATGAGTGTTCTATATCATCCCGGCAAGGCCAATGTTGTAGCCGATGCTCTTAGCAGGTTGTCTATAGGGAGTGTGGCGCATGTTGGGGAAGAAAAGAAGGAGTTGGCAAGAGATGTTCACCGGTTATCTAGGTTGGGTTTCAAGTTGGCTGATTCGACCGATGGTGCTATTCATGTTCAAAGCTGGGCAGAATCTTCCGTGGTAAGTGATGTAAAGGCTAAGCAAGATTTGGACCCATCTTTACTTGAATTGACGAAGTTGGTGGCTGAAAAGGTGATTGAGGTGTTCTCCCAGGGGAAGATGGTGTACTCCGGTACCAAAATTAGCTTTGTGTTCCGGATGTGGATGATCTTATAAGGGTGATTATTGGTGAGGCTCACAACTCTTGTTATTCCATTCACTCGGGGTCTACCAAAATGTATTGGGATTATAAAGAAGTGTATTGGTGGTATGGTATGAAGAAAGACATTTTTAAGTTCGTATCTGAATGCCCGAGTTTTCAACAGGTAAAGGAAGAGCACCAAAGACCTGGTGGTTTGGCCCAAGACATTGAGATTCCCATATGGAAATGGGAAGATGTGAACATGGATTTTGTGGTAGGGTTGCCTCGGGCCCGAAAGAAATTTGACTCCATTTGGGTTATCGTGGATCAGATGACGAAGTTGGCTCATTTCCTACCGGTCAAGACTACCTTCAGTGCCGAGGATTACGCAAAGTTGTATATCCAAGAGTTGGTGAGGTTGTATGGTATGCCTGGGTCCATTATATCGGACGTGGTACCCAATTCACTTCTCACTTTTGGTGGTCTTTTCAGAAGGGGCTTGGAACTAAGATTAAGTTGAGTACCGCTTTTCATCCTCAAACCGATGGCCAAGAGAAGAGGACTATTTAAACCTTGGAGGACATGTTGAGGGCTTGTGTATTGGAGTTTAAGGGAAATTGGGATGACCATCTCCCACTCATTGAGTTTGCTTATAATAGGTTCCATGCTAGCATTGGTATGGCGCCGTTTGAAGCTTTATATGGGAGAAGGTGTAGATCACCGGTGGGGTGGTTTGAGTTGGGAAAGATGGCACTAGTTGGTCCGGATTTGGTGATGGAGGCCATGGATAAGATGAAGGTGATTAGGGAAAGGTTGAAAATGGCCCAAAGTCGTCAAAAGTCTTATTCGGATGTTAGGAGAAGGGATCTTGAGTTTTGTGTCAGTGATTGGGTATATGTGAAGGTTTCGCTTATAAAGGGTGTGATGCGTTTTGGTAAGAAGAGAAAGCTAAGCCCCCGGTATGTTGGCCCTTATGAGATTGTTGAGCGAGTTGAGGTGTGACTTATAAGTTGGAGTTGCCTCTGGACTTGAGTTCCATTCACCCGGTCTTTCATGTATCTATGTTAAGGAAGCTAGTTGGTGATCCTAGCACCATTGTGTCCTTGGAAGGGATTGAGGTTGAAGAAAATTTGTCTTATAAGAAAGTGTCGGTGGAAATCTTGGATAGGCAAGTAAAGCGGCTTCGTAACAAGGACGTGGCTATGATGAAGGTGCTTTGGAGAAATCAACATGTGGAGAATGCTACTTGGGAGGCAGAGCTTGACATGGTGAAGCGATACCCTCATCTTTTCCAATCTCCTCAAGCCTAAAATATTAGGATTCTTCCTTATCAATGGTGTCATTTCTTGCCCTCTTGCATCTCATGACATGACATGCATACATGTGCACGAAAAAGGATTTTTATAATGTTTGAGTGATTTGATATGATTTTGATGTGAGCTAAAGGTTTTGAATGATGATTTTGAATAATGCTTTTGATAAGATTTTGAATAATGAACTATGCATTGCATCTTATGTTGGATGTTTCATGCTCTAAGTCAATCCTTTCAAGCCTTATTCTTGCACATTTGAGGACAAATGTTCCCAAAGGGAAGATAATGTAAGGAATGGATTTTTCAAGTGGTGTTTCCCAAATCTCTTGGAATTGTCCCAAGTGAACTGCTAGGCATCACTTCACGAAAGGCCTACACGGGCCATGTTAAGCACATAGACCATGTGACCTCCCGTGAAGGGACACTTGGTCCAGTTTACAGTTGGGACGACTTAAGATGGAAGGAAATTTTGGCCAAGTGAGGGCACACGGTCCATGTGATGTGTCACAGATAGTGTGGCTCTCCGTATGACTCACTGCGTAAAATTATTCTAAGTATGGGAGTACCATCTCGTAACTTTGTCATGGGATTGATTCTTGGTCAATCAAGGTATGTGGGATTGATTCTTGGTCCTTTTCAACCAAGAAGACCCAGAGATCTTTCAATCTATTTCATGAATTTTAGTTACTTTAAATATGAGGTTTCATTATTTGATTTTATTAAATCTTCTTGATGTACGGGCTGTATTTTACCTATGATTTAAATTCATTTTGATTACTAATATGATGATCTACATTGAATTATAAAGTATGAATATGCATGTCCCCTTCAAAGTTGATTTATGCATGGGTGATCTATATTATAATTTACATATGGTTTTAATTATGGATTTCCTCAACTTCATTTATATGGCTGATTTTAACTTGAATCTATGTTACCCATGCTATCCTCACACCATGCATTGCATTCATGAACATTGATACACGGAAATTATGAAATGGGTTAAGCCCAACTATGTTTTCTGAAATGATTATGATATGATTCTGATAAGATATTGGTTATGACAAAAAGGTGATCACCAATATGTCTATGATTCTGGCTCATTGAGCATTCTGGGCTCTTGCACCATTCTGTATATGTGAATGAGCTATTCCCTGAATGAGAATTACAAGTATGAACTATGATTTGGTATTTGAGCCTAAACATATATTGAATGGTTTGAAATGAACATTGCGAATTCTTGAAAGCATATATATGTAAAAGTATTCAGGTGGGATGTTATTGACTTAGCACCGATGGATTGGGGGTATTAGGGCTATCCCCAAGGGCCCTCTCCCTTTCCTTGAACTATGTGCCAACATAGGAATGTAAGCCATTACCAAAATGACCGGGTCGTAAGGAATGGTTATATTTATATGATTCTGGTATGTTCTGTATGATTCTAAAAATCCTTCCGAAATGGTGAGTTCCATAAGGAAGGTGACCATCCACCGAAATGGTGATTTTCGTAAGGTGTAATGTAGATTACCTTTGGCAAGTAGTTTTCTCCTACCGATAGGAGGTCTTTATCGGACTAATTCATGTAATAGCTCGCAAAGATTCGATTTGTTGGTTATAGTCCATCCCCACTATATATGAGCATTATTACATTTCATGCATCATAAATTTCATGGCATCTTGTATATATTTCCCTTGGATACACAATTCTTCTATATTATGTGCCTTCGTCGTCTAACATTGAAATGCAGGTTTGGTAAGTCATATGCATTGCATGCCCGCATACTTAGTACATTCAAGCGTACTAATACATACTCTATGCCTACATGATTTTACGATGTAGGGGCCGAGCACTTTGATTATCAACAGGTTGAGGAATAATCCAATCTCGGAGTATACTGTGATGAATCCCATCTCCTGAGGAAGAGCCAATCATCTCTTTATTACTATGTCAGAACGTTCTTCCTTATTTGAGGGTGAGCCCGGAACTTGTCCTGGCCCCCGTTCCTTGACTAAAGGCATTTGTTGGACCTTATGTAAACTCTTCTGAAATCCATTTGTTATGACTAGTACTTTGCTTATGTATTGATGAATGTTGTATGAGAAACCCCTATTTGGCTATGTGTATGTTTGTTGTGGAAATGTCAAAAGTCCCTAGCCCCGTATTGCCCCTATAGTATGAGTCATATTTCCCCTTCCCTTAGCATTATGTGTTATTAACTGAATGCTGTCTTGAACCGATGATGGGGATATAGATACTTGAGGCTTGTTTGGGGACTCTCGGTTCCCATTTTCCGTGTCACATCTAGGCCTTAAACCCGGGTCATGACGAATGTCTTTTGACCGAGTCTGCGTTAACCATTATGTCGGCTACCTTTTCCTCCATATCTGCCAATTGCAAAAGTCCTTTTGGTAACACTCGTTTAATGATATAAAGGCCTTGCCAATTTGGGAAAAATTTCCCCTTAGCTTCTTTTTAGTGGGGAAGGATGTGTTTTACAACAAGTTGTCCGACCTCAAAATTTCTAGGACGTACCTTCTTATTATAGGCTCGAGCCATCCTTTGCTGGTACAACTGGCTGAAATAGACTGTCGTTAATCATTTTTCATCTATTAATACTAATTGCTCCAAACTTTTCTTAACCCATTATGTATCATCAATTTCTGCTTCAACAATGATTCGAAGCGAAGGGATTTCAAGTTCTGCAGGTATGACAACCTTAGTTCCATAGGCTGATAAGTAAGGAGTTGCACAAATTGATGTACAAGTGGTCGTGTGATATCCCAAAAGAGTAAAAGGTAATTTCTCATGCCACTATTTGGATTCTTAGACCATTTTCCTAAGGATGTTCTTGATATTCTTATTTGCTGCTTCTACAACTCCATTTGCTTTAGGTTGATAAGGGGTTGAATGGTGATGGGCAATTTTAAATTGTTCGCAGACCTCCTTCATTTGGTGGCTATTAAAATTTGCCTCATTGTCTGTGAAAATGGTCTTCCGCATACCAAAATGACATATGATATTGGAATGGACAAAGTTCACCACTGCTTTCTTGGTGACTGCTTTTAAAGTAACAACTTCTAACCACTTGGTGAAGTAATCAATGGCAACTAGAATAAATCGATGCTCGTTAGAAGCTTTTGGCTCAATTGGCCCAATAACATCTATGCCCAAGCAACAAAAGGCCAAGGAGCAGACATATAGTGTAACTTTGAAGGGGGTGAATGAATCAAGTCACTATGGATTTGACACTGATGATACTTTCTGTCACGCCCCAGGAGGGTACCCTTGGCGTGGCCGGCACTCAGAGACTATTGCTAGCCCCCAAGTGAACCACTTAGCCTCATCACATCATTCAATCAAATAACTCTATTGGACAACAGGAAGTAAAAGTAAGTAAATGGGCATATCTCATCTAAAGTCTCAAAATAAATAGATAATAATAAATGCTAGTAGAAAGAACTAGCTCACAATCTCAACATCAACGCTGAACCATTGTCTATGAAGCCTCTATCACTACTCATGTGGTACCAATGACAAACCCATGGCTACCCAGATCAAAAATAAAGGAAATAGTCCAATCTAACTCTAAAGCATGATGAAATGAATGTAGTGGATCCTCTGGAGTAGGGGGCGAATCAGCTGTGAGTCTCAGATCTTCAATGAAGCGCATGTTGACGATCTTTAGTACCTGCCTCTACATCATAAAACGATGCAGTCCAAAAGGGATATCAGTACTTGGAATGTACTGGTATGTAAAATAGCTGAGTGAAATCGAAACAGGTAGAATAATATGGAAACAACATCAACTCAAAGTAATCATCAAATAATATCAAGCTGTCAATTGTCTATCTATGCAGGAATAAAGAGTAGACACGTGACCTATCAACAACTCAGACTCATCAATCACCTCAGACTCATCTCAAAGGAGCTCACCTCCTCTCATCTCATCTCATCTCAGAGGAACTCACCTCCTCTCATCTCATCTCATCTCAACTTGGAGTACTCAAGATAGGAAATTTATAGGAGTTCCTCTTATCCGACAACAATCACTTATGAGCCAGTGAATGTACAACAATCTCACTGTTATTTCCACATCTGTTCCAAACTTGCCAGGTAGGGAACAATCTGAAACTATATCAGCTCACCCAATATCGGTTCAATACTCAACATATCCGTTATTGCTTTCAAGGATTGTTACTCTCGAGCGAACCATAATATATGTGATAGTTCTATGCCTCAACTACGTTTGGTGACGTATTTAATGAGTTCGAGTGGGACTCAACTTGGGACTCAACTTTACCCATTTTAGTGCTCGATACTCCTCCCGTAACTCAATGCTCATAAAACCTCCATCTCAACCAATCTCATAGGAACTCGAACCCCGTCATCGACCGGTATCTCATAGGGATTTAAACCCCATCATCATTGAACTCATAGGGACTTAACCTCTCATCAATCAATCTCATCAATGACTCAAGATTCAGAACAATCATTAGGAAGCAATTGAATAGACACATCGGTAGAGTTCATTTATAGAGACTCCTAAGACAATCAAATTCTATCAACTCATCATCATTCTCTCATCACAATCAACAATCACGACTCAAGGATCTAGACTCAATTCTCAAGTTAATTATGCATGCCTTTAAAAGTAGTCATGTAGGGTTATGCAAATTCTCATGAAAAATGTTCAGTTCAAGAAAACAAATAGTATGATGACATCAACGTAGGAAAAAATGTAATTTCAACTAAAATTTTAAGAAAAACCATCAAGGGCTCATGCATATAGACTCTTGGACCATCAACTCATCTATGACCACTTATGGGGAACATGAAAGAACAATCCCATGCTTTTAGTTTAGCCTTACATACCTGGGATGCAGCTATCAATCCTTCACGTCAAGATTTCTTCTCGATTCTGTCAAACTCAAGCTCTTCTCCTCTTTCCTTAAGCCCTAGCCTTGTTAGAATATTGGAATAGGACTTAGAATGGGGGTTTTAGACCCCTTTTTACGTTAAAAAAACCTTATTAGGTCGTGTATAGAGTTTAGGAGGGGTTGGGAATTGACTGGAATGCCCCTCGTAATAATTTAGAAATTTTCAACTCGAAGAAGATCCAGTCCGGTGACGTGGACTGGTCGCGCACTGTGTATTTTTAGAAAAAGTTTCTGAATGATTTTCTCAATCCCATCAAAAATTTGCAGAAAAATATAAGTGCTGGTCAGCGATGGAGGCGTGACACGCTTATGTCGCGCACCAACACTGTTTTGTACTTCAGATCAAAATTTTTTCTTTTGATCGGGTCCCTCCGTATATCGACCAAGACCATTTTCTCACTCAATTTTTCGTGCTGATCACAAATCCAACCTCGGATTTGTCATACAAGCATCGAAAGATGCGTTACGCACATACCCTCTCTCTAAGGGTATTTTGATAATTTTACCGGGCATTACACTTTCGAACAATATGGAAGCAATCTTTTTCCATGGTCAACATATAGTGTCCTTCCCGAATTATCTTCTTTGTTAAGACATAACCATTCATGTACGGGCCACATACCCCTGAATATACTTCAATCATGATCAATTCTGCTTCTTGAGAACTCACACATCTTAATAAATTAAAGTCTGGGGTTCTTTTATATAAAACTTCCCCACTAGAAGGAAACCACTGGCAAGTCGCCTAATAGTCTTCTTTTGATCTCTATTGGCATGGAATGGATATTCTCTTTCTTTTAAGAACCGTTTGATGTCATGATACCATGGTTCACCATCTGGCTCTGCTTCAATTGTATTACAATAACCATGCTCATCCCTGATTTGAATTTCTAAAGGATTGATTTAGGTGTTGCATGGGTATGGAAGCACTGGGGCTAAGGTGGCTAAAACATAAACCAATTCATTGTGGGACCTAGGGATATATCTGAACTCAATGGACTTGAACCTTTTGCTAAGCTTCTCTAAACAATGCTTGTAAGGAATGAGCTTAATGTCTCGAGTTTCCCATTCGCCTTGATCCTGTGGAACGAGCAAGTCGGAGTCCCCCATAACCACTAGCTCATGCACATTAAATTTATTGCCATATTTAAACCCATAATGCAAGCTTCATATTCCGTTGTATTATTGGTACAAAAGAATCGAAGGCATGCGGTGGCGGGATAATGGTTTCTAATTGGTGAAAAAAGGACTGCTCCAATTCCCACTCCATTGATGTTGACAACTCCATCAAAATATAACTTCCATATCTGGCTATCACCTAGCCCTTCTTCCTTGGCAATGTTAATCTCTTCATCTAGGAAGTAGGTGTCTAACGGCTGGTATTCATCATCAATTGGATTTTCTGCTAGATGGTCAACCAATGCTTGTGCTTTCATGATAGTGAGAGTAACGAACACTATGTCAAACTCCGTAAGTAAGATCTACCACTTTGCTAGTCTACCCGTTGGGATAGGTTTTTGAAAATTATATTTTTGAAAGGGTCCATTCGAAATATGAGATAGGTTGTGTATGACAAAAGATAGTGCTTCAATTTTTGAGCCACCCAGGTTAAAGCGCAACACGTCCTCTCTAAGAGAGTGTATTTCACCTCATACTTTGTGAACTTCTTGCTCAAATAAAAAATGGGTTGCTCCTTTTTTCCTGTGGCATCATGTTGTCCTAGAACACAACCGAAGGCATTATCCATCACTGAGAGATATAAGAATAAAGGCCTGCTAGGCTCCAGAGGGACCACCATCAGAGGTTGCATTAGATATTCTTTGATCTTGCCGAAAGCTTCTTGACACTCACTCGCCATTTGACAGCAACATCTTTTTTCAACAACCTGAAGATTGGCTCACACGTGATGGTAAGCTGTGCGATGAACCAACTGATATAATTCAGTCTCCCTAGAAGACTCATAACTTCAGTCTTATTCCTCAGAGAAGGGAATTCTTGGATAGACTTTATCTTGGCAGGATCCAGTTCAATGCCCCTTCGACTAACTATGAAATCGAGAAGCTTCCCTGAAGGCACTCCAAATGCGCATATAGCTATATTGAGCTTAAGGTAGCATTTTTGTAATCTTTCGAAGAATTTCCTAAAGTCACGTACATGATCCACTTGTGTTCTAGATTTAATGATGACATCATCGACATATACCTCAACTTCCTTGTGCATCATATCATGGAATGTGGTGGTCATAACTCTCATATAAGTTGCCCCCGCATTTTTAAGATCGAACGGCATGACCTTATAATAGTAGGTCCTCCAGGGGGTAGCGAAAGCAGTCTTTTCTGCATCATTTTCATCCATGAGGATTTGGTAATATACAGCATAGCATCCCACAAAAGATTGAATCTCATGTTTGGCACGATTATCAACTAAAATGTGAATGTTGAGTAATAGAAAGTTGTCTTTTGGACTCGCTTTGTTTAAATCCCTAAAGTCGACACAAACTCTGGTCTTCACATCTTTCTTTGGCACTGGCACAACATTGGTCAACCATGTGGTGTATTGGACAACTCTAATCACATTTGCATCTAATTGTTTCATAATTTCCTCCTTAATTTTATCACTCGCGTCTACCTTGAACTTTCTTTGCTTTTGTTGGACAAGTGAGAAATCAGGATATGTGGGAAGTTTGTGAACTACCAGATCAACATTCAAACCTAGCATGTTACCGTAGGACCAAGTAAAGACATCTTTATATTCAAATAGAACTTGAATTAGTTCATCTTGGGTATTTTGTTTGACATGAATATTTATTGTTGTCTCTTGAGTTTCCACACGAGTTTCCAAATTGACTGCCTCGGTTTCGTATAAATTGGGCTTAAGTTTATTCTCAAATTGTTCCAATCCCTTTTTTAGTTATTCATATGCTCCATCTTTATCATATTCTTCAGGATCTTGATTCATTGTTTCGAGATTAGACAATTTTTTAGTATATAGACATAAAATTTGCATGCATGTCATGTTATTAAAGTCGATATTAACGTAACTGAAATGAAAATAAAAAATAAAATTAGAAAAGTGAAGAGACATGATAGGTTTTTACTAGGGAAATTGAAACTTCATTAAACTGCATTGAAATGATAACGGACTAACATGGAATAAGAACAACTATAACATTTTAATTATAACCCTAAAAATAGTCCAAATGTAGGAAAAGCTGTAAAATAAACTACCAAAACTCCTTCCTGGTAGGGAGAGGAGTGACTTCCCAATTGTTGAGTTGGACATTGGGGCCGATGAATTGCACATCTGCATGACTGGGGCCTTCATCCATATGAGCCATGTTCACTTCATAAAACATCTCCTTAAGACCTTGACAGATTGCATCCACATCATTTTGGATAGATGGGTTTGGACCCTCATCGCATTGAGATTTAGTGAAAGACTCAAGAATATGAGGAATCGGCCTTGGCAAACTCCAAGCCTTCTTTTTGTGCTCCTTCCATTTTCTTTCAACTTTACTTGGTTTGAAACCCAATCCAAATGTTTCATGATTGCCCATTGGAATGATAGGATCCATCCTTCCTTCCAATGACAATCCCAGTCCCTTTCCAGGCTCATAACCATTCTGCATCATTTGCGCTGCTACCATGAATAAAGTAGAGGAGAGATGAGGTTTTGGTATAGGCTTCCCTTCCATAAGCTAATTGACCACAATTATCTCGAGGGCCTGATAATCGAGGAATTCATATTCTTTTTTGGCCTCGATGCATGGTGTGGAAGGGTCTCGATACATCAGGAGGTCTTCTTCACCATGGACGATGATTTCTTGTTTGTCATGTTCAAATTTGACCATCCAATGCAAAGTAGATGGTACAGCTCTGGCCATGTGGATCCATGGCCTTCCCAGGAGTAAGCTATAAGAGGTGTTCATGTCTATTACTTGAAAAGTAATTCTAAACTCCACTGGCCCGATTGTCACGGTCAAGTAAATTTCACCAACTGTGTCTCATTTTGCTCCATCAATGCTCATACACACATTGTTAGTGTGAATTCTATCAGTGTATATATTCAAACTTTGTAATGTGGAAAGAGGGCAAATATCGACACCTGATCCCCCATCAACCAAGACCGTCTCCACATAATGTTCTTCACATTTTATAGTTAGATGCAGAGCCTTGTTATGCCTAGACCCTTCCAAAGGCAATTCATCATCCATGAATGCGATTCTATTTACCTCAAATATCCTATTGGCTATCTTTTCCACGTGACTTACCGTGGTAATTTTGGAGACGTATGCCTCATTCAGAATTCGTGATAGGCTTGGAATGTAGGAGTAATGATAGCAAGGAGATTTTGGCAGGGGTTTTTCTTAACTGATCGATAGTAGAATAATCTTGAGCCTTTATCTTTTTCAAGAACACCTCGGCCTCTTCTTCAGTGATAGGCTTTTTCACCGGCAACTGACCTTCTTTTGCATGCTTGGCTCCTTTTATTTCCTCTAGAGCATAACACCATCCAGAACGAGTCATACCGCCTGCTTTATTAATCTTTTTGGCGATCTCTTTCCCCTTGTATGTCACAATGATTTTGTTGTAGATCCATGGAACAGTTTTTATGTTTGTGATTGGGAGTTGTTTTGCAAATTTTATTACAACTGGCTCCTCTATCTTTTGTAAACCATCTTGGCTTAAATAGGCACTTGGAAATCCTCTGGGAACGTATAGTTTTGTCCCATTTAATGGTACTCCTCCTTTTATAGCTCCAGGAACATACAATACTGGTTTTCTTAAGCTCTCAAGAGTTAAATTCACACCTTTCACAATCAATGGTCCCCTTTGTATAAATTCGAAGACCATGCTTGGCTCTTCCTTTGAGGGCCTACCTTTAATGCTCTCTCTATCTATTGGTTCACCTTCCATATAAGTTCTTATCATTCCAACGACATGCTCATTGTTGTGAGTAGGAAGTGGATTGTTGGTGACATTCAACGCTTCCTCATTATGTATCATAATAACTTTATCGTTGATTAGCTTCTTAATGACCCTCTTTAAGGTCCAACAGTTGTCGGTGCTATGAGCAGGGGCGTTAGAGTGATACTCACATATAACAGTTGGGCCAAAGCCTCTCATATTTGGGTTGACCTAATAAAGAATGATAGATTCAACCAGTCTAAATTGCATTAATTTCCGCAACAGACTAGTGTATGATTTTCCTTTTGGCCTTATTCCTTTGCATAATCTGCCCTTGGGCGTGGATTATAAGGTGCCTAGAAGCTTTGTTGTTGGGGCCGAGAGCCTTGTGGGGCAGGTGCCCGCCATTGTCGGTGTTGAGGAGGTCGAGCATATGCTTGAGTATTGAAAACTAGATATTAGGGTGGCTAATAGTGTTGAGGTACAACCAGTTTTCCTTGGTGCACTTACACATAAGGGTAGTTTGTCCTCTTTTGTGACCTTTTGATCCGAATGCCATCATGGACCCTTCTTCCTTCTTCTTACGGTTCCCAAAACCACCTGATCCAATTTAAATTGCTTGTGTGGTGGCTTTGATAACTGCTTGACTCACAATTTTTCCCGACTTTATGCCATTCTCCACCATTTCTCCTATCTTGATTGCTTTAGTGAAGGGTTTTCCCATTGCGGCAAGCAAGTAGTGAAAGTAGTCAGGTTCTTGAGCCTGGAGAAAAGCATCAATCAACTCGTGATATTTCATTAGTGGCTTGACTCTAGTCCCTTGTTCTCTCCATTTTATAGCATATTCCCTGAAACTTTTAGTTGATTTCTTTTTCAAGTTAGCGAGGGAATTGCGATCTGGGATGGTGTCAATATTATACTGAAATTGTTGAACAAAATCCTGAGCCATGTCATCCCAAACATGCCAACGAGAAATATCTTGATAAATGAATCATTCTTAGGCCAAACCCGTTAGGCTCCCTGCAAAGTAAGCCATAAGGAGTTCTTCTCTTCCTCCCGCTCCCCTTAGTTGATTACAGTAATTCTTTAAGTGAGCCACAGGGTCACCATGGCTGCTATACTTATCGAATTTTGGGAGTTTAAAACCAACAGGCAAGTGAACATCACGGAACATACACAAGTCCTTGAAAGAGACACTTTTATGTCCTTCCTAATCCTTGCATGTTTTTTAAGTTCTGTTCCAGACTTCTCATCTTCTTAGCCATTTCTTCATGTTCTTCATTCTTGGTTGTTTTCTCAACTTCTATAGGGGAATTATACTGATGATCTTGGTGGTAAGCATCTAGAATTTTAATAGCCATTTCAGAGGCATATCCTTGACAAAGATAGACCTAAGATGAAGGATCATCATTGAATTTGGGGGCCAATTTGGGCTGAGGGACTATAGTAGTTTTTGCGGCTGACATGAAAATTGGATTACTTATCATGGGCGTATTCAAAGGGCGCATACTGGAAGTCTCAGCAGCATTGGATATGTTAACATATGGGCAAAACCCAAGAGGGTAAAGTGGATCACTCGTCGGGGGAGGCATAGCGGTATTTAGATACTCTTCAGTTGAAGGTAGCGGGGCTTGCCTACTAATCCAAGCTTGTTACATTTCATCCATTTGCTTCCTTAGCATCCTTACTTCCTCCATTGGCGTTGATTCTTGTTGAACTGTCAAATTGTGGATATCGTCATTATCTGACTCTGTTCCGTCTTTGTGGGTCATCTTCTGTTTTCCCTTTGAACTTGTGTTTTATGGATGAGATGCCAGTTTAACCACAAATCAACCACCTTAAAGCTTTCTCTCTTTAACAAAACAACACGTGTTAGGGTTTAAAACTTTGTAGATATCAATCACACATTGTATGTTATGCTCGCTAAATTATTTCTATAGTGGATTCTAGACGGTTTTCATGCTTCATCCCGGCCTTTAGGTAAATTTGTTTTCTTTAGAGATATATTGATCGAACCCATTAAGGGTTGCCTGTGTATCATGTTGAACATGAATCAGATAATTACGTAGTTCATGAAAAAAATTTGTTGCGTTTTTTAAAATAAAATAAAATAAAAACACAATTTTAATTAACTAGAAAAACATCTTTTCATTCATCTCCAAAAGGTTCTGAATACAAATAACTCAAAATAAAACTAAGACTTTAAGTTGCAACAGACTTGACGAAATAAAAGAAAAGAAACAGAAATAACAATAATGAAAATGCTTTCTTGGAATATCTTAGATTTCAGTCACTCTTCAGGTCTGAATAAATTCTGCACAATGCTTTCGGCAGGTGTGGTGCCAATTCTCGTGCTTGTCGACCTAAGTTCTCATCATCTCGATGAAGATAACTGCCATATACATCAATTAGGTCCTTGGCGAGCTAAAGCACGCGTCCTTTGGCCTCCTCCATGTTTTCATGACAGTTCCGCAGCCAGTTCTGTGTGGTATGGATCTCATGGTTCAAGTTGTCTTCTTGTGCCTCAAGCTCTTCTACTTGCTTAAGAAGTATATTCCTCTCTTCAATCCATTGGTTCCTCTCAGTCTCGACCTCTACCTGGTAAGCCGTGAAACGCCTTGCTATGTTTTTCTCCCGCTCCATGGAGGCTTTCAACTGAGCTTGCAACCTAGAGCAGGTCTGTACCATTAGGGCCTTTTCCCTTTTAAACTCTTCTTCTTGTTGCTCCATGGCGCCTATGGTAATGCCCAGATCCTCACTAAAGACTAGATGGTGGCTTGGTGCTCCTTTTCTACCCTCTTTTGAGTCAACCTTACTCGAGCCTCTAGTGTTGCCTCATGTTGTTCCAGCTCTTCTCGAACATTCTTCAAAGCATTATTCAAGCCATCAAAAGTGGATCGATAACTCCTCTCAACTTTAAGGTGAGCCTGCTTAACTTTGACCTTAGTTTTGTCTACATAATCTGTGGCTCCTCTTGCCAATCTTTCAGGCATGGCCTTGAGTGGGCCCTGATCATAAAACCATACTAAATATGAGTGGTCCACCTCACCTTTGCTATGATCTATCACTCTGTCTTGGGAGCCCGAGAGTATGCGCCCACCCTAAATCTTGAATATCTCTGACTCCCCAAGACGAATATCAGGATAGAACTCATACATAAACTCTCGCATGTCTTCACATCGGGGATGAAACTGTCGTTGGCCCGATTGCCTCATAACCCTGAGTGGTGCATAGGGTTGGACACCACGAAGACCTATCAGGATAATGAATGGTCGAATGGAGGATATGTATATTACCTATTCTGACGTGAACCAGTGATAGTTCCATACAATCTTATCGGCGGTTAGCTCGTTAAGATACCTTTTCCAAGCTTCGATGCCCTCGGGGAAAACCTGATCTTTAATCCTTTCTTTATGACTGTCGATGTAATCATTCAATTCTACTTTGAAGTCTATTGCATAGGGGTGATATCGGATGTGTTCAAGCATCCACATTTGTAACAAAATATTACATCCCTCAAAATAGTTTTCACCATTTTTGTACCTTGTCAAGGTGCGGTAAATGTCATTTAGAACCATTGGAACAAGGGTAATATTAGGTCTCTTCTCGAAATCTGGAAGGACGGCAGCCAAATTTATGTCAATCTTTCCCCTCCCCCCTCTGGGGAATACCTTAGTTCCTAAGAAGGCTACTATAAATGCCTTATAATTGTGCCTCTCCCAAGTCTGGCGACACCCCTTATTATAGAGTTGTTTTCCATAGAACTCAAATCCATCTTGTCGGCCATATCTTTTGTAGAGGAAATCTAAATAAACCCAACCTTGCTTTAGACAATCCATCTCCACTTGTTTGATGTGCAACAGTTCTAAGAATCTTCTTGCACCAATATGCTTGGGCATCATTGGTTCTCCTTTGTGAAGGTCCTTGCCCGTACCCATAAATGCTCCCATTTCTTCTAGAGTTAGGGTAAGTTCGAAATCAGCAAAACGAAAGACATTATTCAATGGATCCCAAAGAGACTAAAGCTTCTATCACATCTCTTTGCGGCTCAACATACAAGAGGCTTCGCAAGTATCCCAAACGCTTAAATACCTCTCCTTTTCCATAATTTTTCATATTCTCGTACCATGCCTTCAAATATACCGGAGCCTTTTATAACACCATAAACACCATAAACTGGGATGGCTGGTCATCTCTAGATCTCTTATCACCTCTCCCTATTGAGCTCATTTTGTCCCTATAGGATGATGACAAATTAGAATTTATTTTGGTTTTCATTTGATTAAAATTGACATTTAAGATATTAAGCCAAATTATTATTGTATTTTTTGAAAAAGAGAGAAAAATAGAGGACAAACTCGTCGAGAGAACGAAATGACCTTTTAAGGCATTTGTTTTTTCTTTTTTTAAAAAAAATAAATTTTAGAGTTTACACTGTGTTTGAACTAAAAGGATTGATGAATTTGTTTTTGAATTTTTTTTGATTATTATTATTATTTAAAAAAATAACCAGGCTAGACCTAGGTCTAACAAACTTTATAAAAAGAAGTTTAATGAAAAACATCAAACTAACATGAAAAAAATCTATTTTTCACTTTAAACCCTATCAAAAAAAAAATTAATCTCTGTTATTTTTTTTAAAAAAAAATCTCTTTTTAGATGAATAAAAATTGAAGCATCTTAATTTTCTTAAAGGAGAAAATATCTTTTAAAGTGTTTTGTTTTCTTTTTTTTTTTCTAAGAAAGAGGGATTTGAAAAGATAGAAAACACACAAATGTCTTGTTTTTAATTAATTCATCTAAAAGTCGGTCAACATTTGATATAGCATCTCTGACAATGCAACAAATAACATAGAGAATGTGCATGATAGTCTCAAAATTGGGCACCTGACATAGACGGACTCGACCCCAGTGTCGAGCTCCACTAAGTCAAATATTCATGATGCAAACAAAGCGTACCCTAAGGCTGGTTCAGCTAGGTTTTAAACCCTAATGTACTTGCTGTCTAGACCGGCTGTAAAACGAGTGGATAAATCGAGTTTGGGAAGGAAAAATTTACCGTTAGCAGGGTTTTCCGACCTCACTGTTTGAAACTTCTCATCCTAAAATTTGTGTAACTAAATTCCTTCCCATGAGCGTAATTGCATCTCCGGAATCTTAAAGAAAGTTTCGGGAGCGTAAATCCCATCTCCGAACAAAGTGAATTTTCAGAAGACTCAGATGGGTGCGCGAGAGAGGACAATTATATTTCAAATAATATTCAAGCAGTAAATAAGAAGACAAATAGCACATTAAACCAACAAATAAAAATAACAATATTAAAGCCATGCATAAATCAAAAAAATTTCAAGCCCGAATTCTGGTTGTTCCCAAGCAGAGTCGCCACCTGTCACACCCCTATTTTTCCCCCGCGCGGGCTTTGAACAACAGAGTTTTTCCAATTTAAGTGACATTTTGAAAAGAGATTATTTTATCATTTAGAGTCGCCACTTGGAATTAAATTTTGGTGTTCCAAGTCGCCTTTTTTTATCCCTAATCAAAAGGAAGTCACTCTTTATTTTTGATTTGCGAAACAAAGATCAGGTAAGGAATTCTGTGAACCGACAGGAAGGTGTTAGGCACCCCTCGAGTCCTGTGGTTTTAGCACGGTCGCGTTATTGACAAGTTTATGGCTTAACATAATCTTGAATACATTGTCTTTATGAGTTCTACAGAAAACGTCATTTACCCACCTTCTTTGGTTTATTTGAAACTCGTTTAAAATCGTCTTATTCTATCAGTGTGTGGTGTATTGGTAACAGCGCTTTCCAACCTTGCCACAAATCATTATTTTATATGTCGCACCTAAAACTTGCATAATGTTTATTAAATCGCAAAATTTGCCTATTATTACCGTCGGCCTAATAATGCTTCTAGCGATTTAATTTAAGAAAGTTTAATTACAAAAATTATTTAAAATTTAGAAAAAGTTACAATTAAAAAAACAAACATTTAATTTTTTATATGAAAACTTGGTCTTTGTGACTCACGAAAAGCATAATTAAACGATTCAATATTTGTTATATGGACCAACATAAAATCGTTAATTTAATATTAAAAAAGAATCATCACTCAAATAAAATGCAAAGAAAGTTACAAATTTTATTCTTATTTTATTTTATGTAAGAAAAAAGTGAATGCAATTTTACTAAAAACACAAAATACTTTTGTCATCTAGATGTTATACATACCACATTAGTATATATTAGGAATTATGAATACCTAAAGTCTTTCTTTTATTTATTTTAGTCATTAAAATGAAAAGAAAAACATACACTTACTGAAGCCAATATTTTACATAATGAATCTGTGTTCTTGATTATTTTTGACATCTAAGTTTATTAAGCCATAAACACATATTATCATAAAAAAAATGAATATGAATAAGAATAGAAATTTAGACAACGAATTTACTTAAACATGAAATAAACTATGTGTTGTTTAAACATGAAATAATCACATAATATGCCAATTTTACTCAAGGCTTAACAATTCAAACATACTTCAATAATATAATGTCAAAATTAAATAGACATAAAATTTGAGCAACTTTGTAGCATTAGAACATGTCTTATACAATTGTGACTCCAAATCATACAATAAAAAATAAATATTACCTTTGATGAATATTAATTCACGAGAAGAAAATGATCACGATTAAAAGCCACGAATCCGAAATCACGAAACCAAACCTCGAACTCAACTTCTGTTTTTCTCTGGTGGTGTTTCTTAGAGTTTTTTTTTGTTCGCTTGGTGCTAGCTATGATATTCGAATGCCAGCTACACCTAGAATGTAAGTTTGGGACATGACACACTTCGTTCTGCCTCACTTTTACCCTCTCCTATCCCATTAAGCTCATAGTTTGTCCTGCTTCGCTTCATCCTTACCCTAAGGTATTGTCATTTCTAATTTCATATGTTGTAATTCATTTAGTTAGTATAAATGAGATAAATATTGTTCATGAATTCTTAAGAAAAAATCTTGAATTTAAACTCTAAACAAAAATACTTTTAAAAAGGAGTGTTTCCTGCTTATAAATCATATATATACAATAAGAGTCCAAATTATCGAATTAACTCAAATATCAAACTGTTTAAAAATGACAAGTTAATCTACTCCCTTTGTTAAAAAAAAAAATTAGCACTATTTTCTTTTAATCCTTTTCAAATGGAATGTTATTTTAGTTTTTATATGGACAAAAATAATTGTTAGAACACATATTTCAATCCTCCATATTCGATTGAGCAAAATATTTTAAAAAAAAATATTTTTTTAGAAAACATCAAACAAGTTCTTTAGAAATAAAGAAAGTGACGTCTTTGTTTGAAGCAAGAAACAATAAATTCCACCAATGATATTTTACATTGGTTATTTGCTCCACACATTTATTTTCATCCCATATCTCTCATTCCGACCAACCATTGGTTATTTGCTCCATATATTTATTTTCATCCCGTATCTCTCATTCCCACCAACCCACAACTCCCTCCACCTTCATTTATCATAGGATTTATCTATATTATAAATGCCAAACACGAAAAAATAAATCAGCAACGACGGAATTAAAAATCTTTTTATTTTTAAAAAAAAATAATTTCCTTCATATCGAACAAATTCTTAGTAATAAAAATTTTATAACAACAATGTAATATTTTAAAATAGTATAAATTTCAAATGTTGTATAACAACACAAGATATGTAGATATTTAAAATTAGTAAAATTTATAAAATTACACAATTTTATTTATCTAAATCTTCAATATTCCCTATCTTTTTTAAAAATTACAAAAATCCCAACTTTTTATCATTATCCTTTTATTTTTGATACTTAAAGAATCTCTATTTTTATTAAAATATATAATTAGTACAATTTATTTGTGTAGAAGTCTAATTAATGTCAATCACAATTTAATTTATAATATTTTCCAATTTTAAACCCGTTTTTCTTTTTTTCCTTTTTAGTTTGCTGTGTTTCTCTCTCCTGTCAGTTACCATTTGTACCCATTTAATTTTTTTTTCAAAATCAGAACCTCCCCTTTTCTCTCTCTCAGCAAATTCGTCCCCTTTTCTTCACTGCGTTCCATCTCTCGCGTTGCCCGACCACCATTATCAGTAAATTCGTCTCCTCTGTTGTCAATCAACAATAGAACCACTGCCTTCTTTTAGTCTGGGGCTTACCAAAGATGAGTTTGAAAGCGGTGAAGAAGCCAACACTACCAAAGTCGACCACCACAACGGTTGCGGCGATGAGGCCGGCGAAATCGCACATGGAAATCTGTTGTGATTTTTTAGCGAAACAATTTTTGCCTCATCAAAAAGAATGTTGATTCCTCATTGTTACAGTATTATTGACACACATACCGTGATTTGGGACAAATTGATACCTAATATTTTTGAGTTATGGAATTGATTAATGATATCTAACAAATACAGTACTGTTGGTACTTAAGTTTGATACCTAATACAATGGGGGTTATGCATCTGACAGTTATTTTGAGGAATAGGAGCACAATTGAGGCTTTATTGTGTAATGTATAAATAAGTGATATATTGTGATGTATCAATTAATCCAAAATTGTGTAATGTATAAACAATTCCATCACTTTTATAACCACTATACACTATATCAGATTCTCATAGTCCACTGTGATGTATCAAAATCGATATATTCATGGTTTGCCGACCCCGTTATTTTTTTTCCTTCCCAAAGCTCTTTCAATGGCGGCCCTGCGTTTTTTTTTTACTGTTTGTTGCATGATCCGTTTTTTGAGATTCAAATTAAACTGGCTGTAACGTTTTTCATGGTTTGATTGCATCATTTGTAACGTTTCGGCATAAATCATGGGATCCCAAAATCGTAGGAAATTATTTTTTCTAATTAAGCGCAACACCAATAAATTCTGTTGTAAATTTGTAGGTATCGACGTGACGTCTGCAAGTATCAATAAAATAGAAAAAATCGATATTTTTAATAATTTGGGAAAGAATCGAGATTTTTGGAAATTATGATAAATCAGTATGAAATCCCTAAAAATTATACTTAAGATTATGAATTTCAGAAATTTTTAAAAAAAACATTATCGTCGATATATCTACATCTACATATATAATAAATAAATAGATAGAGAGAATATTTCTCATTTATTCTTTCTTTTGGCTACATAAAGCTAATTATGCCACGCAACCTCAATTATGGGTACAGGACATAATTTCAAAGTGTGGCCACTATAATTGCGCGTACTCTATCAAGTCGCCACATAATTGTCGTTTGTTTCTAATGGTCTCAACAGCTATCATTTCTCCCTATGGAGCGATAAAGACACTTTAAAACGTGCTAAATATGATGTTCAATTACTTGGCTATGCCTTTTTCTTTTTTGAGTGGAACTCAGAAAATATATCTTATCAAATTTGTTTTTAAAAAATTATTTTTTAACCATTTTCAAGAATTCTCAAAATATTTATAAATAACAGAAAAGTTATTTTCACCATATGTTTGATCATTCGTTTTTGAGAAAAGTATTTAATTTTTTTTAAAATATAATTTTTATATTTATGAGTTTTAAATTTTTTTAAAAGTTTCTAAATAATAGAATTTAACTCAAATACTATTTTTTTTCTAGTATTTGAGAATTTGACATTTTCACCAAAAAGACAAAAATATTTGTGAAAAAAATGAAAAGTTATATCGTAAATTTTTTCTTTCCCCAAAGACTAATTTCAGTATCTATGACCAAATGAGCGCTAGTATCATTACCTGGTAATGGCAAGCGATATCAGGAAGTGTTTAAAAGCAATCTTTTAGAACCCTCAGCTCTACTCACTTTTAAACTTTTAAATTTCGAAGTTAATTTTTTAAAGTTGAAATTTTAATTTTGGATAAATTATGACATTGTGTCCTCTTACTTTTATTTTTTATGTTTTCAAAAGAAAACGATAAGACAATAAAAGCATGCGATAAGTTAATATGTTATCAATTTTATATTTTTCGTTAAAGTTAGATGTTTGTTACTAGTTTTTACTGAGAACATACTTTGTATATTATGATTGTCTTTAATTTTATAGATTTATGTGATTTAAAAATTATTCCAAAAGTCACGTGAAAATAAGCTTAAAAAGAACTAATTTGAAGAAAAACGATTTGGTGAGAGTTAAAATGGTTAATCGGGGGAGGGAAAACATATATGCAATTGCAATATTGTTGGCTCATTTTCAGAATTGAAGATCCGGAAGATATTCGTATTCCATAAATTTCAGTATTTAATTTCTTGTTCCTTGTATTGCATATCTTTTTTTTTTATTATATAAGAGAGTTAAGGATCAAGTAGGCATCAATCTTCGTCGATGTGACTGTTTAGTAAGGGCATTTTCCTAAAATATTAATTTTTTATTTTACTTTTAATTTAATTAGCGCTTACATTTTTGTAAAAAAATAAATAAATTTTGTTTTACTTGAATTTAATTAGTTATATAATTTTATTAAAAACATAGACCAACTTTAGCTATGACTTTTAGTTTTAAATTAATATCCTTTTGTTATAATTTTATTATCTTGAATGTTGATAATATTTGTATATATATTGTACCTACTCTAAGTAAAAACTCAGCGATCAATGACAAATATTTTAATTATGAACATCTCAATAGAGCTCTTCATATAAGAAAAAAAATTAAACAATTCTTTTATTTTAATATAATTGATGTATAATTTTTTTAAAATTATGAGATCCGCTTTAACTATAATTTTTACTTTTAAATTCATATACTTCAATTATAACTTTATTATTTCGAATGTAAGTGATATTTGTGTATATATTATAACTATTTTGAGGTAAAAAATCAGTGATAAATGATGAAAAATAGTTTAATTAAAGGCATATCAATGGACTTTTTTCACATTAGATTTGCAAAAAAAAAAAAAAGTGAGATGATTTACTACCACATAATTTTTATTTTTAAAAAGAATTTAAAATCATTTAATGATTAAACTTACAATTAATAATATTTATTAGATATTTATTTTACACTTAATGAAATAATAACTATTGAACCTATGCCACAGAACTTTCATAACTAGTATTGGTATATAATTATATATGTTTTCATTTGAATATTGTATTCAACTCGGAGCGAAAATAAGATCAACATTTAGATTGATATATATATATATATATATATATATATATATATATATATATATATATATATATATATATATATATATATATATATATATATATATATATATATATATATATATATATATATATATATAAAAGAGATGAGACGATTATCAACATGCAACTTTCAAAGTACATACTACTATCGTGTAGATTTAACATTTAGAATTAATATAAAATTGATTTAGCACTATAAAAAGTATTTTGTATTTCATAACTTGGTGTAAGTAAGAGTAAAAAAATATGTATTTGCACTCAATTACTTACAAATTATCTTAAACTTCTACCAAAAATTTTCAGTCAAACCAATAAGAAACTATAAATGACATACTATAATTAATGGCCAACAACAAAAAGGAAAAATCAATAAGGCAATAAACTATCCAAGCATAATGGAATATTATTTACAAATTTATATTGATTAAGTCGAAATTTTTCATTATAATTGTTTTCTTAAATTTTCAAGAAATAGTGCTTAAATGATTAAAAGATCGAAAAATATTAGATGAATATTTCTTGATTATATAACAAATATATAATATGAATATAATTTTAGGTAACATGAATATCAAAACTAAGCATACCGATACAACATACATTAGAACATTATGTTTGTGAAAACTTAATAAGTCTTTAGGACAATGTCAGTTTACTTCTATAGTTTTAATTTATTTATTTTTTTAAAAAAAAACAAAAGTCAAGTACTTGCGTTGATTTATACTCCTAATATTTGTATTTTCCTCCCGAAAAGGCAAAAAGGTGTAGAAAACACATAATATTTGTCTATGCTGAACACAGCCTTAATTATTATTTTTCAATAACACACCCATAATGGGTCGATGTAAATGAAGCCGAATAACAAAGAAGAAGACAAAAAGGGATAGTGCGCATGTGATGAACTGAACTATGATCATACGGTTGCCGTGATCATCTTTGTGCTATTGCTTGTGAAGTGACATTGACGTTTCTCAACTTCAAAAAAAAAAAACAAAACAGTCTTACTTTTGCAGCAAATAAATACTTACTCTTAATTGGGGAAGAAAGATGAAGTGGGTTTGTTGGTTTTTAATGAATAGTCAGAATTGTGCAGATGTAGATAATGTAGAGATTAATTACAAACGAATTTATATATATATTTTATATATGCATTAATTAGTTTTATATATATACACATATCTATATTAATTATTTCATTTTTTATTTTGTATAAATTTTCTTTCAATTTATATATGTATTAGTTATTTATATTTTTAAATTATTAATCAAAAATCATATTAATTTTATATACGAATACGTTAATTACTATCTACCTACCAAAAAAATAAAGAAACATGATTTGCATGGTGGAAATGTTGGGATAAAGTTCAATATTGTTGGCATTTGTTAATTTTGTTTGATTGTGGGAGCCATGTTTACGTGGTATAAAAATTTTCATTTAAAATTTTTTACTGATAATTTTGTTGAATAATTTTGAAGTTAAACATCTTAAATTAACTGATTTTATTAATACAAAATAAAATTTATCAACTATGCAAACTAAATTCTCACAATGGAGTGATATTGGCAGACCTAGGAGTACTCTATAAATTAAATACTCACTCTCTTTAAAAGATAATTATTTATTTTCCTTTTTATCCTTTTAAAAATGAATAATTTATTTTTTTTGGTAAAATTTTAAATTCAACTTTTCATGTGTCATGTTTAAGATCACAAAATTAAAGAACATTTCAGTATATTTGACATAATTTTAATTTACATCTACAAAAATTGAAATATCTTCTTTATTTTCGTAAACTCCATACAAAAATTAAACTAGGTCAAGAAAGAGTAATTTTAATTCAACATAATGGACTTTTATGAACCTTCCAACTACTCAAAGTACTTTTCGCTACGTATAGTGTTAACCTCCACCAATAAATAAGCTGGAGAGTTGTAATGATTTCTCAAGATAATTGGAGTTTAGGTGTTTTAACCAAAAGTGACAAATCTTGACTTGCAAGATGGTGGTTTTCACTAGAATGATGAGCACAATGGGGGCATTATCTCTTCCAAGTGACAATATTGTTAATGGCAACATGAACAAAGTAGTGAAGGTGATGCCGCCAGGACCAAGGAAGAAATTGCAACTAGCCGTAACAGAGCCTGGCTTCAAAACTGGCGTTTCTTCACCTGACTATATATTGGATAATTATTTAAAGACACTTACACAACGAGTCAAATATCATCTTGGTAACATTTTCCTCTTTGTATACACTTCGTTTCTTCTCTCTTTCATGTAAATTAACCCCTTCATGATTGACATGCACACTCACCTTTGACATTCTTTTGCAAGGAAATTATAAAAATATTTGAGATGAAGTGACTGTTTGGATTGACTTATTTTTATATGTTTTTAAGTATTTTTTTAGTGTTTAGGTAAAAGAAAAAATTCAATCGATTTGTTTTCAAACTAAAAATCATAAAATACATGACAAATTATAAGTTATAATTCCTAATCTATGACTTTTAGCTATATATCAAAACTCATTCCTTCATTTAAAAAAAAAAAAGACTTAGAGTGTTTCAATTAGCTAAAATTGATCAGTTTTAAAGCTATTTTTAACTTTTCAAAGTTTTTGATAAATCCAAAGAAGTCCTTAAAATAATTTAAAATTTATTTTAGAAAACCTAAAAGGTAGAAATTAGTTTTTCTATTTTTTTGTTTTTGACTTAAAAGCTGTTTATGTTTTACTAATAAATTTATCTTTTTATTCTTAATTTTTATATTATTTTGCTTCTATGTTTTTCCATTGCTATTTTTTTTTTGTTTTGCTCTTTTTTTTTTTTTTTTAACTTTCTCTTTCTTTCTTTCGATCTTTTCCTCTTCCAGTTCTTTCTTTTCTTCAGTTTTCTCTTTCTTTTTCCGGTTCTTTCTTTCTTTTCCTCTTCTAAATTACTTTCTACTTCTTTTATTTTTTGATTTATAAATTATTTTTAATAAAGAAGAAGTATAATCATTACTGATTTTAAATATAAATAAAAAGCATTTCACGTATTTTATGTGTTTTATTAAAACTATTTATTTTAAAAATTAAAAATAATTTATACATATAAATTAACTGATATAATTAATTTATATTGAAGTTGAATAAAGAGAAATTGATTTTATAATTTAATTTATAAATAAAAATTTATAGTAAATATTTTATAATGTGCAACAGCTTTAACGGTGTTAAAAGCATTCTATAAAAAAAAGTGTTTTACGACATTCGTATACCAAACATATTAATAATTTTTTTCAATTTAAGCACTTTTATTCTAACACATAATTACTTATTTTTGAAATAAGTGTTGGCATTTTAAAAAGTATTTTTGAAGTATTTTTTTAAAAGCAATTTTTTTTAAGCTAATCCAATAGGCTCTTAGTTTGACTTGAGACGAAATTTAAGAAAATAAAGAAAAATTTTCAATCTTATGATCCTAAATTAAAATTGTATAATTTACCAAAATATTTTTTAAATTTATAATCTCAAACATATCATGAAAAAATTTAAAACAAAAATATGAACAAAAAAGAAAAATGCATCATCTTTCTTAAAACAAGTTAAAAAAATTAGTCTTTTTTTTTTTTCAAATAAAGGAAGTATAAGCTTATCCAAACAAGTTTATCAGAGAAAATATACTAGATATCTTTTCTATACTTTTAAAAGTTACTACCCAAAAGTCACCAAACTATATACGTGACATTCCACAGAATGAATAGCTAAAAAGTAAGCTAGAAAGAGTCTCTGTGTACATTTCAAAGTCAGTTCTTAAAATTAATTGTTTTAAATTTGTTTTTTTTTTTTAAAAAAAAAAATTTCCTCTTCAAAACTCTACAGTTTTGACTAACGTTAAACTAGAAAAACTCATAACTGGTGAAACACACGTGTCGGTTCATGTATTCCACCATAAGACACATTGCTGATTGTAATATTTTGAGATAAAATTAATTTCATTTTAAAATAATTCAAGATGAATGATAAAATTTCTACAAAGATAAAGTAGGTGGTTAGAAAAATAATATTTTTTTCGCCCTATTTTATATCGCACTGTATGATTTAGTACGATATTTAATATAAAGAAAATGAAAGCAGTTGAAAGTTATTGTCCAAAACAATCCTTAAATATTTATATCGATAAAAATTATTTTATTAAAAATAAAAAAATTTATTTCTAATCGTGATTTTTTTTTTGGATGAAATAAAAAGGAAAAGACGTGATAGGAGGAGTAATAGATTTTGGGGTTAGGGGGATGCTTTTAGCCATATTGTCTTCTTTTTTTTTTCTTTTCCAATCTAAAATCAGTACTAATCCTAATTTATAATGGTGAAATTACCTCTTAATACTGCTTACCTAATGGATTACCAATTATAAATTTAAGTGATGCACTGAAAGATCATACTCGTGTGAATCTCCCTAATACCCACTTTCATAATCTTATTATCAAACATTATTGTGCATCCGAATTTTTCCTTCGAGCCGCAATAATATCAATTTGTAAGGTGAAAATTATAGATTGCTGCTCTGTTTATTTTAAAAACAATTACTTACTTTTTTTTTTTTGGTTTGTTGAAAGAAGAATAATATTTTTTTTATAATATTTTAATTTCAAACTTTATACATCAAGGCTATAAGATAATTGGTACATTGATTCTTGCGTTTCTAGGTTTTCCAGAGAACATACGTTATGATCACTACGCCGCTTTAGCACCACTTTTGCAATTTCACTTGAATAATTGTGGTGATCCTTTCACGGAGAATCCTGTGGATTTTCATTCAAAAGATTTTGAAGTGGCTGTTTTGGATTGGTTTGCCAAATTATGGGAAATTGAAAAGGATGAATATTGGGGTTATGTTACGCATGGTGGCACAGAAGGCAATCTCCATGGTATTTTGGTAGGGTAAGTATTTACTCTCTCTATATATCCACCTACCATGGTTAGCATTTCCAAAATTCCAAAAAGATAGACCTACATTAAGCTCACATGTATTCCCTTAACAACTTTTATACTATATACGTAACCACATGCACTAAATTGTGTCCAGTCACATCTAAACCATCTGCTTGAGTCTTGTGTGTTTTGTTAATTTGCATGTTCATTTGCTAAGCCTATTAGAAGCTTAAATTGTGGTCCCAACACGTCTCCTGAGGGGTTCAGTTTAAATTAGTGCTAACATGTTTCATTTGATATAAAATAGAGTTTAATTTTGGTACAACATGTTACACCATTTCAGGTTACTAGGTAATATTTATTTATTTATATTTTAAAAAAATAAAACACAATTATAATTATAATTATATGTATTCCCCTCCAATAGGATTATACAGAGTAGTAGAAAGATGGAAATGTAGTGAATTTGTCTTTTCTAGTGTAGTTGCGCATCTTAACTATGGTGAATGACAATGTGCTTCGATTGCACCTTCTGTATCTGTTACCATAATTGTACATGTACACACTAATTTGTATTTGAGTTCCGACGGGATTAAGAAGTCAGTGTCGAATACTAAAATTTGTAGTGAAAAGTGGCAAATTCATGATATTAAGAAGTTCCTATACTCATGTTCTTTATTGTTTTTTAATTTTAACTTAATAATATTTCCTGTAGGAGAGAGTTACTTCCAAACGGGATCTTATACGCATCAAAAGACTCTCATTATTCAGTCTTTAAAGCTGCAAGATTGTACAGAATAGACTTGGAAATGATCAACACATCAGTAAATGGCGAGATGGATTATTTCGATCTAAGAGCAAAATTGCTTCACAACAAGGACAAACCAGCAATTATAAATATTAATATTGGTAAATATTCATATTTCAACCTTTTATTCTTTCTTCAAAACTGTGCGGTTACAAATAGATCTATCCTCTAGTGGTGAGACTTCGACCACTGAGAATTTCTAATATCACTTCCTTCATTGTTTGTTTCTATAAATCTTAAGTATCAATTCTCTTAGAGCTCTAACCTGGCCTCTTTCTTGATGCTAGGAACTACATTCAAAGGCGCGGTTGATGACATTGATGTCATTATTCAAACACTTCAAGATTGTGGTTATTCCCACGATAAGTTTTATATCCATTGTGATGCAGCACTCAATGGACTTATTGTCCCTTTCATAAAAAATGTGAGCTTTCTAATACACGTCCAACAACACACTTGAGGATTTCAAATTTTGATTGTTTGTGATAATTGACAACAGGTGATTAGCTTTAAGAAGCCAATCGGGAGTGTCACAATTTCGGGTCACAAGTTCTTGGGATGTCCAATTCCTTGTGGCGTTCAAATAACAAGAAAAAGTCACATTGCCTATATCTCGAGAAAAGTGGAATACATTGCTTCTATGGATGCCACAATTTCTGGCAGTAGAAATGGCCTAACTCCAATTTTGTTGTGGTACAGTCTAAGCTCTAAAGGTCAAATCGGATTACAACAAGATGTTAGGAGATGCCTCGACAATGCTAGATATTTGAAAGAGCGCCTTCAGCAAGCAAACATCAGTGTCATGCTTAATGAGTTGAGTACCATAGTTGTACTTGAGAGGCCTCATGATCACGAATTTACTCGTCATTGGCAACTCTCTTGCGTGAGGAATATTGCACATGTTATTGTTATGCCAAGTATCACTAGAGAGACACTAGATGATTTCTTAATTGATTTAGTGCAGCAAAGAAAAATGTGGTATCAAGACGAAAACATCAAGCCTCCTTGTGTTGCAGAAGATATTGGTGCTCAAAATTGTTCATGCGCTGTTCATAATGCTCAGTATATGATCGTTTAAGAAAAACGAACTCCCTACCATCTAAATGATGAAATTCAACGTTAATTTGCCACAATTGGATGGAATTGTAGTTTCTTTTGATGTTTTTGTTGTATCTTGTTCTGTCTATGCCACTTGCATTGTGATGTAAAATCAGTTATGCTGGTTGTATGACGTCCATTATGTAGATTGTCTACTTAATTAATGAATAAATTATGGAGTTCATGTTAAGTTATGTTGCTTTTAGGTAACAAACAAAATGTGATGCTTTTATTTTATCCATTTTTTTTTTCCATTCTATTAAGTGGCAGATTGATGATGCTGTCTCAGCAGTCATCAACTCTTTCCCTCAAGTACCTAAAGCCTGTCGGAGTGGCTTATTAGATTGTTTTAAAGTATTTTTATAATGTTTGATTTACCAAAAAAAGTGCTTTCGTCCTATCCATTAGGCTCTCTCTTCTTCTAATTTATAAAAAGATTTATTTATCATCATCCCCTTAGAACCTCTCATGAGTCTACAATCTCTTGAAACATGATGACTCACCAATTAATTTTCAAATACAAATTTGAGCTAACCATGAGTGGAGTGAGAAGGAGCTTCTGACCCTACATTATAATGCATGAAGGCAAATAAGTATGCATTTGTACTTTGAATGTACCAAGTATGTGAGCAATACACTTAAAATAAGCATGAGATAGTATGGTACATGAACCATGGGATATAAGCCCAATAATCAAGTAAAACATAGATGAAATTCATAAGTCGGAACATATGATAAATGCATCAAATCATAGTAAAATCTTGAAAGTAAACTTAGCCATTTTGCTGGATATAAACCTTAACCGACAATAAGACCATACGAGTTATAACATGTAATCTAAAGTGACTCCACATCGAGAAGAGAGAGGCTACTTTGTCAAGTAAGACTTCGTGGTAGTACAATCAATCATCAATGAGCTATATGTGGATCCACTAGGTAGGCCAATAAGACAACCTATAGGGGGCACGTAGTTTTGAACTAGAGGTTGCTACTGGGATTTCCTTAGAAAACAATCTTTGTCTTTCGAATCGAACCCCACCTCAATCCCTCTCGGTGCTAAGTCAAATCCCAATGAAATAGTAAATCATAATGTAATACATAAATCATAAATTTGAAGTCATTAAATCATCATACTTATAGAGTAGCTCATTAAAATCTTGGTGATTCAATCAATATAAAAATTATTTGTAATGATCCCTAATTTAGGAGCCCAAGAGTGCAAAAAAGTTGGACAGAAAAATGACCTAAAGCCAGTTTACGAAGGCGACTTACGCCATATGTGGAGTTACGGTCCGTAGGTTTGGTCCTTAAACATGAACTTTGGAAAAGGGAAAAAGTTTTCAAGTATGAAGTAACTCACGTACCCAAAGATGGCCCATTAGAGGAGAGACGACCCGTAGATAGGGTCGTAGATAGGAGTATCAGATATGAAGGAAATTTGAAGTTTACTGGAAAGTGATCTATGAGTTGACAACACAGTTCGTAGATCAATTCACGGCCCATAGAATCCCTTCGTTGAATGGGCCCAAGAAAATAAGAAAAAATGGCTAAGTGTGGAAGGACTCTACGAGTCAATCCCGAGCCGTAGATCAAAGGACAGACCGTAGAAAGGGATTTTGTAGTTTCAGGTCAGCAAAATAGTTTCAGGAATTTTTGAAAAGTTAATATGACGGATAGGACCTATAGTTCGTGGTTTAAACCACGGTCCGTAATCAGGACTTCGTAGGTTGATTTCAACAGTCTTAATTAAGGGAAGTTTGGTCATTTCTGCGATTTCTATTCCTATACTATATCATTTTTGGGATCAAAAGGGCTCCAAAGTAGACCTAAGCCCTAGGATCCTTAATTATCCCTTTATTCTTTCATTCTCCAATTTCCTAAGTCAAGAACTAGGGTTTTCAAGGTTCTTTTCAAAGGCTTCAAGTATGTTCTTCCTAAGGTTACCAAAGTATGTGAGTTTGATTTGTGGGTATCCTTTCACCCACAAAGTCCTTTGTAAAGTATTTACCTTTTCTTTAAGTTCCTTCAAGTTAATATGCATAGGATAATCTTATGCTATTAAATGATCTCAATAATGTCTTGTGATATTCTATTAAGTATAGACATGTATTTTAAGTTATTGATAATGACTCCAATGATGAGTTTTGATAATGATGAAGTGTGGGCTTTTTACATGCCTTTAAAAGAGTATATGATTGTTCCATCTTAAAAGCTTAGCCTACCAAGTTTCAAGTAAAGTTTTACATGATTTATGACTATGATTAGGGCATTAAAGTTAAGTTTCAAAGTTATGATTTGTCAAAGATATAAGCATGTTGACAATTTCCCTAAAGATGTTTAAGAAGGTCCCCAAGATGAAAGGACAATACTCACTTGGTGGTTCCTAAGTTCGAGCTACTCTTATAGATTTTTACTTATGATTCTAGGTGACATAATTTGACTAAGTTATGTTTTAAAGATTTACGTGAGATGACTTAGCACCGAGTGGACTTGAGATTGTGATTCATTCAGTTAGTTGAGACATGACCCATTAAAGATAAATCTTATAGTTTCTAACTATGTGCCACCATAGGAGCCCTTGTACGCTAGGCTAGTGGATTCACGTAGGCCATTTATATTTATAAAGATGCATGTTAAGTTGACGGAGTACCACCCGACAAGTGGTCTTCCCATGCCAACGTAGGGGGTTATGTTGGATTCCATTTAGTAGCTCACACGGTCTTATATGTCGGTTAAGGTCTTCTCCCACAAGTTAATGACTCTATGATATGCTTTCTTATATGTGCTCTATCATGCATTGATTCTCTTTCATATTGAGCGATATTTCTTGTGCATGCTTAAGCTCAGATTTATGTATTTTCTATCTTAAGTATACTTATATGTTATATTTATGAATGATGGCATTATTAATTTTATGTCTTGCATTACATCTCACATACTTATTACATTTCAATGTACTAACGCATATTTTTCCTGTATGATTTAACCATATAGGGACAGGTACTCCTCCACCAGCTCGTGGCTAGTTTTTGGCATTCAAGACTAGTACTTTTGTTGTGGCGAGCCCTTAGTTCAGGACTCTGCTATTTTCTATCTAGCTTGTATTTATTTCGATAGGATGTACATGTTGCCCTTTTGAGGCTTTTACTTTCTATGTTGTTAAACATTGGAGTCTTTTCTATTTGATGGTAGCCGATCGTTACCGATTCCGTCCATCGATGTATTAGTTGGTATGCTTTATAGACAAAGTTATGTTGGCCGTTTATGCTTTTTAATATTGCTTCATTGTCATAAAATGCCCTTAAACCCTTTCTCCATTAAATGCCTTAATTTAATGCCTATGAATGCTTAAGATATTGAAGATGATTTGAGTGAGGTGCCTTCGAGTATCTCATTTGTCGTGTGACGACTAGGCCCCTAGGTCCGGTCATTACAAACTTGGTACCAGAGCACGCAGTTCTAAAATGTTCCTCAGATATCCATGCAATCCCCGTTGAATAGAGTCTCATCCAAGATTGTGAAGCACACCACTATCTTGAGTGAAAGGCTATGAGACGGTTTAGGAAAGTCTTCCCTTTTTTCTTATTCATGTCGTGCCTTTAGAGTTGACTAAGGTTTCCCTATAACTATCGAACGACCTTTTTGATTGTTTCTAGATCATGTCGCTAAGAAGAGCTCCATACCAAAGAGGCACTCCCAAACAACAAGTCCCTCCGTTCCAACAAGATGATGGAGTGTCCACGTGGAGTTCCGAGCCGCCTTCACCTTGTTAGCCCAAGTATTAGAAAACCAAGTTAACCAGGAAATTTCCTTTCTCCCCAAGTACCTACTCTGACCACTAGAGTAAGAGACTTTCATGTGGTTGAACCCTTCGGAGTTTCATGCTTCCAATGGAGAAGGACTCCATTGACTTCATCAAGGAAGCCTATCGATTAGTAGTGGTCATGAGTATCCCTTTGGAGGAGAAAACTGAGTTGGTGGCCTACCAACTCAAAGGGGTAGCCAAAATTTGGTATGAGCAATGGGTAGATGAGACAGGTCATGAAGTAGGTCCCGTAAGATGAAAAGAGTTCAAGTGTGCCTTCTTGGATCGGTTCTTCCTAATTGAGCTAAGGGAGGCAAAAGCCCAAGAGTTCAGCAACCTCAAGTAAGGGTCCATGAGTGTGAGGGAGTATGCCCTCAAATTCACTAAACTTTCCAATCATGCTCCCTTTATGGTTGCAGATCCGTGGGCCCATATGAGCAAGTTTATCTCCGGTGTCTCTGCCTTGGTGCCCAAAATATGTAAGACGGGCATGCTAGTGAAGAATATGAACATCTCCGTAAAGACCTGGATATTTTTTCGAGCGACTTTACTGAATCTCTTGGTACTGTCTCGAGCAAACTGCCAGGCATCGCTCTACGGAAGGCCCACACGGGCCGTGTGAAGCCACACGGATTATGTGGACTCCTGTGGAGGGACACTTGGTCTAGTTCACAGTAGGGGAAATCTGAGACGGAGGAGAATTTGGACCAAGTGAGGGCACACAGCCACTCACACGGTCCGTGTGATGTGTCACGGGCCGTGTAGCCCTCCATGTAACTTGCGACATAAAATTTTTCTATATATGGAAGTACCATCTCGTAACTTTGTCATGCGGAAATTATTTCATGTACTATCACATGGTCGATGTCATGGCCCGTGTGGGGTCGCACGGACCGTGAATTTGTCCATATGGTACTCCTTAGCTTTGACTAAATTCCCTCTGCGAAATTTCTAAGTGATGGCTCACGATCACTGTTCACGGTCCATGTGATATCTCACGGATCATGTAGTGGACCGTGTGGACCTGATGGTTCCAATTTTTGCCTGTTTCATTAATGGCATTTATGTAATTTTGGTTTATTTTAATTATGACTTATGACCTTTTACTTATCCTAAACCCCTAATTCAGTTGACATCCCTCCCTCTTAATTCATTCTCCTAAAATCCTTCTACCCCTCATAAGATCACCTCCTAATTCCTCTTCCCTCTCAAGGTTCAAGGCTAGGGTTTAATTGAGGTCCAATTCAAGCTAAGTCCTTCCCTCAAATTCAGCTCCTCATTCAAGGTATGTGGGATTGATTCTTAGTTCCTCTCAACCAAGAAGACCCAAAGATCTTTCAATTGATTTCATGAATTTATTTTACTCTAAATATGAGATTTCGTTACTTGATTTATTTAAAACCAATTGATATATGGGTTGTATTCTACCTATGAAATCAATTCACTTTGATCACTATTACGATGATTTACATTGAGTTATAAAGTTATGAACATGCATGTTCCCCTTTGAAGTTGATTTATGCATGGGTGACTTATACTATGTTTTAGATGTTGATTTAATTATAGATTTACTTAATTAACATTATGATATTTATTTTAACTTGAATCTATGTTACCAATGCCATCCTCATATCATGCATTGCATTTGCACTCATGCACATTGGTTTACATGAAAATTATGAAGTGGGTTGAGCCCGAATTATGTTTTATGAAACGATTATGATATGATTTTGTTAAGGCATTAGTTATGACAAGAATGTGATAACATACATGTCTATGATTATGGCTCTTTGAGCATTTTGGATGCTTGCACCATTCCAAATATATAGATGAGCTATTCCTTGCAGGAGCATTACGATTATGATTTATGATTTGGCATTTGAGCCTAAATGTGCATTGAACGGTTTGAAATGAATATTGTATCTCTTGAAAACACGTATATGTACAAGTATTCATGTGGGATGTTGTTAACGTAGCACCGATGGATTGGGGGCATTAGGGCTATCCCCAAGGGGCCTCTCCCTTTCCTTGAATTATGTGCCAACATAGGAACGTTAACCATTATCAAAATGATCGAGTCATAAGAAATGGTTATTTGTTTATGATTATGATATGATATGTATGATTATGGAAAATCTTTCTGAAATGGTGAGTTTCGTAAGGAAGGTGACCATCCACCGAAATGGTGTGTTTCGTAAGGTATGATGTAGATTACCTTTGGCAAGTAATCTTCTCCTACCGATGGGAGGTCTTTATCAGACTAATTCATGTAATAACTCTCATGGGTTTGATTTGTTAGTTATAGTCCATCCCCACTATATATGAGCACTGTTGCATATCATGAATCATGAATTTCACGGCATCTTGTATATATTTCCTTTAGATATATGATTCTTTCTATATTATGTGCCCTTGTCATCTAACATTGAAATACAGGTTTGGTAAGTCATATGCATTGCATGCCCGCATACTTAGTACATTCAAACGTTCTAACGCATACTCTATGCCTATATGATTTTACCATGTAGGGGCCGCACACTTTGAATTACCAACCATTTGACGAATAGTCCGATCCAGAAGCATACTGTGGTGAGCCTCATCTTCCAAGGACGAGCCAACTGACTTTCCTTTATGTTATTTCAAAATGTTCTTCCTTATTGGAGGGTGAGCCCGAAACTTGTCCCAGCCCCCGTTCCATTTGACTAGAGGCAATTGTTGGACATCATGTAGACTCTTTAAAGTCCTTATACTATGCAAAATATTTGGTTTATGTATCGCTATGAGTTGATTTATGGAAATCTCATATTCTGATCATATGTTTATGGGTAGTAGTGTGGAAAGTCCCAATCCATCGTTTTGCCCCCATAGCGTGAGTCCTATTTCCCCCGTCCCTTAGTACTGTGTGTTACTATTTGAATGTTATTCTTGAATTGATGATATAGAAATAGATACTTAAGGCTTCCTTAGGGACTCTCGGGTTCCCATTCGTCGTGTCACATCTAGGCCCTAACCTCGGGTCATGATAAAAGATGGTATCAGAGCCCTAGGTTTATAAATGGTCCTCGTAGTCCAACATGCCATGCCATTCATGGGTGTGAAATGCACCATGCCTATGAGTGGGAGGCTACGAAGACGTTCTAGGAATTGCCTCGCTTCTTCATATCTTATGTCATGCTATGGCTAGTATACTTGGTTCCCCTGTCTTGACGGTATTGTTGCTCTATTTCAGAAGATGCCTCGAGGAAGACCCCTTCTACCAAGGCTGGCTCCGACTAATGAGGAACAGGCTCCTCAAGGGCCTATGGATAAACCCATCTCAAACGACGAGTTTCGTACAACCTTTCCTATTCTCGCTCAGGTGGTGACTTCTCAAACCAAGCAGGCTAACCTACCACGGAATCCTACGCCTGCTTCTAGGGTGAGGGGCTTCATCCGGATGAATCCCTCGGAGTTCCATGGGTAAAAGGTTGATGAGGATGCTCAGGAGTTCATTGATGAGCTTACCAAGATACTAAACATCATGGGTGTCACTTCTGAAGAAAAGGCTGAATTGGTTGCCTACCAACTGAAAGATGTGGCTCAGGTGTGGTATACTCAATGGGCTATGGAGAGCGTTTGCGGTGGCGATGTTAATTGGGAAGAGTTCAGATTTGCGTTCCTTGATCTCTTCTTTCCCCTTGAGATTAGGGACGCCAGGATGATTGAGTTTATCCACCTCAAGCAAGGAGGTATGACTGTGAGGGACTATGCCCTCAAGTTCACAAAGATTTCCAAGTATGCTCCATCACTTGTGGCTGATCCCCATGCAAGGATGCACAAGCTTGTTTTGAGAATCTCTGATTTGCTCATAAAGGAATGTCATACTGTTATGCTCATACAGGATATGGATATTGCTAGACTCATAGTGTATGCAGAACAGATCGAAGGGGAGAAACTCAGGGAGAAAAGGATTCACAATCCCAGGAGGACCCGTTTTGATAGTAGATTCTCTGGTTCTCGGAGAGGTGGTTTTGGTCGCTTCCAACAGGGCCAAGTTTCTGGTACTCGGGTTGCTAATGATTGGGTATGTCCTCGCAGGGCACCGGTTGGTGGCGGTCAGGGGTATCCTGTGTGTGACAAGTGCGGACACCCTACATGGGAGTTTGTTTGAGGGATTTGGGTGTTTGCTTTGGGTGTAGTGATAAAAATCACAAGGTTACTGATTGTCCTAGGAATGCCAGTAGAGGCCAAGGTTAGGTGGCCCAAGGCGGGCAAGGCCAACAAAGAGCTCCCCAAGGTGTTTCCCCAGGGAACAATTGGTTCTATGCACTTTATGCCCGCCAGGATGTTGAGGAAGCTCCGGATGTCGTGACTGGTATGTTAAAAGTCTTTGATTTTGATGCTTATGTTTTGCTTGATCGGGGTGCAAATTTGTCTTTTTTGGCTCCTCTACTAGTTGTTAAATTTGGTTTGAGTCCTATGTTTTTGAGGGACCCTTTTTCAATTTATACTCCCATGGGCGAATCTGTTGTTGCGCATAGAGTCTATCATGGTTGCCCTGTTTATGTGTTGCACAAAAGTTTTTCGTGTGATCTTGTGGAACTTGAGATGTTCGACTTTGACGTGATTCTTGGGATGGATTGGTTGCATACATCATATGTCTCCATAGATTGTAGAACCCAGAAGGTCAAGTTCCAACCTCCCGGTGAGCCCGTTCTTGAATGGAAGGGTGGTGAATCCTCTGTTAAAGGTCGATTTATTTCCTACCTCAAGGCACGAAGAATGATTTCTAAGGGGTGCATTTATCATATTGAGAGGGTTAAGGATATGGAGTCCAAAGTTCCTACTCTCGAGTCGTCCCTATGGTGAATGAGTTTTCAGATGTGTTTCCCGAAGACTTGCCGGGTATTCATCCTGAAAAAGAGGTGGATTTTTGTCATAGATCTTCTTCCAGATACTCAGCCTATCTCTATTCCTCCTTATCGTATGGTATCGGTGGAGTTGAAAGAATTACAAGAGCAGTTAAAGTATTTCTTAGAGAAGGGTTTCGTTCGGCCCAGTATATCGCCGTGGGGGTGCTCTAGTGTTGTTTGTAAGAAAGAAGGACGGATCTCTTCGGATGTGTATTGATTATAGGCAACTGAATAAGGTGACCGTTAAGAATGAGTACCTATTGCCTAGGATTGATGACTTGTTTGACCAGCTTCAGGGGGCTACTCATTTCTCAAAGATTGATCTTCATTCTGGGTATCATCAGTTGAAGATTAGGGAATGTGACATTCTTAAAACAACCTTTCGGAAAAGGTATGGGCACTTTGAATTTGTGGTGATGTCGTTTAGCATCACCAATGCTTCGACCGTGTTCATGGATCTAATAATCAGGTGTTTAAGCCATTTCTTTACAATTTTGTGGTGGTCTTCATTGACGATATTCTCATTTACTCCCGCAGTGAGCAAGAGCACGGGGATCACTTGAGGATGGTCCTCCAAACTTTGAGAGAGAAGAAGTTGTATGCCAAGTTTAGCAAATGTGAATTTTGGTTGGACGAAGTGGCTTTCCTTGGTCATGTGGTGTCCGATGATGGTATCAAGGTGGATCCAAAGAAGACCGAGGCCGTGAAGAATTGGCCCAGACTGTTGACTCCTTCAGATATTTGAAGTTTTCTTGGGTTGGCCGAGTATTACAGAAGGTTTGTTGAGGGGTTCTCATCCATCGCCTCTGCATTGACTAAGTTAACCCAAAAGAAGGTTAAGCTTGTGTGGTCAGACAAATGCGAGCAGAGTTTCCAGACTTTAAAGGATCAACTTACGTCGGCTCCTGTCTTGACCTTACCAAATGGCTTGGAGGGATTCGTGGTGTATTGTGATGCCTCACGGATTGGGTTGGGTTGTGTGCTCATGCAACATGGTAAGGTAATAACGTATACATCAAGATAGTTGAAGGTGCATGAATGTAATTACTCAACGAATCACCTTGAGTTGGCGGCGGTATTTTTTACCTTAAAGATTTGGAGACACTATTTATATGGGGTTCATGTTGATGTGTTCACCAATCACAAGAGTTTGCAATATATGTTCACTCAAAGGGATCTCAATTTGAGGCAAAGGAGGTTGTTGGAGCTCCTAAAGGATTATGACATGAGTGTTCTGTATCATCCTGGCAAGGCCAATGTTGTGGCCGATGCTCTCAGCAGGCTGTCTATGGGAAGTGCGGGACATGTTGAGGAAAAAAGGAAGGGGTTAGCTCCTGTCTTGACCTTACCAAATGGCTTGGAGGGATTCGTGGTGTATTGTGATGCCTCACGGATTGGGTTGGGTTGTGTGCTCATGCAACATGGTAAGGTAATAACGTATACATCAAGATAGTTGAAGGTGCATCAATGTAATTACTCAACGAATCACCTTGAGTTGGCGGCGGTATTTTTTACCTTAAAGATTTGGAGACACTATTTATATGGGGTTCATGTTGATGTGTTCACCAATCACAAGAGTTTGCAATATATGTTCACTCAAAGGGATCTCAATTTGAGGCAAAGGAGGTTGTTGGAGCTCCTAAAGGATTATGACATGAGTGTTCTGAATCATCCTGGCAAGGCCAATGTTGTGGCCGATGCTCTCAGCAGGCTGTCTATGGGAAGTGCGGGACATGTTGAGGAAAAAAGGAAGGGGTTAGCAAGGGATATTCACCGATTAGCTAGGTTGGGTTTTAGGTTAGCCAATTCGAGCGATGGTGGTATCCGGGTTCAGCGCGGGGCTGAATCTTCCGTGGTGAGTAATGTAAAAGCTAAGCAAGAATTAGACCCATCGTTACTTGAATTGAAGAAGTTAGTTGCTAAAAAAGAGATCGAGGTGTTCTCCCAAGGGGGAGATGGTGTGCTCCAGTACCAAGACCGGCTTTGTGTTCCGGATGTGGATGATCTTAGAAGGGTAATTATGAGTGAGGCTCAAAACTCTCATTATTCTATTCACCCGGGGTCTACCAAAATGTGTCGGTATTTGAAAGAGGTGTATTGGTGGCATGGTATGAAGAAAGACATCGCTAAGTTCGTATTCGAATGTCCGAGTTGTCAACAAGTAAAGGTAGAGCACCAAAGGCTCGGTGGCCTGGCCCAAGACATCGAGATTTCCACATGGAAATGGAAAGATATAGACATGGATTTTGTTGTTGATTTGCCTCGGACCCGAAGGCAATTTGATTCCATTTGGGTTGTTGACCACCGGATGATAAAGTAAGTTCATTTCCTATCGGTCAAGACTACCCTCGGCGTCGAGATTACACAAGGTTGTATATCCAACAGTTGGTGAGGTTGCATGGTGTGCCTAGGTCTATTATATCGGACCATGGTACCCAATTCACTTCCCACTTTTGGAGGTCATTTCAGAAGGGACTTGGAACTAAGATTAAGTTGAGCACTGCTTTTCATCCTCAAACCCATGGGAAAGCTGAGAGGACTATTCAAACCTTGGAGGATATGTTGAGGGCTTGCGTGTTGGAGTTTAAGGGAAACTGGGATGACCACCTTCCACTCATTGAGTTTACTTATAATAATAGCTTCCATGATAGCATTGGCAAGGCGCCATTTGAGGCCTTATATGGGAGAAGGTACAGGTCACCGGTGGGGTGGTTTGAGTTGGGAAGGATAGTACTAATTGGCCCCCATCTAGTGATGGAGGCCATGGAAAAGGTGAAAGTGATTAGGAAAAGGCTGAAAATGGCCCAAAGTCATCAAAAGTCTTATTCGGATGTTAGGAGAAGGAATCTTGAGTTTCGTGTTGTTGATTGGGTATATGTGAAGGTTTCGCCTATGAAGGGTGTGATGTATTTTGGTAAGAAGGTCAAGCTAAGCCCCCGGTATGTTGGCCCTTATGAGATTGTTGAGCGGGTTGGAGGTGTGGCTTATAGGTTGGAGTTGCCTCCAGACTTTAGGTCCATTCACCCGGTCTTTCATGTGTCGATGTTGAGGAAGCTAATTGGTGATCCTAGCACCATCGTGCCCTTGGAAGGGATTGAGGTTGAAGAAAACTTGTCTTATGAGGAAATTCCAGTAGAAATCTTTGATAGGCAAGTAAAGCAGCTTTGTAACATGGATGTGGCTTCAGTGAAGGAGCTTTGGAGAAACCGACATTTGGAGAGTGCTACTTGGGAGGTGGAGCTGGACATGGTGAAGCGATACCCTCATCTTTTCCAATCTACTCAAGCCTAAGGTACTAGGTTCTCCCATTTTCTAATGGTTCCATTTCTTGCCCTTTTGAGTCTGATGACATGACATGCATACATGTGCACAAAAAAGGATTTTAATAATGTTTTAAATGACTTGAATATGATTTTGATATTAGTTTAAAGGCTTTATGATTTTTCAAATAATGAACTATGCATTGTACTTTATTTTTGGGTGTTTCGTGTTCTAAGTCAAGCCTTTTTCTTGCACATTTAGGGACGAATGTTCCCAAGGGGGAGATGATGTAAGGACCCAGATTTGAGTGACGTTACCAAATCTCTTGGTACTGTCCCGAGCAAACTGCTAGGCATCGCTCCACGAAAGGCCCAAACGGGTTGTGTGAAGCCACACGGACCATGTGGCCTCCTGTGGAGGGACATTTGGTTCGGTTCAGGGTAGGGGCAATCTGAGACGAAGGAGAATTCGGACCAAGTGAGGGCACACGACCACTCACATGGTCCGTGTGATGTTTCACGGGCCGTATAGCCCTTCATGTAACTCGCTACGTAAATTTTTTCTGAGAATGGAAGTACCGTCTCGTAACTTTGTCGTGCTGAAATTATTTCAAGTACTATTACACGGTCGATGTCACAGCCTGTGTGGGGTCACAATGACTGTGAAGTCGTCCATGTGGTACCCCTTAGCTTCGAATAAATTCCCTCTGCAAAATTTTTAAGTGATGGCTCACGGTCACTGTTCACGGTCTGTGTGACATCTCACGGACCGTGTAGTGGATCGTGTAGACCCGATGGTTCCAGTTTTGGCACGTTTCATTAATGGCGTTTATGCAATTTCAGTTTATTTTAAATATGAATTATGACCTTTTACCTATCCTAAACCCTTAATTCAGCTGATATCCCTCCCATCTTAATTTATTCTCCTAAAATCCTTCTACCCCTCATAAGATCATCACCCAATTCCTCTCCCCTCTCAAGATTCAAGGCTAGGGTTTAATTGAGATCCAATTCAAGCTTTGTCCTTCCTCCAAATTCAGCTCCTCAATCAAGATATGTGGGATTGATTGTTGGTCTCTTTCAACCAAGAAGACCCAAAGATCTTTCAATTGGTTTCATGAATTTATTTTACTCTAAATATGAGATTTCATTACTTGATTTATTTAAAACCAATTGATATATGGGTTGTATTCTACCTATGATTTCAATTCACTTTGATCACTATTACGATGATTTACATTGAGTTATGAAGTTATGAACATGCATGTCCCCCTTTAAAGTTGATTTATGCATGGGTGACTTATACTATGTTTTAGATGTTGATTTAATTATAGATTTACTTAATTTAACATTAAGATATTGATTTTAACTTGAATCTATGTTATCCATGCCAGGCTCACATCATGCATTGCATTTGCATTCATGCACATGGGTTTACATGAAAATTATGAAGTGGGTTGAGCCCAAATAATGTTTTATGAAACGATTATGATATAATTTTGGTAAGATATTGGTTATGATATGAATGTGACCATATACATGTCTATGATTATGGCTCTTTGAGCATTTTGGGCACTTGTACCATTCCGTATATGTGGATGAGCTATTCCTTGCATGAGCATTACGATTATGCACTACTAGAAATATCACCTATGGCAACGGTTCTAATTATTTTGTTGTAGATAGAAATTCCGTTGCCATAAATCTGTTGCAATGGTTTTAGTGACCCTCCCAACAGGTCGCGTAACCATAGATCTATAGCAACAGAAAATTGCAACTTTACTAAAACTGTTGCAATAGACGCTCCTATTGCAACAGTTTCCACTTCCAACCTATGGCAACGGTTCCTACATCCTATTGGGACAATTCTGAAACTGTTCCTATAAAATTTCTACAACCTTATTTTATTATTGCAACAGTTATCACATTCAGGTATAGCAATGGTTCTCATCCTTTATTGGGATGTTCCATAAACCGTTCCTGTAGTGTCTTATGCAATAGTTATTCAAAACATTAATTGTAACAATTTTCTCTTGTTATTGCAACGGTTTTATTGTACTATTGGAACAGGTTTTTTCACTATAATGTGTCAATTGTAGAAAAAATATCACATAAATATAATATACATTCGATATATATTTCAACTACGAGAAGAAACTATTTTTAATCAAATACAATCTAAGATTCAAGGTCATGCAATAACCATTAAAGAAAAATACATTATATGTTTTACCATTCAAGTGGCCAAACACAAGTTTTCAAAGTCCAAAAATAACAAAAGACTTCTAGATAATACTTGCTAAGTTCCAAAAATATCAATTCAAATCCCCCTACGGAGCAACACCTTTTTTGTTTTCATCTCTTTGTTCACCTTCATTGCCTACAAATGATAATAAAATATGAATTAGCAAATTTTCAGAAAGAAATTAATATAAGTAAAAAAAGCTCAAAAATATCATTAACTTCTGGAAAAGAGAAATAAAAACACCCTCTAATATATCAGACAAAAATAAGGAGGATAATATTTTGAATACATATCTATGTTTCATGCTTTTCTTGTGCATAACACTTCAACAGTGACACATGAAACAAGCGGTAGAACGTAGGTGTATGAACATAGTCATTCAATGTTACTGTCCACAGGTAAAAGAAAATACAAGATATTGAAAATCAACATAATAAAGTAGTAAAATATTCCTGGAATAATGGTACCCAAGAATATCTTTACAGGTATTTGGAATCCACCATGGGAGGTGATACAACAAACAGAGCAAACAAGACACACATGTTGCAACATCCATATACTGAAATTACACATGTTTCCAAAGAAGGACATAAATGCATAGATTATATCACAAGTATGGCCTTTGAACAAGATGATACTATACAAATTCATAATTTTTAGTAGCAGACATAGGACACGTCCCTTATGGATAGGTTATAGTAAAGATATGGAGGTACATATAGAACAAATTCTTAATTTTTCCAAAATAAGGATCCCATAGACCATACAATAATAAACTTTATCACCATCAAAGTCTATGGCAGGAGTAATAAGTATTTCTCTATCTTTAATCAAACATCTCGAAATCAAGCTCTAAACATACTATATAAGGAGTCATCTCTAGTAAGGAGCACTCTAATTTACTCCAGAATAGGATAATCGGACCTCATTAAAACGAATACCTAACACTGGAAGAAAAATAAAAAGAAAAGGGGTTCCATCAATAATTAATTGTAACTCTCATTTCCAAGTTATTACAATAGATGAATTCAAACAACAAGCTACAAAGGGTTAAAGCTTTATAACTTTTGAGTAGTTGGTGAAGTAGAGAAATCAGTTTTAAGACAACTATAAGTAAAGCATTAATTCCTTGCTTTATATTTCTTGATTTTCAGTGTGGCTTTAAATTTGCTCTCTCAAGGAATATAGTTAAATTATACCAATAGATAGGACATGTTACTTTTACAACAGGAACTTATCAATACAAGGTCAGTAAAATAAATTGTATGTAAAATGTCACAGTATCAAAATAATCTAGTTCTAACTATGTCTTAAAATTATACCATCCAACATACTACAAAAATCTTAAAGTAGAAAAAAATGTGCATATGTAAACCCAACCGTCAAGTTGATAACTTTTCATGTTTAGGAGTATAATTAACAAGAAAGGATATTTGTGTTCTCTATAAGCTAATTTAGGCTAAAGAATCTCATAACAATGCAAGTACCACTATGGTACAATACGTCCATTTTCACAAGTTACAGTTGTTAGGAGAGAAGATCAAACTAATTAGTGATGAGTAGTAAAAAGTAAAAAAAAAACTAATATATGAAATTTAAGCTAAGCTTATTGATTGTGTTAAGGAATTTTACTGTAATACTATTGATAGAAGATCATATGACTTTTTTTACGGACTAACACACTGTCTTCTTTAATTAATAAATCAATTATGTCTAAAGAAATATAACTAGACCAATCTCAAAAATTGTGTATGTATTACATAATCTCATGTTTGTCCTGATTTCACTAATAATCAAGATATGCAAGATGAACTGACAAGAAAAGATAGACACATGGCAACGTAACCTAATCCAGATTACTGAGAAACAGAAAGAGAAAGGGATCATCCAAAATATTAATTGAAAAGAACGGAATATATGGAATGAGAGTTTACCAACGGTGAAAGTAAGAGATTTACTTCTGCCAACAACTTTTGAAATAGCTTACTACACGGAACCTGCAGTAATAACATGTATCAACATATATCAATAAGTCAATTCTGAGAGAAAATCAAATCCCATTCTGGCATAAAACCAAATCGTACTTAAAAATAAAACTACAAACATCAATTTTTTAAATAAATAGCAAATAGGGCATATGTGTCATACTCAATATCTTCACAACTTTTAAATGTTACTTGTCTAGTATCAATAAAAAAAAGGTACATGTATATATAAAACATAAAGGACATGTTTGAACTTATAATACCAAGCTTATTAACTTATACTGACTACGTAAATATTACACGTACAATCTGACTAAAATACATAACATGGTACTAGATTTTATTAGCAAGTGAAAATTAACCAGAACATGTAGAAAAACATTTGTGGACAATGTAGCAAACAATCATGAACACTTTAATCAGCTCTAGCTCATGTACGATAATTGGTGGTTGACTTACTGGTATAAATTGAGAAAATATAGAAATAGAGCCATTTACAATCCCAATCAATTCATGAGAAAGGAACGAATATATGAGTTGAGTACACCAAGTGAAATCATTTTTAATCGAATTTAATCAAATTAGTGACGTTAGTTGCAACTAATAACGTTGCACACTAAAAAATAAATATAATTGATGGTTCCATTAATTCAACATAAGGTAAGGGAATTTAAATGTAGCTCATGATGGTCATATAACGGAGCTCAGAAAAAGGAGAAAGTTTTCCTTCATCCAGCAGTGAGTGAATTTGATGTAAATTACCATCAATACAGAGATATTCTAGAGAGATGAGGCTTTTCACAAGTTGGTTGTTTAATTTTTTTAGATTGAATAACTCAACTTTTTGAATAGAGCCACACAAATCCCAACAAATAATCTCTTCCTCACACCCATCTTGAAATATCCATAACTCTTTGGGATAAGGGAATCTTTGTAAAAGATACTTCTTTCGGCTATTCATCAGTTTTATGCAATAGTCTATCTCAAGGACTTGTAAATTGAAGGGCAATCCTCCTTTGGGAAAGGACTCTATTTCTAGACAACTAGAGAGGCTTAGTATATTAAGAGATACAAGGAGTTGCAGCATATGTTTAGGCAACCACTTGGTCCAAAAATATGCATATGCATCATCTAGGAATCCCAACATGCCAATGAAAGTTTTTCACCATTCTTACTCCAAAAATATTGAAAGTTTCAATTGCTGTAGGAATTAAAAACCTAGTAAGGTTGTTGCAACCCTGTACCCACAGAGTGTGTACTTTTTGGAGCAAATCAGGTGACATGTCATCTATACAATCATATGCTTCCAAATTCAATTCCTCCATAAACATCTCTACAACTAGGCCCTCTAATTTCAATTTTTGGCAACCAAATATGTCTATTATCCTCAAGGTACTTGGCAGAATGCTAAAACGTAAGGACATAAGAGAATTACAATTATTAATACATAATTGAACAATCTGCTTCATTCCCTCAATCATAAAAAATAACTCAACCTTAGGAGAACCGATAACTTCAAACTTTTTTGGATTTGAAAGTTTGATGGGTGTCTCAAAATGAAGCTCGGGGAAACTTTTAATTGAAAGTGTAGGGAACTGTCAAGAGAGCTAAAAGGCTTTTTAGATGACAAACTTCCATAGAATGCTTTCAAAGTGGAATCAGACAGAATGTTTGGATTAGCAAAATGAACTGGGACGAATGAGAATAAAGAAGGCAAGAGAGTAATGTTAATAGGTGGACGAGAACAGACTTCAGGTGCAATCATAATTGTAGAAAAAAGAAAAAAAATCAAAATAAGACTAAATTGAAATAGGTTGGGAAGCCACATCACTTGAGAAGAATCAATAAAATAATAATACTAGAATGAAATTTGGATTAACATTACAAGTAATCAACACATTTCGTGATTTGTCTAAATATTCACACAATATAGAAACATGCTATAATATTTTTTTAGAAGACGACGATAGCGACAACAACAATTAACTACTAAGAATTCATATATACTACTAGTCTATAATGAATAACTAATAACTTAAACAATAACGACGGCAAAACACAAGTTTTCACCCTTTCAGAATGCCCACAACAACACCAAAACAAAATAAATAGCTTTCGTATTAGATACACACAATTTACAACCTATAAATTCATTGTTATTTCTAGATATCCCTCTGTTCTTCACCACAGAAATAGACAAGATTTTTAAAAACAATCAAATTTGATTTTACACGCCAAATGTTTAACAACAATCAAATTCGAGTTACAAACTTTAAGCACAAGTAAATTAAATCTCAGGCATAACACAGAATAAAAAAAAATCTATTTTAACCAAAGTCAACTTGTGCATTTCAAATATTATTCAGCAGAGTTACAAATTTTGAAGAACCCACTTGTGTATGTCAAATATCCTTCAATAAAGTTAAAATTTTTGAAGAAACATCCTTTAGTAAAGTTAAAAATTTTGAAGAAACCCACTTGTGCATTTAAAAAATCCTTCAGTAAAGTTATAAATTTTGAAGTCAGAACTTCTTTCAACAACCATTCACAAATATTTATGAAAATCTACAGACAAAGAGAACTTAAAAAGAATGAAGGATATCAAACCTTTTGATGAAGATAAAATTGTAGAGAAACACCGCCACTCTCTGAAGCTGATGGAGACAAACTTTTATTATAGAGGAGCTTTAGATAGAGATGAAATTGTAGAGAAAAACTTCCTAAGCCGATGGATATGACTTCAAAAGCAATCCTCTGAGAAATCGGGTATTTCGTCTACAATTATAGAAAGAATCCCTTAATGTGAGAAACATTCATATATGATTATTTTGTTGTGCTGAGAGAAACCCCGGTGTTGAGAGAAACCCTCCATATTCAGATATGAATGTTGTGAAAGTGGGTCTAGAAAGTGAGATTTTTGTTCTAGATAATTCTATCAAAAAATTATTTGTGGGCTAATAAAATTAGTGGAGGGAAAATGTATCAATTTTACACACGTCAATGTTATAGCAATTTTATATTTGGGAAAATGTAAATTATACACGTCAATTTCACTGTTTAATGCAACCGTACCTATAGTATTTATTATTGCAATGGTTAAGATATTTGTTGCAAATAGTACCTCTGTAGCAACGGTTAGGGGCTGATGCAAGGGTTTATTTTAATAAGTGTAGTATTAAGTCCAAGGGTTTATGGCAACGGTTTCAACTGTTGCTATATATTATTTATAGCAACGTTTTTCTAATCGTTGCATAATCATTGTTGCCATAAACCATATTTCTAGTAGTGATGATTTATGATTTGGCATTTGAGCCTAAATGTGCATTGAACGGTTTAAAATGAACATTGTATCTCTTGAAAGCATGTATATGTATAAGTATTCATGTGAGATGTTATTGACTTAGCACCGATGGATTGGGGGCGTAAGGGCTATCCCCAAGGGCCCTCTCCTTTTCCTTGAACTATGAGCCAACATAGGAACGTTAACCATTACCGAAATGATCGGGTCGTAAGGAATGGTTATTCATTGATGATTATGATATGATATCTATGATTATGGAAAATCCTTCTTAAATGGTGATTTCCGAAAGGAAGGTGACCATCCACCGAAATAGTATGTTCCGTAAGGTATCAGATGATTACCTTTGGCAAATAATCTTCTCCTACCAATGGGAGGTCTTTATTGGACTAATTTATGTAATAGCTCGCATGGGTTTGATTTGTCAGTTATAGTCCATCCCCACTATATATGAGCATTGTTGCATTTCATGAATCATGAATTTCACGGCATCTTGTATATATTTTCTTTAGATATATTCTATCTCTATTATGTGCCCTTGTCATCTAACATTGAAATGCAGGTTTGGTAAGTCATATGCATTGTATGCCCGCATACTTAGTACATTCAAAAGTTCTAATGCATACTCTATGCCTACATGATTTTACCATGTAGGAGCCGAGCACTTTGATTACCAACCGTTTGATGAATAGTCCAATCCCGAAGCATACTGTGGTGAGTCCTATCTTCCAAGGACGAGCCAACTGCCTTTCCTTTATGTTATTTCAGAATGTTCTTCCTTATTTGAGGGTGAGCCTGGAACTTGTTCCGGCCCCCGTTCTAATTGACTAAAGGCATTTGTTGGACATCTTGTAGACTCCTTAAAGTCCTTATGCTATGCGGATATTTGGTTTACGTATCCTTATGAGTTGATTTATGGAAATCTCATATTTTGATCATATATTTATGGGCAGTAATGTGGAAAGTCCCAATCCCCATTTCGCCCCCATAGCGTGAGTCCTATTTTCCCCGTCCCTTAGAAGTATGTGTTACTATTTGAATGTTATTCTTGAACCGATGATGTGGATATAGATGCTTGAGGCTTGTTGGGGACTCTCGGGTTCCTATTCGCTGTGTCACATCTAGGACCTAACCCCGGGCCGTGACAATCTCCCACTTGATGACTTATTCAGAGCAAATAGAGGAAGAGAAGCTACGGGAAAGGGCAAAAGAGTCCAAAAAGGCTTGGGTAGATGGTGGGGGCTACTCTCACCAAAAGAGTGGTGGTTAAAGTTTCAAGGTGGATAAAGGTCGACCAATACTCCTCTGCAGGCTACTAAGGACAAAGGGGTTGCACCTAAAGCCCGAAGCATAAGTTTCCCCAAGTGCGAAAGATTCCATAAGGGAAAATGTCTAGCGGGGTCCGATGCTTGCTTCAAATATGGGAAGCCTGGCCATCGTGCTAAAGATTATAGAAGTGGCGATGCAAGGCCCTAAGGCCAAGGTGGGAAAGTTCAAAGAACCCAATAGATCAATTGGTTTTATGCTCTCCATGGTCACCAAGAGGTTGAAGAGGCTCTGGATGTTGTTACCAGTATGTTGAGAGTTTTCATTTTGATGCATATGCCTTATTAGATCTGAGAGATAATTTGACATTTGTAACTTCATTTCTTTCCAATAAATTTCATGTGCTTCTTGAGGTTCTTCATGAGCCCTATGAAGTAAGTAACCCCATAGGAGAGTCCATTGTTTCCCGAAGAGTCTATAGGAATTTTCCTATCTCCATATTTCATAAAGTGGTCTCTTGTGATCTAGTCGAGCTTCCCATGGTAGACTTTGATGTAATACTGGAGATGGATTGGTTGCATGCTTCCTATGCTTCCATTGATTGTAGAAATCGTAGAGTAACGTTCTAATTCCCTAATGAGCCAATTCTTGAGTGGAAGGGTAATAACTCTTCATGTAGGGGTTGGTTTATTTCTTTCTTAAAGGACCAGAAAATGATTTCCAAAGGGTGCATCTATCATTTAGTGAGAGTCATAGATGTCACTTCTAAAGTTCCTTCCGTTGAGTCAATCCCTATTGTTAGTGAGTTTCCCGATGTCTTCCTAGATTAGTTACCGAGTGTTCCTCCCGAAAGAAAAATAGACTTTGGCATAGATCTCCTACCCGACACTCAACCTATCTCAATCTCTCCATATAGAATGGCTCCCATGGAGTCAAAGGAACTAAAGGAGCAATTGAAAGATTTTTTGGAGAAGGCTTTCATTAGACCTAGTCGGTCTCTATGGGGGGCTCCGATGTTGTTTGTGAGGAAGAAAGATGAGTCACTCCATATATTCATCAATTACAAGCAACTTAATGAGGTCACCATCAAGAACAAGTATCCCCTCCCAAGAATTGATGATCTGTTTGATTAATTTCAAGGGGCTACACACTTTTCCAAGGTTGACTTGAGATTCGAGTATCACCAATTGAGGGTGCGGGAAAGTGACATTCCCAAGTTGGCACTCCAGACAAGGTATTGCCACTTTGAGTTTGTGGTAATGTCGTTTGGTCTCACTAATGCCTCTAACTATATTTATGGACCTTATGAATACCCGTTCAAGCCCCACCTTGAAATGTTCGTAGTGATGTTCATTGATGACATTCTAATATACTCCCGAAGTGAGGAGGAGCATATGGAGCATTTGAGAGTGGTATTGCGAACCCTAAGGGAGCAAAAGATTTATGAAAAGTTTGACAAGTGTGACTTTTTCCTAAATGAGGTTGCCTTCCTTGGGCATGTGGTAACACGTGATAGTATTAAAGTTGATCCAAAGAAGATCGAGCCAGTAAGAAATTGGCAAAGGACATTGACTCCTACTGACATAAGGAGTTTCTTGGGCCTAGCCGATTATTATAAAAGATTTATGAGAGATTTCTCTTCCATTTTGTTCCCACTCATTAAGTCGACTCAAAAGAAAGAAACGTTTGTGTGGATAGATGAGTGTGAGAAAACTTCCAAACTTTTAAGGATTGACTAACCTCGGCCCCAATATTGATATTGCCAAAAGGAAAATATGGGTTCATTATTTATTGTGATGCATCAAGGATTGGGTTGGGGTGTATGTTAGTACAAAATAGTAAGGTGATTGCTTATGCCTCGATATAATTAAATGTGCATGAAAGAATTATCCTACTCATGAGCTTGAACTTGTGGAGGTAGTGTTTGCCTTAAACATTTGGTGATATTACTTGTATGAGGTTCATGTGGATGTATTCACCGACCACAAGATATTCCAATATGTGTTCACCCACAAAGATCTCAATTTGAGGCAACGAAGGTGGTTAGAGCTACTCTAAGACTATGACATGAGTGTGAAGTATCACCCAGGAAAGGCCAATGTGGTAGTCGACGCCCTTAGTAGAGTTTCCATGGGTATTGTGTCTCATATTGAAGATGATAGGAAAAGAGAGTTGGCCAAAGATGTTCCCAGATTGGCTCGATTGGGTTAAGGTTAAATGAGTCCAGAAATGATAGTGCAACAATGTTTCATGGGTCCGAATTTTCTTTGGTTAAGGAGGTTAAGTCCAAGCAAGACCTTTATCCTGCCTTAGTTGAGTTGAAAGCCTTAGCAAAGATGGAAAGATAGAAGTTTTCTCACAAGGGGAGATGAGGTACTTCGATATCAATGAAGGCTATGCGTACCCTATGATAGTGAGCTCAAGAAGTTGATTATGCAAAAAGCTCATAACTCTTCATATTCCATTCATCCCGACACTATAAAGATGTATAGAGACTTAAGGGATATCTATTGGTGAAGTGGAATGAAATGGGTCATTGCCCAATTTGTGTCTGAGTGTGCTAATTGCCAACAAGTTAAAGTTGAGCACCAAAAGCTGGGTGGCCTATCCCAAGACATTGTCATTCCTAATTGGAAGTGGGAAGAAATCAATATGGACTTTATAGTGGGGCGCTAAAGATAAAAAAACATTTTGACTCCATATGGGTGATAGTTGACCGCATCACAAAGTCGGCTCACTTCTTATCGGTCAAGACTACATTTAATACTGAAGATTATGCTCCCTTGTATATTAGAGAATTGGTGAGGTTGTATGGGATTGCATTGTCTATAATATTGGATTGTGGTATCCAATTTATCTCTCATTTTCGGAGATGTTTCCTTCTGGATTTGGTACTAAGGTGAAGTTGAGTACCGCTTTTCATCTCCAAACGGATGGACAAGCCAAAAGGGCTATTCACACTTTGGAAGATAAGTTGAGAGCTTGTGTTTTGGAATTCAAGGGGATTTGGGATGAGCATTTTCCACTTATCAATTTTTCCTACAATAACAACTTGCATGCAAGGATCGGACATAGAATAAATGCTATGGAGAAAATTAAAAGCATAAGCGAAAAATTACAAATGGCCCAAAGCCGAGAAAACTCCTACTCCGATTTAAGAAGGAGAGATCTTGAGTTCCAAGGTGGTGATTAGGTATACTTGAAAGTGTCTCCGATGAAAGATGTGATCCGATTTGGTAAAAAAGGGAAATTTAGCCCTAGGTATTAGGGCCTTACAAAGTGGTGAGAAGAGCGAGAAATATGGCATATGAGTTGGATCTACTCAATGAGATGTATTTGATCCATCTAGTTTTCCACGTGTAGATGTTGAGGAAATTCATAGATGATCCAAACTTCATAGTTCCTTTGCATGATGTGAAGAGGATTTGAGTTAAGCAGAGATACCAATTGAGATTCTAGACTGGAAAGTGAAAAAGCTAAGGAGCAAGGAAGTTGCATCTGTCAAAGTGCTTTGGTGGAATTAACAAGTTGAGAATGCTACATAGGAAGTGGAAGTGGATATGATGAAGCGTTACCCGCATCTATTTCACTCTACTCAGGCCTAAGGTATCAAGAAATTCTTCCTAAAACCTCTAATTCCTTCCAAATGAAAAATCGTGAGAGTGCGCGACAAAGGCGCGTCGCACCTCTGTAGCGGACCACACCTCTATTTTCTTCAAAATATTTTGATAGGATTGGGAAAACTCATTCAATGTTTTGGAGAAAATACACTGTGCGCGACCAGTCCGCGGCGCAGACTGGGCTATCCCGAAGCTGATTTTTTTTTAAAATTTTGTGAGGGGCATTCCATTCAATTTCCAACCCCTCCTAAACTCTATACACAATCTAATTAGGTCATTTTGATGTAAAAAGGGTCTAAAACCCCATTCCAAGTCCGTTTGAAACAATTGGACAAGACTAGGGCTTGAGGAAAGAGGAGAAGGGCTTAAGATTGAGGAATTCAAGAGGGATTCTTGAAGGTGATTGTTGATAGCTTCATCCAAGGTATGTAAGGCTTTACTCAAAGGATGAGGTTGTCCTCTAATGTGCCCCATATATGGTCATAGAGGAGTTGAGTGTTCTGGATTCCCCATGCATGTTCTTAAATTGTTTTTTGAATATCTTCTTATAAATTATGTCTATTTTCATGTACTTCCGTATGTCGATGATCATAGTAAACTTGTTTTCTTGACTTGAATATTCTCATGAGAAATTGCATAACCATACATGATTATTTTGAAAGCATACACGAATGAACTTAAGAATTGAGTCTATAGCCTTGATTGGAGTATGTCGATTGTGATTATGATGAGAGAATGATGATGAGTTGGTAGAATTTATTAGTCCTGTGAGTCTCCGTATAAACTCCAATGATTTGTCTATTCAATTATTCCCTTACAATTGTTCAAAATCGTGAGTCGTTGACTGAAATGTTCCTTAATGGGAGGGTTAAATCCCCTATGAGATTGATTGATGAAAGGGTTAAATCCCCTATGAGATTGATTGATGATAGGGTTAAAAGTCCCTATGATTTTATTTGGTTTGATTGGATTGATTTTTTTATAAGCATTGAGTCATGGGAGGAGTATCGAGCACCAAAAGTGTGAGAGTTCGTCTGACCTGCACTCATTAAACTACGTCGCCAAACGTAGGTGAGACATAGAACCATCACATGATATTGTGGTTCCCTCTTGATTAGAAGTCCTTGAAAGCAATAGAGGACTTGTTGATTTTTTGTCTCTATTTTGTATTATCCATTATGGTTTTGATTCATTCCCTACCTGGCAAGTTTAGAACGGCTGTGTCAACACCAACATGACTGTTATACATTTACTGGCTCATATGTGATTATTGTCGGATAAGAGAAACTCCTAGAAAGTTCCTACCATGAGTACTTTGAGTCGAGATGAGATGAGATGAGTTCCTTTGAGATGAATTTGACTTGATTGATGTGGCTGATTAGTTGATAGGTCACTTGTCTACTCTTGATTCTTGCATAGAAAGACATTTAACATTTTTATTTGATTTAATGATTATTCTGAGTCAGTGGTGGTTTCATATTATTTTACTGGTTTCTATTTCATTAAGCTATTTTACATACCGTACATTCAACGTACTGACGCTACTCGATGCTGCATCATTTTATGATGTCAATACAGGGATTAGGGATCATCAACAGTCACATCGTTGAAGATCTAGGACGTTCATCTTATTATGAGCCTCCCCTACTCCGGAGGATCCATTATTATTTATTTCATCATTCTTTTGAGTTAGGATAGACTAGTCTTATATTTTGATTTTGGTATCCATGGGTCTGTCATTGGCACCACTTGATTAGTGATAGAGGTTTCATAGATAATAGTCGGACATTGATATTGAGATTATGAGGTTTCATATATTATTTGAGGCATTAGATGAGATGAGCCCAGTTACTTGCTTTTGCTTCTTCTGATCTGTAGAGTTTTCTGATTGAATGGATGTGATGAGGCCAAGTGGTTCGCTTGGAGACTAGCAATAGTCTCTAGGTGCCGGCCACGTCTTGGGTACCCTCCCGGGGCATGAAAAACCTGCTATCAGAGCACATAGTTCAAGTGTCCTAGGAAGTCTATGAAGTCATGTCTAGTAGAGTCCTTATTATTGGTGTGAATACCTCCACATCTATAATTTGGAGGCTATAGGACATTTTGAAATTTTTTCACTTCTTTCATGATCTAAAACATGCGATAGAGTTATACTCTATGAAAACTTCTTCTCTAATTCGTGCTCTACGCATTGCAGAGTTGTGATCATGCCTCCCAAAAGAGCCGCTAGAGGTAGGGGACGTCCTGCCAGGGAAAATGTTAACCTACCCGAGCCTCAAGGACACGAGGAGCTAGTGGGCCAAGCTTTCCCAGTTGAGCAGCCCACACAAGATGAGGTCGCCAATGCTGAGCTACGCTAGGCTATTCAAACTCTAGCCCAGGCTGTCACAACACCTGCTGCGAGACAAGGATTGGGTAGACAGGATTCCTATGACACCTCTAGAGTCCAGAAAGTTTTTAGGATAAATCTGCCTGAGTTCACAGGGTTTGCATCCTCTGAAGATCTTGAGAACTATGTGGAGGAACTTCAGAAGGTGTTCTAATGATGCATGTGGCTGATGTGGACAAAGTTAACTGGATGCTTCCTAACTCAAGGGTATGGCCAGACTATGGTTCGACCAATGGAAGAAAGGTAGAGGAGATGATGCTCCATTGTTGACTTGGGCAATGTTCGAGGAAGCCTTCTTGGGGCATTTCTTCCTAAGAGAACGAAGAGAGGCCAAGGAAAAAGAGTTCTTGAATCTGAAACAGGGCTCTATGACTGTGCAAGAGTATGGGTTGAAGTTCACGCAACTATCTCGTTATGCTCCGGACATGGTTGCTAACATGAGGGGAAGAATAGGATTGTGTGTGGATGGGTTAAATAGAGGGTGAAATAGATATGGGAGGGGAGCAATGCTCGTGAGCGATATGGATATTGGGAGATTGATGACGTTCATGCTACAAGCCGATGAAGAGAGACAACAAGATAAGGAAGCATTCTGACGTAAGACATCCAGCCCTGAGGTTGGAAGAAAAAGTAACAGTAACCAATTCCCAGCACCTTCATCTACTAGTGCACCTATGCGTAGAGGCAAAAATGAGTAGAGGTCTTAAAATCTTGGAACCCATAGATCTCAATCACAAGCTAGTGTGGCTCAAGGTTCACAGGGTAAACCACCATGTTGTAAGTGTGGAAAAATGCACTTGTAGAGATGTCATGAAGGAATTAATGTATGCTACAAATGTGGCCAAGTGGGTCACTACCACAAGGACTGTCTAAAGTGGGTTGACCAAGCTCAATCTTCTACACTAACCCTGCTAGCTAGAAAAGAGGTGTTATGTCAGGCGCAAGCGAAGCTACAAACTATTTGTATGCCATGAGTAGTCACCAAGATCAGGGGAACTCCCCTGATATTGTGACGGGTATGATTCCAGTCTTCACCAAGATCAGAGGAACTGCCAAATATTGTGAAGGGTATGATTCCAGTCTTTCACTTTTGATTGTTATGTTTTGATGGATTCCGGTTCCACATTGTCATTTGTAACTCCTTATGTGGCCAATAGATTTGTAGAACCCCTGAGAGTCTTCTTGAACTCTTTGATGTTTCTATTCCAGTGGGTGAGTCTATTCAAGCTGAGAGAATCTATGGACTTGCGTAGTGTCCATCTATCATAGGGATACTCTTGTTGATTTGTTTGAGTTAGAGATGATTAACTTTGATGTGATCCTTGGCACGGATTGGGATCACGCCTATTATGCCTCCGTAGATTGTAGATCCTGAACTGTTAAGTTCCAATTTCTGAATGAACCGACTCTTAAGTGGAAGGGTGATTTTGTTGCACCTAGGGGATAGTTTATCTTATACCTTAGGGCCAGCAAGATGATTTCCAAATGTTGTATATATCACGTCATGCACATTAAATCTGATGATGTTGAGTCCCCAACTCTAAAGTCAGTCCCGATTGTGAATGAGTTTCTGAAAATGTTTCCTGAGGATCTGCCTAGAGTCCCTCATGATAGAGAGATTGACTTTGGGAATGATGTCCTTCCCGATACCCAGCTTATTTCGATTCCACCTTATAGGATGGCCCCTACTGAGTTGAAAGAACAATTGAAAGATCTATAAGAGAAGGGCTTTATATGGCTGAGTGTTTCTCCTTGGGGTGCCCCTGTCCTATTCGTGAGAAAGAAAGATGGGTCCCTTAGAATGTGTATTGACTATAGGCAACTGAATAAGGTCACCATAAAGAATAAGCATCCTCTTCCAAGGATAGATGATATGTTTGACCAACTTTAGGGTGCCTCTTGTTACTCAAAGATAGACCTAAGATCTAGCTACCATTAGTTGAAAATGAGGGAATGTGATATTCCAAAGACAACCTTTAGGACCAGATATGGCCATTTTGAGTTCTTTGTCATGTCCTTTGGATTGACGAATGCACCTGCAGTGTTTATGGATTTGATGAATAAAGTATTTAGACAACATCTTGGTATGTTTGTGATTGTATTCATCGATGATATTTTGGTATATTCGATATATGAGGAGGAGCATGCTAATCACCTCAGAGTTGTCCTCCAAACACTTACGGACCATGAGTTGTACGCAAAATTCTCGAAATCTGGATTTTGGCATAAGTCAGTGGCTTTCGTAGGCCACGTGGTTTCTGGTGATGGTATTCGAGTGATGACCAAAGGATTAAAGTGGTGAAGAATTGGCCCAGACCGACCTCTCTAACTGACATAAGAAGGTTTTTGGGGTTGGCAGGCTACTACCGCAGATTTGTTGATAGATTTTCTTCCTTATCCAAACCATTGACTAAATTGACTCAGAAAAAGGTCATGTTTCAGTGGTCCAACGAATGTGAGAAGAGTTTCCAAGAGTTGAAGATGAGAGTGACTACTGCATCGGTTCTAACCTTGCCCGATGGGACAAAGGACTTTTTAATATATTATGATGCTTCGAGGGTTGGATTAGGATGTGTGCTGATGCATAGAGGGAAGGTGATAGCTTATGCTTCCAGAATACTTAAGATTCATGAGAGGAACTATCAAACCCATGATCTCGAGTCGGCAGTAGTGGTGTTTGCACTTAAAATCTGGTGCCACTACTTATATGGAGTGCATGTGGATGCGTTCACTGACCACAAGAGCTTGCAGTATGTCTTCAGTCAGAAAGAGCTCAACCTACGACAAAGAAGGTTGAAGTTGCTTAAGAACTATGACATGAACATTCTCTACCACATAAGTAAAGCTAACATTGTTGCTAACGCTCTTAGCAGGTTGTCAATGGGTAGCACATCCCATGTTGAGGAGGGAAAGAAGGAGCTAGCCAAAGAAGTGCATCGGTTGGCTCGATTGGGAGTTCAACTTGAGGAGAATAATGAGGGAGGAGTTAATGTTCAGAAAGGGTCTGCTTCATCCTTAGTGGCTGAGGTGAAAGAAAAGCAAGACCAAGATCTTGTCATACTCCAATTGAAGGAGGATGTCCATAAACAGAAAGTGATGGTTTTCTCCAAAGGGGTAGACGGAGTGTTGAGATACCAGAGTAGATTTTGTGTTCCGGATGTGGATAGCGTTCGAAATAGAATCATAGCTGAAGCCTATAACACTAGATATTCCATCCATCAGGGCTCCACCAACATGTACCACGACTTGAGAGAAGTCTATTGGTGGAGTGGAATGAAAAGGGATATTACTGAGTTCATTTCAAAGTGCCCGAATTGCCAACAGGTGAAAGTTTAGCATCAGAGGCCATGTAGATTGGCTCAGAACTTTGAAATTACTGAATGGAAGTGGGACATGATCAATATGGACTTCATTACTTGTCTACCAAGGTCATGAAAGCAACATGACTCCATATGGGTGATTATAGGTAGGATGAAAAAATCGCCTCACTTCTTAGTAGTTAAAACCACCTACACTGCAGAGGAGTACGCCAAGTTGTACATCCAGGAGATTGTGAGGCTGCATGGAGTTCCCTTGTCCATCATCTCGGACAGAGGAGCTCAATTCACCTCCCAATTTTGGAGATCGTTCCAGAAAGGATTGGGTACCAAAGTGAACCTGAGTACAGTCTTTCATCGACAGACGGATGGTCTGGCAGAGCGCACAATTCAGACATTAGAGGATATGTTGAGAGCTTGTGCTTTTGATTTCAAGGGAAATTAGGACAATCGCCTACCATTGACTGAATTTGCATATAACAACAGTTATCATGCAAGCATTCAAATGGCTCCCTATGAAGCCTTGTATTGAAGGAGATATACATCACTAATTAGGTGGTTTGAGGTTAGAGAAACAAAACTGATTGGTCCATATCTTGTCCACCAATTGATGGAGAAGGTAAAGGTCATTAGAGTGAGATTAAAGACTTCCCAAAGTCGCTAGAAATCTTATACCGGTGTGTGCAGAAGAGACTTAGAGTTTGAGGTAACTGATTGGGTATACTTGAAGATGTCACCTATGAAGGGTGTCATGAGATTTGGGAAGAAGGGAAAGTTGAGTCCATGCTATGTGGGACTATATCAGATTGTGAAGAGGATTGGGAAGGTTGGTTATGAGTTAGAGTTGCCTTCCGAGTTAGATGGAATTTGTCAAGTATTCCATGTGGTGACGTTGAAGAAGTTCTTGGGAGATCCTACCTTGGTTATCCCTGTTGATTGCATTGGAGTGAAGGATAGCTTGTCCTACGAAGAGGTTTCAATCGAAATCCTTGATCGATAGATTCGTAAGTTTAAAAACAAAGAGATAGCCTCAGTCAAAGTACTGTGGAGAAATCAATTCATTGATGAAGCCACAGGGGAAACAGAGGAAGAGATGAAGGCCAAATATCCACACCTATTCGTGCCAAATGATGGGAACGACGAAGCTAAATTTCTTTCCCTTGACTAAATTGATTGACCTATTCTTGAGTTGATTGTCTATTCCTGAGTTTGAATAGAATTGATTGAGTGTTATGAGAAGTCGAGAGTTTGATTGGTTGAGTTGAATGTTGAGATGAGTCTTGAGTCTATTCGTGCCTTGGTACCCACCTTTACTCATCATTCGAGGACGAATGATCCTAACGGGGAGATGATGTAATGCCTGGTAAAATTACCAAAATACCCCTAGAGGAAGGGTATGCGCATAACCCATCTTCAAATGCTCGTATGGCGAATTCGAGACTAGATTTGTGATCAGCATTAAAAATTAAGTGGGAAAATGGTCTCGGTCGATTTTTATAGCGACTGGATCAAAAGATAATTTTTGACCCGAAAATGAAAAATAGTGAGAGTGCGCGAAGGAGGTACGTCATGCCTCTATAGCGGACCTGCACTTATATTGTTTAAAAAAAATTCGATGGGATTGGGAAAACTCATTTAGAAATTTTTGGAGAAAATACCCTGTGCGCGACCAGTCCGCGTCGCAGACTGGATTATCCCGAAGCTGAAAAATATCTAAATTTTGTGAGGGCATTTCAGTCAATTTCCAATCCCTCCTAAACTCTATACACGATCTAATTAGGTTGCTTTGACATAAAATGGGTCTAAAACCTCATTTTGTGTCCTTTTTAAGCAATTGGACAAGACTAGCGCTTGAGATTGAGGAATTCAAGAGGGATTCTTGAAGGTGATTGTTGATAGCTTCATCACAGGTATGTCAGGCTAAACTAAAAGCATGAGATTTTCCTCTCATGTATCCCGTAGATGGTCATAGAGGAGTTTAGTGTTCATGAGTCCCCATGCATGTTCTTCAATTGATTTTTGAATATTTTCTTATAAATTATGTCTATTTTGATACACTTCCATATGTCGATGATCATCATAAACTTGTTTTCTTGACTTAAATATTTTCATGAGAAATTACATAACTCTACATGACTATTTTGAAAGCATACATGAATGAACTTAAGAATTGAGTCTAGAGCCTTGATTGGAGGATGTCGATTGTGATTGTGATGAGAGAATGATGATGAGTTGATAGAATTTGATAGTCCTATGAGTCTCCATAAATGAACTCCATTGATTTGTCTATTCGATTGTTCCCTTACGATTATTCAAAATCTTGAGTCGTTGACTGAAATGTTCCTTGATGGGAGAGTCAAAGCCCCTATAAGATTGATTGATCAAAGGGTTAAAGCCCCTATGAGATTGATTTATGATAGGGTTAAAAGTCCCAAGGATTTGATTTGGTTTGATTGTCTTATGAGCATTGAGTCATGGGAGGAGTATCGAACACTGAAAGAGTGATAGCCAGTCCGACCTGCATTCGTCAAACTACGTTGCCAAACGTAGGTGAGGCAAAGAACTATCACATTATATTGTGGTCCCCTCTTGATAAGAAGTCCCTGAAAGGAATAGAGGACTTGTTGAATTTCTGTCTCCATTTTGGATTATCCATTATGGTTTCAATTCGTTCCATACCTAGCAAGTTTGGAACGACTGTGGCAACATCAGCTTGACTGTTGTACATTCACTGGCTAATAAGTGATTATTGTCGGATAAGAGAAACTCCCCAAAAGTTCCTATCTTGAGTACTCTGAGTCTAGATGATATGAGATGTGATGAGATGAGTTCCTTTGAGATGAATCTGGCTTGATTGATGAGGTTGATGGGTCACTTTTCTCTTGATTCTTGCATAGATAGGCATTTGATATTTTGATTTGATTTGATGATTGTTTTGAGTTGATGCTGGATTCATATTATTCTACCGGTTTATGTTTCATTCAGCTATTTCACATACCTTACATTCCACGTACTGACGCCACTCTTTCAACTGAAACTCTTTCATAAGTCAAACTCTCTTTAACACCTACACTCCCAAATGCACCATAGAAACTAGGATCACCAGCATATTTTTTCAATAAAGATACATGGAACACTAGATACACTGATGTCAAGTTTATAGGTATATCCAAGTACACCTTAAAATCTTATAATGGACCATATATCAGTGAATACACTCCCTTTTTTAAAAAACCATAGAACCCTTCATTAGAGATATTTTTAAATAGCCCCGACCTTCAACCTTAAATTCAAGTTTTGTTCTCCTCACATCTAAATAGGACTTTTGGTGACTGTGGAATGCTTTTAATATTTTCCTGATGAGTCTCACATTTTTAATAGCCTCAAATACCAACTCGGGTCCTATCAAGGCTAATTCACCTACTTCAAACCACCCAATGGGAGAACTGCATCTCCAACCATACAAAGCTTCAGTAGGAGCCATCTCGAAGCTAGAATAATAACTATTATTATAAGAAAACCCAATCAATAGTAGGTGGTTATCCCAGTTACCCTTAAAATCAAGTACACATTCCCTCAAAATGCCTTTCAAAGTTTGAATTGTTCTCTAGGCTTGTCCATCGATTTGAGAGTGAAAAGTGGTGCTTAGTTTAACCTTGGTACCAAGACCCTTTTGAAAGGACTTCTAAGAATATGAAGTGAATTGAGTACCACAATTTGGGATAATAGGCAAAGGCATGCAATGACGTTTTACCAATTCTCATATACATCCTTACATAATTTTTGGCAGAATAAGAAGACTTAGCTTATAGAAAATGGGCTAATTTGGTCATTCGGTCAACTACTATCCAAATGAAGTCATGTTGCCTACGAGTATGAGCCACATACCTTTCCACTTTCAAGTGGTCATCTCAATGTCTAGGTCTAGACCTCCTTTGGTTCTCTATTTCACTTATTGACAATTGGGATACTTCGCCACAAACTTAGTTATATTATTTTTTCATGTCATCCCCAGTACACTACCCTCAAATCTCTATATATTTTTTGTGGATCTTTGATGAATAAAATATTGAGAACTATGAGATTTACTTAATATTATCTCCATAAACATTGAAACATATAAACAACCTTGTTACCGGAGTACCCCATCTCCTTTGGGAGAAAACATCAATGTTTGTTTCGGCAACCGACTTGTTCAACTCAACTAAATCTTGATCCATATCTTTTTTTGCCTTTACTTCTGCTACTTAGATAGAATTTGAATCTTTATGGACAAGTACATTACCCCTATTGGAGTCAACTAACTGGACACCTAAATGGGCTAGCTTATGCACCTCTTTAGCCAATTTCCTTTTTTTTCATCCTCAACATGCACAATACTACTCATGAATTTTTTTAGAGCTTCTGTGACCATATTAGCTTTACCTGAATGGTATAACACACTCACATCATAGTCCTTTAATAGTTTAATCTATCTCCTTTGTCGGAGGTTCAAGCCTCTTTAGTTAAACACATACTTTAGTCTTTTATGATCGGTGAATATGTCAACATGCACATCATAAAGATAGTGATGTCAAATCTTTAGGCAAAAACAATCGCTGCTAACTCAAGGTCATAGGTAGGATAATCCCTTTCATGCACTTTGATTTGTCTTGAGGAATATGCTATGACCTTGCCATGTTACATTAACAACACATCCAAGTCTAGTCTGTGAGGCATTACTATATACAACAAACTCATTCGATCTCCATGGTAAAGTTAAGACAGGGGTTGCAATAACACCGTGTTTCTATGTTTGAAAACTTCTTTCACATTCATCCAACTATTGAAATTTTTTATTCTTTTGAGTCAACATGTTCAAAGGTGATCCAATAGATAAATTCCCCCTACAAACCTTCTTTAATATCTAGCAAAACCTAGAAAACTTTGACTATTCGAATTATATAAAGGTTTGGGACAATTCTTCACCATCTCAATTTTCTTAGGATCAACCATATTACCTTCATGTGACCTAGGAATTCCATTGATCTCAATCAAAATGCACATTTAATAAATTTAGTAAATAGTTATCAGTCGCTCAAAGTTTGTGTAAGGACCCAAGCATCGTAAGGCCTTAACGTTGCAAAAATTGGTTTCAAAAGGATTTTGACAAAGGGTTCCATCCAAGGAGAACCACATGACCCATGGTGCACTCCACAGACTGTGGAGTGCCTCATGGAGGGGACCTTGGCCTTGAGAGTCCTTGGTCTGAAGAGCCTTGTGGCTGCCTGGAGGGTGTGCCCACCACGGAGCAGACCATGCTCAATGGTGCACACCACGAGCTGTGGTGTGTCTCATGGAGGGACCCCTTACAAGGCTCTCCTATGTTTTCCCTCAAGTTCCCCACCATAAATCCCTATACGGCTCCTGGTGCACACTACGACCAACAGGGCGTTCGTGAAAGGCACCCTTGGCCACTTTTGTCTCATTTTAAGTAGGATCTTTTTTTTAATTTGGCTCCACTAGTAGGTCTTTTAGGATTTTTATACCCTCCTTTACATTCCCAAATCAGTCCGTAGTCATTTACATTCAGTTCATTTCAAGTCCGACAGTAAGTTCCTAAAATCTTAGTCTTTAACACTAGTCAAGCCTAGACTTTGAAGATTCAAGCTAGGAGCTCAAGTGTGATTTCAAGTTTAAGCATATCTCATCTCAATATCTATAATTCAAACAAGGTATAAGTGGTTTCATTCATGATCTCCTTTCAATCATGATGCCCAAATGCTATTCCTCAATTTTCATAAACTTTAAGTGAGATTCAAGGTTGATTTTTATGATTTGGTTTTAAATTATTAAAATTATGTTATGGGTTGCTATCAAATGATAATTTAAACCTGAATTACTTTGCATTCAAATTACTTATATGATTTTCATGAGATTGTAGCCTGCATATCCCTTTACACTAAGAATCCATGCATGGTTAGTTTCAATTATGATCTGAATGTCAATTTCTTTATGGATCATGCCTATTTGAATCTTAATATCATGTTTTAAGTATGATTTCATGTACCCATACTTTACTTTCAATTACTCATATCATGCATGCACAAGGCTTCTACTTGTGGTCTTAGTTATGAAAGTAATTTCAATTATGGACATCAATAAGATTTCAATATGAATATGATTTTGGCTTGATTATAAATCCTATTATAACTATGATACGACTTTCAATACTTATATGTGTATATACACCATAATGTACAAGTATGAATGAACTACTCCTATGCAAGTAAGCATGTTTTACACTATGATTTGGCTTTTAAGCCCAAGTGTGCATGAAGATGATTTGAAATGGTTTATGATAATATGAATGTATATATACTATGTATCCCATGGATGATGACTTAGAACCGCATGAGATTGAGGATTATGTACTACCACCCGCCATGTGGGGTTATGAAAATAGTTTTACCCAATGTGTGGGGTTATGCAAATCGCTATGTTTTACTACTCACTAGATGGGGTTATGAAAATGGTTTTGTGCTACTATCCACTATGTGAGGTTATGTTGAAGATGAAGAACCACTATCCACTATGTGGAGTTATGCTATTCCACCCACCATGTGGGGTTATATATCACCACCCACCTTGTGGAGTTATGTTCCTTCCACTTACAATATGTGTTTATGTTTCCCTTTATGTTGGTTATGGTCATCTCCACCTATGTTCATGTATTATAGAATTCATGCATCATGGTATCCTATGGCATCTTGTTATGACTATTATTTTTATATACCTTATTTCTATATGTATATTTATCCTTCTTCATCTAACTCGTTAAAGACATGTTTTATTATGACTTCATTTAACTTCATACCTGCATACTTAGTACATTCAAATGTAATAATGCATACTCCTTGCCTGCATTGTATCACAATGCATGTGTAGGTGATACCATTGTTCATTCTCATGGCTAAATCTAGATATTTCCATGATCCTGTTTGGGTGAGTCCTTAAGCTTTGATAACAGAGCCTACTACTTTATCTCTCGTAATTTATTATGTATTAAAGACAAACCTCTTTATATTCATGGTGAGCCAGGACCTGTCTAAGCCCCCATTTTAGATATGGTCTAGAGGCATGTTTTGGACATATGTATGTACTTCAGTTTTAGACTTGTATACTCTACCTTTATGATTTATCTTATGCTATGACTCATGTTACGTGTATGCCTCCACTTATATATTGCTCTTGAATTAGCTTGAATGCTAAGGGTTAGTTTGATGTTTTTTCTAGAATCTCATTCATTGTGATATGGCAAGGCCCTAGGTTGGATCGAGGCAAACTTGGTATCAGAGGAATAAGATTTTGAAACGGTCCTTGGAGTCTAATATCCTATGTTAAGTAGAGTCTTATTCATGGATTTGAAGTGCACCACATCTTTAAGTAGGAGGATACAAGACGTTTTAGGAAATGTCTCACTTCTTCATGATTCATGTCGTACATAGAACGTGTCCTAAGGTTTCCTAAATCTAGAAAATATTCTTTGATGACTTTTCAGATGATGCCTCAAAGAAGAGCTCCTTAGCCTAGGCAGGCTCCATCTAATGAGGACCAAGTTCCTGTCACGCCCCGGAGGGTATCCATGGTGTGGCCGGCACTCAGAGACTATTGCTAGTCCCCAAGCGAACCACTTAGCCTCATCACATCATTCAGTCAATATACTCTACTTAACAGCAGAAAGAATAAGTAAATAGGCACATCTCATCTAAAGTCTCAAGATAAATCAATAAATAATGACGCTTAGTAGAAAGAACTAGCTCACAATCTCAACATCAATGCTCGATCATTGTCTATGAAGCCACTATCACTAATCATGTGGTGCCAATAATAGACCTATGGCTACCCAAATCAAAATAAAAGAAATAGTCCAAATTCTAACTCTAAAGTAAGATGAAATAAACATAGTGGATCCTCCGAAGTAGGAGAGGCTCACTAAGTCAGCTGCAAGTTTCAGATCTTCGATGAAGCGCCTGTTGACGATCTCTAGTACTTGCCTCTGCATCATAAACAATGCATCCTAGAGTGGGCATCAATATATGGAATGTACTGGTCTGTAAATAGCTGAGTGAAACAGAAACAGATAGAATAATAAGGAAACAACATTGACTAAAAATAAAAATCGAATAACATCAACTTGTCAAATGTCTATCTATGCAAGAATAAAGAACAAACAAGTGACACATCAACAACTTAAACTCATCAGTTATATCAGACTCATCTCAAAGGAGCTCACCTCCTCTCATCTCATCTCTTCTCATCTCATAGGAGTTCACCTGCTCTTATCTCATCTCATCTCATCTCAGAGTAGCTCACTTGCTCTTATCTTATCTCATCACATCTCAGACTCAGAGTACTCAATATAGGAAATTTATGGGAGTTTCTCTTATCTGACAACAATAACTTATGAGCCAGTGAATGTACAACAATTAAATTGATGTTGCCACAACCGTTCCAAACTTGCCAGGTTGGGAACGCTCCGAAACCATATCAGCCCACCCAATATGGAGTCAATACTCAACAGACCCATTTTTGCTTTCAGGGGCTGTTACTCTTGAGGGAACCATAATATATGTGATGGTTTTATGCCTCACCTACATTTGGCGACATAGTTAATTAGTTCGAGTGGGACTCACTCCTACCCATTTCGATGCTCGAAACTCCTCCCGTGACTCAATGCTCATAAAACATCCATCTCAACCAATCTTGTAGGGACTTGAACCCCGTCAATGATAGGTATCTCATAGGGACTCGAACTCCATCATCATTCAACTCTTAGGGACTTTAACCCTCTCATCAAACAATCTCATCAATGACTCAAGATTTAGAACAATCATTAGGAATCAATTGAATAGACAGTAGAGTTCATTTATAGAGACTCTTAAGACAATCAATTTCTATCAACTCATCATCATCCTCTCATCACAATCAAGAATCTCAATTCAAGGCTCTAGACTCAATTCTCAAGTTCATTATGCATGCTTTTCAAATTAGTCATATAGGGCTATGCAATTTCTTATGAAAAATGTTCAATTCAAGAAAACAAGTAGTATGATGATCATCAACATAGGAAAATATGAAATTTCAAATAAAACATTCGGAAAACCCATCAAGGATTCATGTATGTAGATTCTTGAACCATCAATTCATCTATGACCATCTATGGGGCACATGAGAGAATAATCTCATGTTTTTAGTTTAGCTTTACATACTTGGGATGCAGCTATCAATTAATCACGTCGAGGATTTCTTCTCAATTCTCTCAAACTCAAGTTCTTCTCTTCTCTCCTCAAGCCCTAGCCTTAGTAGAATATTAGAATAGGACTTAGAATGGGGGTTTTTGGACCCTGTTTTTATCAAAACGACCTTATCAGACCTTGTATAGAGTTTAGGAGGGGTGGAGAATTGACTGGAATGCCCCTCATAATAATTTAGAAATTTTTGACTCGGAGAAGACCCAGTCTGTGATGCAGACTGGTCCCGCACTGTGTATTTTTTAGAAAATATTTCTGAATGAGTTTTCTCAATCTCATCAAAAATTTTTAAAAAAATATAAGTGTTGGTCCGCGATGGGTGCGCGACGCGCTCTTGTCGCGTACTAACACTGTTTTGAGGATTGAAAAAGTATCTTTTGATCGAATTGCTCTAAAAATTGACCTAGATTATTTTTCTACTCAGGTTTTTGTGTTGATCACAAATCCGCCCTCGAATTTGGCATACGATCATTGGAAGATGCATTACGCGCATACCCTCCCTCTAGGGGTATTTTGGTAATTTTAAGGGGCGTTACATCATCCCCCCTTGGGATCGAATGAAGAGTATAGATGGATATCGAGGCACGAATAGACTCAAAACTCATCTCAGCACTTAACTCAATCAATCAAACTCTCAACTCTAGAATAGGAGGTCACATCAAGAATGGATACATCAATTTAGTGAAGGGTAAGAAATTTACTTCAACACTCTCATCATTTGGCACAAATAGCTATGGATATTTAGCCTTCATCTCTTCCTCAGCTTCCTATGTGGCTTCCTCAATGAATTGGTTTCTCCACAGGACTTTGATTGAGGCTATCTCTTTGTTCCTCAACTTACGAATCTGATGATCAAGGATTTGGACTGGAACCTCTTTGTAAGATAGGCTACCTATCACACCAATGCTATCCACAGGGATCACCAAGGCAGGATCTCCCAACCATTTCTTTAACATCGACACATGGAATACCAGATGGACTCCATCTAACTCGGAAGGCAACTCTAACTCATAAGCAACCTTCCCAATCCTATTTATAATCTGATAGGGTCCCACCTAACGTGGACTCAACTTCTCTTTCTTCCCAAATCTTAGGACATCTTTTATAGGCGACACTTTCAAATACACCTAATCATCTACCTCAAACTCTAAATCTCTTCTCCTCACGTTGGTATAAGAATTTTGGCGACTCTGGACAGTCTTTAACCTCTCTAATGACCTTTACCTTCTCCATCGATTGGTGGACAAGATCAGGCCCAATCAACTCCGCTTCTCCAACCTCCAACCACCCAATCAGTGATCCATATCTCCTCCTATACAAGGTTTTGTTGGGAGCCATTTGAATGCTAGCATGATAACTATTGTTATATGCGTATTTAATCAATGCCAGGTGATCATCCAAATTCCCTTCAAAATCAAGAACACAAGCTCTAAACATGTCCTCTAATGTTTGAATTATACATTCTGCCTGACCATTTGTCTGTGGATTAAAGGCGGTGCTCAGGTTTACCTTAGTACCTAATCCTCTTTGGAACGATCTCCAAAATTGGGAGGTAAATTGAGCTCCTTTGTCCAAGATGATGGACAAGGGAACCCCATGCAGCCTCACAATCTCTTGGATGTACAACTAAGCGTACTCCTCCGCAGTGTTTGTTGTCTTAAATGCCATGAAGTGAGCCGATTTAGTCATCCTATCCAAAATCACCCATATCGAATCATGTTGCTTTCGAGACTTTGGTAACCCAGTAATAAAGTCCATTTCAATCATCTCCCATTTCCATTCTAATATCTCAAAGTTTTGAGCCAATCTACATGGTCGTTGATGCCCAACCTTCACTTGTTTGCAATTTGGGCATTTTGAAACAAACTCAACAATGTCTCTCTTCATTCCACTCCACGAATAGACTTCTCTCAAGTCATGGTACATCTTGGTAGAGCCTGGGTGAATGGAATATCTAGTGTTATGGGCTTCTGCCATGATTCTGTTTTGAATGCCATCAACATATGGAACACACAACCTACTTTGGTATCTTAATACTCCATCTCCTCCTTTGGAGAAGACCATTACTTTCTGTTTGTGGACAACCTCCTTCAATTCGAGTATGAAAGGATCTTGGTCTTGCTTTTCTTTCACTTCTGCAACTAAGGATGAAGCAGACCCATCCTGAACATTAACTCCTCCTTCATCATTTTCCTCAAGTTGAACTCCCAGTCGAGCCAACAAATGCACTTCCTTGGCTAGTTCCTTCTTTCCTTCTTCCAACATGGGTTGTGCTACCCATTGACAACCTAGTAAGAGCGTCAACAACAACGTTAGCTTAACCTGGGTGGTAGTGAATGCTCATGTCATAATCCTTGAGCAACTCTAACCATCTCCTCTGTCGCAGGTTGAGCTCTTTCTGACTGAAAAATATTGCAAGCTCTTGTGGTTAGTGAACGCATCCATATGCACTACATACAAGTAATGGTGCCAGATTTTAAGTGCAAACACCACTGCTCCCAACTCAAGATCATGGGTTGGATAATTCCTTTCATGAACCTTGAGTTGCCTGGAAGCATAGGCTATCACTTTCCCCCTTATGCATCAGTACACATCTCAATCCAACCCTCAAAGCATCACAGTAAATTACAAAGTCCTCCATCCCCTCTAGCAATGTAAGGATTGGTGCAGTAGTCAACCTCGTTTTCAATTCTTGGAAAAACTTTTCACATTCATCGAACCACTGAAACTTGACCTTTTTCTGAGTCAATTTAGCCAATGGTTCGGATAGGGAAGAAAATCCCTCACAAATCTGCGGTAGTAGCCTACTAACCCCACAAAACTTCTAATGTCAGTCGGAATGGTCGGTCGGGGCCTGTTTTTTACCGCTTTGATCTTTTGGGCATCCACTCGAATACCATCACCAGAAATAACATGGCCTAGAAAAGCCGCTGACTTAAGCCAGAACTCGCACTTTGAGAATTTTGCATACAACTCACGATCCTTAAGAGTTTAAAGGATAACTCTGAGGTGGTTAGCATGCTCCTCCTCACTTCTCGAATATACCAAAATGTCGTCGATGAAAATAATCACAAACATATCAAGGTATTGTCTGAATACTCCATTCATAAAGTCCATAAAGGCGGTAGGTGCATTCGTCAACCCAAAGGACATGACCAGTAACTCAAAATGGCCATATCTAGTCGTAAAGGTTGTCTTTGGAATATAACATTCCCTCGCCTTCAACTGGTGCTAGCCAGATCTAAGGTCTATCTTAGAGAAACAAGAGGTGCCCTGAAGTTGGTCAAACAAATCATCTATCCTTGGGAGAGGATACTTATTCTTTATCGTGACCTTGTTCAGTTGCCTCTAATCAATACATATTCTGAGAGACTTATCTTTCTTTCACACGAATAGGATAGCAGCAGCCCAAGGTGAAACACTAGGCCTAGTGAAGCCCTTCTCTAGCAAATCTTTCAGTTGCTCTTTCAACTCAACGGAGGCCATCCTATAATGTGGAATCGAAATAGGCTTGGTATCAGGAAGAATATTAATCCCAAAGTTTATCTCCCTATCAGGAGGGACTCCAGGCAGATCATCAGGAAACACTTCCAGAAACTCATTAACAATTGGGACTGACTCAAGAGGTAGGGACTCAACATCATCAGATTTCACTCGCACGAGGTGATACATACAGCCTTTGGAAATCAACTTTCTAGCTCTAAGATCTGAGATAAACTTCCCTCTAGGTGAAATAGAATCACCCTTCCACTCTAGAACTGGTTCATTAGGAAATTGAAACTTAACTGATCGGGATCTATAATCAACAAAGGCATAACATACGTGAAGCTAATCCATGCCAAGAATCAAATCAAAATCAACCATCTTCAACTCAATCAAATCAACAAGAGTATCCCTATGATGGATGGACACTATACAAGCTCTATAGATTCTCTCAGCTCGAATAGACTCACCCACTGGAGTAGAAACATCAAAGGGTTCAAGAAGACTCTCAAGGGTTCTATCAAATCTACTAGACACATAAAGAGATACAAACCACAATGTGGCACCCGGATCCATCAAAACATAAGAATCAAATGTAAAGACTCGAATCATACTTGTCACAACATCTGGGGAGTTTTCTTGATCTTGTAGACTACCCATGGCACACAAGCGGTTTGTTGCCCTGCCTCCGCCTGATATAGTGGCCCTCTGGTTTCCTCTAACTGGTGAGGTTGGTATAGTAGACTTAGCCTGGTCAGCCCACTTCGGACGATCCCTCTTGTAGTGACCCACTTGACCACATCTATAACAAACATCATTCCCGTCATGATATCTCCCCTAGTGCAATGCCACACATATCACACGGTGGCTTACCCTGCGAACCTTGAGCGACACTAGCTTGTGACTTGGATCTATGGGTTCCAACATTCTGAAATCTTTGATCACACCTACCTCTAGGCACAGGTGCACTAGCAGATGATAGTGCAGGAAATCAGTTACCATTGCCTTTCCTTCCAACCTCATGGCCGGATGTCTTAGCTCTTTTACACTTGAACTCTTCCTTGTCATGTTGTCTCTCCTTATCAGCTTGTTGCACGAATCTCATCGTCGCTCGATGTCCATATCACTCACAAGCATGGATCCTCTCCCATCTCTCTTGGGTCCTCTATTTAACCCATCAACAAGCATCCCCATCCTTCCTCTCATGTCAGCAACCACATCCGTAGCATAGCGAGATAGTTGCGTGAACTTCAAACCATACTATTGCATGGTCATAGAGCCCTGCTTCAGATTTAGGAACTCCCTCACCTTAGCTTTTTTTTTCTCTCTTGGGAAGAAGCGTCCCAAAAAGGCTTCCTCGAACACTGCCCAAGTCAAACATGGAGCATCATCCCTTCCACCTTTCTTTCACTGGTCGAACCACAGTCTGGCCACACCCTTGAGTTGGTAAGTAGCCAGTTCAACCCTATCGACATCAACCACATGCATCACTTGGAACACCTTCTCATGTTCCTCCACATTCAGGATCTTCAGTGGATGCAGACCCCGTGAACTCAGGTAGATTCATCCTAAAAACTTCTCGGGCTTTAGAGGTGTCATGAGGATCTGGTCTACCCACTCCTTGTCTCATAACAGGTGCTACGACAGCCTGGGTTAGAGCTTGAATAGCCCGGCGTAGCTCCGCATTGGACACCTGATCTTAAGGGGGTTGCTTAACAGGGACAGCTTGATCCACAGGCTCCTAGGGTACTTGAGGCTTAGGTGGATTAACAGCTTGCCTAGCGGGACGTCCCCAAATGTTTTTAAAATGCCCATGTTATCAATTTTCCACGCATACAACACGAATTAGAAGAAAGTTTTCGTAGAGTTTAACTCTATCACACGAATTGGAATGAGAAGAAAAGTATAACAATTCCTAATATGCTATAGCATCCTGCTTATGAAATGTCGTCGAAAATACACCCATAAATAAGTTTCTACTAGACACGACTTCATAGACTCCCTAAGACACTTGAACTCAGTGCTCTGATACCAAGTTTGTCACGGCTCTGGTGGGTACCCTTGGCGTGGCACTCAGAGACTATTGCTAGTCTCCAAGCTAACCACGTAGCCTTATCACATCATTCCATCAATAAACTCTACTGAATAGCAGAAAGTATAAGTAAGTAAAGCACATCTCATCTAAAGTCTTAAGATAAATAGATAATAATGATGGCTAGTAGAAAGAACTAGCTCACAATCTCAACATTAACGCTCGACCATCGTTTATGAAGCCTCTATCACTAATCATGTGGTACTAATGACAGATCTATGAAAACCCAAATCAAAATTAAAAAAATAGCCCAAAATATAACTCTAAAGCAAGATGAAATAATCATAGTGGATCCTTCAAAGAAGGGGAGACTTACCAATTTAGCTGCGAGTCTTAAATCTTCAACGGAGCGCCTGTTGATGATCTCTAGTACCTGCCTCTGCATCATAAAACAATGCCGTCCAGAGTGGACATCAGTACTTGGAATGTACTGGTATGTAAAATAGCCGAGTGAAACAGAAACAAGTAGAATAATATGGAAACAACATCGACTCAAAATAAACATCGAATAACATCAAATCGTCAAATGTCTATCTATGCAAGTATAAAGAGTAGACAAGTGACACATCAACAACTCAAACTCATCGGTCATATCAGACTCATCTCAAAGGAGCTCACCTCCTCTCCTCTTAGCTCATCTCTTCTCATCTTAGAGGAGCTCACCTCCTGTTATCTCATCTAATCTCAGAGGAGCTCACCTTCTCTCATCTCATCTCAGACTCAGAGTACTCAAGATAGGAAATTTATGGGAGTTTCTCTTATACGACAACAATCACTTATGAGCCAGTAAATGTACAACAATCACACTGGTGTTTCCACAGCCGTTCCAAACTTGACAGGTAGGGAACGCTTTGAAACCATATCAGCTCACCCAATATAGAGTCAATAATCACAGATCCGCTATTGCTTTTAGGGACTATTACTCTTTAGGTTTATGCCTCACCTACGTTTGGTGACGTAGTTAATGAGTTTGAGTGGGACTCACTCTTACCCATTTCAGTGCTCGATACTCCTCCCGTTACTCAATGCTCATAAAATCTCCATCTCAATCAATCTCATAGGGACTCGAACTCTGTCAACAATTGGTATCTCATAGGGACTCGAACCCCATCATCATTCAACTCATAGGGACTTTAACCCTCTCATCAAACAATCTCATCAATGATTCAAGATTTAGAACAATCATTAGGAATCAATTGAATAGACATATCGGTAGAGTTCATTTATAGAGAGTCATAAGACAATGAATTTCTATCAACTCATCATCATCCTCTCATCACAATCAAGAATCTCAAATCAAGGATCTAGACTCAATTCTCAAGTTCATTATGCATGCTTTTCAAATTAGTCATGTAAGGTTATGCAAGTTCTCATGGAAAATGTTCAATTTAAGATAACATTTCGTATGATGATCATCAACACAGGAAAACATGAAGTTTCAAATAAAATTTGAGGAAAAACCATCAAGGATTCATGTATGTAGACTCTTGAACCATTAACTTATCTAACCATCTATGGGGCACATGAGAGGACAATCCTATGTTTTTAGTTTAGCCTTATATACCTGGGATGCAACTATCAATCAAACATGTCAAGGATTTCTTTTCAATTCTCTCAAACTCAAGCTCCTCTCTTCTCTCCTCAAGTCCTAGCCTTAGTAGAATATTAGAATAGGACTTAGAAGGGGGGGGGGGTTGGACCATTTTATTTTTGTCAAAATGACCTTATCAGATCGTTTATAGAGTTTAGGAGGGTGGGGAATTGATTGGAATGCCACTCAAAATAACTTAGAAAATTTTTACTCGAAAAAGACCCAGTTAGCGGCGCAGACTGGTCGCGCACTGTGTATTTTATTAAAAAATTTATAAACGAGTTTTCTCAATCCCGTCAAAATATTTTAAAAAAATATAAGTGTTGGTGCGCGATGGGTGCGCGATGCTTTCCTATCGCGTACTAACACTGTTTTGTGCTTTGGATCAAAAAATTATCTTTTGATCGGGTCGCTTTAAAAATCAATCGAGACCATTTGCCCACTCAGTTTTTTGTGTTGATCACAAATCCGGCCTCGGACTTTCCATACGAGTATTGGAAGATGCATTACGCGCTTACCCTCCCTCTTGGGGTATTTTGGCAATTTTATCAGGCATTACAGTTTCTATAGAGCCTACGGGAGAGCTAGTTACTCATGTCGAGTTTTGGATTGCTTTTGCCATGCTGGCCCAGGCTATGACCAACCAAGCTAGACAGGTTGTATGTCCTCCTTATGTACCCACCCCAGATACTAGGCTGAGAGGGTTTGCTGGGATGAGTCCTCCAAAGTTATGTGGTTCCAATGTTTACGAGGATGACTTGGAGTTCATTGAGGAGGTCTACAAGGTGCTAGCTATTATAGGGGTGTCTTATGAAGAAAAGGCTGAGTTGGTCGCCTATCAATTGAAGGAAGTGATTCAAGTATGGTACACTCAATGGTTGACAAGAGAGTGGGAGGTGATAGAGTTGGTTGGGAGGAGTTCAAGCATACTTTTCTGGATCATTTCTTCTCTCTTGAGCTGAGAGAGTCCAAATTGACAAAGTGTATCAACTTCAAACAAGGTGGAATGAGTGTAAGGGAGTATACCCTCAAGTTTACTAAGTTCTCCAAGTGTGCTCCTACACTAGTGGCTGACCCTTGTGCTAGAATACACAAGTTTATATCGAGGATTTCTTTCTTGGTTGTTAAGGAATGTCGCACGGCTATACTTATTCGGGAGAGGGATATTTCTATGCTCATGATATATGTTGAATAGATTGAAGGGGAGAACTCAAGGAGAGGAGAATAAGGAATTCCAAGAGAGCCCGATTCGATAGTAGGTTCTTTAACTCTAGAGGTGGTGGTGGTAATGGTCGTTTCCAATAGGGCCAAGGTTTGAAGTCCAAGAGTTACCAATTATAGAGGGCCTCTCCTTAAGGCAAAAGTTGAATGTTATGCCCCGGGAGGGTACCCTTGGCGTGGCCGGCACCTCGAGACTATTCCTAGTCCCCAAGCGAACTGCTTAACCTCATCACATCATTCAATCCAATAAAACTCTATTGAGCAGCAGCAAATGTAAGTAAGTAGTGGATACATCTCATCTAAAGTAGGCTAGTAAGAAGAACTAGCTCACAACCTCAACATCAACATTCAACCATCATCTATGAACCCTCGATCACTAATCATGTGGTGCCAATGACAGACCCATGTTTACCCAAATAAAAATAAATGAATAGTCCAAAGTCTAACTCTAAAGCAAGATGAAATAATCATGGTGGGTCCTCCGGAGTAGGGGAGGCTCACCAAATAAGCTGCGAATCTCAGATCTTCAAAGGAATGCCTATTGATGATCTCTAATACATGCCTCTACATCATAAAATGATGCAATCTAAAAGGGACATCAGTACTTGGAATGTATTGGTATGCAAAATAGCTGAGTGAAACATAAACTAATAGAATAATATGGAAACAACATCAACTCAAAGTAATCATCAAATAACATCAAACCATCAAATACCTATCTATGCAAGAATAAAGAGTAGACAAATGACCGATCAAGAACTCAAACTCATCAATCATCTCGACTCATCTCAAAGGAGCTCACCTCCTCTCGTGTCATCTCACCTCATCTCTTCTCAGAGGAGCTCACCTCCTCTCGTGTCATCTCATCTCGGAGTATTCAAGATAGGAAATTCATGAGAGATTCTCTTATCTGACAACAATAACTTATGAGCCAGTGAATGTACAACAATCTCACTAATGTTGCTATAGCCAATCCAAACTTGCCAGGTAGGGAACGCTCCGAAACCATATCAGCTCACTCAATATGGAGTCAATACTCAATAGGTCCGCTATTACTTTCAGAGATCGTTACTCTCGAGGGAACTATAATATATGTGATGGTCCTATGCCTCATTATTTTTGGCGACGTAGTTAATGAGTACGAGTGGGACTCACTCTTACCTATTTCGATGCTCGATACTCCTCCCATGACTCAATGCTTATAAAACCTGCATCTCAACTAATCTCATAAGGACTCGAACCCCGTCAATGATCGATATTTGTTAGGTACTCAAACCCTATCATCATTCAACTCATAGGTACTTTATCCCTTTCATCAATCAATCTCATAGGGGCTTTAACCCTTTCATCAATCACTCTCATCAATGAATCAAGATTTGAACAATCATTAGGAATCAATCAAATAGACATATCGGTAGAGTTCCTTTATAGAGACTCATAAGACAATCAAATCCTATCAACTCATCATTATTCTATCATCACAGTCGACGATCTCAACTCATAGCTCTAGACTCAATTTTTAAGTTCATCATGCATGTTTTTCAAATTTATCATGCAGGGCTATGCAAATTTTTCCTGAAAATATTCAATTTAAGAAAATAATTAGTATGATGATCATTAACAAAGAAAACACGTAATTTCAAATAAAATTTTAAGAAAACCATCAAGGGTTCATGCATGGAGACTCTTGAACCATCAATTCATCTATGACCATCTATGGGGTATATGAGAGAACAATCTCATGCTTTTAGTTTAGCCTTACATACCTGGGATGAAGCTATCAACCAATCACGTCAAGGATTTCTTCTCGATTCTCTCAAACTCAAGCTCTTCTCCTCTTTCCTCAAGCCCTAGCCTTGTTAGAATATTGGGATTGGACTTAGAACGAGGTTTTAGACCTTGTTTACGTTAAAATGACCCTATTAGATCATGTATAGAGTTTAGGAGGGGTGTGAAATTGACTGGAATACCCCTCATAATAATTTAGAAATTTTCAACTCGGAAAAGACCAAGTCTGTGGCGCAGATCGGTCGCGCACAATGTATTTTAAGAAAAAGTTTTTGAATGAGTTTCCTCAATCCCGTCGAACATTTTCAGAAAGATATAAGTGCTGGTTCGCAATAGAAGCGCGGCGCACTTCTATCGCGTACCTAAATTGTTTTCCACTTCGGATAGAAAGTTATTCTTTTCATCGATCTCTCTAAAAATTGACCGAGACCATTTTTCTACTCAATATTTTTTGCTGACCACTAATCCTACCTCGGCTTTGCCATACGCGCATATGAAGATGCGTTAAATGCATACCCTCCCTCTAGGGGTATTTCGATAATTTTACCAAGCGTTACAGTGAAGGTATGCTAGCCTTTCCTAAGTATGACCAATGTGGGACAAGCCACCTGAATAGATACTTTAGAGAATCAGGCGCTTGCTTTGGGTATGGTAGAATGGGCTACAAGCTTGATGGATGCCCGCATGTTCCAAAAAAAGTCCACATGGACCATCCTCAAGGTGAAGTGGTTTTGGGTGGTCAAGGGCAACTAAAGGATCATCAAGGTGGTGCTCTTCGTAACAACATGTTTTATGCCTTGCATGCTAGGCAGGAGGTAGAGGAGACTCCAGATGTGGTAACTGGTATATTGAAAGTTTTTTATTTTTATAATTATACTTTGCTTGATTCAGATGAAAATTTATCTTTTATAATTCCTTTATTTGCTATCAAGTTTGGTATGAGTCTTGAAATCATAAGGGAGCCATTCTCAGTTTTTACTCCCATGGGCGAGTCTATTTTAGCCCGTAGAGGCTATTAAGGTTGTCCTATTTCAGTTTTGTATAAAATCCTTCTGTGATCTTGCTGAACTTCAAATGGTTAATTTTGACGTCATTCTTGAGATGGATTGGTTGCATGCTTCTTATGCCTCTATAGATTGTAGGACCCGAGTGGTCAAGTTTTAGTTTCCCCATGATCCTATTCTTTAGAGGATGGGTAGTGACTCCGCTTTTAAAGGTTAGGTTATCTCTTATCTCAAAGCCCAAAAAAATAATTTCTAAGGGGTGCATCTATCATATAGTTAGGGTTAGAGATGTTAAGTAGAGTCTCCTACTATTGAGTCAGTTCCTGTGGTTAGTGAGTTATCAATTATCAAAGATTTGCTTGGTATTCCTGCCGAAAGGGAATTATACTTTTCATAGATCTTCTTCCTAATACTCAACCTATTTTCGTTCCTCCTTATCATTTGGCATTGGCTAAATTAAAGAAGTTGAAAGATTAATTTAATGATTTTTCAGAGAAGGGCTTTATTAGGCCGAGTATATCATAATGAGGTGCTCCTGTTTTGTTTGTTAGGAAGAAAGATGTGTCACTTCGGATATGTATTGACTATGGAAAATTAAATAAGGTGACTATAAAGAATAAGTATTTGTTGCCAAGGATTGATGATTTGTTTGATTAGTTACATGGTGCTACTCATTTCTCCAAGATAGTTCTTCATTCTGGTTATCATCAATTGAGGGTAAGGGAATGTGATATTTCTAATATAGCTTTTCAAACTAGATATAGGCACTGTAAGTTCGTAGTGATGTCTTTTGGGTTGACTATGCTCCTGTGATATATATGGATCTCATGAATCGAGTGTTCAAGCCATTCCTTAATACTTTTGTGGTTGCCTTCATTGATGATATTCTGATTTATTCTTAAAGTGAGCTAGAGCATATGGATCATTTGAGGTTGGTTCTTTAGACCTTGAGGGATAAGCAGTTATTTGCCAAGTTCTATAAATGTGAGTTTTGGTTGCATGTGGTCGCTTTTCTTGGTCATGTGGTATCCATTGATGATATTAAGGTTGATCCTAAGAAGATTGAGGCGGTGAAGAATTTGCCTAGACATTTGATTCCTTCAAATATTCAAAGCTTTCTTAAGTTGAATGGTTATTATCGGAGATTCATTGAGGGTTTTTCATCAATTATTTCACTATTGACTAAGTTGACTCAAAAGAAGGCCAAATTCCTATGCACAGATGAGTGTGAGAGGAGCTTTCGGATTTTGAAGGATCAGTTTACATCAGCTCTTGTTTTGACACTACCGGATGGCTTAGATGGGTTTGTGGTATATTGTGATGCTTCTCAGATTGGTTTAGATGTATGCTCATGCAACTTGGCAAGGTAATAGCCTATGCATCTAGACAGTTTTAAACTCAGGATGTTGAAATTGAGGCTGTGGTGTTTGCTTTGAAGATTTAGCAACATCATCTCTTTGGGGGTTCATGTTGATGTATTCACGGATCACAAGAGTTTGCAATATGTATTCACCCAAAGAGATCTTAACTTGAGGCAAAGAAGGTAGTTTGGAGAGTGTGTAATACCATCCTGACAAGGAAAATATTGTAATTGATGCCCTTAGTTAGACTATCTGTAGGTAGTGTGGTTCATGTTGATGAGACCAAGAAAGAGTTATGAAAGATATGCATGTTTGGCTAGATCGGGTGTTAGGTTGGCTGATTCTAGTGAAAGTGGTATTCATTTTCAAAATGGGGCTGAGTCTTCTGTGGTTGTTGATGTCAAAGAAAAATAAGACTTAGACCTATCATTGGTTGAGTTGAAGTTGATTGCCGAAAAGAAGATAGAGGTTTTCTCTCGAGGGGGATATGGTGTGCTTTGGTGTCAAGATTGGTTGTGTATTCCTAACATTGATGGTATTAGGGAGGTGATTTTGAGAGAGCCCCATAACTTTCCCTATTCTATACATCCAGGATCTAGCAAGATGTATTGGGACTTGAAAGAGGTGTATTGGTGGAATGGTATGAAGAAAGACATAGCCAAATTCATATCTGAATGCCTTAATTGTCAACTGGTGAAGGTAGAACATCAAAGGCCCGGTGGTTTGAACCAAGATATTGAGATTCCTACTTGGAAGTGGAAAGATGTAAATATGGACTTTGTGACAGTTTTGCCCCGCACCAGAAGCAATACGACTCTATTTGGGTAATGTAGTTAGGATGACCAAGTCGGCTCATTTTCCACCGGTTAAGACTACTTCAATTTTGAGGATTATGCCAAGTTATACATCTAGTAGTTTGATAGATCACACAGTGTGCCTATGTCTATTATATAGTATCATGGTACTCAATTTACTTCTCACTTTTGTAAGTCATTTTAGAAAGGGCTTGGTACTAAGGAAAAGTTCAGTACCGCTTTCCATCCTCAAACCAATGGACAAGCCGATAGGGTAATCCAAACTTTGGAAAACATGTTGTGGACTTGTTTGTTGGAGTTCAAAGGAAATTGGATGATCATCTATCACTTATTGAGTTTCCCTACAACGACAATTATCATGCTAGTATCGGAATGGCACATTTGAGGCCTTGTACAGGAGGAGATGTAGATCTCCGGAAGGATGGTTTAAGATAGGTTAGATGGTATTGATTGGCCTAGATTTTCTGTTAGAGGCTATAAAGAAAGTGAAGTTGATTTGGTAAAGGTTGAAAACGGCTCAAAGTCGTCAAAAGTCCTATTTGGATGTTAGGAGAAGGGGTCTTGAATTCCATATCAGTGAGTGGGTGTATGTGAAGATTTCACCCATGAAGGGTGAGATACATTCTATTCAACCCGTTTTTCATATGTCTATATTGAGGAAGTTGATTGGTGATCCTAGTACGATAGTGCCATTGGAGGGTGTTGATGTTGAGAAAAACTTGACCTATGAAGAGGTGCCAGTTAAGATTTTGAATAGGCAAGTGAACGAGCTTCATAACAAGGACATTTGTTTTGTTATAGTCCTTTGGAGAAACCAACATGTAGAGAGTGCAACATGGGAAGAAAAATCGGATATGATGAAGCAATACCCCTATCTATCCCAATCTACTCAGGCCTAAGGTACTAGGTTCTTCTTATTTAAATGGTTTGAATTTCTTCATTTCTATGTCTTCATGTCATGGCATACTTACATGACCACGATGGATTTAATTTATTTCATGGTTTTAAATGTCAATTTTGCAATTTGCATTCATGTTGGGGTGTTTCATATTCAATTCAAGCTTTTCAAACCATATTCTAACTCATTCGAGGACGAATGTTCTCGAGGGGGAGATGATGTAACGACTCGGGAGTCGTAAGGCCTTAACGTTTCTCAAAATTGGTTTCAAAAGGACTTTTGCCAAGGGTATCCTCCAAGGAGCACCCCATGGCTCGTGGTGCACTTCATGGATTGTGGAGTGCCTTGTAGAGGAGACCTTATCCTTGAAAGGCCTTGGTTTGATGCGCTTTGAGGATCCCTAGAGGGTGTCCTCACCACGGAGCACACCACGGCCAGTGTTGCACACCACAAGCGATGGTGTTGGAGGGACCCCTCATAAGGCCTTCCTATTTTTTCCCTCAAGTGCGGCATCATAAATCCCTGTACAACCCGTGGTGCACACACAACCAACGGGGAGTTTCATGAAAGGCACCCCTAGCCACTTTGGCGTTGTTTTAATTAGGGTTCTTTTGGTAATTGGGCCCCTACTCCTTGGTCTTTTAGGACTTTTATGCCCTCTTTTACACCCCTAAATTAGTCCTTAGTCATTTACATTCACTTCACTTCAAGTCTAACACTTTGTTCCTAAAATCTAAGCTCCAAACACTATCAAGCCTAGCGTTTTAGGATTCAACCTAGGAGCTCAAGTGTGATTTCAAGTTCAAGATTATCTCATCCCAATCTCTATAATTTAAGCAAGCTATGTGTAGTTTTATTCATGATCTCCTTTTACATGAAGCCCAAATTCTATTCCTCACTTTTCATGAAGTTTAAGTGAGATTCAAGGTTGATTTCATAATTTAGTTTTAAATTATTGAAATATGTTATGGGGGTACTCGCAAATGATAATGTAAGCGTGAATTACTTCACATTCAAATGATTGATATGATTTTCATGATACTTGAGCTTGCATGTCCCTTTACACTAAGAATCACTGCATGGGTAATTATAATTATGATCCAAATGTCAATTTATTCATGGATCATGTCTATTTCTATCTTAATATCATGTCTTAAGTATGAATTTCATGTATTCATGCTTTACATTCAATTACTCATACAGGATCATGCATGTACAAGGATTCTACTTGAGGCCTTGGTTGTGAAAGTGATTTCAATTATCGATATAAACATGATTTCTATATGAATATGATTATGAATCCTATGATACGACTTTGAGAACTTATGGGTGTGTATAGACCATCATGTACAAGTATGAATGAACTACTCTTATGCATGTAAGCATGTTTTACACTATGATTTGACTTTTTAAAGCTCAAGTGTGCATGAAGATGATTTGAAATGGCTTATGATCCTATGTATGTATATATACTATGTATCTTGTGGATGATGACTTAGCACCACATGAGATTGAGGATTATGTACTACCACCCACCATGTGGGGTTATATAAATGGTGTTACGCACTATGTGGGGTTATGAAAATGTCTATGTTTTACTACTCACTAGATGGGGTTATGAAAATGGTTTTGTGTTACTACCCCTATGTGAGGTTATGTTGAAGATGATGTACCACCACCCACTATGTGAAGTTATGCTATTCCACCCACCACGTGAGATTATATATCACCACCCACACTGTGGGGTTATGTTCCTTCCACCCACCATGTAGGGTTAGTTTTTCTTCTGCCCACCATGTGCGGTTATGTTTCACCTTATGTTGGTTATAATCATCTCCACCATGTTCATGTATTATAGCATTCATGCATTATGGTATCTTATGGCATCTTGCTATGACTATTATTTTTACATATCTTATTTCTATTTTTATATATGTCCTTGTTCATCTAACTCGTCAAATACATGTTTAATTATGAATTCATTTCATACTTGCATACTTAGTACATTCAAAAGTACTAATGCATACTCTATGCCCACATTATATCACAATGTAGGTGCAGGTGACACCATTGTTCATCCTTGTGGCCAAATCTAGATATTTCCATGATCCTGATTGGGTGAGTCCTTCAGCTTCAAGGACAATGCCTACTACTTTATCTCTCATGCATTATTATGTAGTCGAGACAGTCATCTTTATATTCAGGGTTAGCCAGGACCTGTCTGAGCCCCCATCTTAGTTATGGTCTTGAGATATGTTTTTGACATATGTATGTATTCAGTTTCAGACTTGTACACTCTACCTTTATGATCTATCTTATGCTATGACTCATGTTATATGTATGCCTCTGCTTATGTATTTCTCTTGAATTACCTTGAATGCTTGTATGAATGCTAAGGGTTAGTTTGACGTTCCTTCGGGAATATCAATTCACTGTGTTATGGCTAGGCCCTAGGCTTGGGTCGTGACAATTTGCAATACAATTCTCAAGTTCCCCGTATGCTCTTTCTTACTTCAAGAGTAAACTAGTATATCATTAATGTAGACCACCGCAAACGTATCCAAGTACGGTTTGAATGCCAGTTCATCAAGTCCTTAAAGGCTTTGGAGCATTTCCTTTAACCTAAATGACATACCAAGAATTCAAAGTGACCATATCTTTTTCTAAAAATCATCTTTGGAATGTCACATTCTCTTACCCTCAATTCGTGATAACCAGATCAGAGTTTAATTTTAGAAAGTAGCTTGCTCCTTGAAGTTGATAAAAAAGATCATCGATTCTCGAAGTAGGATATTTATTCTTAATAGTAACCTTATTTAATTGTTGATGGTCTGTACTCATCCAAAGTGACTTATTTTTATTACGAACAAACAACACGACAAAATCCCATGGTAAGATTCTTAGCCTAATGAAACCCTTATCCAACAAGTCTTTCAATTGGTCTTTTAACCCCTCAAGTTCTGTCTAGGTTCGGTATTGGAAAGAAGATCTATACCAAAATTAGTTTCCCATTGGAAAGAAATATCGGGTAGGTCATTGAGGAAAACATGAGGAATTATATTTGCTATAGAGATTGACTCTAGAGTATGGGCTTCAAAATTTATATCCCTTACCCATACTAAATGGTAGATACGACCCTTTGAAATTATTTTCCAAGCTTTAAGGCACAATACGAATTGACCTTTAAACACGAAATCACTACCCCTACACTCTAGGACTAGCACATTTGGAAAATGAAATTTAACTACTTGGATTCTACAACCAATAGAAGCATAACATGCATGAAGCTAATCTATGTGATGAATAATATCAAAATGAAAAGAAACTCATAACATACTAGATAAAGTACTATATTGAACCCAAGGGCATGAGGAAGGTAAGGTTGAGCTTACCAATGGAAATCCTTATCATTTTTGTGTACCCAACGGCCTTACATTATGATCCACCCTTCCGCATCCAAAACAAACATTGGTACCCACTAACCACTTTCTCGGGTGAATCGTGTCACACTTCTCAATGGTAGGAGTAAAAGACTCGATAGTGCCACCTCCTTGAAGATTACGTTTAGGCACTCCATTGTGGACCTCCCTACCCTTCAATTAGCCACTGGTGATTCCTCACTTTATGACCGATCCCTCCACACTCATAGAAAATATCCTTACTGGCCACACACTTGCCTTAATGCTTCTTACCACTCTTTTGATAGATAGGGCGAGAAATCTTTCCTTATTAAACCTAGGCACCAAAACACTAGTTGAAGATAAAGCACCATTAGTTTGAGTTCTCTTAGTCTCCTTTCTTCTCTTGTTACTGCTCGAAATCCCTAAGGTAGCCACTTTTAGACTCAGTTGAGCGGTCATAGGCCGAGTTTGTAGTTGGATTACATTTTGAAACTCAGAATTTGATATCTCGATGCTAGATAATTGACTGACTGGTATAAGAAAATTACCATCTTGATCACCACTCTAACTAACTTTATTCTGAGGTGACATGATCTAAAATGTGCAAAGCACAAGTTAGAAGGATTCCATGTAGAGCTACACCTTATCACACAATAAGATTAGAAAAGAAGTAATGTTTTCTAAAATGCGTCATAGCCTCTGATTCATAGATCTGGCACACTTCACACCCAAGAATAAGACTCTACTTGACATAACTTGTTACACTCTCAAGGACACTTTAAACCTTGTGTGTTGATACTAAGTTTGTCACAACCCAAACTAGTCTCTAGGCATGACACAATAATCAGATCCATGAAGGACCCGAACTAAGCCTCTTAGCATATTATACATGAGAATACATAAGATAATTAAAACAAATAAACTAAAACATGACATATAGACTCGACTTGAATACCACAATAAGAAAGAAATGACTCTAGTTTAAGATAGAAAGACAGCATACACTCCAATACATCCAATATATGTCTACTAGTCTAGATGGAGGCTTAGGAAAAGTTCTTATATCACCCTCAATTTAAGAAAACGAAATTGTCTTAGAGTAACAACATAGTCCAAAGATAGGAAGAAAAACATGAAAGGTTTACCAATGAAACAAGAGGACTCACCAATCAATCTTCAAATATGAATTTGAGCTAACCATAACGGGACTGAGAAGATGTGTATGACCCTATACTATAATACAATGTAGGACAAAAAATATGTATTAATAGTTTGAATGCATGAAGTATGTGAGAAATATGTATAAAATAAACATAAGATAATACGATACATGAGTCATAGGATGTAATGTCTCAGGAGTTTGAAGTTTGTAAATTGATTATATGGGTTAAAAGAATGCAAAAATGGTTTTGGTAGATTTGTAGATCAAGTAGATCGCAAAATGATTTTTTCAAAAAACTTTCTTATCTAGAAGGGTCCATGACACTGGTGCATCGCAGACATGGTTCAAGATAGGCTAAAATCTTTCTTTTGAACAAAGTTTGGCCAAATGGGGCTAAAATTGAAATTCACTAAAAAAAAATGAACCAGGATAGAGCACCTTTGCGTCGTGGACATGCTCTACTATTGTGTCTGATTGTCTTTAATTAGGGGTACTTTAGACTTTTCTCTGTGCATTATTTAATGAATCTGGATGGTTTTTGGGACTAATTCCCATCCTATAAACTACCCTTAACCCCCAAATTGACTCCATTCTTCTATAATTCACACATTAAATCTAGCATTGTCATATCATACTCAACACCCTCCTTACCATCGACATTCATAATGATTGCCACCAATGGATCCACATCAAGACCAGCCTCAATAGGCAACACCTTAGGACCTTTTTCAGCCTCATCAAATATAGACATCACCATGACATCCTTTGGTCATTTCATTAAAGCACATATGTTGAACTTGGCTTCCTCACTGTTCATCCTGAAGGTAAGCTTGCCATGCTTGACATCGACAGTGACGGTACACTTCGTAGTGACTAGGTCTTTCATAAACTTAGTGTACCCTAACATCTGCTCCAATGCTTCCACCAATGGTACATTTACTGACATCTCCTTAAGCATTGAGATAAACTTTTGGAATTTCATATCCTCAACTTTCTTCTTTAAACTCTATAGGAGTAGGGGAGGCGGCCTTTGGATTGGTGGTAGCGTCTGAGCTACCTCTGGTTCAACTAATTTGGGCTCATTGCCAAAAACTGGCACTTAGGTTTTTCTAATGCATCATCATTTATGTCCACCATGGTTTCCTTTATGACATTGTCTCACTCACCACCATCTTCTATAATGACTTCCTTTGGTTACTTTGTACCTATAGGAATAGGGTTAGAAAACTCTTTACCGCTTCTCATTATTACTATCATGCATTGACCAACATTTTGCGAGTTCTGCATAGTTTCACTTAATAGGGTCCCTGTCTTCCTCTTATTCACATTGACTGAAACTGACCCATCTGCTGCTCTAGTTGTTTGATCGAAGTGGCATATGAGTGAACTTTCTAGCTAACACTGGACATGTCACTCCTCATATCTCTAACTCCATATTAAGTGGATTCGACCTTCTGTAGAACTTTAGACATAATCTTCTCTAACCTTGAGTTCCTAAAATTATTGGCAGGCCAATCTCTATCCATTGGTGGCACGTAAACTCCAGCCCTGTTATTCTAGTAGTTATCCCTGACCTGTCGATTGCCCTGCTCATGGTTATCAGGTCTTTCCTGGTAATAATCAAGCTGATAGTTCTGGCCTTGGTTCCAGAGTTGTAATTCTGGAAACCCCCTGACCATTTGCAAACTTGGCTTCCTCATCATAGTTAAAGTCTTGGTGATGATACCTGACAGTAATCTCTATTGCTTTGACCTTCTCCAGACCTCCACCCAACAAGTGCTTGGTTAACAAATCCATCTGAGTTTGCATATGAGCCATGACATCCCAAACATGAACTAGAGCGTCCCCATCTCTAGTACACAATGCCATATTGTTTTTGGTAACTTGATCTAAGATGTCTATGATATCCTAAATGTCCTATCCATGTATGATCCACCATAAGCTATATTAATAACTAGCTTCGTCACAAAATTATAGGACCTGTAGAAGACCTCCTTCAAATGTTGATCTGCAAGATTATGGTTGAGATATTATTTAAGCTTCTGCCTAAATCTTTCCCATGTCTAATGTAGTGCTTCTGTTGGCAGCTACTTGTGGGCACCTATCTCATCTTTGATTTGCAACATCCTCGATGGCAGGAAAAATTTCTCTAGAAACATTACCTTTAATTTAGCCCAACTCCTAATAAAGTCATGCGGAAGCTCATTTAACCACTTTATTGCCTCCCCAGACAGACTCAATAGAAACTATCATAGTTTGATGGCTGATTGACTGACTCTAAGAATCTCAGATCACTTGTATGTGGCCGCAAAATTCATCAAATATTGATTGGGGTCCTCTACTTTTGCTCAACTAAACAAGCCCTTCAAGTTTAGCATTTGAAGCATGGTTCTTGTTATAGTGAGTTTGATACCCGAGGGCAGTGGTGGAAGGATAATTGCTCCAATTACACCTGCACTATCAACATCCATATCATCATCTTCTGGTGCGATTACTGGCCCTGGAAATCTACCCCTGGGTACCTATTTCTGTTTAAGAGGTGGAGAAGGAGGCAAGTGCAAATCATTATTTAGATCTTGCAGAGCCAGGCCATCATTACCCTTGTTTTTCAGATTAGCAGCCAACTCTCTCTATCTTTGTGCTTCACTCTCTTGTGAATTCATCTTTCATATAGATCTTTGGAGCTCTGGATAGTAGGGAAGAAGTAGTTCACCCTTGCTTCAGGTGTCTGACATGCATTACCTTGTCTCTACACAAGAAAAAACAAGAAAACAAAATAAATTGTGAAATAGAACTATAAACTGAAAGTAGCGTCTACTAGAATATTACTTCATCGTATTCCTTGGCAACGACATCGAAATTTGATAAGCCCAAATACACACTCCAAAAGGAAGAGTAAAGTGGTTGTTGGTCAAATAGAACTCAGTGTGAATGTATAGTAACAAAGAAAAATTTATTAACTGTTGAAGCTGTAATCAATTAAGAATGAGGCTAGGATTGTGTTCCCCATGGGGTCCAACGCGATAGACAATTTAAGTTTATGATTTTTTTCATAGTTATACAGGTAAAATCAAGCGAGTTATTTAACATCTAATTCACATCTCAGTCCTCTTAGATGTATTTTATTCATCACCTCCCGGTCTCAGAATGTATGTTTTCCTAACCCTCAGTATGGATCCTAGAGTACTATCACCTTCTTATCTTAAGTACTTAGACAAAGTTGTCACCTTTGAATTTCTGTTGTGAGATCCTTTTCCTAATCACTACCCCCCCTCGGGAAAGCAATGATATAAACATGATCTTAATGTGTCTACTCATTAGGAAAGAAATTTAGATGAAGAAAATCACGATACATGCAATAATCAATCCCAAAAATCAATCTTAAGTTTTGCCTGCTTTGTTGAGATGTCATGGTTCCCAGAATCCTAGTTGTGGATTTAGCTATGCATGTTCAATGTAAACAACCCACAAAGAGATGAAAAATCATAGTAAAATTACTTACAATGCATATTGGAATAATCAAAAGTCCAAAATCATAGAAAAGATGATAAAAATTGAATAATCCCAAGTTCAATGTTGCAAACACAAGTTCTTTCTGCATTCAAGGGTTTCCAGTAGTCAATAATAATAAATTCGAAATAATAAAAACCTATTTATACATAAGGAAAACCTAACCCTGATTAAAATAGGAAAACATGAATCTACATGGATTACATATGGTTTCACGGTTCGTAACAAGGTTCATAGACAGTGAAAGGGTCCGTGGTACTTGACTTGAGACATTTCTTCACTAGGGTCTCCTATACGATGGGAATCACGATCTGTGGTGAGGTTCACAGCCCGTGAAAGGGTCTGTAAACCTTGCCTTTGAACTTCTTCTGCACCTCATGCCCAACTCCATCTCTACGACCATCTCTATGGTTTGTGGGAGGTTCATGGCCCGTGGAGGGTCCCATGAACTTCCCTTGTATTGTTTCGTTAATTTTTAATAGGAATTCCAACTTATGTAAATTTCCCATGAGTGCTTGCATGATCCATGAAGGGTACCATGACCTGTGAAAGGGTCTGTGGAACCTCCCTCAATTTTTCCTTTGGTTTCACCTCCAAGGGTAGGTCCACAATAGGATTCACGATTTGTGCAGTTGTTTACGGCCAATAGAAGGGTCTGTGAACCCTGCGTTGAACTGTTTTTCATTGTTCTCTCCATGGTCCTGCTCATAATGGACCTCCAGGGACCGTGAAGTGGTGCACGACCCGTGGAAGCTTTCGTATAAATACATTTTGACACCTTTTTTCCTCATTTTCGTGCACATCATCCAAAACCTCATGCTTTGCCTGTTTTACTGCAAATTACCATAAAACACACATCAAGAAAATGAAATTTTGTAACACCTCTCATTTTTAAAGGCTTGGAAAAATGAAAGACAGAAAGTTTGCTGATGGTTGGACCATACGAGCCAGTCTACGGCCCGTAAAAGCAACCACGAGTCATTGATGTCCTATCAAAATACAACACTTTTGATGCTTAAAACTTAGCATTTTGCATTTTTCTCAATGTGACTTTAGTTGTTTTTATGTGTTTTTGTGTCTATGTTTGCAGAATTACAAGTTGGGCAATGATTTTGGGGAAAGTTGCAAAGTTGCTGCAGATTTACTGTTATACGAGCCACCTTATGGGCCGTAGACCATTCTACAGACCATAAGGTGGTTTTTTGAGGAATTTCAGTAAGGGGATAAGTTTTTGAATTTACTTCTACGAACATCCAGACGAGTTGTAATAATGTACGAGTCATAGAAAAGGTTTTGTGCCCTGAGGGACAGAGAATGAAGACTTTCTGAAGTTCATCAGACGAAACCCCCTTTATGGGTCATAAACCATTTTATAAGTTGTAAAGTGGTGTCATAAAGGAGAAGTCCAGTTTTCCAAGCAACAATATACGATTACGGGCCATGAACTTCAATATGGGTCGTAAAGTGTTGTCGTAGTGTGTGCCGACCAGTTCTCCTAAGTTGTTAGGATTTAAATTTTCATTATTATAAATAAGTCTTTCAGGTTATTTTTTATAAGTTCTCACCAGTTCACGTAAGTTTAGCTCAGTTTTAGGTTAGTGCTCAGAGAACTCAATATTCTTAGAGAGAAAATTGTGAGAGTCTTTGAAAACACTTATGGTTTAATTCAATCTTCAAGCTTGTGATTTTCATTGACATTGGATTTGCTTGTTCTTAATTTAGCTGTGTAAGTGTTTAATTATTTCTTCTAAAACATGAATAGCTAAATCCACAATTAAGGTTGTGAGAATCATGAAGAACTAACAAAGTAAAACCGGATAATTCATGATTCTTGGAAGGTGTATATGCATGTATTAATTAATTCTCTTCGTTCTGCATGTTTTCTGATGGTGGCCACCATTAGAACCCGCCTAGTGTTACTGACTGGACCAAGGTAGTAATAAATAGGAAAAGAGATTAATTAACAAGATTTGATTGATGTATTCTCGTCTAATAAACCAAACTGTGCCAAGGGGAGGTTGTACTAGGACTTATAGGTAATGGTTAGCAATGCCTACAATGGAGATGGGACAAGTCGCATAGTGAAATTCGCCTCTCACATTTGACCAAAGGGATTGGTAATCTTAAATTACTATCCTGCATGCTATACACTAGAGCAGAATTAGGTTATCTGGTCATACTGAGTTGGGAAATCATGGGGAACAGAATACCCTAGTTGCTCTCCTTTATTGATCTTTCTCTCATGATATTTAGTTAGTCTATTTTTCTCATTGATTTTCGCAAAACCCCCCATTTGGGGAATTGAATTGATTAACTATGCGGATTACATGTCGTGAATTTTTCTTGAGTCTACATATTTCCTGTGAGTTCAATCCTAACCTTGGTTAGATTTCATTTCTTGACAACGACCGTTTTATCCTCTAAAAAAGAGGTGTAACTTGGGCGACATCAGTCGTAGGTGGTCTCGTGGTTAGTGCCCAGGAAAAATAGAAAATTAAAATTTTTTTGGGAGTTGACTTACGTGATATCATAAGGAACCACGACCCATAAATAGGTCTCGTAGGTAGAGGCCTTGAGAAATCCAAAATTTTTCTAAGTCAAACCATTATATGATAGCACTTATGGACCGTAAGAGGGACGACAGGTCAAGTTGCATGTTCGTGACTTGGATGCTACAATTCTAGTAGCTCAACTTTTGGGACATCCACTTCCACGAGGCAAGGTACGGATCGTAGGTTCATCCACGACCCGTAGAAGGGGTTTCATGGACAGCTCCGATAGTTTTTGATGAAAGGTGTTCTTGACATTTTTAATTCATCTAAGCCCTAAACTACGTCGTTTTGGCTACCCTAACTGACTTAACTGACCTAACCTCTATAAAATACTATTTCTAATTTATTCAAAGCTTTTAATTCCTAAATTTCTCTCAAGGGTTCTCAATATTTCTCTCTCTAAGTCAAGGGTTCTATTGAAACTAAAGCATGAAGGTTTGATTAAGGATATCCAGATTATCTTAATTAATTCTAAGGATTCTACTTGAGGTATGTAGTGCTTCATTCATGGATTAGTTTCATCCATGAAGCCCAATCCAAAACCTTTTTCTTTTATCAAAAGTTTTATGATGATTTCTTATGTGCTTTTAAGCTATGATTCCTAATGCATGGATTATGGTTCCTATATGATGATTATGACCTCTTATGCATGAATTATGATGAATTATATAATGGATATAATATTTAAGCAAAAGTATGTAATTTCAAAGTATGCATGATTAGGGCTTAATGACTTGATATGGGTTCCTTTGTCAATGATTTAATTTGATTTCAATTACATATTTTCTGTATGAATCCTACTCAATTGCATGGTTTTAATTCAACTGTTAATGAATCCACACTTAGCCCTAGTCTCTTATGGTAAATCTATAGATCTTCGTGATTATGATCTTAAGTATGAAAAAGCATGTTTTAAATGATCAAGAGATTATGACAATGATGATGTTATGAAAGCTATGATGATACTATGATAAAGAGGATGATGAAAATCCTAATGTTTATGATGATGTTAAGGTGGAAATATCTACCTACACTACGATGAAAACAACGTAGATGGACTATTTTTATGATATGATATTTTCATGAAATCTATGATGATTATTTATGAATTATGGAAGTATGTTTTTTAATGAAGTATGAACTATGTTGAAAGCTATGTAAATATATGATTTACGTATTCCATGGGATATGACTTAGCATCGAGTAGACTTATGTAAGGGGGACTATCTCCGAGGGTCCTAATATAAATCATCAAGTCCCATAACTATGTGCTATCATAGGAAAGATGTTCATGCTTTATGCCTTAAAGGCGTGCTATTGGATGCAATTAGCTTAAATAATGGACACTCACCGTGCTAAGATAGAGCCTAAAGGGTGGGATAAATTGATGGTTCTCACCATGTTAGGATAGAACCTAAAGGGTGAGGATCGAGTCTACCTTGGCAAAATAGACTCCTTGTAGCTCGATGTAGAGTGAACATAAAGATTCCATGTAATAGTCCGCATAGTATTATATGTCGGTTATATTCTTATTTCCACATATGTACGATAAGGTTATGAACAGATTTGATGATGCTTCTTCTCATGATTTTAAACTTGCATACTCATACATATTCTGTCCTTATCCTATTGATTATGATTATGCATATTGATATTATTGTGATATCCTTTGATTCATGGAGTACCCACATACTTAGTACATTCCATGTGCTAATGCATAATTCTTTGCCTACATGATCTGACCATGTAGGGATGAATTATGAGCTGACTATTCCATTTCATGGATAGATTTGGATTTGAGCTTGAAGATTTGTTGGTGAGTTTTCATGCTTCGGGAACAAACCCTACGATATTTTTCCTTTATGTCGAGATTTTATCATTTTCATTCTTTTGATGTATGTCTTAAGGGTGAGCTAGTAAGCTATGTGTTAGTACCTACCAAGATCTATTATATAGAGGCATGATTTGGACCTTACTAGATTGATGTAATTCCCCTATGGTAACTATGAGATTCTTACTTTTATTTACTTCCACCTATTTATTCTCTTATATATGCTTATTTCACCTTAAGATGCTTATGATATGAACATGAGTCTTGTATGGGACACCTTCAGGTGTCACATTCATTATGTCATGGCTAGGCCTTAGGTTTGGTCATGGAAAAAGTGGTATCAGAGTACAAGGTTTGAAAGCATCCAAGGGAGTTTAATATGCCGCATCGAGTAGAGTCATGTTCATTGGTGTGAAGCATGCGACATCCATGAATAGGTTGCTATGAGACGTTTTAGGAAAACTTTGCTTCTTTTGTATCTTATGTCGTGCCTTTAAAGCTTTCATATCCTAACGCTTGTTCCTTGGTGTTTTCAGAAATAGCTTCACGATGTTCTCTGTTACTAAGAGGAAATGATGCTAATGTGAACCAAGCTCCTCCGGCTTCCCAAGCTCCTCAAGTCCCTCAAGAGGACCAAGTTTCTAGTGATGAGTTTAGAACCACAATCACCATGTTGGCTCAAATCGTTTCTTCTCCAAAGACTCCTACTTTGGCTTCGAGGATAAGGGATTATGATAGGACGAATCCCCTGGAGTTTCATAGTTCGAAGGTGGATGAGGATCCATAAGAGTTCCTTGATGAGGTGTATAAGGTGATGGAGATTATGGGGGTGTCTTTCGAAGAGAAAGCCGAATTGGCGACTTACAACTTAAGAGAGTGATTAAAGTTTGGTTTAATCAATAGATGTTCGAAAGGGTCGATGAAGGTTCTATTGACTGGGAGATGTTTAAGGCCACTCTTCTTGATCATTTCTTTCCACTTGAGCTAAGGGAAGCTAAGGTGATGGAAGTCATGAACTTGAAGCAAAGGGGTATGAGTGTGAGGGAGTATGCCCTCAAGTTCACCAAGTTGTCCAAATTCGCTCCTTCTTTGGTGCTTGACTCTAAGGCCCGCATGAACAAATTCACCTTGGGTGTATCCGACTTGGTAAAGATGGAATGCAAAGCCACCATGCTCATTAGGGAAATGGATATTTCTAGACTTATAACATATGCCGAACAAGTGGAGAGTAAAAAGTTGTAAAGATAAGAACAAGGGAGTCCTAGAGGGCTCGTAATGATGGTGGATTCTCTTGTGGTAAATATGGTGGTGGACAATTCCAACAAGGCCAAGGGTCTCCAACAGGCGCTCCTCAAAGGTTTGACAAAGAGAAAGGGGACAATTCTAAGGCTTAAGGTGATGCTGGAAAAGCTGGTGCTATTCCTCCTAGATACCCCAAGTGTGAGAGAAACCATGTAGGTGAATGCTTGAGAGGTTCCGATGCATGCTTTAGTTGCAGAAAGATGGGACATAGAATTGTCGAATGTCCCAATGTTGTTAATAAGGGTAAAGAAGGGTGACCCCAAGGTCAAGTAGCTCAAAGGGGGCAAGTGCAACAATGCGCCCAAGCTCCAGGCGGTGGTTCATGTCATAATTGTTTCTATGCTCTACCAGGTGGTGGTCCACGTGGTAATTGTTTCTATGCTCTGCATGCTAGGCAAGATGTTGATGAGGCTCTCGATGTAATTACCAGGATGTTAAAATTCTTTGACCATGATGTACATGCTTTGCTTGACCCCGGTTCTAATATGTCTTTTGTTACTCCTTATGTTGCCATAAAGTTTGATGTGTCTCCGGAAATATTGCTAGAACCTTATTCGGCCTATACTCCTATTGATGAGTCAATCCTAGCCAAGAAAGTTTGTTGAAATTGTCCCGTGTTGGTCTTACATAAAGTCTTCCCATGTGATCTAGTTGAGCTTGATATGACTAATTTTGATATTATTCTTGGTATGGATTGGTTGCACTCATCCTATGTTTCTATTGACTATAGGACCTATAAGGTCACATTCTGAGTTCCTATTGAGCCTATCATTGAATGGAAAGGAACCAATTCTATCTTCAAAGGAAAGTTTGTATCTTATATGAAAGCTATGAAAATGATTTCTAAAGGTTGTCTATATTATGTTTTCTCAGTCATGGATGTTAAGTCTCATGTCCCTACTCTTGATTTGGTCCCCATAGTAAATGAGTTCCCTAATGTCTTCCCCAACGCCTTACTCGGTTTTCCTTTCATAAGAAATATTGACTTTGGTATTGATCTCTTGTCCGACACCCAACCTATTTCTATACCCCTATATCAAATGGCCCCAGCAGAATTGGAAGAATTGAAGGAACAATTAAAAGATTTGCTTGATAAAGGGTTCATAAAGCCTAGTGTGTCACCATAGGGTGCTCCCGTATTGTTTGTAAGGAAGAAAGATGGTTCACTTTGGAAGTGTGTGGATTATAGGAAATTGAATAAAGTAACCATCAAAAACAAATATCCACTTCCAAAGGATCAATGACCTCTTTGATCAACTACAAGGTGTAAGTTACTTTTCTAAGATTGATCTCCCATTCGAATATCGCCAACTGAGGGTGAAGGAAGCTGATATCCCAAATACGGAAATTAGAACTTGGTATGGTCATTTTGAATTTTTGATTATATCATTTAGACTAACAAACCATAATTGAACATGTTTGTGATTTTATTCATAGACGATATATTGGTGTACTCGCGGGATGTAAAGGACCATGAAGATCATTTGAGGATCATGTTGCAAACGCTAAGGGATAGACAACTCTTTTCCAAGTTTAGCAAGTGTAAATTTTGGCTAAGAGAGATGGCTTTTATTGGTCACATCATTTTGTATGATGATATTAGAGTTGATCCAAAAACAATGGAGGCGATGAAGAATTGGCCTAGACCATTGTCTTCACCTGATATAAGAAGCTTTTTAGGTTTGGCTAGATATTATAGAAGGTTTGTTGAGGGAATTTCCTCCATTGTTTCTCCTTTGACAATGTTGACCCAAAAGGAGGTGAAATTTCAATAGTCCGATAATTGTGAGAAGAGTTTTCAATTGTCGAAGGATCGTCTTACTTTTGCTCCTATTTTTCTTGAAGATCTAGATGGTTTTGTGGTGTATTATAATGTCTCACATATAGGTTTGGGTTGTGTGTTGATGCAACATAGAAAGGTCATTGACTCTACTTCAAGGCAATTTAAAATGCATGAAAAGAACTATCTGACATATGATCTTGAGTTATTGGCTGTTGTGTTTGTATTAAAGATTTGGCAACACTACCTCTATAGAGTACATATTGACATATTCACCTATCACAAGAGTTTGTAATATGTGTTTGGCCAAAGGGATTTGAATCTATGGCAAAGAAGATAGTTGGAACTTTTTTAGATTATGACATAAGTTTTATGTACCACCTTGGTAACGCTAGTGTTGTGGCCGATGTATTGAGTAGAGTATCTATAGGCTGCATGGCACAGGTTGAGAGTGAATATAAAGAGTTGTTCTAAGAACTACACTGTTTGGCTTGTTTGGGTGTAAGGTTGAATAGCTTGAGTGATGGTGGTGTGTTAGTGTCTAATGGGATGGAATCATCCTTGATGGAAGAAGTTAAAGCAAAACAAGACATGGATCCAACCTTGATTGAATTAAAGAAATTGGTGGTGGATAAGAAGGTGGAGGTCTTTTCACAAGGGAGAGATGGAGCATTGCGTTACGAAGGGCGATTATGTGTTCTTAATGTGGATGGCTTAAGGGAGAAGATACTTGATGAAGCTTATAATCCGAGTATTCTACTCAACTAGGATTCACCTAGATGTATAGGGATTTGAGAGAAGTGTATTAGTGAAATTACATGAAGAAAGACATAGCAAGGTGTGTGATGGAATGTCCGAATTGTTAACAAGTGAAGGTAGAACATCAAAGACCCGGTGGTTTGATTCAAGATATTGAAATACCAACTTGGAAATGGGAGATAGTGAATATGGATTCATCACAAGTTTGCCAAAGACTAAGAAGCAATTTGACTCAATATGGGTTATTGTGGATAGAATGACGAAAACAACCCATTTTTTACCAGTGAAGATTTTTATGGTGCCGAGGGTTATGCCAAGGTTTATATTCAAGAGTTGGTAAAGTTGCATGGGGTACCATTTTCCATTATATCAGATAGAGGTGCTCAATTTATTTCTCATTTTTGGAAGTCATTCTAGAAGGGCCTTGGCATGAAGGTGAAGTGAAGTACCGTATTTCATCCTCAAATGGATGGACAAGATGTTGAAGGATATATTGAGGGCTTCTGTGCTTGATTTCAAAGAAAGTCGGGATGGCCACCTACCTCTTATTGAACTTGCTTATAAAAACAGTTTTCATTCAAGTATTGGTATGCTCCATTTGAAGCATTGTATGGTAGATGGTGCAGATTACAGGTGAGATGGTTCAAAGTTGGATAAATGTCCTTAATTGGACTAAATTTGGTGCTTGATGCTATGGTGAAGGTGAAAGTTATAAAAGAAAGCTTGAAGGCTACTCAAAGTCATCAGAAGTCATATGTTGATGTTAGAAAATGGGAATTAGAGTTTAATGAAGGTGATTAGGTGTATTTGAAGGTTTCCCAAATGAACGGAGTGATATGTTATAGTAAGAAAGGCAAATTAAGTACTAGATATATGGGACCTTATGAGATAGTAAAGAGTACTGGGAAAGTAGCCTATGAAATAGATTTGCCTATGGAACTAACTGTGGTTCATCTGGTGTTTCATGTTTCCATGCTAAGAAAATTTTTGGGTGATCCTAATTCCATTGTTCCATTGAAAGATGTGCATATTGAGGAAGATTTGACTTACGAAGAAGTACCGGTTAAGATTTTGGACCGGCAAGTGAAGAAGTTGAGAAATAAAGAGGTTGCATCCGTCAAAGTATTATAGAGGAATTAAGAAGTTGAAAGTACTATTTGTGAGGCTGAGGAGAACATGATGGAATGATACCATTACCACTTTCCTTCTATTCAAGCCTAAGGTACTTAATGTGATCTATTCCTTCAAAATTCTTGCAAATGTGTATCTCTTGTTAAGTTGCACGCATGCATAACCATGAAACTATCTTTTAATGATATTTGATACATAAGTTTGATGATTTTACAAAAATGATGATTAAGTTGTATTTTTTGCATATATGTTATGATGATGGTTGTGTTCCTACTCTATTCAAGCGTAATTCTAGCTCATTCGAGAATGAATGATCCCAAGGGGGAGATATTGTAAAACCCTTGTGTTTATAGTCTTGCAAAATAGAAAGACGAGAAGTTTTTCTGATAGTTGGACCTACGAGCCAGTCTATGGCATGTAGAAGCAACCACGAGTCATAGGTGGTCTCATAGACAGTGCCTAGGGAAAATAAAAAACTGAGGAATTTCTGAAAGTTGACTTACGTGATACCAGTCAGACCATATAAGGAAGCATAGCCCGTCAACAGGTCTCGCAGGCGGAGGCCTTGAGGAATCCATTTTTTTCAAATATTGGAACCATTGTACGGAAGGACTTACGACCCGTAAGAGAGAAGACGGGTCGTGTTGTATGTTTGTGACGTAGAAGCTACAATTCTAGTAACTCAACTTTTAGGACACCCAGTTCCACAAGGCAAGGTACGGACCGTAGGAGCATCCACAGCCCATAGAAGGTATTTCGTGGATAGCTCTAGCAGCTTTTAACAAAGGGTGTTCTTGATTTTTCCAATTCGTTTAAGCCCTAAACTATATTGTTTTGGCTATCTTAATTGACCTAACCCCTATAATATCATATTTCTAACTCATTCAAAGCTTTTAATTCCTAAATTTCTCTCAAGGGTTCTCAATATTTCTCTCTCTAAGTCAAGGGTTCCATTGAAGCTAAAGCTTGAAGGTTTGGTTAAGGATTTCCAGATTTTCTTCGTCAAGTCTAAGGATTCTACTTGAGGTATGTAAGGCCTCATTCATGGATTAGTTTCATCCATGAAGCCCAATCCAAAACCTTTTTTTTTATCAAAAGTTTCATGATAATTTCTTATGAGCTTTTAAGCTATGATTCCTAGTGCATGGATTATGATTCCTATATGATGATTATGACTTATTATGCATGAATTGTGATAAATTACATGAGGAATATGATTTTCAAGCAAAAGTATGTGATTTCAAACTATGCAAGATTAGGGCTTAATGACTTGATGTGGGTTCCTTTGTCAATGATATAATTTGATTTCAATTGCATGTCTTCTCTATGAATACTACTCAATTGCATGGTTTTGATTCAATTGTTCATGAATCCACACTTAGCCCTAGTCTCTTATGGTAAATGTAAAGATCTTCGTGATTATGATCTTAAGTATGAAAAAGCATGTTTTAAATTATCAAGAGATTATGACAATGATGATGTTATGAAAGCTATGATGATTCTCTGATAAAGAGGATAATGAGAAAGCGAAACTTACTTTAACATCTAAACTACACAGGCGTTCATATACCTCCACCCCCCCCCCCCTAATAATTTTCAAATGATTTAATCACCCCCGAAGAGTTTGTGGTAGGGAGAGTGCATACACTCTCCTGAAAGGACATGAAAAAGATTTTAAAAAAAGTCTGAATTTATAAAAATTAGACACATGACACTTTTTATTGTCAATATATAATTAATATTTCAAATAACCTTTTTCTTGATATAATAACTTTTTAAAAATTGTCTAAAAAATTTATTTTTAGAAATATGGGTCCCCTTTTTATAAAAATCTTTTAAATTTTATGTTTTTATTTTCTCTTCTTCTTCAATACCTCATCTTCCTCCATTGATGCCCTTCTTGACCTCCATTTTTATCCTCGCCTCCTTACACCATTTTCAATCCATTATTTTTTTAGTAATCTCCAAAATTCAACATCAACATCATATTATTAACATCAATTTCGCTCAATTTATTGATATCAATTTCACAAGTTTAACCTTTCTTAAATTTGGAATGACCCATTTTAATTTTTTAATATTTGTGATTCGAAAAATATGGGTCTATCAACTTTCTTATTATAACATTTATGTTTTATATAAGTTGTGAAGAAAAAAGATTACTTTCTAAGCAAATTCATTCTCCACCTTGGTTCTTCTTTATTTTTTTAAAAAATTGAATGGTGAAAAAAAGAGAAAAAATGAGCAGTGGAGAAAATGAAGAAAAAAGAAGTAGGGGTAGGGGCAGGGCAAGGGTAGGGGTGGGGGAAAAGGAGAAGGAGCACTATAAATGGTGAAGAAAGAAGTGACCTTGTGGAGGTGGGGTAGGGGGTTGGTGAAGAAAAAGGAAGAAGAAAGAAGTGGGGGTAGGCAGGGGGAGAGTGGAGTGGGTTGGGAGGTGTCACGCCCCGGGATGGTACCCTAGACGTGGCCGGCACCCAGAGACTATTGCTAGCCCCTGAGCGAACCACTCAGCCTCATCACATCGCTCAACATCAACACAGCGGAGAAACATCATAATATGAGAACCATAGAAAAGGGCCAAATGGCCAATCATCAATCTTAACATCAAAGGATTAAGCAAATACTCTCTTAGTACATCAGAAAAAAAACATCAACATCAACATCAACTTCGACACCATGTCTAGGAAGCCTCTAACCTGACTCACCTGTCTAAGAGGGGTGCCATGACATGTCATGGCTACCGACTCAATGAAATAAAGGAAATAACATAGAAGGGTCTCCTCCGGATAGCAAGGAGGCTCACCAAAATCTGAACTTGAAACCTTGGACTTCAACGGTACGCCTGCTGAAATCCTCGAACTCCTATATCTGCATCATAAACGATGCAGCGCCAAATGGCGTCAGTACGTGGAATTAACTGGCATGCAAAATAGCTAAATAACAGGGTAAGTACACAACAATAAAGAAACATCGACTCCACATCATACTCCATCAGAAATATCAAAAGTCTATCTAAGGCAAGAGATTAGATTAGACCATTGACTCATCAACCTCTCATCAATCATCAACATCATAGCAAGCTCATCTCAAGGAACCTCAACATCAACTCACATCAAAAGAACATCACATCGACTCAGACTCAAGGGATCATCACCTCAATTCAAGGAGCATCACATCGACTTGAGAAAACATCACATCGACTCAAGGACTCAACTTGAATATCACGTCAACATCAACATCAGAGTTCTATCAAAGGAACCTAACTGGGAGTTTCTCTAACCGACAACCATTACTTATGAGCCAGTGATGATACAACGAAGTGATGTCGTTGCCACATCCATCCAATACCCTGCCCGGGGTAAAGGACATCACATCAGTGGATCCACAAGAAAACATCAAACATAAGTCCTCTTTTGGGACAAGATAGGAGCCATCCGCATTGCGGTTCAATCCTCTCTTCCTACGCGGGCCACGTAGTTAATGCGTTTGAGTGGGACTCACTCTCTACCCATTTCGGTGCTCAATACTCCTCCCAGAAACTCGACATGCTCATAATGGGTTTAAGTGGGACTCACTCTCTACCCATTTCGGTGCTCAATACTCCTCCCAGAAACTCGACATGCTCATAAAACATCATTATCATCAGTCCCATAGGGACATAATACATCATCATCAGTCACATAAGGACATGATATAGTACCTCAACATCAACATCGGTCCCAGGGGGACATAGTACATCATCATCAACATCAGTCCCATAGGGTCATGGTACATCAACATCAACATCAGTCCCATAGGGACATAGTACATCAACTCATAACATTGACATCAACATCAAAACTCAAGAGACATCATTTAGCAACTATATTGTAATGCTAAGACCTCATTAAATATCATGCTCATCAACATCATCACCTCATCATCAATACCTCATCATAACATCATCATAACATCATCATCATTCTAGATATGTTCCCTAACTTCATTATGCATGTTCCTTTTCAAACACAAAAATTATAGGGTTTAAAATGCACTTATAAAATGGATTATAATAGAAAGAAAAATAGTGATGATCATCAGTTTATGTAGGAAAACTTCTCATACATAAGATAAAGTAGATTTTCTTCATGCATCAACTCTTCATATTAACTTTGTCACATCAAGATATGATATTCAACATTTAGGAGGGCACATGGGAGGGCATTCCCATGCTTTAGGTTAGCCTTACATACCTGGGATGTTTTGCTAACGAAATTATACCACACCTCCTCTTGATCTCTTCAACTCACTTCCTTTCAAGCCCTAACTTTGGTGACCTTTAGGAAGAATACGCTTCAAAATTTGGGTATTTGAAACCCTTTTCTTAGAAACTGACGTTTATTAGTCGTAGGGGAATATTTAGGAATTATAGGAGTGGATCAAATTGCTCTTCGTAATTTAAAATGATTTATCCCCGTCCTGAAATAACATAGTCCGCGACGCAGACCTGTCGCGGACAATGTATTTTCGGAAATTCAACTCCGTCGAAAATTTTACAGAAAACATAAGTGTGGCTCCGCGACCGGTCCGCGACGCGGTCTTGTTGCGCAGGCACATTGTTTTTCGTTTTGGAACAAAAAATTATCTTTCGACTCGATCTCTCTAAAAATCGACCGAGACCCTCTTCCCACTCCATTTTCAGTGCTGATCACGAATCCACTCTCGGATTTTTAATCCGAGCATCGGAAGACGCGTTTTCCGCACACCTCTTCCCTAGGGCTATTTTTATAATTTACCGGGTGTTACATTATCTCCCCCTTGGGATCATTCGTCCTCGAATGATGAGTGGGAACGGTACCTGGCACGAGTAGACTCAAGACTCACTTCGATGCTCACTCAATAACGTCATTATCTCGACTTACCATCAACCTCATTACAAATACTCAGACATCAACATCATAGTAGTAACATCAATTTATATAAAGGTAAGAATGTTACCTTCCACACTTTCATCGACCTCGAGCACGAACAGGTGCGGGTACTTAGATTTCATCTCTTCCTCAGCTTCCCATGTGGCTTCCTCAACAAATTGATTCCTCCACAGGACTTTGACAGAGGCTATCTCTTTGTTCCTCAGTTTGTGAACCTGTCGATCAAGGATCTGGACTGGAATTTCTTCATAAGACAAGCTGTCTCTGACTCCCGTGCTCTCCACAGGAATTATCAAGGCAGGATTTCCTAAACATTTCTTCAACATCGAAATGTGGAACACCGGATGGATCCCATCTAGCTCGGAAGGTAAATCTAGCTCATAAGCAACCTTCTCAATCCTTCGTACGATATGATAGGGGCCAATATAGCGAGGGCTTAATTTTCCTTTTTTCCCAAATCTCATGACATCCTTCATGGGTGATACCTTCAAGTAAACCCAATCGCTTACCTCAAACTCTAGGTCTCTTCTCCTCACATCTGTGTAAGATTTCTGACGGCTTTGGGCAGTCTTCAATCTTTCTCGAATAATTTTCACCTTCTCCATAGACTGGTGGACAAGATCAGGACCGATCAATTCTGCCTCTCCAACTTCAAACCACCTAATAGGTGATCTACATCTCCTCCCATACAATGCCTCATAAGGGGCCATTTGGATGCTCGCATGATAACTGTTGTTATATGCGAATTCAATCAAGGGTAAATGATCATCCCAATTTCCTTTGAAATCAAGGACGCAAGCTCTCAACATGTCCTCCACCGTCTGAATCGTGCGCTCTGCCTGACCATCCGTCTGTGGATGAAAGGCGGTACTCAAGCTCACTTTGGTACCCAATCCTTTTTGAAAGGACTTCCAGAACTGAGAAGTAAATTGGGCTCCTCGGTCCGAAATAATGGACAAGGGAACTCCATGCAACCTCACAATCTCTTGGATATACATCTTGGCATACTCCTCTGCCGTGTTGGTCGTCTTGACCACCAGGAAGTGCGCTGACTTCATCATTCTATCCACAATCACCCATATGGAATCATGTTGTCTCCTCGACCTCGGTAGACCAATGATAAAATCCATGTTAATCATCTCCCACTTCCATTCTGGAATCTCAAAGTTTTTGGCCAATCCAATTGGCCTTTGATGCTCAACCTTTACTTGTTGACAATTTGGGCATCTCGAAACAAACTCCGCAATATCCCGCTTCATTCCACTCCACCAATAGACCTCTCTCAAGTCGTGATACATCTTGGTGGAGCCTGGATGAATGGAGTATCTAGTGTTATGGGCCTCAGCCAGAATCCTCTCTCGGACACCATCAACATCGGGGACACATAGTCTATTCTGGTATCTTAATACCCCATCTCCCCCTTTGGAGAAGACCATCACCTTTTGCTTTTGAACATCCTCCTTCAGTTGAAGTATAATAGGATCTCGATCCTGCTTCTCTTTTACCTCAGTCACTAGGGACGATGCAGACCCATTCTGAACATTAATTCCTCCCTCGTCGTTCTCCTCAAGCTGGACTCCCAATCGAGCCAACCTATGCACTTCCTTCACTAACTCCTTCTTTTCTCCTTCAACATGGGCTGTGCTACCCATAGACAACCTGCTAAGAGCATCAGCAACAACATTAGCTTTACCTGGGTGGTACATGATGCTCATGTCATAGTCCTTGAGCAATTCCAACCACCTCCTCTGTCGCAGGTTGAGCTCTCTCTGACTGAAGACATACTGTAAGCTCTTGTGGTCCGTGAACACATCCACATGCACTCCATACAAGTAGTGACGCCAAATTTTGAGTGAGAACACCACTGCCGCCAACTCCAGATCATGGGTCGGGTAGTTCTTCTCATGAACTTTGAGCTGCCTGGAAGCATAAGCCACCACTTTACCTCTTTGCATTAACATACACCCCAATCCAACTCTTGACGCATCACAGTATATTACAAAACCTTCCATCCCGTCAGGCAAGGTTAAGACAGGTGCAGTAGTCAACCTTGTCTTTAGTGCCTGGAAACTCTTCTCGCATTCTTCAGACCACTCAAACTTGACCTTTTTCTGGGTCAGTTTGGTCAATGAGGCGGATAGAGAAGAAAAACCCTCAACAAATCTGCGGTAGTAGCCTGCCAACCCCAAGAAACTCCTTATGTCAGTTGGAGAGGTCGGTCTTGGCCAACTAGCAACCGCTTCAATCTTTTGACCATCTACTCGAATCCCATCACCTGAAACCACATGACCTAGGAAGGCCACTGATTTGAGCCAAAATTCACATTTGGAGAACTTCGCGTACAACTCCTGGTCCTTAAGAGTTTGAAGTACGACTCTAAGATGTTTAGCATGCTCTTCCTCACTCCTCGAATATACCAGAATATCATCAATGAACACAATCACGAACATATCCAGGTAGGGCCTGAACACCCTATTCATTAAATCCATAAAAGCTGCAGGTGCATTCGTCAACCCAAAGGACATGACCAAAAACTCAAAGTGGCCATATCTTGTCCTGAAAGCTGTCTTTGGGATATCACATTCTCTCACTTTTAACTGGTGGTAACCCGATCTGAGGTCTATCTTCGAAAAGCATGAGGCACCTTGAAGTTGGTCGAACAAGTCATCTATCTTGGGAAGAGGATATTTATTCTTGACTGTGACCTTGTTCAATTGCCTATAATCTATGCACATTCTCAGTGACCCATCCTTCTTTCGTACAAACAGAACGGGAGCACCCCAAAGAGAAACACTGGGTCTAATGAAACCTTTTTCTAACAGATCCTACAACTGCTCCTTCAATTCTATCAATTCAGCAGGGGCCATTCTATATGGTGGAATCGAAATAGGTTGTGTCTCAGGAAGTACATCAATACCAAAGTCGATCTCCCTATCAGGAGGGACTCCAGGTAAATCCTCAGGGAACACCTCCGGGAATTCATTCACAATTGGGACCGACTCAAGAGTAGGGGACTCAACATCATCAGATCTAACACGTACAAGGTGATAGATACACCCTTTTAAGATTAATCTCCTCGCCCTCAGGTATAAAATGAATTTACCCTTGGGTGCAACATAACCTCCCTTCCACTCTAGGACCGGCTCATTAGGAAAATGAAATGTAACAACTCGGGTCCTACAGTCTATAGATGCATGACAAGCATGGAGCCAGTCCATACCAAGGATCACATCAAAGTCAACCATCTCCAACTCCACCAAATTGGCCAAAGTGTCCCTATGATAGATTGACACTATACAGTCTCTATAGATCCTCTTAGCCAGAATTGACTCACCATTAGGAGTCGAAACAGTGTAAGGCTCAAGCAAACACTTAGGAAGAATCTCAAACTTATTAGCCACATAGGGTGTCACAAAAGATAAGGTGGCGCCCGGGTCAAGTAATGCATAACAATCATAAGAAAAGATTCGAAGCATACCCATAACAACGTCTGGAGCAACCTCTTGATCCCGTCGATTTCCCATTGCATATAGACGGTTCGTCCCGCCTCCTGCATTTGCAGGAGTAGCCTTCTAACGATTACCCTCGGGGGGTGCTGTAGAAGACTGAGCTCGATTACCTCTATCCCTCCACCTCTGATTTCTCATAGGACACTCATTCTGGAAGTGACCAGGCTGTCCACAGGTAAACCAAATACTAGTGCCATCACGGCACGCGCCAAGATGCAACTTACCACATCGGCTACAAGAGGGCTTTCCTCTCGGACCTTGAGCAACACTGGCTTGGGACTGAGGTCCCTGTGCTCTGAAGTTCTGATGGCTATAGGATCTCTGATCATACCTGTTTTGCTGAACAGGTGCACTTGCCACCGAAGGTGCATGGCTAGAAGACTTCTTTTGAAAAAGGTCCTATCACCTTTGTTCTGTTTCTGCTGATTAGGCTCATGCCCTGCCGATTTAGCTTTCTTCTTCTGCTGCTCTTCTCTGTCCCTCTTTTTGTCCTCCTCAGTCTGCTGAGCATAGACCATAAGTCTAGCAATATCCATGTCTGGAATTAGCAACGCTGCCTTGCACTCCCTCTTCACATGCCTGCCCAACCCAGACACATACTTCCTCATTCTTGCCCTCATATCAAGGACCATCTCTGGAGTGTACCTGGACAGCTGGATGAACTTTAAGTTGTACTCCTTAACTGTCAGCTCCTCTTGTTTCAGATTCACGAACTCCTCAATTTTTGCCTCTCTCAACTCTTGGGAAAGAAGTAACCGAGAAAGGCACTCTCGAACTCCTCCCACTCAGCCGGTTCAGCATCCTCACCTCTAACATCCTCCCACTGGTTATACCAGACATTGGCAACATCCTTAAGCTAATAAGAGACCAGCTCGACTCCCTCCACCTCAGTCGCATGCATAGCCCTCAAGATTTTACGCATCTCATCAATGAAGTTTCGTGGGTCCTCCTCAACCTTTGACCCCGTATAGACTGGTGGGTTCATCCTCAGGAAATCTCGGAGCCTGGCTGCAGCCGTAGGCTCTTGGGAACTGGAGCTAGGGGCCTGGGGACCGCGACTGCTACTCTGAGAGGCCACTAACTGGGTAAGCATAGCAATAGCTCCCCTGAAGTCTGCTTCCGAAGTGGAGTCTGACTGAACAGGAGGTGCTGGCGGAGCCTCAGCAGCTCTATCAGGTCGTCCCCGTCTCCTTGTCCCATGCTAATTTGGGGCCTCGGGTAAAGGATTCTCAGTATCAGGGACTGAGGCATCTCTTTAGGCAGCAGTACGTTTAGGAGGGATTATCTGCAAACGCGTAACGCACGAATTAAAAAGGGCTTCATAGAGCCAAGCTCTAACGCACGAATTCAGAACATCAAAGAAGGGTAACCATTTCCTAAATGCCCTGTAGCATCCTGTTTATGAAGTGTGGTGCACAACACACGCATAAACGGGACTCTACTAGACACAGCTTCATAGACTCCCTAGGACTCTTGAACTCTGTGCTCTGATACCAAGTTTTTCACGCCCCGGGAGGGTACCCTAGACGTGGCCGGCACCCAGAGACTATTGCTAGCCCCTGAGCAAACCAATCAGCCTCATCACATCGCTCAACATCAACACAGCGGAGAAACATCATAATATGAGAACCATAGAAAAGGGCCAAATGGCCAATCATCAATCTTAACATCAAAGGATTAAGCAAATACTCTCTTAGTACATCAGAAAAAAAACATCAACATCAACTTCGACACCATGTCTACGAAGCCTCTAACCTGACTCAACTGTCTAAGAGGGGTGCCATGACATGTCATGGCTACCGACTCAATGAAATAAAGGAAATAACATAGAAGGGTCTCCTCCGGATAGCAAGGAGGCTCACCAAAATCTGAACTTGAAACCTTGGACTTCAACGGTACGCCTGCTGAAATCCTCGAACTCCTGTATCTGCATCATAAAACGATGCAGCGCCAAATGACGTCAGTACGTGGAATGTACTGGCATGCAAAATAGCTGAATAACAGGGTAAGTACACAACAATAAAGAAACATCGACTCCACATCATACTCCATCAAAAATATCAAAAGTCTATCTAAGGCAAGAGATTAGATTAGACCATTGACTCATCAACCTCTCATCAATCATCAACATCATAGCAAGCTCATCTCAAGGAACCTCAACATCAACTCACATCAAAAGAACATCACATTGACTCAGACTCAAGGGATCATCACCTCAATTCAAGGAGCATCACATCGACTCAAGGAAACATCACATCGACTTAAGGACTCAACTCGAACATCACGTCAACATCAACATCAGAGTTCTATCAAAGGAACCTAACTGGGAGTTTCTCTAACCAACAACCATCACTTATGAGCCAGTGATGATACAACGAAGCGATGTCGTTGCCACATCCATCCAATTCCCTGCCCAGGGTAATGGACATCACATCAGTGGATCCACAAGAAAACATGAAACATCAGTCCTCTTTTGGGACAAGATAGGAGCCATCCGCATTGCGGTTCAATCCTCTCTTCCTACGCCGGCCACGTAGTTAATGGGTTTGAGTGGGACTCACTCTCTACCCATTTTGGTGCTCAATACTCCTCCCAGAAACTCGACATGCTCATAAAACATCATCATCATCAGTCCCATAGGGACATAATGCATCATCATCGGTCACATAAGGACATGATATAGTACCTCAACATCAACATCGGCCCCAGGGGGACATAGTACATCATCATCAACATCAGTCCCATAGGGACATGGTACATCAACATCAACATCAGTCCCATAGGGACATAGTACATCAACTCATAACATTGACATCAACATCAAAACTCAAGAGATATCATTTAGCAACTATATTGTAATGCTAAGACCTCATTAAACATCATGCTCATCAACATCATCACCTCATCATCAATACCTCATCATAAAATCATCATAACATCATCATCGTTCTAGATATGTTCCCTAACTTCATTATGCATGCTCCTTTTCAAACACAAAAATTATAGGGTTTAAAATGCACTTATAAAATGGATTATAATAGAAAGCAAAATAGTGATGATCATCAGTTTATGTAGGAAAACTTCTCATACATAAGATAAAGTAGATCTTCTTCATGCATCAACTCTTCATATTAACTTTGTCACATCAAGATATGATATTCAACATTTAGGAGGGCACATGGGAGGACATTCCCATGCTTTAGGTTAGCCATACATACCTCGGATGTTTTGCTAACGAAATTATACCACACCTCCTCTTGATCTCTTCAACTCACTTCCCTTCAAGCCCTAACTTTGGTGACCTTTAGGAAGAATACGCTTCAAAGTTTGGGTATTTGAAACCCTTTTCTTAGAAACTGACGTTTTTAGTCGTAGGGGAATATTTAGGAATTATAGGAGTGGACCAAATTGCCCTTCGTAATTTAAAATAATTTATCCCCGTCCTGAAATAACACAGTCCGCGACGCGGACCTGTCACGGACAGTGTATTTTCGGAAATTTAACTCCGTCGAAAATTTTACAGAAAACATAAGTGTGGCTCCGCGACCGGTCCGCGACGCGGTCCTGTTGCGCAGGCACACTATTTTTTGTTTTGGAACGAAAAATTATCCTTCGACTCGATCGCTCTAAAAATCGACCGAGACCCTCTTCCCACTCCATTTTTCAGTGCTGATCACGAATCCACTCTCGGATTTTCAATCCGAGCATCGGAAGACGTATTTTCCGCACACCTCTTCCCTAGGGGTATTTTTGTAATTTACCGGGTGTTACAGGTGGGTGGGGTGGAGGAAATAAAAATGGGTCCACTTTTCAAAAATTTTGAGTTTAGAAAATAAATTTTAAATAATTAATTATTATAAATTAATTTTAAAAAAGTGTTAAGAGTGAAAATAAGGAATAAACAAAAGAATAAATAAAATTAATGACATGGCACCGATGTGGCATTGATATGGTGTTGATGTGGCAGGTGAGAGTGGTTTTATAATCTCAAGGTGGTATTTAATTTATTTGAAAGTTGTTAAGGGGGGTATATGATCGCCCGTGTAGTTTAGATGCTAAAGTAAGTTTTGCGCCATGTTTGGGAGGGAGGGAGGAGGGGGATTATGTCATTCTCAAGTATGAACTATGTTGCAAGCTATGTATGTGCATGAGTTTCGTATTTAATGGGATATGACTTAGCTCCAAGTGGACTTGTGTGTTAGGGACTATCTCCTAGAGTCCTTATATAAATCCTCAAGTCTCGTAACTATGTGTCACCATAGCAATGATGTTCATGTGTTATACCTTAAAGGTGTGCTATTGGATCCAATTAGCTTAAATGATGGACACTCACCGTGCTAGGATAGAGCCTAAAGGGTGGGGTAAAATGATGGTTCTCACCTTGCTAGGATAAAGCCTATAGGGTGATGATCGAGTCTACCTTGGCAAGTAGACTCCTTTTAGCTTAATATAGAGTGAACATCAGGATTTCTTGTAATTGTTTGTAGGATCTTATATGTCATTTATAGTCTTATTCTCACATATGTACAATAAGGTTATGAATGGATTTGATGATGCTTATTCTCATGATTTTAAACTTACATGCTCATACATATTGTGTACTTATCTTATTAGTTATGATTATGCATATTGATATTATTGTGATGTCCTTTGATTCATGGCATACTGATATACTTAGTACATTCTATGTGCTAACGCATACTTCTTTGCCTACATGATCTAACCATGTAGGGATAGACGATGAGGCGACTATTCTATTTCATGGAAAGATTTGAATTTGAGCTTGAAGACTTATTGGTGAGTTCCCATGCTTCAGGAACAAGCCCTATAATGTTTTCCCTTAATGTTGAGGTTTTATTATTTTCATTCTTTTGATATATGTCTTGAGAGTGAGCTAATGAGCTATGTGCTAGTCCTCACCAAGATCTATGATATAGAGGCATGATTTGGACCTTATGGATTGATGTACATTTCCTTATAGGAACTATGACATTCTTACTTTTATGTACTTCCGCTTTCTTATTCTCTTATGTATTCTTATTTCACCTTATGAATGCTTATGATATAAACACGAGCCTTGGATGGGATGTCTTTGAGTGTCACATTTGTCCTGTCATGGATAGGCCCTAGGTTTGGGTCATGATAAATTGCTTGAGAAATTGGAAAAATCCCATATTTAAAGCATCGTAAAAGTCATATCTTCATGACTTATCATGTTTTCTACAAGTTTATATGGGACAACTTTATGCAAGAGAGACACGGGACAACCTCTATAGACCCTTCTAGCAATGACCGACGCACCTATTGGAGTACAAACTTTGAATGGTTCAAGCAAGATTTTAGGACATACATTGAATCTATTTTCAAGGAAAGGAGTTACAAAAGACAAATTACCTCACGTATCTAACAATGGATATACATCAAAATTGAAAACTTTCAACATACCAGTGATAATATCCAGAGTCTCTTCCATTTCGTGTCGAGCAATCAAGGTATAGAACTGGTTGATGCATTGAGCACTTCCTTGGTCTTTCCTACCATGGAATCCTTGACCTTGAGGTCTAGTACTATCACCACTCCTACAATCCTCGGCATGATAATCGGGCTTAACACTTAAAGTATGGATTGGAATCGGCTAGGATTTCCCTTTTGTGGAGCCTTCGACGCTTCTTACAATTTGGAGAATCTTGAACACCTGTGCATCCCTATGGCTTGGGGTTGAACCCTTTATCCCTATTGAAACCTAAAGGAGGATCATAGATTAAACCTTGACCTTCTTGCTTTTGGCCACCAAAGAACTTTCCATGTCCACCAACCCTTTGATGGGAGAATCCACCACCCTCAGTCCTGGTCCTCTTGGATTCCTTAGAATGCTTCATCAACTTCTCATTGTCAATTTGCTCTGCATAGGTCATGAGTTGGGAGATATCCACCTCTTTCACTAGCATAGTGGTCTTGCGCTATCTGGATACCAACTCCAATACTCTAGAAATGAATTGGCTTATCCTCTCTCTTGGCTTGGCAACCATGAACAATGCATACTTTGATAGCTTGGAGAACTTGAGAGAGTATTCTCTCATACTCATGTTTCCTTGTTAGATGTTGATAAACTCTTGGACTTTGGCCTCCCTCAACTCTTATAGGAAGAATCTCTCTAGGAAAGAACCCTTAAACTCTTCCGAAACAATTGGTCCTGATTCTTTACCCCTTTCTTCAACCCATTAGTCATACCATACTCTGGTGACACTCTTGAGTTGATAGGCCACAAGCTCGGCCTTCTTATTTGGTGATACCCCCATAATGGCCACGATCCAATAGGCCTCACTAATAAACTCCATCGGATCCACAATAACCTTGGAGCCATGGTACATGGGCAGATTCATCCTCACAAAGTCCAAGATTCTAGTAGCTAGGGTAGGTTCCTGAGGAGGGAGAACAACCTCCCAGTTAACTTAGTTGGCTATAGCTTGAGCTATCATTGTTAAGGTGGCTCAAAACTCAATATTAGAAATCCCTTCTTCTTGAGGAATTAGAGGAACTTGGTATGCATTCACGCCTCTTAGTGGAGGTGCTCTTCTTTGCTGCATGATCTAGAAAATTGCAAAGAACATGTCGTTAGATAGGTAAAGTCTGAGGGTAACTCTAAGGCACGACATGAATTATGAAAGAAGGGAAAATTTCCTAAATGCCTCATAGCCTCTAACAAATAATTGTGATGTGCATAACAATCCCTAACAAGACTCTATTCGACGTTGTGTGTTAGACTCCAAGGATTATTTCAAAATCTCATGCTCTGATAACAAGTTCGTCACATTCCAAGCCTAGGGCCTAATCGTAACATGTTGAATAAGCAACCCCAAGGTGCCTTACTCAAGCCTCTTAGCATTTATAGGTAATGATAATAAATATAACAAAATTTAAAATGGGAAAAATAGGACTAAGGGAGATCAAGTCATAAGAACAAGAATCAAGTCATAAGCTTGTTTGACCCTCTGTTCCATAACCCCTATATACAATTTGTAGTTCCTTTTACCGGTCATGGACACCCTTTGTACTTGAATCTCCAAACTCCAAAATTTCACTAAGTGACTGGCCCATCTATGAGGCCTATCTACCGCCCGTAAAACAAACATCGAGCCATAGATGGCCTCATACATCCTTGCACCACAACCATTTCTGCACTTCTCATCTTGATTCTGATCTTTTAACCTACGAGACCTTATAGTAAGACAGCCATGCTAATAAAAAAGATGGGCATTTCAAGGCTTATGACTTATATGGATCAAATTAAGGATGAAAAGATGAGGAAGAAGGATAGGGAGTCCAAGAAGACTTGTGTTGATAGTTGTGGTTTCTCTTACCACATGTCAAGTAATGATGAGAATGGAAGAGTTCAATGTGGGCAAAGGTACTCTAGTCAAGGTGTATCTTACACTTCTACTTAATAATTCAACAAAAGTAGGAGATAAAACCCCAAGGTTCAAGGAGGAGGTTTGGGCTCAAGTTACTCTCACTTGTAAGAAGTATGGGAAATACCATATAGGGAAGTGTCTAGCCAGGTCTGATGTTTGCTTCAAGTTTGGGAAGCCCAATCACCATGTTAAGGATTGTAGGAGTGATGGTTGTACTAGAACTCAAGGCCATGTTTCTATCCAAGGTGGACAATATTAACAAGGTGGTGCTCAATGCCACAATAGATTCTATGCACTTCAAGATAGGAAAGATGTTGAGGAGTCCCTCGATGTGGTTATAGGTGTGTTTTGGGTATTTCACTTTGATGTTTGTGCTTTACTAGATCCGAGTGCCCATTTTTTTTCTTATCTTTCTATAATATTTGATGTGTCACCCAAAATTTTGCTAGATCTATTTTCAATTTATAACCCCATTGGTGATTAGGTTTTAGCCAAGAAAGTTTATAGAAATTTTCCTATGTCAGTCTTGCACATATTTATTCCATGTGATATTATTGAGCTTGATATGATCAATTTTGATATTATTTTTTATATGGATTAGCTTTCTATTTCATATGCATTCATTGACTGTAGAACTTATATGGTCAAGTTTCAATTTTCTAATGAATGTATTCTTGAATGAAAGGGTTATGATTTGGTGATGAAAGGTCAATTCATCTCCTATCTAACAGCCCATATAATAATTTCTAAGAGGATGTATCTACCATATGGTCTGGGTTAGACATGTAAATTTTGAAATTCCTACTCTTGAGTCAGTTTTTATTGTAAATGAATTCCCTAATATATTTCCTGATGATTCACCTAGTATTCCTCCTGAAAGAAAATATGTTCTTTGTATAGATCTCATTTTCGACAATCAACCCATTTGTATCCCTCCTTATTGTATAGCTTCGATAGAACTTAAGGAGTTAAAAGAACAATTGAAGAATCTTTTGGGTAAGGGCTTTATAAGGCCATGCATGTCACCATAGAGTGCGCCAGTGTTGTTAGTTACTAAGAAGTATGGGTCACTCCAGATGTGTATAGGTTGTTGACAATTTAATAAGGTGACCATAAAGAATAAATATCTAATTTCAAAGATAGATGATTTATTAGATCAACTCTAAGGTGCAAGCTTCTTCTCAAAAAATGATCTTTAGTCCAATTATCACCAAATAAGGGTGAGAGCGTGTGATATTTCCAAAATGGCATTTTGAACAAAGTATGACCATTTTCAGTTTTTGGTTTTGTTGTTTGGGTTGACAAATGCTTCTGTTATCTTTATAGACTTGATGAATTGTATTTTCAAATCATATTTAGACATTTGTGGTGGTGTTCATCAATGATATATTAATTTATTCTCAAAGTGAAGAAGAACATATGGTCACTTGAGAATTGTGTTGCAAACTTTGTGAAACAAACAATTATTTGCTAAAATTTAGCAAGTGCAAAATTTTGATGAGGAGGGTCGCCTTCCTTGGTCATATGGTGTCTGGTGATGATATGATGGTTGATCCAAAGAAAATGGAGGTGCTAAGAAATTTTCCTAGACCATTGTCTCTCTCGGATATTAGAAGCTTTTTGGGATTAGCCAAATACTATAGAAGGTCTCTTGAAGGATTCTCCTTCATTGTATCATCGTTGACTTAGTTACCCAAAAGAAGGTAAAGTTCCAATGATCAAATAAGTGTGAGAAAAGCTTTCAAACATTGAAACATCACCTTACTTCATCCTCTATTTTGACGTCGTTATTGGAAGGTTCGGACAGGTTTGTGATTTATTGTGATGCCACGTGTTTTGGTATTTCATTTTAGTGTGATTTTTGCACATGTCTTAGCCCCCCGCCTAGTCTATGCTTAGAGATACTGTTGGACACATGCATGTATGTATGATTCTACTCTATTTCTTTGCTAGTGTTGTGTGTTAAAATCCCTTTGTCCCATTTCCCTTAGTTTCCACTTTGTGGTTTTGTTTCTTACCCATGAATGCTTGAATGAATGCAAAAAGGCCTAGATGAGGGTCCCTTGGGGTTCTCATTTTCCATGTTATGCCTAAGGCCTATCTTGATCATGACTATTCTCTTGACTTTCCCATGGGTTTGAGGATGGAAACAATGCTTAACATTACCTTGGTACCAAAACCCCTTTGAAAAGACTTCCAAAAGTGTGAAGTGAATTGAGTACCACAATCCAAAATAATAGACAAAAGATACACTATGGAATCTCACCAATTTCCAAATATATATCTTGGCATATCCTCAGTACTATAGGATGCCTTAACCAGTAGAAAATAGTTTGATTTAGTCATTCTATCCACTACCATCCAAATTGGGTCATGTTGCTTCCATGAATGAGGTAAACCTATCACAAAATCCATATTTACATCCTTCCATTTTGAAATAGGAATCTCAATATCTTAGACTAAACCTCTCGGTATTTGGTATTCAATTTTCACTTATTGGCAATTTGGACATTCTACCACAAAATTTGATATATCCTTCTTCATGTCATTCCACCAATACACTTCCCTTAAGTCTCTACATATTTTGATGGATCTAGGATGAATGAAATACCAAGAGTCATGGCTTTTACTGAATATCATCTTCCTTAAGCTATCAATATTTAGAACACGTAACCAGCCTTGATATTGAAGTATCCCATCTCCCCCATGGTAGAAAATCTCAATCTTTTAATCACCCACCAACTTCTTCTACTCAACAAAGGTTGGATTCATGTCTTTATTTGCTTTTACCTTTTCTACCCATGATGATTCTTACCCTGTAAGGCTACTTGTGTTAATAGGGTCACAAAACAAAAAGAGGCAAGAATTAGGTATGGTGCAGGAAGTACGAGCCCATTTACAGCTCGTGGTTGGGATCATAAGTCGTACACAAGCCTAGTAAGAGGGTTATAGACTTGGTGAAAATTTTGAGTGTTAGAGGTATGAAGGGCTTTTACAACACAGGCTCATAGACTAAGGGACCAGATTAAGTTTCTGAAGTTGGAAATGTGTCACCAAACAAAAGAGTTTACGGACTTTAGTCCATTTGATGAGTCATGATCAGGGTTCCACTATTGCGTTTTGATTTGAAAAGTATTCAAAGTATGAACCAATTCTATGAGGGGGGTTTTACAAATTGTAGATTGAATGATGGGCCATAAAAAGTGTTCGTGGATTGCGGTTTAGAGACATATTTTAGAAACTCAAAAGTGTAGCTAGGACAAAACCCCGACCCACAAGTCGTGGTTCGATCTTTGACCCATAGGTTGGGCTCATGGATAGGGGCTGAAAGTTTTTAATGAAGGAAAATTTGACCTTTACCCCATCCTAAGTTCAATACTATGTTGTTTCATTTCTATTCTCACGTATGTCAGCCCCCCAACCCAACCATTTCACTCTCATTCTCTCCTAATCCTAGTTTTCTCCCAAAATTTCTCCTGAGGCCTTCAACCCTAAGGTTCAAAAAGGCAAATCTAGGGTTTTAAGATTCTCTTTCCTAACTTTCAAGTTTCTCTCCTAGGTATCAGTCAAGATATATGAGTTTGATTTGTCAATTTCTTTCACCCATAAAACACAAGTTTATTCTTTATTTTACTTAGCATTCAAGTTATTGAATCTTTATGAGTTGTATGATGTTTCTTCAAAATATTGATTTTATGATGTATTTACAGCTATATGAGGCATATTGATACAATGTTGTGAAAGTTGATGATTTACAAGAATTTCATGTTTCACTATGTAGGGTTTTGATTGCTTATGGTGGGTTGTATTGAGAATGATTTAAATTAATGATTTTTACTATGTTTATTTATAATCCTCTTAAATTGCATGATTTAAAGATTACATTCATTAAACACACCAAGTTTATGCTAAGTTCTTTAATGAACTCTGACTATGAATGATGAAGGGTTTCAACTCTATGTTATGAAAAGTTTATGAAAGTTCTAAAGTGTTTATGAAACCTCTTTTTATGAAAAGTTTATGAAAGTTTTAAAGTGTTCGTTAAACTTTTTTCGTATGAAATGTATAAGGATGGTGATAAGGGCAATTCTTACCAAAGATAGATCCTCTTGTGATAAGGACAATTTTCACTTGAATGGATCATAAGTTTTATGAGCTATTTTTAGTATGGTGATGTTACGTTTTAAATCTTATGAATGCATGATTATGAATATGTTTTAAAGTATTCTATGGGACTTGACTTAGTACAATAGGGCTTGAAGTGGGGTTCGGTAAGGAAATTCTAGTAGCAACATCATGTCTCATTAACTATGTGTCACCATGGGAGTCCTTATAGGCAAAGGCTAGTAGATCTACAATAGCAAAAGTTAAAGTTAAACATGTGCACGCATAAGTTGGTAGAGTTCTACCTGGCTAGTAGTCTCCCCGGCCAACGTAGGAGTTATATTAGATTCCATGTAATAGCTCACATGATCTTATATTTCGGTTATGGTCTCCTCCCACATAAGTACGTATATGATGACTTGAGATACTTATGTTGCTTCAAATCATGTTTTAAGGATGCATTGATCATACATCATCTCTTGAGCTTACAACTCTTATTATGATTGCACATTTTGCCTATCATGTAGATTCCTAAACTACGGGACCTCATTTAGGACTCGTCAATGGTTCTACGTGACCATCTTATGGGTCCAAAGAACAGACTTTAGAAATCATAAAAACAATTGGGCTTACAACCATAACTAACTTCTATGACTCATAATTCCTTGTGCGGGTCGTAGATCACCCTTCGTGAAACTTGTACATGCACCAAAATCATATTTACTGGAATTTGTACTTAAATCAACAAAGCCATATCTATAGGTCGTACAATATTCTATGACTCATAAAGAGCCCTCGTAGTTCCCCTAATACTTAGTCAAAATTTTAAATTCCAGGATCCCGCCTACAAAGGTCATTAATGATTCATAAACCAATACATGACCTGTAAAAGTCTATACATCACTCAAAATTTTCAAAATTTTTCCCACTCTGGAGTCACCTATGAGACCCCAATTTACGACCTATAAACACTTATACGAGCCATAGAATAGGCTCATAGTTCCTAACATCAAAAAAAACATTTTGCAGTTTCTTCCAAAATTTGTCTTTTCATCTTATGGGGGTAATTAAGTAAGGCTCTCTCAGTTTCTAAAAATAATGAGGTATGGATTATAAATATAAGAGCGACCAACTATATGGTATCAAAATTGGGATGCTTACAAGGAATTTTGTGATAAGGATAAAAGATCCAAAGCCTGTATATTTACACACCGATGAAGTGACAAATGTCACTCATATAGGATCATGTTCTATTTCTCTAAGAAGTTTTATTACAAATATGTTTCGTATTCCAAAATTCAAATACATTTACTGTCAGTGAGCAAAGTGACTCGAGAGTTAGAATGTTCAGTCACATTTTTCATACTTTTATGCTTTTTAGTATCTCTACACTGGCAAGGTGAGGGAGGAGATTAGTAAAGAAGATGATGGACTATATTTTCTATGAATCGGTTAACTCAGAATTAGATACAACACACATTTGTACAGTAAAAGAAAAAAATCAGTAGATAAGCTATATCAGAAAAGGATGTGGAACTGTGGCATCAAAGACTAGGTCTCATGTCTTCTCATATGTTGAACAAGTTGTTCTCTTTTAATTATGAAATTCTTCATAAGTCATTGAATGAATATATAGTGTTTCCTTATGTAAAATAGACAAGAAGTTTCTTTTATGTTACTACACTTAAAGTACTGAGAGTTTTTATTTGATTCATGTGGATGTGAGGGACGATCTTATAAGACTTCTACATTTGACGGACACAAATATTTTCTTACCTTCACTGATGACTTCACTAGAATGACTTGGTTATTTTTGTTAAATAACAACTCAGATATGTGTATCTCTTTACAGCATTTCATACTATTTGTTTGTATTTAGTTTGACAAGTCTGTTAAGAAGGTAAGGTCTAATAACAGAACACAGTTTGTTAACTCTATTTATAGTAAAATGGTTAAGAAAAAAGTAATTGTTCATCAAAGTACATGTCCCTATACTCCTCAACAAAATATAGTGTAAAAAACAACATATTCATATATTAGAAGTGACTAGAGCCTTGAGATTTCAAGGACAAATTTCATTAAAATTCTGGGGTCAGTGTGTACTTGCTGCTACTTATTTGATAAATAGGATGCCTAGTAGAGTGTTAAAGGGTCAATCTACATATAAAAATTTTGTGAATTCAGCCCAATGTTGTCACATTTAAGAGTATTGGACTTTCTATGCTTTGCCAAGACACTTTCAGAATCTGACGAGCTACCACCAAGATCAAAGTTTTCTGCACATAGGTTGATTGGTCATTTCAAATATTTTTTGTAAGTAGGGATTTAATATTTAAGGAGGACTTTCTTATTTATTGATACTGAATATAATGAACTATTGGGTTATAGTTGTACTATAAATTCAAGTATTGTTAAACCTGTACTTGAGACAAGAATTCTTATAGAGGTGTCTGCTAATTCAACATATGAGTAGGTAGATCAGGATGATGATGTTAGTTTTGAGACATGGCCTACTAATTGTTTAAGTGGTCAAGATTAGATAGTATAGCATGCTATACTTGAGTCTCTTTAGCCTCAACAAAATTCCATTCCCAACAAAATTCTAATGTTAGTGTTATTAGAAGATCAAAAGAGGGGTTCATCCACCTATGTGGATGAAGAATTTTGTTTCATTAAATATTAATAAGGATGTATAGTATCCTATATCTAAGTATGGTACATCATTATTTTCATCATACAAGGCTTTCATTAATGCAACTTCTACCTTGACGAAGTCAACTACCTAAACGAAGCTCTTCAAGATGGATAGAGGCTATGCAGACTTAAATACAGGCTTTACAGATCAATAATACTTGAAAAATGGTTGATCTACCTTAAGAAAAAGCTTTAATTGGTTGTAGGTAGATTTATAAAATTAAATCCAAATCTACAGGTGAAGTAGAAAGATTTAAGGCATGGTAAGTTGCCAAAGGGTAAAATTAAAAAGAAGGGAAAGATCAAAAAGATATTTCTTCTCTTGTAGTTAAGATGGTCAATGTCAGAACCATTTTGTCATTAGTTGTGTTAAGACATTGACACATTTATAAAATGGACATGCACAATACTTTCTTAGTTGGTGATTTACAGGATTAAATTTACACGAGTCTACCACAAGATTTTATAACTCAAGGAGAGAAGAAGGTATATAAACAAGTAACATCATTGTATGGCCTTAAGCAGGCTCCAAGACAATGGAACCGAATTCCAACTGAAGCATTACAAAATCTAAATTTTGAGTAGTGGTAATATGATTATTCCTTATTTACGAGGAAGACATCGAAAGGAACTACTCTAATACTTGTATATGTTGATGATTATCTAGTATATAATAATAGTTTGAAACTTATAGAAGAAACAAAAAATGTCTGTGGAACAAGTTTTCAAAATGAAGAATTTAAGTGAACTAAAGTATTTTCTTGGAAGAGAGTTTGCAAGATTAGAAGTTGGAATAGTTATGCATCAGAAAAGTATGCACTAGAACATATCTCTAAAATTGGACTATCAGATGCTAAACCAGCTAGGGCTCTCGTTAAAGTAAATGTCAAGTTGACATTTAAACAATGTAATAATCAAACTAATCAAAATCAAGAAGATCATCTTGTAGATCAAAAAGCATATCAAAAACTTGTTGGAAAATTATTGTATCTGAATATGACAAGACCTAATATTTCATATAGTGTTCAAACCTTGAGCTAATTCTTACAACAACCTAGGAGATGTTATATGAATGCTGCACTAAGAATTGTCAAATACATTAAAACACATCCAGAGCAAGGTATACTTTGTCCATTATTTCAAAAATTGAAAAGATAACTGTATGCTGGCCCTTACCAGGAAATGTGTTTCTCGTTATGTGATTATGTTGGGAAAATCAATCCTTTTTAGGAAAGCCAAAAAACAAACCACTTTCTCAAGAAGCTCAGCTGAGGTTGAGTACATCAGTTTAGCCTCTATAGTGGCTAAACTGATATGGTTACTAGGGATGTTGGGGGGACCTAAATGGAGACATAAAACTTCCAGTAAACATCTATAGTAATAACAAAGAAACGATACTACTAGCTGCTAATCATGTCTATCATGAGAGGACCAAGCATATCGAAATTAATTGTCATTTTATCAACAAAAAAAAAAAAGCTCCAACAGGAACTAATCACTATCAACTATATACCAACAACCTGCTGATCTCCTCACAAAAGGCTTGAGTAAGGTATAACATGAATTATTATTGTCTAAGCTAAAAATTTTGAATATCTTTATCCCTCCTAGCTTAAGGTGTACCGCTGAGACATAAATATCAATATGTTAAGTATAATTAGTATGTGTTCTCTAATAGTTTTGTCATAAATGAGTTAGTTAGAGCTATGTATATAAATATAGACTAGGCTAAATTGAAGACTCAAGTTGAAAATTAAAAATATCAATGAAATAATTTTCCTCTCTATCTTTCTTCTCTAGTTACTATTCTATACATAATTAAAATTCCATTAAAATTATAAGGAAAAAAAATAACTAAAGTGATTGTTAGATATATCGAAGGTGACTGTTGTAAGTAAAATTTTAGAAATAATAATTTTAAGTTCCAAGAGAAGAGTTTTAGTATATTTTGAAGGAAAAATTTTAATATGGGAGAGACACAATCAATAATAACTGCGAGCTGCCTTAATATCTGACAAGTATTTTAATGAGTCCTGCTTTATCTCCACACACTCACTCACCTTCATTTTCTTAAGCACCCTCCGTTCTATATTCCTATGTGTTTTCACAGTTCTCTCTTTATTCATTCCTTTGTGCTTTTTACTAGTTAGTAAATTGATCAGCTCTTCCTTACCATTAATCATTTCTGGCCCTCAACTAAAAGAATGGTCCTTCTATCTCTCCACTTATTACATAATAATTATTCCTTGTAGCCCTAAAATAAATCTTTCAAAATTTTCATTTACATCTTAAAAGGTACTTCAAAAAGGTAAATTTTGAATGAGAAGTACATAAAAATATATAGTTACAGTAAGAGATGTACACTGAATAGATCAAACTAAATAAAAATCTTGTCAAATTGTAACGCTCGGTAAAATTATCAAAATACCACTAGAGGAGAGGTATGCGCATAACGCATCTTCCAATGCTCGTATGGCAAATTCGAGGCCAGATTTATGATCAGTACGAAATATTGAGTGGGAAAATGTCTCGGTCGATTTTTAGAGCGACCAGATCAAAAGATAATTTCTCGATCCGAAAATGAAAAACAGTGTTGGTGCACGACAAAGGCATGTCGCACACTAGTAGCAGAGGGGCACTTATGTTTTTTTTCAAATTTTTCGATTGGATTGGGAAAATACACTGTGCGCAACCAATTCGCGTTGCGGACTGGGTTATTCCGAAGCTAAAAAATTTCTAAATTTTATGAGGGGCATTCCGATCAATTTCCAACCCCTCCTAAACTCAATACACGATCTAATTGGGTCGTTTTGACATTAAAAGGGTCTAAAACCCCATTCTAAGTCCTTTTTTAATAATCTAACAAGACTGATGCTTGAGGAAAGAGGAGAAGAGCTTGAGATTGAGGAATTCAAGAGGAATTCTCGAAGGTGATTGTTGATAGCTTTATACCAGGTATGTAAGACTAAACTAAAAGCATGAGATTGTCCTCTCATGTGCCCCGTAGAAGGTCATAGAGGAGTTGAAAGTCCTATGAGTCTACATGCATAATTCTTAATGGTTTTTATTTAAATTTATATATTTTCCTATGTTGATGATCATCATAAACTTGTTTTCTTGAATTGACTATTTTCATGAGAAACTGCATAACCCTACATGACTAGTTTGAACGCATACACGAATGAACTTAAGAATTGAGTCTAGAGCCTTGATCGGAGGACGTCGATTGTGATTGTGGTTGTGATTGTGATGAGAGAATGATGATGAGTTGATAGAACATGATAGTCCTGTGACTCTTCATAAATGAACTCCACTTATTTGTCTCTTAGATTGTTCCCTTACGATTGTTCTAAATCTTGAGTCATTGATTGAAATGTTCCTTGATGGGAGGGTTAAAGCCCCTATGAGATTGATTGATGGTACGGTTAAAAGTCCCTACGATTTGATTGGTTTGATTGTCTTGATTATCTTATGAGCATTGAGTAATGGGAGGAGTATCGAGCACCGAAAGAGTAAGAGTTAGTTCAACTTTCACTCATCAAACTATGTCGCCAAACGCAGGTGAGGATTAGAACCATCACACTATATTGTGGTTCCCTCTTGATTAGAAGTCCCTGAAAGCAATAGAGAACTTAGTTGATTGTTGTTTTCCTTAGTGGATTCGATTTGTTCCCTACCTAGAAAGTTCGGAACGGTTGTGGCAACATCAGCTAGACTGTTGTACATTCACTGACTCGTAAGTGATTGTAGTCGGATAAGAGAAAATCCCAGAAAGTTCCTACCTTGAGTACTTTGAGTCGAGATGAGATGAGATGTGATGAAATGAGTCTCATTAAGTTGAGTTGAGTTGATTTGATTGATGAGTTGATTGGTTGATGGGTCACTTGTCTACTCCTTATTCTTACTTTAGATAGACATTTGACATGTTGATTGTTTACTATTTTTGAGTTCACGTTGTTCCATATTATTCTACCTATTTCGGTTTCACTACAACATTTTAGTCCTAAGGCCACACTAAATCTGGACAACACTTATAAAGCGTTGCCTGAAATATTTTTGGCATCACTTTTAAAGCGTTGCCTTAATTTTTAGCTTTTGGCAAAAATAATATTAGCAACACTTGTAAAGTGTGCTCATTAATGGTATAGGCAACATATTATATATGTTGGCACATCATCCTATAATTGACAACACATATTTATACATGTGACAACACTTTTAAAGTGTATTATTTCTATAATTGTAAAAACAAGACTTTATAAGTGTTTCCTTATAAATCTCCCAAAACTATTTATTCCCTCCAACATATTTTACTTTCCCACCATTATTATTAAAGGACCAAAATAAATTCTGTATAATCTCTCTGCTACAAAACTCTACGCTCTCTCTACCAAAATAAATCTGTACGCTCTCTCTAACTTTCTCGCTAACCCTAAGAACATTCTGTGTATGCTCTCTGTATGCTGTATGCTCTCTGTATGCCCCAAATTAGCTTCGTTGTATGCTCTCTCTGCTTCGTTGTATGCCACAAATCAGCTTCGCTGTATGCCCCAAATCAACAAAACCGTAAGATTCAGCTTCGCTGTATGCTCTCTCTGCTAAGAACGCTCCATCTTCGCTATATGCTCTCTCTACGAAGATTCATGCCGTATACTGTATGCTCTCTCTGCTAAGAACGCTCAATCGTCGCTCTCTGTACCACTAAAAAGAGAATCTGCTCAGGCTTCACACTCTGTAAGCTCAAGCTTCACTCTCTGTATGCTCAAATCGAATATTCATACTTGTCTCTCTGTTTTTGCCCCAAATCGAAACATTGCTTCAAGTTTCATCAGAATGCTTTTGCCCCAAATCTAAAATCTCAAATGGGTTTCCATAATCAAATTATCTAGATACTTCTACACAAACTCGGACACAGAAAATAGTCCTGTAACCACAAAAGCTTATGGTCGCATAAAATTTTGCAGCCTAGTTCTCCCTGCATTTAATAGGAAAGAGGATAGTATATATATTAATACAAAAACCAAAAGCCAAAACCTATTGAGAAATGAATGAGAACAAAATACTGAGCCCCCATACATGATCTTTGAAGTATTTTAAATGAGCTAATTCTCCTATTACATTGTGCTGCTAATGTTAGTAAGGATTTCGATGGTGCTTTTTCTGGTAAGTTTTCTATTGTCAGTGAGGTTCTACGATCATGGCATTCGTGTCCAAATCCAAAAGTTACTTAGCATGAACTATCATATATCTCCTAGCTTCAAACTGTTATTTTCACGTGCATTCACCTTATTAAAGAATATTATAAATGATATTGTGTATCAATTTGGATTTGGGACTAGTCATAATTAGTTAGATTGATTCTTTCTATTTTATCACTTGTACATACAGTATTTAAACTCAGTAGCTTGAGGGATTAATCAAGTAGCATTTTCTCTCAATTTTTCTTTCGCAACCTAATCTGTGATTCCCTTGCTAGGATTGAATTAAAAGAATGTTAAGAAGCTCCTTGCGGTCTGGCCTTTCTCTTGACCTTGCGCATAGCAAAAGCTAAAGTGCACAGGGCTGCCCCTTCTTTAAAGAGTGTAAGAAGCTCCTTCGATAAAATTTATATGATGTTGCTTCAACAGAGAAGAAATGCTAATAAGGGAGCTTTTGAAAAGTTATGTAATATTTTTCTCACCTTGTTTACGCCCATGTCAACATTTTCACACGCTAGCAACAATAGTGCCTGAATAATTCTTTGACCACCACTCACGAGGGTATGGATACAATAGTTCTGTATTGAATTGCCAACCATAATTCTTGAGCAGTGCACTGGAAAGCCTTCCATTTGGCTCTCATTTTCCATAACTTGTTCAATAAATGTGCTCACCTGTAATATAGGATCATTGAGAATCATTTTATAGACTAATAATCATGTAATTTGCGCTAACACAGATGATCCAGGAAATAAAATAATTGTTTACACAGCTACCAGAGTTTCAATAGTAGTGGTGAAACTCACTTGGGAACCACCTTCGACTGTATCAAGCTGCCTGATGGGCTCTAGTGTAAGTCGGTTCCACCTCTTTGGATCCCAATGTACTGTACTATTGAATGCAAATCCTGAGATTTCAGCATAGAAGATCTGGAATCCTTTTGGCATTCCGTCTGTGTGCCAATCTTTAACCTGAGAGCCATTACAGATAGGACCCTGAAAGATAACTTTCAGATTTTCAGCTAGTCTTGCCACAACCCATGTCCCGAAGCGGAGTTCAAAGATGACACACCATGAGTTTTAGTTATTTTGGATGACTTTATACTTCTAATTCACTCGTTTTGTTATTTGAATGCTCTTCTAGTACAAGACTTTTGGATATTTAATATCTAGAAATGAGTTTGTCGTGCTCTTTGAGTATTTTGTTGGCTGCACATACAAAAAGAATTAGCTATAGTACATGTCATTTTGTCTTTAATTTCTTGTTTTATGTTTTTTTACGAAATCTGTCTCACCTCATCCTTGATTAAAAAAATAATCAAGTGTAGGTATGCGTTAAGGGTCCTGTTTTTAGAATCTCTTTTCAGAATATGAGTTTTTTTTACAGAATCTGTTTTCTACATATATCTATACGCCTGATGGAACTGCTGCTCATTTCAAGCTCTCAAAGCTCATTGACCACTTTGATAGGTGAAAAAGCCTAGGCGAAGCCTCTTTGATGATTTTTTCTCAAAGATTATCTTAAGGATCCCATTACTCACAGGTTGGATTTTGGATCCCACTTTTATATTGTTAGTTTAAACTTGAAGCAGTAGATTTTTATTCCTTATTTTTGGTCTGTGTTTAAACTTGAAGTAGTGCAACATTCTTCCTTGTTTTTTCAGTTTTGTGCTAACTACTAACTTTACAGTTCTGCAGGTTTGTGCATGTGAATTCTGCTGGTGTAACTAGACCAGAAAGACCAGGAATTGATTTAAGCAAACAACCTCCGACTGTGTGATTAAACAAGGAATTGGGCTTCATCCAGACATTCAAGTTAAAGGTTTGTACTTTGAGTATTCCTACTTTCACTACAACATTTCAGTAGCAACAATCGAGTTTCGACTGTAGCTGAGCAACAATCAGTAGCAACACGGAATCAGTAGCTGAGCAAAAATCAAGTTCTCCATCAGCTGAGCAACAATCTCGAGTTCTCCATCAGCTGAGCAACATTGGAAGCGAGATCCAATTGTCATCCATCAACAGCAAACCCTATCGTCCATCAGCAGCAACCCCTCTCGTGAAATTGATATTTCAGATTCACAATTCAGGTATTTTTTTGTCAGATCTGCTGAAGTCCACCATCTTAAGACTTCTTTTCTGATTTCTATTTAACTCTATGGTTTTTGCTTTTGGAATTGTTCAAGAAATTTATATAGAGAGAGTTTAAGTCTCTGCTTGTTGTTATTGATTTTAATTTTAGTGAATAAAGTTGGGCATCGATACCCCAAGGGATTTGATGATGGGGTTTTGGGGCTAACCTAATTCCTCGTCTGTAGCTTATCCTCTGTCAGGCTAGCGTCATAAATTTCCTTAGTGAACTACAATTACTAATGCTAGAGCAGACACTTGGTTACTAGAATTTAAGTAAAAAGTAAACTCAGATCAGATATGAAGATGTTGATATCAGCAAACTCTAGTAAAAATGCAGAAGAGATTCTTATGTTGGATCAAAAGAAACATACAAACTGAGAAAAAATGTGCTTGCTGAAAAACTTGAAGATATCTCAATTTTTACAAGCCCCTACTCACAAATGAGTCATTACAAGCCTGATTCCTGAATATCAAAACATACATATTCCCATGTAAATTTGTTGAAAAAATTTCAAAAAATTGAAGAAAGTATGAATCTTGGTGTTGGGTCAGTGGTGAAAAACATGTCTGGTGCTAGTGGTAGTGTTTCTTGGAAATCCGCTGGGAGTGACAGAGTTTCCGACCAGTTTTCGGCAGGTTTAAGGGTACTTGTTGTAGATGATGATCCTACTTGTCTAAGGATCTTGGAGAAGATGCTTAGGAATTGCCTCTATGAAGGTATTGGATTTCATCTTTGATGTTTTATGAAACATGTCTTTTGTAAATCAGAATGGTACTTTTAAGTGTTTCTTCAAGAATTGACCTTTGTGTTAGTGTTCATTAGTTATTAAAGTTCAAGTCTTTGTTGCTTTTCTGGGCTTTTTATGTTGAGTTTGAGCTTGTGGAGAGGATAGTGGATGTGTCTTTTTACTTAATTTGGTTGGTTCTTTTGGATTTCATTAGAGAGTATGAGTGATGTATAGAATTTGTTCTTCATGATATTTGGAATTCATGATGAAAGAAGATTTCTTTTTGGATCTCATATTGAACTTCTCTTGCTGCTCCTTTACTTTGTTATAGTTTAAGTCTTTGTTGAACTTAAACTTGTGAAGAAGATATTGGATATGTTTTTTTTAAAAAAAATAATTTAGTTGGTTTCTTTGGTTTGAATAATAGGATAAACCAATAGAGAGTATGATCAAATGTTTGGGATTGGATTTTCATGACATTTGGAAATGACAAGTTAGGAATTCATGATGAAAAAGATTTCTTTTTGAATTTCCTATTAAACTTCTCTTGGTGGTCCTTAGTTTATTACAATATTCTTGTTTTTCTTTTTTATATTGAATTTGATCTAGTGGAGAGGTACATTTTTTCCCCATTATTTCCCGTCTTGAATACCACATTCTCGTTTTCCTTTGCATTAAAAGGTTGATCCAACTACATAACAAATACAAACATAAACATAAAAAATACCGAGATGAGAATTGGATCTTTCAAATAAGCAACCATTATACATAGAATTTAATTTTAAATTGTGAATGCTCTGCAACAAATGCAAGCTGGGACTGAAGGCTGACTTCACCCTGCAATTAATATCTGATCCTATAAAATATTTTGGTTTTATATTTGGAGACAACTTGTAGTTTCTTCGTAAAGTACTGGAGTTTTTATGTATTGTGACTGTGTTCTATGTTTTAACTTCTTTTGGAAGATTCTATTTGAGGTAGATTGATGTTTTGGAAATTGTAAATAGTCATGCTGAAGTTTTTAGCTATTGGAAGCTGGAAAGGTTGAAGTTGTTATTATCTTTGGTTGGGAAAGTACTCAAAGTAGTACAATTACTCTTAAACAAGGAAAGTGATGGAGCTGCAACAACACTCTATCCTTGTCTTGTTATGCATTGTCTCGTTGTCTTGCCACTGTCAGCGTTTTCTTCTCTCCTTGCTACTGCTCTTCATGACACAGTTAACGTGTAGTCAAATGACACAAACAATACATTATTCTTTTATTTTTTTACTTAATTTGGTTGGTTTCCTTGGAGTTCAAAAATCTGTTGGATTAAGGATTTGAAGGATTAAATAAATCAATAAAAAGTAGCTTCTCGGGATCCAAACGAACAATTTTAACGAAATCTTTCTATTTCCTATTTACATGTTTATCAAGAACCCTAAACTTCCGCAATTAACTTTTTGGGGTCATTTGGTATGAGGGATAAGGGAGAATAATTTCGGGATGAAATGTAGGATTATTTTATCGTGTGTTTGCTAGGGGTATTAGTTAGTCCCAAGATTGTATTACTATAATGATTGGAGGAGTTAGTGGGATTCGACAGAATCGAATTCTGACGCTCAGAACTCAAAACGGCTAGAGAATTCGAAATTTTCAACTTTAAAGAACTAAAAATGCTACTATGGACCTAAAATCTCCAATTTAATGCCATATTCAGTTCTGCAAGTTCTCCTAGACTAGATTCAGCATTTCGGAGCTGATGGATTTAACAGAATCAAATTCTGACGCTCAGAACTCAAAACGGCTAGAAAAATCAAAATTTTCAACTTTAAAAGAACTAAAAATGCAACTATGGACCTAATATCTCCAATTTAATGCCATATTCAATTCTGCAAGTTCTCCTAGCCTAGATTCAGCATTTCAGAGTTGATGGATTTGACAGAATCGAATTCCGACGCTCAAAACTTAAAACGGCTAGAGAACTCGAAATTTTCAACTTTAAAGAACTAAAAATGCATCTATGGACCTAAAATCTCCAATTTAATTCCATATTCAGTTCTACAAGTTCTTGTATCCTAGATTCAGCATTACAGAGCTGATGGATTCGACAGAATCAAATTCCGACGCTCAGAACTCAAAACGGGTAGAGAATTCATAATTTTCAACTTTAAAGAACTAAGAAAACATTTATGGACCTAAAATCTCTAATTTAATGTCATATTCAGTTCTGCAAGTTCTTCTAGACTAGATTCAGCATTTCGGAGTTAATGAATTTGACAGAATTGAATTTCGATGCTCAGAACTCAAAGCTGCTAGAGAACTCGAACTTTTCAATTTACCTAAAATCTTTTTTTTTTCTTTATCTCTTAGTTTGGGTAATCCTATTAATTTTACTTGTTATTTCTTAGAAGTATAGCCAACATTCAAAAACAACCGTGGAGGATTTGAGGATCAATTTGGCTTAACATAAGTTCCATGACTAGGTAAGACATTCTTATCATTGTCAACGCATGATTTCAACAACTTACTCATGGCATTTTGAAGTTATTTGTAAATTAATTAATATCTTGATGATTGTTTATTGAAAGATTTAATATCAATATTTATCTTTAGGAGTCCAAGTATCCCATCCGATTGGATGAATCTGGCGAGGTATATCAAAAAGTATATTGATGGTGTTCAATCTTTCCTAGATTTTGCTTACTTTTATGGGGATCCTCAAGGTGAAGAAATTCAGTGTCCATGTGCAAAGTGTTGTAATATTCATTTGACTCGAAGAGATGTAGTGTATGATCATCTAATATGCTATGAATTTGTTCAAGGTTATACTAGATGGATTAATCACGAGGAATGGGAAATCAAGTCGAATGTTGATGATGATATGGATGACTCCTATGATGACATCAATGGATTGTTGAATGATCAATTTAGAGATGTTGCAGAGGGTGAAGGATTTTATGAAGGTCCTAATGAAGATGCCAAAAAATTCTATAACTTAGTTGAAGAGGCAAGCCAAGAACTATATCCTGGTTGTAAAGGATTCTCTAGATTATCATTCACAATCCGTTTATATTTGTTGAAGTGCCTACACGGATGGAGCAATGAATCATTTACTTCTCTTTTAGTGTTATTAAAAGAGGCAATGCCCGAGTTGAACATTCCTCCGTCGTACAATAAAGCCAAGTCTATGATTAAGAATCTTGGTCTTGATTATGAGAAAATTGATGCATGTTCTAATGATTGTATGTTGTTTAGGAATGATCATAAAGATGATGAATTTTGTCATACTTGTGGAGCTTCGCGATATATCAAATATTCTGAAATAGAGGGCGAGCTTGAGCCTCCTAAAATGTCTCATCAAGTTTCAGCAAAGATCTTGAGACACTTTCCATTAATTCCTAGACTCAAAAGGCTATTTATGTGCTCAAAGACTGCAGATTCATTAAGGTGGCATGATGAGGAACGTTGTAAAGATTGAAAGTTAAGGCATCCTGCTGATGGCCTAGCATGGAAAGACTTTGATAGCTTATATCCAGAATTTGCACGTGATTCTCGCAATGTGAGACTTGGCTTGGCAAGTGATGGGTTCAATCCATTTCGTACAATAAGTATATCTCATAGCACATGGCCAGTTATGTTAATGGTGTATAATCTACCCCCTTGGATGATCACAAAATCTGAATATTGTATGCTTTCATTAATTATACCTGGGCCACAATCACCTGGAAACGAAATTGATATTTACTTACAACCATTGATAGATGAGTTAAAAGTATTGTGGGATTGTGGAGTTGAAACATACGATGCTTCAAGAAATCAAACTTTTCAAATGCGAGCAACTCTTATGTGGACAATCAATGACTTTCCTGCATATGCCATGTTATCTGGTTGGAGTACAAAAGGAAAGTTGGCCTGTCCTTGTTGTAATTATGGCACTAATTCTCTCTATCTTAAACATAGTCGAAAAATGTGTTATATGGACCATCGTGTTTTTCTACCCATGGAGATCTAGTAAAAGATCTTTCAATGGAAAAACTGAATTTAGGCCTCCTCCATCTTTATTAAAGGGACCTGATGTGCTTAATATATTACGAAATTTTGAAAATATGATTGGGAAGAAGAGGAAGATATCAAATGATAGTCCATGGAAGAAAAAGTCAATCTTTTTTGAATTACCTTATTGGCAGCACAACTTATTACGGCACAACGTTGATGTAATGCACATAGAGAAAAACATAGTTGACAGCATACTTGGAACTCTTTTGGATATTCCTGACAAAACAAAGGATCATATAAAAGCTCGTTATGATTTGCAAGAGATGGGAATTAGAAAGAATCTTCATCGTGATGCAACGGATCGTAAGAAAACAAAATTTGCAAGAGCATGCTTCTCAATGACAAATGGAGAAAAATCAGTTTTTTGTGGAGTTTTGAAGACAACAAAGCTACCTGATGGTAGTGCCTCTAATATATCTAGGTGTGTGCAGTTGGATGAAAGAAAATTGTCTGGTTATAAGACCCATGATGCTTATTTCATGTTGCATTACTTGCTTCCAATACCAATTAAAAGCATCCTTCCTGATCATGTTGCAATCGCTTTGATTCGTCTAAGTTCCTTCTTCCGTCGCTTATGTCAAAAAGTTATCACATTAGAGGAACTTGATTACTTAGAAGTAGAGATTATAGAAACAATAAATCAGTTGGAGATAATTTTTCCTCCTACATGTTTTGATATAATGATTCATTTGACTATTCATTTAGCGAATGAAGTGAGATTAGGAGGTCCCGTTCAGAACCGATGGATGTATTTTCCTGAAAGAGGAAATTGTACATTGAAATCATATGTCCGCAATAGACGTCATGCAGAAGGATGCATAGCAGAGACACATAATATGAAAGAGATTATAACTTTATGCTCTAGATATATGCATGGGGTGTACATACCAAATTTAACAGAAGAGCTCGAAATAATGATGAATGTGGTCTAGGTGATACACCTACTTTCAGTTTGTTTCCTAACAGAGGTTGTCCTTTAGGAGCTAAGAAAACTGATCCATTTATTTTAGATAACAAGTCACTAAGTCAGGCACATGCATATCTGTTGGGCAATTGTGACGAGGTTGAAGAATATAATAGGTACGTACTTTAATTGAATTATAGTATTTTGTTTAGCATAATTAGTTTTTGACTTATTTCATTTATTGTTCTAATAAAAAATATCTTTTATGTAGAGAGCATGAAAGGGAACTTAATAAGCAGTTGCGAAGATTCAAATGGAATAGGGCCAAGAATCCTAGTCAAAACTTCTCTCAATGGGTTGAAACTCGTGCTCTGCAAGAGGATATACCTGATCTGATAAAACAATTATCCAGAGGAACGAATTTAGTTGCTAAAAGATATTCTGCGTATCTTATTAATGGATATAGATTCCACACAAGGCAACGTGATGCAAGGCGCAAAACACAAAATAGTGGTGTTACGCTAGTTGCCTCAACTAAAAGTTTCGCAAGCGCAAAGGATAAAAATCCGATTGATGCAGATTTGACTTACTATGGAAGAATAGTTGATATAGTTGAGTTAGACTATTATGGCCATTTTAAGGTTGTCTTATTTAAGTGTGATTGGTATGAGGTTGAAAATGATATTTATGGCCTTACTTATGTCTACTTTAACAAAAAGTCCTCTCAGGAAGAGCCTTTTGTGCTTGCATCTCAAGTACACCAATGCTTCTATGTGCAAGATCCATATGATCAAGATCGATATTATGTTATAAAGACGGTTCCAGGAGACTTGTTTAACATGGGCGATCAAGTTGAATCTAATGTCCCACAAAGTTATGAAAATGAGCCCTTTGAACAATTGATGGGACCATCTATACCAAAAGATATTGGTGAAGTTCTCTTAACAAGGACTGATCTACCAGCAACAATTATTGATGTGCCTCTTGAGGAATTTGTTGCTCAACAGGTGCTAGAAGTCAAGTCCAAAGAGGAGTTTGAAGACCAGTCTGAAGACGAGTCTGAAGATGTGTCTGAAAATGAATTTGAAGATGAGTCTGAAAATGAGTTTGATGATGATTCTGAAGAGGAGATCGAAGATGACACACCATGAGTTTTAGTTACTTTGGATGACTTTACACTTCTAATTCATCCGTTTTGTTATTTGAATACTTTTCTGGTACACAAATTTATTATAATCTGTTCTGTTTGTTCTTATTTTTGTCTTTCATTTTTTGTTTTAAGTTCTTTCACAGAATCTGTCTATCTTCTGTAGGCCTGGCTTGAAGAATTTGGTATCTTTTACTACTGACAAGTTGTGAGATTGGAAAGTGCACTATTGTTCATGACAGGTAATGTTTTTATCTCTGCTATTCATAGTTAGAACTGGTCATAAAGATGTTGTGAAAGGGAGAGGGATGGGAAGAATTCAATCTGTTGAATCTTCTAGTGAATCTGCAAGTTTTGAATTTCTTATTGAGCCTAATTGTTTTTGTCATGCTTTGTCAATATAGGGGTTATGTTGGAATTCACAGTTCTGGATTCAGAGACTTTCTTTTAAAGCAAGAGCTATTGTGCGCTATTGTGGATTCAGGGTTTGAGCATCCGTCTAAAGGCAAGTCATCTTATCTGTGCGTTGATTCTGCAAATTTGTTGTTCTATGGGGTGTTTATTTCTTTTTTTTTTTAAAGATATTTAACTGCCAATCAGAAATATTTTTCTGTTTTAGTTTCTAGTTTTGAAGTAAACATTGATAGACATATCTTATTTATCACATTATGTTTTTATTTTTCTACTTTGAGGAGTTGTAGAGTATGTGTTGGTACAGTAAGGCTGCTGAATCTTGGTCTTGTTCTGTCTGTTGATAGATTTTCTTCAATGGTCTTTCTCTTGTTGTTGTTGATACTATTGGCTTGTGATTTTAGCTGTTGTTGTTGTACTGTGTTGTCTGATTCTTGATTTTCTTTTGGTGGAACAACATATGTTATGTCTACTGGTTCTTGATTTTCTTTTGATGGAACAACATATGTAATGTCTATTGATTCTTGATTTTCTTGTGTGACAACTATCTCAGATTGTTCTTGTTTGGGGCTTTTACATTTGGTTTTCATCATATGGGGTCTAAGTCTATTAACATCTGATAATCTCACTGGCTTCAAGAAAATTCTTCTGCCCCTTCTTTTAAGCATTGTAAAATAATCAATACACAATTGAATTAGTTCACATGCCGCGAAAGAAGGTAGCCTTGGAAAAACCGTAAAGTTATCTCAATGTGACCAATAAGTCGAACCCGTGGAAGTAGGAACTGATGCTTACATCCCACCTAAGATAAACTTGATTCATTTGTATAGACACAAAAAAGAGATTGATTTAATTGTTCTGTTCTTACCTAGTGGATCTTCAAGCTTTTTCCTTGGAAATTGATCACTCGTTCGGATGAACTCTTCATTTTGCTGTCTTCCCTGTTGATATTAGTTGAATTTCCTAGTTCATTTGATCTTGGAGAGTCTAGTATCACTTGATCTATTGAGTTGTCAATGTCCTGTTCTTGTTCTGTTCTGCCTCCGTTGGACTCTTCATCTGTTGCCAAAAAACAAAAATTCAACAGGATTAGTTAGCCCAAGAATATTACTAAAAGCTTCAATCATTTTGGTTTTTATGTAGAAATTAGTGGCATTCCAACTACTCAGTTGTATATATACAAACCCAGCATGTATGCTGTCAAACTAATGATGCTAGGGAGAATGTAAAATAATGAGATGTACCAAAAGATGGAAAAACGTACCTGGAGCATGAGAAGTTCCTGGTGATTGTCTAGGCAATTGTAAAAGCCATGGAACTTGTCCTTGAGGTGGTGTAGGGGGTGGAAAGTAAGTAGGTTTCGTATAAAAGACTCTTTCAATCTCCTCACGACGACCTTCGTTACCATTCACCATTAAATTGAAAGTGTCAGAATTCACAGCCTGGAAACTAAAGAGTCCGCACCATGTCCTTTATTAAGCATTTCCCTAAGCAAATCCACAGCTTCAGCTATACGGTCAGACTCAATTAATCCCTTGGTAAGATATCGATACGTCACAGCAGATAGACTAAAAGGCGCATTTTCAATAATATGATTGTATACTTTCAACCCTTCATCAACCTCACCAGCTTCACAATGTGACACAATTAGATGATTATATGAAACAACGTTTGGCATGACATATGCTGATTGAAAAAGTACTGAAACAGAGCCTTAGCATCACTATATCGTCCTGCACGATACATAGCACCGTTAATAGCATTACATGTGAATACAATCAGCCGTGTTTTTGAGAAATCAGCATGACGAGCAACGACAGCTGCGGAGTCCAAATGTAGTATACTAGGGCTCCCAGAATTGCCGCTATCAGCTCCTTCGTAAACTTTTTCCAGTTGATTTTTGGCCATTGTTGAATGTCATTCCTCACCCTCGTAGCATATTCACAATCAACAAATAAGTGCTTACTTGTGTCCATTACTGAAGCTTGACATAAACAATAATTAGTATCCTCATCAGCCTTTCCTTGGTAAGTAACCTATTCTGGACTGCCATCCACACTATAAAGCTTTGCTTAGGAACCATTGTAGAATTCCATATCAATTCGGCGGTCTCTAACTCCATATGTTGGCCTAGAAGGTCCATGTATGCACTAGAGATTGAATAATTCCTATTAGCGGTGAGGCTGAACTTCCCTTGCGTATACCAGTGCTGCATCCTCTTCTTGATTTTCCTCCAATACCAACTGCTGTCTACTGGTGCTTTATGGTTCCAAAATGTAAATTCCATGCACCCATTTTTGCCATAGTGACTCCTTATTCACTTCCAGTTGCCAGTTGCCATAGTGACTCCCTCATTCCTTATGAATTGATCCTAATACAACCATAACCACTTGAAGCCTTCCTGCTTAAGAAAGTTGCTTGGAATAAGTATTACTAATATTTTATTTAGTACACTTATGTATAGTTATACAAGATATGTATAATTAATATATACAAATTCATGATATAATGCAAATGGTCTTAATGCATGTATTGCAATGGTTTATAAAGATGCAATTGCTCTTCAAAATCTATTTTCACCATATTTTTGGAGGGTGTTTTTATGTACAAATTTTTTTTATTTGACAAGTCCTTAACGCATTGTTTCTTTTGTAGGTAAATAAAGTATTGAGATTAAAAGAAGACGACAAAAATGAATCAAGCAAGAATACTAAAAAAAAGGTCTCGAATCCGAACAAAGCTCAGAGTCCATTGAAGAATGTGAATTCTGATTTGCAATGCCGATCAAGTGCTTAATTGATCAACAAGTTCGTGATTAAGAGAGAACAACTTGAAAAATAACACAATGATAAACTAAGGAAAGAGCATGCACCAATAGCGCATAAAAGACAGATTCTTGAGAGGTCCATTTCACAAGAAGAAAAGAGTAAACTGATTAGCCACAACTCTAGGTTCCAAACATCTTCAAAGGCAACAGTTAACACTTCTCATGTGATTGATACAATACTAGGTGAAGGAGAGGAACAACCTGATATTCAGGAGCTGCAAAATATCAAACAGGTGAAGATGAAGTCGATTTTACGGCCCACCAGTGTTGGTCGATTTCTGAAAGAACAGGGAACAAATGAACAACATGATATTCATGAGCTACCCAACTTCAAAGTGCTAAAGAGGAAGTCGGTCGTACCGGCTACTAATCTTGATCATTTTCTGAAAAAAATAAAGAATGCACCTAGGTGATGAAATGAAATATCATAACCGCACAATAGATGATGTCGAATGTATGCAGGCTCCTCCTATTGATAAACATAATAAAGTATTGGATGATTTTGTGGATCAAGAAGAAATTGGTGAGGATGGGTGTCCTATAGAAGAGGAAATTGACATCGATCATAGTACAAAAGGTATATCTTAAACTTTTTAAAATTTATTACTCATTATAAATGACATTTCTTATTGGAAATTGTTACATCAATCTAGGAACATCGGAGAAGAAAAAAGTTCGGGGACAAACAACATGTAAGAAAATTCATGCAAGAAATTTGGAAAAAAGAGAGGAGGTGCCATTTGATAATGGACAAGCAGTGGGACCAACTAATAAGATTGTGTCTGATCTAACCAACTATCTAGGAACAATTGCAAGGAATCCCAGATTTATCAGCTTGATTTACACTAGTTGGCATGCAGTGCCAAATGTTACTAAAAAGCGCATGTGGGAATATGTCAATGTAAGAACAATAAACTTTGATATTTTATATTTCATTGTATGCTTATTATTAATTGAAGCTAAATATTTATTTATTTTGCATAGTCCAAATTCGTAATTCCAACAGAAGGAGATAAGTGGGTGATGACAGGTCTTCGTGAAGTTTGGAGGCGACACAAGGGAAATATTAAAGAGATTTTTTGATAAAAATAGTACTATTGAGGATATGCTAGCAAAACGGCCTGATGACCTTCCTGGAGTTCATTTTCTTCAGTTGATTGAGTATTAGAAACATCCAACTGTGTAAGTCAGGCTACAATAATGCATTTTTTTCTTCGATATATTTTGCGTTATCTCTATTCTTTGTTTTTCTAATTTATAAATTAATACATCTTTTTGTATTGAAATTTAGGCTATCTTTGAGGTGAATTCCCGAAATAGAAAAAAACAAAAGTGGAGGCATCGAATGGGACCGATTAATTTTGCAAGAGTGCGCGTGGCATTGGTATTTTTGGTACTTTACTAGAACATGTTGATGTTTTAGGTAACGCTTCATATTCGTGTAATTTGTAGCGTGCAGCTAATGAAAACAATGAGGAACCATCAAAGTTTGAAATGTTTATTGCAACTCGTACAAAGAAAGGAAAAGAACTTCAGGCTGATACCCAAGTTGCAATAGTAAGTTATTTATAGTGAAAAGAACTTGAGGCTGAAACCCAAGTTGCAATAGTAAGTTAATTTTAACTGTGCCATGTCAATTTTTTTGATAGGCTGAACTTCAAAATCGCCAAAATGCTGGAGAAATACTAGATGATGCATTTAGGGCAGTGTTTGGAAAGGAACAACCTGGTCGACTCAAATGCTATGGTAGATCAGTGACAACAAGTTTTCTTAAAAAGGAGGAAATTAACAAGCTTAAACAAAAGCATGCCAATGAATTAAATTCTCTAAAGGAAGAAATGAGAGAGGAAATGCGAAATTTATTTAGTCAATTGTTGCAAAACAACCCAGGATTGAATGTTCAAGATATACCAGGGTGCGTTGGATCTAATCTTGCTTCACCTGCTGATGCAAGTAGTGCACAAGCTGTAAGAGGTCAAAATCTTTTACATTCTTCTAGATCAACCCATGCTTCGATTGTTAACTCAAAAGGTATTTTATCCTAAAAAACTATATCTTATATGATTGAGAATCTGTGAGAGTTGGCTAATCAGTGCTCCTGTGTTGTAATCTTGTTACCCAATGTTTCATGATTGAGAATATGTGAGAGTCGAATGTGGTGTCTATAAATAGGGTCTCAATATAATAATGTAGATGTTCAAAGGTCTATTGTTCATTGTCAATCATAAACATTAGTTTAGTGCACAACTTAGATTGTTTAGACATCAGTCGTGGTAATCGAAAGCAAAACAAAGAAGCAAATGATGGCTATCATAAACAAGCTTATGTGGTTAGCATGTGTGCTAATTTCAGTGGCATTCTTGGCTCTGTCTTACGTTGTGGTTGGTAAAAATGAGAAGTGGCTGGCTATTGTAGTGACTATTATAGGAACAACTATATTAGTTACAACACTAGGGACTATGCGTTATTGGGTCATAATGCATAGGATAGAGTTCTCCAACAAGAGGAACTTTCAAAAGAACTCTCTGGCTAGTAGGTCCTTGTCCTGGTCAACCTCACTTCTTTCTGATTCAGATGTTCTACATAATGAATACAGGAAAATGTATGCTATATAAAAAAATAATTAACAATAGCAACTTTGTAAATCTTACCACAAATTGTAATAGATCATTGGCATTACTATCATGTGCATATTCTTGAATCAAAGGTAGTAACTATACTTCATAAAAGTTCTGGCCAATCTTTCTTCACTGAGGTGACAAGTTCTGGCTTTACCAATCTTACATGAGCGTATGCAAGTATTTTCCAGGATAAGCAGGCAGGAGATATACACCAAACGAATAGATGCACGTCACGTATTCTATGGTTTATATATCAACCTATTAAAAAAAATTATGTCAGAATCTGTATAGGAGAGAATCTGTTCAAAGGTCCCCTTTCAAGTGTCTCTTGTTGGTTGTTTTCTTTTAAATATGGTTGTTGGTATCATATATGGGCCTCCCCAATCTAAGTTGTTTGTTGTCGGTTCACTGGAGTTGTTTTCTAGTTTGTTCATCTAGTTTTCCCTCAAGGTCCATTCAAATGAGAATATAAGGAAGTTTGTGTAGCCTGACTGGGCTGGTTAGAATGGTCCTAAATTTAGTGTTTCTGGATCTAGTTTTGTTTCAAGCTTGTTATGCGTCGAGACTCTTTGATGTGGCCCTCATCTGAATGTGGTTAGCAAAATGTGATAATAGGTAGGCTTTAGTTTGGTTCTTTTTTGGTTGTCATAGTATGTTGCGGTCGCCTTTCTGCCATAGTTTCTTTTCCATTATAGATGTCTCCATCTTGGTTGATAGTACCATATTGGAGTTTATATTTTCAATGCCCCTTTTATCATTGGACTTGACTTAGTTTTCATATTTGGTACTCTTGGGAATTCAAATGTTTTCAAGCCATTTCACATGGGAAAGCATGTCTGTCATCTGTTTTGCCCCATTTTTCTGTATGTAGCTGCTGTGAAAAATAATGTTGATATGTTGCTCCAAGTTGATATTTTTCTGGAAGTAGCTGCTGTTTCTGAAAGTAGCTGCTGTAAAAATTAATGTTGATATATTGCTCCAAGTTGATATTTTTCTAGAAGTAGCTGCTGTAAAAAAAATAATGTTGATATGTTGCTCCAAGTTGCTCCATCTTATTTGGTTCAGGGGATATAATCTGGTTCATTGCTTCATGTTTGAGAACCATTGTTTGAGGTGAATTAAAAGCACAAGCAGTGCCCGAAGTTTGAGCAAGTGTTTATGTTTCAGTTGGCAACATTTCAGTTCACAAAAGAGTGCACTCCCTCTTTTGTGTACTGTTTGCATTTTTTTCAATGTTTCTGAAAGTGCAATGCTTCTTTTGTTGTTGAAAGTGCAATGATTCTTTGGTTATTTTAATGTCCTCTAAACATTTCTACCCTCTAATTGTTTTATTTTTTTTAATGTGTAGGAAAATGCGAGACATCAAATTTGAATGGCGGCCACAAGTCAATTTGATTTATTGAAATGAATAAGAAGAGTTTTTGAACTATTTTTAGAGTTTAAATACATTTGATTTTGTGGAATTCATTGCGAGTATGCACATCTTTAAAAGACTCTTATAAGAATTTGTAAGACATTATTATTTGAAGTTTATTGCACATCTATACATTTAATTATTTGTAAGCAAAATTATGCGTAGTGTGATTAGTATATATATAAAAAAAAAATCACTAAGAAAATTTTGGCATATAAATTTGTTTTAGTCAATATTGCAAAACTTCAAAATTGAACATCAATTATGGAATGGATATTAGCAAAGGATACACTTTAAAGTATTGTTTTAGAGATGTTATAAATGGCTACACTTCGAAAGTATTGCCAATAAGTCTGAAGAGGCAACGCTTAAAAATGTAGTAGTATGTAGAAAAAGTGTTGTTATATAGCTATTACAAAGTGTTGCTTTTGCAACCCATGGGCAACACTTTTAAAGTGTAGCTGTTTAGGCGACACCTACAAAGTGTTGCCTAAAGTCAAAGGTAACGCTTCTTTAGGCCACCCCTGCAAAAGTGTTGCCTAAAGCCAAAAAGTGTTGGCTTTGATCAAAGACAACACTTTTTCATAGTTTAGGTCACACTTAGTCAAGGTGCTTAAAAGCCAAAAATGTTGTAGTGTTTCATTCGGCTACTTTACATACCGTACATTCCACATACTGACGCCACTTGGCGCTGCATCATTTTATGATGCAGATATAGGGATTAGGGATTGTCAACAGGTGCATCATTGAAGATCAAAGACGTTCAGCTGATTGGTGAGCCTCCCCTACTCCGGAGGGTTCACTACCTTTATTTTATCATGCTTTTGAGTTAGACTAGACTAGTCTTTTAACTCGGTAGCCATGGGCCTGTCATTGGCACCACTTGATTAGTGATAGAGGCTTCATAGATAATATTCGAACGTTGATGTTGAGATGGTGAGCTAGTTTTTTCCACTAGCCTTCTATTATTATGTATATTATTTGAGACATTAGATGAGATGGGCTCATTTACTTGCTTTTACTTCCGCTGATCTGTAGAGTTGTTGAATTGAATAGATGTGATGAGGCCAAGTGGTTCGCTTGAGGACTAGCAATAGTCTTTAGGTGCCGGCCACGTCTTGGGTACCCTCCTGGGGTGTGACACAAATTAAATATTTTTTTACTTAATGTTATTTTATTTTTTAAAAATTGGAATGATTACTTTTTTATTTAAGTAAAAAAAATAAATCAAAAAATCACATCAATCTGATTATATAAAATCCATTTTTTTAAAATAAAAAAATTGGGTTTAGGGGAAGGGGAAATGGGGAGGGGGTTACAATGTGGGGAACTGAACCTTCACCAACAAGGTGGGAGTTCAGGTAGTCAACCAACTGAGCTACTAAGATTCTCCAATTATATAAAAATCCATTTAATTTCTCACATACATACGATTATGTATACACACATCTGTAACCTAGAAGTTACCTTTATATGACTTTATGTTTATTTCTTTAATTTATAATTTTATCTTGATGATTTAAAAAAATTGATTTTATGTTCAAAATGACTTATTTTTAGTCCTTTAATTATTCATCATTAATTAATTCAACTATCATCAAAATATCTTGAGAACTAAATCTTTTAAAAAAAATATTCAGAAAAGAGCTCGCCAATGAGTGAGTGAGAGCACACCTATAAGTAATATTCTAAGTTACTTGTCCTTGAGAATTTTTTTAGAAATAATTCTTTTTAAATTTTGTACTTGGTGTGCATTTATTGTTAATCTTTTAAGTTAAAATTCTAAAAAAATCAACAAAAAAAACCATAAATCAAGGAAAGAAGACGATAATTGTTATAGAGTTTAATCTTTTAATCGTATTGGCAAACACGAAAAAAGGGCTAAATTTTGAGGTAATATTAATTTGTTTATCTCTATTAAACTTTTTATGAATAAAAATGTGAGACTTATCAAAAACGAGGAAAGCTTTGGGGGTGGGGAAGGGGAAGTGTTTGAGAAAATGAAGACGATCATAAAATGATACATTAAAATATTTGTCAAAAATTAAGGAGCCTCACATAATTTTTGTTGGTTGTGTATTTTTCTATTTAAATTTTTTATTTTGAAAAACCACAAAGAAAACAAGAAGATATATATATATATATATATATATATATATATATATATATATATATATATATATATATATATATATATATATATATATATATATATATATATATATATATATATATGATACTCCTTCCGTCTTAGTTTATATGACTCACTTTTTTTAATCAATTTCAAAAAGGATGATATATTTTTATATTTAGCAATAATTTTACTTTAAAATATCTATTCTTTACTCTTAATGAAATGATTTATAGCTATTGTAATACCCCACATCTTACATGTACTAGTCCAACGCAGACGAAACATGATATGGCGGGGTCAAATCCACACACATTTTAAAAGTGCATGAATTTTAGATTAAAGGGGTATATGTACGTCTAACGCTTAAGATGACCGAGTGTATATAATTTTTAAGTCAAGTTAAGGAGATTGTAACCTTAAATGAAGTGATGTGCTTAGCTTAAATAGGCTCGGTAAACGGAGACAAGGCCCAACACCGAATTTGTTCAAGTCCGATAAAGAATAAACCCCGAGTTAAGGATGTCATTTGGGCCCATGGTTCAGCATCATAAAAAGACAACATTTTCAGCCCAAGATGAATAGGAAAAGGGCCAAATTACAATCACAACCCAATTCACAACTAGGGCCCAAACTAAGTGAGCTTAAGGGAGAAATGTTTGCAACAAAGCCCATCCAATTGAAGCCCAATAAGGCCCAAGTGAAAAGGCCAAGTAGTTGCACCATAACTTTAATAAAATAAGGCTGAAAATCCAAAAGAAAGTCGGCTAAAAGTGGCCTATAAAAGGGGTTACAAACCAGCAACTTTTAGTCATTTTCTCAAGCCAAAAATTCAAATTTCTCTCTAAGTTTCTTCTTGCTCTCTCTTCATTTTCTAAAGAAGCCAAGGCACACCTCTAGGGTTCTTGAAGAGAACCTAATCCTTGAGGGCTAAGGTAAGTAAAAATATCTATGGTTTGGTGTAATTTTTCCATGAAAAACATGAAGAGTATGCTGGTTGTATTGTGCAGGAATTTTGGGACAGCATGTGTTCCAAAGATTGTGGTTCACTTTTCTTGTTAATTAAGAGACTTTTATCTTGTTGGTTGGATGAATTATGAAGTAATATGTATGTTTATAACAAGTCTTGGGTCTGTAATGATGTAAGAAGGCTGCTGGACCACTTTTATCTTCTGCAAAAATAAGTTCTTGAATGATATCTTAATTCCGCTTTTAGTAAGAATTCGTGGACTGAATATTGGGAATTGTTGTCTCATGTTTTTCATCTACTTAGGGACTGTTTTGGGATTGTTTTAGGACTTTAATTGTGTGTAAATATGTTGAGGACAATTTGGTTGAGGTTGAAACGGATTTGGAATGGTTGACGTCGAAATGTAGCGGAAGGACGCAATGTTGCGTTGTCTACTTGCGTGTTGTGTAGAGTTGTTGCATGTTGTACTGTATGAGTTGTTGTAATACTGTTATGGGACTAAAAATAGCTAGATATGACATGTATATGAGAATGTGTATTAGAAAATATGATTAGGAGTGGAAATATTGAAAGAATACTTTTTGGTTGCTAATTCCGAGCTTGTAGCCCGGATATTATTTTTGGGTGAAATTGGAGTACCAAGATGTGTTTATTAGCTGCTAACACTAGTTTTATCACCTAATATATTGTAGATAAGTGTTTGGAGGAAAAGGATACTACTCCGAGGTAATAACGACATAGTACAGCGAGGTATGTAAGGCTACTTGATTTCCTATTACTTGGCATGAAATCTACGTCCGTCCTTGGTACATAGAGGGCCCTTACCAACTACGACATCACTAATAATTGTGTCTCTACTCTTTACCATGTTCATATGTACCCATACATAGCCATTGTCAAACCTGCATACGTACTTGGATACCAAATATACATGAGTTCCTGTTTACCAAACAAAGTCCATGTGTTGTTTAATCTCCGATACGGTTCATTAGTTGTGTATCTCTCTTTTCATCGTGGTATTATCTTTTATGGTTGTTCATATGTCACATGTCTATATTCCTACAGTTCTAAAGGTTATGACCACCAAAAGAACCATCTCAAAAATAAATAAAAGATAACTTACAGTTGCTTATGAATGGGTGGTATCCCAGGGGTGGAAGAATCACCTAGCATGGGTCGATCCCATAATACGGGGGGTATCCCAGGGGTGAAAGGAAAGCCTAGCATGGGTCAAACCCGTTATTGATTTACCACTGATCAGCTGGTCATTTACATGATATATTGTGCACAGATTATACAGTAAAGAAAGATACAGTAATAAAAAGACATAAAGTACATGATTCCACAGTATGACTAAAGGTGGTCTTTTCATCCTTACACACCAGTGTGTGATTTCATCTGAGTTCTTATTTCATATACAATATTTCCTGCCTTACATATTCAGTACATTATCTCGTACTGACGTCCCTTACGGGGGACCTGCATTTCATGCTACAGGTACAGGAGTTACTAGATCTCTCCAGTAAGAGTACAGGAATTCCAGCTGCTGTTACTGAGCTCCAGGTTGCTTCGGAGCTTGTGTGTCTAGAGCTTGTATTTTGTATTGTATAGTTGGTCAGGAGGCGGGGCCTGTCCCGACTCATATGGATATTGTTCCTTACCTAGAGGCTTTGTAGACAATGTAAATTAAAGTGTGGTCAAATAGTGTACTACAGACATCGTGGCTCCAACGGCCTAGTCTTATGCATTTACTTTTGGTTTGTTAATGCAGTTTACTTCCTTTTAATAACATGTGGAATATGGAAACCTCTTAAATGTCCATAGCAGGTGCATAGTTATATGTTGGTTCTCTCGAGCCTTGTCGGCAACGGGTGCCAGTTCGCCGTAATGGGGCTTAGGGTGTAACAGCTATACAATCATCTATCACTTATTTTAGACCATATATATATATATATCAAAAGTCCTTTGTTCTTTCTTAATATCCGTGTCAAATTAAATTAACTTGTATAAAATGAGACGAAGAAAGTATATCTAAACCGCTCATATATGCATATATATATATATGTGTGTGTGTGTGTGTGTGTGTATGTGTGTGTGTATATATATATATATATATATCATAAACAGTATAATACAAATGAATAACATACAAATCAAATTATGATCAAGTCACAATCATCAATCAAGCATACTTTATTTTGAAATTGTTAAAGATATATTTTTGAGATCATTTCTCGTAAAAGTATATCTAGTCCAAGAGTGAACTATACCCTCCGTTATGGAAGAAATCATTTAGCTAAGGATAAAGGGTCAAAAATGTCCTTGTACTATTAGAATTGATCAAAAATGTCCTCCATTCATATTTTGGCCATTTATACCCTCATAGTTAGTATGATTGGTCAAAAATGCCCTGAATCTAATGGCACTAACAAAGAAGGGTCAGTTTGACGTCAAAACTCTTCAACATTCTGTTGGTGCCTTGGCCTGCTTCCCAATAAAGTTTATTTACAATTTATAAACTTCTCTTTATTTCAAGGATTAGCACTTTTAATTTAATCCCTCGATTATTAATAAAGTTTCATTTTAATAATTATAACACATTATTAATAATTAGTTCAAATATGTGCTTGAGTTCTCTTCATATTGGAAAACATGCTATGTTATAGTCAACTTTCAAGAACGTTAAATTATTTAATACTTCCCATTGGATACATCTATTTTATCCTCTCATATCTTTTTGTGCATGTTATCAATGTGATTTAAAAATGAGTATTTATTTAAGAAAAAATAAAAATAATGTGTAAAGATATTTTGTCAATGTAACATATTTTTCTATATAAAGAGAACTCAATCACATATTTTAAGTAATTATATTAATAATTAGTTGAGGAAGTTAGATGTGCTATTAGCAGGATGAACAGATGGAAAGTGATCGGTCCCGATTTAAAATTCTGGTGGTTTCTGGAAGAACGTGGTTAAGGAGGGTATTGAGTGGTTGACTAGATTGTTTAATGCTATTATGAGGACCGCTAAGATGCTCGGTGAATGGAGAAAGAGTACAATGGTTTCATTGTACAAGAACAAGGGTGATATTCAAAGTGGTAACAATTACAGGGGTATCAAGTCGTTAAGCCAACACTATAAAGATTTGGGAGAGAGTGATGGAGATGAGGGTGAGAAAAGTAGTGTCTATTTCTGGGCACTAGTTCGAATTTATGCCGGCATGATTAACTACTGAAGCAATCCATCTTGTTCGGAGATTAGTGAAGAAATATAGGAGAGAAGGAGGGACATACATATAGTGTTCATTGACCTTGAAAAAGCCTGTGACAAAGTTCCAAGGAGGATGTCATATGGAGATATCTAGAGGTGAAAGGTGTCTCAATGGTGTATGTTAGGGTGATAAAGGATATGTATGATGGAGCTAGAACTCAGGTAAGAACAGTAGGAGGAGACTCAGAGTATTTTCCTGTTAGGATGGGACTCCATCAAGGATCTATGTTGAGCCCTTTTCTTTTTGCTTTGGAAATGGATGAGCTGACACAGTCTATCCTGGAAGGGGTGCCATGGTGTATGCTATTTGCAGATGACATAGTACTGATTAATGAGACTCGGGCTAAAGCTAATGATACATTAGAGGCTTAGAGATATACCTTGGGATCCAAAGGGTTCAAATTGAGCAGAACCAAAACGGAACTTGGAGTGTAAATTCAGTGTTGCTAGAGATGAAGCATACATTAAAGTGAAGCTTGCCACTCAACCTATTCCAAAGAGAGAAAGCTTTAAGTATCTTGAATCCATCATCCATAGTAGTGGTGATATTGATGATAATGTTACACATTGTATTGGGGCATCATGGATGAAATGGAGGTTTGCCTCGAGAGTATTGTGTGATAAAAAGATACCTCCTAAGCTTAAAGACAAGTTTTACAGAATGGTGGTTAGACCATCTTTGCTATATGGGGTGGAATGTTGGCCAATTAAAAATTCACATGTTCAGAAGATGCAGGTTGCAGAGATGAGGATGTTGAGATGGATGTGTGGACATACCAGGAGTGATAGGATTAGGAATGAGATCATCCGGGAGAAGTTAGAGGTGGCCCTTGTGGCTGACAAGATGAGGGAAGCGAGACTGCATTGGTTTGGACATGTGCAGAGAAGGAGTAAGATGCTCCTATTAGGAGGTGCGAGAGATTGGATTTAGGGGCTACACGGAGGGTAGAAGTAGACCGAAGAAGTATTAGGGGGAGGTGATCAGACAAGATATGGTGAAACTTCATCTCACTTAGGACATGCCCTTAGATAGAAAAGAGTGGAGGTCGCGTATTAGAGTAGAGGGATAATAGGCTAGTAAGGGTAGCTTGACATATGACTTTGTGATGTAGTAGGTTAGTAGGACTAGTGATGTCTTTACATCGTATGTTGTCATTATTAGTCCTATGTGTGTTTACTATTAGCGTATTTACATTGCCTTTATATCTTGTATTTTTCCTTATTAGTCGCTCTTTCTGTTCCCTTTCTTTTCCTTTCCTTTTTTTCCATATCTAACTTATTCTGATTATGGATTTTTGAGACGAGGGTTCCCAGAAAACAACCTCACTACCTCTATGAGGTAGTGGTAAGGTTTGTATACATTCTACCCTCCCTAGACCCCACTCGTGGGATTCCAATGGGTATGTTTTTGTATTAAATAATGTATTATAATAATTAAACTTAATTAATAACCGAGGGATTAAATTAAAAGTGCTATTATCCTTGAAAAAAAGAGGATTTTATAAATTGTAAATAAAGTTTGTTGGGAAGCGGGCCAAAGTACCGACAGAATGTTGAAGAGTTTTGACGTCAAAATGACCCTTCTCCGTTAGTTCCATGAGATTAAAGGCATTTTTGGTCTATTATACTAACTATAATGGCATAAATGGCCCAAAGTATGAACGAAGGGCATTTTTTATCCTTTCTGATAGTACAAGGCCATCTTTGACCCTTTTCCCTTTAACTAAAGATGATTTTTTTTTGTGCGCGTCTTAGCATACTCTAATTATACTTCTAATAAATTCAAGGAATAATTAATTGCCATGTAGAGTTTAGATTACTTATTACAAGTTATATAGGTAGTTGTAATGTATTACCAAATTAGAAAAATTATTACAAGCTATGTCAGATCAGTATTAATTTATAATTATTAAATTTATTTTATTTTTTAATTATTTTTTTAAATTGGTTTATTCACCCTTTATTGGAAAAAGTCCCCATGTAGAGATTATGACAAATTATTATTAATTTTTATTTATTTATTTTCAATTTTATTTCAGTTTATATAACTTCCTTTCTTGGACTTTTGGAACAAATTCCCATGTTCAACCGTAGAGTTTCAAGAGCCTTATTCCCAAAAGACATTTATTTGTCGTTGTTTCTCCCCATTAAAGCATAATTATTGAAGGAAAACACTTTTTCCAAGACTTCTGCAGCTAACTCATTTTTTTCTTTTCCTGTTTTTCAGATTTAGGGCTTTGTTTTTGCTTTGTTAATTTTTTCTTCAATGACTGTGGACTCTATACTTGTGCGTTTCCTGAATTTATCACACATCGTGCTCCTCTTTCAATGCAAGAATTTAATCCCAAATTTCACCATTGAAGGTATGGTACACTTCTTTGGGAGTAGGCAACATCCAAACTCAATGATGGTGCAATCAGTGAAAGTAAGATCACTGGAATGGTTACAATCAAAATTGGAGGTCCAAGCAATTCAAGAGAGTGTTTTCCAGATACACGAAAGTATCAACAACCAAAATTCAAGTCAAGACTGAACAATTAGTTTGTTAACTATCTTTTGGTGGGGTTTTTAGGTTCAAAATATACCACTGTTATGTTATGATGGACGTATGGCAGTTTATATTTGTCTAGTTTTTTTTTCAGTACAATGAACAAGTAGTGGGAAGCTCATGGTTACTAATAATTTATCGGTAACTCTCTTTTGGTGGGTTTTCTTGGTTCAAAATAGACATTTTTTTTATGATGAGTGTGGGAAGCTCATGGTTACTGATCTTTTATTTTCTGAATGAAATATTAAGTATATGATTGAGTTTACATTAGTGAATTTTTCAATGATATCATTTTTGTTGCTTGCTTTGTTTTTCAAGAATATTATTGGGTTTACTTCAGGATTTGTCAAGTTCAACCTATAATCCAAAATGTACATCACTGAAATACCCAAATTTTTATATTTCACTATTAAATGCAAACATAATGAAATTTTTAGTATATTATTGGATTTTTTCAAGTATTCTGAGTATATCACTTAAATTAAGATATCATGATTTTTTCTGTATATTATTGATATTTATTCAGGGTATATCAAGTCTTTACCAATATGCCAATTATATATCACTCAAATACTAAAAAGAATTACTTTACACGAAAAAATAATAATTTTTCTAGTATATTTTTTTAAGGGTATATCAAGTCATCACCATTATTACATATCAAGTTTCCACCATTAAATCAAATATAGGCCACTTAAATACTAAATATTTATATATCCACTACTTTAAAAAGCAAACATACAGAATCTTTCCAGTATATTATTGGTATTATTTCATAGTATATCAAGTCCCTACCTAAATACCAATTATACATTACTTAAACACCAATATATATGACTACAATATCTTTTTTAGGTGTATTTTTGTTAAGTATTTTTTATTGATTTCATTCAGGGTGTTTCTAGTGCCTATCAATATACTAATTATATACCAAGTAAATATCAGATAAACACCAAATATATACATACAAATATCTTTATTTGTATTTTTTAAAGTATATTATTGGGTTCAATTTTACATGAAAAAAATATTGATTTCTTTTCTAGTATATAATTGGTTTTATTAAGGGTATATCAAGTCCTCACCAATATAATATTTAAATGTCAATCAAATGCAAATACATATCAAGTTCCCACCATTAAATCAAATATAGGTCACTTAAATACGAAAAATTATATCCAATATGTCATGTTCATACCAATATACCAACTATATCAGTTAAACACCAAATATACACACACAAATATCTTTTTCGTGTATTATTTAAGTATATTATTGATTTCGTTCAAGGTATGTCAAGTTCTTACCAATATACCTATTATATATCACTCAAACACCCAAATTATATATACAATATCTTTTAGGTGTTTTTTTCAAGATTCTTATTTGGTTTTATTATAGGGCAAGTCAGGTTTTTATATATCATTTAAAAATCAAATATACCGATTTAATATAAATCATTCAAGAGTATGTCAAGCCTTTTACCAATATATCACTTCAATGCAAATATATATCAAGCTCACACCATTGAATAAAAAATAGACCACTTAAAATCAAAAAATATATATCAAGCTCCCACTATTTAAACCAAAAATAGACAATTTAGATACAAAAAAATGTATACGCACTATTAAAATGCAATTTTACTATTTTCTTAGTATATTATTGGTTTCATTTACGGTATGTCAAACACCTACCAATATACCAACTATATATCAATTAAAAACCCAAAATATACTTTACAAATATCTTTTAAATTTTGTTAGGTGTTTTTCTTAAGGATATTATGTAAAACCCCACAACTCTATTCATAGGATCCAAAAATTTTTGTCGTAAGTATATAAGCTTGAATCTAATGATTTCTTACTTCTCCCTATATTTTAAGGCTCATTCTTATATCTGTGAAGTGTACTAGAAGTGGATTAAGTTCATAAGAAACCTTCAATACATAGTCAAATTCAAAACCTCCCTACCGGTTAAGTTTTTCACTTTGGATTACGCAAGGGTTAATTTTAGATGATCATAAATTTTAGCACACAAAGAATCAAGTGGCATATGACCTACCAAATGAAATCCATCTGCATTAGATTTCCAACACAACTGATTTCACCTCATTTGGAGTTTGGAGTCAAATGTTATGGTTGTTTTACTGAAGACTGTCAGAGCAGAGGTGCAATACAAAACCCCTTTATGGGTCATAAATTAAAGTATGGTCCGTCTGCTAAATCGTGAAAAAAGTCCTGAAACTTCAATTTTTGGTCCTAGACTTTACGAACCAATCTACGGGTCGTAAAACCTTCTACGGACCGTAAAATGGGCTCGTGAAGTGATTGAAAGACCCCAAAAATTGTCCAAAAGTTTGTGGAAGAGTCCCTACGGGCCGTGGAGGGTCTCGTAAAAGACCCGATCAACGACTCTAAAGAAGGGTATTTTTGTCTTTTCTCACCCATTAAACCTAAACTTGTCAGTTTTTAACCTAAATAAATTCCTAAATGCGATTTCTTAATTTCTTTATGCTCAAAACACTCTCCAAACCTAGAATGTAGTTTTCAAGAGAAGTAAATCTAGGGTTTCAAGAAAAGCTAGTGAATTCTTCAAAGTTATTACTAGTTTTCCTAGGTATGTAAGGCCCTCCAATAGTTATCCTACGTATGTTTTAGTGTCTTTAACTACTAGTCTCTACCCAAGATCAAGCTTATGAGTTGAGATCAGATTTTCTTCATTACTAGTTAATTTCATCAAAATACTTGTTCATGCATTTTTCTTAATAAAAATCATAACCTTTACTGATTTTACTACTAAATTAAGCTATTGAAACAAGATTTACAGTTATTGTTATATTTGTGAGAACCCTATATTTCATGAAAAGCTATTATATTCACAATTTTGAGTTGAATTTAACAAGTACTTGAAGCATTTGTATTTACAAGATAGCTGAGTAAAAAAAGTCGTGTTTGAGACTCCTTGCATCGATACAACACAAAGAAAAGAGTCAAGTTTAGAAAAGTTTGAGAAAAACTAAAGTTGGGTTAAGTCCCAAAAGATGAAAGAGATAACTTGAGAAGTCTTACTCTTAAAATTATGAACATTATAAAAGTTATTTTCGGAGTAGTATTGAGCACCGATATGAGTTAGAGTAATAATAACTTGAACTTATAAACTAGGTAGCTGGCGTAGGATGGGATTGTACCAGAAGAAAATTTCTCACTTGCCACTGAGATGGCCCAATTTTGAGATGGATCCATTCCCTTAGTTTTCTTCCCTTACCCTGACAAAGTATTGGACGGCTTTGGCAGCGTAGGCAAGACGTTGTACCATCACAAAGCTCATAGTGATGGTTGTCGGTTAAAGAAACTTCCCAAGCTAAAGTATATATTATCTTCAGATACAAATTGAGTTACATTTATATATGCATTAAATCATATGTTTTACTTTTATTGCATTGATGTTTTCACCGAGTTACTTTCTGAGTTAAGTTGTTCAGCTAAGCATCTTATCTTGAATTCTATTTTGGCCATCTTACATACCATACATTCCACATACTGACACCTTTGGCTCTGCATCATTTTATGATGCAGATTCAAGTACCCATATTAGTAGATGTTTAGTAAGACAACTTTCTGATGGTAGTTGGTGAGACCTCCTCATTCTCAGAGGGATCCAGTCAGTTAGTCTAATTTATTTATTTGTTTTATAGTCAGGTAGCCTTGGGTCCTTTTACGGCACCTATCTTTAGTTTAGTAGAGGCTTCATAGATAGAGTTAGTGAGTCAGTCCAATCTATTCATTTGAATATTTAAAGCATTTATTAGTATTTGTATCGAAAGATATTTTTGAGATTTTATATACAATATTGTTGATAATCCTGGCATTTAATCATATGTTTTGAAGGTTCAACTTATAAAGCTTCCACATATATGTTAAGTCTTCAGTTAAGTGAGTCAGTTAGGCCAACGGTACACTTGGGGACCAATAATGGCTTTCGAGTGACAGCCACATCCATGGTATACATTCGGGGCGTGAAAAACTTGGTATCAGAGCACAGAGTTTAAGTATCCTAGGGTGTCTATGGGATCGTGTCTAGTAGAGTCTGTCTTATGGGTGTGTTGTGCACCACACTTATAATCAGGAGGCTACAGTGCATTTAGAAGATGTCTCTCATTCTTTTATACTCTTGATCGTGCAATAGAGTTGTGACAAAAGAAACTTATTCAGATTTATGTGCTTCTCAGATTCATTAGACTACCCCTCATATCCCAGGTGGTTGAAATAGTAAAATTCAGATTCTTGTTGGTAAGTTACTCTTAGATAAAGCCTTCAGAAAGTAATGATACTACACCATGCTTGAGAAAAGCTTATTAGTGTGCCTAAATCTGTTGATTTGAAAGAACCCATCCTTCACCGTATGAGTCATGCACTCGAGTTTGAAGTAAGACGTACTCTCAGACTCTCTTCTATAAATCATAAGTTGCAGAATGATCCCAAAGCTAGAAAGATGCAGATATTCAAAAGTAAATCATGGTTCAATAAGGCATGTAGCTAAGAATTATGTTGCTATAAGATAAGTAAAGAGGTAATAAGTCAAGTCCATTTAGTTTTGATCCAACTTCCAAGAGTAGTAAGTATAGTTTATCTTTCATGTTAGGAGGTAGAGAAAGAGTAGTTAGTTCGTATGAGGCAGAGCGCACTCGAATTAGAAAAGATTTATGTGGATTTTTCATTATTTAGTAACGACCAAGTATAGGTATTGAATAGAAGGATAGAGTATCCATGAGTTGATACGTCTAAGCTAGGCTTAAGATTTTGAAGGGAAAGCCCTATGATATTCATCGAGTTATGGGCTTAGCAAGGAATAACGTATAGTAAAAGGGTAAGTAGCACCTAGGTTTTGAAAGAGGATACAATGAGTAACTATAACTAGGTAGGCCAATAGATATAGATTGACTACTGTCATAAGGTCTTAGTGGGCCAATATTTCTTAGTTTCATTTAGTAGCCATAAGTTAGTATATTATGCGGGAAATCATATTTCCAATACGTTGTTAGTACAAGACACTAAGCTTGAACTTGAGTTTAGTGCCATGATAAAAGGGATGAAAGCATGAAGGTGATGATAATAGGTTGATATTTGATCTAGTAGGTTTGACATAGAGTAAGTGAGGAATTAAGATGTTATCTTACAATAAATGAGGTTGTACCGATGTGGTATTGTGTCCTTAGATGAGAAAATGAATTATGTCTTAGTCATTAGGTAATAAGAGGTTTAAGAGCGCATCAAAGAGAGAATATAGTTAGCATGAGGTTTTAATTAAGCTTACGATTTGCTATGTGAGCATAGAAAGTATATTGAGTTGCCAATATGAGGTAAGCCGATGTAAGCATTCTTTGTTGTCCATAAGAGTTTGAATGAAGGTTATATAGTAATGATGAATCTCCTACATATAGGTCAAGTACCTTCCAGTTCAGTAGATAGGAAAACTTAAGGAAGTTGTGTTAGTATACTAAGAAGGAGAAGCCATACTACTAAGAGTTAAATAGAGTGGCCTTACAAGACAATGCAAGTAGCGACTATAGAAATTTATTTATAGAATAAGGATGAGGTTAAGAGAATCATCTTAGAAAGAAGTCCTACAATGAGTCCTAGTACATGCAGTGGGAAAGTTCGGTAGACACGAGATTAGCAATCCTCTAGGTATTAGAGTGAGATAAATATGGATCAGTTCAAGGAAGGTGGAATAGGTTTATAGTCTTCATAAGAAGTTTTAGTGGTACATCAATCCACTCCTATTCTAGCATCTTCTCAAAACTCAATCATTATAATACTCTATTGACATCTTGCACATTAGTACTATGTCAATAATCTATGCTCATACATTTCAGACAGATTTACAGCTATTCTCAATCCCTAGAATAAGATATGAAGATTCTAGTTCATTGATCTCAATCTTACTCTATAAAGTCTTAGATATCAGTTTCATGACATGGATCTGTTTATATAAGCACTCAAGCTTCATAGTATGCTCAGTCTCGTGAACTTGTGACTCTCCCTCAGTGGCTCACAAAGTAATTATATGCCATGCGCATTCTTATAGAAAAAAAGGTTTCACAAAGAATCATGCTCTAGATCTCTCGTTCTAATCCTTCCAGTGCTTTGTTTAGTTTTGATGGTGATACCAATAGTAGTAGTTGAGAAATGATAGCTAGGAGAAGGTTGATGTTTCTTGTTATGATAGTAGTGACCTACCGTTCCATCTAAGGTGAAGTTATAAGTGGGAAGAAAGAGCAAGATGAGGTGTTGTTACCTAGAGTTAGATGAAAGCATTCATATTGTCTCCTTGTATTAAGGCATGATACCTTGGCAGCTAAAAACATAAGAAGGCAGGAGATTCTAAGAAGAGTAGTTACTTAGATCCCATGAAGTGATTCTAGTACTAGGCTTGAATATGGTGTTTATGGCATGTGAATTAATGTAAGATGCATCAGTTGCATATTGAGTAGGAATCATCGCTTGTTGGATATGGAAGAAAGAAGTAGTACTCATGGGATAAAATTTAGCATAAACCTTGTTGTTAAGATTTGTATGAACATCTTATTTATAATACCCTGTGACTTAGAGTTAGGCTTGAACAAAGTAAGAGTGTGCAATAAGACTTAGACCTTGATAGAGTAGTGATATGTATCCTTATGGGAGCTCTATATGAGTCACAACTAACGAAGTGTTCTATGTATGAAGAAGAGTGTAGTCAAGAAGTATCTCTAGGACTAAAAGCTATCGATCGTATCATTCAAAGTACCATACTCCTGACCCTATTTCATTCTCAAGGAACGCATGTTCTATGTTGAATAGCTTCGAATAAAGTGTGACTTATGTTTAACCTCGTATAATTCTTATCTTATATGCCTTGGACAGTTTCAAAATCTTAGTATGAATAAGTCCTATTCGTGTTGATAGAAAAGTTCATAAGAGAGAAAATAGTAAGGGTAACCTTCATTCAAGGACGAATGATCCCAAGGTGGAGATATTATAACACCGCACAACTCTATTCATAGGATCCGAAATTTTTCATCGTAGGTATATAAGCTTGAACCTAATGATGACTTACTTGTCCCTATATTTTAAGGCTCATTCCTATATGTGTAAAGTGTATTAGAAGTGGATTATGTTTATAGGAGACCTTTAATACTTAGTCAAATTCAGAACCTCCCTACCGGTTCAGTTTTCCACTTTGGATTATGCAAGGGTCAAATTTAAATACTCATAACTCTTATCACACAAATAATTAGGTGGCATATGACCTACCAAATGAAAGCCCTTTGAATTATCTTTTCAACCAAACTGATTTCGCCTCATTTGGAGTTTGGAGTCAAATGTTATGGTCATTTTACTGAAAACTGCCAGATCAGAGTTGCAATACGAAACCCCTTTACGGGCCGTAAATTAAAGTACGGCCCATCTACTAAATCTTGAGAAAAAGTCCTAAAACTTTAATTTTTGGTCCCAAACTTTACGGACTAATCAACGGGTCGTAGAACCTTCTACGGGCCATAAAATGGCTCATGAAAGTGATTCAGAGACCCCGAAAATTGTCCAAAAGTTTATGAAAGTATGACGATCCTCCCTCTGCCTGTCCTGGGGCTCACCCCCTCATGGCGCCGGTCTTGGGGCTCACCCCCTCATGGTGTCACTTAGACTCACTCACATACTCAGGTATTGTTTAGCCAGGGTACAGCCAGTTCAATCCACCTTCACGCTGCAGCGCTTCATGGGATTCAAACCCGGAACCTCTGGCCCTTTACATCCTTTCAAGGAGGATCGCCTTTCACCAATTGAGTTACAGCTCAATTTAGTGGGCTTATGTTCCCTAAATTTGTACCTAGTAGTTGTAAGTTAGCATTGCAGAGGTGTATGATACACATGTTAGTGCTAGACCCTAAGCTTGAATTGTGAGGAGTAATGTTGAAGAGGAGATAACATCATGAGAGTGGTAGCCTTAGTTGGAGGTTTTCTCTAAGAGGTTTTCCATAGTGTATGTTCAAGAAGAAGGTGTTGATTTGTGATGAAGTGATGCTATGGGCAAGGTACAAGTGCCCCTTAGGTAAGACGAGTAAGACGAGGATATCTCAATAGATAAGAAGAGGCTTGAGATATGTATCCATGATTGTATAAAGATGTGTGAAGCTCTAAGTTATGAATGCTATAAGAATCTAGATAGTATATTTCAGTTGTCGATGTGGAGTAGGTTGATGTAAGTAATCTTTGTCATCACGAGTAGCTAAGTTGATTTGGGGTTTATCGATAAATGATGACGAGTTTTCCATGATAAACTAATTCTTATGCAATTAAATTTATGGGAGCATAGAAATTGAGTGCCAACAGGCAAAAGAAGAGGTTAGATTGTGAGAGTTGTGGGAAGTAGTTATGTACGCCATAAGAATAGCAAATATAGAGAGATTTCCATAGAGACTGTAAGGAGCTAAGAGTGATAGCGTTGAAAAGAGTCTGAGTGACTAGTTATATATATGTGACTACAGTATAACAGAAGAGTTTAAGATATTCTTGTGGATAATGATTCCTTGACCGTGTGGAGGTATATGCTTATCGCCTAATAGAGGAAATTGATTTATAAACTTATAGTAATGGCCTTGAGAGCTAAGGGAGAAATGATGTAATGCCCGGTAAAATTACCAAAATACCCCTAGAGGAGGAGTATACGCTTAACACATCTTTCAATGCTCGTATAACAAATCTGAGGCCGGGTTTGTGATCAGCATGAAAAATTAAGTGGGAAAATGGTCTCGGTCAATTTTTAAAGCAACCGAATCAAAAGATAATTTTCGATCTGAACACCAAAACAGTATCGGTGCGCGATAAAGGCGCGTCGCGCACCTATAGCTGAGTGACACTTTTTTTTTAATTTTTCAATGGGATTGAAAAAACTCGTTCAGAAAATGTTTGAGAAAAATACACTGGTTAGCTACTCGTGATGACAAAGATTACTTACATCAATAACCTAGGTTCTGAATAACCTAGTATTTTGGGGGTTTCGTCAAAGGGGGAGATAATGAGTTCCTCCACGTCCAAATAGTGATGCTAAGCTGATAATAGTAGACTGAGAGTGAGGGTAGATGAGAAAGAGTGAATGTATCCTCATTATGATATCAGTGTTAAACTTGTGTCATGTAGGGATAGAGATAGGGAGGAGGAAAGAGATGAGATCATATGATGCGCAATAGATAGGTAAAAGTATGTTGGTGTGACTTTGAGTGAGAGCTCATTGAATGGTGGAGGTAGAAGTGACAAGTAGGCCTGAAAAATTCTAAGACATAGTTAAAGTGGTTAGGGTGATAGGCTTGAACGGAAGAAGAAGAGGTGGTTAGGTGGAGTTTTGAATAAGAGTTATGAGCTTGCATTGATGGAGTAGAGTTCCATGAAAAGGAGCACAATCGAGGTGGGGACTTGAGCATGAGAGTGTCCTCAGAGTCTAGTTTATACGACAATCCTATTCTCGATTAGAGTTGATGGCTTCCTTCTTGTGTTCGAAAGACTGATTGTCGGGGTGTTCAAATGATTCGAGTTGATTGAGTGATGTTCCATTCGTGTCTAATGGTGAGAATGTCTAAGATAATATCTCTACTCTTGATCTGAATCGATTTGTCTATTTGAGTTTATGTATCCAATTCTGAGTCTAAATGGAGATGGTTTGAGATTGATGAGGAGTGGAGAGTTTGATTGATTGAGTGAGTTTTGAGAAGAGCTCTGATTCTTATTCGTGCCTTGATGTCTACCTTTACTCATCATTCGAGGACGAATGATCCCACGAGGGAGATAATGTAACACCCCAACTTTTTTTTAACTAAGATTGAGCCATCCATCATATGATGTACGATTTTAATTGATAATTCTTAATTGAGCATAGATGTTAAAGTTAATTTTTTAGAGTGGGTATAGAATTGGAGATGATAAGAGGATCTTTTACGTCAAGTCAGGTCCAAAGAATTTCTACCGACTAAGTTTTCGTATGAGTTGATAGAAGAGTCATATTCAGATGATCATATCTCCTAAAGTATAATGAGTTAGGTGACCCATAATATGTCAAGTTAAAGATCTTTGAATTAGCTTTCCAACGCATCTTATTTCTCCTTAATCAGAGTTCGGAGTAGAAAGTTATGACCATTTTACTGAAGACCTGCAGAGCTGTTCGAAGATTCGCGACAGCTCCGCGTCGCGGACATATCGCGAACCCTTTCTGGATAAGCCAAACGACATCCTTTTTTTAGGGTACTTTTATCCTAAAATCTTTGGGGGTCTATTTAAGGTCCCAAAACGCCTAAAACGTCAGTTTTCATAATTAAAACTCTCTCCTTCACACCTAAACATAAACGCTTAAGAATCATCAAGAAAGTCATCAAGTTAGGATTAACTTTCAAGATTCATCATCAAGGTGAGTTATTCTTAATAAATTATTGTAATGACCCGTAGTATCGTTTCTGGAATTAGCCCACTTGATTTCATAAAATATCTCCCTCGAAAAATTTCAGTGGGTACTTCGGACTATAGAATAACTCCTATTATTTGAATTAGGGGTGAGTTTAGATGAATAACCTAATTGAGGGGTCAATTCGTATTTATTTAATACTCTATACACCTTAGTATATATATCCACAAAAAAATTGAGTTAGTAGGGTTATATATTATATTTTTCTCCACAATCAAAAAATAAAATAAAATAAGAAGAGGAGGCGTACCTGTGGAGACGTGAGTGTAGAAGAGAAACTGCAGGTGAGAGGTTGTTCCTCCATTTCATATTACTTTATGCACAAATGTTGAGATATATATAATTAATTGCAGTACTATGAGAAAGTGAATGGAAATTGTGTGGCTAGAAGGGTGTTTAATTTCTTTAGGGGAATATATATTTATATAATAGTTAATGTACAACCTTGGAATGAAGAATCTTCACTTTAGGAAATTGTTTGCACGCAAATTTATGGTTTTGTCTTTTTCTTAAATGGTATTACTAACATATTTCTTTAATATAGTTAATGGAATATAGGGATGATGAAACCTATAGTGGCTACTGCCACATATTTGTTTTTCTTTTCTTTTAATGCTTTCTAGGTTAGCTATTTCTAATAGGATGATGTCACCTAAGTTAACATAAATATGGCAAAAATATAGATGCCTAGGGATTGGAGGTTTGACCACTACAAAAATATTTCTTTTCTTCCTTAATAAGTGATAGTGCTATTGTCATAGTTATTTACTACCATTATTATATTATATATGCATGTATTCATGTGAATGAATTGTTATAAGATATATGTATATATGTAAATGTGCTACAGATTAAGGCGATTGGAAGGGAATTGGGGTTTCGCACACTGCCAGTACTTTGGTTCATTACTTTCGGCAGAACTTATTATTTTTGGAGGGGTTGGAATGTGCATATACGCATATATATATATATAGTTTTATATTACTATTGGGGCCTTGTATCATACGAATAACTATTGAAATTTATATTATTTGTAGGAGTAAAGACTTAATCCTAGATTTCATATTTAGGAATTGACTATAGATTAGGTGTTGTTTGTCCAAAATCTTACTGTGATAAATTATTTGACTAGATCGTGGTGCTACGAATTCCATTCGAAAAGGGAAGGCTCAAGTGTTAGAGTGATCGTGATTTGACTAAGGCAAGTGAACTTTTAAAACTTTATAATTCTTGTAGAATTCTCGAATTATCCTTTCTCCTATGTGTGAATCCTGAAGTATTTTTAATATTTTGATGAGGTGCTTGAATATAAATGTGAGTTGGTGTGTTGTTGTGACACATGAATTAAACATGTGGTTAAGTGATGAGAATTTTTTTTATGTTTGAGATATATGGTTGTGGTTGGTGATTATGAGTGGATTGGTTGTAGATTTCATCTCATATGCATTCATTTTATGTGACACATTGCATTGGTTCTGGATATTGATATGAGTGAGATGGTAAAAGTTGGGACCGAGGTCTTTACCGGTTGAGATATTGTTATGCCGAGGTCTTTGCCGGCGATATTGTGATGCCGAGGTCTTTGCCGGCGATATTGTGATGCCGAGGTCTTTGCCGGCGATATTGCGATACAGAGATCTTTGCTATTGATGTTGTGATGCCGAGGTCTTTGCCGGCAACTATTGCATACGCATTGCATTCCATCCTTGCATATTCTTGTGTGGCATGATGTTATCCCTGTGTTTGATTGTGTTGCTTCCTTTGAGTTGTGACTTGTGATTTGATATTTGTGACATAATGGGAACTATCTCTAGGATGTATTATGTGATGCTGGACTGAGACTTTTCTGAGTGCAGGTGTGTAGTTCGGCGGTATGTGGTTGGGTGTGAAAGGAGTTTGTGTATTCTATCGGAATTATTCTGTTTTGCTAGTTGACTTGTTGCGTACCGCGTTGTTTTTGGTACTCACCCTTGCTTCTACACTTGTGTAGGTTTTGAGCCCGGACTGTGAGTAGTATTTTCCTTGATCATCCGAGGCTTCTCAGGAGATTTAGAGAGGTAGCTGCTGTCATCTAGCTGACTCTCTTATCCTGTTCCTTTCTGCTTTGTTCTATTTGAGAAGAAAGACAGTTTCAGACTTTGTAATTCTTTGGATTTCTGTATGACTAGTGGCTTGTACACGTGACAACCAATCCGTGGATGGTATTTAAGTTTTGTGAAGATTTCTTTTTTTAAGTTATCTATTTTATTTAGTACTTCCGCACGTTATTTCGATATACTTGATGGGTTTAGGCTGACTTGTTCTGGTGGGTTTGAGCAAGTGCCATCACGTCCATTTTTGGGTCGTGACAGTTGGTATCAGAGCCCGGTTCATAGGTCTCACGTGCATACAAGCCGAGTCTAAGTAGAGTCTCAAGGATCGGTACGGAGACGTCTGTACTTATCTTTGAGAGGCTATAAAGACTGTTAGGAAACTTCTTTTTATTCGCTCTCTCTTATCGTGCTTAAATTGTTCTTTAGTATTGAGTTGTGCCCATGTTCATTTGACAGATGGCAAGGACTAGGGCTACTGTTGCCGGTGGTAAAGGTGGGGCAGCTCCCGAGAGAGTTGTTGAGGGCCCAGTTAGAGGTAGGGGAAGGGGCCGAACTAGAGGACGTGCCCGAGGAGCGACACGAGTTAGAGGGCAGGCTAGAGGGGCTCCTCTAGAGCCACAGATAGAGGTTGGTGAGGAGCAGGTCCCTTCAGAGCACGTAGCCTCACCTTTGCTGCAGGATACCTTACTGAGGGTGCTGAATGTCCTTGAGAGTTTTGCTCCGAATGGTAACTCGACAGGCATGCCCGGCGGTTCTCAGACCGGAGGAGGGGCTCAGACTCTAGATCAGCATCAGGCTCCCATGGTTCGTGGTCCAGTAGAGCAGCCACCACTGGATCCTAGAGTTGAGATTGATCTTGCACCAGCTATTGAGGTTCGGGGTGCACCTATGGCCACATTGACTGAGAATGAGCAGCGTTGCTATGAGATGTTTAGGAAGATGAATCCACCTCAATTTCAGGGTGGGAGGACAGAGGATGCTCATGAGTTTCTGACTACTTGTAGAGAGCTGCTGGATACTGTCGGCTTAGCCGAGTCACACGGGGTTCGATATGTTACTCTTCAGCTTCGTGGGCCTGCCAGAGAATGGTGGAGGACATATTTAGGATCCTTGCCAGTGGGATCTCCCACAGTGTCTTGGGAGGTGTTCTCTAGTGCTTTCTGTGATCGATTTGTCCCTTGGAGCGTGAGGGAGGAGAGCCGCTTGAGGTTTGAGAGCCTAAGGCAGGGAGGCTTATCAGTCACCGAGTATGAGACCCGTTTTTGCCAGTTATCTAGACATGCGGCAGCCATTATTCCAGATGAGACAGAGAAAGTTCGTAGGTTTGTGAGAGGACTGACCTATTCTATGCGACAGGCAGTGTTTAGAGTATCTAGGGATGGAGCCTCTTTTCAGTCTGTTGTGAGTGCGGCCAAGGAGGCAGAGCTGATAGAGAGAGAAGAGTTCGGGGACCCCAAGAGGGCCCGTGGGTCCGGTCAGTTTTCTGGTACCTCATCTGGAGGTAGAGGGCCCTATAGAGGAAGTGACTCATCCCAGCGTCGAGGACCAGTTCATGCATCATTACCTACTCCTAGGGGTGGTCAGGCACATCATGGATCTCATAGTACGGGTCATGACTTGTATGGTTCTCAGCAACGATCAACAGGGCGAGACATCTATAGTAGCTCTTCAGGATCAGCACATCCGTCCCAGAGTCAGAGATTTTGTTTTAGTTGTGGAGATCCTGATCACTTGAGACGACAGTGTCCCTTATTAAGAGGACAAGGAGGGACCCATCCCAGATCTTCGGTTCAGACTAGACCACCTACCCCACCACCATACAAGGGGCGAGACAGAGATCAGACAGCTAGAGGTGGTCACACTTCAGGCAGAGGGGCGAGTGGTGCCATAGTTCCGCAGGGTAGGGGTAGAGGCGTTGCTCAGACAGGTGGTGGTAGGGGATCACAGTGTTATGCATTCCCGGGGAGGCCCGAGGCAGAGGCTTCTGATGCAGTTATCACAGGTATTATCCCGGTTTGTCATCGATCTGCGTCTGTATTGTTTGATCCTGGATCTACCTATTCTTATGTGTCTTCCTACTTTTCATCTGGATTTGATTTGCTATGTGATCGTATGCCTGTTCCCATTCATGTTTCCACACCAGTAGGTGAGCCTTTAGTGGTGGATCGAGTGTATCGATCCTGTCTTGTTTCTCTGGCTGGGTATGATACTTGGGTAGATATGATTATTCTGGAGATGGTAGACTTCGATGTTATCTTGGGGATGGATTGGCTTTCTCCTTATCATGCTATTCTTGATTGTCATGCAAAAACTGTGACCTTAGCCATGCCCGGTGTACCAAAGATTGAGTGGAAGGGTGACAATGGTTCTTATCCTAGCAAAGTTATCTCCTACATCCATGCTCAGAAATTAATTGACAGAGGGTGTCTGTCTTACTTGGCTTTCATTCGAGATACCAGTGTTGAACCAACTCCTATGGAGTCTATTCCTGTGGTTCGGGAGTTTGTCGATGTGTTTCCTACTGACCTTCCAGGTGTTCCTCCCGATAGGGATATTGAATTTCCTATTGATCTAGAGCCAGGCACTAAGCCCATCTCCATTCCTCCATATAGAATGGCTCCAGCTGAACTAAAAGAATTAAAGGAGCAACTTCAAGATTTGTTGAGCAAAGGGTTTATTCGTCCTAGTGTGTCACCATGGGTTACCCCCGTCTTGTTTGTGAAAAAGAAAGATGGGTCTATGAGGATGTGTATTGATTACAGACAGTTGAACAAGGTGACTGTCAAGAACAAGTACCCTCTTCCCCGTATTGATGACTTGTTTGATCAGCTTCAGGGAGCGGCTCTGTTTTCTAAGATTGACTTAAGGTCTGGTTATCATCAGCTGAGGATTAGAGCATCAGATATTCCTAAGACAGCTTTCCGAACTCGTTATGGCCACTATGAATTTTTGGTGATGTCCTTCGGGTTGACTAACGCCCCTGCAGCATTCATGGAGTTGATGAATAGGGTGTTTCGTCCGTACTTAGATTCTTTTGTGATAGTATTCATCGATGATATTTTGATATATTCCAAGACCGAGGCTGATCATGTTCGTCACTTGAGAATAGTGCTACAGAGGTTGAGGGAGGAAAAGTTATTTGCAAAATTCTCCAAGTGTGAGTTCTGGCTTGATTCAGTGGTATTCCTAGGCATGTGGTGTCCAAAGAGGGGATTAGAGTGGACCCGGCTAAGGTTGAGGCAGTTAGAGGTTGGGCACGACCTACTTCAGCTACCGAGATTCGCAGTTTTGTGGGGTTAGCTGGGTACTATCGGCGGTTTATTCAGGGGTTTTCCTCTATTGCAGCCCCATTGACTAGATTAACTCAGAAGAATGTAGCCTTTCATTGGTCCGATGAGTGTGAGGAGAGCTTCCAAAAGCTCAAGACTTTGTTGACTTCAGCTCCCATTTTGACACTACCGGAGACAGGTGTGGACTTTACGGTGTACTGTGATGCTTCAGGAGTTGGTTTAGGTGGTGTGTTGATGCAAAAGGGGAAAGTGATTGCCTATGCTTCTAGACAGTTGAAGGTTCATGAGAAGAATTATCCTACCCATGACTTGGAGCTAGCGGCTGTGGTTTTTGTGCTTAAGTTGTGGCGTCATTACTTATATGGGGTTCATTGTGAGGTCTTCACTGATCATAGGAGTCTTCAATATATTTTCAATCAGAAGGATCTAAACATGAGGCAGCGTAGGTGGATTGAGTTGCTAAAAGACTATGATTTGACCATTTTATATCATCCGGGAAAAGCTAATGTGGTGGCTGATGCCTTGAGTAGAAAGATTTCTAGCATGGGGAGTCTAGCTGCCATTCGAGTTGAGGAGCGACCTTTGGCCAGGGATGTCCAGCGTCTAGCTAATGGCCTAGTCAGGTTACAGCTTTCGGATGAGGGTGGTGTACTTGCTTTCATTCAGGCTCGTTGTTCCTTGATGGACCAGATTCGAGAGCGCCAGTTTGAGGATGAAAAGTTGTGTCTCATCAGAGACAAGGTGATTAAAGGAGAGGCTAAGGAAGCGACGCTTGATCCTGATGGTGTTTTGAGGATTGGAGTTCGAATTTGTGTGCCTAAGGTGGGTGACTTGATTAGATTGATTCTTGAGGAGGCTCATTGTGCTCGTTATTCCATTCATCCAGGAGCAGCGAAGATGTATCATGACCTGAGTCAGCATTACTGGTGGTGTGGTATGAAAAAGGACATCACAGATTTTGTGTCCAGGTGTTTAACTTGTCAGCAGGTTAAGTATGAGCACCAAAGGCCTGGAGGTGAGTTACAGAGGATGCCCATTCCTACATGGAAGTGGGAGCGTATCACCATGGATTTTGTGGTAGGTTTACCCACTACCATGGGTGGTTATGACTCTATCTGGGTAGTTGTGGATCGATTGACTAAGTCTGCCCATTTCATTCCTGTCAAGGTTAAGTATACAGCGGAGAAGTTGGCTGAGCTTTACATCAGTCAGATAGTTAGATTGCATGGTGTGCCTGTTTCTATCATTTCAGATCGGGGTTCACTCTTCACTTCACATTTTTGGAGGGCCTTGCAGCACGGTCTAGGCACTCAGTTGGATATGAGTTCAGCATTTCACCCTCAGACAGATGGACAGTCTGAGCGGACGATTCAGGTGGTGGAGGACATGCTTCGAGCGTGTGTGATCGATTTTGGTTCCCGATGGGACCAACATTTGCCCTTAGCGGAGTTTGCCTATAATAATAGTTATCACTCCAGTATACGGATGGCTCCATTCGAAGCCTTGTATGGTAGACGGTGTAGATCTCCGATTGGTTGGTTTGATTCTGCTGAGATGGACTCATTAGATGCAGACTTCCATAAGGATGGTATGGAGCAGGTCCGTATGATTCAGGGTAGGTTGTTGACCGCTCAGAGTCGACAGAAGAGTTATGCAGATAGGAGGGTTCGAGCTCTAGAGCTTATGGTGGGCGATCATGTTTGGCTTAGAGTGTCACCTATGAAGGGTGTTATGCGGTTCGGTAAGAAGGGAAAGCTTAGCCCTCGATTTATTGGCCCATTTGAGATTTTAGAGCGAGTTGGAGAGGTGGCCTATAGACTAGCCTTGCCACCTAGCTTGTCATCCGTGCATCCTGTGTTTCATGTCTCCATGCTTCGGAAGTATGTTCCTGATGAGTCTCATATACTTTCCTTTGATTCGGTGATGTTGAGTCCGGACTTGTCATTTGAGGAGGAGCCTATAGCTATTTTGGATAGACAGGTTCGAAAGCTTAGAAACAAAGAGATTGCTTCCGTGAAGGTGCAATGGAAGAATCATCCAGTTAGAGAGGCGACTTGGGAGATGGAGTCTGACATGCGTGCTAGCTATCCTCATCTTTTCGAAGCTTCAGGTACTTTCTTTTTCCTTATGTTCGAGGATGAACATGATTTTTAGTGGTGGATAATGTAATGACCCGTAGTATCGTTTCTGGAATTAGCCCACTTGATTTCATAAAATATCTCCCTCGAAAAATTTCAGTGGGTACTTCGGACTATAGAATAACTCCTATTATTTGAATTAGGGGTGAGTTTAGATGAATAACCTAATTGAGGGGTCAATTCGTATTTATTTAATACTCTATACACCTTAGTATATATATCCACAAAAAAATTGAGTTAGTAGGGTTATATATTATATTTTTCTCCACAATCAAAAAATAAAATAAAATAAGAAGAGGAGGCGTACATGTGGAGACGTGAGTGCAGAAGAGAAACTGCAGGTGAGAGGTTGTTCCTCCATTTCATATTACTTTATGCACAAATGTTGAGATATATATAATTAATTGCAGTACTATGAGAAAGTGAATGGAAATTGTGTGGCTGGAAGGGTGTTTAATTTCTTTAGGGGAATATATATTTATATAATAGTTAATGTACAACCTTGGAATGAAGAATCTTCACTTTAGGAAATTGTTTGCACGCAAATTTATGGTTTTGTCTTTTTCTTAAATGGTATTACTAAGATATTTCTTTAATATAGTTAATGGAATATAGGGATGATGAAACCTATAGTGGCTACTGCCACATATTTGTTTTTCTTTTCTTTTAATGCTTTCTAGGCTAGCTATTTCTAATAGGATGATGTCACCTAAGTTAACATAAATATGGCAAAAATATAGATGCCTAGGGATTGGAGGTTTGACCACTACAAAAATATTTCTTTTCTTCCTTAATAAGTGATAGTGCTATTGTCATGGTTATTTACTACCATTATTATATTATATATGCATGTATTCATGTGAATGAATTGTTATAAGATATATGTATATATGTAAATGTGCTACAGATTAAGGCGATTGGAAGGGAATTGGGGTTTCGCACACTGCCAATACTTTTGTTCATTACTTTCGGCAGAATTTATTATTTTTGGAGGGGTTGGAATGTGCATATACGCATATATATATATAGTTTTATATTACTATTGGGGTCTTGTATCATACGAATAACCATTGAAATTTATATTATTTGTAGGAGTAAAGACTTAATCCTAGATTTCATATTTAGGAATTGACTATAGATTGGGTGTTGTTAGTCCAAAATCTTACTGTGATAAATTATTTGACTAGATCGCGGTGCTACGGATTCCATTCGAAAAGGAAAGGCTCAAGTGTTAGAGTGATCGTGATTTGACTAAGGCAAGTGAACTTTTAAAACTTTATAATTCTTGTAGAATTCTCGAATTATCCTTTCTCCTATGTGTGAATCGTGAAGTATTTTTAATATTTTGATGAGGTGCTTAAATATAAATGTGAGTTGGTGTGTTGTTGTGACACATGAATTAAACATGTGGTTAAGTGATGAGAATTTTTTTTATGTTTGAGATATATGGTTGTGGTTGGTGATTATGAGTGGATTGGTTGTAGATTTCATCTCATATGCATTCATTTTATGTCACACATTGCATTGGTTCTGGATATTGATATGAGTGAGATGGTAAAAGTTGGGACCGAGGTCTTTACCGGTTGAGATATTGTTATGCCGAGGTCTTTGCCGGCGATATTGTGATGCCGAGGTCTTTGCCGGCGATATTGTGATGCCGAGGTCTTTGCCGGCGATATTGCGATACAGAGATCTTTGCTATTGATGTTGTGATGCCGAGGTCTTTGCCGGCAACTATTGCATACGCATTGCATTCCATCCTTGCATATTCCTGTGTGGCATGATGTTATCCCTGTGTTTGATTGTGTTGCTTCCTTTGAGTTGTGACTTGTGATTTGATATTTGTGATATAATGGGAACTATCTCTAGGATGTATTATGTGATGCTGGACTGGGACTTTTCTGAGTGCAGGTGTGTAGTTCGGCGGTATGTGGTTGGGTGTGAAAGGAGTTTTTGTATTCTATCGGAATTATTCTGTTTTGCTAGTTGACTTGTTGGGTACCGCGTTGTTTTTGGTACTCACCCTTGCTTCTACACTTGTGTAGGTTTTGAGCCCGGACTGTGAGTAGTATTTTTTTTTATCATCCGAGGCTTCTCAGGAGATTTAGAGAGGTAGCTGTTGTCATCTAGCTGACTCTCTTATCCTGTTCCTTTCTGCTTTGTTCTATTTGAGAAGAAAGACAGTTTCAGACTTTGTAATTCTTTGGATTTCTGTATGACTAGTGGCTTGTACACGTGACAACCAATCCGTGGGTGGTATTTAAGTTTTGTGAAGATTTCTTTTTTTAAGTTATCTATTTTATTTAGTACTTCCGCACGTTATTTCGATATACTTGATGGGTTTAGGCTGACTTGTACTGGTGGGTTTGGGCAAGTGTCATCACGTCCATTTTTGGGTCGTGACAATTATAGGCTACCCAACCTAAATTTTTTTATCTATTCATGAATCCCTAATAGAATTTTAAATCATAACCTAGGGTTTCAAGAAAGCGAATTCAAGAATCCCAAGAAAGGATTTCTTGATTCTTCTTTTCATGAATTAGGGTTCTTCATCAAGAACTCTAGATATTCTAAGACAAGAATTCAAGGATTAAAGAGAATCCCTTTAAACAATGTCTTTCCAAGTTCTTCAACTCTAAAAGAACTACCGAGATCGAGGATTTTCTCCAAGAAATTGAGTATTCATCAAATTTCGATTGTAATATCAGCTTTCTAGGTATGTAAGGCTAAACTAAAAGTATGAGATTATTCTCTCATGTGCCCCATAGAGGTCATAGATGAGTTGATGATTGAAGAGTTTACATGCATGAATATGAGGGGTTTTCTTGAAAAATTAATTTGAAATTACATGTTTTCTATGTTGATGATCATCATATTATTTGTTTTCTTGAATTCAACATTTTTCATGAGATTTTGCATAACCCTACATGATTATTTGAAAAGCATGCATAATGAACTTAGGGGGATGAGTCTAGAGCCTTGACGATGATGATGTCTGTGATGTTGTGATTGTATTTTACATTGATGAGTGTTTTGATGATGATGTTGATGAGAATGATGTTCATGAGTCTCAAAACTTAAAACCTAATTATAAATGGAATATTTCGAGTCCATGATGTTGATATTAATGAGATGATGTTGATGTTGATGAGACAAGTTGATGTTGATGTTGAGGTACTATGTCCTTATGAGACTGATGATGATGTTTTATGTCCCTATGGGACTGATGATGATGATGTTTTATGAGCATGTCGAGTTCTAGAAGGAGTATTGAGCACCGAAATGGGTGAGAGTGAGTCCCATTAAACCCATTAACTATATGGCCCATGTAGGAAGAGAGGATTGAACTGCAATGTGGATGGCTCCTTTCTTGTCCCAAAAGAGGACTGAGGTTTTTTCTTTCTTGCGGATCCACTGAGGTTGATGTCCTTTATCCCGGGCAGGGTACTGGATGGATGTGGCAATAACATCACTTCGTTGTATCATCACTGGATCATATGTGATGGTTGTCGGTTAGAGAAACTCCCAGTGAGGTCTTACTTAATAGTAATCTGGTGTTGATGTTGATGTGATGGTATGAGTCGAGTTCCCTTGAGTTGAGTCAAATTTCCTTGAGTTGAGTTGAGTCGAGATCCTTGAGTTGAGTTGAGTTGAGTTGAGTTCCCTTGAGTTCAGTCGAGATCCTTGAGATGAGTTGAGTCGAGTTCCCTTGACTTGAGTCGAGATCCTTGAGTTGAGTTGAGTCGAGTTAAGTTGAGTTCCCTTGAGTTGAGTTGAGTTTCCTTGAGTTGAGTTGAGTCGAGTTTTCTTGAGATGAGTCTGATGTATTGATGATGTATTGATGAGATGTTGATGGGTCATTTTTCTACTCTTTATTCTTTCTTTAGATAGACATTCGACATTTTGATGGAGTATGAGGTTGAGTTGATATTCTTCCTATATTATTCTACCTATTTCTGTTCCATTCAGCTATTTTACATACTAGTACATTCCAAGAATTGATGTCCCCTTCTAGGACTGCATCATTTTATGATGCAGAGGCAGGTATTAGAGGTCATCGACGGGCGCTTCATTGAGGATCTATTTGCATTCAGCTGATCGGTGAGACCTCCTTATTTTCGGAGGATTTCCATATTATTATCATCTAGCTTGAGTAGTACTTTATATTCCTAGAGTCGGGTAACCATGGCTTGTCATCGTACCATCTAGATGTTTGAGTTAGAGGCTTCATAGATATTGAGTAGAGGATGTTATGTATTGTTTTTTTCCAAATCTTCTTTATTGGAAATTAACTTTTATATAAAGACTTGATTTCTTTAATTCCATTAAAGTCTATTCCTTGAGGATGTCCCTTCTGCTATTGAGTATGAGGTGATGATGAGGCCAAGTGGTTCGCTCGGAGACTAGTAATAGTTTTTGAGTCCCGCCCACGCCAAGGGTACCCTCCCGAGGCGTGACAGGAAGAGTACCTATGGACCATAGAGGGTCGCGTAGATGACCCAATCAACGATTTTAAAGAAGAGTATTTTCGTCTTTTCTCACCCTTTAAACCTAAACTTGTCAGTTTTTAACCTAAATAAATTCTTAAGCGTGATTTCTTAATTTCTTTACGCTCAAAATACTCTCCAAACCTAGGATGCAGTTTTCAAGAGAAGAAAAGCTACGGTTTCAAGAGAAGCTAGTGAATTCTTCAAAGTTATTCAAGAAATCTAGTTTTCCCAAGTATGTAAGGCCCTCCAAAAGTTATCCTACGTATGTTTTAGTATCTTTAACTACTAGTCTCTACCCAAGATCAAGCTTATGAGTTGAGATCAGATTTTCATCATTACTAGTTAATTTCCTCAAAAGACTTGTTCATGCATTATTCGTGATAAAAATCATAGCCTTTACTGATTTCACTACTAAATTAAGCTATTGAGACACGATTTACAGTTATTGTTGCATTTGTGAGAACCCTATATTTCATGAAAAGCTATTATATTCACAGTTTTGAGTTGAGTTTAACAAGTACTTGAAGCTTTTGTATTTACAAGATAGCTGAGTAATAAAAGTCGTGTTTGAAATACCTTGCATCGATACAACTTCCAGACAAAGAAAAGAGTCAAGTTGAGAAAAGTTTGAGAAAAGCTAAAGTTGGGCTAAGCCCCAAAAGATGAAAGAGGCAACTTGAGAAGTCTTACTCTTGAAGTTATGAGCACTATAAAAGTTATTTTGGGAGTAGTATTGAGTACCAATATGAGTGAAACTAATAATAACTTGAACTCATAAACTAGGTAGCCAACATAGGATAGGATTTTACCAGAAGACAATTCCTCACTTGCGACTGAAATGGCGCAGTTTTTGGATGGATCTACTCCCTTAGTTTTTGTCCCTTACCTTGACAAAGTATTGGATGGCTCTGGCAGCGTGGGCAAGTTGTTGTACCATCATGAAGCTCATAGTGATGGTTGTCGGTTAAAGAAACTCCCCAAGCTAAAGTATATATTATCTTCAGATACAAATTGAGTCACATATATATATATGTATTAAATCACATGTTTTACTTATATTGTATTGATGATTTCACTGAGTTACTTTCCGAGTTAAGTTTTTCAGCTAAGCATCCTATTCTGAGTTTTGTTTTGGCCATCTTATATACCATACATTCCACGTATTGACGCCTTTGGCTCTACATCATTTTGTGATGCAGATTCAGGTACCCATGTTAGCAGATGTTCAGTAAGACAGCTTTCCAATGGCAGTTGGTGAGACCTCGTCATTCTCAGAGGGCTCCAGTCAGTTAGTTTGATTTATTTATTTGTTTTATAGTCAGGTAGCCGTAGGTCTTATTACGACATCTATATTTAGTTTAATAGAGGCTTAGACAGAGTTAGTGAGTCAGTCTAGTCTATTCATTTAAATAGTTAAAGCATTTATTAGCATTTGTATCAAAAGATATTTTTGAGATTTTATATACAATTTGGTTGATATTTTTGGCATTTAAGCAGATGTTTTCAAGATTCACCTTATAAAGTTTCCACATACATGCTAAGTCTTCAGCTAAGTAAGTCAGCTAGGCCAAGGGTACGCTTCGGGACCAGTAACGGTTTTCGAGTACCGGCCACATCCAAAGTATAAGCTTGGGGTATGACATATTATTAGCATCAATTCAGGGTATGTCAAGTAATTACCAATATACCAATTATGTAGTACTTAGACACCTAAATATATACCAATTATAAATCACTTAAATACCCAAAAATATATACCAAATATCTTTAAGTGTATTTTTTAAGATCATTATTGGGTTTATTCAGGGGCATGTCAGGCCAATAACTTAATTATATATCTTTTAAAAATCAAAAATACTAATTTTTCCAAGCATATTATTTGTTTTATTAAGTGTTTATCAAGTCCTTACGAATATACCAATTATATATCAATTAAATGCAAATATATATCAATTTCCCACCACTAAGCCAAATATATATCACCTAAATACTAAAAATATACATCCAAAAATCTCTTTAGTTGTATTTCTTTTAGACACTATAGATTTGTGCATAGATTTTGCACACTACTACAAATCCAAATATATATTGCTTAACCAAGGCATCTCATAACAAAACACATATTGTAAATCCTTTAAGCTCTTGTGAAAAAATCATTCCAAAATGAAACAAAAACTCAAAACAGCCTGGCAATACAATAAGTAACAAATCTTTACGACACCACTAATTTTCAGGGGGATGTCTAGAACAAGTCCTTCTGTTATGTCCCACCTGGCCATATGTGTTGCAGGTCACTTTTGCTCTCTAGACTTTTTTTCACCGAATGATTTTCACCATTTGAGAGGTGGCCTTCCAGGCTGTCTCTTAAAATCTGGTGGTAATAATTTTGATTCCAGAAGTTCAAATGGTATATCCCAAGTACTTTCACTTGGAAGAGGTTTAATAGGAATTGCATAAGCATCTTCATAGTTTCTTTTGTTGTAATAATGAGAAATTTAGTCCTCGCCATGTAAACTCCTATACCTAATAGCAGCCATAGCATGCCCACATTGGATTTCGTCCTTCTAAAAACGACTGCAGCTACAATTTCTAGTCCGTAAACAAACAATGAATCTTTTCGCCTCATCAGTCACCGCGTGGAGGAATAACATTGATGCGCTTACCTAAAAAATTGAACAAACCTCAATCTGATACAAATTAAATATTTATAAGCAGTGACGACTTATCATCATTCTATAAGATAACTCATAATTAGCTTCGAGAATTTCATTATACTTCGCAGACAAAAAAATAGAAACTCACTATTCTTAAGAAATACACCTAAAAATTATGTTTTGTGTATTTTTTGGGGTGTTTAAGTGATATATAAATGGCATATTGGTAAACAATTTACATACCATGAATTATATATATTTTATAGAAAATTACTACCATAAAAAAAGAACGAAACCTACCATTCTTAAAAATCACACCTAAAAATTTTTGTGTATTTTTTTGGGTGTTTAAGTGATACATAACTGGTACACTTGATAAATACGTGACATACCCTAAATAATACATATTTTACAAAAAAACAAATACCACAATATTTATCCACAATTGTACCAGACATATACACAAAAAAATGAAACTTACCATGTTTGGCTAGATTTGATCACTGTAAATCCAAATTTGTTGACAAATGTATGGTGTTTTATCATGTCTATTAGCACATTCTCGTCCTTGTAAACTTGGTTCACATTCATTTCAAAACTTCTAGAATCACTTATTATAGAGATATCATCAGTGTCTATGGCACAAAACTCTTCGTGAGGGGTAATGCCAATCAAACATATTGAATTAGTGGAGTATAAATCTTGATAGCCACCCCCCACCCCCCAAACCAAATTTCTATCTGCTTCTATAGCAGGCATACATAAAAGAAATCTACATACAAAACACTTAAAAATGGCCACAAATCAAACAATAATATACTGTTTTTATGCAGCTATACAAATCAACCAAACAAATAGAACAGAAATTGACATCTAACATTGAACAAAAATTTACGAACCTAAAGAATTCCATTTGTCATCATGTTGAATCAAAATAGAACAAAAATTGAATTCCATAACAAAATAGAAAGTTCAAAAATGGAAAATTTGTCCCCTAAAATTCAAAATCACAGCATCGGCCAAAATTGGAAGATTTCCTATTGGTTCAATTATGGAATATTAACAGTTATTAAAGAAAACAAAAAACATGTAATTAATGTAGATGTTGTAACCAAAAATAAAAAGATGTGTAATAAGTGATTATGCTACAACCAAAAATAGGAATTTATGTTATAATTAATATGGTCATTTAATATCTGTCTTTATATGGTCATTTGTTTTGTTTTAATTTCAATTTCGAAATTAATCCCTTTTACACATTTTTTTGTGTTTTGCTAGTTTATGAAACTTTTTCATTGTTATGGGCCTATGGCTTGAAAATTAGATTCTATTGTCATTATTAGTAATAACCTACTTCTAAATTGTCATTTATAAAAAAATTTCCAAATTGAACCACCCTAAGCAACTTTTAATTCGTATGTTTTGGCATTGACTTATCTTGTCAGGCTTACATCCTCTTCAGTATAGCTCATTAGAACAGGAATGTAGATGCATCATGATTTCTTTATCTTCATCAATGCATAGATTCTTGGCTTTGTGTTTGGCTTAGATATGAATATTAAATTAGTATGAGAGTTTAAGAATATTAACTGGTTTGTCTCCTTAAATGGTGTATAAAGGAAGTTTAAGAACGAACAGTCACTCGTGTTGATCGCATGGACCAATTTTATCATACCACTTTACTTTTTCGTACCCAATATGATCTAATCTATGCTTTAAGTCTCTTAGCTTTGTCTATTTTAGCCAAACTCTGTGTTAATGCATATGTGTTTAGTAAGTTTTCTCTACTCCTTTTAGCCTCATAACTTTCTATGTCTGTGTAAGTTAATATTTCTTTCTAGTCTAGTTAGTATGTGTTCTCTCATGACTGAATTATGTTAATATAATTCTCAAGTGTAGTTTTGTGAATGGCCCAAATTTCTCACACCTCGTCGGTCTTTGATAATTTTTTATTTGCTATGACTGGAGTTTCCTTTAGATACTCCCTGCATTTGACATAAATGATCGGTGCATTTAGTATAGATAACATAATTAATTAAACAACCATCAGTATGCTAAAGAACTATCATAAGTGAGTATTTGACATACTACTATGCTAGGATAAACCCTTTTCCTAATCCTGTTTACCCTTTTCTTCTCTTTACATGTGTCATCCACTCGAGTCCATTTGAAATCCATTCTTACATATCGATGAGTTCTGAGTCAGCCCAATCAATTACCAACAAAAGGAGGCTGTAATACAGGTTAGCAAGAGGAAAAGTATGGGTTTTGGGGGCCAGAATTGCCCATTATACATTGATATATACTATGTATACAGTGCAATGCTAGAGGAGAAATTGGGGCTTAAAACCCCAACTTCAGCAGCCTTTTAGACTTAGGACATGAAATGGGCCAACGGCCAATTCTTTTTCTTCCCTTTATTTGATATATTTAAGGGGAAATTTCAATATATACAAAAAAAAAACTAATTTATTTACAACAAAATGGACCCAAATACTGTCGATCCAGCTCATGCCTGCCCAGTTCAAGATCAACCCATAATATGGGCCTTTCTTTTTCTTTCTTATTTTCTATTCTCCATAGCATTGAATTTACTTTTTTTTTTAAAATAAACATATTTTTTTAATTATTTTTTACTGCATTTTCTAAAATAAAAAATATTATTTTAGAAAATCTTTCCAAATAATATCAGCTCCCATTATGTGGTGTATATATACCATATCAATATTATATAAATGTGTATAAACGTATATTAATATTGTATGATTAGTTATGTAGTATATCAACATTGTATAAAATTGTGTATTAGCGTGTATCAATATTATATAAATATTGTGTAAATATGTATCGATATTGTATAAATTATATATAAACATGTGTCGGTATTATATAAATAGGCACGTAATGTTTTTTTTTTTAAAAGGAATTTTTTCCTTTTTTTAAAAAAAAAAATCATGTATCTATTGGGCAACATTATTTTTTATTAAAAATATTTTATTTTTATTTTATTGTGATTTTTATATGTTTAAAAAAAATATTTTTTTCAAATAAAATTCATGTTTTTTTTCATCTATAATTATGTATCAATAATATATAAATAGTTTGTAAACGTAGATCGACATTGTATAAATTGTATACAAATATGTGTCAATATTATATAAATAGGTATCAAATATATCGACATTATATAAATGGTGCATAATCGTGTATCAATATTGTTTAAATAATTATATAATGTATCTATGTCGATATTTATTTGACCATCATACATTCCCACCTTAATAAGATAAAAGCATAAACAAGAAATAATAAAATAACAAAAAAATTCACAAAAAAGTGAAACAATTAAAAAAGAGAAAAAAGTTTCTCAAAAAAGAGCAAATAAAAAAATTTAAAAACATTGACAATTTTTTAAAAAAAATTAACGTAGTACAGCTAAAATTAACGTAGGGCTTGAGAAGAGTACATAAGAGTTGAGATTGAAAAGTCAAGAGGAAGTTCCAAGGGATTTGTGTTGATAGCAATCATCCCAGGTATGTAAGGCTAACCTAAAGCATGAGAATGTTCTTCCATGTGTCCGCTTTGAGTAAATTGAGTCTATGATTGAAGATGATGAGTTATATGTCAAAATCCTTAAGTATTCTACTGAGGTTCTTCTTAATTCATGTATTTTTCTTAAATTGATGATCATCATAAACTTAATTTACTACATAAGTTGTTTTCATGAATGATTCTACAAAATTCTATGTCTATTTTACTAAAGAATGCAAGAATGAATTTAGGGGATGAGTCTAGAGCCTTGACGATGATGATGTTTTGTGATGTTATGATCATGGTCCAAATTGTTGAGATTCTCGATGTTGATGAGAGTGAAGTTCATGAGCCTTAAAAACTTGAAACTAAATTCTAAAAGAATGTTTCGAGTCCATGATGTTCATGTTGACGAGATGATTCAATGTTGATGTACTATGTCCCCATGGGACCGATGATGAGAAATCTTGATGATGATATTTAATGAGCATGCCGAGTTCTGGGAGGAGTATTGAGCACCGAAATGGGTAAGAGAGAGTCCCATTCAAACTCATTAACTGTGTGGCCCCTGTAGGAGATGATCGAACCGTAATACAAATGTTTCCTTTGTCCCAGAAGAGGACTGATCTTATTTCTTGTGGATCCACTAATGGTGATGTTCTTTACCCCGAGCAAAGTACTGGATGGATGTGGCAACGACATCACTTCGTTGTATCATCACCGGCTCATAAGTGATGGTTGTCAGTTGGATAGACTCCCAGCTAGATTACCTACTAATAGAACTCTAATGTTGATGTGATGGTATGAGTCTTGATGGATGTTGATGTTTTATCATCTACTCTTTATCCTTGTCCTAGATGGGCATGAGTCCATTTGAGTTGAGTTGAGTTGAGTTCCTTGAGATGAGTCTGATGTATTGATGAGATGTTGATGCGTCATTTGTCTACTCTTTATTCTTGCGTTAGATAGACATTTGACATTCTGAGGGAGTGTGATGTGAGTTGATGTTATCCCTATACTATTTTATTTGTATCGTTATATTCAGTCATCTTACATACCGTACATTCCACGTACTGACGCCACTCAACGCTGCATCGTTTCATGATGCAGATACGGGAGGTAGAGGACTTTAGCAGACGCATTGGTAAGGTTCGAAGATTTGGTTTCTGTAATTGGTGAGCCCTTCTTGCTATTCGGAGGGGCCCTTTTTCCTTTACCTGTTATTTTATTTATTGAGTTGGGGAGCCATGGCCTGTCATGGTACCCTCTTAGACTATCTAGTTGAGTTAGAGGCTTCATAACAGGAGTTGAGGTTTGATGTTGAGGTCTTTTCCCTCTTTGAGTTGAGTTAGTAATTATCTTTATCTACCCCTGATGTTGAGACTGAATTATTGGCCGTTGGCCCTTCTTATTGATGTAGACTGATTTATGTCGCTCACTACTTTACTTTATTATCTCCGCTATGCTTGATGTTGAGTGATTGTCCTGATGAGTGGCCAGCTTGGGGACTAGCAATAGCCTTTGGGTGCCAGCCATGCCTAGGGTACCCTCCCGAGGAGTGGCAGGGGTTAAAACTCTACAAAACTCCTTTCTAACTTGTGCTTTACGTGCTTACAGATCATGCCTCCTAAACGCACCATGACCCAGAGAAATATTGTAGGCAGCAATGCTGAGAATCCACTTTAGGGGTACCTCCTCCGATGGAAACGAGGGGTCGAGGTCGACCCATCAGAGCCATTGGAATTCTTGAGACAACTGTTGCTCTACCTGCCCCTACTACAGAGGCGGACTTCAGAGGAGCTATCACCATGCTCACACAGTTGGTAGCTTCCTAGAGAGGGAACCAAGGCTCACAGGCTCCTAGTTCTAGCTCTCAAGAGCCAACGGCTGCCGCCAGACTGAGAGACTCTCTAAGGATGAACCCACTCACTTTCACTGGGTCAAAGGTCAAGGAGCACCCTCAGAACTTCATTGATGAGATGTGGAAGCTGTTGAAAACTATGCATGCAGTCGAGATTGAGGGAGTCGAGCTTGCTGCCTATCAGCTCAAGGATATGGCTAATGTCTGGTACAATTAGTGAGAGGAGAGTCAGGGTGATGATGTTGAGCTGGCAGTTTGGGATGAGTTTGAGAGTGCCTTCCGTGATCAATTCTTTCCGCAGGAGTTGAGTGAGGATAAGGTTGAGGAGTTGGTGAACCTGAAAAAGGAGGTCTGACTGTTAAAGAGTACAACTTGAAATTCGTCCAGCTATGCCCTAGAGATGGTCCAGGATATGAGAGGGAGGATGAGGAAATTCATGTCTGGGTTGTGCAGACATGTTAAGAAAGAGTGTAAGGCGGCATTGCTGATCCCACGTATGGACATCTCCAAAATCATGATGTATGCTCAGCAAACAGAGAAGGATAAGAAGAAAGGCAAAGAGGGGCATCTGAGTTAGAAGGCCAAGTCAGTAAGACCGGAGCCTACCCAGACTAAGCAGGTTAAGGGAGATAGGTCCTACTTCTAGAAGAGGTCCTCTAGCTATGTACCATCTTCAGCTAGTGCACCAGCCCTTAGCTACAAGTATGATCAGAGGTCCCAGGTCAACCAAACTTTAGGGCAGAGGGTGCACAGTCTCAAGAAAGTGTGACTCTTGGCTCTAAAGGGAAGCCACCTAGTGGGAAATGTGGTAGGATGCATCTGGGAGAATAGAGATAGAGGGAGCATCTGGGAGAATGTAGAGATGGAGGGAATGGTTGCTATAAGTGTGGCCAGCCAGGCCATTTTCTGAGGGAGTGTCTGATGTGGGGCAGTAAGGCCCAGTCTTCTACCACAGCACCACCAGCGAGGGGTAACCAAAGAGGTGTTGCACCAGAGACAGGCGGTGGAAAAAATTATTTGTATGCAATGGGGAATCAATAGGACCAAGAGGTTGCACCAGATGTTGTGACGGGTATGCTCCGAGTTTTTACCTTTCCTTTCTATGCTTTACTTGATCCGGGTGCAACTTGTTCCTTTGTGACACCATATGTGGCCGGTAGATTTGAGATCTTTCCTGAGTGATTTCTTGAGCCATTTTTGTTTCTACTCTTGTTGGTGAGTCCATTCGAGCTGAGAAAATTTATAGAGATTATGTAGTGTCCATCTATCATAGGGATACTCTTGCTGATTTGATTGAGTTAGAGATGGTCGATTTCAACGTGATCCTTGGTATGGTCTGGCTTCATGCCTATTATGCTTTTGTTGATTGCAGAACTCGAACTGTTAAATTTTAGTTTCTGGATGAGCCTGTTATTGAGTGGAAGGGTGATTCTGTTGTGCCAAAAGGTATGTTTATTTCTTACCTCAAGGCCTAGATACTGATTTCTAAGGGATGTATCTACCACCTCATACGAGTCAAGTCTAATGATGTTGAGCCTCTTACTCTTGAGTCCGTCCCGATTGTGAGTGAGTTCCCTGACATATTTCTAGAGGATCTGCCCGGAGTCTCTCCTGATAGAGAGATCGACTTCAGAATTGATGTTCTTCCTGACACCCAGCCTATTTCTATTTCGCCATACAAAATGGCCGCTGCAGAGTTGAAAAAGTTAAAGGAATAGTTGAGAGATTTGCTAGAGAAGGGATTCATAAGGTCGAGTGTCTCTCCATGGGGTGCTCCAGTCTTATCCATGTGAAAGAAGGATAGTTCCCTTAGGATGTGTATTAACCATCGCCAGTTGAATAAGGTGACAGTCAAGAACAAATATCCCCTTCCGAGGATTGACGACTTGTTTGGCCAACTCCAGGGTGCCACAGTTTTCTCCGAGATAGACCTCGGATCAGGCTATCACCAACTGAAAGTGAGAGAAAGTGACATCCCAAAGACGGCTTTTCAAACTTGATATGGTCATTTCGAGTTCCTAGTGATGTCCTTCGGGTTGACAAATGCACCTGCAACCTTTATGGACCTGATGAACAGAGTATTCAAACAGTATCTTGACATGTTTATGATCGCGTTTATTGATGATATCTTGGTGTATTCTAGAGATGAGAAGGAGCATGTAAATCATCTCAAAATCGCTTTACAGATGCTCAAAGATAATGAATTATATGGAAAGTTTTCAAAGTGTGAGTTTTGGCTCAAATCTGTGGCATTCTTAGTTCACGTGATTTCGGGCGATGGCATTCGAGTGGATACCCAGAAGATTGAGGCGATTAAGAATTGGCCTAGACCAACCTTGCCGACAGATATAAGGATCTTTCTAGGATCGACTGGCTATTACTGCAGATTTGTTGATGGATTTTCTTCCATATCCGCAGCATTGACTAGACTAACTCAGAAAAAGGTCAAGTTTCAATGGTCGAACGATTGTGAGAGGAACCTCCAGGAGCTGAAGATGAGGTTGACTACTACCCGGTGTTGACCTTGCCTGATGGAACTGATGGATTTGTCATCTACTGCGGTGCTTCGAGAGTGGGACTAGGATGTGTGTTGATGCAGAGAGGGAAATTTTTTGCTTATGCTTCTAGACAACTTAAAGTGCATGAGAAACATTACCCCCCCCCCCCATGACTTGGAGTTGGTAGCAGCGCCCCTACTTGTATGGGACACATGTTGATGTATTCACAAACCACAAGAGTCTGTAATACGTCTCCACCCAAAAGGAGCTTAACTAGAGGCAGAGGAGGTGGCTTAAGTTACTCAAGGACTATGACATGAACATCCTCTACCACCCAGGTAAAGCTAATGTGGTCGTTGATGCTCTTAGAATGTTGTCCATAGGGAGCAATACCCATGTGGAGGAGGAGAATAGAGAGTTAGTTAAAGAAGTACATAGACTGGTATGATTGGGGGTTCAATTAGATGAATAAGACGAAGGAGGAGTTCTTGTGCATAATGGGTCTGCATCATCTCTAGTACTGGAAGTGAAGGAGAAACAAGATCAAGATCCTAATTTATTACAGCTGAATGCAGATGTGCATAAGAAGAACGTGATGGCTTTCGCCAAAGGGGACGATGGAGTATTGAGATATCAGGGCAGGTTGTGTGTTCCAGATGTTGATGGAGTTCGCGAAAGGATCATGGAAGAGGCCCATAGCACCAGATATTCCATCCACCAAGGGTCAACCAAGATCTAACATCACTTGAGAGAAGTCTACTAGCAGAGTGGAATTAAGAAAGACATTGCTGGCTTTGTCTCCAAGTGCCTGAATTGCCAGTAAGTCAAAGTTGAGCATCAAAGGCCATGTGGAGTAGCTCAGAACTTTGAAATTCCAGAGTGGAAATGGGAGATGATCCACATAGACTTCGTCACAGGTTTACCGAGGTCCCGCAGGCAGCATGATTCGATTTGGGTGATAGTTGATCAGATGACAAAATCTATACATTTCTTAGGAGTAAAGACGGCTGACACTGCAGAGGATTAAGCCCGGTTATACATAAAGGAGATTGTTAGACTGCATGGAGTCCCTTTGTCTATCATCTCATATAGAAGAGCTCAATTCACCGCCCAGTATTAGAGATCTTTTTAGAGGGGTATGAGTACGAAGGTGCGCCTTAACACTGCTTTTCATCCGCAGACGGATAGCCAAGTAGAGCGTACTATTTAGACCTTGGAGGATATGTTGAGGGCTTGTACCATTGACTCTAAAGGTAATTGGGATGGCTATTTGCCTTTGATAGAGTTTTCTTACAACAATAGTTTCCATTTGAGTATTCAAATGGCCCCATTTGAGGCACTTTATGGAAGGAGGTGTAGGTCGCCAATTGGATGGTTTGAGATAGGAGAAGCAGGGTTGATTGGACCAGGCTTGGTCCACCAAGCTATGGAGAAGGTGAAGATCATTCGAGAAAGGTTGAGAACTGCACAGAGTCGACACAAATCCTACACAGATGTTAGAAGAAGAGACTTAGGTTTGAGGTCAATGATTGGGTGTATTTTAAAGTGTCGCCCATGAAGGGTGTGATGAGGTTCGAAAAGAAAGGGAAACTGAGACTGAGGTATATTGGCCCATATCAAATCATAAAGAGAGTAGGTAATGTCACTTATGAGTTGAAACTACTATTGGAGTTAGCGGCCATCCACCTGGTCTTTCATGTTTCTATGCTTAAAAAGTGTTTGGGAGATCCGCAGTTGGTTGTGCCTATTGAGAGTATTGGAGTCAAAAACAGTCTGAGTTATGAGGAGATTCTTGTCAAAATCTTTGATCGTTAGGTTCGCAAGTTAAGGACCAAAGAGATTGCACCTGTCAAAATATTATGGAGGAACCAATTTGTAGAAGAAGCTACTTGGGAGGCGAAGGAGGATATGAAGGCCAAATACCCCCCCCCCCTCCCATTTATTCCAGCCTACTGATGTTCAGAGAGTTGATGGTAAAAAAATTTTTCTAAACTTTCGAATTCCCATTCCTTGAGTTCTCCTTTCATTCTCAATATGATAGACGATAGAGCTCTAGAGTCCGAGTGAGGATTAATGTGATGTATTGATTGATTGATAATTTTACTTGCTGAATTTCTTGATTAATTGATTGCATGGGTGAGATGACAGCTAGTTGAATATTAGAGTCCATAGGGAGATTCATACCTTCACCTACATCTATAGGTTTCTCTTCATTCGAGGACGAATGATCCCAAGAGGGAGATAATGTAACAACCCCTAATGCCTTCTATCTAATATGGAGTAAGATGCACAGAAGATGCTGAGAAAAGACTGAGAAAAACAGCAGAAGAAGATGCACGAGGGCCATTTACGATTTGTAGACAGGTCTATGACTCGTAAAGCGGGTCTCGTAAAACCCCAGATGACTTGGTGAAAATTTTCTAAGTCTGAGGCCTATATACGACATGGTATACGACCTGTAAAGTATTTCACGGCTCGTAGATGAGTTTCGTAAATTGATGGTCCGAATATCAACTTTTCAATATCTTGAACTACGAATTAGCAGACGACTCGTAGAATGGTTTACGACTCGTAGAGGAGGCTTCATAACAAATTCCAGTAACTCAACTTTCAGGACATCTAGTTTAGGAGAGGTAGTTTACGACCCGTAAAAGGGTCTACAGCTTGTAAACGGGGTCTCATAGACTCAGATGATAGTTTTTAAGAGAGGTATTTTTGTCCATTCCAATCCTTCTTTAATTAATCCTGTTCATTTTAGGCTTGAATAAAGCCTTAAAAAAACCCTGGGTATATCTCCCACTATTGTTCACACCCAAGGGTTTCTTGAGAACACTAGAAGAGGGAGAAGAGCCAGAGTTCTTGATTTTAGCACGAGGATTAACTAGAGTTTGATTCTTTCCTCTATCCCCGGGTATGTACGGCTTACTAAAGTGTGGAACTACATCCGTTCACACGCCCCTTTTTATCTACTTGAGTCAAGATTTGGAAAAAGTTGAGATTTGGAAAATTCTATTATTTCATTTGGAGTTATTTCTTCCGCTGTTGAGACGATGTGACGATGAGGCCAGGTGATTTTCTTGGGGAATCATCAATAGTTCTTCAAGTGCCGGCCACGCCAAGGGTACCCTCTCGGGGCGTGATATTTTTTCAAAAAATATTTTGCATGCTTTAAGTTTTCAAATATTTAAGTCTTTTTTAAGTTGAGTTTTGCTCACTTAAAATATTCCAAGTGTTTTTCCTTAGGAAAAAGTTAAAAATTTCATACTTGAACCAATTTTGGTAGAATTTAGAAAATTTAGAAGTTTAAATTGTATTTACTTTTAAGTTAATTTTTTAAAACTAATTACGTTTTGGTTTAGAAGACTAATTAAATTGATTTTTTCTTTATATTAAATTAAGTTTGAGTTGATTTTTCCGTAAAAAGTCATTTTCTCGATTACCACTCAAGGCTAATTTAATTCTAGTTATAATAAATATAAATATTTTCATAACCTTTTCAAATATATTTTATATATGTGTGTGTAGATTGCTTTAATCTTCTTGTATTATATATATATATATATATATATATATATATATATATATATATATATATATGAAATCATAAAAACTAACTTAAAATATTTTTTGAATTTTCCAAAATAATTATTTTATATTGTTGAAAAAATTAAAGCAGCTCAACAACAACAACAACAACAACATACCCAACTGAATCCAACAAGTGGGGTCTGGGGAGGGTAGAAATGTACGCAGACCTTCCCACTACCTCGTAAGAAGTAGAGAGGCTGTTTCCCGTGAACCCTCGACTCAACAACCCATAAGTAGAATAACTAGATATTGCGAAGGGAACAAAAAGGGGAAATAAAACTTAAAAAGATGGAAAAAAGGCAACTATCTTCGAAAAGCACATGTTAATATGTAAATACGATAAATCACACACAATCGATAAACATCAATCCCTCCCATCCTTGCTACCTCACTAAACCTCTAGATCACCCATCCACCTAACCCTACCAACCAATCATCCTACTACTCTAATTCGCGACCTCCACTCCTTCCTATCTAAGGTCATGTCCTCGGTTAGATCCAGATCCGCCATATCGTGTCTAATCACCTCCCCCCAATACTTCTTCGGTCTACCTCTACCTCTTCGTGTATCTCCCAAAACCAGCCTCTCGCACCTCCTAACCGGCGCATCGGTACTCCGTCTCTGCACGTGTCCAAACCATCGCAGTCTCGCTTCCCTCATCTTATCAGCCACCGGTGCCACCTCCAGCTCCTCCCGAATGATCTCATTCTTAATCTTATCCCTCCTTGTGTGACCACACATCCATCTCAACATCCTCATCTCTGCGACATGCATCTTCTGAACATGTGCATTCTTTATTGGCCAACACTCCACACCATACAGTAAAGATGGTCTAACTACCATTCTGTAAAACTTACCTTTGAGTTTAGGTGGTATCTTCTTGTCACACAATACTCCCGAGGCAAGCCTCCATTTAGTCCAAGCTGCCCCAATACGATGTGTGACATCATTATCGATATCACCATTACTCTGGATAATAGACCCCAGATATTTAAAGTTTTCCCTCTTGGAGATAGGTTGAGTGTCCAGCTTCAAATCAATGTCTGCTTCATCCCTCTCAACACTGAATTTACACTCCATGTATTCTGTTTTGGTCCTGCTCAGTTTGAATCCTTTGGACTCCAAGGCGTGTCTCCAAGCCTCCAACCTATCATTAACTCTAGTTCGAGTTTCATCAATCAATACTATGTCATCTGCAAATAGCTCGATGATTAATTTATATTACGGAGGATAAAAATTGGATGTCAATAGTTCTAATTATCCTAGAGGGAAGGTGTTAAGTATCTTCTAAAATCTGTTAAAAATTGTTCACCGACCAAACTTAAGTTAATACAAGAAGATTAAAGAAATATATATATGTAAATTATTTCTAAATTAAGTAATTAATAATCAAATTGATTATTTCAATTTGTTAATTTAAGAGCTCATTAATTTATTTGTATCAATTCATCTGATAAGAAAATTAACTAATTGATTCAATTTGATTATATTCCAAATTGACCGTAATTACAATCACATAGTCAAATTAGCAATTAAACTTCCACCCCTTTAATCCTTTTTCTTCATAGTCAAATTTAGGTCCAATTTTCCGCAACTCAATCCAAATCTATATATTATTAAAAGGAGAGGATAAAGCCACCACATTCAGCCACTTGGCAACTTATACATATGTCATGTGGCATCTTAGGACAATTAGTTTAATTAGTTATTAGTGAATTTAAATAATAAATTATATTATAAAAACAAAATATAGTCATAAAACCAAAAAATATACATATAAAAGTTTATAATAATAAAAATAAAAACTTTAAGTAAAGTTTCATTATATAAATTTATTCTTTGAATTTCTTTTAAATTATATAAAAAAGATTACCACCTAAATATTTTCATATATTTTTTTATAAAAATATAAATTAAATATTTAAATTTCCATTGGTTGCTTTAAAACTGCCCAAAAAAAAATTATAAACCAAAACATACAATAATAAAGCTAACCAATAAACAAAATTAACTGCATATCTCCTCCATAGTCCCACTAAATCACAATCACTTACGCGTGTTTTTTTTTTCATAATTAATTAAAACCTATTTTATTACATGCATTCCATTGTTAAAAAAAAAACTTTAAAATAGTAAATATTTACTTTTAACTGCAATAGCAGTTTTTTGCACGTCTCTTTCCCCACTAACTCCCAATCACACATGCACGTTTATTATTGCATTAATTAAATAGAACTTAAATGCAAATCACTTAATTAAAAAAACTTAACATAGTAAACATCTCTTCTTTTTTTTCCCTAATATCAGTTTTCTCCTTATTTGTAGCAACTAAATATTTTTAGTTATTCTAATTTAAAATCTTAAAATTATACTTATCCAAATCAATATCCTAATCATGTTTTATTTTTATGATTTTAATATTTATGATTTTAACTAACTTTAAATACTCAATTACTAAATATTATATAATACTCACATACAAAATAGTAAAAAAAAATTGAAATGAAATAAATATTATTATTAGATATTTAAAATTTCGTATTTCATAAAACCTAAAAATGATTTTTAATTATCAGTCAATCTAATAAAATTTAATCTAAATTAAAACATAAAATAATATACTGAAAATATTGTGACTTTATTTACTATCTATATCTATTTTTATATTTTATATTTTATTTATAAGAGAAGATAAAGCCTCCACATTTAACCAAGTGGCATTATATGAATAGCGATTTGGCATTTTATCAAAATAATTACTTAGGTTAGTTATTAATTACTATTTTAAATTTATTTTTATACTTTTTAGAAAATAAAAAATGAAATAAAACAAAATACTTAAAAACAATGATATATGAGAAAATGGGGTAGTTTTTTTTTAAGGATTTTCCCCCTATTTTTTCTGATAGACATTTATGATTCCATATATAAAATAAAATGATTAAATAGACTAAAATAGGAACTTCTAGAAACTTCTACTAAAAAAATATATTCATATATACATACATACATATATATATATATATTACAAATAAATTCGTAAAAAGATATCCTAAATAATAGGTACACATTAAACGAGTAATTGTATTATTTATATCTGGGTGAATAAAAATGCTCCTAAATCATACGCACTTTAAAATATAATTTTGTGTAAAAAATAGAAAAATATCGAAGACTTTGATAAAAAAAAAATACTCAAAATGATCACTGACAAAATACTTGAATAATTAACTTTTATTTGAATTTCAAAAAATAACAAACCTTATCTTTAGAAAACACCTTATCTCATAACCCGCTTCTTTTAAAAAAAAATAAAAAAAAAATAAAAACTCCTATTCCACACCCTCTAAAACTAATTCTTCCGATATGAATTCAAATAGGTGAATAATGAAAATTACCTCTACACATGGGTTTGTTGTATAATCAACATCACAAATAAAAAAAATCCCAATACCTTTTTGGTATTTTAAACACAAAATTCAATAGTTTTGATATGCAGGAAAAAGCAGAAATTGATGATACAGAAATGAAAAATCTATATATTATTAAAAAGAAAGGATAAAGCCACCACATTCAGCCACTTGGCAACTTAAACATATGCCATGTGGGATTTTAGGATAATTTGTTGTCACGCCCCAAGAGGGTACTCTAGACGTGGCGGGCACTCAGAGACTATTGCTAGGCCCTAAGCGAACCAGTTGTTCTCAAGACAGTCACTTTAACATCATAATAGCGGAAGTAAAATAGTGAACCACCTCAATAAAAAGCCAAAGGCCAACATCAGTCTCAACATCAAACTAAGTAAGAAAAGTACTACTCGATTCAGCCACTTGGCAACTTATACATATGTCATGTGGCATCTTAGGACAATTAGTTCAATTAGTTATTAGTGAATTTAAATAATAAATTATATTATAAAAACAAAATATAGTCATAAAACCAAAAAAAATATATATAAAAGTTTATAATAATAAAAATAAAAACTTTAAGTAAAGTTTCATTAATTAAATTTATTCTTTTAATTGCTTTTAAATTATATAAAAAAGATTACCACCTAAATATTTTCATATATTTTTTTATAAAAATATAAATTAAATATTTAAATTTCTGTTGGTTGCTTTAAAACTGCCCAAAAAAATTATAAACCAAAACATACAATAATATACTGAAAATATAAAGAATAAATTTGCTATTTATGTTAACATAAAGCATATGTTAATAATATTTTTTAGAAAAGTAAAGCTAACCAATAAACAAAATTAACTGCATATCTCCTCCATAGTCCCACTAAATCACAATCACTTATGCATGTTTTTTTTTCATTATTAATTAAAACCTATTTTATTACATGCATTCCATTGTAAAAAAAAAACTTTTAAAATAGTAAATATTTACTTTTAACTGCAATAGCAGTTTTTTGCATGTCTCTTTCCCCACTAACTCCCAATCACACATGCACGTTTATTATTGCATTAATTAAATAGAAGTTAAATGCAAATCACTTAATTAAAAAAACTTAACATAGTAAATATCTCTTCTTTTTTTTCCCCAATATCAGTTTTCTCCTTATTTGTAGCAACTAAATATTTTTAGTTATTCTAATTTAAAATCTTAAAATTATACTTATCCAAATCAATATCCTAATCATGTTTTATTTTTATGATTTTAATATTTATGATTTTAACTAACTTTAAATACTCAATTACTAAATATTATATAATACTCACATACAAAATAGTAAAAAAAATTTGAAATGAAATAAATATTATTATTAGTGTCACGCCCCGGGAGGGTACCCTAGGCGTGGCCGGCACTCAGAGACTATTGCTAGCCCCCAAGCGAACCACTTAGCTTCATCACATCATTCATTTCAGACATTGCGGAAGGAAATAGTAAATAATACATAAAAATAGTGGGCCAATGGCCAAACATTAATCTGATCATAAAAACCCAAGCAAGGAAATATTTTCCAGTTATCAAAGCATTCACCTTGACTACATCATTATGTCTACAAAGCCTCTAACATTATTTAAAATGTCTAGGAAGGGGACCATGACATACCATGGCTACCCGACTCAAAAGAAACAGGATAACATTAAATAAAGGTTTCCTCCGAAAATAAGGAGGCTCACCACAGTCTGAACTTGAAAACACTTGACCTCAACGGGCGGCTGCTGAAGTCCTCTAGCTCCTGTATCTGCATCATGAAACGATGCAGCGCCAATTGGCGTCAGTACGTGGAATGTACTGGCATGTAAAATAGCTGAAACACATCGTTAGGATTATACGAACATAACGTACATCGTCATGAGACCTTAACATTTACATCAGGGAAATATTAACATTGACCTTTACATTAACATTGACCTTTATATTAACATTGACCTTTACATTAACATTGACATTAGAGTACTATTTGGGTAACCTTTTCTGAGAGGCCTAACTGGGAGTTTCTTTAACCGACAACCATCACTTATGAGCCAGTAATGATACAACGAAACGATGTCGTTGCCACATCCATCCCTTACCCTGTGCGGGGTAAGGAACGTAACATTAGTGGATCCTTAAAACATAACATTAGTCCGCATTTGGGACAAGATAGGAGCCGTCTGCATTGCGGTTCAATCCTCTCTTCCTACGCGGGCCACGTAGTTAATGGACTCAAGTGGGATTCACTTTTATTCATTTTGGTGCTCAATACTCCTCCCAGGACTCGACATTGCTCATAAAACATTAACATCATTAGTCCCATAGGGACCATTACATCATCGTTAGTCCCCATAGGGGCATAATACATTATCATTAGCATTTCATTTACATTAACATCATTGACATCTCATTGCATTAGCATTAACATCATAGACTTTAGGAACACTAGTTTAGGAACTTTGACTCTCAACTTAGAGACAATCCCACATTCTCATGCTCAACATTCATCATTCATTATTTTATCATTACTCTAGACTCTACACACGCACCCATTTTCATCATGCATGCTTTTCTAGAATACATATACAATAGATATAAAGTTTTCAACTAAATGCTTTTCAAGAAAATAGTTTAAAAGGATGCATGAGGGTTTTTATGAGGGTCATCATCAATGCCGGAAAATATGTAAGTTTATGCATAAAATAATGGCATTTATTCATTACATTACATGAATTAACATGTTTCACTTCATTACCCTAGCATCATCACCATTAAACTTTAATACATTACTCATGGGGCACATGGGAGGACATTCCCATGCTTTAGGTGTAGCCTTACATACTTGGAAAAAGGTTATCACACGAAACCAATTGCTTCCCTCTTGATCTCCTCAACCTTCTTCAACCCCTAGCCTTAGGAACCTTAGGAAAACTTCTTCAATGGGGTTTTTGAACCCTTTTTCGTGAAAACCGACCTATATAGGTCATAGGGGTACGTTTAGGATAGGTGGGAACGGACCATAATGCCCTTGGAAATTTTAAGAAATTAAATCCCGACCTGAAATAACATAGTCCGCGACGCGGACTGGTCGCGGACAGTGTATTTTCGAAAATTTCAACTAGTGCAGGGACGGCAATACGTAACGCCTGGCTCACTTAGGCAAATCCCACATCGAAAGAGAAAGAGAGAGTCTTGGGGTATTTAAGTAAAGGCTTGAACCTAATACTGTGAGACGCCTTTTGGGGTGAGCCCAAAGGGACAAATCCGTGATGGGCTAGGCCCAAGAGCGGACAATACTTCAAAGTGTTGGGCCAAGTCATTACAGGTGGTATCAGAGCCGACTCTCTACTAGTACGGTGGTGGGGCAAACCTCAGCGAGGACGCTGAGTCCCAACGGGGGGTGAGTGCAGGGACGGCGATACGTAACGCCTGACTCACTTAAGCAAATCCCACATTAGAAGAGAGAGGGAGAGTCTTGGGGTATTTAAGTAAAGGCTTGAACCTAATACTGTGAGGCGCCTTTTGGGGTGAGCCCAAAGGGACAAATACGTGATGGGCTAGGCCCAAGAGCGGACAATACTTCACAGTGTTAGGCCAGGTCGTTACAATTAGATATTTAAAATTTCGTATTTCATAAAACCTAAAAATGATTTTTAATTATCAGTCAATCTAATAAAATTTAATCTAAATTAAAACATAAAATAATATACTGAAAATATTGTGACTTTATTTACTATCTATATCTATTTTGATATTTTGTATTTTATTTATAAGAGAAGATAAAGCCTCCACATTTAACCAAGTGGCATTATATGAATAAGCGATTTGGCATTTTATCAAAATAATTACTTAGGTTAGTTATTAATTACTATTTTAAATTTATTTTTATACTTTTTAGAAAATAAAAAATGAAATAAAACAAAATACTTATAAACAATGATTTATGAGAAAATGGGGTAGTTTATTTTTAAGGATTTTCCCCCTATTTTTTCTGATAGACATTTATGATTCCATATATAAAATAAAATGATTAAATAGACTAAAATAGGAACTTCTAGAAACTTCTACTAAAAAAATATATTCATACACACACACACACACACACACACACACACACACACATATATATATATATATATTACAAATAAATTCGTAAAAAGATATCCTAAATAATAGGTACACATTAAACGAGTAATTGTATTATTTATATCTGGGTGAATAAAAGTGCTCCTAAATCATAGGCACTTTAAAATATAATTTTGTGTAAAAAATAGAAAAATATCGAAGACTTTGATAAAAAATACTCAAAATGATCACTGACAAAATACTTGAATAATTAACTTTTATTTGAATTTCAAAAAATAACAAACCTTATCTTTAGAAAACACCTTATCTCATAACCCGCTTCTTTTTAAAACAAAAATAAAAATAAATCAAAACTCCTATTCCACACCCTCTAAAACTAATTCTTCCGATATGAATTCAAATAGGTGAATAATGAAAATTACCTCTACACATGGGTTTGTTGTATAATCAACATCACAAGTAAAAAAAATCCCTATACCTTTTTGGTATTTTAAACACAAAATTCAATAGTTTTGATATGCAGGAAAAAACAGAAATTGATGATACAGAAATGACAAATCTATATATTATTAAAAAGAAAGAATAAAGCCACCACATTCAGCCACTTGGCAACTTAAACATATGCCATGTGGGATTTTAGGATAATTTGTTGTCACGCCCCAAGAGGGTACTCTAGACGTGGCGGGCACTCAGAGACTATTGCTAGGCCCTAAGCGAACCACTTGTTCTCAAGACAGTCACTTTAACATCATAATAGCGGAAGTAAAATAGTGAACCACCTCAATAAAAAGCCAAAGGCCAACATCAGTCTCAACATCAAACTAAGTAAGAAAAGTACTACTCGATTCACAAGGACAACATCAACATCAACCTCGACATCATGTCTATGAAGCCTCTAACCTGACTCAACTATCTAAGATGGTACCATGATAGGCCATGGCTACCAGACTCAATAAAGAAAAGAAGCATCAAATAAAGGGTTTCCTTAGGATAGTAAGGAGGCTCACCAAAGTTGGAACTCGCGATCTCTGACCTCAACGGTGCGTCTGCTGAAGTCCTCTAACTCTTGTATCTGCATCATGAAATGATGTAGCGCCAAATGGCATCAGTACGTGGAATGTACTGGCATGTAAAACAGCTGAATAACAATATAGGTACAACAACATAGAAAAACATCAACTCAAACATCATACTCCATCAGAACGTCAAGCGTCTATCTAAGGCAAGAGATTAGAAGAGACAATTGACCCATCAACCTCTCATCTCAACATCATCGTCACATCAACTCATCTCAAGGAAATTCAACGTCAACTCAACTCAGGGAACTCGACTCAAACATCATATCAACATCAACCTCAGAGTCCTATCAACTGGAACCTAACTAGGAGTTTCTCTAACCAACAACCATCATCTATGAGCCAATCATGATACAACGAAGCGATATCGTTGCCACATCCATCCAATACCCTGCCCAGGGTAAAGGATATCAACCTCAGTGGATCCACAAGAAAAACCTCAGTCCTCATTTGGGACAAGAAAGGAGCCATCCACATTGCGGTTCAATCCCCTCTTCCTACGCGGGCCACGTAGTTAATGGGTTCAAGTGGGACTCACTCTCACCCAATTCGGTGCTTAATACTCCTCCCAGAACTCGACGTGCTCATAAAACCTCAACCTCATCAGTCCCATAGGGACATAATACCTCATCATCAGTCCCATAGGGACATAACATAATACCAAAACATCAACATCAGTCCCGTAGGGACATAATATAATACCTCAACATCAACATCACCTCACCTCTTTTACATCAATATCAACATCATGAACTCAAGATATTCATTTAGAAATTAGACTTCCAAATTTATGACATCATAAAACATCATTCTTATCAACACTCTCATCAAATGTGAAACACAATCACAACATCACAACATCATCATCGTCAAGGCTCTAGACTCATCCCCTAAGTTCATTATGCATGCTTTTCAAATAAAATAATTATAGAATTTTAAATACACTCATAAAAATGAATTATGACACAAAATAGGTTAGTGATGATCATCAGTTCATGTAAGAAAATACTTATACACAAAATAACGTCAATTATACATACATCAAACTCTTCACATCAACTTCATCATATCAAGACACAATATGCTACACTCAGAAGAGCACATGGGAGGACATTCCCATGCTTTAGGTTAGTCTTATATACCTGGAATGATATGCTAACACAATTATGCACAGCCTTCTCTCGATCTCCTAAACCTCAACTCCCTTCAAGCCTTGACTTAGTGACTTCTAGGAAGAATACCTCTTGAATGGGGTTTTAGAAACCCTTTTCTTAGAAATCGACATTTATTGGTCATAGGGGAATGTTTAGGATTGATAGGAATGGACTAAAATGCCCTCCGTAATTTAAAAGAATTTTCCCCCGACCTGAAATAACACAGTCCGCGACGCGGACCTGTCGCGGACAGTGTATTTTCAAAAAACTCAACTCCATCGAAAAATCACAGAATAACATAAGTGTGGCTCCGCGACAAGTCCGCAACGCGGTTCCATCGCGCAGTCACACTGTTTTTTTTTGTTTTGGAACGAAAAATTATCTTTTGACTCGGTCGCTCTAAAAATCGACCGAGACCCTTCTCCACTCAATTTTCAGTGCTGATCACGAATTCGCTCTCGGATTTTCAATCCAGGCATTGGAAGACGCATTTTACGCACACCTCTTCCCTAGGGGAATTTTGTAATTTACGGGGCATTACATCATCTCCCCCTTGGGATCATTCGTCCTCGAATGATGAGTAGGAACGGTACTTTGGCCCGAATAGGCTCAAGACTCACCTCGATACTAATACTCACTCAACTCTTCCTCGATCTCAATAACATCTACTTAGGCATCAGGAATTATACATATCTACTCATTGTAGGAACATCAATTTACATAAAAGTAAGAATGTTACCTTCAACACTTTCATCAACCTCGGTCACGAACAGGTGCGGGTATTTCGCTTTCATCTTTTCCTCAGCTTCCCATGTGGCTTCCTCAACAAATTGATTCCTCCACAGAACTTTGACAGAGGCTATCTCTTTGTTCCTCAGTCTGCGAACCTGTCAATCAAGGATTTGGACCGGGATTTCCTCGTAGGACAAACTGTCTTTGAATCCTGTGCTCTCCACTGGAATTACTAAGGCAAGATCCCCCAAACATTTCTTCAACATCGAAACATGGAACACCGGATGGATTCCATCTAACTCGGAAGGTAATTCTAGCTCATAAGCAACCTTCCCAATTCTTCGCATAATCTGATAAGGACCAATATAGCAAGGACTCAATTTCCCCTTTTTCCCAAATCTCATGACACCCTTCATGGGTGATACCTTCAAGTAAACCCAATCGCTCACCTCAAACTCTAGGTCTCTTCTCCTCACATCTGTGTAAGATTTCTGATGGCTTTAGGCAGTCTTCAATCTTTCTCGAATGATCTTCACCTTCTCCATGGACTGGTGGACAAGGTCAGGACCAATCAACTCAGCCTCTCCAACTTTAAATCACCCAATGGGTAATCTACACCTCCTCCCATACAAGGCCTCATAAAGGGCCATTTGAATGCTTCCATGATAACTATTGTTATATGCGAATTCAATCACAGTGTATTTTTGGACCTGTCGCGGACAGTGTATTTTCGAAAAAATATAAGTGTGGCTCCGCGATAGGTCCGCGACGCGGTTCCATCGCGCAATCACACTGTTTTTTGTTTTGGAACGAAAAATTATCTTTTGACTCGGTAAATTACCAAATTACTCTTAGGGAAGTGGTGTACGTAAAACGCGTCTTCCGATGCTCGGATTGAAAATCCGAGGGCGGATTCGTAATCAGCACTGAAAATTGAGTGGGAGGAGGGTCTCGGTCGATTTTTAGAGCGACCGAGTCAAAAGATAATTTTTCGTTCCAAAATGAAAAACAATGTGGCTGCGCGATGGAACCGCGTTGTGGACCTGTCGCGGAGCAAAACTTATGTTTTTCTGTGATTTTTCGACGGAGTAAAATTTTTCGAAAATACACTGTCCGCGACAGGTCCGCGTCGCGGACTGTGTTATTTCAGGTCGGGGAAAAATTCTTTTAAATTACGGAGGAAATTTTAGTCCATTCCTATCTGCCCTAAACGTTCCCCTATGACCAATAAAGGTCGGTTACTAAGAAAAAGGTTTTAAAAACCCCATTCAAGAGGTGTTTCTCCTAGAAGTCACTAAGTCAGGGCTTGAGGAGAGTTGAGGTTGAGGAGATCAGGAGAAGGTTGTACAAATTTGTGTTAGCAAATCATTCCAGGTATGTACGGCTAACCTAAAGCATGGGAATATTCTCCCATGTGCCCTTCTGAGTAAAGAGAATTGTGTCTTGTCATAATAAGGTTGATGTGAAGAGGTTTGAGTATGTATATTTGATTTTCTTCATGCATATATATTTTTACAGGAGTTCATGATCATCACAAGCTTTTTTTATGTCATAATTCATTTGTATGAGTACGTTTTTAAAACCCTATGATTATGTTATTAAATGAGATTAAAAGATGAACTAGGAGGTGATTCTAGAGCCTTAATGAGGTTGATGTTATGATATTGTTGATGAGAATGATGTTTTATGATGTCTTAGCATTTGAAATTTAATTGCTAAACGAGTATCTTGAGTTTATGATGTTGATGTTGATGTTGATGAGGTGAGGTGATGTTGATGTTGCGGTACTATGTCCCTACGGTACAGATGTTGATGTTGAGGTATTATATTACATCCCTACGGGACTGATGTTGATGTTGAGGTATTATGTTATGTCCCTACGGGACTGATGTCGATGTTGAGGTATTATGTTATGTCCCCATGGGACTGATGATGAGGTATCATGTCCCTATGGGACTGATGAGGTTGAGGTTTTATGAGCATGTCGAGTTCTGGGAGGAGTATTGAGCTCAGAAATAGGTAAGAGCGAGTCCCACTTGTATCTATTAACTACGTGGCCCGCGTAGGAAGAGGGGATTGAACCGCAATGTGAATGGGTCCTTTCTTGTCCCAAATGAGGACTAAGGTTTTTCTTGTGGATCCACTGAGGTTGATGTCCTTTACCCCGGGCAGGGTATTGGATGGATGTGGCAACGACATCGCTTCGTTGTATCATCACTGGCTCATAGGTGATGGTTGTCGGTTAGAGAAACTCTCAGTTAGGTTCCTTTTGATAGGACTCTGATGTTGATGTTTATGTGATGCTCTGAGTCGATATTTCCTAAGTTGAGTCGATGTTGATGTTTCCTGAGTTGAGTTGACGTTGAGGTTCCTTGAGTGAGTTGAGTCGAGTTTCCTTGAGATGAGTTTGATGTGATGATGATGTTGAGATGAGAGGTCGATGGGTCATTTGTCTATTTTAATCTCTTGCCTTAGATAGACTCTTGGCATTCTGATGGAGTGTGATGTTGAGTTGATGTTTTCTTTATGATATTGTTACATTGTTATTCAGCTATTTTACATGCCAGTACATTCCACGTACTGACGTCATTTGGCGCTGCATCGTTTCATGATGCAAATACAGGAATTAGAGGACTTCAACAGATGCATCGTTGAGGTCAGAGATCGCGAGTTCCAACATTGGTGAGCCTCCTTGCTATCTGGAGCAAACCCTTTATTTGATGCTTCCTTTATTCATTGAGTCCGGTAGCTATGGCATGTCATGACACCATTTCTTAGACAGTTGAGTCAGGTTAGAGGCTTCGTAGACATGATGTCTAGGGTACCCTGAGACTTACCAGAAGTGAAGGGCGTGACACAAGATTACCACCTAAGTATTTTCATATATTTTCCTATAAAAATATAAATTAAATATTTAAATTTCCGTTGGTTGCTTTAAAATGCCCAAAAAAATTATAAACCAAAACATACAATAATATACTGAAAATATAAAGAATAAATTTGTTATTTATGTTAACATAAAGTATATTTTAATAATACTTTTTAGAAAAGTAAAGCTAAACAATAAACAAAATTAACTGCATATCCCCTCCATAGTCCCACTAAATCACAATCACTTATGCACGTTTTTTTCATAATTAATTAAAACCTATTTTATTACACACATTCCATTGTAAAAAAAAACTTTTAAAATAGTAAATATTTACTTTTAACTGCAAGCAGTTTTTTGCACATCTCTTTCCCCACTGTAACACCCGGTAAATTATCAAAATACCCTTAGGGAAGAGATGTGCGTAAAACGCGTCTTTCGATGCTCGAATTGAAAATCCGAGAGTAGATTCGTGATCAGCACTGAAAATTGAGTGGGAAGAGGGTCTCGATTGATTTTTAGAGCGATCGAGTCGAAAGATAATATTTCGTTCCAAAATGAAAAAAAACAGTGTGCCTGCGTGATGGAACCGCGTCGCGGACCTGTCGCGGAGCCACACTTATATTTTTCTGTGATTTTTCAACGGAGTTGAATTTTTTGAAAATACACTGTCCGCGACAGGTCCGCATCACGAACTGTGTTATTTCAGGTCGGGGAAAAATTCTTTTAAATTACAGAGGGCATTTTAGTCCAGTCCTATTTATCCCAAACATTCCCCTACGACCAATAAAGGTCGGTTTCTAAGAAAAGGGTTTCAAAAACCCCATTCCAAAGCGTTCTTCCAAAAGTCACTAAAGCTAGGGCTTGAAGGAAGATAAGGTTGAGGAGATCAAGAGAAGGTTGTGCAAATTCGTATTAGCAAAACTTTCCAGGTATGTAAGGCTAACCTAAAGCATGGGAATGTTCTCCCATGGGCCTTTCTGAGTATAGAGTATTGTATCTTGACATGATGAGGTTAATGTGGAGAGTTTGATGCATGTAAAATTTACGTTATTTCATGTATAAATAATTTTCCTACTTGAATTGATGATCATCACTATTTTGTTTTACATCATAATTCATTTTCATGAGTGCATTTTAAAATCCTATAATTATTGTGTTTTGGAAAGAGCATGCATAATGAAATTAGGGGATATGTCTAGAGCCTTGACGATGATGATGTTACAATGATGTTATGATGATGTTGATAAGAATGATGTTTTAGCATTGAGATTTAATTGCTAAATCAGTGTCTTGAGGTTATGATGATGATGTTGATGTTATGAGGTGACGTACTATGTCCCTATGGGACTGATGTTGATGTTGAGGTTTTATACTATATCTCTATGGGACTGATGTTGATGTTGAGGTTTTATACTATGTCCCTCTGGGACCGATGTTGATGTTGAGGTATTATATCATGTCCCTATGTGACTGATGATGAGATATTATGTCCCTTATAGGACTGATGAGGTTAATGTTTTATGAGCATGTCGAGTTCCGCGAGGAGTATTGAGCACCGAAATGGGTAGAGAGTGAGTCCCTCTTGAACCCATTAACTACGTGGCCCGCGTAGGAAGAGAGGATTGAACCGCAATGCGGATGGCTCCTGTCTTGTCCCAAATGAGGACTGAGGTTTTTCTTGTGGATCCACTGAGGTTATGTCCTTTACCCCGGGCAGGGTATTACATGGATGTGGCAACGGCATCGCTTCATTGTATCATCACTGGCTCATAGGTGATGGTTGTCGGTTAGAGAAACTCTCAGTTAGGTTCCAGTTGATAGAACTCTGATGTTGATGTTGATGTGATGTTGAGTCGAGTACTTGAGTCGATGTGATATTCCCTCGAGTTGATGTGATGTTCCTTTGATGTGAGTTGAGGTTGAGGTTCCTTGAGATGAGCTTGATGTGATGTCGATGATTGATGAGAGGTTGATGAGTCAATTGTCTAATCTAATCTCTTGTCTTAGATAGACTTTTTATATCCTGATGGAGTATGATGTTGAGTTGATGTTTCTTTATGTTGTGTACCTACACTGTGATTCAACTATTTAACATGCCAATACATTCCACGAACTGACGCCATTTGGCGCTGCATCATTTCATGATGCAGATACATGAGCTAGAGGACTTCAGCAGGCACACCGTTGAGGTCAGAGATTTTGAGTTCAGACTTTGGTGAGCCTCCTTGCTATTCGGAGGAGACCCTTCTGTTTTATGCTTCCTTTATTTCATTGAGTCCGGTAGCCATGGCATGTCATAGCACCATTCTTAGACAGTTGAGTCAGGTTAGAGGCTTAGTAGACATGATGCCGAGGTTGATGTTTGATGTTATTCTTATGAACTGAGTAGTATTTTTACTTACTTAGTTGATGTTGAGACTGATGTTGGACAGTTGGCCCTTATCTGAGGTATTCCATTTATAATGTTTCCACTATGTTGATGTTGAATGACGTGATGAGGCTAAGTGGTTCGCATGGGGACTAGCAATAGTCTCTGAGTGTCGGCCACATCTCAGGTACCCTCCCGAGGCGTGACAAACTTGGTATCAGAGCACAGAGTTCAAGAGTCCTAGGGAGTCTATGAAGCCGTGTCTAGTAGAGTCTTGTTTATGCGTGTGTTGTGCACCACATTTCGTAAACAGGATGCTACAGGGCATTTAGGAAATGGTTACCTTTCTTTGATGTTCTGAGTTCGTGCGATAAAGCTTGGCTCTATGAAACCCCCTTTCTAATTCGTGCATTACGCGTTTGCAGATAATGCCTCCAAAACGCACTGCTGCCCAAAGAGATGTTTTAGTACCTAACACTGAGAATCCCTTACCAGAGGCTCCTAATCAGCATGGGACAAGGAGACAAGGGCATCCTGCTAGAACTGCTGAGGCTCCACCAGCACCTCCTGTTCAGTCAGTCTACACTTCAGAAGCAGACTTCAGGGGAGCTATTGCTATGCTCACCCAGTTAGTGGCCTCTCAGAGTAGCAGTCGCGGCCCCCAGGCCCCTAGCTCCAGCTCCCAAGAGCCTGCAGCTGCAACCAGGCTCAGAGATTTCCTGAGGATGAACCCGCCAGTCTATATGGGGTTAAAGGTTGAGGAGGACCCACGAAACTTCATTGATGAGGTGTGTAAGATCTTGAGGGCTATGCATACAAATGAGGTGGAGGGAGTCGAGCTGGTCTCTTATCAGCTTAAGGAGGTTGCCAATGTCTGGTATAACTAGTGGGAGGATGGTAGGGGTGAGGATACTGAGCCTGCTGAGTCAGAGGAGTTTGAGAGTGCTTTTCTCGATCACTTCTTTCCCCAAGAGTTGAGAGAGGCAAAGGTCGAGGAGTTCGTGAATCTGAAACAAGAGGGGTTGACGGTCAAAGAGTATAGCTTGAAGTTCATCCAGCTGTCCAGATATGCTGTAGAGATGGTCCTTGATATGAGGGCAAGAATGAGGAAGTATGTGTCTGGGTTGGGTAGGCATGTGAAGAGGGAGTGTAAGGCAGCATTGCTGATTCCAGACATGGATATTGCTAGGCTTATGGTCTATGCCCAGCAGACTGAGGAGGACAAGAAGAGGGACAAAGAAGAGCAGTAGAAGAAGAAAGCCAAATTGGCAGGGCATGAGCCTAATCAGCAGAAACAGAATAAAGGTGATAGAACCTTCTTTCAAAAGAAGTCTTCTAGCCATGCACCTTCGATGTCGAGTGCACCTGTTCAGCAAAACAGGTATGATCAGAGATCCTATGGTCATCAGAATTTCAGAGCACAGGGACCTCAGTCCCAAGCCAGTGTTGCTCAAGGTCCGAGGGGAAGGCCACCTTGTGGCAGATGTGGCAGGCTGCATCTTGGCGCATGCCGTGAGGGCACCAATAATTGCTTTACCTGTGGACAGCCTGGCCATTTCCAGGGTGAGTGCCCTATGAGGAATCAGAGGTGGAGTGATAGAGGCAATAGAGCTCAGTCTTCTACAGCACCCCTGAGGGTAGTCATTAGAAGGCAACTACTGCAAATGCAGGAGGCAGGACGAACTGTCTGTATGCGATGGGTAATCGACGGGATCAAGAGGTTGCTCCAGATATTGTTACGAGTATGCTCCAAATCTTTTCTTATGATTGTTATGCATTGCTTGACCCAGGTGCCACCTTATCTTTTGTGACGCCCTATGTGGCCAATAAGTTTGAGATCCTTCCTGAGTGTTTGCTTGAGCCTTACACTGTCTCGACTCCTACTGGTGAGTGAATCCTGGCTAAGAGGATCTATAGAGACTGTATAGTGTCCATCTGTCATAGGGATACTTTGGCCAATTTGGTAGAGTTGGAGATGGTTGACTTTGATGTGATTCTTGGTATGGATTGGCTCCATGCTTCCCATGCATCCATAGATTGTAGGACCCAAGTTTTTAGATTTTAATTTCCTAATGAACCGGTCCTAGAGTGGAAGGGAGGTTATGTTGCACCCAAGGGTAAATTTATTTCTTACCTGAGGGCGAGGAAGTTAATCTTTACGGGGTGTATCTATCACCTTGTACGAGTTAAATCTGACGATGTTGAGTCTCCTACTCTTGAGTCGGTCCCGATTGTGAATGAGTTCCCCGAGGTGTTCCCTGAGGATTTACCCGGAGTCCCTCCCGATAGGGCGATCGACTTCGGTATTGATGTACTTCCTGAGACGTAGCCCATTTTGATTTCACCATATAGGATGGCCCCTGCTGAGTTGAAAGAGTTGAAGGAGCAGTTGAAGGATCTGTTAGAAAAGAGTTTTATTAGACCCAATGTTTCTCCTTGGGGTGCTCCCATTCTGTTTGTACGAAAGAAGGATGGGTCTTTGAGAATGTGCATAGATTATAGGCAACTGAACAAAGTCACAGTCAGATGGGTCATGCTTTTCAAAGATAGACCTCAGATCGGCTTACCACCAATTGAAGGTGAGAGAATGTGATATTCCAAAGACAGCTTTCAGGACAAGATATGGCCACTTTGAGTTCTTGGTCATGTCCTTTGGGTTGACGAATGCACCTGCAGCTTTCATGGATTTGATAAATAGGGTGTTCAAGCCCTACCTTGATATGTTCGTAATCGTGTTCATTGATGATATCTTTGTAAATTCGAGGAATGAGGAAGAGCATGTTAAGCATCTTAGAGTTGTCCTTCAAATTCTTACGGACCATGAGTTGTATGCAAAGTTCTCCAAATGTGAGTTTTGGCTCAAATCAGTGGCCTTCCTAGGCCATGTAGTTTCAGGTGATGGGATTCGAGTAGATGGTCAGAAGATTGAAGCGGTTGCCAGCTGGCCAAGACCGACCTCTCCAACTGACATAAGGAGTTTCTTAGGGTTGGCAGGCTACTACCACAAATTTGTGGAGGGATTTTCTTCTCTATCCGCCCCATTGACCAAACTGACCCAGAAAAAGGTCAAGTTTGAGTGGTCTGAGGAATGTGAGAAGAGCTTCCAAGAATTAAAGACTAGGTTGACTACTGCACCTGTATTGACCTTGCCTGACGGGACGGAAGGTTTTGTAATATACTGTGATGCGTCAAGAGTTGGGTTGGGATGTGTGTTAATGCAAAGAGGTAAAATGGTGGCTTATGCTCCCAGACAGCTTAAAGTTCATGAGAAGAACTATCCGACCCATGATCTTGAGTTGGCGGCAGTGGTGTTCGCACTTAAAATCTGGCGCCACTACTTGTAAGGAGTGCATGTGGACGTGTTCACGGATCACAAGAGCTTACAGTATGTCTTCAGTCAGAGAGAGCTCAACCTGCGACAGAGGAGGTTGTTGGAGTTGCTCAAAGATTATGACATGAGCATCATGTACCACCCAGGTAAAGCTAATGTTGTTGCTGATGCTCTTAGCAGGTTGTCTATGGGTAGCACAACCCATGTTGAGGAAGAAAAGAAAGAGTTAGTAAAAGAAGTGCATAGGTTGGCTCGACTGGGAGTCCGACTTGAGGAGAACAACGAGGGAGGAATTAATGTTCAGAATGGGTCTGCATCATCCCTAGTGACTGAGGTAAAAGAGAAACAGGATCGAGATCCTATTATACTCCAATTGAAGGAGGATGTTCAGAAGCAAAAAGTGATGGTCTTCTCCAAAGGGGGAGATGGGGTATTGAGGTACCAGAGTAGGTTATGTGTCCCTGATGTTGATGGTGTCTGAGAGAGGATTATGGATGAGGCCCATAGCACTAGATACTCCATTTATCCGGGCTCCACCAAGATGTATCACGACTTGAGAGAGGCCTATTGGTGGAGTGGAATGAAGCGGGATATCGCGGAGTTTGTTTCAAGATGCCCAAGTTGCCAACAAGTAAAAGTTGAGCATCAAAGGCCAATTGGCTTGGCCCAAAACTTTGAGATTCCAGAATGGAAGTGGGAGATGATTAACATGGATTTCATCACTGGCCTACCGAGATCCCAGAGGCAGCATGATTCTATATGGGTGATTGTGGACAGAATGACGAAGTCAGCGTATTTCCTGGCAGTTAAGACAACCAACACTGCAGAGGATTATGCCAAGATGTATATCCAAGAGATTGTGAGGTTGCATGGAGTTCCCTTGTCCATTATCTCGGACAGAGGAGCTCAATTTACTTCTCATTTCTGGAAGTCTTTCCAGAAAATATTGGGTACCAAAGTGAACTTGAGCACAGCTTTTCATCCACAGACGGATGGTCAGGCAGAGCGCACTATTCAGATGGTAGAGGACATGTTGAGAGCATGCGTCCTTGATTTCAAAGGAAATTGGGATGATCATTTACCATTGATTGAATTCACATATAATAATAGTTATTATGCGAGCATTCAAATGGCCCCTTATGAGGCCTTGTATGGGAGGAGATGTAGATCACCAATTGGGTGGTTTGAAGTTGGAGAGGCTGAGTTGATTGGTCCTGACCTTGTCCACCAGTCCATGGAGAAGGTGAATATTATTCGAGAAAGATTGAAGACTGCCCAAAGCCGTCAGAAATCTTACACAGATGTGAGGAGAAGAGACCTAGAGTTTGAGGTGAGCGATTGGGTTTACTTGAAGGTATCACCCATGAAGGGTGTCATGAGGTTCGGGAAAAGGGGGAAATTAAGTCCTCGCTACATTGGTCTGTACCAGATTGTGTGAAGAATTGGGAAGGTCGCCTACGAGCTAGAATTACCTTTTGAGTTAGATGGAATCCATCCGGTGTTTCACATTTCGATGTTGAAGAAATGTTTGGGAGATCTTGCCTTGGTAATTCCTGTGGAGAGCACGGGAGTCAGGGATAGTTTGTCCTATGAGGAAATCCCAGTCCAGATCCTTGATCGACAGGTTCATAGACTGAGGGACAAAGAGATAGCCTCCGTCAAAGTTCTGTGGAGGAATCAATTTGTTGAGGAAGCCACATGGGAAGCTGAGGAAAAGATGAAAGCAAAATACCCGCACCTGTTCGTGCTCGAGGTTGATGAAAGCGTTGAAGGTAAAATTCTTATTTTTATGTAAATTGATGTTCCTACCATGATGTGATGTTTATAGTATTGATGTCTGAGTATATGTTAATGAGGTCGATGAGAAGTCGAGGTGGTGATGTTACTGAGTGAGTATCGAGGTGAGTCTTGAGCCTATTCGTGCCAAATTACCGTTCCTACTCATCATTCGAGGACGAATGATCCCAAGGGGGAGATAATGTAACACCCGATAAATTACCAAAATACCCCTAGGGAAGAGATGTGCGTAAAATGCATCTTCCGATTCTCGAATTGAAAATTCGAGAGTGGATTCGTGATCAACACTGAAAATTGAGTGGGAAGAGGGTCTTGGTCAATTTTTAGAGCGATCGAGTCGAAAGATAATTTCGTTCCAAAATGAAAAAAATAGTGTGCCTGTGCGATGGAACCACGTCGCGAACCTGTCGCGGAGCCACACTGATATTTTTCTGTGATTTTTCAACGGAGTTGAATTTTTTGAAAATACACTGTCCGCGATAGGTCCGCGTCACGAACTGTGTTATTTCAGGTCGAAAAAAATTCTTTTAAATTACGGAGGGCATTTTAGTCCATTCCTATTTATCCCAAACATTTCCCTACGACCAATAAAGGTCGATTTCTAAGAAAATGGTTTCAAAAACCCCATTCCAAAGCGTTCTTCCAAAAGTCACTAAAGCTAGGGCTTGAAGGAAGTTGAGGTTGAGGAGATAAAGAGAAGGTTGTGCAAATTCGTGTTAGCAAAACTTTCCAGGTATGTAAGGCTAACCTAAAGCATGGGAATGTTCTCCCATGTGTCTGTGATGACCCGTATGGCCAAAATTATATTTTCATATTTTTTTTCCATATTTAGAGCGTATATACAGTTACCCTAGGTCGTATATGACCTGCTGGGACCGGTAGTCCGGTGCGCCGGTGACTAAATTCATAAATATCTCATTTTCCTCATTTTTGGAACTTAAGCTTAAGTTAAGTGCACCAAAAAGTGAAATCTTAGCAAACGATGTCAGAATCGAGCTCTGACAGTTCCGTTAGCTCCGAAATATCGAATATGACTTAGGTGAAGTTTCGGTTTGGTTCCCAGAACCTTACGGAAGATTTTGAACTAAAATATGGAAATTTAGTTCTTAAGGCTTAAGGAAATGGCCCAAAAGGGAGCACTTATTGATCGGAGCATCAAAACCCATTTTTGTCAGTTTCACTAGCTCTATAACGTCGAAAATAGTCAAGATAGACTATTGGTTTGCTTCCGGATGAGTTCGGCTTGATTTTAGGCTCGATTTTGTAAGTTTTGAAGTTTATAGGTAAAAGTGGAGCCATATTGCATTTCCCGTCAAACGGTGCATCCTATTGCATTTCCGTCGATTCCTAACAGTTTTAAATGATGATTTTAGGCTAGGGGAGGTGTCGTTTCGATTCCCGGGGTTTTCATTGTGATTTTGGCCCCCGAGTTCCTTATTCGTTAAGGGAACTCAATGACTCTTTTTGTGCAAACGATCTCTGATCGCGATTTCGTAGATTTCGTTGGGTCCAGAACGTCGAAAAATATTTAAGTGCATATAAAGTTTGTTAAAATCGGACTCCGTTTGAGTTTCAAAATAACCGACGGAATTCCAAGAAAATTGATAAAAAGCTATTTCTAGCTGCTTGTTTTTGCTATTTCATCCATATCAGAGCGTCGTATGAAAAAACGGATGGTTCCTTTGGATCCGGAACGTCGAATAACATATAAGTGCATATAAAGTTTAATAAAATTGAACTCCGTTTGAGTTTCGAAATAACTGACGAAATTCCAATGAAATTGATAAGAAGTTGTTTTCAGCTGCTGTTAAAAATGACGAAATAACCGACGGAATTCCAAGAAAATTGATAAAAAGTTGTTTCCAGCTGCTGTGTTTCTGCTATTTCAGCCATATCGGAGCGTCGTATGAAAAAACCGATGGTTCCGTTGGATTCGGAACGTCGAAAAACATATAAGTGCATATAAAGTTTGTTAAAATTGAACTCCGTTTGAGTTTCGAAATAACTGACGAAATTCTAAGAAAATTGATAAGAAGTTGTTTTCAGCTGCTGTTAAAAATGAAAGAAGAATTTTATAAAGGGGCGCTGCTAGTGGGGTTCGAACCCGGTCCATGTTGGAGGATAGTTTGGCCCAAGGCCACTTGGGCTGCTGATTCACTTATGCCATAAGTGTTTTTTTTAGTTAATAAGGGTAAACAATTGGGCCCAGCTTATTTAATCCTCCAAAACAGCCCCTTAGCCCCCCATGTCTCATTATTTCGATTTTTGAAAGAAAATAAGGGTTAGGGTGGCGATTTCTTGGTGGATTATGAGTGAAAATTCGTGGGTGTCGATATTGGAACGTGTGGGGTCGATAGTTATCGCGGTATTAAGGTAATTTCTTCGCCCTTAACTCATTTTTAGTGATTTTGGGGGCGTTTACTAACTATAATTAAACCCAATGATTTTTGCTAGCTTCTTGGGTGTTTGAGGATTGATTCTTGGTCTTGGAGCTAGTGTGATCACCGCGGGTAAGTCTCGAAATTTTTGAACGCCGTATTGTCAATTCGCGCCAATTAGTTTGTGTAATTTGAGCGTTTGAGGACCTTTTGGTGGTCCGTTGGAGCTCAAATTCGAACCATGAGTCCCATAAATCACGAAGGACGACCCAGTGTGTTCAAAATAATTTTTTTGGAGCTTCGGGCTCGGGGGCTCGTTTTTAGGCCCGCTTGACCCGAAATTTTTGTATTGCAGTATGGGTATCAAAACGCTCTTATTGATGTCTAGAATATATATTTGATAGGTATTCGTTGATTTGTGAGCCGATTTGCGATGTTGGGGCTATTCTTGCTCGTTTTGGCTATCGTCGGTGCCTAGGTAGGCTCGGTTTACCTCGTAGCAATGTGAGACTGGTTTGAATAAATGTAAGATGATAGTGGCTAGTGAATGGGATGATCTTTAGGTTGATTTGACCTCGTTTATATTGTTACCCTCACTAGTGAACTTGGGCTCCCGTCGCGGGACGTAGACGGGACGATTTGTGTTGTGTCTAGTAGGCTTGTGATGCCGTTGGGGGGGGGGGGTATAGAGTATGGGATGTGTGGATATAATCTATTGGGAGAGTTGCATCGTGAGATCCTTAGTAGTAGGATTCCAATATTTTTGAGATTTGTTGTTGATGTTGTTTTGTATAGCGGTCATAGCGGTTGACGCGCATGCCCTACTTAGCTCGCATTTTTCATAGAGGTTGAGCTATGCTGAGCCTTCGCTCGTGTCGTCGTAGAGGTCGACCTACACTGAGCATGTTCGCGCATATTGCCATAGAGGTTGGTTTATATGGATTGTGGCTCGCGTCATCCTAGGGGTGGGTGTTTCGCTCGAGCGGGTGTTGTTTTAGTTGACGGAATATGTTCTACTTACTTACTTTCCGCCCCCATTTCCTTGCTTATATTCTTGTTGTGTCCACCGGGCTTACGAGGGAAGTCACGGTGGGTTTTGCTTTGACTGTTTGTACTTGCCGGTGGTATGGGACGCCAGGTAAGTTTTGCTTGTTATATTTGTTTTTACTTTCCGCATTTACTTACTTACTTGCTTATTATTCCTGCGTTTCGGTATTCGATACTATATTGGTTCGGGCTGTTATAGAGGTATGGTATTATTTGCCTAGCGGTGGCTTCGGGATTTTCTTATTAGTCGGGCTAGGGGTGCCCAAGGTTGTTACTATTGTTGTCCATTGGGTATTTACATTATGTCATGTTGGTACTTATTTTCTCACTGATATTGCCTATTTTACTTACCTCGTTATTATTATGTTATATTTATTGATCCTAGTCGGCCTAGCCTACTGGGTATCACTTTATTGTGGTACTCATGCTACGCTTGTTGTGCCTTCTCGTGGTGCAGAGCCAGGTGTGGGTCAGCGTAGGCATCACAATTGTGTGGACTGAGGAGTCACATTTTGGAGGATTCGGTGAGCGTGCCGCCCCGTTGATCGAGTCTTTTATTCAGGAGTTGTTTATTCTGTCATTTATTTCTTGACAGACTTTAGACCCATTTATATTCAGTTTGATTATATGTATATGTCTGGGTCTCTTTGGGATATTGTATTTATTTAGCTCCTGTTTTTGCCACATCACTATTCTTGGGTCGGGATTTAACTTTTGTATCTACTTATGTCATGATTTGCTTCCGCATTTCTTATTTATTCCTTCTTTATTTATTATTATTTATTGTGAGTGTTGTATGGCCCACCGCATATGCTACGGGCCTTAGGGTTTCGGCTTGTTTACGTGGGGCTAGTAGACGCCATCAGGGTTCAAGAAATCGGGCCTTGACAGAGTGGTATCAGAGCTTAGGTTCTTGTAGTTTTGTGGCAAATAGGAGCGGTGTCGGTAGAGTCTTGTGAATGGTTTCGGGGACGCCTGGAATTTCATTCACGAGAAGCTACATGGCGCTTTAGGAAAGTAGTTGATCTTTCTAATTTCTTCGTGCGAATGGGTTGAGTCAGTTTCTTGAATATAGCTTATCGGCTTCACTCTTGTCGCAGATGGCACGCACGCGAGCTACCCAGGGAGAGGATACTCCTCCACCGGCTACGGAGGGAGTTGAGAGGACTTATATACCAGTTCAGGATCCTCCACCTACCACTACTACTACTAAAGCACCTGCGGGAGTGGCAGACCCGCCTATAGTGCTCCAGTCGGCATCGGCCGCCTCACCGGTCGCGCCGTCTTTATTCCAGTCTCCTGCATTCCAGACACTATTCCTGCAGATGATGCAGATGATTGGCGGGGCAGCCGCCCCTACTACATCTACTCCGGAGTCTTCTTCTCAGGGTGCAGCACGAGCTGTGTTGCATACCGCTGAGGCTCCAGCTACTGAGCCGCCACCAGAGAAGGTTCAGGCGCCTATTCCAGATGACAGTGCCGCCGCAACCACTACTTCTACTGTTCTTTCGGCGTCTGAGGTTGGGAAGGCCTTGGACAGGTTTTTGAGGATTGCCACTGTACGGTTTTCTGGAGCTCCATCTCAAGATGCCACCGAGTTCATCACCGTTGTTGAGAGTAGACTGAGGACTCTGCAGGTATTAGAGTCGCATGGACCGGACTTTGTCTCTTACCTCATGGATAAGGAGACGGGTTACTGGTATCGTTCGTACATGGATTGTAGGCCTTTGGGATCGCCCTCTCCTACTTGGGGGCAGTTTAGAGATGCATTCTTGGACTAGTATGTACCCCGCAGTGTCAGAGAGTCCTTTCGTTCTCAGTTCCTACAGTTGCAGCAGGGGTCGATGTTGGTTTTCGAGTACGAGGCCCAGTTCACGAGATTGGTCCGCTATGCTCCTGATCTTCTACCTACTGAGCAGGCCAGAGTTAGATTCTTTGTTGACCGGTTGACTTTGGAGAGGCAGAGACAGGTTGACCGTACTGTTGCGCGAGGTGGTACCCTCGCTGAGATCATTGAGGAGGTTCACCAGCAGGAGCTCTTTGATAGTCGGGCCCGGGAGGCCGGTGATAAGAGGGCACGACATTAGGGTAGCTTTTCGGGTACCCGGTTAGCGAGTGGTGGTCATAGAAGTGGTGGTTCGAGGTCTCGTCAGTCACAGGGCCGTCAGGGCCAGAGTTATCATGCTGCACTACATACTTCCAAGCAGGGTCAGTCCAGCCAGCCCGCCAGGGGCCAGAGTTTCTGTTCTTGTACTTCAGCTGAGGGTTCTCGAGGTACAGCCAGAGAGAGAGGGGCTTGCTATAGTTGTGATGAGGTTGGTCACTACTCTAGAGATTGTCCTAGTGAGATTGGGGGTTGTCGTGGTCGTGGTTGCTTTGAGTGTGGTGATCCTGGTCATCACGTGAGAGACTGTCCTCGTCGTAGGCCATAGTGTACTGCCGCACTACTTGCACAGCCTATTCAGGCAGTACCGCCGGCCAGAGATGCACCACCGGTAGCTCAGGGAGCTAGGGGTGGAGGTCAGAGGGGACGTTAGAGGGGCCGGGGTGGTCAAAGATAGGAGGGAGCACCGCAGCAGCTTTATGCCATTCCTGACAGGGCTGAGGCCGAGGGTGCTGATGATGTCGACACTGGTATGTTATCTGTTTGTGGGCATTTCGCATTTACACTATTTGACTCGGGTTCACTCTATCTTATGTGTCTGTGTACTTGGCTTCTCGTTTGGGTTTGACTAGTGAGCCGTTATCTATTCCCTTGAGTGTATCTACTCCTGTTGGGGCGGCCCTCGTGGTGGACCGTGTATATAGATCGTGTATTGTGACTATTCGGGGTTGTGACACTCGGGCAGACTTGATAGAGTTAGACATGCTTGATTTTGATGTGATTCTGGGCATGGATTGGTTATCTTATTATCGTGTGGTCTTGGATTGTTATGCCAAGATGGTGACCTTTTCTTTGCCTGGTGTGCCCCCGGTGATGTGGTGTGGACCTACTAGTCATACATCGGTGAGGGTGATATCATGTCGTCGGGCTCGTAGACTTGTTGCTAGTGGTTGTCTTGCTTACTTAGCGCATGCCCGTGATACTAGTGTCGATGTATTGTCTCCTGCTTCTGTTCCTATTGTTTGTGAGTATGTTGATGTGTTTCCTGCTGACCTTCCTGGTTTGCCTCCCGCGCGTGATATAGATTTTGATATTGACCTTGAGCCGGGTACTCGACCTATTTCTATTCCTCCGTATTGTATGGCTCCTACTGAGCTTCGTGATTTGAGTACCAAGCTTCAGGATCTACTTGATAGAGGTTTTATTCATCCTAGTATATCTCCTTGGGGTGCTCCAGTTTTGTTTGTGAAAAAGAAGGACGGATCTTTGCGTATGTGTGTTGATTACAGGCAGCTGAACAAAGTAACCATAAAGAACAAATATCCCTTGCCTCGAGTGGATGATTTGTTTGATCAGTTGCAGGGAGCCACCGTGTTTTCTAAGATTGACTCGCGGTTCGGTTACCACCAGTTGAGGATTCGGGCTGAGGATGTCCCGAAGACAGCCTTTAGGACCCGCTATGGTCACTACGAGTTTCTAGTCATGTCCTTTGGGTTGACTAATGCTCCTGCCGCATTTATGGACTTGATGACTCGGGTGTTCAGGCGTTACCTTGACTCCTTCGTGATTGTGTTCATTGATGACATTCTAGTGTATTCGCGGAGTCGAGTAGAGCACGAGCGGCACCTACGAATTGTGTTGGAGACTTTGAGGACTGAGCGACTTTATGCTAAGTTCTCAAAGTGTGAGTTTTGGTTGGAGTCCGTTGCTTTCCTTGGCTATGTCGTATCGGGTGCGGGCTTAGTGTTGATCCAGCCAAGGTGGCTGCCGTTCGTGAGTGGCCTAGACCTACTACTCCTACCGAGATTCGTAGCTTCTTGGGTCTAGCCGGGTATTACCGTCGGTTTGTTTAGGGTTTCTCGTCTATTACTGCACCCCTCACTAGATTGACGAAGAAGGAGGTGTCTTTCCAGTGGCCCGCGGAGTGTGAGTCCAGTTTTCTAAAGCTAAAGGAGTTATTGACTACAGCCCCAGTGTTAGCATTACCGGTCGAGGGTCAGTCGTATGCCGTATATTGTGATGCCTCAGGTATTGGGTTGGGTTGTGTCTTGATGCAGGAGGGCCACGTGATTGCTTATGCCTCTCGCCAGCTGAAGACTCACGAGTGTAACTACCCCACTCATGACTTAGAGTTGGCGGCGGTAGTATTTGTGCTCAAGATCTGGAGACACTACCTATATGGAGTGCATTGTGATATCTACACTGACCACCGCAGCCTACAGTACATTCTTAGTCAGAGGGAGCTTAACCTTAGACAGCGGGGATGGGTTGAGCTTCTGAAGGACTATGATTTGAGTATTCTTTATCATCTGGGCAGGGCTAATGTGGTAGCGGATGCCTTGAGTAGGAGAGCGGTCAGCTTGGGTAGTTTGGCAGCCTTACCAGCTTCGGAGAGACCTTTAGCTCGGGACGTCCAGTCCTTGGCTAACAGCTTGGTTAGGTTGGATCTTTCGACTCCAGATAGAGTTACAGCTCATGTTGAGTCTAGCTCGGCCTTATATGATCAGATTCGTCGTTGCCAGTTCGAGGATCCTAGTTTGGTTGAGTTGAGAGAGTGGGTTGCTAGCGGTGAGTTCGAGTGGGCTAAGATTGATTCTGACGGGGTACTTTGGGTTCATGGTAGACTTGCGGTTCCTAAGGTTGGTGATTTGATCCAGGCCTTGTTGAGAGAGGCCCATAGTACTAGGTACTCCGTTCATCCTGGCACGGCTCGTATGTATAGGGATCTTCGACAATTGTATTGGTGGCGGGGCATGAAGAGCTCGATAGCTACGTTTGTGTCTAGGTGCTTGACCTGTCAGCAGGTTAAGGTTGAGCATCGTAGACCGGCCGGTGAGTTGCAGCGCCTCCCTATTCCTTTATGGAAATGGGAGAACATTACTATGGACTTCATCACAGGTCTTCCTCGTTCGCCTAGGGGTCATGATCACATTTAGGTCATCGTGGATCGATTGACCAAGTCCGCACACTTCCTAGCTACTCAGACGACTTGGACAGCGGAGAGGTTGGCGGAGCTGTATGTTTCTGAGGTGGTGAGATTGCATGAGGTGCCTGTTTCTATCATTTCAGATTGTGGTACTCAGTTCACTTCTCGATTTTGGAGGGCATTTCAGCGTGAGTTGGGCACTGATGTCTTGTTGAGCACAGCATTTCACCCCCAGATAGATGGCCAGTCCGAGCGGACTATTCAGGTACTACAGGATATGTTGCGGGCTTGTGTATTTGATTTTGGCGGTAGTTGGAGCAGGTACTTGGCATTAGCGGAGTTTTCTTATAATAATAGTTACCACTCCAGCATTGGCATGGCTCCTTTTGAGGCATTGTATGGTAGACGCTGCAGGTCGCCGATTGGTTGGTTTAGCGGTCATGAGATGACGCACCAGAGTTCTGAGCTACTTCAGGATAACGTTGATAGGGTCCGTGTGATTCAGGATAGACTTCGTGGGGCCTAGAGTAGGCAGAAGTCTTATGCAGATCGTAGGCGTCGACCGTTGGAGTTTAGCGTGGGTGATAGGGTGTTTCTGCGTGTCTCGCCCATGAAAGGCGTATGGAGGTTCGGCCGGAGAGGCAAACTTAGTCCGAGGTACATTGGGCCATATGAGATACTTGAGAGGATTGGGGAGGTTGCCTACCGACTAGCCTTACCACCTGAGTTGTCAGCAGTACATCCTGTATTTCATGTCTCCATGCTCCGACAGTATGTATCGGACCCGTCACATGTGCTTCGGCAGGATACAACTGAGGTGGAGGTTGATGACCAGCTTTCAGTCATTGAGCTGCCTAAGGCTATTATTGCTAGAGATGTGAGAAAGCTCAGGACTAAGGAGATTCCGGTTGTGAAGGTTCGCTAGACACGCAGACCAATCGAGGAGGCTACCTGGGAGATAGAGCGGGACATGCGGACTCAGTATCCACACTTGTTCGAGACTCCAGGTACCTTTCTCACTTTGACTTTTGAGGGCAAAAGTCCCATTTAGTGGGGGATATTGTGATGACCCGTATGGCCAAAATTATATTTTCATGTTTTTTTTTTCATAATTAGAGCGTATATACAGTTACCCCAGGTCGTATACGACCTGCTGGGACCGGTAGTCCGGTTCCCCGGTGACTAAATTCATAAATATCTCATTTTCCTCATTTTTGGAACTTAAGCTTAAGTTAAGTGCACCAAAACGTGAAATCTTAGCAAATGATGTCAGAATCGAGTTCTGACAGTTCTGTTAGCTTCGAAATATCGAATATGACTTAGGTGAAGTCTCAGTTTGGTTCCCGGAACCTCACGGAAGAGTTTGTGCTAAAATATGGAAATTTAGTTCTTAAGGCTTAAGGAAATGGCCCAAAAGGGAGCACTTATTGATCGGAGCGTCAAAACCCGTTTTCGTCACTTCCATTAGCTCTGTAACGTCGAAAATAGTCAAGATAGACTATTGGTTTGCTTCCGGATGAGTTCGGCTTGATTTTAGGCTCGATTTTGTAAGTTTTGAAGTTTACCGGTAAAATTGGAGCCATATTGCATTTCCCGTCAAACGGTGCGTCCTATTGCATTTCCGTCGATTTCTAACAATTTTAAATGATGATTTTAGGCTAGGGGAGGTGTCGTTTCGATTCCCGGGGTTTCTGTTGTGACTTTGGCCCCCCGAGTTCCTTATTCGTTAAAGGAACTCAATGACTCCTTTTGAGCAAACGACCTCCGATCGCGATTTCGTCGATTCCGTTGGGTCCAAAACGTTGAAAAACATATAGATGCATATAAAGTTTATTAAAATCGGACTCCGTTTGAGTTTAGAAATAACCGACGGAATTCCAAGAAAATTGATAAAAAGTTGTTTCCAGCTGCTGTTTTTCTGCTATTTCAGCCATATCGAAGCTCGTATGTAAAAACGGATGGTTCCGTTGGATCCGGAACGTCGAAAAACATATAAGTGCATATAAAGTTTGTTAAAATTGAACTTCGTTTGAGTTTCGAAATAACCGACGAAATTCCAAGGAAATTGATAAGAAGTTGTTTTCAGCTGCGGTTAAAAATGAAAGAAAAATTTTATAAAGGGGCGCAGCTAGTGGGGTTCGAACCCGGCACATGTTGGAGGATAGTTTGACCTAAGGCCACTTGGGTTGCTAATTCACTTATGCCATATGTGTTTTTTTTAGTTAATTAGGGTAAACAATTGGGCCCAGCTTATTTAATCCTCCAAAACAGCCCCTTAGCCCCCCATGTCTCATTATTTCGATTTTTGAAAGAAAATAAGGGTTAGAGTGGCGCTTTCTTGGTGAATTTTGAGTGAAAATTCGTGGGTGTCGATATTGGAACGTGTGGGGTCGATTGTTATCGCGGTATTAAGGTAATTTCTTCGCCCTTAACTCATTTTTAGTGATTTTGGGGGTGTTTACTAACTATAATTAAACCCAATGATTTTTGCTAGCTTCTTGGGTGTTTGAGGATTGATTCTTGGTCTTGGAGCTAGTGTGATCGCCGCGGGTAAGTCTCGAAATTTTTGAATGTCGTATTGTCAATTTGCGCCAATTAGTTTGTGTAATTTGAGCGTTTGAGGACCTTTTGGTGGTCCGTTGGAGCTCAAATTCGAACCATGAGTCCCATAAATTATGAGGGACGACCCGGTGTGTTCGAAATATTTTTTTTGGAGCTTCGTGCTCGGGGGCTCGTTTTTAGGCCCGCTTGACCCGGCAATTTTTGTATTGCAATATGGGTATCAAAATGCTCCTATTGATGTCTAGAATATATATTTGATAGGTATTCGTTGATTTGTGAGCCGGTTTGCGATGTTGGGGCTATTCTTGCTCGTTTTGGCTATCGTCGTTGCCTAGGTAGGCTCGGTTTACCTCGTAGCAATGTGAGACTGGTTTGAATAAATGTAAGATGATAGTGGCTAGTGAATGGGATGATCTTTAGGTTGATTTGACCTCGTTTATATTGTTACCCTCACTAGTGAACTTGGGGTCCCGTCGCGGGACGTAGACGGGACGATTTGAGTTGTGTCCGGCAGGCTTGTGGTGCCGTGGGGGGGGGGGGTACGTAGAGTATGGGATGTGTGGATATAATCTATTGTGAGAGTTGCATCGTGAGATCCATAATAGTAGGATTCCAATATTTTTGAGATTTGTTGTTGATGTTGTTTTGTATAGCGGTCATAGCGGTTGACGCGCACGCCCTATTTAGCTCGCATTTTTCATAGAGGTTGAGCTATACTGAGCCTTCGCTCGTGTCGTCGTAGAGGTCGACCTACACTGAGCATGTTCGCACATATTGCCATAGAGGTTGGTTTATATGGATTGTGGCTCGCGTCATCCTAGGGGTAGGTGTTTCGCTCGAGCGGGTGTTGTTTTAGTTGACGGAATTTGTTCTACTTACTTACTTTCCGCCCCCATTTCCTTGCTTATATTCTTGTTGTGTCCACCGGGCTTACGGGGGAAGTCACGGTGGGTTTTGCTTTGACTGTTTGTACTTGCCGGTGGTATGGGACGCCAGGTAAGTTTTGCTTGTTATATTTGTTTTTACTTTCCGCATTTACTTACTTGCTTGCTTATTATTCCTGCGTTTCGATATTCGATACTATATTGGTTCGGGTTGTGATAGAGGTATGGTATTATCTGCCTAGCGGTGGCTTCGAGATTTTCTTATTATTCGGGCTAGGGGTGCCCAAGGTTGTTACTATTGTTGTTCATTGGGTATTTACATTATGTCATGTTGGTACTTGTTTTCTCACTGATATTGCCTATTTTACTTACCTCGTTATTATTATGTTATATTTATTGATCCTAGTCGGCCTAGCCTACTGGGTATCACTTTATTGTGGTACTCATGCTACGCTTGTTGTGCCTTCTCGTGGTGCAGAGCCAGGTGTGGGTCAGCGTAGGCATCGCGATCGTGTGGACTGAGGAGTCACATTTTGGAGGATTCGGTGAGCCTGCCGCCCCACTGATCGAGTCTTTTATTCAGGAGTTGTTTATTCTGTCATTTATTTCTTGACAGACTTTAGACCCATTTATATTCAGTTTGATCATATGTATATGTCTGGGTTTCTTTTGGATATTGTATTTATTTTGCTCCTGTTTTTGCCACATCACTATTCTTGGGTCGGGATTTAACTTTTGTATCTACTTATGTCATGATTTGCTTCCGCATTTCTTATTTATTCCTCCTTTATTTATTAATATTTATTGTGAGTGTTGTATGGCCCACCGCGTATGCTACGGGCCGTAGGGTTTCGGCTTGTCTACGTGGGTTTAGTAGATGCCATCAAGGTTCAAGAAATCGGGCCTTGACAATGTCCTTCTGAGTATAGAGTATTGTATCTTTACATGATGAGGTTAATGTGGAGAGTTTGATGCATGTAAAATTTACGTTATTTCATGTATAAATAATTTTCCTACATGAATTGATGATCATCACTATTTTGTTTTACATCATAATTCATTTTCATGAGTGCATTTTAAAATGCTATAATTATTGTTTTTTGGAAAGAGCATGCATAATGAAATTAGGGGATATGTCTAGAGCCTTGACGATGATATGTTACGATGATGTTATGATGATGTTGATGAGAATGATGTTTTATGATGTCTTAGCATTGAGATTTAATTGCTAAATGAGTGACTTGAGGTTATGATGATGATGTTGATGTTATAAGGTGAGGTACTATGTCCCTATGAGACTGATGTTGATGTTGAGGTTTTATACTATGTCCCTCTAGGACCGATGTTGATGTTGAGGTATTATATCATGTCCCTATGTGACTGATGATGAGGTATTATGTCCCTATGAGACTAATGAGGTTAATGTTTTATGAACATGTCGAGTTCTGGGAGGAGTATTGAGCACCGAAATGGGTAGAGAGTGAGTCCCACTCGAACCCATTAACTACGTGGCCCGCGTAGGAAGAGAGGATTGAACCGCAATGCGGATGGCTCCTGTCTTGTCCCAAATGAGGACTGAGGTTTTTCTTGTGGATCCACTGAGGTTATGTCCTTTACCCCGGGCAGGGTATTGGATGGATGTGGCAACGACATCGCTTCGTTGTATCATCAATGGCTCATAGGTGATGGTTGTCGGTTAGAGAAACTCCCAGTTAGGTTCCAGTTGATAGAACTCTGATGTTGATATTGATGTGATGTTGAGTCGAGTACTTGAGTCGATGTGATGTTCCCTCGAGTCGATGTGATGTTCCTTTGATGTGAGTTGAGGTTGAGGTTCCTTGAGATGAGCTTGATGTGATGTCGATGATTGATGAGAGGTTGATGAGTCAATTGTCTAATCTAATCTCTTGCCTTAGATAGACTTTTGATATCCTGATGGAGTATGATGTTGAGTTGATGTTTCTTTATGTTGTGTTCCTACACTGTGATTTAGCTATTTTACATGCCAGTACATTCCACGTACTGACGCCATTTGGCGCTGCATCGTTTCATGATGCAGATACAGGAGCTAGAGGACTTCAGCAGGCGCACCGTTGAGGTCAGAGATTTCGAGTTCAGACTTTGGTGAGCCTCCTTGCTATTCGGAGGAGATCCTTCTGTTTTATGCTTCCTTTATTTCATTGAGTCCGGTAGCCATGTCATGTCATGGCACCATTCTTAGACAGTTGAGTCAGGTTAGAGGCTTCGTAGACATGATGTCGAGGTTGATGTTTGATGTTATTCTTATGAACTGAGTAGTATTTTTACTTACTTAGTTGATGTTGAGACTGATGTTGGCCAGTTGGCCCTTATCTGAGGTATTCCATTTATAATGTTTCCGCTATGTTGATATTGAATGATGTGATGAGGCTAAGTGGTTCTCTCGGGGACTAGCAATAGTCTCTGAGTGCCGGCCACGTCTCGGGTACCCTCTCGGGGCGTGACATCCACTAACTCTCAATCACACATGCACGTTTATTATTGCATTAATTAAATAGAACTTAAATGTAAATCACTTAATTAAAAAACTTAACATAGTAAATATATCTTCTTCTTTTTCCCCAATATCAGTTTTCTCCTTATTTATAGCAACTAAATATTTTTAATTATTCTAATTTAAAATCTTAAAATTATAATTATCCAAATCAATATCCTAATCATGTTTTATTTTTATGATTTTAATATTTATGATTTTAACTAACTTTAAATACTCAATTACTAAATATTATATAATAATCACATACTAAATAGAAAAAACTTTGAAATGAAAGAAATATTATTGTTACATATTTAAAATTTCGTATTTCATAAAATCTAAAAATAATTTTTAATTATCAGTTAATCTAATAAAATTTAATCTAAATTAAAACATTAATAATATACTGAAAATACAAACAACAACATACCTAGTGAAATCCCACAAGTGGGGTCTGGGGAGGGTAAGATGTACGCAGACCTTACCACTACCACACAGGTAGAGAGGCTGTTTCCTGAAAACCCTCTTCACAAAATTCCATCAGCAGAATAAGCTAGATATGATAAACAGGCAAGAAAGAGAAAGAGAAGAACACATGGTAATACATAGGTACAGGATAGTAACATATAAAAAGGCAGATAAATAACATATAAAGGCAGACAATTACGACTCCTTCCTATCTACCCTATTAGCCTGCTACTCTAATTCTCGACCTCCACTCCTTCATGTCTAAGGTTATGTCCTTGGTGAGATCAAGTTTCACCATATCATATCTAATCACCTCCCCCCAGTACTTCTTTGGTCTACCTCTACCCCTCCTTGTAGCTCCCAAATCTAGCCTCTCACACCTTCTAATAGGGGAATCGGTACTCCTTCTCTGTACATGTCCAAACCATCGCAGTCTCGCTTCCCTCATCTTTTCAGCTACAGGGGCCACCTCTAGCTTCTCCTGAATGACCTCGTTCCTAATCTTATCACTCCTGGTGTGACCACACATCCATCTTAGCATCCTCATTTCTGCGACCTGCATCTTCTGAACATGTACATTTTTTATTGGCCAACACTCCACCCTATACAACAAAGATGGTCTAACCACCATTCTGTAGAACTTATCTTTGAGTTTGGGTGGTATCTTCTTATCACACAATACTCCAGAGGCCAACCTCCACTTTCTCCAAGCCGCCTCAATACGATGAGTGACATCATCGTCGATATCCCCACTACTCTAGATGATAGACCCCAGATACTTAAAGCTTTCCTTCTTTGGGAAAATATTATGACTTTATTTACCATCTATATCTATTTTTAATTTTATATTTTATTAATAAGAGAAGATAAAGCCTCCACATTTAATCAAGTGACATTATATGAATAAGCGATTTGGCATTTCATCAAAATAATTACTTAGGTTAGTTATTAATTACTATGTTGAATTTATTTTTATACTTTTTAGAAAACAAAAAACGAAATAAAACAAAATACTTTAAAACAATGATTTATGAGAAAATGAGGTAGTTTTTTTTAAGGATTTTCCCCCTATTTTTTCTGATAGACATTTATGATTCCATATATAAAATAAAATAATTAAATAGACCAAAATAGGAACTTCTAGAAACTTCTACTAAATAACTTAATATATATAATAGAACTGATAGCACCACATATAATAGGATTAAATAGTAAATTATTATTTTATATTTTAATATAATACTAATGGTTACAAATAAATTCTAAAAAGATATCCTAAATAATAGGTACACTAATTGTATTATTTATATCTGGGTGAATAAAAGTGCTCCTAAATCATAGGTACTTTAAAATATAATTTTGTGTAAAAAATAGAAAAGAACCGAAGTCTTTGATAAAAAATACTCAAAATGATCACTGACAAAATACCTATTTTTATTTGAATTTCAAAAAATAATCAATCTTATCTTTAGAAAACACTTTATCTCATAACCCACTTTTTTTTTTGAAAAAATTAAAATAAATCAAAACTCCTATTCCACACCCTCTAAAACTAATTCTTCCAATATGAATTTAAATAGATGAATAATGAAAATTACCTCCACACATAGGTTTGTTGTACAATCAACATCACAATTAAAAAAAAATACCAATACTTTTTTGGTATTTTAAACACAAAATTTAATAGTTCTGATATGCAAGAAAAAGTAGAAATTGATGATACAGAAATGATAAAATGTGAAGATGAAGTAGTTCATGGCAGTAAAAATGCTATTTTTGTTTATGCATTTGCATGTTCATCTCAACTTTGATGTGTGAAGATAACTCGCAAACATAATTTCATTTACGCGTAAGTAACTTTTTAATTCTTCATTATTTGTTAGTCGGTCGTACTTATTTATCATTATGATAATGATTAAAAGACTAAAGGTATACGTGAAATAACAAAATCACGATAAAATAAAAGTTTTACTATATTACGCCACAAAATCTACTAGGTTTATGTGGTTGTTGTCAAAGCATTATGTTTCTATTTCATGTATATAAAAATTATATAAGTTTGTATTCTTAAAATGGAGTTTTGCTTTATTATATTTCTTGGCCTTTAATAAGTATTGTTGTGGAAAGTAAGATGTGTTAAGAAATGTCATTTATGTTTTTCTATCTTTTATGTAAAGATTCATAAAACTATTATATTACTTATATCATTTTTTTAATTATTATAACATGTTTGAATTTATAACTTATGACTTAAGTGAAGAGTGTCAAGATTGGATTTCTACGAAGTTATTGCATCATGGAAAACTAAATTCCCTTTATTAAAAATTTCATAATTTGCCATTATATTGAATTAGAAAAACAAAAAAATTTAAAAATTAATTTTATCAAATAATTACTACTAATAAAGTTTTTATTACAGATTATAATAGTTCTATTTTAATTTAAATAATATTTAAATTTTATTCTTTAATGTTTGTGAAATAGTAATATAATAAGTATGAAAGAGAAAAATGAGGGCTGATTTTTTTTTTAATCAATCAAGTGCTATAATCTAGGGATGTTGTTATATTCTTCATATTTCTCTAAATTCCCTCCTTTTCAAATCTCTCAAAATTACTTTTCTTTTTCATCTTCCTTTTAGAGAATTTTGATTATTTTTTTGTTTCCTACTCTTCCAACTTTCAACATCGTTCATCTTCTTCGTTCTATGCAATTAATATTTTGAACTCCGTGAATAAGAATTAAAGACCACATCTACACCTAAAAAGAGTCCTTGATTTGTCAATGATGTAATGCATGTTGAGGTGGAACTATCAAGTTTTCAGATATTAACACAAATTTTGGTGAAAAACAATGCCACAAGAAAAATCAAACACCCCTTCAGAAGAAGGGAAAATGGAAAAAAAAATCTGAATTCCTCTAGCAAAAAGGGGCAAAGAGGAAGGAGAAGATGGTAGAATCTTCAACACTTTAAATTTTTCAAGGCCAATATCAAGAAAATCAATTGCTAGATAGATGACAGCCTGACATCTTTAGTCTTTTTTTAAATTTAAAATGTTGAATACTCTATTTTAAATTTATTACTATGATTATTTTTTGTTAAACTTTGTCCAAAATGTATTTGAACATGATATACAAATTCAGTTTGACACTGTTTAAATATATAAATTATACTGTTTATCTTTTGTTAATAGTTTAATGTTATAAATCTATAATATTGTAACATTCGTATGAATTTTATCTTTACAAATTGCACACATTCATTGAATTTTTTTTGAATATTATAAATTTGCATTTCTATTTATTTTTTCATTGTATTCATTGTAACATCTATTATATACTATATTTTTTATAGATAAAATATACCTACTGATATACATCGTAGACACCCATAAATAAACACTAAGTATTCCAATTATATTTGTGTTGAATATATATTGAAAATTTAGTTTGATATCGTATATATACACAACTTATGTCGACTATATTTGATTAAACAGTTTAGTGTTTACAATCTATATAACTTAACACTTTATACATCAAAAAATTTCAATTAATATTTGTACATCAAGAATTTTGCGATTAATAGTTTTTCAATTACATAAAAAATATACTGCATATACGTTAAGATAATTATAGATATGCATTCCTACTTATTTTTTCACTGTATTCATTATAAAATTTGTTATATACCATATTAATACATGAAATATATCAATTGATATCCATCATAGGCATAAAAAATTAAACACTAAATATATTATATGGGATTATAAATTATACCGAGTATATTTGAGTTAGATACATATTTAGAAATTTCAATTGACACCACATGTACAAATGAAATATAATTAATTCTATAATAATTTTTTATTTATTGAAAGTTTGTAATTGGATACTACATAAATTCATTATACTTAGATTATAGTGATTATATACAAAATATACTGTAGAGATTCATAATTTGTACTTAAGTAAATATTTTGAATCTATATTATAGAGTTTCATTCCGACATGAATGCACACCAAATATTATACATAAAATTATATTCATAAAGTCGTAAATTACTAAGCATAGACATCAAATTTTATTCACAAAATATATAGTATTGAGATATAAATTATTTGAAAAATATACCAAACGATCTTATAAAGTTGAAAATTCAATGTGCAACATCTGTTTGTGACATTTGAATCAGTTTTTTTTTAAAATAAATAAATTATAACTACTTTTTAGAAGGATAATTTGAACATGTCTTTTACGACACGTGATGCAGTAATTTTAGATCTCTTGAATTTAAAATCAATAAATTCCTTCCACCGTATGGTTTGCGGTCTCCCAACTTTTCTTTTAAAATCAGAGAGCAATGATCTAGGCTCCGACACATAACTTGGTATATCCCATGAACTCTCACATGTGAGAGGTTCAACAAAAACTGCATATATGTCACGCCCCGGGAGGGTACCCTGGGCGTGGCCGGCACTCAGAGACTATTTCTAGCCCCTGAGCGAACCACTTAGCCTCCTCACATCATTCAACATCAAGATAGCGGAAGTAACATCAAAGGAATACCTTAAATAAGGGCCCAATGGCCAACATCAATCTCAACATCAACTAAGTAAGGGAAATATTACTCAGTTCAAAAGGAAACATCTGCATCAATCCTCGACATCATGTCTACAAAGCCTCTAATTCTAACTCGACTGTCTAAGAGTAGTACCGGGACATGCCATGGCGACCAGACTCAATGAATAAAGAAAAAACATAAGTAGAAGGGTTTCCTCCGGAAAGCAAGGAGGCTCACCAACTCAGAACTCGAACTCTGCGGCTTCAACGGTGCGTCTGCTGAAGTCCTCTAACTCCTGTATCTGCATCATAAAACGATGCAGCGCCAAATGGCGTCAGTACGTGGAATGTACTGGCATGTAAAATAGCTGAATAATAGGGTAAGTACACAGCATAAAGAAACATCAACTCAACATCATATTCCATCAGAATGTCAATGTCTATCTAAGGCAAGAGATTAGAATAGACAGTTGACTCATCAACCTCTCATCTCCACATCGTCATCACATCAAAGGGACATCACATCGACTCAGGGGAACATCACATCGACTCAAGGGAACATCACATCGACTCAACATCACATCAACATCGACTCAAGGGAACATCACATCGACTCAACATCACATCAACATCGACTCAAGGGAACATCACATCGACTCAACATCACATCAACATCGGAGTTCTATCAAAGGAACCTAACTGGGAGTTTCTCTAACCGACAACCATCACTTATGAGCCAGTGATGATACAACGAAGCGATGCCGTTGCCACATCCATCCAATACCCTGCCCGGGGTAAAGGACATCACATCAGTGGATCCACAAGAAACATCAAAACATCAGTCCACTTTTGGGACAAGATAGGAGCCATCCGCATTGCGGTTCAATCCTCTCTTCCTACGCGGGCCACGTAGTTAATGGGTTCGAGTGGGACTCACTCTCTACCCATTTCGGTGCTCAATACTCCTCCCAGAACTCGACATGCTCATAAACATCATCATCATCATCATCATCATCATCAGTCCCAGAGGGACATAGTACATCATCATCAGTCACATAAGGACATGATATAATACCTCAACATCAACATCGGTCCCAGAGGGACATAGTACATCATCTCAACATCAACATCAGTCCCATGGGGACATATTATAAAACCTCAACATCAACATCGGTCCCAGAGGGACATAGTACCTCACCTCATAACATCAACATCAACATCATAGACTCAAGATACTCTTTTTAGAAATTAGACCTTGAATTTTAAGACATCGTAATACGTCATTCTCATCAACATCATCATCAAGACTCTCATCAAATGTGAAACACAATCACAACATCACAACATCATCATCGTCAAGGCTCTAGACTCATCCCCTAAATTCATTATGCATGCTTTTCAATTTGCAATTCATATAGGGTTTTTAAATGCACTTACAAAAATGAGTTACGTATAAAACAAAGTAATGATGATCATCAATTTCTGTAAGAAAATCATTTATACATAGAATACGTAAATTTTTAACATGCATCAATTCTTTACATCAACCTCATCATCAATGACTCTAATCATCAGTTCTCAGAAGGGCACATGGGAGAACATTCCCATGCTTTAAGTTAGCCTTACATACCTGGAAGGTTTTGCTAACACAAGGAAGCACACCCTCCTCTTGATCTCCTCAATCCTCCCTTCCTTCAAGCCCTACCTTAGGTGACTCTTTGGAAGAACGCTTAGAATTTAGGTTTTGAAACCCTTTTCTTCGAAAACTGACCTTAATTAGGCGTAGGGGGACGTTTAGAATAATTAGGAATGGACTAAATTGCCCTCCATAATTTAAAAGAATTACTCCCCCGTCTGAGATAACACAGTCCGCGACGCGGACCTGTCGCGGACAGTGTATTTTCGGAAACTCAACTCCGTCGAAAATTTTACGAAAAAGATAAGTGTGTCTCCGCGACCAGTCCGCGACGCGGTTCCGTCGCGGAGGCTCACTGTTTTTCGTTTTGGAACGAAAAATTATCTTTTGACTCGGTTGCTCTAAAATTCGACCGAGACCCTCTTCCCACTCCATTTTCAGTGCTGATCACGAATCCACTCTCGGATTTTCAATCCGAGCATTGGAAGACGCGTTTTACGAGCACCTCTCCTCTAGGGGTATTTTAGTAATTAGCGGGGCATTACAATATACGTCCTAATAATTTTATTGCTATAATGTAGGGAACAATAATCTTCTTCGTGTAGACTCCTATATCTAAGAACAACCATTGCATGTCCACAAATATTTCATCAAGTTGAAATCGTCCACAGTTACATTTTCTGCTCTTTATAGATCGCAAATGGTACACATTTTTTTTTTCATTTGAAAATTAACATACTTACTTGTTTCATAAAAAAAAATATTAATTTCATGCATGCGCTTGAAAACTATAGGTTGTTATGCCAAATTACTACAAACAATAATCACAATAAATACGTATTACACGTTATAATAATGTCACATTAAATTCTTAGTATAAAATAACTTAATGCATACACTCAGAGATTATATAAAGATGATATGAATTATAAAAAGTATATAAATATATAAATAAAGAATACACAATTTATACAAACTTTAAACTAGTATAAAAAATAAAAGCAATTGATTTCTTCTTGTACTGAATTGTAGGGTTTTAAAATTATACTAAATTCATGTTAATCCTAGTCAAGAATTTAACACATTTTTACTTTATATCAAGTTAATACAAAATTAATTCATAAAATATGTTTAATATGTATTATATCTATTTCATACCAGATCCACGCCATATGCAATCAAAGTGCATATACTTTGAAATTATATTAATTACCTATCAAATTTATGTATTTGGCAATGCATAAATTAGTATACCAATCATAAACAGTATACATATAAAAATTATAACAATATAATAAACAATTACAGTTCACATATTATAATACTAAATTGAATGATTCCAAAAAATGTACTAATTTTAGGCAAATGTTCCTCAACTATTTAAAACGTTTATGCAAAATATAAACACAAATAAATAATAAATATACATTATATCGATTGTACAATATATTGATGCCACCTAAAATCTTAATATACATTGAAATGAAATAGTATAAATTTCATACCAATTTTACGGTAACACATAAATAATATTGTGTACCAACTATAATTATACTACATATAAATCACGAAAATCAAATTTATATAAAATTCAGCTCAATAAAAGAAAAGAAAAGTAATTGTCCCTCTAGAACACCTAATGAAGGTATTACAATTTTTTTTAATTCTTTTTTTTGCAAATAGTTAATCGAATAATTTATTTTGCAAATAGTTAATCGAATAATATTTTAAAAATATAAATCAATTGTAAAAAAATCATTCGTGTTAAATCCGTCTATAATATATGATCTTAATATGATTCATAATACAAATTCATTCACAAAAAGTATATTTTTTATTTTAGACTTAATTGCTATTATATATATATATATATATATATATATATAAAGACAGAATTTGACGAAACGACTAACCTCCACAATCTTATGTACTGCCATGCTGAATTAGTATAGATACAAATCTTTCATTTTTTATTAGAATGCATTTTTTTTTTCAATTGAGATACAAATAATCATCATTAAAAAAAAAAAAAACGTATAGAAGATTAATTGATAAGGTATTCTAGGAAAGGCTAATAACCGAAAATTACTCAACTGACTTAAGTAATTTAAGGAAGTAAAATATCTTCTGACTAATAATTTCCTTATTTTATGGCAATTAAATCTAATCATTTATAAATTTAACGTTTATTAAACACTTTCGATTTTTTTAATTTATTACATAAAAGAAATGTTATATACTGTAAAAAAATTGTTGTTAGAACTTGAAAGAAAATTAATCATGTTATAACTTGAAATATATTATCTAATAAATGTCATTTATAAAATTTATTCTTTAATTTATTTTGTTAGAATTAGGACAGTTGAAGTTGGGTCTGCCAAGCCCAAAGATCTTAATTATTTTCTATTTATGGTTTTATTATATTTATTTATTTGTGGTATTTACTAACTCTAATATTTTTGTTTAATTTTATTCCCCAAAGTAAAACCATTTTGTGTTTAATTTTTGTTTAAATGATTTCATGATTTCGTTTAGTGTTAGTCATTTTTCAGTCAAAATTTAGTTTTGTGGAAATTCTTTAAAGTATTTAATATTGTTACTTGATTTCACAGAAACATTTCTAGTTTTTTTTTTTTTTTACTTCAAGTAAGATTTGCTCATTTGAAATATTGTAAATGTTTTTTTGAAATAATTTATGATTTTTCTTCTTTTTATACTCGGTCAATTTTTGGTAGAATTTAAAATTTTAGAAACTCAAATTCTTCCTTATCTCTAAGTTATTTTTGAAGTTAGAATTTAAACTACATTTACATTCTTTAGAAATTATTTAAATTACGTGAATAGAATTTTACTTGGAATGTTTTTAAGTGTTTTTAATTTTAAATTATTTTTCGATAGTTAGTCAATTAAGCTTTAAATCGTCAGTCAACTATATGTTAGCGGTTATTTTGAGTGATTAACATCTTCTCAAAGTGGAAATTAGAACCCTTCTCCAAAAATTTTCAGACTTTCTGTTAAAGTCCTTAAATTAAGTTTTCTTAATTTCTTTAAAAAATTTAAGTGGCGACTCTCTCTTATTTTTCGAGAATTTGTTTGCCTTACATTACGTAAGCTTTAAACCGATTTTTCCTAAATAGTCATTTCCCCCACTAATAATAATGAAGTATCTGCTGGGATTTAATTATGTTCTAACCATTAGATTTGACTTATTTGACTAACTATACGAGTTGTAATAATTAGCAATTTTATTTCCCTTATCTTCTTTATCGCAATGTGTAATTTTTGAAAATATTAGAAAATCTCAACTTAGACAACTATGTGCTTTTGTCAGATATTCATCAATTTGGCTTGGATGTCCATATTTTAAGTAGTCAGTTGAGTGTAAAAGTTGATATATTTGATGCTCAACAAGCTAGTTGTGAATTGTGTGAGGGAAAAAAATGCTTATAAGCCAACTTGAAGAGTTAAAATTGGAGGGTCAACTTCTTGATCTGTCACGCCCCGGGAGAGTGCCCTTGGCGTGACCGACACTTGAAGAACCATTGTTGATTCCCCAAGAGAAACCACTTGGCCTCATCCTCACATCAACTCAACAACGGAAGAATAACTCAATTAGAAAGGCATCATATGAATAAAATATAACTCAACTAACTCATAGTTTTCCAATGAATAAGTTAAAAATACAAAATACTCAACAAATCCTCTACTCAATGTCTATGAAGCCTCTACTCAACATTTTAGATGGTGTCATGACAGGCCATGGACACTTCAAATCAAAGAAGATAAAATACTCAATGAAAGTAAGAAGATAAAAGGGCTCCTCCGGAAAAGCAAGGAGGGCTCACCAACTCTGGGGAAATGCACTGATCCAGACCTCAATGATGCGCGGGCTGAAATCCTCTATCACCTGTACATGCATCATGAAATGATGCATGTCCAAATGGACCTCGATACATGGAATATACTGGTATGTAAAATATCTCAAGAAAATAAAACTCACTCACTCATCTCTACTCAACAACTCATGTTCAACTCAGTACATGCAAGTTTAAAGTAAATCATGCTTTTAAAGTAAAATCTGTAGGAATAGACTTAGTTTAAAATATCATGCTCAATTAATATTGCTTGGGAGTTTCTCTTAACCGACATCCAATCCTATCACCTTTAGTTTGGTGATGCACAACGAAGGCGACGTCATTGCCACACCCATCCTAAACTTGCCACGGTAAAGGACAGTCAACCTCTCTCTTGGATCCATAGTAAATGTCCACCTTTGGGACAAGAGCTGCCAGAACGAGCTGCACGACTATCCTACGCTGACAACGTAGTTCTGTAGGTTAGAGTAGATGTTTACTTGCTCCCAACTCGATGTCCGATACTCCTCCCAGGACTAAAACATGCTCAACTCAATCAATCAACTCAAACCTTAAATGCTCAATCAATCACATCAAAATCTCAACCTCATTGGGTTACCTCATCTCAACTCGTCTCAATTACTCATCAACTTAGTCAATCAATGCAGAAAAAACTCGACTCAGACTTAGACGACCATTTAGACTCATTTAAATTGACTCATCATACAATGCAAGAAAGTTCATGATACTATAAGTGATTTTATTCGATATGGTTTCCATGCTTTGTGATGCTTTATTTTCTCAACTCATCAACTCAACATCAAACTCAACCTCAACTAAATCCATGCATAGAATTTCATAGAATTATGCAATTTAGCGTTCATGCTACCAAGTTGTAATGCCCGCGAAATTACCAAAATACCCCTCAAGGAGAGGTGTGCGAGAAACGTGCCTTCCGATGCTCGGATCGGAAATCCGAAAGCGGATTCATGATTAGCACTGAAAATGGAGTGGGGGAAAGGTCTCGGTCGAATTTTAGGGCAACCGAGTCAAAAGATAATTTTTCGTTCCAAAATGAAAAACAGTGAGCCTCCGCGACGGAACCGCGACGCGGACTGGTCGCGGAGACACACTTACCTTTTTCCTGAAAATTTCGACGGAGTTGAGTTTTCGAAAATACACTGTCCGCGACCGGTCCGCGTGGCGGACTGTGTTATTCCAGGACGGGATCAATTTCTTAAAATTTCCAAGGGCATTATGGTCCAATCCCACCTATCCTAAACGTACCCTTATGACCTATATAGGTCGGTTTTCACGAAAAAGGGTTGAAAAACCCCATTGAAGAAGTCTTCCTAAGGTTCTTAAGGCTAGGGCTTGAAGGAGGTTGAAGAGAGCAAGAGGAAAGAAGGTGCTTTAGTGTGACTATCTTCTTTCAGGTATGTAAGGCTAAACTTAAAGCATGGGAATGTCCTCCCATGTGCCCCATGAGTAAGGTATTAAAGTCTAATGGTGAATGATGTTAGGGTGATGAAGTGAAACATGATAATTCATGTAATGAAATGAACAATGCCATTATTTTATGCATAAACCTACATGTTTTCCTGCATTGATGATGACCCTCATAAAAACCCTCATGCATATTTTTTTTAAACTATTTCCTTGAAAAGCATTTAGTTGAAAACCTTATATCTATTGCATATGTATTCTAGAAAGCATGCATAATGAACATGGGTGTGTGTGTAGAGTCTAGAGTAATGACAAAATAATGAATGATGAATGTTGAGAATGTGAGTGTGGGATCGTCTCTAAGTTGAGAGTCCAAGTTCCTAAACTAGTGTCCCTAAAGTCAATGATGTCGAGGTTAATGAGATGGAATGACAATGATGTTAATGTTGATGTAAAGGAGATGATAATGACAATGTAATGTGTCCCTATGGGACAAATGAATGTTGATGCCAATGATAATGTATTATGCCCCTATGGGGGACTAATGATGAATGAAATGCGTCCCAATGGGACTAATGAATGTTAATGTTTTATGAGCATGTCGAGTTCTGGGAGGAGTATCGAGCACCGAAATGGATAGAAAGGTGAGTCCCACCTGAATCCATTAACTACGTGGCCCGCATAGGAAGAGAGGATTGAACCGCAATGCGGATGGCACCTTTCTTGTCCCAATGAGGACTTCTATTTTTTTTTCTAATGAATGTCCTTTACCCTGGGCAGGGTATTGGATGGATGTAGCAACGGCATCGCTTCGTTGTATCATCACTGGCTCATAAGTGATGGTTGTCGGTTAAAGAAACTCCCAGTTAGGCCTCTCAGAAAAGGTTTCCTTAATAGTGCTCTAATGTAAAGGTCAATATTAATGTAAAGGTCAATGTTAATGAAAAGGGTCAACGTTAAGGTAAAGGTCAATGTTAATGTTTTCCCTGATATAAATGTTAAGGTCTCATGATGATGTACGTTATGTTCGAATGATTCTAATGATGTGATTCAGCTATTTCACATGCCAGTACATTCCACGTACTGACGCCATTTGGCGCTGCATCGTTTCATGATGCAGATACAGGAGCTAGAGGACATCAGCAGCCGCCCCGTTGAGGTCAAGTGTTTCCAAGTTCTGATTGTGGTGAGCCTCCTTGTTTCCGGAGGAAACCTTTATTTATGAATGTTATCCTGTTCTTTTGAGTCGAGTAGCCATGGTTTGTCATGGCCCTCTTCTTAGACGTTTTAAAGAATGTTAGAGGCTTTGTAGACATAATGATGAAGTCAAGGTGAATGTTTTGACAACTGAGCAATAATTCCTTGCTTGGTTTTGATGATCAAATTAATGTTTGGCCATTGGCCCACTATTTTAAAGTATTGTTTGCTATTTCCTTCCGCAATGTCTATAATGAATGATGTGATGAAGCTAAGTGGTTCGCTTGGGGGCTAGCAATAGTCTCTGAGTGCCGGCCACGCCTAGGGTACCCTCCCGGGGCGTGACAAACTTGGTACCAGAGCACAGAGTTCAAGAGTCCTAGGGAGTCTACGAAGCCGTGTCTAGTAGAGTCTCGTTTATGCGTGTGTTGTGCACCACACTTCATAAACAGGATGCTACAAGGCATTAGGAAATGGTTCCACTTCTTTGATGTTCTGAGTCGTGCGCTAGAGCTTGACTTTAAGCAGACCTCTTTAACTCGTGCGTTACGCGTATGCAGAAAATGCCTCCAAAACGCACTGCTGCCCAAAGAGATGGTTCTGCCCCATGTACTGAGAACCCCTCGCCGGAACGTGAGGTAAGGAGACGGGGACGACCAGCTAGAGCTGCTGAGGCTCCACCAGCACCCCCAGCACAGTCATCCCCCACTTCAGAGGCAGACTTCAGGGGAGCCATTGCCATGCTCACCCAGTTGGTGGCCTCGCAAAGTAGCAGTCATGGTCCCCAGGCCCCAAGCTCCAGTTCCCAAGAGCCAACTGCTGCGTCCAGGCTCAGAGATTTTTTGAGGATGAATCCGCCAGTCTATACGGGTTCTAAGGTTGAGGAGGATCCGCAAAACTTTATTGATGAAATGCGCAAGATCCTAAGGGCAATGCATGCAAGTGAGAGTGAAGGAGTGGAGTTGGTCTCATATCAACTTAAGGATGTGGCCAACATTTGGTACAACCAATGGGAGGATGTCAGAGGCGAGAGTGCTGAACCAGCTGAGTGGGAAGAGTTCGAGAGTGCTTTTCTCGATCATTTCTTTCCCCAAGAGTTAAGGGAAGCCAAGGTTGAAGAGTTTGTGAACTTAAAACAGGAGGGTATGACCGCCAAAGAGTATAGCCTAAAGTTCACCCAACTGTCGAGGTATGCTCCGGAGATGGTTCTTGATATAAGGGCCAGGATGAGAAAATTTGTGTCTGGACTGGGCAGACATGTGAAGAGGGAGTGCAAGGCAGCATTGCTGATCCCAGACATGGATATTTCCAGGCTGATGGTTTACGCTCAACAGACCGAAGAGGACAAGAAGAGGGACAGGGAGGAACAGCAGAGCAAGAAAGCCAAGGCTGCGGGCCAGGAACAGAACCAGCAAAAGGGGGACAAGGGCAGCAAGAACTTCTTTCAGAGGAAACCTCCTCGCCATGCAACACCGATGGTGAATGCACCTGTTCAGCAGCACAGGTATGACCAAAGGACCCAGGGCCATCAGAATTTCAGAGCACAGGTATCTCAGTCCCAAGCCAGTGTCGCCCAGGGCCCCAGAGAAAAAGCAACTTGTGGCAGATGTGGCAAACAACATCTTGGTGCGTGCCGGGAAGGCACCAATTTATGCTATACGTGTGGACAGGCTGGCCATATCCAGATTGAATGTCCCATGAGGAGCCAGAGGGGAAACGACAGAGGTAATAGAGCCCAGTCATCTACAGCGCCCCCTACGGGCAGTCAACAGAGGGCTACTGCTACGAATGCCGGAGGCGGAGCGAACCGCCTGTATGCTATGGGAAATCGGCAGGACCGAGAGGCTGCCCCAGATGTTGTGACGGGTATGCTTCAAATCTTCTCTTATAACTGTTATGCATTACTTGATCCGGGTGCCACCTTATCTTTTGTGACACCCTATGTGGCTAATAAGTTCGAAGTTGCCCCAGAATGTCTACGTGAGCCATATTCCGTTTCAACTCCTACTGGAGAGTCTATTCTGGCTAAAAGGGTCTATAGAAACTGTGTAGTATCCATTTATTATAGGGATACATTGGCTGATTTGGTAGAATTAGAGATGGTGGATTTTGATGTGATCCTTGGGATGGATTGGCTTCACGCTTGCCATGCATCCATAGACTGTAGAACCCGAGTGGTTAAGTTTCAATTCCCACTTGAACCAGTCTTAGAATGGAAGGGAGGTTATGTTGCACCCAAGGGTATAATTATTTCTTACCTGAGGGCAAAGAAGTTGATCTCTAAGGGGTGTATCTACCACCTAGTAAGAGTTAAAGCTGATAATGTTGAGACCCCTACTCTTGAGTCGGTCTCAGTTGTTAATGAGTTTCCTGAAGTGTTCCCGGAGGATTTACCTGGAGTCCCTCCTGATAGGGAGATTGACTTCGGTATTGATGTACTCCCCGATACGCAGCCTATTTCAATTTCGCCATATAGGATGGCCCCCGCTGAACTGAAGGAGCTGAAAGAACAGTTGAAAGACCTGTTGGAGAAGGGTTTTATTAGACCCAGTGTATCTCCGTGGGGTGCTCCAGTTTTGTTTGTGCGAAAGAAAGATGGGACGCTTCGAATGTGTATAGATTATAGGCAACTGAACAAGGTCACAGTCAAGAACAAATACCCCCTTCCTAGGATTGACGACTTGTTCGACCAACTTCAGGGTGCCTCATGTTTTTCAAAAATAGACCTCAGATCGGGTTACCATCAGTTAAAGGTGAGGGAGCATGATATCCCAAAGACAGCTTTGAGGACCAGATATGGTCATTTCGAATTCTTAGTGATGTCCTTTGGTTTGACCAATGCACCAGCAGCCTTTATGGACTTGATGAACAGGGTATTTAGACCCTACTTGGATATGTTTGTAATCGTCTTCATTGATGATATTTTGATATATTCGAAGGGTGAGGAAGAGCATACTAAACATCTCAGAGTTGTCCTTCAAACTCTTAAGGACCACGAGTTATATGCTAAGTTCTCCAAGTGTGAATTCTGGCTTAAGTCAGTGGCTTTCCTAGGCCATGTGGTTTCGGGTGATGGTATTCGAGTGGATAACCAGAAGATTGAGGCGGTGGCAAGCTGGCCAAGGCCAACCTCTCCAACTGACATAAGAAGCTTCTTGGGGTTGGCAGGCTACTACCGGAGGTTTGTGGAGGGGTTTCTTCCCTATCTGCACCATTGACCAAACTGACCCAGAACAGGGCTAAGTTCCAATGGTCTGACGAATGTGAGAAATGTTTCCAAGAGCTGAAGACCAGGTTAACCACTGCACCTGTTTTGACATTGCCTGACGGAACAGATGACTTCGTGGTATACTGTGACGCATCTAGAGTTGGGTTGGGGTGCGTGTTGATGCAAAGAGGAAGGGTGGTAGCCTATGCTTCCAGACAGCTTAAGGTTCATGAACGAAACTATCCTACCCATGATCTTGAGTTGGCAGCCGTGGTGTTCACACTTAAAATTTGGCGCCACTACTTGTACGGAGTGCATGTGGACGTGTTCACGGACCATAAGAGCTTGCAGTATGTATTCAGCCAAAGGGAGCTCAATCTGCGACAGAGGAGATGGTTAGAGTTGCTCAAGGACTATGATATGAGCGTCATGTACCACCCAGGTAAAGCTAACGTTGTTGCTGATGCTCTTAGCAGGTTGTCTATGGGTAGCACGGCCAATGTTGAGGAAGAAAAGAAAGAACTGGTGAAAGAGGTGCACAGGTTGGCCCGATTGGGGGTCCAACTTGAAGAGAATGATGAAGGAGGAGTTAGTGTTCAAAATGGGTCTTCATCGTCCCTGGTGACTGAAGTTAAAGAGAAGCAGGATCGAGATCCCATTATACTCCAACTAAAAGAAGATGTTCAGAAGCAAAAAGTGATGGTCTTCTCCAAAGGGGGAGATGGGGTACTCAGGTACCAGAACAGATTATGTGTCCCTAATGTTGATGGTGTTCGAGAAAGGATTTTAGCTGAGGCCCATAATGCTAAGTACTCCATCCATCCAGGTTCCACCAAGATGTATCATGACTTGAGAGAAGTCTATTGGTGGAGTGGAATGAAGAGGGACATCGCAGAATTCGTTTCCAGATGCCCCAACTGCCAGCAAGTCAAGGTTGAGCACCAAAGGCCAAGTGGTCTGGCTCAGAATTTTGAAATTCCAGAATGGAAGTGGGAGATGGTGAACATGGACTTTGTCACGGGCTTACCGAAATCCCGGAGGCAACATGACTCCATATGGGTGATTGTAGACAGAATGACGAAATCAACACATTTCTTAGCAGTCAAGACGACTAACACTGCCGAAGATTATGCCAAAATATATATTCAGGAGATAGTGAGATTGCACGGAGTTCCCTTATCTATTATTTCAGACAGAGGAGCCCAATTTACCTCTCACTTCTGGAAGTCGTTCCAGAAAGGGCTGGGTACTAAGGTGAACTTGAGCACGGCCTTTCATCCACAGACGGATGGCCAGGCAGAACGCACTATCCAGACGTTGGAGGACATGTTGAGAGCATGCGTTCTTGACTTCAAAGGAAATTGGGACGACCATTTACCCTTGATTGAATTCGCATACAACAACAGTTATCATGCGAGTATCCAAATGGCCCCTTATGAGGCCTTGTATGGGAGAAGATGTAGATCGCCCATTGGGTGGTTCGAGGTTGGAGAGGCCGAGCTGATTGGGCCAGACCTTGTCCACCAATCCATGGAAAAGGTGAAGACTATACGAGAAAGGTTAAAGGCAGCCCAGAGCCGCCAAAAGTCGTACACAGATGTAAGGAGAAGGGATTTAGAGTTTGAGGTGAATGACTGGGTTTATCTGAAGGTATCACCTATGAAAGGCGTCACGAGGTTTGGGAAGAAAGGGAAGTTGGGTCTTCGCTATATTGGTCCCTACCAAATTGTGCGAAGGATTGGAAAGGTTGCTTATGAGCTGGAACTACCCTCTGAATTAGATGGGATTCATCCAGTGTTCCACGTCTCAATGTTGAGGAAATGTTTAGGGGATCCTGCATTGGTGGTGCCTGTAGAGAGCACAAGAATCAAGGACAGCCTGTCTTATGAGGAAACCCCAGTCCAAATCCTTGATCGGCAGGTTCGCAGACTAAGGAACAAGGAGATAGCTTCTGTTAAGGTACTGTGGAGAAATCAATTCGTTGAAGGATCCACATGGGAAGCTGAGGAGGAGATGAAAGCAAAGTACCCGCACTTGTTCGTGCCCGAGGTCGATGTAAGCATCGAAGGTAATGACCCTACTTAATGTAAATTAATGTATATTGCATGAATTCTATGTGAAATTGTTAATGTTGAAATAAATGAGTTTAAAGACCAATGAAGGATGAAGGTAGTAGGTTATTAAAATAATATTGAGGTGAGTCGTGAGCCTATTCGTGCTAAAATACTTCCCTACTTATCGTTTGAGGACGAATGATCCCAAGGGGGAGATAATGTAACGCCCGCGAAATTACCAAAATACCCCTCAAGGAGAGGTGTGCGAGAAACGTGCCTTCCGATGCTCTGATCGGAAATCCGAAAGCGGATTCATGATCAGCACTGAAAATGGAGTGGGGGAAAGGTCTCGGTCGAATTTTAGGGCAACCGAGTCAAAAGATAATTTTTCGTTCCAAAACGAAAAACAGTGAGCCTCCGCGACGGAACCGCGACGCGGACTGATCGCGGAGACACACTTACCTTTTTCCTGAAAATTTCGACGGAGTTGAGTTTTCGAAAATACACTGTCCGCGACCAGTCCGCGTGGCGGACTGTGTTATTCCAGGACGGGATTAATTTCTTAAAATTTCCAAGGGCATTATGGTCCAATCCCACCTATCCTAAACGTACCCTTATGACCTATATAGGTCGGTTTTCACGAAAAAGGGTTGAAAAACCCCATTGAAGAAGTCTTCCTAAGGTTCTTAAGGCTAGGGCTTGAAGGAGGTTGAAGAGAGCAAGAGGAAAGAAGGTGCTTTAGTGTGACTATCTTCTTTCAGGTATGTAAGGCTAAACTTAAAGCATGGGAATGTCCTCCCATGTGCCCCATGAGTAAGGTATTAAAGTCTAATGGTGAATGATATTAGGGTGATGAAGTGAAACATGATAATTCATGTAATGAAATGAACAATGCCATTATTTTATGCATAAACCTACATGTTTTCCTGCATTGATGATGACCCTCATAAAAACCCTCATGCATCTTTTTTTTAAACTATTACCTTGAAAAGCATTTAGTTGAAAACCTTATATCTATTGCATATGTATTCTAGAAAGCATGCATAATGAACATGGGTGTGTGTGTAGAGTCTAGAGTAATGACAAAATAATGAATGATGAATGTTGAGAATGTGAGTGTGGGATCGTCTCTAAGTTGAGAGTCCAAGTTCCTAAACTAGTGTCCCTAAAGTCAATGATGTCGAGGTTAAAGAGATGGAATGACAATGATGTTAATGTTGATGTAAAGGAGATGATAATGACAATGTAATGTGTCCCTATGGGACAAATGAATGTTGATGCCAATGATAATGTATTATGCCCCTATGGGGGACTAATGATGAATGAAATGCGTCCCAATGGGACTAATGAATGTTAATGTTTTATGAGCATGTCGAGTTCTGGGAGGAGTATCGAGCACCGAAATGGATAGAAAGGTGAGTCCCACCTGAATCCATTAACTACGTGGCCCGCGTAGGAAGAGAGGATTGAACCGCAATGCGGATGGCACCTTTCTTGTCCCAATGAGGACTTCTGTTTTTTTTCTAATGAATGTCCTTTACCCTGGGCAGGGTATTGGATGGATGTAGCAACGGCATCGCTTCGTTGTATCATCACTGGCTCATAAGTGATGGTTGTCGGTTAAAGAAACTCCCAGTTAGGCCTCTCAGAAAAGGTTTCCTTAATAGTGCTCTAATGTAAAGGTCAATGTTAATGTAAAGGTCAATGTTAATGAAAAGGGTCAACGTTAAGGTAAAGGTCAATGTTAATGTTTTCCCTGATATAAATGTTAAGGTCTCATGATGATGTACGTTATGTTCGAATGATTCTAATGATGTGATTCAGCTATTTTACATGCCAGTACATTCCACGTACTGACGCCATTTGGCGCTGCATCGTTTCATGATGCAGATACAGGAGCTAGAGGACATCAGCAGCTGCCCCGTTGAGGTCAAGTGTTTCCAAGTTCTGATTGTGGTGAGCCTCCTTGTTTCCGGAGGAAACCTTTATTTATGAATGTTATCCTGTTCTTTTGAGTCGAGTAGCCATGGTTTGTCATGGCCCTCTTCTTAGACGTTTTAAAGAATGTTAGAGGCTTTGTAGACATAATGATGAAGTCAAGGTGAATGTTTTGACAACTGAGCAATAATTCCTTGCTTGGTTTTGATGATCAAATTAATGTTTGGCCATTGGCCCACTATTTTAAAGTATTGTTTGCTATTTCCTTCCGCAATGTCTATAATGAATGATGTGATGAAGCTAAGTGGTTCGCTTGGGGGCTAGCAATAGTCTCTGAGTGCCGGCCACGCCTAGGGTACCCTCCCGGGGCGTGACACAAGTATAAAATACATATGTCAATCTCATATCAATGATCATACAATATCGAATTTTTCTCATGTAACATAAAGACCTCATGATAAATGCAAGGATTTAGTAATTGGATGATAGAATTTTCAAAAATCAATTCTTGTCCTCAATTTCGACTCAAATAAGTGAAAGGGGCATGTGAACGAATATGGTTCCATATTTTAGTAAGCCTTACATATGTAACACCCGGTAAATTACTAAAATGCCCCTAGGGAAGAGGTGTGCACAAAACACGTCTTTCGATGCTCGAATTGAAAATCCGAGAGTGGATTCGTGATCAGCACTGAAAATGGAGTGGGAAGAGGGTCTCGGTTGATTTTTAGAGCAACCGAGTCGAAAGATAATTTTTTGTTCCAAAACAAAAAAACAGTGTGCCTGCGCGATAGGACCGCGACGCGGACCGGTCGTGGAGCCACACTTATGTTTCCTGTAATTTTTTTCGATGGAATTGAATTTTTGAAAATACACTGTCCGCGACAGGTCTGCGTCGCGGACTGTGTTATTTCAAGACGGGGATAAATCCTTTTAAATTATGGAGGGCAATTTGGTCCATTCCTAATTATCCTAAACGTTCCCCTACGCCTAATTAAAGTCGATTTTCAAGAAAAAGGGTTTCAAAACACAAAATTCTAAGCGTTCTTCCTAAAGGTCACCAAAGCTAGGGCTTGAAGGAAGGTGAGGATTGAGGAGATCAAGAGGAGGTTATGTAACTTCGTGTTAGCAAAACTTTCCAGGTATGTAAGGCTAACCTAAAGCATGGGAATGTTCTCCCATGTGCCCTTCTGCGTATTGAGTTTAGAATCTTGATGATGACGTTAACGTAAAGAGTTGATGCATGTAAAAATCTACGTATTTTATGTATAAATGATTTTCTTACAGGAATTGATGATCATCACTATTTTGTTTTACATTTAATTTACTTTCATGAGTGCATTTAAAGATCCTATAATTATTGTGTCTTGGAAAGAGCATGCATAATGAAAGTAGAGGTATGTCTAGAGCCTTGATGACGATGATGTTGTGATGTTGTGATTGTGTTTCACATTTGACGAGAGTCTTGATGATGATGTTGATGAGAATGATGTTTTATGATGTCTTAAAGTTGGAAGTTTAATTTCTAAAAGAGTATCTTGAGTCCATGATGTTGATGTTGATGTTGATGTTATGAGGTGAGGTGATGTTGATGTTGAAGTATTATATTGTGTCCCTATGGGACTGATGTTGATGTTGAGGTTTATACTATGTCCCCTTGGGACCGATGTTGATGTTGAGGTATTAATTATTATACCATGTCCTTATGTGACTGATGATGACGTATTATGTCCCTATGGGACTGATGAGGATGATGTTTATGAGCATATCGAGTTCTGGGAGGAGTATTGAGCACCAAAATGGGTAGAGAGTGAGTCCCACTCAAACCCATTAACTACGTGGCCTGCGTAGGAAGAGAGGATTGAACCGCAATGCGGATGGCTCCTATCTTGTCCCAAAAGAGGACTGATGTTTGATGTTTTCTTGTGGATCCAGTGATGTTGATGTCCTTTACCCCGGGCAGGGTATTGGATGGATGTGGCAACGACATTGCTTTGTTGTATCATCACTTGCTCATAAGTGATGGTTGTCGGTTAGAGAAACTCCCAGTTAGGTTCCTTTTGATAGAACTCTGATGTTGATGTTGATGTGATGTTGAGTCAAGTCCTTGAGTCGATGTGATATTTCTTTGAGTCGATGTGATGTTCCCTTGAGCCGATGGGATGTTCTTTTGATGAGAGTCGATGTTGAAGTTCTTTGAGATGAGCTTAATGTGAGGTTGATGACTGATGAGAGGTTGATGAGTCGATAGTCTATTCTAATCTCTTGCCTTAGATAGACTTTGACATCCTGATGGAGTATGATGTTGAGTTGATGTTTCTTTATGCTGTGTACTTACCTTGTTATTCAACTATTTTACATGCCAGTACATTCCACGTACTGACGCCATTTGGCGCTGCATCGTTTCATGATGCAGATACAGGAATTAGAGGACTTCAGCAGGTGCGCCGTTGAAGCCAGAGATTCGAGTTCAGACGCTGGTGAGCCTCCTTGCTATCCGAAGGAGACCTTTCTATTATATGCTTTTCCTTATTTCATTGTGTCCGGTAGCCATGGCATGTCATGGCACCGTTCTTAGACTGTTGAGTCAGGTTAAAGGCTTCATAGACATGACATCGAGGTTGATGTGGATATTTTCCTTTTGAACTAAGTAGTATTTCACTTACTTAGTTGATGTTGAGACTGATGTTGGCCATTGGGCCCTTATCTAAGATATTCCATTGATGTTATTTCCGTTGTGTTGATGTTGAATGATGTGATGAGGCTAAGTGGTTCGCTTGGGGACTAGAGGGTACCCTTCTGGGGCGTGACAAACTTGGTATCAGAGCACAGAGTTCAAGAGTCCTAGGGAGTCTATGAAGCCGTGTCTAGTAGATTCTTGTTTATGCGTGTGTTGTGCACCACACTTCATAAACAGGATGCTACAGGGCATTTAGGAAATGGTTACCCTTCTTTGATGTTCTGAGTTCGTGCGATAGAGCTTGGCTCTATGAAACCCCCTTTCTAATTCGTGCGTTACGCGTTTGCAGATAATGCCTCCAAAATGCACAGCTACCCAAAGAGATGCTTCAAACCCTAACGCTGAGGATCCCTTACCATAGGCCCCTCATCAGCATGGGACAAGGAGACGGGGACGACCTGCTAGAGCTGCTGAGGCTCCACCAGCACCTCCTGTTCAGTCAGCCTCCACTTCGGAAGTGGACTTCAGGGGAGCTATTGCTATGCTCACCCAGTTAGTGGCCTCTCAGAGTAGCAGTCGTGGTCCCCAGGCCCCTAACTCCAGCTCCCAAGAGCCTACAGCTGCAACTAGGCTCAGAGATTTCCTGAGGATGAACCCACCAGTTTATACGGGGTCAAAGGTTGAGGAGGACCCACGAAACTTCATTGATGAGATGCGTAAGATCTTGAGGGCTATGCATGCAAAAGAGGTGGAGGGAGTCGAGCTGGTCTCTTATCAGCTTAAGGATGTTGCCAATGTCTGGTATAACCAGTGAAAGGATGGTAGAAGTGAGGATGCAGAGCCTGCTGAGTGGGAGGAGTTTGAGAGTGCCTTTCTCGATCACTTCTTTCCTCAAGAGTTGAGGGAGGCAAAGGTCGAGGAGTTCGTGAATCTGAAGCAAGAGGAGTTGACGGTCAAAGAGTACAACTTGAAGTTCATCCAGCTGTCCAGATATGCTCCAGAGATGGTTCTTGATATGAGGGCAAGAATGAGGAAGTAGGTGTCTGGGTTAGGCAGGCATGTGAAGAGGGAGTGTAAAGCAGCATTGCTGATCCCAGACATGGATATTGCTAGACTTATGGTCTATGCCCAACAGACTGAGGAGGACAAAAACAGGGACAGAAAAGAGCAACGAAAGAAGAAAGCCAAATCGGCAGGGCATGAGCCCAATCAGCAGAAGCAGAATAAAGGTGATAGAACCTTCTTTCAAAAGAAATCTTCTAGCCATGCACCTTCGATGGTGAGTGCACCTGTTCAGCAAAACAGGTATGATTAGAGGTCCTATGGTCATCAGAATTTCAGAACACAGGGACCTCAGTCCCAAGCCAGTGTTGCTCAAGGTCCGAGGGGAATGCCACCTTGTGGCAGGTGTGGCAAACTGCATCTTGGCGCATGCCGTGAGGGCACCAATAACTGCTTTACCTGCAGACGGCCTGATCATTTCCAGAGTGAGTGCCCTATGAGGAATCAGAGGTGGAGTGATAGAGGTAATAGAGCTTAGTCTTCTACAGCGCCCCCCGAGGGTAGTCGGTAGAAGAAAACTACTGCTAATGCAGGAGGAGGGACATATCGCCTATATGCGATGGGCAATCGACAGGATCAAGAGGTTGCTCTAGATGTTGTTACGGGTATGCTCCGAATCTTTTCTTATGATTGTTATGCATTACTTGACCCAGGTGCCACCTTATCTTTTGTGACGCCCTATGTGGCCAATAAGTTTGAGATTATTCCTGAGTGTTTGCTTGAGCCTTTCACTGTTTCGACTCCTACTGGTGAGTCGATCCTAAGAGGATCTATAGAGACTGTATAGTGTCCATCTGTCATAGGGATACTTTGGCCAATTTGGTAGAGTTGGAGATGGTTGACTTTGATGTGATTCTTGGTATGGATTGGCTTCATGCGTGCCATGCATCCATAGATTGTAGGACCCGAGTTGTTAAGTTTCGATTTTCTAATGAACCGGTCCTAGAGTGGAAGGGAGGTTATGTTGCACCCAAGGGTAAATTTATTTCTTACCTAAGGGCGAGGAGGTTAATCTCTAAGGGGTGTGTCTATCACCTTGTACGAGTTAAATTTGATGATGTTGAGTCCCCTACTCTTGAGTCAGTCCCGATTGTAAATGAGTTCCTTGAGGATTTACCTGGAGTCCCTCCTTGTAGACAGATCGACTTCGGTATTGATGTGCTTCCTGAGACGCAGCCTATTTCGATCCCATCATATAGGATAGCCCCTGCTGAGTTGAAAGAGTTGAAGGAACAGTTGAAGGATCTGTTAGAGAAGGGTTTTATTAGGCCCAATGTTTCTCCGTGGGGTGCTCCCGTTCTGTTTGTACGAAAGAAGGATGGGTCACTGAGAATGTGCATAGATTATAGGCAATTGAACAAGGTCACAGTCAAGAATAAATATCCTCTTCCCAGGATAGATGACTTGTTTGACCAACATCAAGGTGCCTCATGCTTTTCAAAGATAGACCTCAGATCAGGTTACCACCAGTTGAAGGTGAGAGAATGTGATATTCCAAAGATAGCTTTCAGGACAAGATATGGTCATTTTGAGTTCTTGGTCATGTCCTTTGGGTTGACGAATGCACCAGCAGCTTTTATGGATTTGATGAATAGGGTGTTCAAGCCCTACCTTGATATGTTCGTAATCATGTTCATTGATGATATTTTGGTATATTCGAGGGATGAGGAAGAGCATGCTAAACATCTTAGAGTTGTCCTTCAAACTCTTAAGGACCAGGAGTTGTATGCGAAGTTCTCCAAATGTGAGTTCTGGCTCAAATCAGTGGCTTTCCTAGGCCATGTGGTTTCAGGTGAAGGGATTCGAGTAGATGGTCAGAGGATTGAAGCGGTTGCCAGCTGGCCAAGACCGACCTTTCCTACTGACATAAGGAGTTTCTTGGGGTTGGCAGGCTACTACCGAAAATTTGTGGAGGGATTTTCTTCTCTATCCGCCCCATTGACCAAACTGACCCAGAAAAAGGTCAAATTTGAGTGGTCTGAAGAATGTGAGAAGAGCTTCCAAGAGCTAAAGGCTAGGTTGACTACTGCACCTGTATTGACCTTGCCTGACGGGACGGAAGGTTTTGTAATATACTGTGATGCGTCAAGAGTTGGATTGGGATGTGTGTTAATGCAAAGAGGTAAAGTGGTGGCCTATGCTTCCAGGCAACTTAAAGTTCATGAGAAGAACTATCCTACCCATGATCTTGAATTGGCGGCAGTGGTGTTTGCGCTAAAAACTGGCGCCACTACTTGTATGGAGTGCATGTGGACGTGTTTACGGATCACAAGAGTTTACAGTATGTCTTCAGTCAGAGAGAGCTCAACCTGCGACAGAGGAGGTGGTTAGAATTTCTCAAGGACTACGACATGAGCATCATGTACCATCCAGGTAAAGCTAATGTTGTTGCTGATGCTCTTAGCAGGTTGTCTATGGGTAGCACAGCCCATGTTGAGAAAGGGAAGAAGGAGTTAGTAAAGGAAGTGCATAGGTTGGCTCGATTGGGAGTCCATCTTGAGGAGAACGACGAGGGAGAAATTAGTGTTCAGAATGGGTCTGCATCATCCCTAGTGACAGAGGTAAAAGAGAAGCAGGACCGAGATCCTGTTATACTCCAATTGAAGGAGGATGTTCAGAAGCAAAAAGTGATGGTCTTCTCCAAAGGGGGAGATGGGGTATTGAGGTACTAGAGTAGGCTATGTGTCCCTGATGTTGATGGTGTCAGAGAAAGGATTCTGGCTGAGGCGCATAATACTAGATACTCCATTCATCCGGGCTCCATCAAGATGTATCACGACCTGAGAGAGGTCTATTGGTGGAGTGGAATGAAGCGGGATATCGCGGAGTTTGTTTCAAGGTGTCCAAATTGCCAACAAGTAAAAGTTGAGCATCAAAGGCCAATTGGCTTGGCCCAAAACTTTGAGATTCCAGAATGGAAGTTGGAGATGATTAACATGGATTTCATCACTGGCCTACCGCGATCCGGGAGGCAGCATGATTTCATATGGGTAATTGTGGACAGAATGACGAAGTCAGCGTATTTCCTGGCAGTTAAGACAACCAACACTGCAGAGGATTATGCCAAGATGTATATCCAAGAGATTGTGAAGTTGCATGGAGTTCCCTTGTCCATTATCTCGGACAGAGGAGCCCAATTTACTTCTCATTTCTGGAAGTCTTTCCAGAAAGGATTGGGTACCAAAGTGAATTTGAGCACAACTTTTCATCCACAGATAGATGGTCAGGCAGAGCGCACTATTCAGATGGTAGAGGAAATGTTGAGAGCATGCATCCTTGATTTCAAAGGAAATTGGGATGATCACTTACCATTTATTGAATTCGCATATAACAATAGTTATCATGCGAGCATTCAAATGGCCCCTTATGAGGCCTTGTATGGAAGGAGATGTAGATCACCCATAGGGTGGTTTGAAGTTGGAGAGGCTGAGTTGATTGGTCCTGACCTTGTCCACCAGTCCATGGAGAAGGTGAAGATTATTCGAGAAAGATTGAAGACCGCCCAAAGCCGTCAGAAATCTTACACAGATGTGAGGAGAAGAGATCTAGAGTTTGAGGTGAGCGATTGGGTTTACCTAAGGGTATCACCTTTGAAGGGTGTCATGAGGTTTGGGAAAAAGGGGAAATTAAGTCCTCGTTACATTGGCCCGTACCAGATTGTGCGAAGAATTGGGAAGATCGCCTACGAGCTAGAATTACCTTCCGAGTTAGATGGAATCCATCCGGTGTTCCATATTTCGATGTTGAAGAAGTGTATGGGAGATCCTGCCTTGGTAGTTCCTGTGGAGAGCACAGGAGTCAGAGATAGTTTTTCCTATGAGAAAATCCCAGTCCAGATCCTTGATCGACAGGTTCGCAGGCTGAGAAATAAGGAGATAGCCTCTGTCAAAGTCCTGTGGAGGAATCAATTTGTTGAGGAAGCCATATGGGAAGCTGAGGAAAAGATGAAGGCAAAATACCCGCACCTATTCGTGCTCGAGGTTGATGAAAGTGTTGAAGGTAACATTCTTACCTTTATGTAAATTGATGTTACTACCATGATGTGATGTTTATAATATTAATGTCTGAGTATATGTTAATGAGGTCGATGAGAAGTCGAGGTAATGATGTTATTGAATGAGTATCGAGGTGAGTCTTGAGTCTATTCGTGCTTAATACCGTTCCTACTCATCATTCGAGGATGAATGATCCCAAGGGGGAGATAATGTAACACTCGGTAAATTACTAAAATGCCCCTATGGAAGAGGTGTGCGCAAAACACGTGTTCCGACGCTCGGATTGAAAATCCGAGAGTGGATTCATGATCAACACTGAAAATGGAGTAGGAAGAGGGTCTCGGTCGATTTTTAGAGCGACCTAGTCAAAAGATAATTTTTCGTTCCAAAACGAAAAACAGTGTCCCTGCGCGACAGGATCGCGACGCTGATCGGTCGCGGAGCCACACTTATGTTTTCTGTAATTTTTTTCGACGGAGTTGAATTTCCAAAAATACACTGTCCGGGATAGGTCCGCGTCGCGGACTGTGTTATTTCAGGACGGGGATAAATCCTTTTAAATTTACGGAGGGTATTTTGGTCCATTCCTAATTATCCTAAACATTCCCCTACGCCTAATTAAGGTCGGTTTTCAAGAAAAGTGGTTTCAAAACCCAAAATTCTAAGCGTTCTTCCTAAAGGTCACCAAAGCTAGGGCTTGAAGGAAGGTGAGGATTGAGGAGATCAATAGGAGGTTGTGCAACTTCGTGTTAGCAAAACTTTCCAGGTATGTAAGGCTAACCTAAAGCATGAGAATGTTCTCCCATGTACCCTTCTGAGTATTGAGTTTAGAATCTTGATGATGAGGTTAATGTAAAGAGTTGATGCATGTAAAAATCTATGTATTTTATGTATAAATGATTTTCTTACAGGAATTGATGATCATCACTATTTTGTTTTACATTTAATTCATTTTCATGAGTGCATTTAAAAACCCTATAATTATTGTGTCTTGGAAAGAGCATGCATAATGAAAGTAGGAGTATGTCTAGAGCCTTGATGACGATGATGTTGTGATGTTGTGATTGTGTTTCACATTTGACGAGAGTCATGATGATGATGTTGATGAGAATGATGTTTTATGATGTCTTAAAGTTGGAAGTTTAATTTCTAAAAGAGTGTCTTGAGTCCATGATGTTGACGTTGATGTTATGAGGTGAGGTGATGTTGATGTTGAAGTATTATATTGTGTCCCTATGGGACTGATGTTGATGTTGAGGTTTATACTATGTCCCCTTGGGACCGATGTTGATGTTGAGGTATTAATTATTATACCATGTCCTTATGTGACTGATGATGACGTATTATGTCCCTATGGGACTGATGAGGATGATGTTTATTAGCATGTCGAGTTCTGGGAGGAGTATTGAGCACCGAAATGGGTAGAGAGTGAGTCTCACTCAAACCCATTGACTACGTGGCCCGCGTAGGAAGAGAGGATTGAACCACAACGCGGATGGCTCCTATCTTGTCCCAAAAGAGGACTGATGTTTGATGTTATCTTGTGGATCCACTGATGTTGATGTCCTTTACCCTAGGCAGGGTATTGGATGGAAGTGGCAACGACATCGCTTCGTTGTATCATTGCTGGCTCATAAGTGATGGTTGTCGGTTAGAGAAACTCCCAGTTAGGTTCCTTTTGATAGAACTCTGATGTTGATGTTGATGTGATGTTGAGTCGAGTCCTTGAGTCGATGTAATATTTCCTTGAGTCGATGTGATGTTCCCTTGAGCCGATGGGATGTTCTTCTGATGTGAGTCGATGTTGAAGTTCCTTGAGATGAGCTTAATGTGAGGTTGATGACTGATGAGAGGTTGATGAGCCAATAGTCTATTCTAATCTCTTGCCTTAGATAGACTTTGACATCCTGATGGAGTATGATGTTGAGTTGATGTTTCTTTATACTGTGTACTTACCTTGTTATTCAGCTATTTTACATGCCAGTACATTCCACGTACTGACGCCATTTGGCGCTGCATCGTTTCATGATGCAGATAGAGGAGTTAGAGGACTTCAGCAGGCGCACCGATGAAGCCAGAGATTCGAGTTCAGACGTTGGTGAGCCTCCTTGCTATCCGGAGGAGACCCTTCTATTATATGCTTTTCCTTATTTCATTGAGTCCAGTAGCCATGGCATGTCATGGCACCGTTTTTAGCCTGTTGAGTCAGGTTAGAGGCTTCGTAGACATGACGTCGAGGTTGATATGGATATTTTCCTTTTGAACCGAGTAGTATTTCACTTACTTAGTTGATGTTGAGACTGATGTTGGCCATTGGGCCCTTATCTAAGATATTCTATTGATGTTATTTCCGCTGTGTTGATGTTGAATGATGTGATGAGGCTAAGTCGTTCGCTTGGGGACTAGCAATAGTCTCTGAGTGCAGGCCACGCCCAAGGTACCCTCCCGGGGCGTGACAACATACCTGGGAATGGAAGAAACAATCAGATTTCAATGAATCCTCATGCTAGAATTAAGACTTCTTGCTCTTCTCTTCCTTCTAATATTCTTCAAGAAAGACCTAAGTGATGAATGGTGGAAAATATGTTTAGCGTATCATTTAGGACTTTAATTAAGTCCAAAACGTCAAGGGTTAAATTAAAAAGGGCAGGAATAGACAAAATTACCCTTCCTAATAACTGTCACCTAGGCCTACGATACCCCATTTACGAGTCGTAGAGCATTCTACAGGTTGTAAACACCCCCTCGTGAATGAAGGGTTTGAAAATCTGAGTACTGGAAATCGCACGAGAACTCTTTTATGAGCCGTAGACCACCTCTCATAAATAAGGGGTCCTGAAACTTGAGTTACCGGAATTTGTTATGAAACCCCCCTCAGCGAGTCATGGAATACTTGACGGTTCATATACCATCTTGTATATAGGCCCTAGACTTAGAAAATTTCATCAAGTCATCTGGGGTTTTACGAGTCGTAATTCTCTCTACGAGTCGTAAACAACCCTCATGAACCTTCTTTTGCAGCATTCCTAAGTCTTTTTTCAGCATGCTCTGTGCATCCACTCCAGATTAAGTAGAAGGAATTAAGGTGTCATGCCTCAAGAGGGTACTCGAGACGTGGATGATACCCAAAGACTATTGCTAGTCCGCAAGCGAACTACTTGGTCTCATCACATCCATTCAATCCAACAGCTCTATCGATCAGCGGAAGTAAATGAAAGTAAATGGACGCATCTTATCTAATGTCTCAAAGAATAATAGATTAATAATAAAGGCTAGTAGGAAGAACTAGCTCACAATCTTATCATCAACGTTTGACTATCATCTATGAAGCCTCTATCGCTAATCAAGTGGTACCAATGACAAACCAATGACTATCGAAATCAAAATATAAGACTAGGCTAGTCTAACTCAAAAGCATGATGAAATAAATAATAGTGAATCCTCTGGAGTAGGGGAGGCTCACCAATAAGTTGAATGTCCTGCATCTTCGACGATGCACCTGTTGATGATCCCTAATCCCTGTATCTACATCATAAAATGATACAACGCCGAGTGGCATTGGTACGTGGAATGTACAGTATGCAAAATAGCTGAATGAAACAGAAACTGGTAAAGTTATATGGAAAAATCATCGACTCAGAACAATCATCAAATCAAAATGTTAGTTGTTTATCTAAAGAAAAAATAAAGAGTAGATAAGTGACCCATCAACTCCTCAACCTCATCAATCAAATTAGACTCATCTCGGTGGAACTCAACTCAACTCGACTCAACTCAACTCAACTTGGAGTACTCAAGGGGGGAACTTTTGGGAGTTTCTTTTATCCGACAACAATCACTTATGAGCCAGTGATTGTACAATATCCCGCCGGTGTTTCCACGGCCATTCCATACTTTCCAGGTAGGGAACAAATCGAATCCCCTAAGGAAAACAACCTCAACAAGTCCTCTGTTGTTTCAGGGACATAAACTCAACTCAAGAGGGAACCACAATGTAATATGATAGTTCTAATCTTCACCTACATTTGGCGACGTAGTTTGACAAGCTCGAGTTGGACTGCTCTCACTCTTTCGGTGCTCGATACTCCTCCCAAGACTCAATGCTCATAAGACCTCCATCTCAACCAATCTCATAGGGACTTTAACCCCGTTAATGATCGGTATCTCATGGGGACTCTAACCCTATGCTCAATCAACTCATAGGGACTTTAACCCTATCATCAATCAAGCTCATAGGGACTTTAACCCTTTCATCAATCAATCTTATAGGTACTTTAACCCTATTATTAATCAAACTCATAGGGACTTTAACCCTCTCATCAAGAACATTTCAATCAATAGCTCAAGGCTTGGAACAAACATTAGGGAACAATCGAATAGACAATCATTAGAGTTCATTTAAAGGAGACTCTTAGGGCTGTCAAGCTCTATCAACTCATCATCATTTACAGTCACAATCAACAATCTCACATCAAGGCTCTAGACTCAACCCCTAGACTCATTCATACATGCTTTCAAAAGTTAACATGTAAGGTTATGCAATTTCTCATGAAAATATTCAATTCAAGAAAATAAGTTTATGATGATCATCAACATATGGAAGAACATGAAAATAGACATAATTTATAAGAAGATACTCAAGAATCAATTTAAGAACATGTATGGGGACTCATGAACACTCAAAATCCTCTATGACCATTCATTGGGCACACGAGAGGACAATCTCATGCTTTTAGTTTAATCGCACATACCTGGGATGAAGCTCTCAATAATCTCTTTAAGTATTTCCTCTTGAATTTCTCAATCTCAAGCTCTTCTCCTCTCTCCTAGCCCAAGTCTTGCTAGATTATTAGAAAAGGACTTAGAATGGAGGTTTAAATCCCCTTTTTGCGTCAAAATGACCTAATTAGATCGTGTATAGAGCTTAGGAGGGGTTAGAAATTATCCGAAATTCCCCTCATAAAATTTAGAAATTTTTCAGCTTCGGAATACCCAGTCCATAACGCGGATTGGTCACGTATTAGTGTATTTTTCTCTAAAAAATTTTTGAATGAGTTTTCCTAATCCCGTCGAAATTTTTTGAAAAACTTATAAGTGTGGGTCAGCTATAGAGGCGCGACGCTCCTCTGTCGCACATCAACACTGTTTTGGTTTTCGGATAAAAAAATTATCTTTTGATCAGGTCACTCTAAAAATCGACCGAGACTAATTTCCCACTCAATTTTTTGTGCTGATCCCAAATCCAGCCTCGAATTTTCCATACAAGAATTCGAAGATGCTTTACACGCATACCTCTCATCTAGGGGTATTTTGATAATTTTTTCGGGTATTACATACATTATCTCCCCCTTGGGATCATTTGTCCTCGAATGAAGAGAATTCTAGGGATTTAGGTCAAGACACGAATCTCCCTATTGACTCTAACAATCAACTAGCTCTCACCTCACTCATGCAATCAACAAATTAGAAATTTTCAGCAAGTAAAACAATCAAACAATCAACAAACTACATCAATCCTCACTTGGACTCTAGTACTCTATCGTCTATCATATTGAGAATGAAAGGAGAACTCAAGGAATGGAAATTCAAGAATTTAGAGGAAATTCATTACCATCAACTCTCTTATCATTAGCAGGAAGGAACAAATGAGGGTATTTGGCCTTCATGTCCTCTTCCGCATCCCAAGTAGCTCATTCTAGAAATTGATTCCTCCACAATACTTCGACAAATGCAATCTCTTTGGTCCTTAACTTGCGAACCTTAAAATCAAGGATTTTGACCGGGATCTCCTCATAACTCAGGCTATCTTTCATTCCAATACTCTCGACAGGCATAACCATCTGTGGATCTCACAAACACTTCTTGAGCATAGAAATGTGGAAGACTGGATGGATGGCCTCTAACTCTGATGGTAGCTCTAACTCATATGCCACATTGCCTACTTTGTTTATGCTCTGATAAAGGTCAATGAACCTCAGACTTAGCTTTTCTATCATTCCGAACCTCATCACCCCTATCATGGGCGAGACTTTCAAATACGCCCAATCATTGACCTCAAACTCTAAGTCTCTTCTTCTAATGTCTATATAGGATTTCTATCGACTCTGTGCAGTCCTCAACCTTTATCAAATGATCTTCACCTTCTTCATAGCTTGGTGAACCAAGTATGGTCCAATCAACTCTGCTTCACCTACCTCAAACCATCCACTCGGCGACCTACACCTCCTCCCATAAAGTGCCTCATACGGGGCCATCTGTATGCTCGAATGGAAGCTATTATTATAAGCAAACTTGATCAAAGGCAAGTGGTCATCCCAATCACCTTTAAAGTTGATGGCGTAGGCTCTCAACATATCCTCTAATGTCTGAATGGTACATTCTGCTTGGCCATCCGTCTGCGTGTGAAAGGCAGTGCTAAGGTGCACCTTTGTACCCAAACCATTATGAAAAGATCTCCAAAACTGGTTGGTGAATTGAGCTCCTCTATCTGTGATGATGAAAAAGGGGACTCCATATAATCTAACAATATCCTTTATGTAAAGTCAGGCATAATCCTTCGCAGTATCAGTCATCTTAACTGCCAAGAAGTGTGCAGATTTTGTGATGCTGTCCACAATCACCCAAATTGAATCATACTATCGACGGGACCTCAGTAATCTTGTGACAAAGTCCATATTGATCATCTCCCATTTCCACTCTGGAATTTCAAAGTTCTGAGCTACTCCACATGGCCTTTGGAGCTCAACTTTAACTTGTTGGCAATTTGGGCACTTGGAAATGAATTCAACAATATCTCTCTTCATTCCACTCCACCAATAGACTTCCCTCAAGTCATGGTACATCTTGGTAGACCCTGGATGAATGAAATATCTAGAACTATGGTCCTCGACCATGATTCTCTCTCGAACACCATCAACAATTGGAACACACAATCTGCCTCAATACCTCAATACTCCATCTCCCCCTTTGGTGAAAGCCATCACCTTCTGCTTATGCATATCCTCCTTCAACTATAATAAAACTGGATTTTGATCTTATTTCTCCTTCACCACCACTACTAGGAATGATGCCGACCCATTATGCACAAGAACTCCCCCTTCACCTAATTCATCTAATTGGACTTCCAATCATGCCAGTCTATGAACCTCTCTGGCTAACTCTCTCTTCTCCTCTTCCCTTCAAGCCCACTTCTGAGCCTCAAGGTGCTATTCCTAAGATGATCATATTCATACAAAGATAATCCTTAATACTCAGCTCTATACTCAAAACCCTTATTACGAAGTCTTCAATAGTCTATTGTCCATACTCGCATAATAACAACCACAAATTCATGCCTATCACCCTAACACTTCAACTACACCTTAGAAGTTTTCAAGCCTACTTAACACTTCTACCTCCACAATTCAATGAGCTTCCACTCAAAGACATCCCAACAAACTCTTACCTATCTATTGCACATACTAGGGTCTCGTCTCTCCCCTCCTCCCTATCTCTATCCCTACATGACACAAGTTTAACACCATATCACGATAAGGATAAATCCACTCTGCCTCATCTACCCTCACTCTGAGTCTACTATTATCAGCATCATTATTTGGACCTGGAGGAACTCATCATCTCTCTCTTAGCTCAAAGGTCGTCTCTCTAAGTTTGCGAATCAATTCGCCTTTCTAAGCTATACACACATATCTCCACATGGTCAGGGAATCACTATCCACAAGAATATCTTAAACTCTTCTGTTAAACTATAGTCGTATATATATAAATAGTCATTGCGACTCCCTTCGAAGATACCACTCTTAGCTTCTTCCTATCTCTATCGAAATCCTTCTATATTTGCTACTCTTATTGGCGTACATAACCACTTCCTTCAACTGTTACAATTTAACCCCTTCTTTTGCCTGCTAACGCTCAACTTTTGTGCTCCCATAAATTCATTTGCATAAAAACTTAGACTATCATGGAAAACTCATCGTCATCTATCCAGAAGCCCCGATCGACTCATTTACTAAGGTTGACAAAGAATGCTTACATTTACTTCACATTGACAACTCAAAAACTATCTAGATTCTTATAATATCCATAACTTAGAGCTTCACACATCTTTACACAATCATGGGTACACATCTCAAGCCTCTTCTTATCTATTGAGCTATCCTCATTTCACCAGTCTTACCTAAGAGACACTTGTACCCTGCCCATAACATCACTTTCCTTTAACATTGTCATACTCTATGGCAAGCTTCTTAGAGAGAATCTCCAACTAAGACTATCACTCTCTTGATACTATCTCCTCTTTCACACTATTCCTCAAAATTCAAGCTTAGGGTCTAGTACTAACATGTGCATCACAAACTTTCCTCATATTATACCAACTTGTAACTACTAGGTAAAAATTTGGGGAACATAAGCCCACTAAAATCTCATAGTGAGTATTTAATTAACACATCCCTTCCTCATAACTCAGTACCACTCACTTATTCATTATATCTCATTATTTGACTAAGCTCATAACTCGATGAATCTCATGAACTCCCACTTACAAATCATAAGCCTAGTTTAGACCTATCACATTTGAAGCACATTGTTCCGCTATTCAACATCTATACTTCAGCCTCAATGGTACGAATACTACAACACATCAACATAATCCTCCTTCTAGTCTTGAGCACGGTCTAACACATTCTGATAATAACCTTTTCTCTATATCTCATCATGAAAATCAAAGGGTACTTAAGACCTCTTTCATCAAAACATTATGGCAATTGACTCTTTACCCCATTACTTACCTAAAAAATAACAACTCTAGTTACAAGCCTCAATTAGCTATCACTCTCACTATCTCATCCTTTTCTTTATTAGCTCTTCTTGGAAGCATGATCGCAATTATGCAAACACGTATGCACGAGTTAGAAAGGAGTTCTCATAGAGTTTCAACTCTATCGCATGAATCAGAATCTGAAAGAAGGGAAACTTTTCCTAATGTCCTATAGCCTCCTTCTTATAAAGTATGGTGCACAACACACCCATAAACAAGACTCTACTAGATACAACTTCATAGACTCCCTAGACACTTGAACTCTGTGCTCTGATATCCTGTTTGTCACACCACGGGAGGGTACCCTCGGCGTGGCCGGCACTTGAAGAACCATTGCTGATTCCCCAAGAGAAAGCACCTGGCCTCATCATCACATCAACTTAACAACGAAAGAATAACTCAATTAGAAAGACATCATATGAATAAAATATAACTCAACTAACTCATAGTTTTCCAATGAATAAGTTTGGAATAGAAAATACTCAACAAATCCTCTACTCAATGTCTATAAAGCCTCTATTCAACATTCTAGATGGCGCCATGACAGATCATGGACACCTCAAATCAAATAAGATAAAATACTCAACGAAAGTAAGAAGATACAAGGGCTCCTTCGAAAAATCAAGGAGGGCTCACCAACTCTAGGGAAATGCACTGATCCGGACCTTAGCGATGCGCGAGCTGAAGTCCTCTATCACCTGTATCAACATCATGAAACGATGCAGGTCCAAATAGATGTCAGTACATGAAATATACTAGCATATAAAAATAGCTCAAAAAAATAAGGCTCACTCAATCATCTTGACTCAATAACGCATGCTCAACTTAGTATATGATCATGCTTTTAAAGTAAACTCTGTAGGAATAGACTAAGTATAAAATATCATGCTCAATCAATGTTGCTTGGGAGTTTTTCTTAACCGACATCCAATCCCATTACCTTTAGTTTGGTGATGCACAATGAAGGCGACGTCATTGCCACAACCATCCTAAACTTGCCACGGTAAAGGATGATCAACATCTCTCTTGGATCCATAGTAAATGTCCACTTTTGGGACAAGAGCTGCCAAAACGAACTGCACGACTATCCTATGCTGACAACATAGTTCTGTGGGATAGAGTAGATGCTTACTTACTCCAAGCTCGGTATTCGATACTCCTCCTAAGACTAAAACATGCTCAATTTAATCAATAAATTCAATCCTCAAATGCTCAATCAATCACATAAATCATATCAAAATCTCAACCTCATCTGGTTACCTCATCTCAACTCGTCTCAGTTACTCATCAACTCAGATGAATGTAGACAATCAAACTCGACTCAGACTCAGACGACCATTAAGACTCACTTAAATTGCCTTATCATGAAATGCAAGTAAGTTCATGATAGTATAAGTGATTTTGTTCGATATGGTTTTCATGTTCTGTGATGCTCAATTTCTCAACTCATCAACTCAACATCAAACTCAACCTCAACTCAATCCATGCATAGAATTTTATAGAATTAGGCAATTTAGGGTTCAACTACCAAGTATAAAATACATATGTAAATCTTATATCAATGATCATACAGTACAAGTTAAATATGAGCACTGAAGGGACCACAAAATTAATTGTTGAGGCTCCCTATTATGGAAATAATTCAAATAATTAATTTGAAACTATTCTTACGATAATAAATTACAAATCATTCCACTAAAAATTTGTAATAGCACTCCTCTATTTATATTTCAAAATTTCCCATTAAACACTTATGTGATTCTTCATGTTAAGGTTACATATACTAATCAATAAATTAAATTACTGAAAAATTTAATTTAAAGATTAATTTCCTTTAGAGTACTGCTTAACTTATTTTATATGTCGAATTCATAAATCCACTTGCAAGGTTTGACACGATGAAAACTTGTAAGCTTCTCAAAAGGCATATCATCAATCTCTATATTGAGACATGGATTCCGTCAACTAACTTATTATTTCACCAATATATATTATTATCATCCAATTTACTAGGCATATTGACCCATCTCAGAATCTCACCTTTTAATAAATCAAAATGATAAATAATATATACAGATCATAATAGTTATATCAGGATTGAGAATATAAGTACATCTAACAGTTTAGAGAATATGTATTTATTAGTCAGTCTAAACCAACTATCTCTACTCGGTCCTGGTCAATACATACAATATGCACTAGCACAAGAAGTTGAAAATTTACCGTTCCCATAATCAAGATAAATTATACACAATCCTGTGCTACAATCATACCGATGTCTTGTCCAATTTCCATCTTAGATTGTGAACGAAAAACTTTATACTTATAAGAACCGATGATTTAATCCTCTGTGTATAAGCTAAAACTCTATTCACTAAATCATCTACGATATAAGTAAATGGACACATAAACGATTATATGATCTATTAAAACTTTTATTAAAATTGGATGAATAATTTTTCTATAATAAATACTATATTTAAACTCATGGTTAATAGTATATATTCCATGGTTAATAGTATATATCCCAACAATCTCTCATTTAGACTTTTAACCATCACAATTATTATAATATATTATATCTAAATGCATTGTTAATAGTATATACCCTAACAATCTCCCACTTAGATATTCAATCATGGAAATTGTTAGAATACTATGTCTAAATACATGATTAATAGTATATATCCTAATAATCTCCCACTTAGACTTTTAACTATGCATTTACAACTTTCACAGGCATTCCTTTTATATGACTAATCATAAGGATCTTACCAAGTTGTTTTCCTATGCAATTCCATCTAGTAATGTTTAGTCGTAACAATCGATTCGGTACTAGATCTCGAGGGACCTTATCATACACTCTTCAAGAATGTACTTTTAAGGATCTCTATCATGAAACTTTCTAAAAAATATATAACAAATCAATCTTCATTACGATTCTCCCACTACGACTATGTACTACTACTATAGTCACACTTTCATGTTTTTCTCTTAATATTTTCCTCAAAACCTTTTGTTATTGAAATATTAACAACTTATTCATGTAGTGCTATTTAATTTGCTCAACATCACTCCCACTACTTGAGGTAGTAAATCATCTTATGTCAAGTAACGTTTCTCCCACTATGTAAATAATATGGAACGCCAATTCTGACATACTGATTAGATGTTCTTGAGCGTTTGAATTTACGACTAAATCATTTGTTATTTCTTTGTGCAGTTCCTATAAAACTAGTTTATTTCTAGGAACATGGTTTACTATATAGTCCTTTTCTAGAAATCTGGCAGTTGTGTTAACAAGAAATATTTTCTTCAGGACAATAAGATATTCTTTTATTCTTTTTGAATATCCAGTTAAAACACACACACACATTCATAATTAGTTCCAACTTGTTTGTTTTCTCTTTCAGCATATATGCTAGACAATTCTATATCTGAACATGACATAGACTAGACTTATGTCAAATCCTTACCAGTTCTATAGTTGTCAAAGTTATAAACATGCAAGGAATTAAATTCCAAATGTGACATATAGTTCTTAGGATATATTCCAAAATAAGTAAAACAACTTCAAACAAGTCAATCATTAATCTTACCATTTCCATAAGAGTCAATTTTTCTTTCTTCTTTTACACCAATCTATTATAAAGTTCTGGTGTAAATGATTGAAATGCAATTACTCTATCAAATAAGTGACTAATGAACTCTGCAAAGAGGTATATCCCATTACAATCAGATTGCAGGAATGTTGTAGATTTTTCATGACTCTATCTTTATTTTTGTCTAAAATATCTTGAGTTTATCAAAAAACATTTAGACTCACATAGCATCAAAAAATATATATTCATATCATGAGTAATATTTTATGAATATTCCACAACACTCAAAATCACCTCTTGCCTGAATGTTCATTTACCACACAAATTAAAATAGATTAATTCTAACTTATCACTACTTCCATTTTCTTTCTAAGAGGAAAGGTCTCTAAGTCATTTTTCTTTCTAAATAGGACTCTCACATTGGTAGTGACTCCACTTTCAATGAACCATTATGTCCATCCTTTAACCAACATTGAAGTTCTATTCAGAATAAATAACTTTAGACACTAGTGAACAGATACGTTATATTCAATTTAAAAGATGTTTTCTCTTGTAAGATAGATTAATATTATTCAATTCATAAGAGATAATGCTAATAAAAAATTCATGCACCAATATACTACAAGAGATAAAATATTTATCAAACTCAATAATAAGAGTTACAAAAAAAAATTAAGTATTTATCTCTTATTTAGTTAGAAACTGAAAATCAATTCTTTCTAACATAAAGTACATGCATAATGCATTCTTTAATATTAATATCTTATCTAAGAAAACAAATCCTTGAATAGTACTAGGTGGGTCTGTGAAGTCTTTTGAGAGTTTGAGATATAATAGATCATAATATATCGAATAATTTTGAATAATACAATTCAGAGCTTATTTATACATATATATTTTCACGCCCCGGGAGGGTACCCTTGGCGTGACTGGCACTTAGTGACTATTGCTAGTCCCCAGCGAACCACTTAGCTTCATCACCTCACTCGACATCATTACTGCGGAAAAGATATAAAGAAGATACCTCAAATAAAGGGCCAAATGGCCAACATCAGTCTCAACATCAACTAAGTAAGTAAAAGTACTACTCAGTTCATAAGAACAACATCAAACATCAACCTCGACATCATGTCTACGAAGCCTCTAACCTGACTCTACTGTATAAGAATGGTGCCATGATATGCCATAGCTACCAGACTCAATGCAATAAAGGAAGCATAAAATAGAAGGGTCTCCTCCGGATAGCAAGGAGGCTCACCAAAATCTAAACTCAAAATATCTGACCTCAATGGTGCGCCTGCTGAAGTCCTCTAACTCCTGTATCTGCATCATCAAACGATGCAGCGCCAAATGGCATCAGTACGTGGAATATACTGGCATGTAAAATAGCTGAATAACAGGGTAAGCACACAGCATAAAGAAACATCAACTCAACATCATACTCCATCAGGATGTCAAGAGCCTATCTAAGGCTAGAGATTAGAATAGTCAATTGACTCTTCAACCTCTCATCTCAACATCGACATCACATCAAGCTCATATGAAGGAACCTCAATATCAACTCGACTCAGGGAACCTCAACATCGCCTCACATCACATCGACTCAAGGGAACATTACATCGTCTCAAGGACTCGACTCAAACATCACATCAATATCAACATCAAAGTTTTTTCAAATGAACCTAACTGGGAGTTTCTCTAACCGACAACCATCACCTATGAGCTGGTGATGATACAATGAAGCGATGCCGTTGCCACATCCATCCAATACCCTGCCCGGGGTAAAGGACATAACCTAAGTGGATCCACAAGAAAAACCTCAGTCCTCATTTGGGACAAGACAGGAGCCACCGCATTGCGGTTCAATCCTCTCTTCCTACACGGGCCATGTAGTTAATGGGTTCAAGTGGGACTCACTCTTTACCCTCAATATTCCTTCCAAAACTCGACATGCTCATAAAACATCAACCTCATCAGTCCCATAGGGACATAATACCTCATCACCAGTCAAATAAAAACGTGATATAATACCTCAACATCAACATCGATCCCAAAGAGACATAGTATAAAACCTCAATATCAACATCTGTCACGTAGGGACATAGTACCTCACCTCATAAAATCAACATCAACATCAGGACTCAAGATACTCATTTAGCAATTAAATCTCAATGCTAAGACATCATAAAACATCATTCTCATCAACATCATCATAACATCATCATAACATCATCATCGTAAAGGCTCTAGACATATCCCCTAATTTCATTATGCATGCTTTTTCCAAAACACAATAATTATAGGGTTTTTAAAATGCACTTATGAAAATGAATTATGACATAAAATAAAATAGTGATGATCATCAATTCCTATAAGAAAATTATTTATACATAAAATATCGTAAATTTTACATGCATCAAACTCTTCACATTATCCTCATCATGTCAAGACACAATACTCTATACTTAGAAGGGCACATGGGAGAACATTCCCATGCTTTAGGTTAGCCTTACGTACCTGGAAAGTTTTGCTAACACGAATTTGCACAACCTTCTCTTGATCTCCTCCACCTCAACTTCTTCCAGCCCTAGCTTTAGTGACTTTTTGGAAGAACGCTTTAGAATGGGGTTTTTGAAACCCTTTTCTTAGAAACCGACCTTTATTGGTCGTAGGGGAACGTTTAGGATAAATAGGAATGGACTAAAATGCCCTCCGTAATTTAAAAGAATTTTTTCCCATCCTGAAATAACACAGTCCGCGACGCGGACCTGTCGCGGACTGTGTATTTTCAGAAAATTCAACTCCGTCAAAAAATCACAGAAAAATATAAGTGTGGCTCCGCGATAGGTCCGCGACGAGGTTATGTCGCGCAGGCACACTGTTTTTCGTTTTGGAGACTCGATCGCTCTAAAAATCGACTGAAACCCTCTTCCCACTCAATTTTCAGTGTTGATCACGAATTTGCTCTTGGATTTTAAATCCAACCATCGAAAGATGCATTTTACGCACACCTCTTCCCTAGGGGTATTTTGATAATTTATCGGTTGTTACATTATCTCCCCCTTGGGATCATTCGTCCTCAAATGATGAGTAGGAATGGTATTTTAGCACAAATAGACTCAAGACTCACCTTGACACTCACTCAGTAACATCACTACCTCGACTTCTCATCAACCTCACTAACATTTACTCAGACATTAATACTATACACATCACATCATGATAGGAACATCAATTTATATAAACGTAAGATTGTTACCTTCAACACTTTCATCAACCTCGAGCGCTAACAGGTGCAGGTATTTTGCTTTCATCTTTTCCTCATCTTCCCATGTGGCTTCCTCAACAAATTGATTCCTCCACAGAACTTTGACAGAGGCTATCTCTTTGTTCCTTAGTCTGCGAACCTGTCGATCAAGGATCTGGACTGGGATTTGCTCATAGGACAAACTGTCTCTGACTCCTGTGCTGTCCACAGGAATTATCAACGCAGGATCCCCCAAACGTTTCTTCAACATCGAAATATGGAACACCGGATGGATTCCATCTAACTCGAAAGGTAATTCTAGCTCGTAGGCGACCTTCCCAATTCTTTGCACAATCTGATATGGACCAATGTAGCGAGGACTTAATTTCCCCTTTTTCCCAGACCTCATGACACCCTTCATGGGTGATACCTTCAAGTAAACCCAATCGCTCACATCAAACTCTAGGTCTCTTCTCCTCACATCTGTGTAAGATTTCTGACGGCTTTGGGCAGTCTTCAATCTTTCTCGAATAATCTTCACCTTCTCCATGGACTGGTGGACAAGGTCACGACCAATCAACTCGGCCTCTCCAACTTCAAACCACCCAATGGGTGATCTACATCTCCTCCCATATAAGGCCTCATAAGGGGCCATTTGAATGCTTGCATGATAACTATTGTTATATGGGAATTCAATCAATGGTAAATGATCATCCTAATTTCCTTTGATATCAAGGACGCATGCTCTCAACATGTCCTCTACCTTCTGAATAGTGCGCTCTACCTGACCATCCGTCTGTGGATGAAAAGGTGTGCTCAAGTTCACTTTGGTACCTAATCCTTTCTGGAAAGACTTCCAGAAATGAGAAGTAAATTGGGCTCCTCTATCCAAGATAATGGACAAGGGAACTCCATGCAACCTCACAATCTCTTGGATATACATCTTGGCATAATCCTCTGCAGTGTTGGCCGTCTTGACTGCCAGGAAATGCGCTGACTTCGTCATCCTGTCCACAGTTACCCATATGGAATCATGCTGTCTCATTGATCTCAGTAGGCCAGTGATGAAATCCATATTAATCATCTCCCACTTCCATTCTAGAATCTCAAGGTTTTGGGCTAAGCCAATTGGCCTTTGATGCTCAACTTTTACTTGTTGGCAATTTGGGCACCTTGAAACAAACTCCGCGATATCCCGCTTCATTCCACTCCACAAATAGACCTCTCTCAAGTCGTGATACATCTTGGTGGAGCCCAGATGAATGAAGTATCTAGTGTTATGGGCCTCAGCCAGAATCCTCTCTCGTACACCATCAACATCAGGGATACATAGCCTACTCTGGTACCTCAATGCCCCATCTTCCCCTTTGGAGAAGACCATTACTTTTTGCTTCTGAACATCCTCCTTTAATTGGAGTATAATAAGATCTCGATCCTGTTTCTCTTTTACCTCAGTCACTAGGGACGATGCAGACCCATTCTGAACATTACTTCCTCCCTCATTGTCCTCCTCAAGTTGGACTCCCAGTCGAGCCAACCTATGCACTTCTTTCACTAACTCTTTCTTTTCTTCCTCAACATGGGTTGTGCTATCCATAGACAACCTGCCAAGAGCATCAGCCATAACTATCACGCCCTAAACCCCATTAAGGCGGACTGGCACCCGTTGCCGACAAGGCTCGGGAGAACCAACATATAACTATACACCTGCTATGAACATTTAAGAGGTTTCCATACTCAATATGCTGTCAAAAGATGGTAAACTGTACTAACAAACCAAAAGTAAATGCATAAGACTAGGCCGTTGGAGCCACGATGTCTATAATACGCTATTTGACCACACTTTAATTTACATAGTCTACAAAGCCTCTAAGTAGGGAACAATATCCAAATGGGTCGGGACAGGCCCCGCCTCATGACCAACTATAAAATACAAAATATAAGTTCTAAATACATAAGCCCCGAAGCAACATGGAGCTTAGTAATAGCAGTTGGAAGTCCTGTACTCTTACTGGGGAGATCTAGTAGCTCCTGTACCTGCAGCATGAAATGCAGGTCCCCCGTAAGGGACGTCAGTACGAGATAATGTACTGAATATGTAAGGCAGGAAATAATGTACATGAAATAAGAACTCAGATGAAATCACATGCTTGTGTGTAAGGATGAAAAGACCACCTTTAGTCATACTATGGAATCATGTACTTTATGTCTTTTTATTTCTGTATCTTTACTGTATAATCTGTGCACAATATATCATGTAAATGACCAGCTGATCAGTGGTAAATCTGTAATGGGATCGACCCTGGCTAGGTGATTCCTTCACCCCTCGGGCTACCACCCAAATGAGATTGACCCTAGCTAGGTGATTCTTCCACCCCTCGGGCTACCACTCATTTAAAAGCAACTGTAAGTTATCTTTTATTTACTTTGAGATGGTTCTTTTGGTGGTCATAACCTTTAGAACTGTAGGAATATAGACATGTGACATATGAGCAACCATACAAGGTAATACAATGAAAAGAGAGATACACAACTAATGAACCGCATCGGAGATTAAACGACACATAGACTTTGTTGGGTAAGAAGGAACTCAAGTATATTTGGTATCCAAGTACATATGCAGGTTGACAATGACTATGTATGGGTACATATGAACATGGTAAAGAGTGGGGACACGGTTAGCAGCCATGTCGGAGTTTGTACGTGCCTTTATATGCTAAGGAAGATTACAGATTTCATGCCAAGTAATAGGAAATCAAGTTGCCTTACATACCTCGCTATACTATGTCGTTATTACCTCGGAGTAGTATCCTTTTCCTCCAAACACTTATCTACAACATATTAGGTGATAAAACTAGTGTTAGCAGCTAATAAACACGTCTTAGTAATCCAATTTCACCCAAAAATAATATCTGGGCAGCAAGCTCGGAATTAGCACCCAACGAGTATTCTTTCAACATTTCCACTCCTAATCGTATTTTCTAACACACATTCCTATATACATGTCATATCCAGCTATGTTTAGTCCCATAACAGCATTACAACAACTCATATAATACAGCATACAACAACTCTACACAACACGTAAGTAGACAACGCAACATTGCGTCCTCCCGCTACATTTCAACGTCAACCATTTAAAATCCGTTCCAACCTCAACCAAACTGTCCTCAACATATTTACACACAATTACAGTCCTAAAACAGTCCAAAAACAGTCCCTATGTAGATGAAAAACATGAGACAACAATTCCCAAAAACAGTCCACAAATTCTTACTAATGACCGGAATTAAGACATCATTTAAGAACTTGTATTTGCGGAAGATACAAGTGGTCCAGCAGCCTTCTTACATCATTACGGACCTAAGACTTCTTAAAAACATACATATTACTTCATAACTCAGCCAACCAACAAGATAAAAGTCTCTTATTTAACAAGAAAAGTGAACCACAAAATTGGAACACACGCTGTCCCAAAATTCCTGCACAATACAACCAACATACTCTTCATGTTTTTCATGGAAAATTTACACCAAACCATGGGTAGTTTTACTTACCTTATCCCTCAAGTATTAGGTTCTCTTCAAGAACCCTAGAAGTGTGTCTTGGCTGCTTTAGAAAATGAGGAAAGAGCAAGAAGAAACTTAGAGAGAAAATCTGAAATTTGGCTTAAGGAAATGGCTAACAGTTGCTGCTGGTTGCTCCCTTTTATAGGCCTCTTTTAGCCGACTTTCTTTTGGGGTTTTAGCCTTATTTTAATAAGGTTATGGGGTAGCAGCTTGGCCCTTTCATTTGGGCCTTATTGGGCTTCAAATGGGATGGGCTTTATTGCAAACATTTCTTCCCTAAGCCCACTTAGTTTGGGCTTTAGTTTTGAAATGGATTGTAATTGTAATTTGGCCCTTTTCTTATCCATCTTGGGCTGCAAATATTGTCCTTTTATGATGCCAAACCATGGGCCCAAATAACATCCTTAACTCGGGGTTTATTCTTTATCGGACTTGAACAAATTCGGTGTTGGGCCTTGTCTCCATTTACCGAGCTTATTTAAGCTAAGCACGTAAGTGACTCACCTACTAGCTTCCTAAGTCCCACAAGAACCTCAATTATTTTACTTCATTTAAGGTCACACTCTCCTTAACTTGACCTAAAAATTATTTACACTCGGTCATCTTAAGCGTTAGACGTACATATAGCCCTTTAATCTAAAATTCACGCACTTTTTTTAAAAAAAAATATGTGCGGATTTGGCCCTGCCATATCATGTTTCATCTGTGTTGGACTAGTACATGTAAGATGTGGGGTGTTACATCCTCCCCCCATTAGGAACATTCGTCCCCGAATGTAAGCATAATTGAATAGGTTAAACGAACTCACGTGTAAACAGACTTTTGAAAACATAATAAGAATTCATATTCACGTACCTACTAATCCCTCAACTCTGTATCTTGGACTTCCTCTTTAGCTTCAAATAAATAAGGATATTTAGACCTCATTGCTTCCTCAGCCTCCCACGTTATCTCTTCTACCTGTTGGTTCCTCCAAAGCACTTTTATTGAAGGTATTTCCTTATTCCTTAGCTTTCTAACTTGACGATCTAGGATAGCAATAGGTACCTCTTCATAGGTGAGATCTTCCATAACCTGCATATCTTCAATAGGAGTAATACGAGATGGGTCACCTATGCATTTTCGAAGCATTGAGACATGAAAAACTGGATGAACCATTGAAAGCTCCTGGGGTAACTCTAATTCATATGCAACCTGTCCAAACCTTTTAATAATCTTATATGGCCCTATGTAACGTGGGCTTAGTTTCCCTTTCTTACCAAATCTTATAACACCTTTCATTGGAGACACCTTTAAGAATACCCAATCTCCTACTGAGAACTCCAATCCTCTTCTTCTAGCATCTGCATATGATTTGTGACAGCTTTGGGCTGTTTCTAGCCGTTGTCGTATTACCTTGACATTTTCCATGGCTTGTTGGACTAGATCTGGACCAAGCAAGGTGGTTTCACCCACTTCAAACCATCCTATCGGTGATCTATATTTCCTTCCATACAAAGCTTCATACGGTGCCATCTTGATGCTTGAATGGTAGCTATTATTATAGGCAAATTCAATAAGTGGCAAATGGTCCACCCAACTACCTTTGAAGTCCAATGCACACGCCCGCAACATATCTTCAAGTGTTTGAATGGTGCGTTCTGCTTGACCATCTGTTTGCTGGTGGAAAGCTGTACTTAAATTTACTTGTGTCCCTAAGCTCCTCTGGAAGGATTTCCAAAACTTTGCGGTGAGTTGAGCTCCCCGATCAGATATAATGGAGATTGGGACCCCATGTAGTCTAACTATCTCCTTAAGGTATAGCTTTGCATACTCTTCAGCCGTATAGTCACTCTTAACTGGCAAGAAGTGTGCTGACTTTGTAAGTCTATCAACTATTACCCATATGGAGTCAAAATTCTGAAATGAGCGAGGCAACCCAGTAACAAAATCCATATTAATCATATCCCACTTCCATGTTGGAAGCTCTATACATTGCATATAACCTCCCGGCTTTTGGTGCTCTACCTTAACTTGTTGGCAATTTGGACATTGAGCCACAAATTCTGCAAGGTCCTTTTTCATGCCTTCCCACCAAAACATTTCCTTCAGGTCATGATACATCTTAGTTGATCCTGGATGGATAGTATATCTTGAATGATGGGCTTCTTCCATTATTCTCCTTCTTAGTCCATTTATATTAGGAATGCACAATCTGTTTTGACAGTAAAGTACTCCATTTTGGGTAAGTTCAAAGCCCTTCATTATGCCTTGACTTACCTTCTCCTTAAGTCGCCGTAGAATAGGATCTTTGAACTGTTTTTCTCTTACCTCTGTTACCAATGAAGACTCTGCAGCATTATGCACAACAACCCCTTCCTTTGGAGTTTCAATCAGGCGTACCCCCAAATTGGCTAGTTCACGTAGATACTTAGCGACTCCTTGCCTTACCACGGTCTGACCATCAATATTCACAATTGCCTTGCGGCTCAAAGCATCGGCTACCACATTTGCTTTCCCTGGATGGTATAATATATCAACATCGTAATCTTTTATTAGCTCCAGCCACCTCCGCTGCCTTAAATTTAGGTCTTTCTGTTTAAATATGTACTGTAAGCTCTTATGATCAATATATATGTCAACATGAACCCCATACAAATAATGGCGCCATATCTTCAAGGCAAACACAACAGCTGCTAGTTCAAGGTAATGTGTCGGGTAGTTTTTCTCATGTGGCCGCAGTTGTCTCGAGGCATAAGCAATTACCCTACCATGTTGTGTCAGTACACACCCTAAGCCAACCCCCGAAGCATCACAATATACCGTATACCCCTCTGTGCCTTCTGGAAGCACTAATACAGGTGCAGAAGTTAGCCTGCTTTTCAACTCTTGAAATCTCCTTTCACATGCATCATTCCATTGAAATTTGGTCGCCTTGTGTGCCAACTTTGTTAGAGGTGCAGAAATAGAAGATAAACCTTCAACAAATCTTCTGTAATAACCTGCCAACCCTAAGAAGCTTCGAACTTCTGTGGGTGTTCTTGGCCTTGGCCAATCTTTCACTGCCTCTATCTTTTGTGAATCAACCCTTATTCCTTCATCAGATACAATATGACCCAAGAATGCCACTGATTTCAACCAAAATTCACATTTGGAAAACTTGGCATACAATTGCCGATCACGAAGAACTTATAATACCTGCCGTAAGTGATTTGCATGGTCTTCTTCTAATCTTGAATACACCAAAATGTCATCTATAAATACTATCACAAAGAAGTCCAAGAACGGCTTGAATACCCTGTTCATTAAGTCCATAAAAACTGCTGGTGCATTTGTCAGCCCAAATGACATAACAAGAAATTCAAAGTGACCATAGCGTGTCCTAAAGGCTGTCTTTGGTATATCTTTTTCCTTCACCCTCACTTGGTGATACCCTGACCTCAAGTCAATTTTCGAAAAGCATTTGGCACCCTGTAATTGATCAAACAAATCGTCAATCCTGGGGAGGGGGTATTTGTTTTTAATTGTCACCTTATTCAATTGTCGATAGTCAATACACATTCTCAAGGTGCCATCCTTTTTACGTACAAATAACACTGGTGCACCCCAAGGGGACACACTAGGTCTTATAAAACCCTTCTCTAGCAAATCTTTTAATTGCTCCTTTAATTCACGTAACTCTGCCGGGGCCATTCTATATGGAGGGATAGAAATAGGTTGAGTGCTTGGGAGTAAATCAATGCCAAAATCTATCTCTCGTTCTGGAGGCAAACCTGGAAGCTCTTCGGGAAACACATCAGCAAATTCATTCACTACCGGAACAGATTGAAGAGTTGGTGATTCAGCCTCCATATCCCTTACTCTAACTAGATGACATATACACCCCTTTGACATCATCTTCCTTGCCTTAAAATAGGAAATAAACTTCCCCTTTGGTGCCCCAACATTACCTTCCCATTCAAGGACTGCCTCATTTGGAAAGTGGAAATACACTCTCTTAGATCGGCAATCCACAGTAGCATAGCAAGAAGCTAACCAATCCATACCCATTATAACATCGAATTCCACCATATCTAACTCAACAAGGTCAGCCAGTGTGTCACGGTCACAAACAGTTACGACACAGTCATAATAGACCCTTCTAGCTATAATAGATTCACCGGTTGGCGTAGACGCTTCAAATGGCTCATTCAATAATTTAGGTGTTCTTTTAAGCTTCCCAGCCACTAGTGGTGTGATATAAGATAATGTAGAACCAGGGTCAACTAATGCATACACATTATGTGAAAAGATGGACAATGTACCTGTGACCACATCGGGTGAAGCTTCTAAATTCTGCCGACTCCCCAGAGCATAAGTGTGATTCTGGGCTCCGCTAGGGCTAGCTGCTCCTCTACCACCTCTACCACGGCCTGTAGGCATTTGCTGACCCCTACTGAAGGGAGGAACTGACGATGATGATGCAACAGCTGACCCATCAGGTTGTGCCATATCACCCATACGTCTTCTTGGGCAATCTCTTATCATATGCCCTGGTACACCACACCAATAACACTGCCTAGGAGGAATCTGCTGGCTGGCCGAATATCCTGTAGTCCGTGCACCTTGTCCCTCACTTCTTTGATTAAACTGATTACCTCTAGGCCCTTGAAAGTGCGGTGGAGCACTGACTGCAGAATATGAGGATGATGGTCTAGGTGGTTTACTAGGAAATCGGGGCCTAACATCACCTTGGGACGGTACAAACTGCCCTGTAGATCTGGCCTTCTTGGACTGGCCCCTTTCTATCTCTTGTGTCCTTCTCCTTTGCCTCTGATCCTCTAGTTTCTATGCAAATGCTTGCATCCTTGCTATATCCATGTCTTTATTCAATGAAGCAATAGTACAGTCTCTTACCAGATATGTATCCAACCTATCCACATACCGATGAACTCTATCTGCCATAGTAGCAACTACATTAGGAGCATATCTGGCCAAGGAGTTAAACTGGAGGCTATACTCCCTCACGCTCATACCCCCTTGGTGGAGATTCAGAAACTGATCTGCCCGGGCCTCTCGGATCTCATATGGCAAGTAGTGGTCAAGAAAGGCCTCTTTGAACTCCTTCCAGGTAGTTGGAGGTGCATCTATACCCTTAGTTTGCTTCCAAGCTTCATACCACAATATAGCCACACCTTTCAATCTATATGCTGCCAATTCTACAGCTTCTGTACCACTTACATGCATAACATCTAAAGTGCGCTGGATCTGGTCGATGAAGTCTTGCAGATCTTCATTAGAATCTGACCAGGTAAAAGCTGGAGGGTCCAAATTAAGAAAGTCACGTATCCTCGTGCTAGCTGCCCTATTCGCACCATCTGCACCTACAACTGGGCCTTCTTGTCTTTGGCTTTGGCTAGCAACTATGCAGGTCAATAATTGGACCGCATTTCTCAAATCCTACACAGCAGCATCGATAGGTGGTTCTGAGGGAGTTTCACTACGACCTGGTTCATCAGGAGCTGGAGGAGTTGGAGATGTTTGGGACAGAGACTCATCTTGGGCCTCATCTCGTCGTCTCACCCGACTGGGCATACCAATTACCACTTCCACCTCCTTCCCCTTGCCTTTGCTTTTCCTTGTTTCAGGCATGCTTACTGTACAAAATAATTTAGAGGTCTGAAATAATCAACCTAGAACACTTGGCTCTATGGCACGATCTAAAGAATGAAAAGAAAGTGACAACTCCTAAATGCCACGTAGCCTCCTGCTTATAAATGTGGTGCACAACACATCCATAAACAAGACTCTACATAGACACGGCTTTGTAGACTCCCTAGGACGATCCGCTCTGATACCAGTTCTGTCACGCCCTAAACCCCATTAAGGCGGACTGGCACCCGTTGCCGACAAGGCTCGGGAGAACCAACATATAACTATACACCTGCTATGAACATTTAAGAGGTTTCCATACTCAATATGCTGTCAAAAGAAGGTAAACTGTACTAACAAACCAAAAGTAAATGCATAAGACTAGGCCGTTGGAGCCACGATGTCTATAATACGCTATTTGACCACACTTTAATTTACATAGTCTACAAAGCCTCTAAGTAGGGAACAATATCCAAATGGGTCGGGACAGGCCCCGCCTCATGACCAACTATATAATACAAAATATAAGTTCTAAACACATAAGCCCCGAAGCAACCTGGAGCTTAGTAATAGCAGTTGGAAGTCCTGTACTCTTACTAGGGAGATCTAGTAGCTCCTGTACCTGCAGCATGAAATGCAGGTCCCCCGTAAGGGACGTCAGTACGAGATAATGTACTGAATATGTAAGACAGGAAATACTGTACATGAAATAAGAACTCAGATGAAATCACATGCTGGTGTGTAAGGATGAAAAGACCACCTTTAGTCATACTGTGGAATCATGTACTTTATGTCTTTTTAAATCTGTATGTTTACTGTATAATCTGTGCACAATATATCATGTAAATAACCAGCTGATCAGTGGTAAATCTGTAATGGGATCGACCCTGGCTAGGTGATTCCTTCACCCCTCGGGCTACCACCCAAATGAGATCGACCCTGGCTAGGTGATTCTTCCACCCCTCGGGCTACCACTCATTGAAAAGCAAGTGTAAGTTATCTTTTATTTACTTTGAGATGGTTCTTTTGGTGGTCATAATCTTTAGAACTGTAGGAATATAGACATGTGACATATGAGCAACCATACAAGGTAATACTATAATGAAAAGAGAGATACACAACTAATGAACCGTATCGGAGATTTAACGACACATAAACTTTGTTGGGTAAGAAGGAACTCAAGTATATTTGGTATCCAAGTACATATGCAGGTTGACAATAACTATGTATGGGTACATATGAACATGGTAAAGAGTGGGGACATGGTTAGCAGCCATGTCGGAGTTCGTACGTGCATTTATATGCTAAGGAAGATTATAGATTTCATGCCAAGTAATAGGAAATCAAGTTGCCGTACATACCTCGCTGTACTATGTCGTTATTACCTCGGAGTAGTATCCTTTTCCTCCAAACGCTTATCTACAACATATTAGGTGATAAAACTAGTGTTAGCAGCTAATAAACATGTCTTAGTAATCCAATTTCACCCAAAAATAATATCCGGGCAGCAAGCTCGGAATTAGCACCCAACGAGTATTCTTTCAACATTTTCACTCCTAATCGTATTTTCTAACACACATTCCTATATACATGTCATATCCAGCTATGTTTAGTCCCATAACAGTATTACAACAACTCATATAATACAGCATACAACAACTCTACACAACACGTAAGTAGACAACGCAACATTGTGTCCTTCCGCTACATTTCGACGTCAACCATTCCAAATCCGTTCCAACCTCAACCAAACTGTCCTCAACATATTTACACACAATTACAGTCCTAAACCAGTCCAAAAACAGTCCCTAAGTAGATGAAAAACATGAGAAAACAATTCCCAAAAACAATCAACAAATTCTTACTAATGACCGAAAATAAGACATCATTTAAGAACTTGTTTTTACGGAAGATACAAGTGGTCCAGCAGCCTTCTTACATTATTACGGACCCAAGACTTCTTAAAAACATACATATTACTTCATAACTCAGCCAACCAACAAGATAAAAGTCTCTTATTTAACAAGAAAAGTGAACCACAAAATTGGAACACATGCTGTCCCGAAATTCCTGCACAATACAACCAACATACTCTTCATGTTTTTCATGGAAACTTTACACCAAACCATGGGTATTTTTACTTACCTTAACCCTCAAGTATTAGGTTCTCTTCAAGAACCCTAGAAGTGTGTCTTGGCTGCTTTAGAAAATGAGGAAAGAGCAAGAAGAAACTTAGAGAGAAAATCTGAAATTTGGCTTAAGGAAATGGCTAAATGTTGCTGCTGGTTGCTCCCTTTTATAGGCCTCTTTTGGCCGACTTTCTTTTGGGGTTTTAGCCTTATTTTAATAAGGTTATGGGGCAGCAGCTTGGCCCTTTCATTTGGGCCTTATTAAGCTTCAAATGGGATGGGCTTTATTGCAAACATTTCTTCCCTAAGCCCACTTAGTTTGGGCTTTAGTTTTGAAATGGATTGTAATTGTAATTTGGCCCTTTTCTTATCCATCTTGGGCTGCAAATATTGTCCTTTTATGATGCCAAACCACGGGCCCAAATGACATCCTTAACTCGGGGTTTATTCTTTATCGGACTTGAACAAATTCGGTGTTGGACCTTGTCTCCGTTTACCGAGCTTATTTAAGCTAAGCACGTAAGTGACTCACCTACTAGCTTCCTAAGTCCCACAAGCACCTCAATTATTTTACTTCATTTAAGGTCACACTCTCCTTAACTTGACCTAAAAATTATTTACACTCGGTCATCTTAAGCGTTAGATGTATATATAGCCCTTTAATCTAAAATTCACGCACTTTTTTTTAAAAAAATAAGTGCGGATTTGGCCCTGCCATATCATGTTTCATCTGTGTTGGACTAGTACATGTAAGATGTGGGGTGTTACAACAACATTAGCTTTACCTGGGTGGTACATGATGCTCATGTCGTAATCTTTGAGCAACTCCAACCACCTCCTCTGTCGCAGGTTGAGCTCTCTCTGGCTGAAGACATACTGTAAGCTCTTGTGATCCGTGAACACGTCCACATGCACTCCATACAAGTAGTGGCGTCAGATTTTAAGTGCGAACACCACTGCCGCCAACACAAGATCATGGGTTGGATAGTTCTTCTCATGAACTTTAAGCTGCCTGGAAGCATAAGCCACCACTTTACCTCTTTGCATTAACACACATCCCAACCCAACTCTTGACGCATCACAGTATATTACAAAACCCTCCGTCCCGTCAGGCAAGGTCAATACCGGCGCAGTAGTCAACCTAGTCTTTAACTCTTGGAAACTCTTCTCACATTCCTCGGACCACTCAAACTTGACCTTTTTCTGGGTCAGTTTGGTCAATGGGGCGGATAGAGAAGAAAATCCCTCAACAAATTTGCGGTAGTATCCTGCCAACCCCAAGAAACTCCTTATGTCAGTTGGAGAGGTCGATCTTGGCCAGCTGGCAACCCGCTTCAATCTTCTGACCATCTACTCGAATCCCATCACCTGAAACTACATGGCCTAGGAAGGCCACTGATTTGAGCCAAAACTCATATTTGGAGAACTTCGCATACAACTCATGGTCCTTAAGAGTTTGAAGGACTACTCTAAGATGCTTAGCATGCTCTTCTTCATTCCTCGAATATACCAAGATATCATCAATAAACACGATCACGAACATATCAAGGTAGGGCCTGAACACCCTATTCATCAAATCCATGAAAGCCGTTGGTGCATTCGTCAACCCAAAGGACATGACCAAGAACTCAAAGTGGCCATATCTTGTCCTGAAGGCTGTCTTTGGAATATCACATTCTTTCACCTTCAATTGGTGGTAACCCGATCTGAGGTCTATCTTTGTAAAGCATGAGGCACCCTGAAGTTGGTCAAACAAGTCATCTATCCCCGGAAGAGGATATTTATTCTTGACCGTGACCTTGTTCAGTTGCCTATAGTCTATGCACATTCTGAGAGACACATCCTTCTTTCGTACAAATAGAACGGGAGCACCCCAAGGAGAAACACTGGGTCTAATAAACCCTTCTCTAACAAATCCTTCATCTGCTCCTTCAACTCTTTCAACTCAGCGTGGGCCATCCTATATGGTGGAATCTAAGTGGGTTGCATCTCAGGAAGTACATCAATACCGAAGTCGATCTCTCTATCAGGAGGGACTCCGGGTAAATCCTCAGGGAACACCTCGGGGAACTCATTCACAATCACGACCGACTCAAGAGTAGGGGACTCAACATCATCAGATTTAACTCGTACAAGGTGATAGATACACCTCTTAGAGATTAACCTCCTCGCCCTCAGGTAAGAAATAAATTTACCCTTGGGTGTAGTATAACCTCCCTTCCACTCTAGGACTGGTTCATTCGGAAATTGAAATTTAACAACTCGGGTCCTAAAATCTATGGATGCATGGCAAGCATGGAGCCAATCCATACCAAGAATCACATCAAAGTCAACCATCTCCTGCTCTACCGAATTGGCCAAAGTATCCCTCTGACAGATGGACACTGTACAGTCTCTATAGATCCTCTTAGCCAGAATAGACTCACCGGTAGGAGTCGAAACAGTGTAAGGCTCAAGCAAACACTCAGGAAGAATCTCAAACTTATTGGCCACATAGCGCGTCACAAAAGATAATGTGGCACCCGGGTCAAGAAATGCATAACAATCATAAGAAATGATTTGGAGCATACCCGTAACAACATCTGGAGCAACCTCTTGATCCTGTCGATTACCCATCGCATACAGACGGTTCATCCCGCCTCCTGCATTTGCAGTAGTTGCCTTCTGATGACTACCCTCGGGGGGCATTGTAGAAGGCTGAGCTCTATTACCTCTATCACTCCACCTTTGATTCCTCATAGGGCACTCACCCTGGAAATGGCCAGGCTGTCCACAGGTAAAGCAATTATTGGTGCCCTCACGGCACGCGCCAAGATGCAGCCTGCCACATCTGCCACAAGGTGGCCTCCCCCTCGGACCTTGAGCAACACTGGCTTGGGACTGAGGTCCCTGTGCTCTGAAGTTCTGATGACCATAGGATTTCTAATCATACCTGTGATGCTGAATAGGTGCACTCACCATCGAAGGTGCATAGCTAGAAGACTTCTTTTGAAAGAAGGTTCTATCACCTTTATTTTGTTTCTGCTGATTAGGCTCATGCCCTGCCGATTTGGCTTTCTTCTTCTTCTGCTCTTCTCTGTCCCTCTTCTTGTCCTCCTCAATCTGCTGGGCATAGACCATAACTCTAGCAATATCCATTTCTGGAATCAGCAATGCTGCCTTACACTCCCTCTTCACATGCCTGCCCAACCCAGACACATACTTCCTCATTTTTGCCCTCATATCAAGGACCATCTCTAGAGCATATTTGGACAGCCGGATGAACTTCAAGCTGTATTCTTTGACCGTCAACCCCTCTTGTTTCAGATTCACGAACTCCTCAACCTTTGCCTCCCTCAACTCTTAAGGAAAGAAGTGTTCGAGAAAGGCACTCTCGAACTCCTCCCACTCAGCAGGCTCAGCATCCTCATATCTACCATCCTCTCACTGGTTATACCAGACATTGGCAACATCCTTAAGTTGATAAGAGACCAGCTCGACTCCCTTCACCTCATTTGCATGCATAGCCCTCAAGATCTTACGCACCTCATCAATGAAGTTTCGTGAGCCCTCCTCAACCTTTGACCCTGTATAGACTGGCGGGTTCATCCTCAGGAAATCTCTGAGCCTGGTTGTAGCTGCAGGCTCTTGGAAGCTGAAGCTAGGGGCCTGGGGACCACGACTGCTACTTTGAGAGGCCAGCAATTGGGTGAGCATAGCAATATCTCCAGTGAAGTCTGCTTCTGAAGTGGAGGCTGACTGAACAAGAGGTGCTGGTGGAGCCTCAGCAGATCTAGCAGGTCATCCCCGCCTCCTTGTCCCATGCTAATTAGGAGCCTCTGGTAAGGGATTCTCAGTGTTAGGGACTGAGGCATCTCTTTGGGCAGCAGTGCGTTTTGGAGGCATTAACTGCAAACGCGTAACACACGAATTAGAAAGGGGATTTCATAGAGCCAAGCTCTATTGCACGAACTCAGAACATCAAAGAAGGGTAACCACTTCCTAAATGCCCTGTAGCATCCTGTTTATGAAGTGTGGTGCACAACACACGCATAAATAAGACTCTACTAGACACGGCTTCATAGACTCCCTAGGACTCTTGAACTCTGTGCACTGATACAAAGTTTGTCACACCCCGGGAGAGTACCCTTGGCGTGGCTGGCACTTAGTGATTATTGCTAGTCCCCGAGCGAACCACTTACCTTCATCACCTCACTCGACATCATTACTGCGAAAAAGACATAAAGAGGATACCTCAATTAAAGGGCCAAATGGCCAACATCAGTCTCAACATCAACTAAGTAAGTAAAAGTACTACTCAGTTCATAAGAACAACATCAAACATCAACCTCGACATCATGTCTACGAAGCCTCTAACCTGACTCAACTGTCTAAGAATGGTGCCATGACATGCCATGGCTACCGGACTCAATGCAATAAAGGAAGCATAAAATAGAAGGGTCTCCTCCGGATAGCAAGGAGGCTCACCAAAATCTGAACTCGAAATCTCTGACCTCAACGGTGCGCCTGCTGAAGTCCTCTAACTCCTGTATCTGCATCATGAAACGATGCAGCGCCAAATGGTGTCAGTATGGAATGTACTGGAATGTAAAATAGCTGAATAACAGGGTAAGTACACAGCATAAAGGAACATCAACTCAGCATCATACTCCATCAGGACGTCAAGAGTCTATCTAAGGCAAGAGATTAGTATAGACAATTGACTCTTCAACCTCTCATCTCAACATCAACATCACATCAAGCTCATCTCAAGGAACCTCAACATCAACTCGACTCAGGGAACCTCAACATCGCCTCACATCAAAGGAACATCACATCGACTCAAGGGAACATCACATCGTCTCAAGGACTCGACTCAAATATCACATCAACATCAACATCAGAGTTCTACCAAAGGAACCTAACTGGGAGTTTCTCTAACTGACAACCATCACCTATGAGCCGGTAATGATACAACAAAGTGATGTTGTTGCCACATCCATCCAATACCCTGCCCGGGGTAAAGGACATAACCTCAGTGGATCCACAAAAAAAACCTCAGTCCTCATTTGGGACAAGACAGGAGCCATCCGCATTGCGGTTCAATCCTCTCTTCCTACGTGGGTCACGTAGTTAATGGGTTCGAGTGGCACTCACTCTTTACCCTCAATACTCCTCCCAAAACTCGACATGCTCATAAAACATCAACTTCATTAGTTCCATAGGGACATAATACCTCATCATCAGTCACATAGGGACATGATATAATACCTCAACATCAACATCGGTCCCAGAGGGACATAGTATAAAACCTCAACATCAACATCTGTCCCGTAGGGACATAGTACCTCACCTCATAACATCAACATCAACATCAGGACTCAAGATACTCATTTAGCAATTAAATCTCAATGCTAAGACATCATAAAACATGATTCTCATCAACATCATCATAACATCATTGTAACATCATCATCGTGAAGGCTCTAGACATACCCCCTAATTTCATTATGCATGCTTTTTTCAAAACACAATATTATAGGTTTTTTAAAATGCACTCATGAAAATGAATTATGACATAAAATAAAATAGTGATGATCATCAATTCCTGTAAGAAATTATTTATACATAAAATATCGTAAATTTTACATGCATCAAACTCTTTACATTATCCTCATCATGTCAAGACACAATACTCTATACTCAGAAGGGCACATGGGAGAACATTCCCATGCTTTAGCTTAGCCTTACGTACGTGTAAAGTTTTGCTAACACGAATTTGCACAACCTTCTCTTGATCTCCTCCACTTCAACTTCTTCCAGCCCTAGCTTTAGTGACTTTTTGGAAGAACGCTTTAGAATGGGGTTTTTGAAACCCTTTTCTTAGAAACCTACCTTATTGGTCGTAGGGGAACGATTAGGATAAATAGGAATGGACTAAAATGCCCTCCGTAATTTAAAAGAATTTTTCCCAATCTTGAAATAACACAGTACGCGACGCAGACCTGTCGCGGACAGTGTATTTTCGAAAAATTCAACTCCGTCGAAAAATCACGAAAAACATAAGTGTGGCTCCGCGATAGGTCCGCGACGAGGTTTTGTCGCGCAGGCACACTATTTTTCGTTTTGGAACGAAAAATTATCTTTTGGCTCGATCGCTCTAAAAATCGACTGAGACCTTCTTCCCACTCAATTTTCAGTGCTGATCACGAATCCGCTCTCGGATTTTAAATTAGAGCATCGGAAGATGCATTTTACACACACTTCTTTCCTAGGGGTATTTTGGTAATTTACTGGGTGTTACATATATCCCTGTATCTTGAATAACCAATCGTTGGGAGTGGAGAACAATTCATGCAATACACATGTATAATGGCCGATTATTCACTCCATAAACTTATACAGACCTGACTCAGTTGGTGAGTTTACTGTTAGCTAAGTCAAGTGAAAATCACTCTAGCTCCATTGATCCAATCTTATATTACTCAGTGTAGGACTAGCGATCAAATACATAGTGACTTGCATTAAATTCATTCGTTATGGAGGAAAGTCTAAGACAACACATGAAATTAACACTTCACTATTATTTAATCTGATAATCATGGGAAGGATTTGTATATATCAAATCATTCTGAATAATAAAATTTAGAGCAAATTTACATATATATCCATGCATCTTGAATAGCCAATCGTTGGGATTGGAGAACTATTCTTGCAATGCACATGTACAATGACCAGTTATTCACTCCATAAACTTATACAAACTTGACTTAGTTGAAGAGTCTATTTTTAGCCTAAGTCAAGTTAAAATCACTCTAAGTTCCATTGATCCAATCTTATATTATTCAGTTTAGGAGAGTTAATATAGATTATCAAAACTAGCGATTAAATACATAATTACTTGCATTAAATTCATCCGTAATGGAGGAAGGTCTAAGCCAGCACATGAAATAAGCACTTCACTATTATTTAATCTGGTAATCATGGGAAGGATCCATTTCACCAAATAAGACCAAAAGCTCATATAACGATATGAATAGAAAATAAATATTTCTTATCAAGTCATTCCTATGAACCTACCGAATTTCAGATCAATTAGAGTCTATTTTCTCGTACTAAAACTATGATCAATTAGGTTGAAAATATTGTTTGATCAAAATAGAATTTAAAATTTTTCGTTTAATAATTTCTATCACATGTCATCATTTGTATAACGGATATACGGATCAAGAATAATTAACAAAATTTTAAAATTACTTTCTTTGTATGAGCATTATTTTTTAAAAAATCAACGTATTTATGTATCATTGAATATTAAAATTCAAAACACACCTTATTAAGTGTTCATGAATCTTGAACAATAAATTTGCTGAAAAAATAACTACTTACACGACATACCTATGTGGTGTCAGATATTTACTCCATAAATTTAGAACAAAAGCTAACTCATATGAAAAGTATACTGGTAATTTAAGTCAAGTGAATATCATTATCCCTAGATCCATTGATCCAATCATATATTACTCAATTTAGGTGAGCTAATACGGATTATCAAAACTAGAGATCAGATTAAATCTAGTGACTTGTATTAATTTCATCAGTTATGGAGGAAGGCCTAATGCCAACACATGAAGTTAATACTTCAATAAAATTTAGTCGTGAGAGTCATAGAGAACAATCTCTGTCACCACTATATCACAGTTGAGTTATTTTTCATTAAATTTAATTTTCAAGACATAACAAAAATCCTAAAACTATCATTTAAAATGATCTGAAGTTGTCAAATCACTGCATAGCAGTGATTATTTTTAATTTGATCGTTTCTTATGAACCTCTTGAATATCAAATCAATTAGAGTTCAAAATTAATATTTATCTCCAAATCTATGATCAAATTCATATTCAAACGATTTAAGAAAGAATATCAGATCTATATCCTTATCATATATCAATTAATGTTAAATAATCATATATAATCGTTACAATATCTAACATAAATAAAATCGATATAAAGGATTGTTTTCATACTAAATCGCAATTTAATCCGAAAGAATAACTTGAAAATCATCTTAACGACCTCAAAAAATCATAACAACATAGCAATGAGTATTTCTAGTTAGGTCATTTCCAATAAACTTACAAATTTCAGGTCAATTGGAGGCCAAAATTATTATTTTTTTATTTTTTTTATTTCCAAAGCTATGACCATATTCAAATTCACATGATTTAAGCATCTTTAGGAAAAAATTATGTGATTTACATTCTTATTACATATCAATTTATGTTAAATCATCATGTGTAATCATGTCCTAGATTCAAAATAAATATGCATGATATGAGGAATGACTTTATCATATTCAAATCAAAATTTAATCTGACAAACAACCTAAAAGTCCGTCTAAAAGGATTTTTGATGGAACCATGAAATTTCAAGTCAATCTGAGATCATCAAGTTCATGACCATCTAAATTATGACCAAATCTAAAAAATATTTATTTTAAACATAATTGAAGATTAAATAACATGATTCAAAATTTTATTCTCTTGAATTATTATCTCATGAGCACAGGCATAGATTGTGTCCTTCCTTTTACTAAGACATACAACACCTTCTTATATCAAATTGTCCTCTTAATTAATATACTTGAGAATCCAAGATATTATATTTCTCCCTTTCAAAAGTGAAAACCTTTAATATCTCATCTCATGAATTAATCAAGTATTACTAGTATCTACGGTAAAACTCTTTTTGAGTAAACAAGTCTTTACCGGTATACTTTTATTTTGAACCATGTATACATGATACATTGAGCACATTCTAATGATTCAAATAAATAGATCAATTTCATGAATCCTATTTATTAATCATCATTCTCAATTCATGTATCTCAATCTCACATACATAAAATATTAAGAATCTACAACAATTTCAAATAAACAAACCACTTAAATGGTAACTATTTATTAATTATAAGAAAATTCTTAATATTAACAAGTTTATGTATTTATGTGAGAAAAAGAAAAGTTATGCCCCATATATTAAAGTTGGTGGAATAAAATCAAGCCAATTTGAAGTAGCTTTTACCATGCATCATACTAGGTAATTAGGAAAAATAATGATTCTAATGAAAAAAAAAACCTTACGAAACAAAATGTTAACAATAGCAACAACCTTGTATGCCATAAGAAATTTATACTTCTCCACTAGAACATCAATTTCTTACTATCATATAACGTCAGTTTGTCAATAACACATGAAAAAGACAAGCTTTTCCTACTTTGTGTGTTTTTTTCAATTATTATTTAAAAAATATTACCATGGCAGCAATGCATATGAGAATGAATATACAAATATCCCAACTTCAAATTCAAAATAAACAATAGTGGATTTGGGTCTTTTCATGTAAGACACTACCGTGTTCTTGCCACAGTCCACTACAAATAATATGATTGTAAATTTTACACGTGATTTTCAACAACATGATAAATCACGAACCATATATATATATATATATATATATACATATATATATATATATATATATTCCAAAAGTTATCTACTTAGATGAAAGCGTGGCTCTGTTACCAATTGTTTAAAAATTATATGCGCAGCAGAAGCATATAAGGATTGTACTGCTTACATGAATAATAGATAACACATACTTTTATTCTAGAACACAAATAATCATGATAGAACACATAAACTTTACGAATTTTAATTAGATAAATACCTCTTGAAGCGTGAGCATATACCTTCAAGCGAATCCACGAGTTAGACTGCAGTTCTACGGTCTTCTACAGTGATGCCAAGTTAACATCTGAACTCTCTCAATACTTGGGTGGGCAAGCATTATGTAGAAAACCTAATTCCCTTTCATCCAAATTCTCCTTTTTTCTAGATTAAGAAAATTCCTATTTATAGAGGATCTTTCCAAATCCAAAAGGAAGAAGGAAACCCACTTTTCTTGAAAAATAAGAAACTAATATATGTCTTTCTTCTATTAGAAATAGGATTCTGAATTTTAGTTAAATATGGGCACTGTAGGGACCACACAATTAATTTCTGAGGCTCCCTATTATGGAAATAATTCAAATAATTAATTTAAAATTGTTCTTACCATAATAAATCACAAATCATTCCACTAAAAATTCGTAATTGCACTCCTCCATTTATATTTCAAAATTTCCAATTAAACACTTATGTGATTCTCCATGTTAAGATTACAAATACTAATCAATAAATTAAATTACTGACAAATTTAATTTAAAGATTTATTTCCTTTAGAGCACTGCTTAACTTATTTCATGTGTCGGATTCATAAATCCACTTGCAAGGTTTGACATGAAGAAAACTTATAAGCTTCTCAAAAGGCATATCATCAATCTCTATATTGAGACATGGATTCCGTCAACTAACTTATTATTTTACCAACATATATTATTATCATCCAATCTACCAGGCATATTGACCCATATCAGAATCTCACCTTTTAATAAATCAAAATGATAAATAATATATACAGATCATAATAGTTATATTAGGATTGAGAATATAAGTACATTTAACAGTTTAGAGAATATATATTTATTAGTCAGTCTAAAACAACTATCTCTATTCGGTCCCATTCAATACATACAATATGCACTAGCACAAGAAGTTGGAACTACACCGTTCCCATAATCAAGATAAATTATACATAATCTTGTGCTACAATCATACCGATGGCTTGTCAATTTCCATCTTAGATTGTGAACGAAAAACTTTATACTTATAAGAACCAATGATTTAATCCTCTGTGTATAAGCTAAAACTCTATACACTAAATCATCTACGATATAAGTAAATGGACACATAAACGATTATATGGTCTATTAAAACTTTTATTAAAATTGGATGAATAATTTTTCTATAATAAATACTATATTTAAACTCATGGTTAATAGTATATATTCCATCATTAATAGTATATATCCCAACAGTTACCTTAAACTCGTTGCTCATGTTTTACTTGTATTGTTTTCCCAATGAGTTTGAATTAATTTCTACATCATTTTTCTACTGGTTTACTGATTTATCGTGTTCAAAAGTCGATCTTGCCAATGTTTTAGCTTTAGTAGTGTTATTCTATTTCGACAAATCCTCCTTGTTCTTAGTTTCTTCAAGGTTTGTGACTATATACTCACTGCTATGTGATTTCATTTTGTTAAATGTTGAGGTTGTAGTCTGTTTTAAGTTTGTGGCTAAGTCAAATTTTGCGTTCATAAGCGTTTTTGTTTATCCTATCTTGGTCTATTTTCATCATATTTTAAACTCCGTCTATGTTTGGTTGGGGCTGTTATTGCATTTTAGTTAGCTGTTTCTTCATGCTTATTTATTATTAGGTTAAGATCTTAGTTGGTCTGCATCCCTTCTTTGTTTTCGTGTCCAGATTTAGTCTGACTAAATCATTCTTCCATGGTTAATATGATGCATATTAGTTTGTTACTTTCCAGATCACATGTCAAGTCTTATTGCAATTATAATCCTTTATGTTGTGCATACAAAATCGCGTGATTAGTTTCAATTTGGACATGCTGGAAACATGTGTATCAGTCACTGGTTGTTGAAGTTGTATAGCTTAATTGGGCAAAAGGGGTTGCTGGTTTAATTATTGTCATGGAAATGAGTTAGAATAATGTATATGTTAATTGAGTTAGAATAATGTATATGTTAATTTTATAATCTCTAATTACTCAGGTATACTTATATGCCTATCCTAGCCTTTGTTTTTTCTTATCCATTATGAATGCTGCTAGTAGTAGAATATTCTTTGATGGAGTTCTAATGGTATCAATATATGTCCAAATATAAGTTAAGCTATGACATTTGGTTTGACGTATAAGAATGTATAAAACGTGTAATGAACTTCAAAGTGTCTAATATTCTTTTGTGTGTGCGTGTTTGAATATTGTGGTTTAAGAGTTCTACACTGTCTTGGATGCTTTATCATAGATCAAGTTCTAACTCTTTTCATATGTTCTTGTTATATGTGATACAAATTCAAGTCCATTTTGGAACCCATCCTTGCATTTCGAGCTAGCTTCGGGTCAATACAGGTTTGGAGGCTAATATACAGCTGATTACAATTTTCCGAGGTGAAAGGAATAATGTATACACCAGTATACAATATATTGTCATGACTCAGTCCCAACCATGATGGCGGCTGCTATATCCCACCTACAGGCAAACAAATTACCCAACCCCGAGGGTACTTGTCCTAGCTTTCTAGTCCATATCATAACCAATGCAAAAATATACATAATCAAAACCTACCCAGAATCTAGAAGTCAACTGTACATGAGCTGCAATAGATGCAAGGCATCTCATAAACATATATCAATAATCATAAATTATACAAAACTAGGAGTGCACCTACAAATACATAAATCTACTATACAAGGCCAATGTCTAGATATATAAGACGATCATCAACAAGAAGGAGACTACGAAGAAACTAGATCTGTCGGTGCTCACCAAAAGTCTCGAGAGCGCTCTTGAAGTTTCCCTAACTCAGCTATCATGGTCCATACCTGAATTTGCACCATGGGAAAATGCAGAAATAGGGGTGAGTACCAGAAAAGGGCACCCAGTAGGCATCATCGGCCGACCGAGTAAAACAGTAGACATTTATAAAGCCCAAGTATATAAAGAGAACTGTAAAAATGTAGCAAACCGAACTCAGATCAAGGCATAGGCATGTCTAGAAATCCTCAAACAATAACTGAACCAACCCATGTACTGAACATCGATAACAACTGATGTAGATTGCGTAGGCTCATCCCCCAACTACCACCAACTAAGGCCTAGTGCTGTACATGGGTGCAAGGCTTAGTACAAACGCCTGTACACCACTTTGGCCCCCGTAAGCCCGAAAGGTACACCTACCCATAATACATAACCAACAGATAATCACTGAATCCCTCAGAACCATCATAGAATCCCATAGAACCATCACAGAGCCTAGCTCTCCACATCATCAGAACAAGGGTCAGTTGTACGTAGGTGTAAGGCCCTAGTGTCTAAGGCTGAATGCCGCTTGAGCCCCTATAAGCCCAGGATGTACACCCACACATAATCAGGGTGCAAACAGGTGTGTAGATCCATGGGTAATTAATCATGGGCCTCTCCTCAACAATCACAAGTCAACCGAGTCCTCAACCTTGTGTCGGCACGTGGCACCCGATCCATAGTCCTTTGACCTGTCCTCGATCGAGCAGTCAGCCATGGCCAAATAGTCTGACACTCAACATAACAGTGGAACGTATTCCCTATGGGAGAAAGAATCTCCCTCACATAAATTATAATGTCTTATATCAGGATGTCAATCACGAGGCCAAGCCGCATAGAATATCAATTGGAGTCCTCGACCCAAATCTTAGCCGGTGCTTGATTCGTAGAATCGGTATCCATCGCCCGACACTCAGACACGACCACTGGAACTCGATACATGGGGCACATAACCCGTGAATGCGGATACTCAAGCATGGTCTCCAGTGCTCAAACAATAATGGGGAACGTCATTTGGGACTTGGGGTATCAATCAATCACTCACTCAACCAATCTATCTGGATCCAAAACTCCAAAGTCATATCATGCCTAGAGTGAACGTAGGTGACGATAATTGCATCATGCTCAGAGTGAACATAGGAGATTACACTTTCAACCTAGGCATCCCACAGTCTCAATCCAACCCACATAATTGCAATCACTACCTCTCTTAGTTACAATAAATACCCTAACACCAGATGGAACAAACCAACATACCGTACCTGTCAATAATACACCAAAATATATATGTCACAGATCACTACAGAATCATGCCTTACCAAGGCCAAGTATACTATAACCTTATCAATCATAAGCACCCAGAATAAACATAGACCATTATGCCAAATCATTAATATCTAGAGTCAAGTCGATGTATGATATATAATCAATGCACACTCTCCTGGTCAATATATCACAGTAGAAACAGGCTCTACACCCTCATAAAAGAATAAGTCGATTTAGAACACATGCTTTCCCCATCGCAATAGCCCATATTTAGCCCTTACTAGGCCCTTTCTCCATGTAAAGTAGCTCATAGGGCAGTGTCGGGGTAACCTAAGCTAAGGATCGAGAGACTAGTCAATCACAAGGATGCCGCCTTCCCAGATTCATATCGCAGCCCAACTACTATAAGGGATGTTGCCCAAGGCAACCATGTGCCGACCCACTAATAAAGTGCTCTTCTCTACATAGGGTGCTAGTCTCCAGGACTAACCCACATAGATAGTGTTTCATCACAGATAACCTGCACTCAACTTAAGTGTTGCTTAGAAGTTTCTAACCGAAAACTCCCCACCACCAAGGGCTTGGGTGGTGTACAACGAAAAGATGTCATTGCCATGTCCGCCCTAAAATTGCCATAGAATAGGGCGTCAACCTCAAACTCTCTCTCTCACTCTTGGATCCAAAGAGAATATCCATCTATTGGGACATGGCCACTAGAGTTAACTGCACGACTAACCTACACTGACAACGTAGTTGTAGAGGTACCCCTCAATCACCCACTCGGTGCTCAATACTCCTTCCAAGACTAAATTGTGCTCATAAAAATCAACTCAAACTCATCTCTTTGACTTAACTTAACGAGCTAACTCGTTTCTCAATAACTCAACTCAATGGCTCAATAACTCAATAACTCGGGGCCATCATTTATGCAATATAACTCATAACTCTAACTCATAGCATGCAAGACTCCCAATGGTCTCTGTCATGAACATCATATTATCCAGACTCAACTCATAAGATTAAATAGGTATTCTCTATGTACATATATGAAAAAAGAAAATATACTTTTCGGGTTCAATTCATGGGTTTAGAAGATTTGAATTCATACTTCTCAATTCAGTACATAAGTAAGAAAATACTAAATTTAGGACTAGAGTATAAATTTTTTGAATAACATTCATATTTCATGATAATAACGATGCAACTCATTAATTAACTCAAGTAAGTTCATGAAAACTCCAACATGTACAAGAATTTAGAACTCAAGAAATCATAGGATTTAAAACATGTGATTTATACTCATGATCTTGACTCAAAAAGATGAAGGGGCGCGTGGATGGACATAGTCCAACGTTTTAGGTAGCCTTACATACCTGGGATGAAGTTATGACTCAATCACGTCAAGGATCTTCTCTCGAATTGCTCAACCTTAAGTTCTTCTCCTCTTTCCTCAAGCCCTAGCCTTGTTAGATTATTGGAATAGGACTTAGAATGGGGGTTTTAGACCCTTTTTACGTCAAAAAGACCTAATTAGATTTTGTATAGAGTTTAGGAGGGGTTGGGAATAGACCATGATGCCCCTCATAAAATTTAGAAATATTCAGCTCAAAAAAGGCCCAGTCCGCAACGCGGACTGTTCGCGCACTGTTCGCGCACTATGAATTTTCAGAAAAAGTTTTTGAATGAGTTTTCTCAATCCCGTAAAAAAATTTCAAAATAAATATAAGTGCTGGTCCACCACACAGGCGCGACGCACTCCTGTCGCGCACCAATACTATTTTGCGCTTTAGATCAAAAAATTATCTTTTGATTGGGTCGCTCTAAAAATCAACCGAGTCCATCTTCCCACTCAATTTTTCGTGTTGATCACAAATCTGGCCTAGGATTCTCTGTACAAGCGTTGAAAGATGCGTTACGCGCATACCATCCCTCTAGGGGTATTTTTGTAATTTTACCAGGCGTCACATGTCGACACCCTGGAAGCAGTATTGATGATCTTTGAGGGTGGTGGCGTCCCAAATTATAAGGAGACAGTGAAGGATCTTAGGGTATCTTACGCCCCTAGATGCCAAGCTAAGTTGGACTTGGACCTGAAGAATCGAGTATCACCACTTACTGAGATTATATATTGAGGAGCCACCCGTGCTGGAATTGCAGGCTCTTCCATCCCAGTTGAGATATGCATTTTTAGGTGCTAACAATACCTTGCTAGTCATAGTCACTGCGGACCTTAATGATGAACAGGTGATGCTCTGGTCATAGTGCTTAAGCAGTTCAAAAAGGCTATCGGGTGGACTTCATTAGTATCCCACCTGGGGTATGTACTCACAAAATCCAATTGGTCAAGGACTACAAGTCGAGTATTGAGCACCAAAGGCATCTCAACCTACCCATGCAAGAAGTTGTGTGAAAAAATATCATCAAGTGGTTGGACGTATGGGTGATCTATCTAGTCGCCAATAGTGAATACCTAAGCCCAGTCCAGTGTTTTCAGAAGAAAGGGGGTATCATCGTGGTACCAAACTCTAGCAATGAGTTGATTCACATGCAACTAGCCACTAGGTGGAGGGTCTGCATAGACTACAGAAAGCTCAATGCATCGACGGGAAAAGACCATTTCCCTATGTTGTTCATGGACATATGCTAGACCATTTGGCTGGAAAGGGCTGGTATTGCTTTCTTGATGGTTACTCGGCCTACAATTAGATTTCTATTGCTATAGAGGATTAGGAAAAGACTATGTTCACATGCCTTTATGGCACCTTCACATTCAAGCGGATCCTATTCGAGTTGTGTAATGCGCCAACAACATTCCAAAGATGCATGATGTCCATTTTCTCAAACATGGTGGAAGACACTATCGAGGTCTTCATGGATGACTTTAGTATGGTTAGTGACTTTTTTGAGGATTGCTTAAAGTATTTGCAAACTATGCTCAGGAGATGTGAAAAATGCCATCTGATATTGAATTGGGAAAAGTGTCACTTCATAGTGAAGGAAGGTATTGTGTTGGGGCACAGAATCTCCATCAAGGGAATTGAGGTCGATAGAGCTAAAGTGGAGGTAATTGAGAAGCTTCCCCCACCTATCTCTGTCAAGGGTGTGAGGAGTTTCCTAGGCCATGCAGGATTCTACAGGCGCTTTATAAAGGACTTCTCTAAGATTGCACATACCTTGTGAAAACTACTTGAGAAGGATGCTATGCTCATGTTTGATGATGCATGTCTAAAAGCCTTTGAAGGACTGAAGCAGAAGTTGATTTCAATTTCCATCATCATAGCTTTAGACTGGTCAAAGCCCTTTAAAATAATGTGTGATGCAAGCAGGTTTGCACTTGGTGTAGTGTTTGGACATCACAGAGAGAAGATACTACATCCCATATACTATGCTAGTAAAGCCTTAAATGCAGCACAGAAGAATTACACTGTCACAGAACAGGAGCTACTCGTAGTGGTCTTTGCGTTTGAAAAATTCATGTCTTATCTCTTGGGAACCAAAATCATTCTGCATACTAACCACTTAACATTATGATATTTGATAGCGAAGAAGGATGCAAAATCACGATTGATTCGATGGGTACTTCTTCTCCAAGAGTTTCCCTTTGATATCGTTGATAGAAAGGGGGCTTAAAATTAGGTTCCAGATCATCTCTCCAGATTAGAAGACAGAGCCATGGGAAAGTTCGATGAATGGGTGGATATTGATGACTCATTTCCTAATGAGAGAGTGCTGGCAGCGTCCCATGACTTGATACCATAGTTTTCAGATTATACAAACTATCTGGTTAGTGATATTATGTACCCAGACTTGACTACTCACCAGCGCCAAACATTCATGTCTGATATGAGGAATTTCTTCTGGGATGATCCATACTTGTTTTGCGTGTTCATGTCTGATATGAGGAATTTCTTCTAGGATGATCCATACTTGTTTTGCGTGTGTGTAGATGGGATTATTCATTGCTGTGTACCTGCGGTCGAGATGATAGAGTATCCTAGAAGGATGTCGCTCGCCTCTAGTAGGTGGACATTATAGTGGAGTTCGGACAACACATAAGATTTTGCAGTGTTGCTGCTATTGGCTAATCATCCACCAAGATGCCTACGACTATGACAAAGTGTGTGATAGTTGCTAGAGATAAAATGGTTTTTCCCAAAAGCACGAGATCCCTCTAAACCCTATTATGGTGATTGAATTATTCAACATATGGGGGATAGATTTCATGGGTCCATTTATTAGCTTGCATGGGAGCAAATATATCTTAGTGGCTATGGATTATGTATCAAAATGGGTAAAGGCAGTTGCTCTTCCCAACAATGAAAGAAAAAGTGTCACAGTGTTTTTGAAAAGGAACATCTTCTCAAGGTTTGACACTCCTCGGGAGATCATTAGCAATGGAGGTTCCCATTTTTGCAATAGATACTTCAAATCTCTACTTGAGAAATATGGAGTAAAGCATTTGGTAGCAACACCCTACCATCCACAGACAAACGGGCAAGTGGAGGTGTCTAACAGGGAAATCAAACAGATTCTATCCGAGGCTATGAATGTAAACTGGACAGATTGGTTGTGAAAGCTTGATGATGCATTATAGGTATACCAGATTTCATTCAAGACTCCTATAGGTATGTCCCCACACCAACTTATCTTTGCTGAAACTTGTCACTTACATGTGTAGCTTGAAGACAAGGTGATATGGGCGTTCAAAAAGTTGAGTTTGGACTGGAATGACAATAAATACTCATGCATAATGACTAATACAATAGGTTTGCCCCTATACTCATGACTCGAACCTTCAACTAATTAGACTAGGATCACTCTAGGATTTTCTAGGCTTGTAACGTAGGTTCAGGGGACCTTGGTATGATATTTTGGAAAAATAGTGACTAAAGGTCCTCCTTGAAACTTTATTTTTCTACACTTTCGTCCTACTGATTTTGTTATTTTCACATTATTCTCCCTTTTTCCTCTTTCTAGCTTTTCTGGGTGCTTTCTTTTCATTCTTCACCTTTTTGCCTTGTTTTTACACTTCATTTCTCTTTTTACATATCAATTAAGGCATCTTTCATTTTTTATTGCACCCAGTTTATGATTTTTCTCCTTTTTCTTTGTATTCCTAACTCACCTTCCTTATTTTTGTACTTTATCCTTACAATGGCCACCCTAAACTTAGGGTTTTCGCCTGTGTTGAGGTGCACACTATCCCTCCTAAGAAACATGGCCACTTTTGGTAGCCACTCTCAACTAAGGCTTTTTGTGTCAGTTAAGGTACACAATGTTAAAGGAAGGAACAGGGCAAATTTGGGATTTTTTTCACTAGATAAGGCTGCATCAATTAGGTTTTTTGAAAAAATATGTCACGCCCGGGAGGGTACCCTTTGCGTGGCCGACACTTGAAAAACTATTGCTGATTTCCCAAGAGAACTACTTGGCCTTATTGTCACATCAACTCGTCAGAGGAAGAAGAACTCGTATATGAAGACATCATCAATGAGAAACAAAACTCTATTATCTGATAACTTCAAAAGAATAAGTTTGGAAATATAAAATGCTCGATAAATCCCCTACTCATTCTCTTTGAAGCCTCTACTCAATAGTTTAGATAAGCCATGACAGGCCATGGACAACTCAAATCAAGAAAATAAAGTACTAAGCAAACGCAAGAAGATAAAAGGGTTCCTCTAGAATGCAAGAAGACCTCACCAACTCGAGAATGCACTATTCTAGACTTCAACGATGTGCAGGTTGAAGTCCTCTTTCACCTATATCTGCATCTTAAAATGATGCAAGTCCAAATAGACGTCAGTACATGGAATGTACTAGTATGTAAAATAGCTCAAGAAATTAAGGCTCAACTTACTCATCTCGACTCAACCACTCATGCACAACTCAGTACATGCAAGTTTAAAGTAAATCATGTTTTCAAAGTATGCTTAGTAAACATTAGACTCAGTGTAAAATGTCATCCTCAATCAATGTTGCTTAGGATTTTTCTCTTAACTAACATCCAATCCCATCATCTTTAGTTTAGTTATGCACAATGAACGCGACATCGTTGCACGCCCGTCCTAAACTTCCCACAGTAAAGGACGATAAACCTCTCTCTTGGATCCATAGTTAATGTCAACCTTTTGGGACAAGAGTCTCCAAAACAAACTTCACAACTATCCTATGCTAGCAACGTAGTTCTGTGGGTTAAGGTAGATGTGTACTCGCTCCCAACTAGGTGTTCGATACCCCTCCAAAGTCTAAAACATGCTCAACTCATCATTCAACTCAATCCTCAATGCTCAGTCAATCAACTCAAAACTCAACCTTATTTGGGTTATCTCATCTCAGTTACTCATCAACTAAGTCAATCAATGCAGACAATAAAACGCGACTCAGACTCAAACAACCATTTCAACTCACTCAAATTGACTCATCATGCAATACAAGTAAGTGTCATAAGATCTTCAATGGAGCGCCTGCTGACGATCTCTAGTACCTTCCTCTGCATCATGAAACAATGCAGTCCAGAGTAGACATCAGTACTTGGAATGTACTGGTATGTGATATAGTTGAATGAAATAGAAATCGGTAGAATAGTATGGAAACAACATCAACTCAAATTAAACATCAAATCACATCAAAGAGTCAAATGTTCATCTATGAAAGAATAAAGAATAGAAAAGTAACACGTCAATAACTCAAACTCATCAATAGTCTCAAACTCATCTCAAAGGAGCTCACCTCCTCTCATCTCGTCTCATACTCAAAGGAGCTCACCTTCTCTTATCTCATCTCAAACTCAGAGTACACAAGGTAGAAAATTTATGGGAGTTTCTCTTATCCGACAATAATCACTTATGAGCCAGTGAATGTACAACAGTCACGCTGATGTTGCCACAGCCTTTCAAAACTTGCCAGGTAGGGAACGCTAAAAAACCGTATAGCTCACCTAATATGGAGTCAAACTCAATAAGTACTTTATTGTTTTAGGGACTGTTAGTCTCGAGGGAACCATAATATATGTGATGGTTCTATGCCTCACCTAAATTTGGCGACGTAGTTTGATGACTTCATGTCAGATTAACTCTCACTCTTTCAGTGCCCAATACTCCTCCCATGACTCAATGCTCATAAAACCTCCATCTAAACCAATCTCATAGGGACTCGAACCCCATCAACGATTGATATCTCATAGGAACTTTATCCCTTTCACCGATTATCTCATAGGGTACTTGACCCCTTCATCAATCTTTTCATAAATGACTCAAGATTTATAACAATCATTAGGAATCAAGTGAATAGTCACATCGGTAGAGCTCTTTTATAGAGACTCATAAAACAATCAAAATTCCATCAACTCATCATCACAATCAACAATCTCAACTCAAGGCCCTGGACTCAATTCTCAAGTTCATTATGCATGTTTTTCAAATAATCAAAATTGCATGTTTTCTAATGCATATATTTTACATGAATTGATGATCATCATAAAAGTGATTTATTGCATAATTTATTCTCATGAGTGTTTTCACAAAACCCTATGATTATTTTATTAAAGAATGCATAATGAACTTAAGGGATGAGTCTAGAGCCTTGACAATGATGATGTCTGTTATGTTGTGATTGTGTTTCAAATTGATGAGTGTCTTGATGGTGACGTTGATAAGAATGATGTTCATAAGTCTTAAAACTTGAAATTAAATTCTAAAAATAATGTTTCGAGTCCACGATGTTGATGTTGATGTTGATGTAATATGTCCCTATGGGACTGAAGATGATGATGTTTTATGAGCATGTCGAGTTCTCGAAGGAGTCTTGAGCACCAAAATGGGTGAGAATGAGTCCCACTTGAACCCATTAACTACCTAGCCCGTGTAGGAAGAGAGGATTGAACCGCAATGTGGATAGCTCCTTTCTTGTCCCAAAAGAGGGCTGAGGTTTTTTTCTTGTGGATCCACTGAGGTTGATTTCCTTTACCCTGGGCAGGGTACTGGATGAATGTGGCAACAAATCTCTTTGATGTATCATCACCGGCTCATAGGTGATGGTTGTCGGTTAGAGAAACTCCTAGTGAGGTCTTACTTTGATAGTACTCTGACGTTGATATTGATGTGATGGTATGAGTTGAGTATCCTTGAGTCGAGTTTCCTTGAGTTGAGTTGAGTCGAGTTCCCTTGAGTTGAGTTGAGTCGAGGTTCCTTTAGATGAGTCTGATGTATTGATGATGTGGAGATGAGATATGATGAGCCATTTGTCTACTCTAATTTCTTGCCTTAGATAGACATTTGATATTCTAATGGAGTATGATGTTGAGTTGATGTTATCCCTATACTGTTGTACTTGTACGGTGACATTCAGCTATTTTACATACCAGTACATTTCATGTACTGACGCCACTCAGCGTTGCATCATTTCATGATGTAGATGCAAGAGTTAGAGGACTTCAGTAGACACATCGTTGAGGTCAGAGATTTCGAGTTCAGCCATTGGTGAGCCTCCTTGCTATTTGGAGGAGACCCTTTTATTGTTGTTTTCGTTATTTATTAAGTTGGGTAGTCATGGCCTGTCATGGTATCATCTTAAGATAGTTGAGTCAAGTTAGAGGCTTCATAGGAATGAGTTGAGGTTTGATGTTGAGGTGTTTCCCTTATGCATTGAGTAGCATTTACACTTTCTTATTATGATATTGAGAGTGATATTAGCCATTGGCCCTTTTTATTGAGGTAGCTCACTATATTACTTCTACTATTCCGCTATACTGATGTTGAGTGACTGTCCTGAGAACGAGTGGTTCACTTGGGGACTAGCAATAGTCTTTGGGTGCCGGTCACGCCTAGGGTACCCTCTCGAGGCATGACAAACTACAACTCAATTGGTGAAAGGCGATCCTCCTTTAGAGGACGTAAAGGGCCAGAAGTTCTGGGTTCGAATCCCACGAAGCACTGCAGCGTGAAGGGTGGATTTAACTGCCTGTACCTTGCCTACACAATACCTGAGTATGTGATTGAGTTTGAGCAACGCTGTGAGGGGGTGAGCCCCCAGACCTGCAGAGGGAGGATCATCACCAAATCAGCTGCGAATCTCAGATCTTCAACGGAGTGCCTGTTGACGATCTCTAGTACCTGCCCTTGCATCATAAAATGATGCAGTCTGGAGGGGACATCACTACTTGGAATGTACTATTATGTAAAATAGTTGAGTGAAACAGAAGCAGGTAGAATAGTATGGAAACAATATCAACTCAAAATAAATATCAAATCACATCAAATAGTCAAATTTCTATCTATGCAAGAATAAAGAGTAGACAAGTGACCCATCAATAACTCAAACTCATCAATCATCTCAGACTCATCTCAAAGGAGCTCACCTTCTCACATCTCGTCTCATCTCAGAGAAGCTCACCTCCTCTCATCTCATCTCATCTCAGAGGAGCTCACCTCCTCTCATCTCGACTCAGAGTACTCAGGATTTTAACCTTCTCATCAATCAATCTCCTCAACGACTCAAGATTTAGAACAATCATTAGGAATCAAGTGAATAGACACATCGGTAGAGTTCAATTATAGAGACTCATATGACAATCAATTTCTATCAACTAATCATTATCCTCTTATCAGAATCAACAATCTCAATTCAACGCTCTAGACTCAATCCTCATGTTCATTATGCATGCTTTTTAAAATCGTCATGTAGGGTTATTCAAATTCTCATGAAAAATGTTCAATTCAAGAAAACAATTGGTATGGTGATCATCAACATAGAAAACATGTAATTTAAATAAGTTTTTCAAGAAACACCATACAAAAATTCATGCATGTAGACTCTTCAATTATTAACTCATCTATGACCTCTATGGAGCACATGAGAGAACAATCCCATGTTTTTAGTTTAGCCTTACATACCTGGATTGCAGTTATCAACCAAGCACGTCAAAGATCTCTTCTCGAATCTCTCAACTGAAGCTCTTCTCTTCTCTCCTCAAGCCCTAGCCTTAGTAAAGTATTAGAATAAGACTTAGAATGGGGGTTTTAGACCCTTTTTACGTCAAAACAAACTTATTAGGTCGTGTATAGAGTTTAAGAGGGGAGAATTGACCGGAATTCCCCTAATAATAATTTCAAAATTTTCAACTTGAAAAAGACCCAATCTGCGACACAGACTGGTCGCGTACTCTGTATTTTCAGAAAACTTTTCTGAACGAGTTTTTCTCTATCTCGTCAAAATTTTTTGAAAGAATATAAGTGCTGGTCTGCGATGGGTGCACGATGCGCCCTTGTCGCGTACTAACACTATTTTGCACTACGGATCGAAAAATTATCTTTTGATCGGATCGCTCTAAAAATCGATCAAGACCATTTTGCCATTCAATTTTGCATGATGATCACAAATCCGGCCTCAGATTTACTATATGAGTATCGAAAGATGCATTATGCGCATACCCTCTCTCTAGGGGTATTTTGGTAATTTTACTAGGCATTACATCATCTCCCCCTTATGATAATTTGTCTTTGAATGATGAGTAAAGGTGGATATTATGGCACGAATAGACTCAAAACTCATCTCAACACTCAACTCCATCCATCAGACGTGCAGCTTTTTCTCGGTCTCAATCAATACCACTTAGACTTACCAATAGGAAGTCACATCAAGAATAGATATATCAATTTAGCGAAGGGTAAGAAACTTACCTTCAACACTCTCATCATTTCGCACGAATAGGTGTGAATATTTGGCTTTCATCTCATCCTCAGCTTCCTATGTGGCTTCCTCAATGAATTGATTTCTCCATAGGACTTTGACCGAGGTTATCTCTTTGTTCCTCAATTTACGAATCTAACGATCAAGGATTTGTACCGAAACCTCTTCGTAGTATAGGCTACCCTTCACTCCAATGCTATCGACAGGGACCACCAAGGCAGGGTCTCCCAAGCATTTCTTCAACATCGACACATGGAATACCGGATGCACTCCATCTAACTCGGAAGGCAACTCTAACTCATAAGAAACCTTCCCAATCCTCTTTACAATCTGATATGGTCCAACATAGCATGGACTCAACTTTCCCTTTTTCCTAAATCTTAGGACACCTTTCATAGGTGACACTTTCAAATACATCCAATCATCTACCTCGAACTCTAAGTCTCTTCTCCTTATGTCGGGGTAAGATTTTTGGCGACTCTGGGCAGTCTTTTATCTCTCTCTAATGACCTTGACCTTCCCCATTGATTGGTGGACAAGAGCAGGCCCAATTAAATGCGCTTCTCAAACCTCAAACCACCCAATTAGTGATCTACATATCCTCCCATACAAGGCTTCGTAGGGAGCCATTTGAATTCTTGCATGATAACTATCGTTATATGAAAATTCAATCAATGGTAGGTGATCATCCCTATTTCCCTTGAAATCCAGAACACAAGCCCTCAACATATCCTTAAGTGTTTGAATTGTACACTCTACTTGTCCATCTGTTTGTGGATGAAAGGTTGTGCTCGGGTTCACCTTAGTACCCAATCGTTTTTTGAAAAATCTCCAAAACTAGGAGGTAAAATTGAGCTCCTCTATCCGAGATGATGGACAAGGGAACCCCATGCAGCCTCACAATTTCCTGGATGTACAACTTGGTGTATTCCTCCGTAGTGTTTATTGTCTTAACTGCCAGGAAGTGAGCCGATTTAGTCATTTGATCCACGATCACCCATATCGAATCATGTTGCTTTCGGGACCTTGGAAGAGCAGTAACAAAGTCCATATTAATCATCTCCCACTTCTATGATAGAATCTCAAAGTTTTGTGCCAATCCACATGGCCTAGAAAAGCCACTTACTTAAGCTAAAACTCACACTTTGAGAATTTTGCATACAACTCATGGTCCTAAAGTGTTTGGAGGACAACTCTGAGGTGATTAGTATGCTCCTCCTCACTTCTCTCGAATACACCAAAATGTCATTGATGAAAACATTTACAAACACATCAAGGTATTATCTAAATACTCTATTCATTAAGTCTATAAAGGCGGCAGGTGCATTCATCAACCCCAAAGGACATAACCAAGAACTCAAAATGGCCATACCTAGTCCTAAAGGCTATCTTTGGAATGTCACATTCCCTCACTTTCAACTGGTGGTAGCCAGATCTAAGGTCTATCTTGGAGAAACAAGAGGCACCTTGAAGTTGGTCAAACAAATCATCTATCCTTGGGAGAGGATATTTGTTCTTTACCGTGACCTTGTTCAGTTGCCTATAATCAATACACATTCTGAGGGACCCATCTTTCTTTCTCATGAATAGGACAGGAGCACCCCAAGGTGAAACACTTGGCCTAATGAAGCCCTTCTCTGGCAAATCTTTCAATTGCTCTTTCAACTCTTTCAACTCAGAGCGGGGCCATCCTATAAGGTGGAATCGAAATAGGCTGGGTATCGGGAAGAACATCAATCTCAAAGTCGATCTCCCTATTAGGAGGGACTCTAGGCAGATCTTCTAGAAACACTTCTAGAAACTCATTAACAAAGGGACAGACTCAAGAGGTAGGGACTCAACATCATCAGATTTCACTCGCACGAGGTGATAGATACAACCCTTGGAAATCAACTTTCTGGCTCTAAGATATGAGATAAACTTCCCTCTAGGTGTAACAAAATCACCCTTCCACCCTAGAACTGGTTCATTAGGAAATTGGAACTTAACGGTTCGGGATCTACAATCAACAGAGGCATAACAGGCATAAAGCCAATCCATGCCAAGGATCAAATCAAAATCAACCATCTCCAACTCAACCAAATCAACAAGAGTATCCCTATGATGGATGGACACTACACAAGTTCTGTAGATTCTCTAAGCTCGAATAGACTCACCCACTTGAGTAGAAATATCAAAGGATTTAAGAAGACTCTTAAGGGTTTTATCAAATCTATTGGACACATAAGGAGATACAAAGGACAATGTGGTACCCGGATCTATCAAAACATAACAATCAAAAGTGCAAACTCGAATCATACCCATCATAACATCAGGGGAGTTCTCCTGATCTTGGTGACTACTTATGCATACAAACGGTTTTTTCCCCGCTTGCGCCTGACGTAGTGGCCCTCTGGTTTTCTCTAGCTGGTGGGGCTGGTGTAGTAGACTAAGCCCAGTTAGCCCACTTTGGACACTCTCTCTGATAGTGACGTACTTGGTCACATTTGTAGCATCCATTATCCCCTTCACGATATCTCCCCAAGTGCAATTTGCCACACTTACCATACGGAGGTTTACCCTGTGAACCTTGAGCCACACTCACTTGTGAATGAGATCCATGGGCTCTAACATTCTAGGACCCTTGATCATTCCTACATCTAGGCGCAGGTGCACTAGCAGATGATGGTGCTGGATATCGGTTGCCATTACCTTTCCTCCCAACCTCATGGTTGGATGTCTTAGCTTTCTTATACTTGAACTCTTCCCTGTCATGTTGTCTCTCCTCATCAGTTTGTTGCACATATGTCATCAGTCGCCCGATGTCCATATCACTCACAAACATAGCCCCTCTCTGATCTCTCTTGGGTCCTCTATTCAACCCATAGACATACATTCCCATCTTTCCCTCATATCAGCAACCATGTCTGGAGCGTAGCCGGATAGTTGCGTGAACATCAAACCATACTCTTACACCATCATAGAACCCTGTTTTAGATTCAGGAACTCTCTCACCTTAGCCTCTATTTTCTATCTTGGGAAGAAGCGTCCCAAGAAGGCCTCCTAAAAAATTTCCCAAGTCAAACATGAAGTATCATCCCTTCTAATTTTCTTTCATTGGTCGAACCACAATCTGGCCACACCTTTGAGTTGGTACACAGCTAATTCAACCCTATCAGCATCACCCACGTGCATCACTTGGAACACGTTCTAAAGTTCCTCCATATAGTTCTCAGGGTCATCAGTAGATGCCAACCCCGTGAACTCCGGCGGATTCATTCTAAAAAATTCTCGAACTCTAGAGGTGTCATGAGAATCTGGTCTACCCACTCCTTGTCTCATAGCAGGTGTTGCGACAACCTAGGCTAGAGCTCGAATAGCCTAGCGTAGCTCACAATTGGACACCTCATCTTAAGGGGGTTTCTCAACAGGGATAGCTTGATCCACGGGCTCCTTGGGTACTTGAGGCTCAGGTGGATTAACAGTTTGCCTGGAAGGACATCTCCTTCCTCTGACAGCTCTTCTGGGAGGCATGCTATCAATTTTGTACAAGTAAAGTACGAATTAGAAGAGAGTTTCCATAGAGCTTACCTCTATCGCACGAATTGGAATGAGATGTAAAGGGTAACAATTCCTAATTAGCTTACCTCTATCGCACGAATTGGAATGAGATGTAAAGGGTAACAATTCCTAATGTCCTATAGCCTCCTGCTCATGAAATGTGCTCTACAACACACCCATAAACAAGACTCTACTAGACACGGTTACATAGACTCCCTAAGACACTTGAACTCTGTGCTCTGACACCAAGTTTGTAATCCCCCGAGAGGGTACCCTTGGCGTGGCCGGCACTCAGAGACTATTTCTAGTCCCCAAGCGAACCATTTAGCCTCATCACATCATTCAATCGATAAACTCTACTGAACAGTGGAAAGTATAAGTAAGTAAATGGGCACCTGTTATCTAAAGTATCCAATAAATAGGTAATAATAAAGGCTAGTAGAAATAACTAGCTCACAAGTCTCAACATCAACGCTCAAGCATCGTCTATGAAGCCTCTATTACAAGTCATGTGGTGCCAATTACAGACCTATGGCTACCCAAATAAAAATAAAGGAATAGTTCAATCTAATTGTAGAGCCTGATAAAACAAATGTAAGGAATCCTTCAAAATAGAGAAGGCTCACCAAATCAGCTGTGAATCTCAGATCTTTAACAGACTGCCTGTTGACGATCTCTAGTACCAGCCCCTGCATCATAAAATGATGCAGTCTAGAGGGGACATCAGTACTTGGAATGTACTGGTATGTAAAATAGCTGAATGAAACAGAAATAGGTAGAATAGTATGGAAACAACATCAACTCAAAATAAATATCAAATCACATCAAATAGTCAAATATCTATCTATGAAAGAATAAAGAGTAGATAAGTGACCTATCAATAACTCAAACTCATCAATCATCTCAGACTCATCTCAAAAGAGCTCACCTCCTCTCATCTCATCTCATCTCAGCTCATCTCAGAGGAGCTCACTTCCTCTCATCTCACCTCATCTCAGAGGAGCTTACCTCCTCTCATCTCATCTCATCTCATCTTAGAGGAGCTCAACTCCTCTAACCTCATCTCATCTTGTCTCGACTCAGAGTACCCAGGATTGGAAATTTTATGGGAGTTTCTCTTATCTGACAACAATTAATTATGAGCCAGTGATTGTACAACATCTTGCCGGTGTTGCCACGACTGTTCTATACTTTCCAAGTAGAGAACGAATCGAAACCATAATGGATAATCCAAAATGGAGATAGAAAACTCAACAAGTCCTCTATTGTTTTAGGGACATAAACTCAAGAGGTAAACCTCTACTACACCTGATGACGTAGTTCTGGGTGCTCCTCAATCACCTAACTCGGTGTTCGATACTCCTCCCATGACTCAATGCTCATAAGACTCCTCATCTTAACCAATATAATAGGGACTTAAACCCCATCAACAATCGGTATCTCATAGGGACTCTAACCCTTTCATCAATCAAGCTCATAGGGACTTTAACCCTTTCATCAATCAAGCTCATAGAGACTCTAACCCTTTCATCAATCAAGCTCATAGGGACCTAACCCTTTCATCAATCAAGCTCATAGGGACATTAACCCTCTTATTAATCAATCTCATCAATGACTCAAGATTTAGAACAATCATTAGGTATCAAGTGAATAGACACATCAGTAGAGTTCATTTATAGAGACTCATAAAATAATCAATTTCTATCAACTTATCATCATCCTCTCATCACAATCAACAATCTCAATTTAAGGCTCTAGATTCAACCCTAAAGTTCATTATGCCTACTTTTCAAAATAGTCATGTAGGGCTATGCAAATTCTCATGAAAAATGTTCAATTCAAGAAAACAATTAGTATCATGATCATCAACATAGAAAACATGTAATTTAATTCAGTTTTTCAAGAAACACCAAAAAATTTTCATGCATGTAAACTCTTCAATCATCAACTCATCTATGACCTCTATGGTGCACATGAGAGAACAATCCCATGTTTTTAGTTTAGCCTTACGTACCTGAAATGCAGTTATCAACCAAGAACTTCAAGGATCTCTTCTCGAATCTCTCAACTCAAGCTCTTTTCTTCTCTCCTCAAACCTTAGCCTTAGTAAAGTATTGGAATAGGACTTAGAATGGGGGTTTTAGACCCTTTTTGCGTCAAAATGACCTTATTAGATCGTGTATAGAGTTTAGGAGGGGGGAGAATTAACCGGAATGACCCTCATAATAATTTAGAAATCTTCAACTAACAAAAGACCTAGTCCGCGACGCGGACTGGTTGCGTATTGTGTATTTTCAGAATCGTTTTCTGTACAAGTTTTTCTCAATCCCCTAGAAAATTTTCAAAAGAATAGAAGTGCTCATCCGTGATGGGTGCGTGACGCGCTCTTGTCGCGTACTAACACTATTTTACGCTTCGGATCGAAAAATTATCTTTTGATCGGGTCGCTCTAAAAATCGACCGAGACTATTTTGCGTGATGATCACAAATCTGACCTCAGATTTACCGTACGATCATCGAAAGATGTATTAAGCGCATACCCTCTCGCTAGGAGTATTTTGATAATTTTACCAGGCGTTACATAATGAAACTCATGATTAGCTTGTAATGTCTTTAGTATTCTTGTTAAGTAGTCAATGGCAATCACAAACAGGTAGGGGGATAGTGATACCCTTGTCGTACCCCTCTCATTGCTTTCAAAGGCCTATTACTTTTTCCATTGATCTATATGGAGTATGTTACAGTTGTGACATATTGCATTATCCATTGTAGTAATTTAGTAGGCATTCTGATTGTTTTTAAGATTTGCTCTAAGAAGGTCCAATCCAGAGAGTCATAAGCCTTCTTCATATCGATTTTAATCATGCATCTTCTGGAAATTCCTTTTCTCCGATAAGTCTTCACCAGTTCATGCCCCATTATTATGTTGTCATCCAAACTCCTCCTTGGGATAAAAGCTGCTTGTTTAATGTCTGCTATAGTTTCCATAACCTACTTTAGCCTTGTAGTGAGCACCTTAGAAATGACTTTGTATATTGTTGAGAAGCATGAGATTGGCCTATACTCACTAATTCTTGCTGGATTTCTTTTCTTAGGGATGAGTGTAATAGTTGCACAGTTGGTGGGTTGATACATCACCCCTGAGTTAAAGAAATGTAGGACTGCATTTATAGTTTGTTTCCCCACTACTGACCTTGCTTTTTTAAAGAACACAACATTTAAACCATCTTTTTCAGGAGCTTTAAGATCACCTATTCCCTGCAGTGCAAGTTCCACTTCCTGTCTTCTGACGGGGGCTGCTAGATGGATTTGTTGACTTCTATCTAGTGTTCCCCCTCCTTTCGTCACATTGATATCTACAGCAGGCACGTGTGCACTAGCCTTCCCAAGTAGTTCCTGGTAGAACTTTATTGTTTCTTTCTCAATTTCCTCCGAGTATGTATTATAGTTCCTTCATCTGTTGTAAGGCTGGTGATGGTGTTTTGAGCCGATCTATTTTTCATGTGGGTAAAGAAATAACTTGTCTTAGCATCTCCTAATTTTAGCCATTGCACCCTTGACTTTTGTCTCATTGCATTCTCTTCCATCAAACTCTATTTCTCCAGTTGTTTTTTGAGTTCTCTTTCACAGTTCGTGTTTGCATCAACCTAGTTGTGGTCCATCATTTCTGTTTGTACTCTTTAGAGATGTCCTCTGAATTGTTGAATTCTATCCTTCATTCCTTTGAATTTTGTATTGTTCAAATCTCTGAGTGTTGTTTTCACTCTTTTTAGCTTCCACCATATAGTTCTTAAATCACCTTTTTGATGTCCTTGCCAAGCTTCATCAGTAATTTGAATAAGATTTGGATGATCTGCAATACAATTAAATAACTTAAAAGCCCTGGACCTGTTCTTGCAAACCTTATCCATTGTTATACTAAGAAGAGAGTGACCAGACACCCTTGGTCTTAAAATATGGACTTTCATAGTAGGCATATATATCATCCATTCAGCATTCACTATGGCCTTATCTATTTTACTACATACATGTCCATTAGTCTAAGTATAGGACCCCTCTATTGTTTTCAGCTCATGCATCCTAGTATCTACCATGAAATAATTGAAGTCTTTAATCTTATTGTCTTTAAATTTTTATCATAGTTTAAAATATTAATTTAGTTTTATTAAATTGATATTTTGTGTTTAAATTGCATTTTTTATATATCCTTGATCATATATTTCACAGTCATTTTTGTATTTTCAACACAATCTAATAATTTATTTTTTGTGCAGATAAAATTATACATAATTATTTAATTGGCCCATAATTTTGGGCCTTTGAATTTTGAGCTCATTAGATTTTTTGGATTGCTTATATAACTATTTACATAGTCACAATAATAAAATTGACGGTGAATAATTTGTAAATTAGGTAAATCCTTCTCTCCTCCCAGATTTTCCAAAAACAACTGCTACCCACCCAACCAGCCACTAGTGAACACCCTAAAACTACTTCACAACTTCGGCTCCCATTTGCCATCTCCAGCAGAAAAACAAATCCAAAACCCCATTTTTTCTACCAATGAGCTTCCATCATCCACACCTGACGAATCTCACCAAACACTTAGTTTGCAGGATCGTTAAATTTATTTCACTAGTCAGAAAGTGTAATCACATACAAAGGCGAACTATACCATATAAAGTCACAGTCTATAATCGCATACCTGTTACAGTTGTTAACTTTTCGGAGAAGAAATCCACACAAGAATCTTCACTTAAACTTTGTAGGAATTGGGAAGAAGGAGAAGAAAGAGAACACGTTTTTTGCAAGATAAAAGTTACGTTGTTTCTTTTCGAAAAGAAAGTCTTTTATAATCTTAAAGGGGCACAACTTTTCAAATAGTTATGTCTCTTTTTCTTTATTAATACATAAGAAAATATAATAAAATATACTTACTTAAATATTAATATGGGTAGTGGTTGACCCATATGGGTGACCCAGTCCAAATTCCTTTATCTCCCAGTTACACATAGTGGTTCAACTCTCATCCTTTTCTGTAACATTTATACGTACGACTAGACCGTGTCATAGTGCATACTTCGAGACCTTCGTTGTTATACATCTGTTAGGAATATACAACTCTCAATCAGTGAAACTTATAGTAGATTGAAGTATGCAGTACCCTAGATGGTTTATCACATTCATATCTCTAGTCATCTCTTTTCCTTAATTTTGAGTTCATAATTATGTACTTGTCTCGTAGACTAACATAAAGGACGTCAATGAACACAATTTATGTGATAATATCTAATGATCTTGCTCATGTCATAAATCTGTCACTCTCAACATTATATGCTTTTCTAAAACTTTTCTGCCACACCAAATCAAACATGATCTCTTGGCAACAGACTAAGATAGCAAGCACCAAATTGAATCTCAAGAAACTCATTTAAGTCATGAGGGTACAAAATAAAAATTATTTATAATTTTCAGGGCTTCAGATGATAGCAAGTAGAGACTAAACTTGTATCACCCTTATAGGTCACTTTATGCATACATGGTATGAAACACGTATCATAGTACTCACTCCTTTCTCATGGAGCGCATGTGTTTCATCAATTAAATATTGAGCATATAATGAGATAGATAACTCATGTCTAACTTTGAGTTCACAAATCTACTTATTATTTATTTTTCAGAACTCATATATGACATTAAAATAGACTAACTTATTTCAATCACACATGATTAAATACAAACTAACATATGACATTTTGATTATAAACTTTTAGCTCTCTATTATCATAACTTCTAACAATAATTAGTTTATAACTGTCTCGTCTCTACTTGTCACTTAAACAATAGAGGCGATTGCCTGTGTGAATAAGCCAATCTTTTTGTCTGTTCGACATACTTCTTATCCTTAGAATTTCATGTACACTACATAGAAAAATATATGTATATGAACCAACAAGAATGGAAAAAGAGGCATTAAATCAACATTAACTTCTATAATGTGAATTTACATGAACATGTTTGGGAAAAATAAAAATATAAACACATCAGCTTCTACATAAACCCAATGACTTCACATGTCTTTCATAAGCATCACATATAATGGGTTTCGATAAGGGGTCTTCTATCATTTTATGTATTTACAAAATTATATTTTATGTCAATGTGTTTCCTCTTCCTATGGTAATTTGGATCTTTCGTGTAGGCTATTGTACTCAGACTATCACAATTGATTGCTACAGGATCAACAACATTATTATATACACCTAGTGAACCAGAAAACGCTTAAGCCAAACAGTTTCTTGCACCGTAGATAACAGCGCAACAAATTCAACTTCCATAATGGACAAGGTTATTTTGGCTGCTTCATATTACTCCATGATATGGCGCCATTATTAAGCAAGAATGCATATCTAGAGGTGGATTTTCTCTCATCTAAATCTTCTCCCTAATCAGCATCTGTGTAGCCTTTGAGTTGCAGATCAGTTGTCATGCCCTGGTAGGGTACCCTAGGCATGGCCGGCACCCAGAGACTATTGCTAGTCCCCAAGCAAACAACTTGGCCTTATCACCTTCATTCAATCAATAATTCAAAACTATCAGTGGAAGACAACGGAAAGTAATGGGCACATCTCATCTAGTTTCAAAATAATATTATAAATAAAAGGGCTAGTAGAAAGAAACTAGTTCAACAAGTCTCAACAATCAACATTCGACTCTAGTCTATGAAGTCTCTATCACTATCAAGTGGTGCCGATGACAAACATATGGCTACCTCAATCAAATTAAAGCTAGTCTAATCTAACTATAAAGCAGGATGAAATAAAGGTAGTGAATCCTCCGGAGTATGGGAGGCTCACCATTCAGCTGAACGTCTCAGATCCTCAACGGTGCACCTGTTGATGATTTCTAACTCCTATATCTACATCATGAAATGATGCAGAACTGAGTGGTGTTAGTACGTGGAATATATGGTATGTAAAATAGCTGAATGAAATAGAAACAGGTAGAATAATATGGAAATAACATCAACTATGAATAATAACCAAATCAAAATGTCACATGTCTATCTAAAGAGAAAGTAAAGATTAGACAAGTGGCCCATCAACAAATCAACCTCATCAATCAACTCAATGGAACTCAACTCAACTCAGAGTACTCAAGGTGAGAACTTTTGGGAGTTTTTCTTATCTGATAGCAATCACTTATGAGCCAGTGATTTTATAACATACCACTGGTGTTGCACGGTCGTCCATACTTTCCAGGTACGGAAAAACTCAAAACCATAATGGATAATCCAAAATGGAGACGACAATCAACAAGTCTCTTTTGTTTCAGGGACTCTCTCAAGAGAGAACACACAATGTAACGTGATGGTTTTAATCTTCTCCTATGTTTAGCTACGTAGTTTGACAAGTAGAAGTTGGACTAATGCTTACTCTTTCGGTGCTCGATACTCCTCCCATGACTTAATTCTCATAAGACTCCTCATCTCAACTCAATTATCTCAAATCAGCCTCGTAGGGACTCTCATTATCTCATTAACGCAAACTCAATAGTCCTCTATTATTGTAAGGACTTTAACTCATCTCAGTTAACTCAATTCTAATTTAAGAACTCACGGATCCAGATCATCAATTAGAAGAACTCGTTTAGTCAGAACTCAAAAACTCAATTATGAAGACTCATAGGATCATCAAGATTAATTAACTCGACCCCATACTCACTGTCACGCTCCAAGAGGGTACCCTTGGCGTGACCAGCACTCAAAGACTAATGCTAGTTCCCGAGCAAACCACATGGCGTCATCGTCACTTGATACTCAACAGTGGATGGAACATTCTCAAGGAAAAGATTGTAAACTAATTAAAGTAATCAAGTCTTTATAAAAAAAAGTTAATTTCCAATAATGAAGAGTTGGAAATAAAATAATATATAACATCCTCTACTCAATGTCTATGAAGCCTCTACCTTTAACATCTAGATGGTACCACGATATGCCATGGTTACCCAACTCAAGGAAAATAAAGTACTAACTCATGCTAGATGATAATAGTATGGAAATCTTCCAAAAACTAGGAGGTCTCACCCATCAGCTGAATACGAATAGATCCCCAATGAAGTGTCTGTTAATGGTCTCTAGTACCTGCCTCTGCATCATAAAAGGATGTGTTTTCAGAAGTAGACATTAGTACGTGGAATTTATTGGTATGTAAAATAGCTGAATGAAACAAAAATAAGTTGAAATATAGGAATAACATCAACTCAACATCATACTCCATCAGAATGTCAAATGTCTATCTAAAGCAAGAATAAAGAGTAGACAAATGACTCACCAACATCTCATCTCAACATCATCAATACATCAGAGTCACCTCAAGAAAACTCGACTCAACTCAACTCAAAGGACCAATGCCCATCTAAGACAAGGAAAAAGAGTAGACAGTAAATCATCAACATCCATCAAGACTCATACCATCACATCAACATCAGAGTTCTATTAGTGAGGAACCTAACTGGGAGTTTCGCTAACCGACAACCATCACCTGTGCACCGGTGATGATACAACGAACCGATAAAATTTCCATATCCATCCAGTACCCTGCCCGGGGTAAAGGACATCACTATCGGTGGATCCACAAGAAATAACATCAATCCTCTTTTGGGACAAGGAAACATCCGCCTTGCAATTCGCTCCTCTATCCTACGCGGGCCACGTAGTAAATGAGTTTGAGTGGGACTCACTCTCACCCATTTCGGTGCTCAATACTCCTCCCAAAACTCGACATGCTCAGAAAACATCATCATCATCAGTCCCATAGGAACATAGTACATCAACATCAACATCGGTCCCATAGGGACATAGTACATCAACATCATCATCAACATCAACTCATCAACATAAACATCAAGGCTCTCAACAATTTGGACCACTATCACAACATCACAAACATCATCATCGTTAAGGCTCTAGACTCTTTCCCCTAAGTTCATTCTTTTATTCTTGAGTAAAATAAATATAGAATTTTGTAAAATCATTCATGAAAACAATTATGCAGTAAATCATGTTTATGATGATCGTCAATTTAAGAAAAATACATGAATTAAGAAGAATCTCTAAGGATTTTCACATATAACTTATCATCTTCAATCATGGACTCAATTTACTCAAAGGGGTAGATGAAAGAACAATCCTATGCTTTGGGTTAGCCTTACATAACTGGAAAGTTGATATTACAATCAAAATTTGATGAATACTCATTTTCTTAGAGAAAATCCTCGATCTTGGTTGTTCTTTCAGAGTGGAAGAACTTGGAAAGACATTGTTTGAAGGGATTCCCTTTGATTCTTCAATTCTTGACTTAGAATCTTTAGAATTCTTGATGAAGAACCCTAATTCGTGAAAGGAAAAATCAAGAAATCCTTTCTTGGGATTCTTGAATTTGTTTACTTGAAACCCTAGTTTATGATATAAGATTCTATTAGGGATTCGTGAATAGATAAAGAAATTTAGGTTGGGTAGCTTAAAATTTATGAAAAATAATTCACCTTGATGATGAATCTTGAAAGTTAATCCTAACTTGATGACTTTCTTGATGATTCTTGAGCATTTATGTTTAGGGGTGAAGGAGAGGTTTTTAACTATGAAAATTGACGTTTTATTTGTTTGGGACCTTAAATAGACCCTCAAAGGTTTTAGGATAAAAGTACCCCCAAAATAAAATAAAAGGATGTCATTTAGCTTATCCAGAAAGGGTTCGTGATAGGTCCGCGACGTGCAGTTGTCACGGCTCTTCATACAGCTCTGCAGGTCTTTAGTAAAATATTCATAACTTTCTTTTCGAACTCTGATTAAGGCGAAATAAGATGCATTAGAAAACTAATTCAAAGATCTTTAATTTGATATATTACTGGTAACCTAACTCTTTATACTTTAAAAGATATGGTCATTTGAAGTTGACCCTTCTATCAACTCATACGAAAACTTAGTTGGTAGAAATGCTTTGGACTTGACTTGATAGAAAAGATCTTTTATAACTCTAAATCACATATAATATACTTTACATGTAGGAATTGACCCTATTTTGTATATACAAGCTAAAAGTCATTGGTCCATCTAACGTTTATAAAATCTTACATTAGTACTGCGACCTTTTATCATCTCCAATCATATTCCCACACTAAGAAATTAATTTTTAACATCTATGCTCAATCAAGAATTATCAATAAAAATCGTATATCATATGAAGGATGGCTCAATCTTAGTTAATAAAAAGTTGGGGTGTTACACTCACATCAAGACTTCGCTCAACATACTCAAACCAAGGCTCTAGACTCAATCTCTAGGATCAATCATGTATGCTTTTAAAAATAATCATGTATGGTTATAAAATATCTCATGGAAAGTATTCAATTCAAGAAAACAAGTTTATGATGATCATCAATAAAGGAAAATACATATAATTAATATAATTTTCAAGAAAAACCATCAAGAATCATGTATGTAAACACTTTACACCTTCAACTCTTCTATGACCATGCATGGGGAAATTGAGAGGGCAATCTCATGCTCTTAGTTTAGCCTTACATACGTAGGATGAATCTCTCAACAATCACTTCAAGGATTTCTCTTGAATTCCTCAATCTCAAGCTCTTCTCCTCTTTCCTCAAATCCCAGTCTCTTTTTCAAGGACTTAGAATCGGGGGCTTAAAACCCCTTTTTATGCTTAAACGACCTAATTAGATCGTGTATTGAGTTTAGATGGGGTTGGGAATTGACCGGAATGCCCCTCACAAAATTTAGAAAATTTTCAGCTTCGAAATAACCTAGTCCGTGATGCGTACTGGTCACGTATAAGTGTATTTTTCTCCGAATATTTCCTAAACAAGTTTTTTAATCCCGTAAAAAAAACTGAAAAAAATGTAAGTGTAAGTCCGCTACAGAGGCGTGATGCGCCTTTGTCGCGCATAAACACTGTTTTGGTTTTCATATCGAAAAATTATGTTTTGATCGGGTCGCTTTAAAAATTGACCGACACCATTTTCCCACTCAATTTTTTTGTACTGATCACAAATCTAGCCTCAAATTTACCATCTGAGCATGGAAAGATGCGTTATGCGCTCATCTCTCTTCTACGGGTATTTTGATAATTTTGTCTGGTGTTACATCATTTCCTTGATACCATAAGGAATAGTCAATTAGTGGCTTTAAGATATCTCAATATCCTTTTAACTGATTTCCAGAATTACAGTCCTGGACCAAATTGATATTTGCTAACTAACCTAACAACATAACAAATATCTGGCCTAGTACACATCATAACATACATAAGGCTTCCAACTGCATTAGCATAAGGAAATTTTCTTATTTGTTCCTTTTCATATGGAGTCTTAGGACACATTATTCGGTTCAAAATTTCACTTTTAGAAACTGGAGTGTTTATGGGTTTACAATCTTGCATATTAAAGCGTTCAAGAACTTTCTTAATGTAAGGTTCTTATGAAAAAAATAATAATCTCTTTGAACGATCTCTTGAAATCTTAACTCCAAGAATATTGTTGCTTCACCCATATCTTTCATCTTAAAAGTAGATGATATCCACTCTTTTATTTCTTTTATAAGATCAATGTCACTTGCAGCTATTAGTATGTCGTCTACATACGATGATAAGATTGCAAATTTATCTTTGTATTTTTTGATATACACACAATGATCTTCATGAATCATAACAAATCCATGTGATATGATCTCATCATGAAAACATAAATACCATCGTCTAGAAGAGTTTTAAAGGCCATAAATCGACCTTTGAAGTCAACATACTTTATCTTCATCACATATTTTTACAAAACCTACAGGTTATTCCATATAGATTTCTTCTTCTAGTTCTCCATTGAGAAATGCAGTTTTCACATCCATGTGTTGTAATTCAAGATCCAACGTAGCCACTATAGACAAAATTAATTTTATTGAAGTAAAGCATACAATAGGTAAAAAAGTTTCATCATAATCAATTCTTTCGTGTTGTGTGTACCCTTAGCTACTAGATGAGCTTTGAATCTTTCAATGCTACTATCTGCCTAATGCTTGATTTTGAGAATCCATTTATTTCCAATAGCTTTTTGGTCTATAGGTAGATCAACCAATTTCCACACTTGGTTAGATTTCATTGATTCCATCTCCTCCTATAGTTCTTTTAGCCATTTTTCTTTAGAAAGACATGTAAGAGCCTCATTTATATTTCTTCGCTCTTCATCATCTGGAGATACTATATATGCTTCCCATTCGATCTCAAATCGATGATGTGGAATTTGTGGGCAACTTGTTCGTCGAGGTTGAGATTGAAAAATTGATTTATCAATTGATAAGTTACTCTCACTTGGACCAGCAATATCAATAGGATTTGATGGATGTGGTGTATCTGTGGAAATAGGAACTAATCTATTATCATTAAAATGACCCCACTCAAATCCATTTGATCTTCAGCAATAGAAATAGTCTGGTCCATAGTTTTATAAAGACATAAGTCATGCCCTATCTCTCCCTGCTTAGGAAAATCATTGTCTACGAATGTGATATCACATGACTCAATTTCAGTTACAGTGCCACTATTTTGTGCACTTATGAACACATAACCGTTAAATTGTTCATAGTATCTTATGAAGATACATTTTCTTCCCCTTAGACATAGCTAATTTTTTATATTGGGAAGAAGAACTATAAATAAAAGCAACACAACCCAAACGCTTTAAAATGCTTAAATCGAGCTTACGTTTAGTCCATAATTCATATGGCATAGTCGTAACTGATTTTGAAGGGACACAATCAAGTACAAATTCAGCAGTGAGCAAAGCATCACCCCAATAGGTGATTGGCAATTTCGCTTGTGCCATCATCGGCCTACCATTTCTAACCAAGGTTCTATTTCGTCATTCCACAACACCATTTTGTTATGGAGTATAAGGAGTAGTTAATTGTCTTTGAATTCCTTTTTCATCACATAATCATTTGAACGCATTGGAAAAATACTCTGTTCCTTAATTGGTTCTTAGAGCCTTTGTTTTTCATTCTCAACTAAGTTCATAAATTTAATGAAGCAATTCAAAGCTTCAGATTTGTGAGAAATCAAATATACATAACCAAATCGAGTAAAATAAATACCACCATATCTTGCCTTTACATTCATTAGACCACATACGTCAGAATGAATTAATTGCAATGAAGTATTAGCTTTTGTGCCTTTCCCAAATGGTTTTCTTGCAGTTTTTTCGGCAAGGCAAGATTCACAAGTAGACAATTCTACTTTATCTATTGTGTCAAGCAAACCTTCTTTTTGCTGAGTGATTCATTCTTTGCTACCAATATGGACAAGCCTCGCATGCCACATATTTACATCGTTCTCATAATTAGAAGACGTAAATAAAGAAAAACTAATATTATCATTATTTGGACTTTGACAAACATTCGGTATGAAAAATTGATCATAAAAATAACTAGTTCCATATTTTATCTTATCCAAATACCTATCCAAACCATGTTCATAAAAGAAAAAATTAAAACCTATTTAATCAACATTCGAACAAAGACTAGATTACGACGAATCAATGGGGCAAATAATACATCATGTAGGAGCAGAGTTCGACTACCTCACATTTCAAGTTTGCAAGTACCAATCCCTTTGACCTCCTCTTTCGAGTTTTTTCCTACGTGAGCCCATTTAGATCCTCGTGAGATTCATGGATAATCTACAAACGAATCTCTTTCGGTCGCTATATGTTCAGTGGCTCCTGAATTTACAATCTACATAGGGAGTGATTAAGTTAAAAAAGCTAAACAAGAAACATTTACATCACTATGTAAATTGTTCATAAGGTCATATACCTTTTTAGGCTTAGGTCAATCACGAGCAAAGTGTCCCTTGTTCCTGCAGTCATAGCATTTAAGCTTAGCCAAAGGAACATTTTTATCTGAGGTAGAAATATTTTTCTTTCCTTGTTGACTAATTTTAGGTTTCTTTGAAACTTTCATATGTTTAAGATATAACCATTTTCAGGAAGTGTCATAGACACATTTAGAGCTTTAAGAGTTTCTTGCTCTTCTAGGATTGTTACGCCCCGTGAGGGTATCCTTGGTGTGGCTGGCACTCAAAGTCTATTGTTAGTCCCCAAGCGAACCACTTAGTCACATCATATCGTTCAATCAAATAAACTCTACTGAACAACAAAAATTATAAGTAATGGGCACATCTCATCTAAAGTCTCAAAAGAATATTGGAGGCTAGTAGAAAGAACTAGCTCACAATCTCAACATCAATGCTCAACCATCGTCTATGAAGCCTCTATGACTAATCATGTGCTGCCAATGATAGATTCATGGCTTTAATAAAAGAAATAGTCTAATCTAACTCTAAAGCATGACGAAATAAAAGTAGTGGATCCTCCAGAATAGGGGAGCCTCACCAATTAGCTGCGAGTCTCGAATCTTCAACAGAGAGCCTGATGACGATCTCTAGTACCTGCCTTTGCATCATTAAACGATGCACTTCAAAAGGGACATCAGTACTTGAAATGTATTAGTATGTAAAATAGTTGAATGAAACAAAAACATGTAGAATAATATGGAAATAACATCAACTCAGAATAATAACCAAATCATATTGTCACATGTCTATCTATAGAAAGAGTAAAGATTAGACAAGTGACCCATTAACCAATCAACCTCATCAATCAACTAAACTCAACTCAGTGGAACTTAACTCGACTCGAATCGACTTAGAATACTCAAGGTATGAACTTTTGGGGAATTTCTCTTATCCGACAACTATCACTTATGAACCAGTGATTGTACAACAATCCCACTGATGTTGCCACAACCGTTCTGTACTTGCTAGGTAAGGAACGCCTAGGATCCACAAGGGATCCGGTCAATTAACCTATTATGTCCTATTGTTTCAGGACAATAAGGTAGGACCTGTCCGACTCTAATTGAACTTAACCCATAGGATGAGAACTTGTCCAACTTTAACGAAACTTCTCCGACAAAGTGAGAACGTGTCCGACTCTAACGTAACTTAGCCATCAAGATGAGAACTTGTCCGACTCTAACAGAACTTAGCCCTCAAGAGAGGAACTTTTTCGACTCCAACGGAACTTAGCCCACTGCTATGCTTGGAGACATAGTTAATGAGTGTGAATTGGACTTGCTCTTACTCTTACTCATTTTGGTGCTCGATACTCCTCCCAAGACTCATTGCTCATAAGACTCCTCATCTCGAATTAGCCTCAGAGAGACTCTCATTATCTCATTAACTCAAAATCAAGGGCCCTCTATTATTTTCAGGGACTTTAACTCATCTCGGGTAACTCAATTCTCATTTAAGAACTCAAGACTCAAATTATCAATTAGAAGAAGTCATTCAGTCAAAACTCAAAAACTCAATTACGAAGACTCATAGGATGATTAAGCTCAATTAACTCAACGTCATACTCACAACAAGACTTCATTCAACATATTCAAACCAAGGCTCTAGACTCCATCCCTAAGTTCATTATGAATGCTTTAACAAATTAACATATAAAGTTTATACAATATCTCATGAAAAATATTCAAATCAAGAAAACAAGTTTATGATGATCATCAGCATAGGAAAATACATGTAGATTAATATAATTTTCAAGAAAACCCATCAAGAATCATGTATGTAGACTTTTTAGACTTTCAACTCTTCTATGACCAACTATAGGGTACATGAGAGAACAATCTCATGCTTTTAGTTTAGCCTTACATACCTTGTGTGAAGCTTTGGACAATCAATCCTCAAGGACTCTCCTCGACTCCTCAATTTTACACTCCTCTTCTCTTCTCTTTAGCCCTAGTCTTTTTCAAGGACTTAGAATAGGGTTCAAATACCTTTTTACGCCTAGAATAATCTATTTTTTTATCATATATTAAGTCTAGGAGGCATTTGGAAAGGTCTAGAATGCGCCTCACAAAATTCAAAAAAAAGTCTATTTTGGGACGCGACATCCGCGACGCAGACTGGGTTTATTTTCGGTATTTTTCACCAAAAATTCTCTGGACGAGGTTTCTAATCCCAGAGAAAATTTTTAGGATCAAACCAAGGGTTGGTCCACGGCAGGTGCCTGTCGCGCACCCTCATTGTTTTGCATTTTTGCATCAAAAAAATTATCTTTTAATCTGGTTGCTCTAAAAATCAACCGAGGCCACTTTCCCACTCAATTTTTCATGCTGATCGTATATCCGATCTCGGATTTACTTTCTGAGCATGGAAAGACACGTTATGCACACATCTTTCTTCTAGGGATATTTTGGTAATTACGTCGAGTATTACATTATCTCCCCCTTGGGATCATTCGTCCTCGAATGATAAGTAAAGGTGGATATCAAGGCAAGAATAGACTCAAGACTCATCTCAATACTCACGTCCATCAATCACACTCTCGACTCCTCATCAATTTCAATAAACTCTATTCAGACTCAAGAATAGATACATCAACTCAAGAATAGACAGATCAATTTAAGTCAATGGTAACGACATACCCTTAACAATCTCCTCGTTAGGCATGAATAGAACATTAGAACTCAATCAATTGAAATCATTTAAATGCCTCTGCAGTCAGTCTTTTGAACTCAAGAAGGAAGTCATCAACTCTAATCAAGAAAGGGGACCATCGTAATTTACAAGACTCTGCGGGCACTCTCAAGCTCAACTTTCCACCTCAATTGTGCTCCCTTTCATGGAACTTTACTCCGACAACTTAAACTTATAACTCCTATTCAACTCCCTACCTATCCACATCCTCTTATTCCATTGTCACGCCCTGGGAGGGTACGTTTGGCGTGGCCGGCACATAGAAACTATTGCTAATCCCCAAGAGAACCACTTAGCCTCATCACATCATTCAATCAAATAAAACTCTACTGAACTCAAATGAGCTCACGTCCTCTCATCCCATCTTATCTCAAATGAGCTCACCTCCTCTCTTCTCATCTCATCTCGACTCGGAGTACTCAAGATAGGAAACTTATGAGAATTTCTCTTATCTAACAACAATCACTTATGAGCCAGTGAATGTACACCAAGCTCGCTGATGTTGCCACAACCATTCTAAACTTGCCAGGTAGGGAACGCTTCGAAACTATATCAGCTCACCCAATATGGAGTCAATACTCAACAAGTCTGTTATTGATTTCAAGGACTGTTACTCTAGAGGAACCATAAGTTCTATGCCTCACCTACGTTTGGCGACGTAGTTAATGAGTTCGAGTGAGACTCACTCTTACCCATTTTGGTGCTCGATACTCCTCCCGTGACTTAATGCTTATAAGACCTCCATCTCAATAAATCTCATAGGGACTCGAACCCCATCAATGATCAGTATCTCATAGGGACTCGAACCTCATCATCATTCAACTCATAGGGACCTTAACCCTTTCATCAATCAATGTCATCAATGACTCAAGAACAAAACAATCATTACAAAAATAATCGAACAGACACATCGGTAGAGACTCGTAAGACAATCAAATACTATCAACTCATCATCATTCTCTCATCACAACTAAGAATCTCAACTCAAGGCTATAGACTCAATTCTCCAATTCATTATGCAGGCTCTTTAAATTAGTCATGTAGGGTTATGCAAATTCTCATAAAAATTTTCAATTTAAGAAAGCAAATAGTATGATGATCATCCACATAGAAAACATGAAATTTCAAGTAAATTTTTAAGTAGAACCATCAAGTGTTCATGTAAGTAGACTCTTGAACCATCAATTCATCTATGACCATCTATAGGGCACATGAGAGAATAATCCCATGCTTTTAGTTTAGCCTTACATACCCGGGATGCAGCTTTCAATCCGTCACGTCTAAGATTTCTTCTCATTTCTCTCAAACTCAAGCTCTTCTCCTCTCTTCTCAAGCCCTAGCCTTGTTAGAATATTGGAATAAGACTTAGAATGAGGGTTTTAGACCCTTTTTATGTCCAAACGATCTTATTAGATCGTGTATGGAGTTTAGGAGAGGTTGGGAAGTGACCGGAATGCCTCTCGTAATAATTTAGAAATTTTCAACTCAGAGAAGACCCAATCCGCGACGTGCACTGGTCATGCACTATGCGTTTTCAGAAAAGGTTTCTGAACGAGTATTCTCAATCCCATAAAAAATGTCCAGAAAAATATAATTGTTGGTCTGTGATGGAGGCGCAACGCACTCCTGTCGCGCACCGAAACCTTTTTGCGCTTTCGATCATAAAAAATTATTTTGATCGGACCACTCTAAAAATGGACGGAGACTATTTTGCTACTCAAACTTTTGTGTTGATCACAAATCTGACCTTGGATTTTCCATACGAGCATTGGAAGATGTGTTACACGCATACCCTTCCTCTAGGGGTATTTTGGTAATTTTATCGGGCGTTACATCATCTCCCCCTTGGGATCATTCGTCCTCGAATGATGAGTATAGGTGGTTATCAAGGAACGAATAGACTCAAAACTCATTTCAACACTCAACTCAATCAATTAAACCCTCGACTTAAGAATAGAAAGTCACATCGAGAATAGATAGATCAATTTAGTGAAGGGTAAGAAATTTACCTTCAGCACTCTCATAATTTGGCACAAATAGGTGCGGATATTTGGCCTTCATCTCTTCCTCAGCTTCCCATGTGGCTTCCTCAACGAATTGATTTCTCCACATGACTTTGACTGAGGCTATCTCCTTGTTCCTCAACTTACGAATCTGACGATCAAGGATTTGAACCTGAACCTCTTTGTAAGATAGGCTATCCTTCACTCCGATGCTATCAACAGGGATCACCAAGGCAAGATCTCCTAAGAATTTCTTCAATATCGACACGTGGAATATCAGATGGACTCCATCTAACTCGGAAGGCAAATTTAACCTATAAGCAACCTCCCCAATCCTCCTTACAATCTGATATGGTCCAACATAGTGTGGACTTAACTTTCCCTTCTTCCCAAATCTTAGGACACCCTTCATAGGTGACACCTTCAAATACACCGAATCATCTACCTCGAACTCTAAGTCTCTTCTTCTCACATCGGTATAAGATTTCTTGTGACTCTGGGCAGTCTTTAATCTCTCTCTAATGATGTTGACCTTTTTCATCAATTGGTGGACAAGATCAGGCCCAATCAACACCGCTTCCCTAACCTCAAACCACCCAATTGGTGACGTACATCTCTTTCCATACAAAGATTCGTAGGGAGTCATTTGAATGTTTGAATGATAACTATTGTTATACACGAATTCAATCAATGGTAGGTGATCATCCCAGCTCCCTTTGAAATAAAGTACACAAGCTCTCAACATATTTTCTAATGTTTGAATTGTACGCTCTGCCTGACCATCTGTTTGTGGATGAAAGGCTATGCTCGGTTTCACCTTAGTACCCAATCCTTTTTGGAATGATCTCCAAAATTCGGAGGTAAGTTGAGCTCCTCTATCCGAGATGATGGACAAGAGAACTCCATGCAACCTCACAATCTCTTGGATGTACAACTTCGTGTACTCCTCCACAGTGTTTATTGTCTTAACTGCCAAGAAGTGAGCCAATTTAGTCATCCTATCCACAGTCACCCATATCAAATCATGTTGCTTTCGAGACCTTGGTAAAACAGTAATAAAGTCCATATTAATCATCTCCCACTTCCATTCCGGAATCTCAAAGTTCTGAGCCAATCCACTTGGCCTTTGATGCTCAACCTTCACTTGTTAGCAATTTAGGCATTATTTAACGGACTCAGCAATATCCCACTTCATTCCACTCCACCAATTGACTTCTCTCAAGTCATGGTATATCTTGGTAGAGCCAGGATGAATAGAATATCTAGTGCTATGGGCTTTTGCCATGATTCTGTATCTAATACTATCAATATCTGGAACACACAACCTACTTTGGTATCTCAACACTCCATCTCCCCCTTTGGAGAAGACCATCAATTTTTGTTTCTAGATAGCCTCCTTTAATTGGAGTATGATAGGATTTTGGTACTGCTTTTCTTTCACCTCTGCCACTAAGGATTAGGCAGACCCATTCTGAACATTAACTTTTCCTTCATCATTTTCCACAAGTTGAACTCCTATTCGAGCCAATCGATGCACTTTCTTAGCTAATTCCTTCTTTCCTTCCTCCGCATGGGTTGTGTTACCTATTGAAAACCTGCTAGGAGCGTCAGCCACAACGTTAGCTTTACCTGGGTGGTAGTGAATGTTCATGTCATAATCTTTGAGCAACTCCAACCACCTCTTCTGTCGCAAGTTAATCTCTTTCTGACTAAAGACATACTGCAAGCTCTTGTGGTAAGTGAACACATCCACATGCACTTCATATAAGTAGTGGCGCCAGATTTTAAGTGCAAATACCACTACTACCAACTCGAGATCATAGGCTGAATAGTTCCTCTCATAAGCCTTGAGTTACCTGGAAGCATAGGCTATCACCTTCCTTCTCTGCATCAATACACATCTTAATCCAACCCTCGAAGCATCACAGTAAATTAAAAAGCCCTTCGTCCCATCGGGTAAGGTTAGGATGGGCGTAGTAGTCAACCTTGTTTTCAACTCTTGGAAATTCTTCTCACATTCCTCGGACCACTAAAACTTGACCTTTTTCTGAGTCAACTTAGTCAATGATGCGGATAGGGAAGAAAATCCCTCCACAAAGCTACGGTAGTAGACTGCCAACCCCAAGAAACTTCTAATGTAAGTCGAGTGGTTGGTCGGGGCCAGTTCTTTACTGCTTCAATCTTTTGGGCATCCACTGGAATACTATCAATGGAAACAACATGGCCTAGAAAAGCCGATGACTTAAGGCAGAACTCGAACTTTGAGAATTGTGCATACAACTCATGGTCCTTAAGAGTTTGGAAGACAACTCTAAGATGATTAGCATGCTGCTCCTCACTTCTCGAATATACCAAAATGTCGTCAATGAAAACAATCATAAACATATCAAGATATTGTCTGAATACTCTATTCATCAAGTCCATAAAGGTTGCGGGTGCGTTCGTCAACCCAAAGGACATGACCAAGAACTCAAAATGGCCACATCTAGTCCTAAAGGTTGTCTTTGGAGTGTCACATTCTCTCACCTTCAACTGATAGTAACCAGATCAAAGGTCTATCTTTGAAAAAAAAGAGGCTCCATGGAGTTGGTCAAACAAATCATCCATCCTTGGAAGAGGATATTTATTTCTTATCATGACCTTGTTTAGTTACCTATAGTCAATACACATTCTGAAGGGCCAATCTTTCAATCACACAAATAGGACAGGGGTACCCCAAGGTGAAACACTTGGATTAATGAAGTCTTCCTCTAGAAAATCTTTCAATTGCTCTTTCAACTCTTTCAACTTAGCAGGGCCATCCTATGAGGTGGAATCGAAATAGGCTGGCTATCTGAAAAAACATAAATCCCAAATTCAATCTCCCTATCACGAGGGACTCCAAGAAAATTATCAGGAAACACTTTTTGGAAACTCATTAACAATCGGGACTGACTCAAGAGTTGGAGACTCAATATCATCAGATTTCACTCGCACGAGGTGATAGATACAACCTTGGAAATAAACTTTCTGGCTCTAAGATATGAGATAAACTTTCCTCGAGGTGCAACAGAATCACCCTTCACTCCAGAACTGGTTCATTCAGAAATTGGAACTTAATAGTTCAGAATTTACAATCAACAGAGGCATAACAGGCGTGAAGCCAATCGATGCCAAGAATCAAATCAAAATCAACCATCTCCAACTCAATCAAATCAAGAAAGGTATCCCTATGATGGATGGACACTAGACAAGCTCTATTGATTCTCTCAGCTCGAATAGACTCACCTACTGGAGTATACATCAAAGGGTTCAAGAAGACTTTCATGGGTTCTATCAAATCTATTAGCCACATAAGGAGATACAAACGACAATGTGGCACCCGGATCCATCAAAACATAACAATAAAAAGTAAAGACTCGAATCATACCCATCACAACATCTGGGGAGTTCTTCTGATATTGGCGACTACCCATTTCATACAAGCGGTTTGCTGCTCTGCCTGCGCTTGATGTAGTGTCCCTCTGGTTTCCTCTAACTAGTGGGGTTGGTGTAGTAGACTGAGCATGGTCATCTCGCTTTGGACAATCCCTCTAGTAGTGACCCATTTGGCCACATCTATCGCACACATCATTCCCATCAAGACATCTCCCCAAGTGTATTTGTCCACATTTATCACACGGTGGCTTACCCTGCGAACCTTGAGCCACACTAGCTTGTGAATGGGATCCATGGGTTCGAACATTCTGAAACCTTTTATCATACCTGCCTCTAAGAACAGGTTCATTAGTAGATGATGGCGCTGGAAATCGGTTACCATTGTCTTTCCTTCCAGCCTCATGGTTGGATGTTTTAGCTTTCTTACGCTTGAACTCTTCCTTGTGATACTATCTCTCCTCATCGGCTTGTTGCACAAACCTCATTAGTCACTCGATGTCCATATCACTCACAACACTGCTCCACTGCCCATCTCTCTTAGGTCCTCTATTCGACCTATCAACATACATCCCCATCCTTCCCCTCATGTCAGCAACCATGTCCAGAGCATAGTGAGATAGTTACGTGAACTTCAAACCATACTCTTTCATAGTCATAGAGCCCTATTTCAGATTTAGGAACACTCTCACCATAGCTTCTCGTTTCTCTCTTGGGAAGAAGCGCCCAAAAAAGGCTTCCTCGAACACTACCCAAGTCAAACATGGAGCATCATTTCGTCTACCTTTCTTCCACTGATCGAACTACAGTCTCGCCACACCCTTAAGTTGGTAAGCAGCCAGTACAACCCTGTCGGCATCAGCCACATGCATCACTTGGACACTTTCTCAAGTTCCTCCACATGGTTCTCAGGATCTTCAGTGGATGTAGACCCCGTGAACTCAGGTGGATTCATCCTCAGAAATTCTCAAACTCTAGAGGTGTCATGAGAACCTAGTCTACCCGCTCCTTGTCTCACAACAGGTACTGCGATAGCCTGGGCTAGAGCTTGTATAGCCCAGCGTAGCTTAGCCTGGGCTAGAGCTTGAATAGCCCAGCGTAGCTTAGCATTAGGGACCTCACCTTGAAGGGGTTGCTGAACAGGGAAATCTCAATCCACAGGCTCCTCGTGGACTCGAGGCTCAGGTGGATCAACAACTTGCCTGGTAGGACGTCCCCTTCCTCTGACAGTTCCTCTAGGAGGAAAGATATCAACTCTGCATTCGTAGAGCACAAATTAGAAGGGAGCTTTCATAGAGCTTAACTTTACCACAGGATTAGGGATAAGATGAAAAATACAACCATTCCTAATGTCCTATAGCCTCCTACTTATGAAATGTGGTCGACAACACACCTATAAACAAGACTCTACTAGATAAGGCTTCATAGACTCCCTAAGACACTTGAACGCTGTGCTCTGACATCAAGTTTGTCACGCCCCGGGAGGATACCCTTGGCATGGCCAGCACCTAGAGACTATTGCTAGTCCCCAAGCGAACCACTTAGCCTCATCACATCATTCAATCAAAAACTCTACTGAACAGTGGAAAATGTAAGTATGTAATGGACACATCTCATTGAAAGTCTCAAAGAATATATTAAATAATTAAGTCTAGTAAAAAGAACTATCTCACAATCTCAACATCACGCTCAACCATCATCTATGAAACCTCTATCACTAATCATGTGGTGTCAATGACAGACCCATGGCTACTCAAATCAAATACAAGAATAGTTTAAAATCTAACTCTAAAGCAAGATGGATAATCATTGTGGGTCCTCCGGAGTAGGGGAGGCTCACCAAATAAGCTACGAATCTCATATCGTCAATGGAACGCCTGTTGACGATCTCTAGTACCTGTCTCTGCATCATAAAAATGATACAGTCAAAAAGGGACATAAGTACTTGGAATGTACTGGTATGTAAAATAGCTGAGTGAAACAGAAATAGGTAGAATAATATGGAAACAACATCAACTCAAAGTAATGATCAAATATTATCAAGTCATCAAATGTCTATCTATGCAAGAATAAAAAGTAGACAAGTGACCCATCAAGAACCCAAAGTCATCAATTATCTCAGACTCATCTCAAAGGAGCTCACATCCTCTCATCTCATCTCATCTCAGAGAAGCTCACCTCTTCTCATCCCATCTCATCTCATCTCATCTCGACTCAGAGTACTCAAGATGGGATATTTATTGGAGTTTCTCTTATCTGAAAACAATCACTTATGAGACGGTGAATGTACAACAATCTCATTGATGTTGCCACAACCATTCCAAACTTTCCAAGTAAGGAACACTCTGAGACTATATCAGCTCACCCAATATAGAGTCAATACTCAACAGGTCCGCTATTGCTTTCATGGACTGTTACTCTTGAAATAACCATAATATATGTGATGGTTCTATGCCTCACCTATGTTTGGCAACGTAGCTAATGAGTTTGAGTGGAACTCATTCTTACCCATTTTGGTGCTCGATACCCCTCCCGTAACTCAATGCTCATACAACCTCCATCTCAACTAATCTCATAGGGACTAAAACCCCGTCAACGATCAGTATCTCATAGGGACTCGAATCCAAATCTCATCAATGACTCAAGATTAGAACAAACATTACGAATTAATTGAATAGACATATCAGTAGAGTTCATTTATAGAGACTCATAAGGCAATCAAATTCTATCAACTCATCATCATTCTCTCCTCATAATCAAGAACCTTAACCTCAAGGCTCTAGACTAAGTTCTCTAGTTCATTATGTATGCTTTTGAAACTAGTCATGTAAGGTTATGCAAATTCTCATGAAAATGTTCAATTTAAGAAAACAAATAGTATGATGATAATTTGCATAGAAAACATGTAATTTCAAGTAAAATTTTAAGTAAAATCATAAAGTTTTCATATATGTAGACTCTTGAACCATCAACTCATCTATGACCATCTATGTGGCACATGACAGAACAATCCCATGCTTTTAGTTTATCCTTACATAGCTGGGATCTAGCTATCAATCCGTCACGTCAAAATTTCTTCTCGCGTTTTCTCAAACTCAAGCTCTTTTCGTCTTTCCTTAAGCCCTAGCCTTATTAGAATATTGGAATAGGACTTAGAATGGGGATTTTAGACCTTTTTACTTCAAAATATCCTTATTAGATCATGTATGGAGTTTAGGAGGGGTTGGAAATTGACCGGAATGCCCCTCGTAATAATTTAGAAATTTTCAACTCGAAGAAGACCCAGTCCGCGATGCAGACTAGTTGCGCACTATGCATTTTCTGAAAAAGTTTCTGAACGAGTTTTCTCAATCTTGTCAAACATTTCCAGAAAAATATAAGTACTGGTCCACAACCGAGGCGAGATGCACTTTTGTCGCGCACCAACATTGTTTTGCGCTTCGGATCGAAAAATTTTCTTTTGATCGAGTCGCTCTAAAAATAGATCAAGACCATTTTTCCAGTCAATTTTTCGTGCTGATCACAAATCAGACCTCAGATTTTTCATACGAGCATTGAAAGATGTGTTACTCGCATACCCTCCCTCTAGGGGTATTTTGGTAATTTTACCGGGTGTTACATTCATTCAAGCCTACCTTTGAGCCTCACGGTGCTATTGTTAAGATGATCAAATCCATACAAGACTAACCCTCAATACTCAAGCCCTATACTCTCACAAAGACTTTCCCTAAAAGATCACTAGTCCTTTTCACTACCCCACTATCCTTACTTGAAACTCTCGCCACGAAGTCTTCAACAGTCTATCATCAATACTCTCATAATAACAGCCACACATTCAAACCTATCAATCTAAACACTTCAACTGTATCTAAAAAATTTCAAGCCTACTAAGAACTTCTACTGTCGCCATTCAATAAGCTCTCCCTCAAAGATACACCAACATATTCTTATCTAGAGACACTCTAATTTACTCTTACCTATCTATTGTATATCATAATATCTCATCTCTCCCCTCCTCCATATATCTTTCCCAACATGACACAAGTACAACACCAATGTCATAAGTAGGATACATTCACTCCTCCTCATCTACCCGCATTCTTAGGCTACTATTATCAACATCATTATTTGGACTCAAAGGAACTTATCATCTCCCCCTTTGGAAAAACCTACATTTATTACCTCTCCATGCAAGATTAAGCACGATTATACATCTGAAACTTGATACTCTCAATCCTACCATCCACAATGGCATAACAAGCCTATGGACAGTTCATGCGTAAGATGACATCAAAATCATTCACATTCAGCTCAAACAGATCAATTATGGTACCTCTATGGTGGATGGGAAGGGTGCAGTCACTGTCGGCTCAATCAATTAGGATAAACTCATTAATGAGGGGAGGGTCACAAAAGATACGACACCTAAATCAAACCAATCATAGTTATAGTGGGGACTCAAACATAGCAGTGACATCATCTGGTAGTGTTGGCACAGATGATTGGGTTTTGTACGACCATATTGGACATTCCCTCTGAAGGTGACCCATTAGGCCACACTTGTAACATCTGGTACTCCCTCCGCGACATTCTCCCAAGTGAAACTTGCCACATGTGCCACAACATGTCTTGCCTTGGGAAGGTCGGGCCACACTTGCTTGTAACTGAGATCTCTGAGCTTTAAAATTATAAGACCCGTGTCCATCTCTGGGTTCGAGCGCACTATTAGATGAAGGCCCCATTTGAAGGCGATTCCCGTTCCTATTCTCTCTCTTAGCAACCTCGTGGATGGATGTCTTGGCTTTCTTATTTCTGAACTCTTCTATGTCATGCTGCCTCTCCTCATCAGCTTGTTGCACATAATTCATCAACCTCTTAATGTCCATGTCACTCACCAGCATAACTCTTCTCCCATCCTTCCTTGGCCCTCTGTTTAACCCATCAACGTACATCCTCATTCTCCCCCTCATGTCAGCAACCATATCCGGGGATAGCGAGATAGTTAGGTGAATTTAAAACCATACTCCTGCACAGTCATGGAGCCCTATTTTAGATTCAAGAAGTCTCTTACCTTGGCCTCCCTTCTTTCTCTTGGAAAGAAGAGCCCCAAGAAAGCTTCCTCGAACACTGCCCAAGCCAGTAATGGGGCTTCCTCTCCTCTACCCTTCTTTCATTCGTCGAACCATAGTTCAGCCACATCATTGAGTTGGTAAGTAACCAGTTCTCTAGGTCCTCATTCGGTGTAGACCCTGTGAACTCAGGTAGGTTCATACTCAAGAACTCACGGACCCTGGATGTAGTTGGAGAATCTTGTCTACCCACTCTGTGTCTAGTATGAGATGTTGTCACAGCCTGTGCTAAGGTTCGGATAGTCTGGAAAAGCTCAGCATTCGAGACTTCAGCTTGTGGGGGCTGCTCAGCAGGGATAGCTGGGCCTATGGGTTCGTCGTGATCCCTGGGCTTAGATTAGTTAGCGTTCCATCTAAAAGGACACCGTCTTCCTCTAATATCTCTTCTTGTAGGCATGATCACAACTTTGCCACGCATAAAGCACGAATTGGAAGAGAGCTTTCATAGAGCTTAACTCTATTGCACGAATCAGAATAAGAAAGAAGTGTAACAATTCCTAATGTCCTATAGCCTCTTACTTATGAAGTGTGGTCGACAACACACCCATAAACAAGACTCTACCATACATGGTTTCATAGACTCCCTACGAATCTTGAACTCTATGCTCTGATACCAAGTTTGTCACGCCCCGGGAGCGTACCCTTGGCGTGGCCGGCACTCAGAGACTATTTTTAGTCCCCAAGCGAACCACTTAGCCTCATCACAACATTCAATCAAATAAACTCTACTGAACAACAGAAAATATAAGTAAATAATGGGCACATCTCATCTAAAGCCTTAAAAGAATATATAAAATAATGAAGGCTAGTAGGAAGAATTAGCTCACAATCTCAAGATCAACGTTCAACCATCGTCTATGAAGCCTCTATCACTAATAATGTGGTGTCAATGACAGACCCATGGCTACCCAAATCAAAATAAAAGAAATAGTCCAATCTAACTCTAAAACATGATGAAATAAAAGTAGTGGATCCTCCGGAATAAGGGAGGGTCAACAATTAGCTGCGGGTCTCGAATCTTCAATGGAGCGCCTGTTGACGATCTCTAGTACCTGCCTCTATATAATAAAATGATGAAGTCCAAAAGTGCCATTAGTACTTGAATGTACTGGTATGTAAAATAGCTGAATGAAATCGAAACAAGTATAATAACATAGAAATAACATAAACTCAGAATAATAACCAAATCAGAATGTCATATGTCTATCTATAGAAAGAGTAAAGATTAGACAAGTCACCCATCAACCAATTAACCTCATCAATCAACTGAACTCAACTCAATGGAACTCAACTCGACTCGACTCGACTCGACTTGACTCAGAGTACTCAAGGTAGGAACTTTCTAGGAGTTTCTCCTATCCGAAATAAATCACTTATGAACCAGTGATTGTACAATAATCCCACTGATGTTACCATAGTCATTCCATACGTGGCAGGTAAGGAAAGCCTAGGATCCACAAGGAATCCGGACAATTAACATATTAAGTCCTATTATTTCTAGACAATAAGGAGAGGACTTGTCCGACTCTAATGGAACTTAATCCATGGGATGAGATTTTCCGACTCTAACGGAACATAGCTCTCAAGGTGAGAACTTGTCCGACTCTAACGGAACTTAGCCCTCAAGATGAGAAATTCTCCGACTCTAACAAAACTTAGCCCTCAAGATAGGAACTTGTCCGACTCTAATGGAACTTAGCCCACTCCTCGCTTGGTGACGTAGTTGATGAGTGTGATTTGACCTTACTCTTACTCTTACTCAATTCAGTGCTCAATATTCCTCCTAAGACTCAATGCTCATAAGACTCCTCCTTTCAACTCAATTATCTCAAATTAGCCTCAGAGAGACTCTCATTATCTCAATAACAAAAACTCAAGGATCCTCTATTATTTTAGGGACTTTAACTGCTATCAGGTATTTGAATTCCCATTTAAGAACTCAAGGGCTCAAATCATCAATTAGAAGAAGTCGTTCAGGCAGAAGTCAAAAACTCAATTATGAAGACTCATAGGATCATCAAGCTCAATTAACTTAACCTCATACTCACAACAAGACTTCACTCAACATACTCAAACCAAGGCTTTGGACTCCATCCCTAAGTTCATTAAGAATGCTTTAACAAATTAAAATATAGGGTTTGTATAATATCTCATGAAAAGTATTCAGATTAAGAAAGCAAGTTTATGATGATCATCAACATAGGAAAATACATGTAATTAATATAATTTTCAAGAAAAACCATTAAGAATCATGTATGTAGACTCTTTAGCCTTTCAACTCTTACTCAACAAGAGTTGAGGTCGATCCCATAGGGAATGCCTGAGAATGATTCTATTAGCACCTTTTTCAAATGTAAATTCTATTCCCAAGATAAAATTGCATAAAGTAAATGGGGTGTTTATGTTGTTCCAAATAAATTCCTAATGTAATTTAGCTAATGTGTACGTTGAATACTGAGATACAAACATGTAATGAGAAGCTAGGGTTATGTTCCCATGACATTTAATACGATAACCAAAATGGTATGGTAAACTCACTCATGACCATGCATACAAGATCAAACAAGTTAGATAACACCTAGTTCACCTTCTGGTCCTTCCTAGACATAGTTCACTCATCACCTTCCGATCTCAGAACCTGTACAATTGTAACCTTTGTTCTAGATCTCAAATACTCTCACCTTTTGGTCTCGAGTACTTAGACTAGGTTAAAACCCCCGAATTTCCATTGTAGAATTATTTTCCTAATTAATATATCTCACCTAGGCATGTAACAAATATGGGCTTACCCTAATGCTTCGACTAATTATGGGAGAAGTTAAAGCGAAGAATGCTATAATATATGTGATGATCAATCCCAACAGTTCACCCCAGATTTTATTATCTTATTAAATTGTCATGGTTCCCACACCCCTAGTTATGGGTTTAGCCTAGCATGTTCAACACAATTTGCCCACAACAATACAAAGAAATCATGATAAATGACTTACTATTGATATAATGATGAATCCACGTGTTACAATGTCCAAAGAGATGATCGAAACACAAGATTTCAGTGTAATAATAGCACAAAAGTATTCTCTTCTTGTTCTCTAACTCCAGTGTTCAACAACCAACAAAAATGGAATAAAACATATATATATATATATATAAAAGGAAAAACCTATCAAATTTAAAATAGAAAAATAGACTTCTGCATGTGTACAAGTCACTACACAGACCGTAAGGGTCCACATGGACCGTGAGTCTTTACTGCTCTTGCAGTCTCATGCGTATAGGCACGACCCATGTAGAGTTTCACGGACTATGAAACAGCCCGTGGACCTTTCCTTAGTAGCTTCTCAGCAACTTTTTGATCCTCCATCTACACGGTCTATGACGGGCCCCATCTTCCTTCACTTGTACAATTTTTGTTATTTTCGATGGTGATCCTTCTAATTTACGTCAACTTCATGACAGGCGACACGGCCTATGTCAGTTTACATGGTCCGTGTAAGGTCTCGTGAGTTTTACCTTGGGCATTATTCCAGCTACGTTGTTCTTAACGCCAAGTGTGAGGTCACGGAACGTTTCATGGCCCGTGTAACATCGTACGGTCCGTGAAGGCCCCCATTGTTCTTCACTTTATTTAATTCACAGCTTCCTTAGTTTTTTCCCACTTCATGTACCCTCCCAAAATCCGTGTGATGCTACATGGCCCATGACGTTCTCCGTATGCCACAACTTCAGCTCTTTTTCTCACTTTTTCTCGCAATTCACCCATCGTTCAATGCCTTCACTATTTTTCTATAATAAAATATACATATCAAACCAACATATTTGCTTGAGAACGTGCAAAAATTCTATGTTCAAAGCATCACAAGAGTCGTATTTCCACGTCTCATCAACATCCTCAACTTAGAATGTTTGCTTGTCCTCAAGCAATAACGACTCAAATAAATAACGCATAAATATAAGTGTCTCATCAAATCTATAGGTAACCCTTCAATTTTAACATATATGCTCAGAAAACGTGCTTTGAATGTGCTTACACACCATACAGACCCACACGGATTAAGGTAAACATCCTGCATATACGATCAACCCTCATAAGATCAAAAACAAAGATGAACTAGTTGTATTAGCAACCAATCAGTGCAAGGATAGTGCCCTCACTTCAAACTAGTCTCGCACACATAATCGATCAATGTAATAGAGACTGGAATACAGACACTCACTCTCACAAATGATTTTTAGTGGACACACAAGTATCGACCATGTGCTTGCCCTTATTTTCACCACCTCAACTCTCGAATGACCTTCTTAGGATCATATTAGGACTTTTGTGGTTTGTCATGTAGGCTCGATTTAGGGTGGGGTACATTTAGGATCAAGTGACTAATCAGCCCCTCCAAGACACTACTTTGACTTAGCCATCTGCTCTCAGTTTTCAGTTCCTCTTGCCCCTACTTTTCACTTTCTCTGCCATTTGGGAGTAATTTTCGTGTTCTTTTGTTTTTCTTTTTCTTCTGCTTCTCTCTTTTTTTTCATGTTTTGTTACACAATCACACTCCCAATTTTCTTTTCCCATTTTCGTTTGGCTCTTTTCCTCACTTATTTTCCAACTCTTTCCTACAATAGCCACCATCAACTTAGGTTTTTGGCCTAGGCTAAGGTTCACAATGTCTTTTAAAGGACCAGGGCCAACATGAGCCACCCTCAACTTAAGCCTTTGGCCTTGGCTGAGGTTCACAATGTCCTTGGAGAAACCAAGGCCAGCGTACAAATTTGCAGATAGATAGGAGAGGTGCTTTGGGTTATGAAAGAAAAGGGTTAATTTAGGCTCAACTTTTTGGTTCAAAAAGGGCAACTTCATTTGGTTGGTAAACTTTTTGGATAAGTGACTACTCAACAAAAAGGGCCTACGATCACATCCTAATTCAGCCATTGCATTGTTTTGGTGGGACTAACCAGGCAAGTTCTAGCTTACGAGTGTGTTGCCTAAAATAAAACAAATACACTCACACACATGTGGCACATCTCTTACACTAATTAGCACTAATCAACCTAGTCATTCTTCATTTATCAATATACCGACCATACAATGCATAACATGCTTTCCAGAAATCATAATAGTTAGTCAGGATAGGATGCATGCACATACAAGCTTTTAATTTCAACTTGAGGCATGTATTTATGCAAATATCACAACTTAAACATGCCAGTTCTACTAGATAATACACTTGAGAGAAAAGAAATCTGGCAAGAAAAATGCTTAAGTGGCAGGATGCCCCACCCCCTCAAAAAAGATGGTGAACTGCCCTCATTGCACTATAGCTAAACATAAAGCACAAAATGGGAATAAAACATACATGGGACGCCCTAGGCGTCAGTCAGGCCGTCGGGGTCAGACTCACCTGCAGGGTCACTGTCATCAAACATCGCACCTGCTCCGACGGTGCTCCCTGAGGCTCCTGTCCTAGCTACCTCGTGTGCTAGCCGCTCTCTCTCCTCTTGCTCTACAACTGCTCGGCACAGGGCTTTCATGGCCTTGTCCAACCTATTTTCTTTTTCACGTTGCAGATCTTGTGAAGGGCTGCCTCGATGGCTATGTCGCTTACCTCTGTCCTTTCTTCTGGATGCTTCAGTGTGTGGCATCGGTGCAGTAGCTGGCGCAGGCGGAATGCCCCATATATCGTCTAAGACTGGAGCCACCGGGGCATTGAAAAGCTACATCAAAGACTGTGGAGGTGGGGCTGGTGCAGTGCGGTTGTACTGAATGGTTAGCTGGGAAATTCGGTCCTTCATATCCCGCATTGTTTGCACCAGTTTGGACATACGCATACCCATGTTGCATCCCAGAGGCTGCACTACTGCCCTCGAGCATCTCAGAAGCCTTACCTGATTGTAAGGCGGTGGTGTACTCCTCGATTGACAAGGGCTGCTTTGGAGCCGCCTGTGGAAACATCATAAGACCCCCCAGCCTGCGTGATCTAGTGCGCATCAGAGTTTGTGAACATCCTTAATCAAGGCAATGTTAACCACGCCCTTGGGGGCTATCTTCTGATCCAGGAAATGCGTGGTAGGGAAACGGGACCATTTGCAAAGTGCTCAGATCAGGCATGGGAAGGACATACCTGCTCTGTCTGATAAGGCTCGATCTTGCATTTTGATGGCAATAATCCGACCGACATTAATCTCGTACTTAGTAATCAAGCACGCCACTAACGAGGCATGAGAAGGTTGAAGCGTGTTGTCATTAACAGTGGGTCTTAGCCGGGTCCGCACCACGAACCACTAGAATTTCGCAGCAAATGTGAGAGACACCTTGGCAATAGGAATTCTAGGGTCGGTAACCCAGCCTGCATCAGCCCCTTGTATAGGAATATTCTCAGCAATCCATTTTAGTAGTGAGGCCCACAAAGTTGGATCTGACATTCGGTCCTCATCGATGACCTTGATGTGTTTGTCGATAAATAAGCCATCCGGAGGAGCTCGATAGTTCGGGCCAAATAAAAACCTGTTGATGGTGGTCTCTGAAATGTCCACGCATTCCCCATGCACCATGACATGTTCCCGTTGGGACAATTTATAGGCTAATTGCTTCTTCACTCTCATTGACTGGTTTCCCTGAATGAAGTCCAATAGGCTGGTAACATAGCAGGAATAGAATTCAGCAATCCACTCGGCCCTGTAATAGCCGGGCGGTTGCGCCATCCACCCAAACTGGTATGATTCAAATACATCCTTGATCTCCAGGACCCCATCTAGTTGATCTGTGAGGACCCGCATGTCAGGAATGATGGCCCGCCGTTGGTATCCCCTGGAGCCTTTAGTTAGTCCATTCACATATATCTCCTTTGCACTAGGGACTACCCATCGTCAGCAAATAAACACAAGAAGCCACCTAGCAGTTTCAAGATCTGATGTCCGAGAAACCACATAGTGTGTGGCTTCATCATCACTGTCTCGGAGGGCCAAGACATCATCTGCATCCTCTGTGTTATGCTCGGATGTCTCCGGGGTGCATGCATGGTGATCCTGCGTCAGGACATCATCCTCCTCCTCAACTCCCACCATAGGAACCCCCTCCTCAGACTTGGGAGCTGTAGGTTGGCCTGCTGCACGAGCTCTTGTATTGCGAGGGGAGACATTGCTAGTAAAACGTACCTCGGACCCTTCTAAGGAGTCATCACCTGAGTCACTCTCCTAGTGCTGACTAGAAGATACAGTGGGAGAATCATGGAGACGTGACATAGGCTCGTCCCTATGTTGGCTCGACCTTAGGCGGGGACCCATGGTACATGCAAACGCCACAAAGAATAAAGCGGTTAGTCATGATAGGAAAAGAAGGGTGACACACTTACAGGTACTCAGACTTCCCCTTTGCTACGAAAGTGACAAAAACCCTTAAGAGTGGCACCACTCGGTCTATCATAGGGAATTTTCCACTGAAGGACATGTGGAACCTAGACTAACATTCATCAATGAAACACATCATCAAGTACAAAGGTACCACCTATGGAGGGCCCTACATGGGCCTTGTAGTGTGACACGGTCCGTGGCAGGGCCCGTGTGAGGCACTCAGTAGTTTGGCTAATCAAGTGACCTGGCACGGGCTACTACACGAGCCGTGTAGAGTGACATGGTCTGTGACAGAGCCCGTGAGAGGCACTCAATAACTGGGTAATTAAGTAAGGCGACACGGTCCACTGCACGGGTCGTGTAACATGACATGAACCGTGTAATACACCGTGAAGCACCCAGTCACCCCTGTCAGCCCAAAGAACAAAACACCCACACTCATTCATGCAATTCAATACTATTACGTGTAGATCTACCAACATACTAGCTTAAAGAATACAAGAATATCATTATTTCAACTATGGAACCCCTAAAATCACAAAATTTCCTTGTCAAAGTGTACAAGATTCAACAATGGTGTTCAAGCTAGCCCAACACAATGTCCACATAAATTTTACACCGTAGTGTCTTCTAACAACGAAAGGAACCGTAACTAGGCATAGATTTTCACATGTAATAAGGACTAATGACAATTTACATTAAAATCAAAGGGCTAGAAGACTTACTTGAAGAGAGACTAGGTGTGAGAACAATAGAAAATCACCCAAGGGTAATGCTACGGATTGTTAGAGTGCCTCACAAATCGTGACAAAAGGGATAGAAAAATTTTGTTTGGGGTGTGGGAAAGAGAACCGACCTTGAGAGGTGTGAGGGTGAAAGTAAAAGAAAAGAAGTGAGAGTAGGGTATAGAGGGTATAAATACCTTACCCAGCGTTTCGCCTCCACGATCGGTCACACGGTCGGTGTAACGTGGCACGGTCCGTGAGGACCAACCGTGTGCCTAGAGTTGTATTTGAAAATCATACCTGGCACCAGCATCCCCACGGACAATGACACAATCCGTGAAACTTTACACGGTCCATCTAAAGTGTCCGTGTTCCTAGCCTTAGAACATAGTTTAGAGCTTACCTGGGCCACACGCCACACGGTCTGTCTGGTGTTACACGGGCCGTGTAGGCGCACGTATGGCTCTCCTTTGCCAGTTTTAACCGCTGTGTTTTCGTGTCACACCTTCAACCACTCGTTTGCTCACGCCCCTCACCAAAGTTCTTATACTTCACAAGAAACCAAAAATCAAAAACAATGAAATGCATGACATAAAATACACATTTTTTCTTTTTTCTTATTTTTTTATAATGGGTTGCCTCCCATGAAGCGCTTGGTTTAACGTCACGGCTCGACGCAGTTGTATTGACTACTCAGACTTCATCAAGGTGTTAGACCTCAATCACTGAGGTTTCATCTGCAGTACCCAAATACTTCTTCACTCGCTGCCCATTTACTTTGAAACGATGCCCTTCGGCAGCTTCCAACTCGACTGCACCATGTTGAAATACCTGAGCAACCTTGTATGGGCCAGACCACCTAGATTTGAGCTTACTAGGAAACAACCTCAATCTAGATTTGTACAGCAAAACCTTGCCCCCAACGCCGAAACTTCTTGGTGCAATATGCTTGTCATGATGGGACTTCATTCTGTCTTTGTACAGTGCTACACTCTCATATGCCTGGAGGCAAAATTCATCGAACTCATTGAGCTGATCAGCCTCTTATTGGCAGCCTCTTCCCACTTCATGTTAGGGTCTTCAGAGCCCATATCAGCTTGTGCTCTAATTCTACAGGGGATGGCAGGCCTTACCAAACACCAATTGGTATGGAGACATACCTATGGGGGTCTTGTAAGCCATCCTGTAAGCCCATAGTGCATCTTCTAGTTTCTGAACCCAGTTAGTTCTTATGGAATTAACAGACTTGGTTATGATCTCCTTAATCTCTCTGTTTGACACTTCAACTTGCCTACTTGTCTGCGGATGATAAGGTGTTGCAACCTTGTATTGTCATACACCGTACTTAGCTAGCACAGCGCGGATGGATTTGTTGCAGAAATAGGAGTCCTCATCACTAATGATAGTTCTGGGTGTCCTAAACCTAGAGAAAATGTTCCACTTCAGAAATTATACCACACTTTTGCTTTCATTATTTGCCAATGCCGTTGCCTCCACCTATTAGGAGACGTAGTGCACCACCACTAAGATGTACTTCATGCCTTAGGAGCTTACAAACGGGCCCATAAAGTCAATGCCCCAGGCATCAAACAATTCTATTTCAAGGATAGGGGTCATTGGCAATTCTTGGCACCTAGAGATGTTGCCTTGGCGCTGACAATGATCACAACCTCGCACCTTGTCATGGGAATCTCTATAAATAGTAGGCTAGTAGTAATGCTTATCATCTCTATTTCCGGTATGCATCGCCTAATGACCCCATCTGCACATGTTCTAAACAAGTATGGGTCATCCCAAAAGTACCTGCGAATATCATGAAGAAACTTTTTTCTCTGGTGAGGGTTAAGGCCTTCAGGCATAATGTCACTTACCAAAAAGTTAGCGAAATTAGCAAACCAAGGGATTAAGTCAACAAATGCTTCCAATGCCTGCTCATCGGGAAAGGAATCATTGATGTTCAACCAATACTTAGCTCTCGACTCATCTTATAACCTTGGCAGGTGGTCTGCCACTTGGTTTTCCATGCCTCTCGGTCGAAGTCGAACTCTTGCAGCAAGAGTACCTATCTGATTAGTCTCGGCTTAGAATCTTTCTTTGCCATGAGATACCTTAGTGCTGCATGGTCTGTGTGCACAATCACCTTTGTGCCCAATAGGTAGGCCTAGAATTTTTCAAATGCGTACACCACAGCCAGCAACTCCTGCTCAATCACGATGTAATTCCTTTGAGCATCATTCAAGGTTTTGCTAGCATAGTAGATTGGATGAAAGATCTTGTTGTGCTTTTTCCCCAGCACAACACCCAAAACAATCCCACTCGTATCACACATCACCTCAAAAGGGACAGCCTAGTCAGGTGCAACTACCACCGGCGTAGAGATCAACTTTTGCTTTAGAGTCTCAAAGGAATGGCGACAGGTGTCATCAAACTAAAACTTAGCATCTTTCTCCAATAGTTTGCACAGTGGATGTGCAATCTTGGAGAAATCGTTTATGAACCCACGGTAAAAGCTTGCATGCCCAAGAAAACTCCAGACCCCCTTCACTGATATGGGTGGTGGGAACTTCTCGATAACCTTAATTTTCTCCTTATCAACTTCTATGCCCTTATCAGAAATCTTGTGGCTAAGGACTATCTCCTCCTTGACCATGAAATGGCATTTCTCCTAGTTCAACACCAAGTTAGCTTCTTCACAGCATTGTAATGGCCTGCTAAGATTTAACAAACAATCGTCAAAGGGATCACCAACTACAGAGAAGTCATCCATAAATACCTCAAGGGTGTCTTCGACTATGTCAGAGAAGATCGACATGATATAATGCTAGAAAGTGGTTGGGGCATTACAGAGACCGAATGGCATCCGCCTGAAAGCAAACGTCCCATAAGGGAAAGTGAAAGTAGTCTTCTCCTGACCTCCGGGGCTATGGATATTTAATTGTAGCCCGAATACCCATCTAAGAAGCAATACCACCCTCTACCTGCCAACCTGTCAAGCATCTGGTCCATGAAGGGCATGGGGAAGTGATCCTTCAAAGTCCACCTGTATAGCTTTCGATACTCCATACACACTCGCCACCTTGTGACAGGTTGCAAAGGTAGTTTATTTATTTCATTTGCTACCAATATCATGCCCCCTTTTTTGGGACACACTAAACTGAACTAATCCATCTGTTGTTGAAGATGGGGTATACCACCCCAGTATCCAGCCACTTGATAATCTTCTTTTGTACCACCTCTTGCATGGGTGGATTAAGCCTTTGCTGGTGCTCGATATTGGGCACACAGTTATTCTCCAATTTGATCTTGTGCGTGTATATCCCTAGAGGAATCCCAATAATATCTACAATGGTCCAACCAATAGCTCTCTTGAACTTTTGAGGACCCCCAACAATGCGTTCACCTGGACTTCCTGAAGATATGCGGCCACAATCACAGGAAGAGTGCTATTAGTGCCCAAAAATGCATACCTTAAGTGCTAGGGCAGCTCTTTGAGCTCCACAATAGGAGGCTCCTACTCATATGGTTTGGCTGGTGGCATCGGCCTATTTTGCAGGTCCAAGTCTAGCTTCCTGGGGAAAAATGGTCTAGTTCCCCTGCCCTGTAATGCATACACGGTGTCATTGTACCCATTGACACCATCTTCTGGGAAGTTCATCAGTACTGCAGCCAGCATGTTCGCGATCATTATTTTCTCGAGTGGGATCTCAGAGAAACAATCATCCTCTACATCTATGACAGACACCACAACTAACTCTCTGGGTCTCTTCATCGCAGCACAAACACTGAATTTTACCTCCTCGACATTCAATTAAAAGGTAAGTTCTCCACCTTCTACATCAACTAGTGCCCTGTCAGTTGCGAAATATGGTCTCCCGAGGATGATGGGAATCTCGAAATCCACTTTACAGTCTAGGAAGACAAAGTCTGTAGGAAAAATGAACCTGCTGACACGGACCAGCATGTCACACAAAATCCCCATGGGCCTCTTCACTAATTCGTCTGCCATAAGTAGCCTCATGGTAGTGGGTGTGGGGGCTCCTAAGCCCAACTGCTGGTACACTACTAGCGACATTAAGTTGATGCTGGCACCCAGGTCACAGAGGGCCCGTGTTAAATCATAAGCTCCAATAGTGCATGGGATAGTAAAAGCTCCCGGATCGCTCTCTTCTCGAGAGGGTCCTTGTTGCAATGGCGCTACAGTGATGAAGATTATTTGTTGGCTCAATCGTGGCTATCTTCTATTTGGTGACTAAGTCTTTCATAAAGTTAGCATAGCCTGGCTGAAGTGCTTCCACTGGAGGGATATTCACGGACAGCTCCTCTAGCATGGACAAGAATTTTTGAAACTTAGCATATTTAGCCTTCTTATTAAACCTTTGTGGGAGTGGTGGTCGTGGCTTTCGGATGGCTGGCAGGAACAAAGTAATGGGTTGGTCCAAATCTCTTGCATTTTTAGCACTTTCTAGTTCCGTTGGTGTTGCGTCAATCTCATCACCCCCGTCATCATCATGCACCTCCACGTGGTGAGGTAGATTGCCATCTGTTTTATCACAACCTGCATCACTGGCAACAACAGGGTTAGAAAGTACCTTACCGCTTCTCGTGATGACCGACATACAGTGGCCATCATTTTTCGAGTTCTACACAGTATTGCTAGGAAGTGACCTAGCCTTCTTTGATTCAGTGAAATTGACGGTTGCCCCAATTGTTGCTCTAGTTGCTTGATCAAGGTTGAATGCGAGTCTACCAATTATCGAATATTAGACATTTCTCCTTGCACATCTCGCACCCCTGCTAGGTGGACTCCACCTTGTCGAGAACCTTTGCTATCATCTCCTATAGCCATCTCTATTCTGTCAGTTCCCTTGGTAGTTATTACGACCATAGTTCAGACCTTCGTTACCAGAGTTGAATGCTTGATAACCCCCTTGACTGCCCAAGAAGTGAGATTTTTCATCATAATTTTAGCCTTGAACATCATACCTAGGGAGTGTGTCCATAGCTTTCACTTTCTCCATGCCTCCACCAAGTAGCCTCTTCGACGGCAAGTCTATCTGGGTCGGCATATGGGCCATGTCTTGATCCCGCTCTTTCTTCTTTTTTTGTTATTTTTCACTCATCTCGAAGACCATCCCAGAGCAGTCTCCATCTCTGGTGTACCATGCCCTGTTGTTCTTAGCTACTTGGTCCAAGATCACCATGATGTCAGGGAACTTTCTAGACATGTACAACCCTTCGCATGCTGCATCAATGATAGGCTTAGTCACAAAGTTGCAGGACCTGTAGAAGACTGCTTTCAAGTGCTCATTTGTGAGATGATGGTTGGGGCATTGCTTGAGTTTCTGCCTGAATCTCTTCCAAGATTGGTATTATGCTTCATTTGGCAGTTGCTTGCGAGATCCAATCTCATTTTTGATCTTCAGTTGCCTTGACGCAGGGATGAACCTCTCTAAGAAAGCTTCTTTTAGTTCTCCCTAAGTACGGATGGAATCATGGGAAAGCTCATTCAACCACTTTAGCGCCTCACCTGAAAGAAATAACGGGAATAACCTCAACCTTAGCGCTTGTTGACAGACTCCTGGGATTTTGGACGACTGGCATGTCGCCAAGAAATTCATAAGATATTGATTTAATTTGTGTCATCAGTTACGGGCCTACTGAACAGACCTTTCAATTGCAATATTTGCAGCATAGTGCTAGTGATAATAAACTTGACACATGCAGGCATTGGTGGAAGCATTATCACCCAGTGGTCCCAGCACCTTCATCATCATCATTCGCTGCTCGAGGATATTAGGGCCCTTGAGGCCTCAAAAAGGGTTGGTTTGTTGTGGTGGTACAAGTGGCACCTACCGAAGTGGTGCCGCTGGTGGTACCACATTACCGGCGAGGTCATCTTCACCTAACCCGTCGTGTCCCTTGTAAGGAGGATTTACTACTAACTCTCTCTGCCTTCCTGCTTCACGGTCCCGGGCATTCATTCTGCGAATTGACTTGGTGAGTTTGGGGTCGTAGGGAATAAGTGCTTCACCCTTGCTTCGGGTGTTTGGCATGTAATGCTGGTTCCCTATAATGAGAAAAAACAAGAAATAAAAGTAAAATTACGGACTAGAATTAGACACTTAAAGTAGCAACTAATAGATTATTTCTTCGCCGCATTCCCAGCAACGGCGCTAGAATTCGATACGCCCAAATTTACACTGCAAAAGGAATAGTAAAGCGGCCGTTCATCTAGTATAGAACTCAACAAGATTTGAGGTCGATCCCATTGGGAATGCGTGAGAATGATTCTATTAGCACCTTTTTCAAATGTAAATTCTATTCCCAAGATAAAATTGCATAAAGTAAATGGGGGTTTATGTTGTTTCAAATAAATTCCTAATGTAATTTAGCTAATGCGTACATTGACTATTGGGTTTCAAATAAGTAATGAGAAGCTAGGGTTGTATTCCCCGTGACGTCTAATACGAAAAACAAATCGGTACAGTAAACTCATTCATGACTACGCATACAAGATAAAACAAGTTAGATAACACCTAGTTCACCTTCCGGTCCTTCCTAGACATATTTCACTCATCACCTTCCGGTCTTAGAATGTGTACAATTGTAACTTTTGTTCTAGATCTCAGAATACTCTCACCTTTTGGTCTCAAGTACTAAGACTAGGTTAAAAACCCCGAATTTCTGTTGTAGAATTTTTATCCTAATTACTACATCCCTCCCGGGCATGTAACAAATACAGGCTTACCCTAACACGTCAACTCATTAGGGGAGAAGTTAAGTAAAGAATGCTACAATGTATGCGATGATCAATCCCAAGAGTTCATCCCAGATTTTGTTATCTTATTAAATTGTCATGGTTCCCACAGCCCTAGTTGTGGGTTTAGCCTAGCATGTTCAACACAATTTGCCCACAACAAAACAAAGAAATCATGATAAATGACTTGCTATTGATATAATGATGAATCCACATGTTACAATCTCCAAAGAGATGATCGAAACGCAAGAATTCAGTGTAAATAATAACAGAAAAGTGTTCTCTTCTTGTTCTCTAACTCCAGTGTTCCACAACCAACAAAAAGGAATAAATATATATATATATATATATATATATATATATATATATATATATATATATATATATATATATATATATATATATATATATACAAGGAAAAACCTATCCAATTTAAAATTGGAAAATAGACTTCGACATGGGTACGGGTCACTATACGGACCATGAGAATCCATATGGACTGTTTCACGGTCCGTGAGTCTTCATTACTTTTGCAACCTCATTTATATAGGCACGACTCGTGTAGAGGTTCACGGACCATGAAACAGCCCATGGAGCTTTCGTTAGAAGCTTCTCAGTAACTTTTTGATCCTCCATCTGCACGGCCCATGCCACGGTCCGTGGTTGGTCACATGGTCCATGACGGGCCCCGTCTTCCATCACTTGTACAATTTTTGTTATTTTCGATGGTGATCCTTCCAATTTACGTCAACTTATCGTGGCCCATATCAGTTTACACGGTCTGTGTGAGGTCTCGTAAGTTTTGCCTTGGGCGTCATTCCAACTACGTTGTTCTTCATGCCAAGCGTGAGGTCACGATGGGCTTCACGGCCCATGTAACGTTTCACGGTCCGTGAAGGCCCCCGTGGTCCTTCACTTTGTTTAATTCATAGCTTCCTTAGTTCTTGCCCACTTCACGTACCCTCCCATGGTCCGTGTGATGCTACACGGCCCGTGAAGTTCTCCGTTTGCCACCACTTCAGCTCTTTTTCTCTCTTTTTCTCACAATTCACCCATCATTCCACACCTTCACCATTTTCCTAAAAAATAATAAAATACACACATCAAACCAACATATTTACTTGAGAATATGCAAAAATTCTATGTTCAAAGTGTCACAAGAGTCGTATTTCCACGAGTCATCAACAATCTCATGCTTTTAGTTTAGCCTTACATACCTGGTGTGAAGCTTTTGGACAACCAATCCTCAAGAACTCTCTTCAACTCCTCAATATTACGCTCCTCTTCTCTACTCTTCTCTTTAGCCCTAGTCCTTTTCAAGGACTTAGAATAGGGTTCAAAACTCGTTTTACGCTTAAATGACCTATTTTGGTTATATATTATGTCTAGGAGGTGTTTGGAAAAGCCTAGAATGCCCCTCACAAAATTCGAAAAAAAGTCCATTTTGGGACACGGTCTGCGTTTAGTTTTGGTATTTTTCACCGAAAATTCTCCGAATGAGGTTTCTAATCCCGTGGAAAATTTTAAGGATCAAACCAAATGTTGGTCCACGGCAGGTGCGCGTCGCACACCTGTCACACACCCTCACTGGTTCGCCTTTTCGCATCGAAAAATTATCTTTTGATTCGGTTGCTCTAAAAATCAACCGAGACCATTTTTCCACTCAATTTTTTATTCTGATCGTCTGTCCGGTCTTGGATTTGCCATCTGAGCATAGGAAGACGCATTATGCGCACATCTCTTTTCTAGGAGTATTTTGGTAATTTTGTCGGGTATTACAAGGACATACTTGGTTTTACAGTTATCACTGTTAAGCTTATCACTATTGTTAAGCTTAGCAATAATGTTCTTTGCAACGGTTGACATACAAATTTAAATAAGCATAAAATAAAGTGAGACAATAAAAATGCATATTGTTTTAGCCTAAATTCATATACATGATAATTTTTAAAATAATTAACTATGTCAATATTCATTTCACATTAGGTTCAGATTCGAAATATCACTAAGTTCCCAATCATCTTTGAATTCTAATGTCATAAATCTAACACAATCAATCATCTAAGAATTATTTATCTTAAATTACATAATTTAAAATTAAATATGCATAAATTCTACAACATATATAGAAATACTTAATAATAAATAACATATAAATTCACATAAATCATGTCACATATAAATAATCATTATACAAATACAATATATATTATCACTGTAATATCTCTTTGTGAACAGGAATTAGATAAAATAAAATCTATACGCAAGTCCAAGGCAATTTATATTGTATAGGCAGCCAATGAGAATACACTACAAGAAAATGTACTTATGGCTACGAAATCTAAGCTATGGATTTGAAAGTCGTAGCTATTATTTAGTAATAGCCACAAAAATTTAAAGTTCATGGCTAAGCCACAAAAATTAAATTGACAAAGCTAAATACTTATTTTTGCCATAACTGTTAACGAACGTGGCAATAATTATCTAAATAGCTAATACCAATGAGGGGGTTGTATGCAAGAAGTTCAGTCTGGTAGATGATCAACATGAGGTGACAATTCCTCTTATATAGGTCTGTTATAACTCTCCTACTCCTCACCAATTTCCTGATGTGAGTGTTGCTGGTTGTGTTTTCAATATTGATCCTGTGGTTAGCAATGAAAGTGATGAATATGGTGTGATCAATTCTGAGGATGAAGCTGACAAGGATAATCTTCCTAACAATGAAGAGGATGATGAGGGTACAGGTCAAAAAAGGCCTCAGGATTTCAGTTATAATTATGATAATGGGATGCAAGAGGAACTCCAACAAGTCACTGGCCAGCAGGGTCTGTCTCCAAGGGGGCTTCATCAAAACAGTTTCAAGACCAAAAGTATCAAGAGTAAACCAGTTACTGCTGGTAGACCTAATACTAGGTGATTTATTTCTAAGTCTTCCCAATGATCAGCATAATGATTTGGAATGTTAGGAGTATAAATACCCAAGGTGCTATGGAAAAAATCAAATCTCTCAAACAAATTCATCATCTTTCTATGATCTCCATTCTAGAACCTTTTTTAGACAACTCCCAACTGAACAATTGTAAGAATATGATTGGTATGGACAAGTCTGCCTGCAACGACAATGCTAAAATCTGGGTATTTTGGAATTCTAATATGGATTATAAAGTCCTAGATTCTGATGAACAGCAGATGACGTGAGATTTAGCACATTGAGCAACCTCAAATCTTCATTGTCACCTTAGTGTATGCAAAATGTAGAGATCACCTTAGACATCCTCTCTGGGAAAAGATGCTTAATATTGCCAACCATAAATCTGATACTTCGTGGTGTGCAGGTGGAGACTTCAATGTTATTTCTTCTACTGATGAGAAGTTGGGGGTGTTCCTTATAATATGAATAAAAGCTTTGAGTTTATTGGAGTTATTGAGGCTTATGGTCTTACTGATTTGGGTTTTTCTGGTCAAAGCTTCAGTTGGTGCAATAACAGGGGTGTGGATTCCCCTATTTGGAAAAGACTTGATAGGGCTATGGTAAATGACAAATGAAAGGAAGTTATGCCTATCACTACTATCACTCATTTATCTTTTGTGGAGTCTGAGCATTGTCCTTTACTAATGAAGATGTCTGATAGGTCAGATGAGTTCATCAAGTACTTCAAATTCCTGAATTTTTGGCCTGATCATCCCTCATTCTTAGACATTGATAAGAAATGCTGGGACAGAAGTGTGATTAGAGAGCCTATGTGGGCTTTTCATCAAAAGTTGAAAAGATTATCCTCTACCCTCAGCAGCTGGTCCAAAAATCAGTTTGGGGACATTTTTGCTAAAGTGAGGGAATTTGAGGAGAAGGTTAGAACAGCTCAAGAAGATCTGATTAACTATAATACTGACGATAAGAGATGTTATCTTCATGAACTTAATGCTGAATATATCAGGTTCCTAAAGTTGGAAGAATCTATCCTCAACCAGAAGTCTCAGCTTCACTGGTTTACTAATGGAGATGCAAATACCAAATACTTTCATGCTTTAATTAGAGGGCGAAGAAGAAAGCTCTTTATTCATAGGATCCACATTGAAAGTGGCGACTGGATTCAGGATGATGAGGCAATTGCAGGGGCTGTTTGTGATCACTTTCAGAATATCTTCACTAGGGAGGATAAATACATCAATGAGGAGATCATTGGTTGTATTCGTACCATGCTTAATCGGGGGCATAATGATAAGCTGGAAGCTATGCTAACTATAGATGAATCGCATCAGGTTATACTCTCCGTGAGCCCCCATTCTACTACAGGACCAGATGGTTACAATGGTAAGTTTTACCAAGCTTGCTGGGATATCATCAAGAAGGATCTTCTGAACATTGTGAAGGCCTTCTTCTATGGTCAAGCTATTCCCAAATACTTTTCTCATGCTTTCTTGGTGCTACTTCCTAAGACTAGTAACCTCAACAAGTTTTCAAAATTCAGGCCCATTAGTCTTAGCAATTGCATCAACAAGATCTTCACCAAATTGCTTTAAATGAGACTAGCCCATTTACTACCTAGTCTAATTTCTAACAATCGGTCAGGATTTGTTAAAGGGAGGAATACATCTGAGAATATCATGCTCGCCCAAGAAATTATTCACCAAATTAAGAATCCAGTGGAAGGAGGTAATGTTATCATCAAGCTAGACATGGCTAAAGCATATGATAGGGTCTCCTGGTCTTATGTTTGTCTTTTTATGAGAAGGATGGGTTTTGATAATCAGTTTATTGACATGGTATGGAGAATAATGTCTAACAACTGGTACTCCATCATTATCGATGGCTCCAGACATGGCTTCTTCCACTCTACTAGAGGATCGAAACAGGGTGATCCCTTATCTCCAGCACTGTTTATTTTGGGAACTTTGCTAAACAGATTACATCAAGTTCCTAATTATATTGGTTTCTATATGGAGAGGAGAGGGCCACAGATTAATCACCTCAGTTTTGCAGATGATGTTATCATTTTCACTTCAGGCACCAACAGCTCCTTACATTTAATCATAAAGGTTGTATCTACTTATGAAGGGGTTTCAGGTCAGATAGTCAACAAAAACAAAATTCATTTCTTGGTTCCTCCCACTGCTCCTTTGAGTATTTGTGAGAAGGTACAGAGTATCACTGGCTTCAGTCAGAAAAAGGATCTTATCACTTATTTGGGGTGTACTCTGTACATTGGCAGGCAAAGAGTGATCTATTATTATGATATGGTATCTAAAGTTGTTGCAAGGATATCTGGTTGGAGATCCAAATTTCTCAGGTTTGGTGGAAAAACTGCCTTGATTAAGCATGTTATACAATCTCTCTCTATTAACTTACTATCAACTGTATCTCCTCCTTCTACTGTTCTTAAACAGATTCTAAAAAATTACTGCAGACTTTTTCTGGGGCTAGTTGGATGAGAAGAAGAAATACCATTGGTCATCTTGGAAAAACTTAAGTTTTCCCTATGATGAAAGGGGTATTGGAGTCACATTGCTTACTGGTGTTTGTAAATACTTCCAATACAAGCATTGGTGGACTTTCAGAACTAAGAATACTCTTTGGGGTGATTTCCTAAAAGCCAAGTACTACCAATGATCTAATCCAGTAAGCAAAAAATGGGGTACATGTGATTCTTTAGTCTGGAAGCATATGATACAGAACAAGCACCTGATAAAGCCCAACATTCAATGGAAGATTAATTCTGGAAGTTGTTATATTTTGGTAGGATGATTGGCTAGGGGTGGGCCCTTTAGCTCATTTCGGTGGAGTTATTACCAGACTCAACAATACTAGAGTGGCTTCTTTTATTCATGAGAATCAGTGGAACCAAGATCTAATCTCTCAAGCTTCCCCCACCCCATCCCCCCTTAACATGTGGCTGCTATTTTGAATATGCAGCTGCTGGTTCATAATGGCAGCCCAGACAAGCCCCTTTGGAAACTGACTGCCAATGGAGAATTCAACATTTCTTCTGCCTGGAATCTCACTGGGAAAAAAGAGAGAAAACTAAGATGAATACCTATATTTGGCACAAGAACATTCCTTTCAATTGTTCCTTTGGGTTGTAAAGAGAATTAAGAGGTAAATTACCCACTAATGAGAAGTTGATCAGCTTTGGGTATGAACCTAATCAGTGTTACTATTGTTACAGGCCAGGTATGGATACCATAGAACATATTTTTCTCGCAGGCCACTTTGCTCATAATGTTTGGAAGGATTTTGCTGATTCTTGGGGGATTAGTACTGATCATCTTCCTTTGAGAAATTATGTGATGAGATGGTGGAGTGGTAACTATAAAAATGATGCCCAAAAGTTGTTACTTCATGCAACTCCTATTTTTATTTGTTGGAACCTTTGGAAAAATAGATGTGCCAGTAAATTTGCTAATAAGCAATTCAATCTTGCTAGAATAAAGTATCTGATTGTAAAAGATCTCTGCTAGACTGCTTATGCTTACATTCCTTGGCCCTATACTGGAAGGATATTATTTTTTTGATAGACAAGTGTGTTCATGACATCAAGATTACATCTGTCAAATGGCTAAAACCTCTAGATCAGTGGGTGAAAATCAACTCAGATGCAGTGCTTTATCTAATCCTGGTAGTATAGGTGTTGGAAGTATTATCAGGAACAACAAGGGGAATTTTCATTTACATATGCTTCTCCTTTGGGTGAGGGTACCAACAACAGGGCTGAATTAGAGGCTGATCTTATTGGCATTCAATGGTGTCTTCATTTTGGATTCAACAAAGTCATTTTAGAGGTGGATTCTGAATTGCTTCTTACCTGGATTACTCAGTAGGATCCGAATCCCCCCCGGAACACTGGTCAGGGAATGACTCAGATTCATCATTTCATAGGTCAGCTACATGAGTTTAAGTGCAAACACACCCTTAGGGAAGCAAATTTTGTAGCTGATACTCTAGCTAAACATAGTCACAACCTCAATAGTCTCAAGTTTATTTCAGTGATTCCTAATGAAGCCAAAGCATACTATTATCTTGGAAAATGTGATATGGTTACATTCTGAAGAAGGAAGTTAAAGAGGATTAAGGAACCCCCATAACTTGTGATACAGTGAGGTCTTCTCCAGGAGTTCTCTTGGTCAACAGCTAATCTTGCTCTTTCTTTACTTCTCTTTTTCATTGGATTAGTTGTAGGTTATTTTTCTTTTACTTGTTTGTAAGGGCAGAGTCTTCCTTGTTTATTGTTTTCTTAGATTATATCTAATGAGAGGATTCCTCTCATAGGTGTAGTATAGGTTGCTTTTCTTTTTAGACATTGGGAATAGTTGGCTAACCTTAGAAGGTTGGTCGACTTGTGAACCACCATAGGTGGAGGTAAGGTTTATATCCCCCTCCTTTGTACTTTTGCTTTTCTATTTATAGTAAAGCTTGGAAGTGCTGCTCAACCCCTGATCGAACAGAGGAGTGGGGATCCTTTGGCAGAGGTCTGTTCCCTTTAAAAATAAAAAAGAATATAAAAAAAAACTAGCCACAATTTTACTGGTACAATAAAATTTTCTAGCTAATGATAGGTTTTTGTAACAAATAAACTTGATGGTAGCAATAGTAACCTTTTAGCTACAATAAATTATTTGAAACAAAATATTGTAGCTAAATAAATACCTTTACTTCAAGTCATAGAAAATTGTGGCAACAATTAAATGAAATAGCCATAGATTTGTTGTTATAATTAAATTTCATAGCTTATTATTAATTTTTACCATGAATTTAATTTATCATGGCAATAACAATCTTTTAGCCACAAAAAATTATTTTAGGAAAAATTTGTAGCTAAATAAAGAATTTTATTTTAAGTTATAAAAAGTAATGACAATAATTAAATGAAATAGCCACATACATTTTGCTAGAATAAAATTTCATGACTAATCATTAATTGTAACATTTTATCATAGTAATAATGACCTTGTACCCACGATAAATTATGTTTTTAAAAAAAATTATGGCTGAATAAATATTTTTCTTAAGTTATAAAAGTTGTATCATATTAAAAGGTATAATCATAAATTTTTACTACAATAAAATCTATAGTTAATTATTAAGTTTTGTCATGATCTTGTTGAAGCTAGTTGGGGTAACAACTACATTTTATCCATAAAATATAATTTACAATAAAATATTATAACTAAATAAATATTTTTTTCGACAATTGAAACTTTGAACAATAATTAACTTAATAATCATAACTATTTTCACGACAATATATTATAAATATGATAGAAGAAGAACATCGCAATACAAAGAGGCAAAAAAACAAGTTTTACAGCAAACGGTGGGTGTCAATAATTTATTTTCAAAAAATTACATTAAAAGCTATTATGTACTTATTTTAGAATTATTTTTTATGACTAGAACATTAATTAATATGGGTATCTGATAAAATACTCATGTCAATCAATATTTTATGAAACGTAAAAATTTCAAAGTGGCCAAGTAAAAGTGAACGATGAAGTAATACGTATAATTTTTTGTTGATCAAATTTCATAATTAGCAAACTAATTATATAATTTATCAATTGACAAAAATTGACAACAATAATATAATTTATTATAAATTTAATTGATGTTTTGACTAAATAATACCTATAACTATTTGTTGTGATCAAACAATTTAATCATAAATTTATTATTATGATAAAAACTTTAGCTCATCAATATTTTTAACCATGATATGAATTTTTTTTTAACAATACTAATTTTGTTTAATTAGAGGTGTATGGTTAGATTGATTCAATACTACATGTCTACTTGTGAAATTTTAATACAATTCCAATAAATTGGTGATTATTTGTAATTAATTGAAATTAACTGACTATATCGAGGTTAAATATAATTTCAATAAATCTTGCTAAAGTTTCATCTTCTTCAATGCTTTCAGTATTATTTACATCATCATAAATATCTTTATCGATATAATGTGATTGGAGGTATTAATTGGAATTGATTCGAACATATTGTATCAATATAATATATGTTGATGTGATAATAGTTTCTCCTTGTTCAATTCAGTTCAATTTTATACATACATACATACATGTAAGTTTCAAATATAATTTGAATAAATTCTATATTTATAAATACATTATACTGCTCATTTGTTTATATTTTCAATATGAGTTTTTTCATATAGTATTTTTTTAGCCTGTTTTGTATCATTTTACGTGAGCTAAGAGTTTTTAGAAAATATTCTCGCAGTAAATTGCGGTTGAATTATATAGTTATATAAATATCTAATTGTAAACACATATACACACACTCTTAGCTAATATTCTTGTAACACCCCTTTTTTTCTAAGCTAAGACTGAGTCATCCTTCATATGATATAGGATTTTAATTGATGATTCTTAATTGAGAACGAATATTAAAGACAATTTCTTAGTGTGGGAATAGAATTGGAGATGATAAAAGGTCCCAGTTCTAATGTAAGGTTTTATAAAAGTTATCTGGACCAATGATTTTAGGTTGTATATACATGCTAGGATCAATTCCTAAGTACTTATAGTATATTATATGTGATTTAGAGTCATAAGAGATCTTTTACATCAAGTCAAGTCCAAAGAATTTCTACTAACTAAATTTTCATATAAGTTGATAGAAGGGTTAATTTCAAATGACCATATCTCCTAATATATAATGAGTTAGGTGACTCATAATATATCAAATTAAAGATCTTTGAATTATCTTTCCATTGCATCTTATTTCTCCTCAATCAGAGTTTGGAGTAGAAAGTTATTACCATTTTACTGAAGACCTGCAGAGCTGTCTGAAGATCCGCGACAGCACCACTTCGCGGGCCTATCGCGAACCCTTTCTGGATAAAATAAATGACGTCCTTTAATTTTATTTTGAGGGTACTCTTATCCTAAAATCTTTGGGGGTCTATTTAAATACGAAAATGCATAAAATGTGAGTTTCATAATTAAAACCCTCTACTTCACTCCTAAACACAAACGCTCAAGAATCATCAAGAAAATCATCAAGTTAGGGATAGCTTCCAAGATTCATCATCAAGATAAGTTATTCTTCATAAATTTCGATCTACCCAACCCAAATTTCTCCATCTATTCATGAATTTCTAATAGAGTCTTAAATCATAACCTAAGGTTTCAAGAAAACGAATTCAAGAATTCTAAGAAAGGATTCCTTGATTCTTCTTTTTCAAGAATTAGGGTTCTTCATCAAAAACTCTAAATATTATAAGTCAAGAATTCAAGAATCAAATATAACGCCTTCAAGCAAGGTTTTTCCAAGTTCTTCCACTCTAAAAAAACTACCGAGATCGAGGATTTTCTCCAAGAAGGCTAGTATTCATCAAATCTCGATTGTAATATCAACTTTTCAGGTATTTAAGTCTAAACTAAAAGCATGGGATTGTTCTCTCATGTGCCCTATAGAGGTCATAGATGAGGCGATAGTTCAAGAGTTTACATGCATGAAATCTACTGGTGTTTCTTAAAAAACTGATTTGAAATTACATGTTTTCTATGTTAATGATCATCATACTAATTGTTTTCTTGAATTGAACATTTTCATGAGAATTTGCATAACCTTATATGATTATTTGAAAAGCATGCATAATGAACTTGAGAATTGAGTCTAGAGCCTTGAGCTGAGAATGTTGATTGTGATGAGAGAATGATGAAGAGTTGACAGAATTTGATTGTCTTATGAGTCCCTATAAATCTTAGACATGACGGATTGATAGCTGCATCCCAGGTATGTAAGGCTAAACTAAAAGTATAGGATTGTTCTCTCATGTGCCCCATAGATGGTCATGGATGAGTTGATGGTTCAAGAGTCTATATACATGAACACTTGATGGTTCTACTTAAAATTTTACTTGAAATTTCATGTTTTCTATGCAGATTATCATCATACTATTTATTTTCTTAAATTGAACATTTTCATGAGAATTTGCATAACCCTACATGACTAATTTAAAAAGCATGCATAATGAACTGGAGAATTGAGTCTAGAGCCTTGAGTTGAGATTCTTGATTGTGATGAGAGAATGATGATGAGTTGATAGAATTTGATTGCCTTATGAGTCTCTATAAATGAACTCTACCGTTATGTCTATTTGATTGATTCCTAATGATTGTTATATTCTTGAGTTATTGATGAGATTAATTGATGAAAGGGTTAAAGTCCCTATGAGTTGAACGGTGATGGGGTTCGAGTCCCTATGAGATGCTGGTTGTTGATGGGGTTCGAGTCCATATGAGATTAGTTGAGATAGAGGTTTTGTGAGCATTGAGTCATGGGAGGAGTATCAAGAACCAAAATGGGTATGATTCAGTCCAATCGAACTCATTAACTTTGTCCCCAAACGTAGGTGAGGCATAGAACCATCACATATATTATGATTTCCTCGAGAGTAACAGTCCCCGAAAGTAATAGCTGACTTATTGAGAATTGACAACATATTGGGTGAGCTGATATGGTTTCGGATCATTCCCTGCCTCACAAGTTTAGAACGGCTATGAGAACATCAGTGAGATTGTTGTACATTCACTAGCTCATAAGTGATTGTTGTCGAATAAGAGAAACTCCCACAAATTTCCTGTCTGGAGTACTCCAAGTCGAGATGAGATGAGATGAGAGGATGCGAGCTCCTCTGAGATGAGATGAGATGAGAGGAGGTGAGCTCCTTTGAGTTGAGTCTGAGATGATTGATGAGTTTGAGTTGTTGATGGGTCACTTGTCTATTCTTTATTCTTGCATAGATAGACATTTGACGAATTGATGTTATTTGATGATTACTTTGAGTTGATGTTGTTTCCATATTACTCTACCTATATCTATTTCACTCAGCTATTTTACATACTAGTATATTCCAAGTACTGATGTCCCTTTTCGACTGTATCATTTTATGATGCAAAGGCAGGTACTAGAGATCGTCAATAGGCATTCCATTGAAGATCTGAGATTCGCAGCTGATTTGGTGAGCCTCCCCTACTCTGGAGGACCCACCATGATTATTTCATCTTTCTTCAGATTTAGATTTTGGACTATTATTTTATTTTTATTTGGGTAGCCATCGGTCTGTCATTGGCAGCACACGATTATTGATAGAGGCTTCATAGATGATGGTTGAGAATTGATATTGAGATTGTGAGCTAGTTCCTTCTACTAGCCTTCATTATTTTATATATTCTTTGAGACTTTAGATAAGATGTGTCCATACTTACTTACATTTTCCGCTACTTAGTAGAGTTTTATTTGATTGAATGATGTGATGAGGCTAAGAGGTTCGCTTGGGTACTAGCAATAGTCTCTAGGTGCTGGCCACACCAAGGGTATCCTCCATGGGCATGACGAACTTGGTATCAGAGCACAGAGTTCAAGTGCCTTAGGGAGTCTATGAAGCCGTGTCTAGTAGAGTTATGTTTATAGGTGTGCTGTTGACCATATTTCATAAACAGGTGGCTATAGGACATTAAGAATGGTTGCACTTTTCTTCTTAGACCAATTCGTGTGATAGAGTTAAGCTCTATGAAAGCTCCTCCAAGAAGAGCTATCAGAGGAAAGGGGACGTCCTGCCAGGAAAGTTGTTAATCCACTTGAGCCTCAAGTACACAAGGAGCCTGTGGATTGAGTTGTCCCTATTGATAAACCCCCTCAAGATGAGGTCTCTAATGCTGAGCTACGCTAGGTTATTCAAGCTGTAGCCCAGGATGTCGTAGCACCTGATGTGAGACTAGGAGCGGGTAGACCAGATTCTCATGACACCTCTAGAGTCTGAGAATTTCTGAGGATGAATCCTCCTGAGTTCACGGGGTCTGCATCCACTGAAGATCCTGAGAACTATGTGGAGGAACTTGAAAAGGTGTTACAAGAGATGCATGTGGTTAATGTCGACATGGTTGAACTGGCTGCTTACCAACTTAAGGGTATGGCCAGACTGTGGTTCGACCAGTGGAAGAAAGGTAGAAGGGATGATGCTCCATGTTTGACTTGGGCAGTGTTCGAGGAAGCCTTCTTGGGGCGCTTCTTCCCAAGAGAGAAAAGAGAAGCTAAGGTGAGAGAGTTCCTAAATTTGAAATAGGGCTCTATGACCGTGCAATAGTATGGTTTGAAGTTTACGCAACTATCTCGCTATGCTCCGGATATGGTTGCTTACATGAGGGGAAGGATGGGGATATATGTTGATGGGTTAAGTAGAGGACCCAAGAGAGATAGCAAGGGAGCAATGCTTATGAGTGATATGGACATCAGGTGACTGATGACATTTGTGCAACAATTCGATGAGGAGAGACAGCATGACAAGAAAGAGTTCAAGCGTAAGAAAGCTAAGACATCCAGCCATGAGGTTGGAAGGAAAGGCAATGGCAACCGATTTCCAATGCCATCATCTTCTAGTGCACCTGTGCCTAGAGGCAGGTATGACCAAAGGTTTTAGAATGTTGGAACCCATGGATCCCAGTCACAAGCTAGTGTGGCTCAAGGTTCGCAGGGTAAGCCACCATGTGATAAATGTGGCAAAATTCACTTAGAGAGATGTCATGACAGGAATGATATGCATTATAGATGTGACCAAATGGGTCACTACAAGAGGGATTGTCCAAAGCGAGCTGACCAGGCTCAGTCTACTACACCAGCCCCCTAGTTAGAGAAAATCAGAGGGCCACTACGTCAGGTACAAGCGGAGCAGCAAACCGCTTGTATGCCATGGGTAGTCTCTAAGATCAGGAGAAACCCCTGATGTTGTGACAGGTGTGATCCGGGTGCCATATTATCGTTTGTATCTCCTTTTGTGGATAATATATTTGATAGAACTCCTGATAGTCTTCTTGAACCCTTCGAGGTTTCTACTCCAGTGGGTAAGTCTATTCGAGCTGGGAGAATATATAAAGCTTGTATAGTGTCCATCTATCATAAGGATACTCTTGATGATTTGATTGAGTGGGAGATGGTTGATTTTTATTTGATTCTTGACATGGATTAGCTTCACACCTATTATGCCTCTGTTGATTGTAGATCCTAAATCGTTAATGTCAAATTTCCGAATGAACCAGTTCTAGAGTGGAAGGGTGATTCTGTTGCACTTAGAGGAAAGTTTATCTCATATCTTAGAGCTAGAAAGTTGATTACCAAAGGTTGTATTTCCGGTGATGGTATTTGAGTTGATGCCCAAAAGATTGAAGCGGTAAAGAACTGGCCCCGACCGACCACTCTGACTGACATTAGAAGTTTCTCGGGGTTGACAGGCTATTACCACAAATTTGTGGAGGAATTTTCTTCTATATCCACGCCATTGACTAAGTTAACTCAGAAAAAGGTCAAGGTTCAGTGGTCCAAGGAATGTGAGAAGAATTTCCAAGAGTTGAAAACGAGGTTGACTACTGCGCGAGTCCTAACCTTATGCGATGGGACAGAAGGCTTCATCCTTAGTGGCAGAGTTGAAAGAAAATCATGACCAAGATCCTGTCATACTCCAATTGAAGCAGGCTGTCCACAAACAAAAAGTGATAGTCTTCTCCAAAAGGGGAGATGGAGTGTTGAGATACCAAAGTAGGTTGTGTGTTCCAGATGTTGATGGCATTCGAGACAGAATTATGGAAGTCCATAGCACTAGATATTCCATTCATCCTGGCTCTACCAAGATGTATAACTACTTGAGAGAAGTCTATTGGTAGAGTGGAATGAAGAGGGATATTGTTGAGTTTGTTTCAAAATGCCCAAATTGCCAACAGGTGAAGGTTAAGCATCAAAGGCCATGTGGATTGACTCAGAACTTTGAGATTCCAGAATGGAAGTGGGAGATGATTAATATTGAATTTATTACTGGTCTACCAAGGTCTTGAAAGAAACATGATTTGATATGGGTGATTGTCGATAGGATGACTAAATCAGCTCACTTCTTGGCAGTTAAGACAACAAACACTACGGAGGAGTACGCCAAGTTGTACATCCAAGATATTGTAAGGTTGCATGGGGTTCCCTTGTCCATCATCTTGGACGAGGTTCTCAATTTACCTCCCAATTATGAAGATCGTTCCAAATAGGATTGGGTATTAAGGTGAACCTGAGCACTATCTTTCATCTAAAGACAGATGGTCTGGCAAAGCGTGCAATTCAAAAATTAGAGGATATGTTGAGAGCTTATGTTCTTGATTTCCAGGGGAGCTGGGATGATCACCTACCATTGATTGAATTCGCATATAACAACAGTTATCATGCAAGCATTCACATGGCTCCCTACGAAGCTTTGTATGGGCGGAGATGTAGGTCACCAACTAGTGGTTTGAGGTTGGATAAGCTGAGTTAATTTGGCCTAATCTTGTCCACCAATCGATGGAGAAGGTCAACGTCATTAGAGAGAGATTAAAGACTGCCCAGATTCGCCAAAAATCTTATACCGACGTAAGAAGAAGAGACTTAGAGTTCAAGGTTGATGATCGGGTGTATTTTAAAGTGTCATCGATGAAGGGTTTCCTAAGATTTGGGAAGAAGGGAAAGTTATGTCCACGCTATGTTGGACCATATCAGATTGTAAAGAGGATTGGGAAGGTTGCTTATGAGTTAGATTTTCCTTTTGAGTTAGATAGAGTCCATCATGTATTCCATGCGTCAATGTTGAAGAAATGCTTGGGAGATCCTACCTTGGTGATCCTTTTTTATAGCATTGGAGTGAAAGATAGTGTATCTTACGAAGAGTTTAGGTTCAAATCCTTGATTGTCAAATTCGTAAGTTGAGGAACAAAGAGATAGCCTCGATCAAAGCTCTGTGGAGAAATCAATTCGTTGAGGAAGCCACATGGGAAGCAGAGGAAGATATGAAGGCCAAATATCCGTACCTATTCGTGCCAAATTATGAGAGTGTTGAAGGTAAATTTTTTACCCTTCACTAAATTGATGTTTCTATTCATGAAGTGACTTCCTATTCTTAAGTCGAGACTTTAATCGGTTGAGTTAAGTTTTGAGATGAGTTTTGAGTCTATTCTGCCTTCGTATCAACCTATACTCATCATTCGAGGTCGAATGATCCCAAGGAGGAGAATGATGATGAGTTGATAGAATTTGATTGCCTTATGAGTCTCTATAAATGAACTCTACCTATTTGTCTATACGATTAATTCCTATTGATTGTTCTAATCTTGAGTCATTGATGAGATTGATTGATGACTGGGTTAAAGTCCCTATGAGTGAACTGATGATGGGGTTCGAGTCCCAATGAGATGCTGATTGTTGACAGGGTTCGAGTCCCTATGAGATTGGTTGAGATGGAGGTTTTGTAAGCATTGAGTCACGAGAGGAGTATAAAGCACCAAAATGGGTAAGAGTGAGTCCCACTCGAACTCATTAACTACGTCGCCAAATATAAGTGAGGCATAGAACCATCACATATATTATGGTTCACTCAAGAATAACAGTCCCTGAAAGCAATAGCGGACCTATTGAGTATTGACTCCATATTGGGTGAGCTATATGGTTTCGGAGCATTCCCTACCTTGTAAAATTTAGACTTCCTTATAGAATTTCCTCCTTCTATTCTGTGTTCCTCCTTTTTATTTTTACTCCTTTTTTTTGTTCAAGGACTATCAAATAACATTGAGCTTTACCATGCAACACCTATTGTACTTTTCTTGTGTTATGAGATAAAGAGTTGTTACAACATAAGAAAATGGACAACTTAAGGATAAAAGAAATGGAGTCCAATAATGCACATGTTATCACCCAAAAGTGAGACACGTTTTGTTCGCTACTTATCCACTTAAAACATAAACAAGATATGAGAAAGGTGAAACATTAGATTGAGGAATAACAAGAAAATGTTAAGAAAGAAAAGCAACTTGCTTGTTATAAGTCAGGAGTAGCTGCATATACTATGTGTTTCTAAAGTGATCTCTCGAAATGCAAATTTCCCATTAAATGAATAGTCTACAAGAATGGAAAGCAATCATGCTAATAAACTTGAACACAATATCCGAGTACCTATCTAATTGTTAAATAACGTATCCTTTAAAAATACATTCCAATTACAAATATTTCAGCATGTCTCCAATAAGGGATTTCACAGTTAAGGAACATTATAAGAAAATATAGGAAAAATATCCAAAATGATATATTCACACAAAATGATACTTCATCATCACCTTGAGAAAATGCATAGCACCAATACGGAGGTTTTTTCCTTTGATGTCGTTCAACCCGACTACTCAAAGGAAGAAGGGGTGGTCGTCATCAGCAAATAACCCAACTTTAGAGGTCGGGGTCAAGTCCCATAAGGAACAATTTTTGGGCGAATGAAGGGAACAAGGACCTAAGGCTACTAGATTTTGACTCAATAAGCAAATACCAGGCAAGAATTCTAACGAAATGGAGGGAAATCTAAGCTAACAACTACTCCTAATAAATTAGGTAAGCATTAACCAAGCTAGGGAGCAAGGATAGGGGGTATGGGAATCAATCAAAACTCAATCGCTCCATCACACTTAGCATCAAATTAACTCTATAGATAGGCTAAGTTGCTTGAAATCAGTTCGTCTAGGGAAAGTGATGTTTCAAAAAAGCCAACCACGGCCTCCTACGCGAGCCACTCAAAGACACGCCTGGCTTGAGCACCTCAAAGCAAAACTCCCAAGACCTTAGCATTTGATCCCTTTTGAGGCTCTCAACTCATAAAGCCATGACTATTACGCAATCCTCCGCTTCAACTACACCCGCTAAAGCAATAATTGAAGATCTAAGCTAGATTCAAGAAGCTACCTCAAATCTAATTTATACAAGAAGATATGCACGAACCCATAAACCAATTCAAGCAATTTGGCAGAAACCCTCTTGATTTTGCAAGTAAATCATCAACTAAGCATGAAAGCAAGAGAAATAATTAAGAATCATATATAATTTATAATCCAAGCTTCAATTAAATCTACAAATTTAGCATTCAAGAACAAGGAGAAAAAGAGTGAGTGAAAGATAAATACAAGTGAATCCCACACTCTTCGATCCACTCAAGGATTTGTAGAAAGCTTGCCCTAAATCCTTCCCCTAAACTAAAATATAAACTAAGGTGTGGCTTCCTTCTTCAAAAATGTATGAATGTTCTTCTCTGTACGAATCTATCTCTATTTCTGAATGAGGGTTAGGAGTTTGTGTATATTACTTTTGGGAGTAAAAAGATGAATTTCCAGAACTACCCCGACACTGGTCTCTATAACATTCCACGATCATGGAGGTTATGTCTCCTTGTGCTCCACTTTCATGCCAGGGGAAGGCCCATTCGCGGAGTGTATCTGCCATCAGGTACCATTTTGTGCATTTCAGCTCCTTTTATTTCCAATTCAGCTCCAATTTTCAATTCTTTTTAGCAAGGCCAAATCTAACCCTTATGTACCAGTAACATACACCATTCAAAGCATAATTATCCTCGAGTTATGAAATTAACAACACAAAATTATAAGAAAAGAGTAAGAAATGAGTGCAAATCATGCACTCATCAACGCCGCCAACTTAAGACTTTGCTTGTCCTCAAGCAAAATAAAATCAAACTCTAGAGGCTAGAAATTTAAACACATAATCCAAATTTACTTTTAGTAACTAAATCATGGTCATGAAAATGGTTTGTACCAACAATTAGCACAAGTATGTGGACGCTTATCAAGTAACTCCCTTAGATTTCAAAAGCATCTTTTCAATTCAAAGCACATTTCTAGGAATGACCAACTGACAACACAAATTCTCAAGGAGTGACTCAAACTCCTTATCTATTAACAAGTTCAACATGACTCAAACTTAGAAAAGCATCCATATCACAATTTATGTCAATTTGCATGTCCTCACAAAAAGAAAGAAAGTCCCCAAAACACAGACAAGTATATACAATGAACATGGGACAAGGATTCAAACACTCACACTCAATAAAAGAACATCTTGTGTACATAATGCCGCGCCATAGGCTTGGCTCTATTTTCAATCAACATTGGCTCAATTTTATTTGGTTGGAAATCTCAAAGGGCTTTTTAGGCTTGTAATATAGGCTAAAGGCTAGGGTAGGATACAATTTGGACAATAGTGACTTAACCCTCCTTAAGTCTCACATACAACATTCATTCTTTTCCAAATTTCCACTTTTCTCTTTTGGATTTCACACCAATGCGCATTTAACCCTTCCTTTCACTTAGGTGCCCCATTTGCAACCACTTTCAACACTTTGGAGGATTCTTTTCATTCAAGAACTTTTTCTTTATTTTCTTTTCATTTTTGAAAGCACTCTTTTTCCTTTCTTTTCATTTCTCCATTCATTTTTTCTTTTTTCTTTTTCTTTTAATAAGCTTCCAAGTGGTAGACACCCTTCTTTTTTCTTCTACATCATTCCTAGCTCAGGCTTAAAGCCTCGATTGTCACAATTATGCAAAACTCAAGGAGGGACAAGGGTTCAAAAGGGGGATATCATTTTAGAAAGGTTCGAGGCTTGTAATTAAGGTTGCCAATAAAAACGCTTAGGCTCAAAAGGGACACTAGGGATAAAATAAATGCATTTGGTGGCTATTTAGGCTAAGTGGACTCATTTCAAACCAAAGAAAGCCTAAGATCATTTTTCCACCCAAAGTCTATCATGACCAACAATTCAAGACTAACAAGGCAAGTTCTAGGTGACACAAGTGTGCACAAGGAACAAAACAAAACTCACAACACAAATTACATGCAAATTAAACAAGAAGGGATCAATATAGCTCTCAAGTCAAGTACAAGGGACTCATTTTAAAAATATATTTATCTAGCAAGTAAGAGTCACCAAAAGAGTCAAAGTGTTGTCCCAAAATCATCTCAAAACCATTTAGCTTTCAAATATTGGAGAGGTATGTCTTTTTCAAATTCCACAACACTTGGATAAACATACTAGTACTAAACAAGTCACGATCCCGATGTATAGCTCCAACAAGAGTCAATGGCTACATAGACTTCACAAAAGACCATATCTACACACACACTCACACACTCAATCGATGATTTGCCCTTAAGAATGTCGTCACTCAATCCATCATAGGGAGTCGTCAATTATACACACCATAAAAAAGAAAAATAAGAGGCTACCAAAATCTACTAAAATAGCTATACACAAACACAATATATAAGCCCAACAAAGGCATGCCATAATCAGCAAAAATTAAGCTCGATAAGGGCACATCATCAATACAAAGCAAGCAAAAAGCTACAAGTGCCAACAAATCCAAAGTATAAAAAATGGGAAACAAGAGTCATAATCAAGTCATAAGAGCACCCCCAACTAAATATGATGTTGTGTCCTCACAGCATAATCACTAAATAGAAGAGAATATGAGGGACTACTTGAAATGATCACTCAACACTCGAGCTCAAAAAAATATCCAACTCATCATCAGGGTCTGAAGAGCTGGACCCACACAACTGCCTGAACTTTCCCATCATCTTGTTCAGAAATATGCTCTTCTTTTTCTCATTCTCCTAGAATTTCTTCTGCCTCCGCTCTATCTTACCCTGCCTCCAGCTCATGTGCTCAAGTCGGTCACTTATAGCACTCTAAGCGGCTGCAACTAATGCAAGTGTAGCCTGATCATCTGTTGTAGCTCCTAGTGGTCCTACAGGAAAGCCTGTAACCAGCTGCCTGATTTGCTAATCAATCCCATGAATCTAGGAGGACAAGTATCTCATAGTAAGACGACCAAACTGAAGTGGTCCTGACGAAACTAGAGGACCTGTAACTCCTGAAGCACACCCCCCGCCTCTGATCCTGGCTTTGTGAACTGCCCAAAAGAGGGATCTAGAACATCAATTCGTCTCTTCTTTTGTCCTCCTGGGCCACCTCTCTTCTTCAATGGGTAGATATCTTTGGGTGGTTTCGTCTCCTTATCAGTTGGTAGGACAGACACCCCTGCCTCATAGCATAATCTGGAAATCAGTGAGGGGTATACTAAGCTCTTAGCCCTCCCATGGGCCACCTCTGCAATCTGATCCACTATAACCAATCCCACATTAACCTGAAGACCATCCAAGATAACGGCTATGACAATTTCACTGTCTAAAGTCACCTCTGTGTCATGTGTAGAGGAAACGACTCGAGCATAAATGATTGAGAGCAAACACCTAGCTTCCACTGTGAACTCATGTGAGTCAATACCTCTATGTGAATTGAACTACTCTGAGGGAACTCCATCATGAAACTTGTCTACCAACCATTAAGTACCCAATTCTCGATATCTCTCTTTGTACTCTCGATTGTCGATATTGCCAACCCATAGATACCATTGATAATCGGACTGAAATTGACTCTCACTCCTCTAATCATGGTAGTCGTCTCCTCTCCAAAGTTTATTTCCAAGGCATTGGCATAAAACTCGATTACTATGGCGTGGTTGGCTTTGATAGATTCATCAGCAAAGCATAGCCAACCTAAAGTCTGAAGTCGGCCAAAAAAATCTGGCATCTTTTCCTCCACCTTGTCCAAACAAATCCCTCTCTCTTATAATAGGTCAGCCCAAATACTCATCATATTTTTGGGCATATTTGACTGAGAGGAATCGGTTGTGATCAAAGTAGGTTTATTCTTCAACCTCTGGGAAGATTTTGTTCTCATGAAATGCTTGCTTAGGATCCATTTTCAACTAATCAAACCTATAATCAAAACCAATGCAACAAAAATATCTTATAGACATTTAAATCAAATGTTAGAAAGAAAATTATTGGAAGAAATCTGGTTTCAACAATGAAGCATTATTGTGTTTGAACAATGAATAGCCATTCTTTGCGTTCACGGCTACTTTGGCGTGATCGTGGGGTTCAAGTTACTCTAAGCCTCCACATTTGCGGAACGATATCCACATTCACAGAAAATAAAGAGCTTCTAGAACACCCGTGTTAGCGGCATAGTGTCCATATTCGCAAAAGTTAGCAGTCACCAATAGGGGCATTTCATCAAACATATAGAGGGCACACAGTTTTAATGAAGATTTAACAAAATAATGCTCCCCAATTCATCCCCCACAACAAACGATCACTACCCAAGCAACAATTTACAATATAACATCAAAAATTCACTTTACTATCTACAATTAAGCTCAAAAATCATCTGCTAAAACAATTAGAGGTGCGGCACCATAGCAACAAAAATGTGCCCAAGAAAGCAACAACTGAGAGAAAAGGATGTAGCTATAACAACAATGGTTCATCCAATAGGAAATATTAATTGTTCAACAATCATGACTGTCATGCTACCCTCGTGGTAGCACAAGTTCAGTTGATAAGGAATGATAGAAGATGGGTCAAAAGAACATAGCTTAGAATGAAGAATAAAAAAGGACAATAAGAGAATTCAGGCTTTTCTTGTAGATTTATGAGAGCACAAATGTTGAAAACTTGTTAACTCATGCTATTCTTTTGCTCAGTACCAAGTTCTCTTTTTTTTTTTTTGAAAATGGAATTCCATTTAACTACACCCGTCATCTCATTGCCTTCACGAACCTATATGCGCAATCGCGCCTCATCGCCTTTGTTCACTCTGCGGCCATGGACATTTGATCCCCTTCGCAGATGTCAACTGGGTGCCAGAACTGGGTTGATTCTCTGCAACTTTGGGTGATCCCAGGCCCAATTGGGCAGTTCATCCTTATGCAATGGGCAATCCTGGGCCCCAAAGTGTGGTAAAAATAACATATTTTCATCCTTTTGCAATTTTTATTGTTGTTTCCACCCTTTTTTTCAACTCCAATCATCTTGACACCTCAAAGCCTGTACAAAACCACTTCCAAAGACTTGAAAATTATCAAGGTTAGCCAAAAATAAAAAAAATCAAGAAGTTACTCTAAAAATATAAAATACGAGAGTTTATTAAAATATGAACAAAAATTAATTCACCACCCATTTGTCTTTCCACTTTGAGGCAATGAATCTTCTCCCCAGTTTTAAAAAATTTGCCATTTGAGCTCATGAGAAGGGTGATGAGAGACCATTAACATTGTCCACCGATCTCTCCATTTTGAGGACTTGAATTGTCTACCCAACTTATCATCAATTCTTCTTTTAGGTTCCTTGGGTAGACATAAGAGCCTCAAGAGATATTCTTCAAATTGAGCTTCACACTTTGTGGCCTCCAAGTAGGTAACACTTCCAACTTCAAATGAACCAAAGTTTCCATTTAAGATTTCCATGGCTTGCTCTTGCAACTTTAGTATCATTTCCTTAATTTTGGCCTCTTAGATGATTATTGAACTTGATGTCATGCATTGGCCCCATATCTCCTCCCCATCAAGCTCCACTCCTTCTTCTTGAGACTACAACTCATAGTTGATCACCTTTGAGCTGGGGGCCTCACTCACTTTGTTGCTTAGCTTCGTGTCGACATCCAAAACATCAACTTCCCATTCCAAATAATCCAACTCATAGCCTCTAGCAACAAGCAAGCTCTTGAGATCATCCCTCGTGTTAAGCAATTGGTGTCTTTGGGTGACTTTTTTGGCAAGTCTAACACTTAAGTCGGTGAGACAATCTTGACTCACAAAACTCTCGCCCCCATTCACATCCTCAACACCATTTTGCTCACCCCGAAGTGAATACTCTGAATGAGATAGAAAAGGGTTTACATTCATCAAGCAAGCGTTTATCACAATTAGCTGTATAAAAAGAAGAAAAACAAAGAAAACCAAAAAGACATACTCACTAATCAAATAAAATGTGTAGAATACAAGTCCTAAATCAACTCATGATGTCGATGATTCCTCGGCAACAATGCCATACTTGATATTGCTTAACCTGACTACTCAAAGGAAGAAGGGGAGGTCGTCATTAGCATAATAACCCAATTTTAGAAGTCAAGGTCGAATCACACAGGGAACAATGTCTCACTGAATAAGTGGAACGAGGACCTAAGGCTACTAGATTTTTACTCGATAAGCAAATACTAAGCAAGAATTCTAACGAAATGGGGGAATCTAAGCTAAAACCTATTCTTGAGAAATATTGTGTAAGGATTAATCAAGAAAGGGAGCAAGGATAGGGGGTATGAGAATCAATCAAAACTCAATCGCTCCATCACACTTAGCATCAAAATTAACTCTATGGGCAGGCTAGGTTGCTTGTAATCACTGCCACCAGGGAAAGTGATATTTCACAAAAGCAACTACGACCTCCTATGCGAGCCACTCAAAGACATGCCTGGCTTGAGTAGCGCAAAAAAACTCCTAAGACCTTAGCGATTGAGTTCCTTTCGAGGCTCTCAACTCATAAACCCATGATTATCACGCAATCCTCCGCTTCAACTATACCCACTAAAGCAATAATTAAAGATCTAAGCTAGACTCAAGTAGCTACCTCAAATCTAGTTTATACAAAAAGATATGCATGAACCTATAAACCAATTCAAGCAATTAAAGAAATTTGGGAGAAACCCTTTTGATTTTGCAAGTAAATCATCAACTAAGCATGAAAACAAGAGAAATAATCAAGACCCATGTACAATTTATAATCCAAGCTTCAATTAAGTCTATAAATTTAGCATTCAAGAACAAAGAGATAAAGAGTGAGTGAAAGATAACTACAAGTGAAGCCCACACTCTTCGATTTACTCAAGGATTCGTAGCAAACTTGCTCTAAATCCTCACCCTAAACTAAAATCTACACTAAGGTGTGGTTTCCTTCTTCAAAGATGTATGAATATTCTTCTCTGTATGAATCTATCGTCATGTCTGAATGAGGGTTAGGAGTGCGTACATATCATATTTGGGACTGGAAATGGTGAATTTCCAGAACTGCCCCGACGCTAGTCTTTGTAATATTCCGCGATCGCAGAGGTTGTGTATCCTTATGCTCCATCTTCCCACCATCAGTTAGCACGTTTGTGCTTCTCTATATGCCACATCTCTACAATTGTGTGCCTGAAGGCCGCGTTCATGAAGTGTATCTGCTGCCAAGTACCATTTTATGCATTTCAGCTCCTTTTGGCTCTAATTCAGCTCCTATCTTCAATTCTTCTTAACAAGGCCATATCTAACCCATATGTACTCTACCGATGTTTCTATTTGATTATTTCCTAATAATTGTTCTAAATCTTGAGTCTTCAATTGAGATTGATTGATGAAAGGGCTAAAGTCCCTATGAGATATTGATTGATGAGAGGGCTAAAGTCCCTATGAGATGTTGATTGATGAGAGGGCTAAAGTCCCTATGAGACGTTGATTGATGATAGGGTCAATATCCCTATGAGTTGATTGGTTTGATTGGATTGCTGGTTTTATGAGCATTGAGTCATGGGAGGAGTATCTAGCACCAAAAGCGTGAGAGTTAGTCCAACTTGAACTCGTTAAACTACATCGCCAAATGTAGGTGAGGCTTAGAACCATCACATATATTGTAGTTTCCTCTTGATTAGAAGTCCCTGAAATAATAGCGAACTTATGGACGACTGACTCCAAATAAGGTGAGCAGATATGGTTTTGATTCGTTCCCTACCTGGCAAGTCTGGAACAGTAGTGGCAACATCAGCGTGATTGTTGTACATTCACTGGCTCATAAGTGATTGTTGTCGGATAAGAGAAACTCCTTTAAATATTCTACCTTGAGTACTCCGAGTCAAGATAAGATGAGATGAGGTGAGAGGGGGTGAGCTCCTCTGAGATGAGATGAGTCTAAGATAATTGATGAGTTTGAGTTGTTGATGTGTCACTTTTCTACTCTTTATTCTTGCATAGATGGACATTTGACAATTTGATATTATTTGATGATTTTCTTTGAGTTGATGTTGTTTCCATATTAATCTACCTGTTTCTATTTCACTCAGCTATTTTACATACCAGTACATTCCAAGTACTGATGTCCCCTCTGGATTGCATCATTTTATAATGCAGAGGTAGGTACCAGAGATCGTCAATGGGCGCTCCATTGAAGATCTGAAATTCGTAGCTGATTTGGTGATCCTCCCCTACTCTGGATCCCCTGCATTTATTTCATCATGCTTTAGAGTTAGATTGAACTATTTCCTTTATTTTTGATTTGGGTAGCCATGGGTCTGTCATTAGCACCACATGAGTAGTAATAGAGGCTTCATAGACGATGGTTGAGCATTGATGTTCAGATTGTGAGCTAGTTCTTTCTTCTAGCCCTTATTATTATCTATTTACTTTGAAACTTTAGATAAGATGTGCCCATTTACTTACTTGTACTTTCTGTTGTTCTGTAGAGTTTATTGATTAAATGATGTGATGAGGCTAAGTACTTCGCTTGGGGACTAGCAATAGTCTTTGAGTATTGGCCACGAAAGGTACCCTCCCGGGGCATGAAAATATCTGAGCCTTCCTAATTAATTTTTTTTATTATATGTAAAGACCCTCTGGGACATTTTTGCTTTTCTAAGTATTTTTTCTCGGACTCTCGGCTAAAACCTATCTATAGTGACTCTGAGTCATTTGTGACTCAATAGCATTGACAATTCAGTTTCCTGGTCATTCGTTTGAAAGAAGTGTAATTTTTCATAATATTGGCCAATTTAAAGTTGAAAATGAGAATTAGCTATAAAGCCAGAGCAAACGACCTTGGAACAGAATTATGACAACTTCATCAGTTTCGAAACAGCCAAGTTAGGCTGGAAGCATGTTTGTTGTTAGTTATACCGAGTTTTGCAAATGTAGCTCCAAGAGTGGGTTAATAGTTGACTTTAGTCATCATCCTTGGTAAACGTGTCCAAATGAAAATTTTGACAGTGGGGCTAGCTCTGGAACATCTAGTTTGGTGTAGGATGACCTTTCATTCTATTTTTGAGACTTCCGAGTGCATTTTGGACCCCTCAATAGATTTCAGTATTGGAAAGTGGGACCAGCACCTGATCATATAACTTCCAGTAGAAATTTTGACTACATTGTTGAGTCTAGAATGTTGTTTTTAATCAGATTTTATATATGGTTTGTATTTTTTCGACTCTGTATGATGCCAGAGCATCAAAATTTAGCTTGAGAAGTTGCCAAAAAGTCAAAGGCGGTGATGACATGGCCTAATGACGAGCTTCCATGTGGGAGGCGGCTAAAATTAAAAACAAAAAGGAAAGAGACTAAATCTGAAAATTTTTCCAAACATCGTAAAAAACAAACAGAAACTTTCCTCAGCAATAATTCTCTCGATTTTGATCCATTTTAAGTGATACAAAATGCTAACTTATGTATTTTTTTCGAGGTGATCATCATGGGAGCATCGAATATTACTTTCTGCATATCGTTTGAGGTAAAATTCACCATTTTCTGGTATAGTATTGAATATATTTTTCAGAAAATTCGACATGAGATTTCTTATCCGTTTTGAGTCAAATTTTGACGAAATTTAGGTCTATTCAGTGTGTTTTGCAGGATGCACGTTGTGGTAATGTCGGAATTGATTGATCAAACCCCATTTGGTATGAAAATACTATTTTTGTTGATGTTATGTTTGTATTTTCTTCAAAAATTTAGAATGCGATAACTCGGTCATTTTGAATTAATTTTTTGTAAAACGTTAATCTAAATTGAAGAGTTTTTCGAGGCACACACAGTGGTATTAACAGATTCTTTTTTGAAATTTCTTGGTTTGATAAAAGATTGAGGTCACACTGGCTGCCATATATAATTTTTATCGAAAAGAAGTGTCTTTCTTTGTGGGGTTATTTTATATCATTTTAGACCTCAGATTGAGCTCGGATTTGAGGTACAGACTTAGGAAAGTATAGAGAATATTATATGGGCTTTTTTTAGGATTTAACTGTGGACCCTCTTTTTGGCTCGAAAACTGACCTAAGCCTATTTTCTATGATTTAATGTCAAAATGACCACATTAGCGATGTGATTCCATTTTTGACAATTGACAACATTTTGAGACCGCTAAGACGAGTACAACTCCCATGAATTGGATAAGAGCGTGTGTGGCGACATCTAGGTAAGTTAGGTCTTCCATTCTTGTTAGATTGAGTTAGAATATGTAAATGTTTCCTGGGATGGCCTGGATATTTGTGGCGCGTTGAGCACACGTGTAACTAGCCTATTGATCCCCTGTTGTATTTTTTATTGTCTGGGTTGATAGAGTGATTATTTGACCTGCTCAGGATCCCTTTTGGACTAATATACTGATTTTCTATCATATATTGATTGGTTGTTGTACTTATGATTAGCTGGAATCTGCAGAACTATTATTGACATGCTGGGCAAGCCTGTGCTACTAGAATGCTAGATCTTAACCTAGAACCTGAGTCATTCATCGTACGCGTATAGGCTCAATCTGATGACTTCTAATGTGGTGGGATCAATTTATAGACATTCAAAGTCTATTATATGTCGTTTGGGGTCATGAGACATCTCTTACATTGAGCCAAGACCAAAAGATTCCAATCGGCTAAGTTTCGGTATGCATTCACATAAGGATCAACTTCAAAAGGTCATATCTCTTAGCACATAATGAATTAGATAGCTCACTACCTACCAAATTATAGATCTTTTAATTATCTTTCTAACTCATTCAATTTCACCTTATTTCAATTTTGGAGTAAAAGGTTATGACTATTTTACTGAAGCCTGTCTGAGGTGTCAAAAAGGGTGATAATCAGTTTGACCACCGAATGCATTTGGTGTACTGCCGATTTGGTTGCCAAATTGCTCCAAAATGTTTCAAAAACTATAAAAGAAAAAAAGGTAGTCTAAAGGTCCCACTCGGCATACTGCCAAATGGTTCAGCGGTGGAACTTCTACACCGTCGATTTTGCCGTCGAGACACATTAAAACGTCATTTTTTTACCTTTTGATAATATTTTTACTTTCTCAAGAGGGGATTTCATCCTATTTTATCCCTAATACACCTTTATAAAATCAATTATCATATTCTTAGCCCTCTTAAACACCTCCAAATTCCTCTCAAATCTTCCCAAAATATCTCCAAACTTATCCATCAAGTTTTCTAAAATTTCTTGGGATCAAGTCATCTCCATTGAAGACAAAGCTTCAAAAGGGGATTCTCAAAGTTCTCCAAGTCTTCTTCTTCTTCAAGTTTCAAGGTCTAAAAGGTATATGGGTTTCTTCATCCATGGGTTCCTTCCCCCATGGAGTCCCATAATCTATTCTTCTAAATTCTTAAGTTTTAATGATTAATTCCTTATGCATACTTCCTATGACTTCTATTAAACATGAACTATGTTAACATTCTTCATCTATTGCATGAAATTGCATAAGTTGATTTCAAGGGTTTTCAATTATGAAGTTATTTATGAGATTTAAAGTTATAAAAGTTATTATACCATGAGTTATTATGAGAATGATGATTTTATGAGATGAATTACATGATTCTATGTCTGCAGTTTAAAGAGGATATGTATGATTGTGGTGGGCGTTTTAAGAATGATTTAAATTGATGATTTTCATGACATTGATGCATTATCCTCTTGAGTTACATGATTTTAAGCTTATCTGCATGAACCCACCCAATTATCATATCAAAGTTTCTAAGGGAGAGATGATCTCCAAATATGAAGGTTCAATTACAAAGCTATGAAAATTTATGAAAGTTAAAGTTGTGATGTTTTAAATCCCTCTAAATTAAAGATGGTGAAGGACAAGTCCTCACCAAAAGATAGATCCCTTGTAATAAGGATTATTCTTACATGTTGGATCTCAAGTCAAGATGATCTACTCTTTATATAAAATGATGATGATGATGAAATTGTCCTTCCAAGCTTCTAAATGAATATGATTATGCATATGTTGTCAAATGTATTATGTGGGAATGACTTAGCACCGAATGGGGTATTGAGGTGGGATTTGGTAAGAGAATCCTAGTAGCAACCCTTTGTCTCTCAAATTATGTGCCATGGTAGGAGCCCTTGTAGGCTAGGATAGTGGATCACATAAGCCATCTCATTATTATTAATCATAAAAGATACAATTGCGAACTTAATAAAGTTTATGGAGTTCGACCTTGCCAAGTAGATTCCCTTTTTCTCAATGGAAGAGTTCATTGGTCTTTTATCAATGGAGGGAGTTCATTGACCTTTTCCCAATGGAAGGAGTTCATTGAATTTCATATAGTAGCTCACATGGTCTATATCGGTTAGGTCTTCTCCCACAAGTATGAGTTAATGATGTTATTTTATCTTATATGCATGTTTTCATTAAGGCATCCACATGTATGATATATTGAGCTTATATTCTATTGTATATGCTTATGCATCTTGTTTATGAAGCTTGTTATCTAATATTACATTGCATCCCACATACTAGTAAATTTCAAGTACTAATGCATACTTTTTGCCTAAATGATCTAACCATGTAGGGACCGGAGCTCCTACTTATCCTCCTCCATGTGGCTAGCTTGGATTCTTGAAGATTGTTATTATGATGTGTCCTTCATTCTGGGGACAATATTCGAGTTCTATCTTGCTTATGTTGGGACTTTATTTCATTTCATTTCCTATGTACTTCGAGGGTGAGCCTTGGACATGTCTTGGCACTCGTCCTATTCATCCTTAGAGGTGTTGTTAGAATATTATGCTATGTACTCTTGATGATATGTTGAGATATGTGGATGCTTATCCTTTAGACCTTATACCCCATGTGATGTTATTTTGATGTTATTGATGATGATGGAAAGTGATGAAAGTCCTAAATCCCTACTTCTCCATAGCTTGAGTCATACTTACCTTCCCCTTAGTACTTGCTATTCTATGTTATTCATGCAAATCTTGTTCCCTTATTCATCCCCATAGCGTGAGTCCAAAGCCCCTATTCCCTTAGAATTATATGTTGACGTTTGTTTTATATTTTGCAACCAAGGATGTGCAAATGATATTGTAAGAGTTTTGTTTGGGTTGCCCTTGGGTTTCTCATTCACTGTGTCACACTTAGGCCCTAGGATTGTGTCATGTTGTATTTATTCTGGGTGTTCTATTAAGTGTTATAATAGCTAGAATTGATATGTTAAGTGTTATATTGTTGTGGTTGACCTGTTAGATGTTGTAATTGCTGGATCTTGGCTTGTTAAGACCGTATTTTTTAGTTTTAACCTATTGAGACTAGTTATGAGTTGTATATCATTATTTTGTTGTGATTCTAGTTATTTGATTTTGGGGTTGGTGGGTATTTGATTAGTATTGTATTACCTTTCTTGCTCTTGGTACTTCGCTTATGGCTGAGTGACGATACATGTTGAGGACTGTCACTGAGAATGTGGTATATACCTATATGCATATGAATGTATAAGGAGCCTATTTGTGATTAGTATTTCAAGTAGTTGTTGTACTTTCGAATATCTAACAGCTGTTGTGGGCCTTTGTGGGTCCGGACCATTTGCTTTTTGATTTATAATAATGAGGCTTCAGCCTTTTTTATTAAAAAAAATCTAACGGCCGTTGAGAATACTTGTGATTAGTATGTTGATTACCTATTACTTTCGAATATAATATTTATTTACTCAATTATGCATGACTTGCTATAAATTTCATGATTCCTATGGTTTTCAAGTAAATTCTATTACATGTTATCTAGGACTTATGGGATAACTTATGGGTTCTCTAAATTTTGACCTAATTGTTATTATTTTACATGATCATGCATATTTTCAATCAAACATCATGATTTCAAGTCAATTATGTGACGACCCATACTTTTACCTTAATTTCACTTAGAAATCATGATGATAGTATTTGAAGTATTCAAGCAAGTTATGAAGAAGGGTGACTTAAGTCCTTATTGTGACTTAAGACCCTACTATATTCTTACTAGAAGTAGGATTCATAATGATGGAAGGTCTACACCCACATTACATGAATCACATAAAAATGAGTTATTCTTTGAATAAGTTCTATGAATTGGATTGATTGAGATGAAATTGTCTTTCCTACTTGATAAGTTTATGCCTATGGTTTAAGACAAACTTATGAATTCATGGTGAGTATGATCTTTATGATATATATTCCATGGATTTTGACTTAGCACTGAATGAGGTTTGAGGTGGGAATTCTATCCAAGGGGTCCTTGTAGCAATCTCTAGTCTCATAATTACGTTGTCATCATAGAATTTATCTTACCAATATGGTTTGATAGTGGATCCACGTAGCTCATGATTACCTATCTAGCGGAGAAGAGTCGACCTTGACAAGTAGATTTTCCTGTTTTGTTATATTGAAAGACAACGGGATTCTATGTTATACCTCGCAGGTCTTATTGTTGGTTATGATTGTATCCCACATATGTATGATTTTTTATGATGTTTCACATAATTTTTTATATCCCTTACTTATACGCGATTACTTGTGCTTTGACTATCTCATGTCTACTTATGTTTTAAATACCTTTCCTATCATGCTATTTGAGTTGGTCATTGTACAACATTATTTATATCTCATTGCATTGCCTACATACTAGTACATTTAAATATACTAACACATACTTCTTTGCCTATATTATGTCACAATGTAGCAATAACTATTCATTCCTCAGCTCATTTTCGTGGCTAGATTCCAGCACTTGCTTTGAAGACGTGTGGTGAATCCTCATGCTTTAAGGGAAAGCCTAGTATTACTCTACCATTGATGTTTATCTTTTGGGATATTATAAGACTATTTCTTGTATTAATTTACTTTGAAGGTGGGCTAGGAACATTTCCATAGCACCCGCCTATGTTAGTACTATTAGAGGTAGCTTGGTTATGTATAAGTCGATGTTGCCTAGTTACTTTCCTTATGGTACTATGCTTTAGTTCTTTTATATGGTCTTCCATATTATGATTGCATATTTCTTACCTTATGAATGCTTGTGAGGTGCTAAGAGGCTTGATGGATTTTCCACGAAAATCCAATCGTCGTGTCACACCTAGGGTCTATCTTGTGTAGTGAAAATAAGATAGGCATAGGAAAGTTGATTGAGGGTAAAAGGTCAAAAATACCTTAATGAGAACATAAGAAAATCATCAAAATAAAAATCTTTTAATGTGTTTCGATTGGCCAAATCAGCGATCTGGAGGTCCCATCACCAAACCATTCCGTGAGTCACTGAATAAGAGTTTCAGATTGCCAAAAATAAAAGTTGTGAAGGTTTTCAGGTCCATTCAACGATCTCAATGGCGATATGACAAACCCATTCGACAGGTCTCCGAATTGACCCTGAGCTTGCCAACTTGTCTAGTCCCGACATGCTTTAGTAAAATAGTAATAGATTTTCACTCTAAACTTTGATTGAGGCAAACTTGGTGGTGTTGAAAAGATGACTCAAATACCATTAATTTTATAGGCCATTGGCCACCTAATTCTTTAAATGTTGAATGATTCGATTGTTTAAAATTGACCCTTATATGAACTCATACGAAAACTTAATCGATAGAGATGCTTTGTACTTGGCTTGGTGTTTGAGATTCCTTATGATCCTAAACAACATTTGATACATTTCAAGTACTTAAGAAAAGATCTTAATATATATGCACAACTTAGATGTCACTGGATCACCTAACTTTTATAAGATTTTATCTCGGCACTTAAACGATAAGGATGTGTTCAACTCAATTTTATGCTCGAGGATTCTCGTGACATTAATTTATCTTCAAATTTATTACACACCAGAGGTTTGACCTTAATACCTATGTGAAATTTAGAATCAGTCGATATGACCCTATATGCATATGAAGAATGGTCTAGGTCTTGGCTTAGAAATTTTTGGGGTAGTACATTTACTCATATATCTGGCACAATATTGATGTATATGTTACATTATTTGATGTATTTGACTCATTATTACTTTAAGACTGTATGTATTTGATTTTTTAACAGTGTATTCAATTAAATGTATATGTATCTAACAAAATATATGCATAATTCATGTATCTGAATAATAGTTGATGAATCTAAATTAAGAAGTGTAAACTTTGTTGCATCGCCAAAAAAAAGAAAGAAATTTGAAAAAATTTTTGAGTTATAATATGTCATATCCTTTAGAGTTGTTACCAGCATAATTTTCTCCTTGATGGCTTTCAGTTATACTTCTTATTTAGATATACTCCTTAATTAATGATTTTCAATTATACCATTTTATTATACACACTAATTAATCTGTGTATCTTGGATAAATGTATCCAAAGGAGACAAATACATGTATAGAGACCCTAAGTACAGTAAATAGCCTAATATTACAAACTAACGGGAATTTAAGTAATTAACTGCTAAAATAATTAACATGAATCTCATAATTAATATTTAATGAAGAACAAGTATCGTCCTATAACAATTACTTGATGCAATTACCAAATTAACACAACCTCTATAAATTATACATTATTCTACCCATTAAAGTTATCATAAATTCTCTACACGTTTTCATCTATGGCAACGCAAAATTAGAGCAAAGGAGGTAGAAACTAATTTCAGTTCATGCTTTCCCCTTATCATTTATGACAATTAGATTACCTTTTCTTTTCTTTTTTTCACTTGTTTATTATATGACAAATAGATGTTCAATAATGATTGTTTACTTTATGAAATAGAAAGATAATTTTATACTTAGTTCCTAATTTATTCATATTTAATTATTTATTTTTCTATTATATTTTTTAAAACATTGTATTTATTATATAGAAGGAGTTATTTGATGAAATTACTCTATTATTTACTACGTTTTAATCTCTATTATTAGACGGAGGGAGTATTTTATTTCTATCACTAATTTTCACCGAAACCTTTTTTGTTATATTGCCGATTGTGTCCATAGTTAATTCAAAATGGTAGTTATATTTATTTATTGTATTACCATGATAGCAAAATGTAGATGGCAAACTAAAGTGAAATGGAATACGTATACTAATACACACATATGTATTTATTTAATTTTTCTAATATAGCACAAAGGTTATTACTAGTTATACTAGTTATAAAAAAAACAATTTTCTCCTAATTAAAATTCAATCTCCGATCGGAAATATCCGACAGCATATATAAATTTATGTAAAAATTTGAGAATTAAATTAAAAATAAAAATTGTCAAAGAATATATGATACATGCATATCGATTAATTGCTATAAATAATTTGAGAAAATGATCTTTTATGATCATTTACAAACTGCATAGTAAAAACAACTTTTTCATATATCCTATGTGTAAAAATGAAGGTCTCTCGTAAAATAACATAAAATTAAAAATACGTCTATAAAAAACTACACAACCAAGTATCTCCAATAATTTTCACTGAACTATTAAATATTTCTTAGAAGAAAAATATATAAAAAATAAATTTATAACAAGCTACAAAATTAAATCTGTCCATTTATACTAACAGAGTGTAGGACTTTCTACTTTTTAGTGTCAATTCATTTTGGCCAAGTACATACACAATCCTTTTAATTTGTTCTTATTTTCATTTTGTTATTTTGTGTTTTAGCCTTGTTCCGTTTTAATATTTCAAATTTTTTTATGTATTATTTAAATACAAAATACTAATTTTCTGATTTTTATATTTTTATATATGATTTTCACTTGTAATTTTATTTAAAAAGTAATATTCGTCCATTAAGTTGAGCGATTGTGTATGCATTTAACCATTAGTTTTTTCATATTATTTGACGATTTTTTGGTTACTTAGGCATGAAAGTAACAAACCTTGACTATTATTTGGATAAATTTGACTTTCACAATAGCTATGTTTGAAAAATGAAAAATGTGTGCTAAGCGGTGAAAGAGAAACTTTCTTTTTCCTAGGCACACCACAAACTTTAAGGAATCTAGATTATATAAGATTTTTGGGTTGGCAATGAATTATTATTATAATAATTGAAAAAGAATAGTTTATTTTAGAAGTGTACGCGGATCAAGTTGGTTTGAATTTTAAATATCAAGTCAAATCATTTTTGTTGAATTTTTAAATATATAAATTAAATCAAATCAATAAAACTTGGGTTTTTGGACCAAGGATATTTCTTGAATTTCTGGGAGTTTTTGAGTTTTTTTTTATAAAACAAATTCTGAATTTCTCGTATTTTTATTATTTTTTGTATTTTCTTGATAAAGTATTCATAAAAACATATATTTGTACTTCAAATAATATTTTAGTCCCACCAAAATATAAATATTCAGGGTGTTTTTTTAAGAAAAACACAAAATATAATATGAGTGAAGACATTAAAATATTCAAGAATAATAATGAGATCGCATAAAATAAATATCGAAAATAAATAAGTAATGATGAAAATGATCATAATTTTAAAGTAGTAAATCATGCTAAAATAAATTAGAGTGAAAATATCATAATTTAAAGTACTAAATCATACTAAAATAAGTGTAATATGTACTTATTAATTTGCATGAGTAAACATTAAAGAAAAACTGAAATTAGGTTATGTATTTTAATTGTCTAAAGCAATGTAAAACTAAAGAATAAATATTCATTATTAGTGTTGGATTAATTCTTTTTACTAACATTAGTATTGATTTGATTTTTTATTTGAGCTTTAGAGTTAATAATAAGAAAAACTTACCTAAATATACCATATTTAAAAATACTCATCATTTATAGCTATATAAATTAACTTTAATACTTGTGTAATTCACTTTTATACACAATTTAGATTATTTTTCAAACCAAGCCCAATACAGTTTAAGACACTTATAATACATCTATATTGTATGAAAATTTATTTTTTTACATAGTGTAATACATCCATATTATATGCATAATTCATTTTTAACATATATTACAATTTCTTTTTACCAAAATTATATATATATGGGGGGAGGGGGGGAGGGGGTTCACTTTTAATACATAGTACAATTATTATAGATAGTAAGCATTTTTTTTAAATATGGTATACTTAGATAATAAATTAAAAAAATATACTTAAAAATAGCAAATATTTTATAAAAGTAACTCAAGAAGATAATTATCCCTATTGATATTTATAAACTATATCCCATTCAAAATTTTAAATCAAACTTGAAATAATATGTTAAAAGATAAAAATTACCGTATGAAAAAAAGTATAAGAACTATTTATAAATTATATATAGATATACATAAATCAAACCACTAGTTGGGGGGAGAGGAGGGGGAAGGAGGTTTTGAATTAATTTAATTTGCGATTTGATTTGATTTTAATCGGTTTTATTATTGTAGCATTTAGCTTCCACCACCTTTATGAAATTTACTTCTCAATTAAAAAATTGGATTCAAAAGATACTAAACTTCCGTGATATATCTAATGATATGTTTCACGTGGCCTTTTTATTTTCCTTATAGAAAATCTCAATACAATTATATTAGATTGAAAATTAATGGCGTATTTCAATTATGCCGTTCTCATGAACCGGCCTGAGATCTTCTAGAGTTAGTCAGCAAGTATCAAATCAACAATGCATATTTATGTATTGTCAAAATTTCCTCTAAATAATTGAAGTCTAATTCACATGTTTTAAATTTATTTTTGGAAGTGTGACACCTTTAGGATCACAAAACATATGAGAAATTACAATAATTGTATTTTGGAGGATAAAGATTTATGTCCCCATCAACCAAAATATGTATGCGCATGTAATCGACATGTTGACAAATGATAAATTAATAAAATAAATTTCATATATTAATTATTTTTTTAACATTTTAGTCTGGAGTACTTTCATGAAAAAGATTTAGAAATTTATAAATCCATGAGCAAGATTAATATATTATTTATTTTGCAAACAATGTCATTTCCTTAGACAGAACACTCACTATTTGAGTCAAATAAATACTCAGTTTAAAAGGAAAAGACACAATTTTCTTTTTTAGATAAATTATGGGTTTGGTACGGCATTCCTTGAGATATACGCAAAGCTATATTCTTCTGTTCGATGGCATATTCTCCACGTTTAAAATAAAATTACTTCCTTTTTTACTCCCTCATGTTTTACTTTTGCTGCTATTTGATAAATCCATACTGAGATTCTTGTGATATACTAATTTAGTCTATGTATGTCACAATCAAAATTGTCGTGAGTGATATCCACACTAATTTTTCCAATGAGAGGATCAACTTCTAGCTAAACATAATTCAACAATATCAAATTCTGGAACTAAAACAGGCAAAATTGGAATTTAAAACAATCAAGGACTGGATTTCCATAAAATCAATCAATAATTAAAATATTTGCAGAAACACTCCCTAGAATCTAAAAGTCATAATATCAAAACTCTAGCAAAAGTAAAGTCTAGAATATGAGGATACAACCCCTAAAATAATAAACATAAAACTAGAGTATAAGGGTATCTGAATTCGAAAAGAAAGGACTAAGAACTAAGAGGAATTTGTGGCAACCTACAAGGAGTAGCCCAACCTAAAAAATTGAACATCAGATGTCTCTTAACCAAGGTCTTAGATCAACCGTCGAAATATGCTCTGTACTCGACAAAAAGGAGAAAGTGCAATATTGTTAAAAGTGGGTAAAAATGAACACGGTTAGAATTATAAATGATTTGTTGAGTTGTCATATAGGTGGTTCGGTAATAAGATATTTTGTTACTAGAAGTCGGTGGAAGATTAGTTTTAGAGACTTAGAGTCGGTATATAAATCATTGTGAGAATTTCATTTGACACATACAACTTTTTCATAGTTCATTGATAAAAGAGCCTCTCTCAAGTTTTTTTCTCATCTCGATTCAATGGTTTTATCTGCTTCATTATGATAAATTCAACATGGTATCAAAGCTACACTGAATCGAGGAAATAACTCTAAAGCTAGGAAGCTTGATAATAACTTAGAAGCTCGTGAACATCTGTTTTAAGAATCAACAATGGCAAATGAAAAAATTGACCAAAATCATCCACTTTTTTCGCATCCTTCAGATACTTCTAGAGCACCTATTATCTCGATCCAATTGACAGGATCCAGAAAATTATGCAACATGGAGTCGAGCGATGAAACTAGTAATTTGGGAAAATGTCACACCCCGGGAGGGTACCTTTGGCGTGGCTGGCACCTAGAGACTATTGTTAGTCCCAAGCGAACCACTTAGCCTCATCTTATCATTCAATCAAATAAATTGTTTGAATGATGAGTATAGGTGGATATCAAGGCACGAATAGACTCAAAACTCATCTCAACACTCAACTCAATCGATTAAACTCTCGACTTAAGTATAGAAAGTCACATCGAGAATAGATACATCAATTTAGTGAAGGGTAAGAAATTTATCTTCAACACTCTCACAATTTGGCACGAATAGGTGCATATATTTGGCCTTCATCTCTTCCTCAACTTTCCATGTGGCTTTCTCAATGAATTGATTTCTCCATAGGACTTTGACTAACGCTATCTCTTTGTTCCTCAACTTACGAATCTAATGATCAAGAATTTGAACCGGAACCTCTTCGTAAGATAGGCTATCTTTTACTCCAATGCTATCAACAGGGATCACCAAGGTAGGATCTCCCAAGCATTTCTTCAACCTCGACACATGGAATACTGGATGGACTTCATCTAACTCGGAAGGTAAATCTAACTCATAATCCTCTTTTCAAGCTGATATGGTCCAACATAGCGTGGACTTAACTTTCCCTTCTTCCCAAATCTTAGGACACACTTCATAGGTGACACTTTCAAATATACCTAATCAACTATCTTGAACTCTGAGTCTCTTCTTCTCACGTCGGTATAAGATTTCTGGTGACTCTGGGCAGTCTTTAATCTCTCTCTAATGATCTTGACTTTCTTCATCGATTGGTGGACAAGATTAGGCCCAATAAACTTCGCTTCTCCAGCCTCAAACCACCCAATTTGTGACCTATATCTCCTACCATACAAAGCTTTGTAGGGAGCCATTGGAATGCTTGCATGATAACTATTGTTATATGTGAATTCAATGGTAGGTGATCAACCTAGCTCCCCTTGAAATCAAGAACACAAGCTCTCAACATATCCTCTAATATCTGTCTGTGGATGAAAGGTTGTGCTCAGGTTCACCTTAGTATCCAATCCTTTTTGGAATGACCAAAATTGGGAGGTAAATTGAGCTCCTCTGTTCGAGATGATGGACAAGGGAACCCCATCCAACCTTACAATCTCTTGGATGTACAACTTGGCGTACTCCTCCGCAGTGTTTGTTGCCTTAACTACCAAGAAGTGAACCAATTTAGTCATCCTATCCACAATCACCCATATCAAATCATGTCGCTTTCGAGACCTTGGTAAACCAGTAATAAAGTCCATATTAATCATCTTCCACTTCCATTCCGGAATCTCAAAGTTCTGAGCCAATTTATATGGCCTTCGATGCTCAACCTTCACTTGTTGGCAATTTGGACATTTTGCAACGAACTCAGCAATATCCCTCTTCATTCCACTCCACCAATAGACTTCTCTCAAGTCGTGGTACATCTTGGTAGATCCAGGATGAATGAAATATCTAGTGTTATGGGCTTCCGCCATGATTTTGTCTCAAATGCCATCAACATCTGGAATATACAACCTACTTTGGTATCTCAACACTCCATCTCCCCCTTTGGAGAAGACCATCACTTTTTTTTGTGGATAGCCTCCTTCAACTGGAGTATGATAGGATCTTGGTCCTGCTTTTCTTTAACCTCTGTCACTAAGGATGAAGAAGACTCATTTTGAACATTAACTCCTCCTTCATCATTCTCCTCAAGTTGAACTCCCAATCGAGCCAATAGATGCACTTCCATTCCTTCCTCCACAGGCGTTGTGCTACCCATTGACAACATGCTAAGAGCGTCATCAACAGCGTTAGCTTTACCTGGGTGTAGTGAATGCTCATGTCATAATCTTTGAGCAACTCCAACCACCTCCTCTGTCACAGGTTGAGATTTTTTTGACTAAAGACATACTCCAAGCTCTTGTGGTCAGTGAACACATCCACATGCACTCCATATAAGTAGTGGCGCCAGATTTTAAGTGCAAACACCACTGTTGCCAACTCGAGATTATGGATTGGATTTCCTCTCATAAACCTTGAGGTTCCTGGAAGCATAGGCTATCACATTCCCTCTTTGCATCAGTACACATCCCAATCCAACCCTCGAAGCATCATAGTAAATTACAAAGCCCTCCGTCCTATCATGTAAGGTTATGACTGGTGCAGTAGTCAACCTCGTTTTCAAATCATGGAAATTCTTCTCACATTCCTTGGACCACAGAAACTTGACCTTTTTCTGAGTCAACTTAGTCAATATCGCGGATAGGGAAGAAAATCCCTCCACAAATCTGCAGTAGTAGCCTGCCAACCCCAAGAAACTTCTAATGTCAGTCGGAGTGATCGGTCGGGGCAAATTCTTGACCGCTTCAATCTTTTGGGCATCCACTCGAATACCATCCCCAAAAACAACATGGCCTAGAAAAGCGGCTCACTTAAGCCGGAACTCACAGTTTGAGTATTTGGCATACAACTCATGGTCCTTAAGAGTTTGGATGACAATCTGAGATGATTAGCATGCTCCTCCTCACTTCTCGAATATACCAAAATGTTGTCGATGAAAACAATCACAAACAGATCAAGATATTGTCTGAATACTCTATTCATCAAGTCCATAAAGGCTGCAGGTGCGTTTGTCAACCCAAAGGACATGACCAAGAACTCAAAATGGCCATATCTAGTCCTAAAGGCTATCTTTGGAATGTCACATTCCCTTACCTTCAACTGATGGTAGCCAGATCTAAGGTCTATCTTTGAGAAACAATAGGCGCTCTGAAGTTGGTCAAGCAAATCATAAATCCTTGGGAGAGGATATTTACTCTTTATTGTGACATTGTTCAGTTGCCTATAGTCAATACACATTATGAGGGACCCATCTTTCTTTCGTGCAAATAGGATAGGGGCATCCCAAGGTGAAACACTTGGCGTAATGAAGCCTTTCTCTAGCAAATCTTGCAATTGCTCTTTCAACTCAACGGGGGCCATCCTATAAGGTAGAATCAAAATAGGCTAGGTATCGAGAAAAACATCAATCCCAAATTCAATCTCCCTATCAGGAGGGATTCCACGCAGATCATCAGGAAACACTTTCAGAAACTCATTAACAATCGGGACTGACTCAAGAGTTGGGGACTCAACATCATCATATTTCACTCACACGAGGTGATAGATACAACCTTTGTAAACAACTTTCTGGCTCTAAGATATGATATAAACTTTTCTCTAGGTGCTACAGAATAACAAATCTACTCCAGAACCAGTTCATTCAGAATTTGGAACTTAACTGTTTAGGATCTAAAATCAACATAGGCATAACAGGCGTGAAGCCAATCCATGACAAGAATCAAATCAAAACCAACCATCTCCAACTTAATCAAATCAACAAGAGTATCCCTATGATGGATGGACACAACACAAGCTCTATATATTCTCTCAGCTCGAATAAACTCACCTATTAGAGTAGAAATATCGAAGGATTCAAGAAGACGTTCAGGGATTCTATTAACTCTATTGGCCACATAAGGAGATACAAATGATAATGTGGCACCTGGATCCATCAAAATATAACGATCAAAAGTAAAGACTCGAATCATACCCATCATAACATTTGGGAGTTCGTCTAATCTTGGCGATTACCTATGGCATACAAGCGGTTTGCTGCTCCGCCTGCGCCTGATGTAGTGGCCCTCTAGTTTCCTCTAACTGGTGGGGCTGGTATAGTAGACTAAGCCTGGTCAGCCCACTTTGGACAATCCCTCTTGTAGTGAACCGTTTGGCCACATCTATAGCACACATCATTCCCGTACATCTCCCCAAGTGCATTTTGCCACATTTATCATGCGGTGGCTTACCCTACGAACCTTGAGCCACACTAGCTTGTGACTAGGATTCGTGGGTTCCAACATTCTGAAACCTTTGATCATACCTGCCTCTAGGCACAGGTGCACTAGCAGATGATGGCGCTGGAAATCCGTTGCTATTGCCTTTCCTTCCAACCTCATGTCTGGATGTCTTAGCTTTCTTACACTTGAACTCTTCCCTGTCATACTGTCTCTCCTTATCGTCTTGTTTCACAAATGTCATCAGTCGCCCGATGTCCATGTCACTCACAAGCATTGCTCCCCTTCTATCTCTCTTGGCTCCTCTATTCAACCTATCAACATATATCCCCATGCTTCCCCTTATGTCAGTAACCATGTCCAGAGCATAGCGAGATAGTTGTGTTAACTTCAAACCATACTCTTGCATAGTCATAGAGTGCTATTTCAAATTCAGGAACTCTCTCACCTTAGCTTCTCTTTTCTCTCTTGGGAAGAAGCGCCCCAAGAAGGCTTTCTCGAACATTGCTCATGTCAAACATGGATCATCATCCACTCTACCTTTCTTCCACTGGTCGAACCATAATCTGGCCACACCCTTAAGTTAGTAAGCAGTCAGTTCAACCCTGTCGGCATCAACCACATGCGTCACTTGGAACACTGTCTCAAGTTCCTCCACGTAGTTCTCAGGATCTTCAGTGGATGCAGACTCCGTGAACTTAGGCGGATTCATCCTCAGAAATTCTCGGACACTAGAGGTGTTATGAGAATTTGGTCAAACCACTCTTTGTCTCACAGCAGGTGCTACGACAGCCTGGGCTAGAGCTTGAATAGTCCGGCGTAGCTCAGCATTGGAGACCTCATCTTGAGGGGGTTGCTCAATTGGGACAGCTCGATCCACAGGCTCCTCGTGTACTTGAGGCTCAGGTGGATTAATAGCTTGCCTGGTAGGACATCCCTTTCCTCTGACAGCTCTTCTGGGAGGCATGATATAAACTCTACATATGTAGAGCACAAATTAGATGGGATCTTTCATTGAGCTTAACTCTATCGCACGAATTGGGATAAGAAGAAAAGTGAAACCATTCCTAGTGCCCTATAGCCTCCTTCTTATGAAATGTGGTCGAAAATACACCCATAAACAAGACTCTACTAGACACGGCTTCATAGACTTCCTAAGACACTTGAACTCTGTACTTTGATACCAAATTTGTCACGCCCTGAGAGGGCACCCTAGGCATGGACGGCACCTAGAGACTATTGCTACTCCCCAAGCGAACCACTTAGCCTCATCATATCATTCAATCAAATAAAACTCTACTGAATAGCGGAAAATTTAAGTAATGAAGACATCTATCTAAAGTCTCAAACAACAAAAACAACATACTCAGTGGAATCCCACAAGTGGGTTTGGGGAGGTTAGAATGTACGAAGACCTTACCACTACCTCATAGAGGTAGAGAGGTTGAACCCTCGTCACAAAAACCCATAAGCAGAATAAGCTAGATATGGAAAACAGGAAAAGAAGAGAAAGAAAGAGTGAACAAAAAGAGCAATTAACAATGAAAAGCACATAATAGCAAGTAAATACGAGACAATTAACATATATAAGGCAAATAAAGATGACACCGGACAACTCCTACCTATCTAACCTATTAGCCTGCTACTCTAATTCGCAACCTTCACTCCTTCCTATCTAAGGTCATGTCCTCGGTGAAATCAAGTTTCACCATATCTTGTCTGATCACCTCCCCCCAATACTTCTTCGGTCTACCTCTATCCCTCTGTGTAACTCCCAAATCCAGTCTCTTGCACCTCCTAATAGGAGCATTAGTATTCCTTTTCTGCACATATCTAAACCATTGTAGTCTCATTTTCCTCATCTTGTCAGCTACAGGGGCCACCTCTAGCTTCTCCCGAATGATCTCATTCCTAATCTTATCACTCCTGGTGTGACCACATATCCATCTCAACATCCTCATCTCTGCAACCTACACCTTCTGAACAGGTGCATTTTTTATTGGCCAACACTCCACCCCATACAACAAAGATGGTCTAACCACCATTCTGTAAAACTTACCTTTGAGTTTAGGTGGTATCTTCTCATCACACAATACTCCGGAGGCAAGCCTCCATTTTGTCCATGTTGCCCCAATACGATGTGTAACATCGTCGCCAATATCCCCCACTACTCTGGATGATGGACCCTAGATACTTAAAGCTTTCCCTCTTGGGGATAGGGTGATTTGCAAGCCTCACATCAATGTCAGTTTCATCCCTTGCAACACTGAATTTGCACCCCAAGTATTCTGTTTTGGTCCTGCTAAGTTTGAATCCTTTGGACTCCAAGGCGTGTCTCCAAACCTCTAACCTATCATTAACTTGGGTTCGGGTCTCATAAATTAGTACTATGTCATCTGCAAATAGCATACACCATGGAACCTCCTCCTGGATAGATCACATCAGCTCATCTATCACCAAAGCAAACAGAAAAGGGCTCAACACAGATCGTTGATGAAGTCCCATCTCAACAGGAAAATATTCTGAGTCTCCATCTAAAGTCTCAAAAAATATATAAAATAATGAAGGCTAGTATAAAGAACTAGCTCACAATCTCAACATTAACGCTCAACCACTGTCTATGAAGCTTTATCACTAATCATGTTGTGCCAATGACAGATCCATGGCTACCCAAATCAAAATAAGAGAATAGTCCAAAATCTAACTCTAAAGAAATATGAAATAATCATGGTAGGTCCTCTAGAGTAAAGGGGGCTCACCAAATCAGCTATGAATCACATATCTTTTTGTGCCTATCTACCTTTCTTTACTTTCATGTCTTTTGATTCTACAATTTATCGTATTGCATGAGGACTTTACTCAGAAAAGGTTCAAATTCTTCTCAGATCTTCACTCTTTATTATAAAATCATCTGCTACTATGTGTGTGTGTGTGTATATGTATGTATGTGTTTGAGACACGCATATACTTTGCATCAATGCATGAAAATCATCATCATTAACTCAAAATAATGCATATTATAAGACATTGAATTTCAACTCAAGCAGGATTCATATGAAGGCAGGCAAAAATAATAATTTCAACAACCCACAATGTAAGAAATAATTATAATCCCAAACATGTATATATAAAACTCAATGAAAGGAAGGTTAAATTTTTCAAAACTCAAAGAAAATTAGGACTAAAACTCAAATTTGAACTCTTTTAACAATAAAACTTAGATTTGGGACATGTGGATGGACTTAATTCAACACTATGAATAGCCTTATTTGCCTACAAAATTAATGTCCAAGCAAAACTCGAGGAACTTGGTTGAAATGCTTGAACTCTGATGTATCTCCTCTCCAATCCTTGTTCTAAAAATATTCTTAAGTGTAAATAGGAGAAAGGCACATAAAGTATTGATAAGGGACTAGTTCTAACATATTAGAGTTTTGATTTGGGAAGGGTGAAAAACAATTGAACTTCCCCTCATTAAAATTGTCGCTGGGTCATCTACGGGCCATTCTTCAGACCATGGAAACCTTTGTTGTCCACAGAAGACCCTTCGTGGAAATTAGAATGTCTAGAATTCTGGGTCTACTAATAACCTTGTCATAGAAAAAGTACTGAGACTTTGGGGTGTCAGGATTTTCAATGTATGGATACTATCTACAGATTGTTGAATGTTCTATGGTCCATCCTGTTCACTCATGGAAAAGTACTAAGACTTTGAGGTTTCAGGACTTAGGATTTATGGAACTTCTACAATTTGTAATGATTCTTTAGGTCATAGAATCCAAATCATAGATAGGGAACTGGTTCAGTACTTCTTCTACGAGAAGTCGACTTGCTCCAGGGAAGTTACACTTGATTTGGACTTTAGGAGTTGGATTTCATAGGATAATCTATGGTCTGGGGATGCTTCTATGGGCCGTAGATGTGGTTTGTAGAAATTCAACTTTTGTAGAATTGAATTTCTTCTTTGAACTTTCTAGGTTGATCTGAGTTAGAATAGTTTGGAGTGTTACAACTACTTCCTTTATTAGCTACACCTTTTCTCTTCTTTTTGTTGTAGTTGTTCGTTATGTAAAAAATTCACTTTAACAAGGTGGGAAGGAAAAGATTACATACATCACACCAACTCTTCTCTTCTATTATGTTGAAAATAATGAGCTATTTCTTGTTTGTGTGATGGAATACGTAAAAGAAAATGAATAATTCAAAATAAAAATTACCAAACTTGTTAATGATACATTTGGTTTACCCTAATTATATTTTAAAGTTTCTATTAGTTTTGATTTTCTAACAATGACTCAAATCTGAACCCGAATAATAGGATCTTTGTCTTTTTGTCTCTTAAAGCAATAGAGTGTATTAGAAAAAACAATGCATGTAGTAACTTTTTATATTAGTAACATTTTGTTTGACATATTTTTCATGCTATGTATAACTAATGCAAGAATTAGTTATACATTTTATTGTGTATCAAAACATGTATTACTAATACCATGGATTTCTAGGTATTAGTAATGCAAGGGATATCAATACATGTATTAGCATAGTTAAAGGCCTCATTACCCTTCAAAATCTTTTTTACATATTCTCCACCATAATTCTAAAGGGTATCTTTATAATAAATATTTGCATATTATTTTAAATACATTAAATCAAATGATGCATAAAAAAGATAGTCTATGAGTAATTAATGTAGGGACCAAAGCTCGGGATGTAGATGGGTTCAAGCTATGGTACTCGAGGGGTTCTAGGGACAAAAATGGTGTAGGTATACTAGTAGATGAGTACCTTAGGGAATATGTGGTGGAGGTTAGGAGGTTTAACGATAGGATGATGTCTATTAAACTGGTGGTGGGTAAGCACGTAGTAACTGTAGTTAGTGTCTATGCGCCCCAAGCGGGTCTAGAGGAGGAAGTCAAGAGGCTCTTTTGGAAAGAATTGGATGAGGTGGTGAGGGGCATACCAGTAACAGAAAAGCTTTTCATTGGGGGAGACTTTAATGGACATATTGGGGCTACCAGTAGCGGGTTTGAAGATGTCCATGGAGGTTTTGGTTTTGGGGAAAGGAATGGAGGGGGGACGTCTCTCTTGGATTTTGGAAAAGCCTTTGAGTTAGTTATTGCTAACTCATGTTTCCAGAAGAAGGCAAGTCACTTGATAACCTTTCAGAGTGCGGTAGCTAAACCCAAATTGATTACCTACTTCAACGAAAAGGTGATAGAAGTCTTTGTAAGAATTGCAAAGTTATTCCGAGTGAGAGTATTTCCACTCAACATAGGCTTCTAGTGATGGATTTAGAGATTAAGAGAGAAAAGAAGAAGAAGATTGTCTATGCCCAACCGAGGATTAAATGGGGGCCTAACTCCGGCCCTCTCGCATGAGATGGAAGAAAACCTGAGAAATCTAGAGGCCTGGAGTAGTGGTGGAGATGTGAATAATATGTGGGACAATATTGCTAATTACATTCGAAAGGTAGCCTCTGAGGTACTAGGGGTTTCGAGAGGAACCCTCGGAGGACGTCAAGGTGATTGGTGGTGGAATGAAGAAGTTCAAGACAAGGTAAAGGCTAAGAAGGTGGCCTATACAAGGTGGTTGGAGTGTAGGGAGGAGGATGAAAAACAAAGGCTTAAGGAGATTTATAAGACGGTTAAGTCAGATGCAAAGATGGCGGTGACGAGTGCTAAGACAGCAGCATTTGAGCGCCTATATGAGGAGCTAAGTGACAAAGGCGCGGACAAGCGAATGTATATGCTTGCTAAAGAGAGAGAAAGGAAAGCTCGCGACTTGGATCAAGTGAAGTGCATTAAGGACGAGGAGGGTGAGGTGCTAGTGGATGTGACTTCTATTAAACAAAGGTGGCAAGCTTACTTTCATAAACTTTTAAACGAAAAAGGAGATAGTGATATTGAGCTGGGCAAGTTGGCACATTCCAAAAGTCACCGAGATTTTGGTTATTGTAGGCGGTTCAGAGTTGAGGAGGTTAGAAGGGCTATTAGTAGGATGAAGAGAGGGAGGGCGCTCGGACCGGATGAGATTCCGATAGATTTTTGGAAGAGTATGGTCAAGGATGGCATAGAGTGGCTGACTAGACTGTTCAATACTATCATGAAGACGGCCAAGATGCCGGATGAATAGAGGAGGAGTACAATGGTCCCATTATATAAGAACAAAGGTGATATTCAAAACTGTAATAATTACAGGGGTATCAAGTTGTTGAGTCATACTATGAAGGCATGGGAGAGAGTGGTGGAGATGAGGGTGAGAAAAGTAGTTTCTATCTCAGAAAACCAATTCGGATTCATGCTAGGTCGGTCGATTACTGAAGCAATCCACCTTGTTCGGAGGTTAGTGGAGAAATATAGGGAAAGTAAGAAGGACCTTCATATGGTGTTCATTGATCTTGAGAAGGCCTATCACAAAGTCCCGAAGGATGTCTTATGGAGGTGTTTGGAGATGAAAGGCGTCCCAATGGCATATATTAGAGTGATAAAGGACATGTACGACGGGGCCATAACTCGGATAAGAACGGTGGGAGGAGACTCTGAATATTTTCCTGTTCAGATGGGACTTCATCAGGGATCTGTACTGAGCCCTTTTCTATTTGCCTTGGTGATAGACGAGCTGACGCGATCTATCCAGGAGGAAGTCCCATGGTGTATGTTGTTTGCAGATGACATAGTACTGATTGATGAGACCTGGACCAAAGTTAATGATAGGTTGGGGGTTTGGAGACACGCTTTGGAGACCAAAGGATTCAAACTGAGCAGGACCAAAACAGAATACTTGGAGTGCAAATTCAGTGTTGCGAGGGCTGAAGCAGACATTGATGTGAGACTGGCGGCTCACCTTATCTCCAAGAAGGAAAGCTTTAAGTATCTGGGGTCTATCATCCAGAGTAGTGGGGATATAGACGATGATGTCACACATCGTATTGGGGCGGCTTGGACAAAATGGAGGTTGGCCTCTGGAGTATTGTGTGATAAGAAGATACCACCTAAACTCAAAGGTAAGTTCTATAGAATGGTGGTTAGACCATCTTTGCTGTATGGGGTGGAGTGTTGGCCAATTAAAAATGTACATGTTCAGAAGATGCAGGTCGCAGAAATGAGGATGTTAAGATTGATGTGTGGTCACACCAGGAGTTATAAGATTAGGAACGGGGTCATTCGGGAGAAGCTAGAGGTGTCTCTTGTAGCGGACAAGATGAGGGAAGCGAGACTGTGATGGTTTGGACATGTACAGAGAAGGAATACCGATGCCCCTATTAGAAGATGTGAGATGCTAGATTTGGGAGCTACAATGAGGGGTAAAGGTAGACCAAAGAAGTATTGGGGGGAAGTGATTAGATATGATATGGTGAAACTTGATCTCACCAAGGACATGACCTTAGACAGGAAGGAGTGGAGGTCGAGAATTAGAGTAGTTGGCTAATAGGGTAGATAGGAAGGAGTGATAGTTATCTGTCTTTATATGTTATTATCTGTCTTTATATGTTTATTATCCTGTATTTACGTATTATCTGTGTTCTTCTCTTTCTTGCCTGCTTATCATATCTAGCTTATTCTGCTGATGGGTTTTCATGGTGAGGGTTTCCAGGAAACAGCCTCTCTACCTATGTGGTAGTGGTAAGGTCTGCGTACATCTTACCCTCCCCAGACCCCACTTGTGGGATTTCACTGGGTATGTTGTTGTTGTTGTATTAAGTATCATTCTTATACACTCTACCAAATGATCCTAATTTAATAACTTGACTACATAAAGTGCATCCATTTTGCAGATTTAAGCATTAGAAGAGACCAACTTGAGAAGCAGAAATCACAATATCTTAGATTTTAGTAATCCAATGATTCGAGAATGTCTTCACAGATGATGGTGTGATGCTCTGTTTTACCCGTGGTCTACCATTTTGGGGTTTCTTTGAAAGCCGTTTAGTATGTGTATCTATTTCACTTTTTTGTCTACTTTGTTTCCGGCACCATTATTTTTCTAAATTGCTTCCATTTCATTGGCAATTTGAGACATAGTGTGAAAAAATGGCTGATGTGAGCTCTAAATTATGTGTAGTCAAAGGTGAATCTGATCTATTCTATAACTAAATGAAATATCGACGGGAGTAAAATTTTTATCGTTTGAAAAAATCAACAATGATGACAATCCAATTTATGTGATTGGAAATCTTATGGATTAGGTTCATATGAATAATAATAAATTATTAATTAATTCAAGATTCACAATAAATTTATGTCCCTCTTATGATATGTGAATCTGCAAAGCAAAGTGGGATTGAGTTATAATCTCAACAATTTAAATCATATAACTTATAGGTAATATATTGCTCTGCAGAATGCGCCGAATAATTAATGAATTGTGTCATTTTTAAGAAACTAAGACAAAAAGAAAGATACACCAATCAAGATAGAAGACCACAAGAGTGGAGTTTTTACCAAAATGTGTATCTGTAAGAAGAGTAATATTAATCAAGTGCTGGTAAAATATAGATGTTCTTCTAAGCCAATGAATTTACTTTTTTATTAAAAATCTATAAAATGAATGATACACTAATTTTATATATATGTATTTGTAACACCAAAATACAAAACATATGTACAAATAATGGAACTAAACTAAGTTGAAGTCCATCGGTAGCAGTTAGTGGTGATACGGTGAAGTTGTTCGAATTCTATTTTTTCTCTTTTGTAGAAATCTCTGTAAAGATCGCTTCATGAAAAGATCAGTTTGAGGTTGTAATAATGGTGATGACAGCTCTGACGATTCTGATGATGATGTCTTGTTTATTTTCTCCTCCGTTTCTCTACTTGCGAGATATATTATGGCTTTAGCCTGCATTTAAGAAAAGATATAAATAAGGATTATTAAGAGAACAACACATCTATTAATTGTTATTAGAAAATAAAAAACATGCATTATTTTATTATGGTTAGAAGTGAAACTTCTTTGAAAATATTCTCATCGCCCACCGCTTTGGACCAGAATGAAGAAAAGCGTAGGAAATTCTCTTGGGCCCAACAGTAAAATATGATTTTATGAGAAATGATAAAATAAGAAGTTAAGTTCATTATATATATATATTTCTTAAATTAAATTAGATCACGTTCAACGTAAATTCCAAGAAGTTGCAAAATCAGTTCTACTGTTGGATATAGTACCAAAAGACAACATTTAACTCTCATTTTATGTGTTATTGTCACTGTATTTAAGGAAAAAAGATATTTAAAAGTTATGATTTTAAGCCATTCTTAAATATGTATATGATTTTATATTAAATCATTTCAATAAAATGAAAGAAAATTTTTTAGTTATAGTAAAATAACATTGGAGACAAAGGGATCAGTACTAGCCATTGCTTCAGATCTGCACGAACAAGTAAAGACAAAAAAAACTGGAGATTGAAGACAAATACCTGAAGCTGGGTAAGATGAGAAACCACAAATTTTCCATCGTAAAATATGGTTAGCTGCTGCGATTGCTTCTCTGATTCCTTATCCTCCCTAATTATTAAAAAACCAAATATATAATCAATACATTGCATGGACTAAAGTTAATCACTAGGGATATATGAAAGGAAACTTACATTGAGAAGTTGTTAGGAGGCATAAGACTCAGTTCCAAATTACAATTTCTTCTCATTTTCTTGATTAACAAAGATTTACCAATTTATGATAGTAGAGAGAGAGAGAGAGAGTGAATGAATATATATATACAGCATGGTTTGCTTGGGAAGTCGGCCGGGTTGGTATTAAAGTTTAGTAGTAAAAGCCACGTTTGTTTTGTCCAGTTGATAAAATTCAACACGAGATGCACGCTTTTGACAACGACGTACATACGCACAACAAACTAAAACACGTGAATAATACACTTATTTTTGTGTCGACACCCACCAATACGTGTTGTATTTGAATTTTGGAAACACCTAAAACCTTTTTTATTCTTTTTTGTTTTTTCCAAATTTTGCCCTAAATAGTTTACTTTTATAAAAAATTACTCCATTTAAATTATATTTTCTTATTTAAATCATATTTTCATGGCTTTTAGAAAAAAATTCATTCAAAAAACTAAATATTATTTGTAAAAATTATAATCAAACACAACTTAACTTCATAAATTCAACTAAAGTGAAACTTTTTTGTAATAGTATATATGTAGTAGCTCATATAGGAAATCCAATCAATTATGTTATATATGACTATATATTTTGAGATATTATTTTTCTAATATAATTAATTGTATATTTCAAATAAATTAGTCAAGTTGAATGATTTTGTTAATTTTTAGAATTTGGAGATCTAAACTATATTTAGAGAAAATAATTTCCAATTCAAAATATTCTTTACATAAAATATGATAAAACGACCCAACTCATATTCCAATTTCAAAAACTTTAAATAAAGCTAAAATCATTTGATTCGCATTTACAGTGACTTCTTGTCTTTTAAATGGGCCACCCACCATATGGTTCACATTCTTTTATGGGCAAACTAGACAAAATAAGCGCCTAAATAACTAGTACATGACAATACTTCTTCTATCTGAGTTTTTTTTTTTTTTATCAGTCAAAAAAAAATTATCTTTCTTTATTTGATAATTTTTAGGCACAATTCCTTTTTTAACCTTACTGATCCCACTAAATTTTAAAACTAGTGCTTTTTTATTGTTTAAATAAAATCAATTACACCTATATTTTTTTATTTTTCTATAAAACTTTGTTGCAGCTTTTTGTTGTACCAATGATTACTATTCTATTCTTTTTCTCCACTTTCGTTTCTTGTCTCAGCAATTGATAGCCTTAATTTATAAATTTTCATTTTCCACAATTTCTTTTTTATGCTATCTCAAATTTCACCAAGAAAAAAAAACGTCATCTTATATCTGTATCTTATTTTTTTCACTTAAACTTTGAATGTTTCACTAAGCAAGGTAATGATTTTAATGAAAAGTACTTTTACATTAATTTGAGAATTAGTTTAAATTACAGTCTACGTATTTAAGAAAAATTTAAAATCTCTAATTCAAGTTACACATGGCTAACAGTTTGGTAACGTAACATTGCTCTCAACTTAAAATTTCTAATTCATTTTTAAATTAAAATAATGACAAAGCACTCCCAAAAATATGATGGCAATCTTACAAATAATTTACAATGCTTATAATACATCAAAATTTTATATATTTTGTGCGAGATGTAGATAGAATGCATAAAGCACGAAAACGCAAGAGTCTTTGTTTCAGAACTTTTGTAACTAATGTCCATAAGTACAAAAATTACATAATGTTAACCATGGATATACATAATAGTAATACTCCCAATATACTTGACAGCATATCATTCCAACTTTCACATATTAAATGAGTATAAAAATTACATGATGATCATCATGTACATAGACGAAAGCACTATCCCTACCATGGTTGACAAAACATAATATCAGGTTCAATATGTTAAAGTTACTATGTTCCCACAAAAATACCAACAGTACATTTTAAAATAGATAATTTTTCCATATTATTACCCATATCATTGTTGAAGTAGAGTTGAAGCTTGATTGTCAATATTAATATCAAAACAAAGTTGAAGAGGAAGATTGTCTTCTCTTTCTAGTCCATTTTTGTTCAAATGAGGCACTTTGTAGTTATTACCACTTTTAATTTATCTTTCATCATCTCAATCATACAAGATTGTAAAGTAAGAAATACATGATTGAGTTGCTCAACTTTCATTTCTCAAAAGATCTTTCCACTGCTCCCTAATTCATCAATATTTGAAGGAGCCTTTTGATACTAAAGCGATTAGATTACTCTAAAAAATCCAAGGTTTCAACACATTTAAATCAGGGTTGTTACGTGGTTGAAAATAGTCTAATGTCAAATCCATCTTGGCAGCTTCAACAAATTCCAAATCATTGAAATCAATATGTGGTCTTGCGTTATCTTGTTGGATGAAGATAGGAATATTTAAATCTGAAGTTGGCCATTTTGATCTAATGGCAGAAAGAACTTTCTCAATCAAGCAAACTCTAGTGATGTCTTTAGTTACTGATAGAATGAATTTTGTTTTGAGAGTTCCTGCTATTCGATTTTTGCTATTTCGCTTAGTCAGTTCGTTAACTACAAATGGAAATATACCTATTTTTCTACAAAATAACTCAATTTTATTTTCATCAAATCGAGTTTATGCAACAACAGTCATAAACATAACCTTTGAAATAAAACTTTTACTTTTACAACAGTGATATGGATCAGGTTCATGTTCTTCAGGAAGCAGATAGTACCTTTCACTTTTTTTGACAAAAAAACCATTTTTCGTCAATATGAACATAATTAAACATATTCATAAACCTGGGATTTATGTGAATTGTACTCTAGTCAATCATTGAAAGGCAAAATTGAATTCGTACCTTCATATTTTCTTTCGTTAACGGAGGCTTAATGAAATTACTATGTGTCCAAATAATGCTATCTTTTACACGCCGAAAGACAGTTGATATTGTCATATTCATCGCAAAAGCTAGAGATCGAATATTCGTTTGATGGCAAAGTAGAGTTTCTTTTGACTTGATTAATGTCGATTCCCATCGTTTTCTTCCAACTCTACCTGCAAGTTTTGAAGACACATCCAAAGACGTACCATTATCAATAAATGTTTTACGTTGTTTTCAAATGTGTAAAATAGTTCTTCATGATTTATTGAACAAAATAACATCTTGCTTTAAAGACCTGCATTTAACAATTCCTTCTTTGCTTTCTTTCAAAAATCATTCTGCAATAGCTTGACGTTCCTTCAATTTTAATTGTTTGTTTTTGCTAGTTGGGTCAACAGAAAACACTATACTTATTTTTAAAGTACTCATACAAGTACAAAATAAAAGGAGGAGATGAAGAAAGAACACAATATATATGGGGGGAAATAATTCAAAAGGAAAAGGAAAGAAGAAATGAAATGAAAATACAGGGCATTTTTCTACTTATACTCTCATTTGCTAAGAAATACTACCAGTAAAAATATAATTTGGCACCACAAAATCTGAAGTAAATTTGACGCCATAAAATATGAATACAATTGGAAATCAAAAAGAGAAAAGGAACCTATTTTTTTTGTAAAGATTTCCATGGAATTTATCTTCATCCTTTGAGAGAAAGAGTTTTCTTAGAGAAGGAGTATTAGTGATTTGGGAAAGAGAAAGAAAATGAGTAGTTTGGGGAAGAAAAAGAATGGGAATGTATCACTCCACCTGGTCACTACTTTCAATATATTTATGAGGAAAGAAAAAAGTGAATGTACACATTTTTACTAGAATTAAAATTTGTGTTTTTTGATTTTTTAAAGTTTAAAAGATTTGTACTCCCTATTTATTTTTTTATAAGGGAAATTAGGTACACGAGCCAAAGTCTTCCCTTATTTCTTAAACTCCGTGTCCGGTCAAATGGTGCCACATAAAATGGGACGGAGGGAGTAATAGATTTTTTACAAAATTCAAAGAAAAACTTAAAAAAAAAGGTTAAAAAAAAGGAAGGCCACGCTTTTTATATTCTAGTTGCTTAAATTTCTCCCCTTTAATGATTTACCTTCCATGAATAACTCAAATATTAGTTAATGGTTAATGATGTATCTCTCATAAACTAAAAAGGGGGTTTCGTAATCAAAATTAAATAGGCAGACACTTTACTTTTACTTTTTTGATAATTAATTGAACGGAAGATATGATCATCTTAAATTTTGATTCATCACAACAGAAGATGGATGTAACAGATATGTATTGGAATATATGGTTCGATTATGATAGATTTAAAGTTTTTTTGGAGGGTGGGTGGGGGAGGGATGGAGGCGATCAAAATTCTTTTTAAACATACATATTCATGATTTTCAAAATACAAATATAATGAATTTGGAATACTATTATTATGGTAATGGTAATAATAATTAGCTTTTTGAGTTTTGATATCGACTTATGTAATAATTTTATTTTATTATTTTATATATTTTAATCACCACTTACATAGAGATTGTAAGAATTGTCAATATTTAATATAAAGATTTTCACTATTATTTCGCGGTTTATAACATTAGCTAAAAGTTTAAAAATTAAGAAATAATATTTGGGATAAGAGAGAGATATTGATATTTGGGATCGAGATTTCTATCGATCGTCGTTATTGTTCGAGATATTGATATTTGGATGGGGTTGAGGTTTCTATCGTTCATGGATATTGTCAAGGTCTCTTTCGGCGGTTGAGGTCTTTTTTGGTAAGTATGATTTTTGGCCGAGGTCAATTTCGGCAGATTATTATTACCGAGACTATTTCGGCAGATAAGGTCTTTTCCAACAAATACATGGTATGTGTGAGACCCCATGAGTTCCCATCTAAGTTGATCAACAGATGTGTATCGTAGGACAGACATGCATATGATTATTTGACATTGTATTACATCATCCTGAACCCCATTCATTGTTTAATTGTAAGTGAACTCTTGAGTCATTGTTGATGTATAAATTTTGAACAATTGCTTCTTATTGACTAAAACTCTTTCGAAATTGATTGTCACGACCAAAGCCAAGGGCCTAATCGTAACACGGTAAATGAGGGGCCTAAAGGCGCCTCACCCAAGCCTCTTAGAATTTCATAAGCATACATAAGGTAATTAAGCATCAATATAAGTAAAGTAAGCTAAAGTACATCTTAAAGCCAAATCTAAGATAAAAGTCAAGAAATGTCTCACTAAAGGGATTACATCAACTTTGCTCAAACATGCCTATACTAGTCTAGATCTTAGCGGGAGTCTAGATCTTGGCGGGAACTAGAACATGCCACTAACGTAGCCTCAACTAAAGTAATACAAAGTATCTCAATCGAGCAACATAAGAGCATGAACAAAAGGGCTTGTTCTCGAAGCATGGGAACTCATGGAATATCTTCAATGTGGTGTTTGAATCTAGCCACAATAAGTAGGAGTACAATCATTGCTTGTACCTAAATTGTGATATAATGTTGGTAAAAGTATCATTAGTATATTGGAATATACTAAGTATGTGGGATGCAATGCAACAAGAATCATCATATCATAGTAAGCAATATACATAATTATTATCAATGAAATAAAGCATAAGAGACGATGAATGATCAGTGCATCTTTAACACTTGATTTGGAGCATGATAAAATATTTCAAATCATCATATACATACTCACATGGGAAAAGGATCATAATCGACAATAAGACTATGGGGGCGATTACATGAAATTTCGATGTTGCCTCTACACTGGAGAAAGTTTACTTGCCAAGGTAGAACTCTACACCCACTAAGTGAGTGTCATGAATCATGATACTATATATGGATCCACTAGCTAGGCCATTTTGACAACATAAACCTATGGTAGCATGTAGTTATAAGACTTAGAGACTTTATATAAGGACACCTTGGGTCGAGTTCCCACCTCAAGCCTCATTTGGTGCTAAGTTAAATCCCATAGAATACAAAACATGAAGCATAATAAACAATATCCTAGTTCGTAGCTTATTTTAATAATAATCTCGTGACTTGTAAATATCATGATGGCACCGACCATATCCTATCGATAGGTAAGCCAACCCGAAATATGAAACTACTAGTAATAAGTATGAGGGCAGAAGACAATCCAACCAACTGACAGTATCATCATAATGAAAATTGAACTGGTACTATAGAGATACAAAAGAACTACAAGACATCCCTCCTAGAACCTAGAAATCACCTGTACAAAGCTATTATAGACAAGATGCATTTCAACTGATTCACATATATATATGCATACATATAAAAGACCAAAGGCAATATACAAGGCTAATCTCTAAAAGAAAAAAAAGCTCAGTGATACAGATGGAAACCGGAAAGATCTAAGAACGCTTAATGCTTCCAACAACTAAGCAACGATGCATGTGTGCATGTGAATACATAACTAGTAAATTACAAGGTCACAACAAGTATGCATGTGAATACATAGCAACCAGAAACTAAGCAACGATGTAGTGATGTATGCGGTTGTAAGGCCTCATTGTCTATACATGTATGTCAACCAGGACCCCATAAACCTAGAAAGTACACCCGCACACAATTATGTTGTAAAGAAAGGTATGCTAGGATATGGTCTGACAATGTTAATTATTGCGTGATCTCATAACCCAGACGATACCTATGCAACCTCGAGTCTTCCACAGTAACCCATCTTAGCCTTAAACCTAGGTTGTGACCTAGCCATAAACGCAGACTATGATCTCTACATGACCTCAAACCATGAATATGGTCAGATACAACTGATATAGCCTGAAATGGCCTTGAATCTCGAATATAATCCAGTATAGCCTCAAACGATATGGCCTCAAATCATATGGCTTAAATGATATGACCTCAAACCATATGGCCTCAAATTAGGGGTATGTAAGATATAACTGATCCTGCCTATCAATTTTGTAAGTAGGATACCAAGTACTAATCATGAGAAGTGCTCAAGCCTTAAACTGTAAGAGATCTTACTCTGAGCTCCAATACAACTTGTCTATCTCCTCTAAATTCAAGCTAGGGTCGGTATATTGCAAGAACATTTTGATAGAGCAAGCCGATCATATGGATAATAAATTCCCTATTCTACCATGACCTATCTAAGGCTCAACTCTACCAGACTTAAGTCTATTGTTCTGATCTACAAGGATCTATACCTCTCAAGTCACACAGGATGAGTATGTAGTAGTCTATCAGCTCTGAATAACGCATATTTTTGGCTAGATTAAGGTCAACCAATCATCAAGTCACCATAAATACAACAAAAAAATCATCATACTAATCATTAGTAATCTCAATATGTCAAATAGATACCACAGCAGTTCCAAATATCGATTGATATAATGCATCTAATCATTATAGCCTCAGACTAGTCCCCTTCCTAATATTCATTCTATCCAGATAAGATTGACGTATCCTGAGTCAATTTTAGAGAAGAAAAGTTGCAGACTATCCGAATGATGATCACACGTGCTCTAACTCACTTTGCATGAGTTTTTTCCTTTTGAATGGCCTTAGAACACTGTCGGGTTATCAAAAAATAGGACCACGACGTCAATATGATCATTCCAGTACTAGAATCATAAGAAACAGAAGTAAACCAACTTTAGGTCTAAAATATGGGAAAAGTAAGACCTGCATCCGAAATCCAGGAATGAACCCCATACAGTAGTCTTTACAACTACTCGAGCCCAATTAGGGCTCAATCTGATGTTCTAAACAACACCAAACAATTTAACACAAAATGTTATTTTATATTGAAAAACAAGAATAGGGCAATAGTTTTGCACTATTTTTACCTCAAATGCAGCTCAACCAGAAGATTCTAACAACACTATAGACATTATCCTTAAAAGTCACATAGAATAAACCCAAATTACACTTAAATGCAATCCAAAATGATCGAGTAATCAATTTCTAAAGTTTTTGATAAACAAGTCCAATTCATAGAAAAGAAATAGTGAAAATTACCTAAAATGATATGTCAAAAGCAATTTTTGATTCTTCCACGATGTTCTTCTCAAAATTTCACACAATTTAGCCTTTTAAATCACCTAATTTGTCTCCAAATTGAGAGAATTATCGCATTTGAAAGTTTCCCTTCTTTGTTGATCGAAATATGGAAATAACTAGATATATGTTGCCCCAACTTTATTCTCTGCGATTGCGGTGAACAATATCCCACGATAGCGAAGTACAAGGCAAATGGCCTCCGCAAACGCTTGGCTCGCGATCATGTAGTATTGCTGCAAATGACCTTCACAAAGGGCTATTTGGCCCTTTTACTATCCATATTGGGCTGCAAATGTTGTCCTTTTATGATGCTAAACCATGGGCCCAAATGACATCCTTAACTCGGGGTTTATTCTTTATCGGACTTGAACAAATTCGGTGTTGGGCCTTGTCTCCGTTTATCGAGCTTATTTAAGCTAAGCGCATATGTGACTCACCTACTAGCTTCCTAAGTCACACAAGCACCTCAATTATTTCACTTCATTTAAGGTCACACTCTCCTTAACTTGACTTAAAAATTATATACGCTCGGTCATCTTAAGCATTAGACGTACATATAGCCCTTTAATCTAAAATTCACGCACTTTTAAAATGTGTGCGGATTTGACCCCGCCATATCATGTTTCATCTGCGTTGGACTAGTACATGTAAGATGTGGGGTGTTACATCCTCCCCCCCTTAGGAACATTCGTCCCCGAATGTAAGCATAATTGAATAGGTTAAACAAGTTCGAACTTACGTGTAAACAGACTTTTGAAAACATAATAAGAATTCATATTCACGTACCTACTAATCCCTCAACTCTGTAACTTGGACTTCCTCTTTAGCTTCAAATAAATAAGGATATTTAGACCTAATTGCTTCCTCAGCCTCCCACGTTATCTCTTCTACCTGTTGGTTCCTCCAAAGCACTTTTACTGAAGGTATTTCCTTATTCCTTAGCTTTCTAACTTGACGATCTAGAATAGCAATAGGTACCTCTTCATAGGTGAGATCTTTCGTAACCTGCATATCTTCAATAGGAGTAATATGAGATAGATCACCTATGCATTTTCGAAGCATTGAGACATGAAAAACTGGATGAACCATTGAAAGCTCCTGGGGTCGCTCTAATTTATATGCAACCTGTCCAAACCTTTTAATAATCTTATATGGCCCTATGTAACGTGGGCTTAGTTTCCCTTTCTTACCAAATCTCATAACACCTTTCATTGGGGATACCTTTAAGAACACCCAATATCCTACTGAGAATTCCAGTCCTCTTCTTCTAGCATCTGCATATGATTTGTGACGGCTTTGGGCTGTTTCTAGCCGTTGTCGTATTACCTTGACTTTTTCCATGGCTTGTTGGACTAGATCTGGACCAAGCAAGGTGGTTTCACCCACTTCAAACCATCCTATCGGTGATCTACATTTCCTTCCGTACAAAGCTTCATACGGTGCCATCTTGATGCTTGAATGGTAGTTATTATTATAGGCAAATTCAATAAGTGGCAAATGGTCCACCCAACTACCTTTGAAGTCCAATGCACACGCCCGCAACATATCTTCAAGTGTTTGAATGGTGCGTTCTGCTTGACCATCTGTCTGCGGGTGGAAAGCTGTACTTAAATTTACTTGTGTCCCTAAGCTCCTCTGGAAGTATTTCCAAAACTTTGCGGTGAATTGAGCTCCCCGATCAGATATAATGGATATTGGAATCCCATGTAGCCTAAGTATCTCTTTGAGGTATAGCTTTGCATACTCTTCAGCTGTATAATCACTCCTAACCGATAAGAAGTGTGCTGGCTTTGTAAGTCTATCAACGATTACCCATATGGAGTCAAACTTTTGAAATGAGCGAGGCAACCCAGTAACAAAATCCATATTAATCATATCCCACTTCCATATTGGAAGCTCTATACATTGCATATAACCTCCCGTCTCTTGGTGCTCTACCTTAACTTGTTGGCAATTCGGACATTGAGCCACAAATTCTGCAAGGTCCTTTTTCATGCCTTCCCACCAAAACATTCCCTTCAGGTCATGATACATCTTAGTTGATCCTGGATGGATAGAATATCTTGAATGATGGGCTTCTTCCATTATCCTCATTCTTAGTCCATTTATATTAGGAACGCACAATCTATTTTGACAGTAAAGTACATTTTGGGTAAGTTCAAAGCCCTTCATTATGCCCTGACTCACCTTCTCCTTAAGTCGCCGTAGAATAGGATCTTTGAACTGTTTTTCTCTTACCTCTGTTACCAATGAAGACTCTGCAGCATTATGCACAACAACCCCTTCCTTTGGAGTTTCAATCAGGCGTACCCCCAAATTGGCTAGTTGACGTAGATCTTTAGCGACTCCTTGACTTACCACGGTCTGATCATCAATATTCACAATTGTCTTGGGGCTCAAAGCATCGGCTACCACATTTGCTTTCCCTAGATGGTATAGTATATCAACATCGTGATCCTTTATTAGCTCCAGCCACCTCTGCTGCCTTAAATTTAGGTCTTTCTGTTTAAATATGTACTGTAAGCTCTTATGATCAGTCTATATGTCAACATGAACCCCATACAAATAATGGCGCCATATTTTCAAGGCAAACACAACAGCTGCTAGTTCAAGGTCATGTGTCAAGTAATTTTTCTCATGTGGCCACAGTTGTCTCGAGGCATAAGCAATTACCCTACCATGTTGTGTCAGTACACACCCTAAGCCAACCCCCGAAGCATCACAATATACCGCATACCCTTCTGTGCCTTCTGGAAGCACTAATACAGGTGCAGAAGTTAGCTTGCTTTTCAACTCTTGAAAGCTACTTTCACATGCATCATTCCATTGAAATTTGGTCGCCTTATGTGTCAACTTTGTTAGAGGTGCAGAAATAGAAGAAAAACCTTCAACAAATCTTCTGTAATAACCTGCCAACCCTAAGAAGTTTCGAACTTCTGTGGGTGTTGTTGGCTTTGGCCAATCTTTCACCGCCTCTATCTTTTGTGAATCAACCCTTATTCCTTCATCGGATACAATATGACCCAAGAATGCCACTGATTTTAACCAAAATTCACATTTGGAAAACTTGGCATACAATTGCCGATCACGAAGAACTTGTAATACCTGTCGTAAGTGTTTTGCATGCTCCTCTTTTGATCTTGAATACACCAAAATATCATCTATAAATACTATCACAAAGACATCCAAGAACGGCTTAAATACCCTGTTCATTAAGTCCATAAAAACCGCTGGTGCATTTGTCAGCCCAAATGACATAACAAGAAATTCAAAGTGACCATAGCGTGTCCTAAAGGCTGTCTTGGGTATATCTTTCTCCTTCACCCTCACTTGGTGATACCCTGGCCTCAAGTCAATTTTCGAAAAGCATTTGGCACCCTGTAACTTATCAAACAAATCGTCAATCCTGGGGAGGGGGTATTTGTTTTTAATTGTCACCTTATTCAATTGCCGGTAATCAATACACATTCTCAGGGTGCCATCCTTTTTACGTACAAATAACACTGGTGCACCCCAAGGGGACACACTAGGTCTTATAAAACCCTTCTTTAGCAAATCTTTTAATTGCTCCTTTAATTTACGTAACTCTGCCGGGGCCATTCTATATGGAGGGATAGAAATAGGTTGAGTGCCTGGGAGTAAATCAATGCCAAAATCTATTTCTCGTTCTGGAGGCAAACCTGGAAGCTCTTCGGGAAACACATCAGCAAATTCATTCACTACCGGAACAGATTGAAGAGTTGGGGATTCAGCCTCCATATCCCTTACTCTAACTAGATGACATATATACCCCTTCGACATCATCTTCCTTGCCTTAAAATAGGAAATAAACTTCCCCTTTGGTGCCCCAACATTACCTTTCCATTCAAGGACTGCCTCATTTGGAAAGTGGAAATACACTCTTTTAGTTCGGCAATCCACAGTAGCATAGCAAGAAGCTAACTAATCCATACCCATTATAACATCAAATTCCACCATATCTAACTCAACAAGGTCCGCCAATGTGTCACGGTCACAAACAGTTACGACACAGTCATAATAGACCCTTCTAGCTATAATAGATTCACTAGTAGGTGTAGACACTTCAAATGGCTCATTCAATAATTTAGGTGTTCTTTTAAGCTTCCTAGCCACTAGGGGAGTGATATATGATAATGTAGAACCAGGGTCAATTAATGCATACACATTATGTGAAAAGATGGACAATGTACCTGTGACCACATCGGGTGAAGCTTCTAAATTCTGCTGACTCCCCAGAGCATAAGTGAGATTCTGGGCTCCGCTGGGGCTAGCTGCTCCTCTACCACCTCTACCACGGCCTGTAGGTGTTTGCTGACCCCTACTGAAGGGAGGAACTGACGATGATGATGCAACAGCTGACCCAACAGGTTGTGCTATATCACCCATACGTCTTCTGGGGCAATCTCTTATCATATGCCCTGGTACACCACACCAATAACAGGCATCTGTCCCAGCACGACATATACCTGAATGACTCCTCCCACATTGTTTACAATACTGCCTAGGAGGAATCTGTTGGCTGGCCGAATATCCTGTTGTCCGTGCACCTTGTCCCTCACTTCTTTGATTAAACTGATTACCTCTAGGCCCTTGAAATTGCGGCGGAGCACTGACTGCAGAATAGGAGGATGATGATCTAGGTGGTTTACTAGGAAATCGAGGCCTAACATCACCTTGGGATGGTACAAACTGCCCTGTAGATCTGGCCCTCTTGGACTGGCCCCTTTCTATCTCTTGTGTCCTTCTCCTTTGCCTCTGATCCTCTAGTTTTTGTGCAAATGCTTGCATCCTTGCTATATCCATGTCTTTATTCAATGAAGCAATAGTACAGTCTCTTACCAGATACGTATCCAACCTATCCATATACCGATGAGCTCTATCTGCATAGTAGCAACTACATCAGGAGCATACCTGGCCAAGGAGTTAAACTGGAGGCTATACTCCCTCATGCTCATATCCCCTTGGTGGAGATTCAGAAACTGATCTGCCCGGGCCTCTCGGATCTCATATGGCAAGTAGTGGTCAAGAAAGGCCTCTTTGAACTCCTTCCAGGTAGTTGGAGATGCATCTATACCCTTAGATTGCTTCCAGGCTTCATACCACAATATAGCCACACCTTTCAATCTATATGCTGCCAGTTCTACAGCTTCTGTACCACTTACATGCATAACATCTAAAGTGCGCTGGATCTGGTCGATGAAGTCTTGCGGATCTTCATTAGGATCTGACCCGGTGAAAGCTGGAGGGTCCAAATTAAGGAAGTCCCGTATCCTTGTGCTAGCTTCCCTATTCGCACCATCTGCACCTACAACTGGGCCTTCTTGTCTTTGGCTTTGGCTAGCAACTATGCGGGTCAATAATTGGACCGCATTTCTCAGATCCTGCACAGCAGCATCGGCAAGTGGTTCTGAGGGAGTTTCACTACGACCTGGTTCATCAGGAGCTGGAGGAGTTGGAGATGTTTGGGACAGAGACTCATCTTAGGCCTCATCTCGTCGTCTCACCCGATTGGGCATACCAGTTACAACTTCCACCTCCTTCCCCTTACCTTTGCTTTTCCTTGTTTCAGGCATGCTTACTGTACAAAATGATTTAGAGGTTAGAAATAATCAACCTACAACACTTGGCTCTATGGCACGATCGAAAGAATGAAAAGAAAGTGACAACTCCTAAATGCCACGTAGCCTCCTGCTTATAAATGTGGTGCACAACACATCCATAAACAAGACTCTACATAGACACGGCTTTGTAGACTCCCTAGGATGACCCGCTCTGATACCACTTCTGTCACGCCCTAAGCCCCATTAAGGCGGACTGGCACCCGTTGCCGACAAGGCTCTGGAGAACCAACATATAACTATACACCTGCTATGAACATTTAAGAGGTTTCCATACTCAATATGTTGTCAAAAGAAAGTAAACTGTACTAACAAACCAAAAGTAAATGCATAAGACTAGGTCGTTGGAGCCACGCTGTCTATAATACACTATTTGACCACACTTTAATTTACATTGTCTACAAAGCCTCTAAATAAGGAACAATATTTATATGAATCGGGACAGGCTCCGCCTCATGACCAACTATACAATACAAAATATAAGTTCTAAACACCCAAGCCCCGAAGCAACCTGGAGCTTAGTAATAGCAGCTGAAAGTCCTGTACTCTTACTGGGGAGATCTAGTAGCTCTTGTACCTGCAGCATGAAATACAGGTCCCCCGTAAGGGACGTCAGTACGAGATAATGTACTGAATATGTAAGGCAGGAAATACTGTATATGCAATAATAACTCAAATGAAATCACACACTGGTGTGTAAGGATGAAAAGACCACCTTTAGTCATACTGTGGAGTCATGTACTTTATGACTTTTTTTTATTACTGTATCTTTCTTTACTGTATAATCTGTGCACAATATATCATGTAAATGACCAGCTGATCAGTGGTAAATCTGTAATGGGATCGACCCTGGCTAGGTGATTCCTTCACCCCTCGGGCTACCACCCGTAAATGAGATCGACCCTGGCTAGGTGATTCTTCCACCCCTCGGGCTTCCACCCATTTATAAGCAACTGTAAGTTATCTTTTATTTACTTTGAGATGGTTCTTTTGGTGGTCATAACCTTTAGAACTGTAGGAATATAGACATGTGACGTATGAACAACCATACAAGGTAATACCACAATGGAAAGAGAGATACACAACTAATGAACCGTATCGGAGATTAAACAACACATAGACTTTGTTTGGTAAGAAGGAACTCATGTATATTTAGTATTCAAGTACATATGCAGGTTGACAATGACTATGTATGGGTACATATGAACATGGTAAAAAGTGGGGACACGGTTAGCAGCCATGTCGGAGTTTGTACGTGCCTTTATGTGCTAAGGAAGATTATAGATTTCATGCCAAGTAATAGGAAATCAAGTAGCCTTACATACCTCGCTGGACTATGTCGTTATTACCTCGAAGTAGTATCCTTTTCCTCCAAACACTTATCTACATTATATTAGGTGACAAAACTAGTGTTAGAAGCTAGTAAGCACATCTTAGTAATCCAATTTCACCCAAAAATAATATCCGGGCAGCAAGCTCGGAATTAGCACGCAAAGAGTATTCTTTCAACATTTCCACTCCTAATCGTATTTTCTAACACACATTCCCATATACATGTCATATCTAGTTATGTTTAGTCCCATAACAACATTACAACAACTCATACAGTACATCATACAACAACTCTACACAACATGCAAGTAGACAACACAACATTGCGTCCTTCCGCTACACTTCGACGTCAACCATTCCAAATCCGTTTCAACTTCAACCAAACTGTCCTCAACATATTTACACACAATTACAGTCCTAAAACAGTCCAAAAGCAGTCCCTAAGTAGATGGAAAACATGAGACAACAATTCCCAAAAACAGTCCACGAATTCTTACTAATGAGCGGAATTAAGACATCATTTAAGAACTTATTTTTGCGGAAGATAAACGTGGTCCAGCAGCCTCCTCACATCATTCCAGACACAAGACTTCTTAAAAACATACATATTACTTCATAACCCAGCCAACCAACAAGATAAAAGTCTCTTATTTAACAAGAAAAGTGAACCACAATATTTGGAACACATGCTGTTCCAAAATTCCTGCACAATACAACCAACATACTCTTCATGTTTTTAATAGAAAAATTACACCAAACCATAGGTATTTTATCTTACCTTAACCCTCAAGGATTAGGTTCTCTTCAAGAACCCTAGAAGTGTGTCTTGGCTGCTTTAGAAAATGAGAAGAGAGCAAAAAGAAACTTAGAGAGAAATCTGAAATTTTGGCTTGAGAAAATGACTAAACGTTGCTGCTTGTTGCTCCCTTTTATAGGCCACTTTTGGCCGACTTTCTTTTGGATTTTCAACCTTATTTTATTAAGATTATGGGGCAGCAGCTTGGCCCTTTCATTTGGGCCTTATTGGGCTTCAAATGGGATGGGCTTTGTTGCAAACATTTCTCCCCTAAGCCCACTTAGTTTGGGCCCTAGTTTTGAATTGGATTGTAATTGTAATTTGGCCCTTTTCCTATCCATATTGGGCTGCAAATGTTTTCCTTTTATGATGCTAAACCATGGGCCCAAATGACATCCTTAACTCGGGGTTTATTCTTTATCGGACTTGAACAAATTCGGTGTTGGGCCTTGTCTCCGTTTACCGAGCTTATTTAAGCTAAGCGCATATGTGACATCACCTACTAGCTTCCTAAGTCACACAAGCACCTCAATTATTTCACTTCATTTAAGGTCACACTCTCCTTAACTTGACTTAAAAATTATATACGCTCGGTCATCTTAAGCATTAGACGTACATATAGCCCTTTAATCTAAAATTCACGCACTTTTAAAATGTGTGCAGATTTGACCCCACTATATCATGTTTCATCTGCGTTGGACTAGTACATGTAAGATGTGGGGTGTTACATAAAATTTGGCACAAAGTAGTATCGAAAGCCTCAATGTTCGAGCTACCCATATGTAACAACTGATAAAATTATCAAAATACCCTTAGAAGAGAGATGTGCGCATAAGGCATCTTTCCATACTCAGATGGTAAATCTGAGGCCGGATTTGCGATCAACACAAAGAATACAATGGGAAAATGGTCTCAGTTGATTTTTAGGGTAAGCAAATCAGAAAATAATTTTTTGATGCGAAAACGCGAACCAATAAGGGTGCGCGACAGGTGTGCGACGCGCACCTACCGTGAACCAATACTTGGTTTTATCCCAAAAAATATCTATGGGATTAGAAACCTCGTTCGGAGAATTTTCGTTGAAAAATATCAAAAATTAATCCAGTCCACATCGCGAACCCCATTTCTCGAGATGGGCTTTTTTGAATTTTTTGAGGGGCATTCTAGACCTTTTCAAACCTCTCCTGGACTTAATATATGATCAAAACAGGTCATTTTAACTATAAAAAGGTTTATAAACCCTATTTTAAAACCTTCAAAACCTTTAACAAAAAGACTAGGGCTTGAGGAAAGAGGAGAAGAGCTTGAGATTGAGGAATTCAAGAGGAAATCCTTGAAGCGAATATTGAGAGCTTCATCCCAGGTATGTAAGGCTAAACTAAAAGCATGAGATTGTCCTCTCATGTGCCCCATAGATGGTCATAGATGAGTTGAAAGTCTAATGAGTCTACATGGATGATTCTTGATAATTTTCCTTGAAAATTATATTAATTTCATGTATTTTTCTACGTTGATGATCATCATAAACTTGTTTTCTTGAGTTGAATATTTTTTCATGAGAAATTGCATAACCTTACATGTTAACTTTTGAAAACATGCATGAATGAATCTAGGCGTTGAGTCTAGAGTTTTGATGTGGGATTGTTGATTGTGATTGTGATTGTGATTGTGGTGAGAGAATGATGATGAGTTGATAGAGATTGATAGTTCGATGAGTCTCCATAAATGAACTCTAATGATGGTCTATTTGATTGTTCCCTAACGATTGTTCCAAGCCTTAAGTTGTTGATTGAGATTGATCGATCAAAGGGTTAAAGTCTTTATGAGTTTGATTGATGATAGGGTTAGAGTCCCTATGAGACACTGACCGATGATGGGGTTAAATTCCCTATGAGATTGGTTGAGATGGAGGTCTTATGAGCATTGAGTCTTAGGAGGAGTATTGAGTACCAAAATGGGTAAGAGTGGGTCCCACTCGCACTCATTAACTATGTCACCAAGCATGGTAGCAGACTGATTCTCTTAAAGTCGGATAAGTTTTTATTTGGATGACTAAGTATCCGTTAAAGTCGGACATGTCCCCGTTTTTAAAGTCCCTGAAACAATAGAGTACTCGAGAGACCCGATCCTTTGTAGATCATAGGCGTTCCTTACCTGGCAAGTATGGAATGTCATGGCAACACCAGCGGGATGTTGTACTATCACTGGCTTATAATTGATGGTTGTCGGATAAGACAAACTCCCAAAAGTTTCCACCTTAAGTACTCTAAGTCGAGTTAAGTTGATCTATGAGGTTGATTCGTTTATGGGTCACTTATCTAATCTTTACTCTTTCCTTAGATAGACATGTGACATTCTGATTTAGTTATTATTCTGAGTTGATGTTATTTACATATTATTCTACCTATTTTTGTTTCATTTAGCTATTTTACATACCGTACATTCCAGGTACTGGCACCACTCGGTGCCACATCATTTCATTATGTAGATACAGGAGTTAGAGATCGCCAACAGGTGCACCATTGAGGATTCGAGACGTTCAACTGATTTGTGAGCGTCCCATACTCCGTAGAATTCACTACCTTTATTTCATCTTGCTTTAGAGTTACACTATACTAGCTTTATTTTGATTGGGGTAACCATGGGTTTGTCATTGGCACCACTTGATATTGATAGAGGCTTCATAGACTAGAGTCGAATATTGATGTTGAGAATTGTTGAGCTAGCTTTTTCCTACTAGCCCTTTTATTTATAATATTATTTCGAGACTAGATGAAATGTGCCTATTACTTTCCTTTGTCTTCCACTGATTGCCTTGAATTATTGATTGAATGAATGTGATGAGGCCAAGTGGTTTGCTTGGGGACTAACAATAGTTTCTAGGTACTGTCCACGTCTTGGGTACCCTCCCAGGGTGTGACAAACTTGGTATCAGAGCACAAGTTCAAGTGTGCTAGGGAGTCTATGAAGTCGTGACTAGTAGAGTCTTGTTTATGGGTGTGTTGTCGACCACACTTCATAAGCAGAAGGCTATAGGACATTAGGAATTGTTACACTTCTTTCATATTCCAAATTCATGCGATAGAGTTACACTCTAAGAAAGCTCTCCTCTAATTCGTGTGTTACACATTTTCCGAATTGTGACCATGTTTCCAAGAAGAGATGATGAAGTGAACGGGAGCCCAGCCAGATGGAATGCTAACCAACCTGAGCCCCAGGATCAGGATGAACCCATAGGCCTAGTCGTCCCTGCCGTGCAGCCACCACAGGCTGACATCAGCAATGCTGAGCTTTGCCAAGCCATCCAGACTTTGGCCGAAGTTGTGACAGAACTGGTTGTTAGACAGAGAGCAAACGGTCGGGGTGTTCCAACTACATCCAAAGATCATAAGTTCTTGAGGGTGAACCTACTTGAGTTTAAGAGGTCAAGGAGGAATAGGATCATGTGTCACTTCCAAGCAGAGCCTCATAACTTTAGAGCTTAGAAATCTAAGTCACAGGCTAGTGTGGTTCGAGGTCCCTGAGGCAAGCCACCTTGTGGCATGTGTGGCAAGTTTCACTTAAGGAAACGCAGTGAATGGAGTGATAGATGTTACAAGTGTGGCTGAGAGGGTCACTTCTAGAGGAAATGTCCAAAGTGGGCCAAAAAGGCTCAAGCTTCTACCCTGGCACCACCAGTGAAAGAAGACCAGGAAGATTTTCCAAATGTCTCCGCAGATGTTGTGAAGGGTATGACTCGAGCCTTTACTTGCTTTGATGTTATTAATAAGAGAGAAACTTATGTCTCTAAAGAGTTTAATGTGACCACCTAATAGTAAGATGTGAGGTCTTATACCTCCCTAAGTAGAGCTGTGATTCCAGAGCTAGAATGATAACGATAAAAAAGAAAGGATGAGATAGTGAGAGTGATAGTCGATTGGGGCTTGTACTTAGAGTTATATATCCATTAGGTAGGTAATGAGATGACGAGTCGATTGTCATAAGTTTGAAGAAAGAGTTGTAAGTACCCTATGAGCATCATGCTGAGGTAGTTAGTGTCGGAATATGTTAGGGATGCCCAAAGCTAGAAAGAGATCTACGTTGATGTATTATGATATTGTATTATGAGGGTGTGACATAGATGTTGAATAGAGGGACAGAGTGCTTTCAATGTGATAGATCTACCCTAGGCTTATAATTCTGAAGAAAGAGCCCCACGAGATTTATATAGTTTTGAGCATCGCTAGGTAAGTGAGTATAGTGAGTAGAGGAATGGTACTTGAGTTGTGAAGAGGGAATGTGTTGAGTGAATACCTTCTATGAGATTTTAGTGGGCCTATGCTCTGATACTTACCTAGAAACTGTAAGATTGATGTGATAATGGAGAGATGTGTGATAGATGCACGTGGTAGAACTAGATTCTAAGCTTGAAATTTGAGGAGTAGTGGTAAAGAAGAGAAACATTGTAAGAGTGATAGTCTTAGTTGGAGATTCGCCCTAAGAGGTTCACCATTGTGTATGTTTGAGATTAAGGTGTTGACCTGCAAGAAGTGTGATGACATGAGTATGGTATAGGTGCCTTTAAATGAAAAGAGGGAATTGAGGACGAAAAATTTGATAGGAGAGGTTAGATTGTAAAGGTTGGGGGAAGTGGTTGTGTACGCCATTAGAGCAGTAAATATAAAGAGATTTCCCTAGCGACAGGAGGAAGCTAAGAATGGTATCTTTAGAGAGAGTCTTAGTGGTTATTTTATATATGCGACTGTAGTATGATAGAAGACATTTGAGATGCCTATCCATATGGATAGTGATTTCCTCAATCGTATGGAGGTATATGTTTGTAGCCTAGTAGGTAAATTGATTTGCAAAACTTGAGAGATGACCCTTAAGCTAAGGGGGAGATGATAGACCTAAGTAAGTCTTGAGGTTACAATAGAGATGGGCTGATTGAGATGAGACATCAGTTCCTTGTCATATCATACGTGCCTTATTCTTCTGTTGAGGTGATGCCCTATTTCCATCTAGTATACGACTGTCATGCCTATGGCCTAGTCCCATATACCACATGTCCTTCATGTTGAGCTATGAGGGTGAAAAACGATGAATCCATTCATTAATTTTGATCTTATCCCATCGATCGGAGAGTTCCTAATCCTATGTTGAGTGAGATGTGACTTGAGTTTTACACTACGTATAGTTCTGGAACTTAGAATGAGTCTCGACTGACGAGGGAGATTGTACTTCATTATGAACGCTCCCAAGTAAGATTTCTCAGTTAAATCATGCTAATGATCTTCGTTCCAAGTTCTTTGAGTGGTCCTATTCTCCCAGTCTTGATGGAAATTTGGATGAGAATAGAGAAGTGAAGGTTGATGAGAGAGAGTAAGGGTTCTTTATTCTAACGTCATCTTACGTATGCATGACTTTAAAAAAAATGGTATATTATGCCATTGTTGATGATAGGATGTAGAGTATCAAGTTTTAGATGTAGAATTGTGCTTATTTGGCATGAGGAGGTAGTAGTTGGGGGTTTCGCCAAAGGGGGAGATGACTAGTCCCTCTAGGCCCAAGTAGTGATGTTGATAGTAGTAGACAGAGAATGAGGGTGGATGAGGAGGAGTGAATGTATCCTTATTATGACGATGGTGTTGTACTTGTGACATGAAGGGATAGAGATAGGGAGGAGGGGAGATATGAGACATTATGATATATAATAGATAAGTAAAGGTAAATTAGAGTGTCTCTAGATAAGAGTACATTGGAGTGTCTTTGAGTGGGAGCTCATTGAATAGCGAAGGTAGAAGTGTTTAGTAGGCTTGAAATTTCTTAAGTACAGTTGAAGTGGTTAGATTGATAGGCTTGAATGTGTGGTGGTTATTATGCGAGTATTGATGATGGACTATTGAAGACTTTGTGACGAGGGTTTCAAGTAAGGATAGTGGGGTAGTGAAGAGGACTAGTGATCTTTTAGGGAAAGTCCCTATGAGAGTATAGGGCTTGAGTATTAAGGGTTAGCCTTGTATGGATATCCGTGAGGTTCAGAAGTAGGCTTGAATGAAATAAGAGGATATGGATAGGATAGAAGTTGAATAGGAACTATAAGTTTATGTTGATGGAGTAGAGTGCCATGAAAGGGAGCACAATTGAGGTGGAGAGTTGAGCTTGAGAATGCCCGCAGACTCTTGTATACCAGGATGGTCCCTTTTCTCAATTAGAGTTGATGACTTCCTTCTTAAGTTCACACAACTGATTAACGAAGTGTTTGAATGAAACGAATTGATTCAGTTTTGATGTTCTATTCATGCCTGATGATGAGAATGTTGAAGGTAATGTTCTTACCTTTGATTTAATTGATGTTTCTATCCTTGAGTTGATATGTCTATTCTTGAGTCTGAATAGAGTTGATTGAGATTGATGAGGAGTCGAGAGTTTAATTGATGGACGTGAGTATTGAGATGAGTCTTGAGTCTATTTGTGCCTTAATGTCCACCTTTACTCATCATTCAAGGACAAATGATCCCAAGGGGGAGATAATATAACACTCGACAAAGTTACCAAAATACCTCTAGAAGAGAGATGTGCGCATAACACGTCTACCCACGCTCAGATGGTAAATCCGAGGCCAGATTTGCTATCAACATGAAGAATTGAGTGGGAAAATGGTCTTGGTTGTTTTTTAGAGTAACTGGATCAAAAGATAACTTTTCGATGCAAAAACGCGAACTAGTGAGGGTGCGCGACAGGTGTGCGACGCGCACCTGCCACGGACTAACACTTGGTTTTATCCTAAAAATTTTCTACGGGATTCGAAACCTCGTTTGGAGAATTTTCGATGAAAAATATCGAAAATAAACCGAATCCCTGTCGCGTACCCCATGTCCTGAGATAGACTTTTTTGAATTTTGTGAGGGGTATTCTAGACCTTTCCAAACCTCTCTCGGACTTAATATATGATCAAAATAGGTCATTTTAACTATAAAAGGGTTATAAACCCTATTTTAAGTCCTTCAAAACTTTTAACAAAAAAACTAGGGCTTAAGGAAAGAGGATAAGTGCTTGAGATTGAGGAATTCAAGAGGAAATCCTTGAAGCGAATATTGAGAGCTTCATCCCAGGTATGTAAGGCTAAACTAAAAGCATGAGATTGTCCTCTCATGTGCCCCATAGATGGTCATAGATGAGTTAAAAGTCTAATGAGTCTACATGCATGATTTTTGATAATTTTTGTTGAAAATTATATTAATTCCATGTATTTTCCTATGTTGATGATCATCATAAACTTATTTTCTTGAATTGAATATTTTTCATGAGAAATTGCATAACCTTATATGTTAACTTTTGAAAGCATACATGAATGAATTTAGGGGTTGAGTCTAGAGTTTTGATGTGGGATTATTGATTGTGATTGTGATTGTGATTGTGGTGAGAGAATGATGATGAGTTGATAGAGCTTGATAGTTCGATGAGTCTCCATAAATGAACTCTAATGATGGTCTATTTGATTGTTCCCTAACGATTGTTCCAAGCCTTGAGCTATTGATTGAGATTGATCGATGAAAGGGTTAAAGTCTCTATGAGTTTGATTGATGATAGGGTTAGAGTCCCTATGAGATACTGATCGATGACGGTGTTAAGGTCCCTATAAGATTGTCTAAGATGGAGGTCTTATGAGCATTGAGTCTTAGGAGGAGTATCGAGCACCGAAATGGGTAAGAGTGAGTCCCACTCGCACTCATTAACTATGTCGCCAAGCGTAGGAGTGGACTAATTCCATTAAAGTCGAATAAGTTCCTATTTGGAGGACTAGGTATCCATTAAATTCGGACATGTCCCCCTTTTTAAAGTCCCTGAAACAATAAAGGACACGAAAGACCCGATCCCTTATGGATCATAGGCGTTCCTTTCCTGGCAAGTATGGAATGGTCGTGGTAACACCGGCAGGATGTTGTACTGTCACTGGCTCATAAGTGATGGTTGTCGGATAAGAGATACTCCCAAAAGTTCCCAGCTTGAGTACTCTGAGTCGAATTGAGTTTAGTTGAGTCGAGTTGAGTTGATTGATGAGGTTTATTGGTTGATGGGTCACTTATCTAATCTTTACTCTTTCCTTAGATAGACATGTGACATTCTGATTTGTTATTATTCTGAGTTGATGTTATTTCCATATTATTCTACCTGTTTCTGTTTCATTTAGCTATTTTACATACCGTACATTCCACGTACTGACGCCACTCAGCGCTGCATCATTTCATAATGTAGATACAAGAGTTAGAGATCACTAACAAGCGCACCGTTGAGGATTCGGGATGTTCAGCTGATTGGTGAGCCTTCCCTACTCTAGAGGGTTCACTACCTTTATTTCATCTTGCTTTAGAATTAAACTAGACTAGCTTTATTTTGATTGAGGTAGCCATGGGTTTGTCATTGGCACCACTTAATAGTGGTAGAGGCTTCATAGACTAGAGTCGAATGTTGATGTTGAGGCTTTTTGAGCTAACTTCTTTCTAATAGCCCTTTTATTTATAATATTATTTCAAGACTAGATGAGATATGCCCATTATTTTCCTTTTTCTTCCTTGATTGTCTTAAATTATCGATTGAATGAATGTGATGAGGCCAAGTGGTTTGCTTGGGGACTAACAATAGTCTCTAAGTGCCGGCCACGTCTTGGGTACCCTCCCCTGGTATGACACCATGCTTCTAGTCTAATTCGATAATTCCAAAGCATATGGAGCTGTTAGAATTCTGTTCAGAGTGTTTATCCATATTTTACTTTAAAACCCACTTTTCAAGATATAACATGCCTTCCAACACAAAAAAACTACAGAACTTCCAAATTAACGATCAGGTGACCGAACTATCAGTGTCAACAAATCATAAATGACTTGGGGTGGCTATAGAAATTCTCCACTCGATGAAAAATAAGTGAAAACACTATAATGACCTTGAGGGTCATTACAGTAAAGTAGGAAATATATAAAAGAAAACCCATCCAAATCATAAAAATAACCTATCTTCCTAACTTGCATGCAATGTGGGTACAATCCTTCAACTTTTTCAATTTATTTCGTATAAGGGTCTTAGGTCACCCTTCATAATTATAATCACAATCGCATTTAAGTACGTGTAACCTTCTTCTTAAATCATGGCTTGATATGAAAAATATTAGGAAAAAACACGGGTTCATGGTCAAATAAGCTTAAAATCATATGATCAAGTGAAATTCATGCAAAATCATGCAATTAGAGACAAATTAGATCATAATTAAGAGAACCCATAACAATTTCATAAGCCCTAAATGGTAAGCAAGTGGAATTCTTTAAAATTCAATTGGAAGTCATGCAATCCATACACTTGATGTATCATATTACTGATGCAATTAAGAGTAAAATCATGAAACCCATAAAGGTTACACTTGGAATTTTAAAGAGGTTTGAGTGATTTTTAGGCCCCATGGGTGAAGACCTACATACCTAGATGAAGGGACCCAAGAAACTCGGAAGACATTGACCTTGAATGCCTTGGAAAACTTCGAAACCTAGCTTGCTTCAATGGAAGATCCTTGAGAGAAAATCCTTAGGAGATTTTTGGAGAGTTTTGGTTATGAATGAGAATGAGTATGTTTTGAAAGAGTGTGGGGTGGTTATGGGTAGTTATAGGACCAAAACGATTTAGTTTAGGACTAGATAGGTAGGAAATGACTAAAAATTCCTTCATTGAAAACTGTTGGTCCTGATTTACGAGCCTGGTCTATGAGTCATAAATAAAAATACGGCTCATAGATTTGGAGTTTTTCCATGGTTACACTTTTTGATCTTCTGAATTTGGTCTCTGAACCTTATCTATGAACACTCTTCTACAATCCTTACTTCCTTCTACGGGTCGTAGACACTCCTTATAAATACTCCTCACACTTAAGAAAATTTTCCCCTCTCACGTCCTAAACCACGAGCCCTAATTACAACCTGCCATTTAATATTTGGGTTGTAAAGACCCCTTATAGAACCACTCTAGACTTAGAAAGATTTTTTATCTCCAACCCAAACTACGAACCCAAGTTCATGACCCATGAACAAGACTATGGTTCGTACAGTACCCTTGTAATTCCCAACAACACTTAATTAAATCCTCAACGTTTTGGACCTCATCTAAGACCCCTTTTCACGACTCGTAGTTCCATGTATGGCTCATCCTATTGCCTCATAGTTTCAAGTTTAAAGACCCATCTTGGTCACCCAACCATTGACCTATCTACAAACCTAATATATGGCTCATAGATTCTAGTACGGCTCATAAAATGTCTAGAACCCATTCCTTGCAAACGTTTCCCAATTTCAAACTTTTCAACATACGGGGTGTTACAATATCTCTCGCTTGGGAATATTTACCCTCGAATGAGACAAACATAAGCTTGAGTAGAATAAATAGACAGCCAATGACCCTACATGAATACAATAATACAACTTAAAATATCAATTTCATAAAATTCTTGAACTTATACATCAAATACTATTCAAAATAGTTTCATGAACATGCATATTTGCAATATGATAAGGAAAACTAATATGTAAGAATTTGGAGGAATAGCTTATATCTAAGTAACTTAGGCTTGAATAGAAGGAAGGAGATAATCGTTTCTCGTGTAGCACTCTCAACTTGTTAGTTCCTCCATAATATTTTAACAGATACAACTTTCTTGTTTCTCAATGTCTTCACTTTTCGGTTCATAATTTCAATTGTTACTTCCTCAAAAGTCAAATTATCTTTGACACTCACATCTTCCAATGGGACAATGGAGTTTGGATCACCCATAAACTTCCTCCACATCAATGCATGGAATACCGGATGAACCATAGCTAACTCCAATGGCAATCTAGTTTGCAAGCTACTTTAACAACTCACTTTAGGATCCGATATGGTCCCATATATCTAGGACTCAATTTATTCCTTTTTCCAAAATGCATTACACCCTTCAAGAGTAAAACCTTCAAATAGACTCAATCATCTACATCAAGCTTAAGATCCTTTCTTCTAACATCGAAATATGAATTTTGGCAACTTTGAGAAGCCTTTATCTTTTTCCTTATAACTCTCATCTTCTCCATAGAATCACATACCAAGTCGGGCCTGATCAATACCATTTTCCCACTTCAAACCATCCTATCGGTGACCTACATCGTCTATCATACAAGTCTTTAAATGAAGTCATTTCAATACTAGATTGATAACTATTGTTGTAAGCAAATTCAAGAAGAGGTAGATGATCATCCCACTTACCCTTGGAATCAGGTATACATGCACTCAACATATCTTCTAATATTTGGATTGTTCTCTTGGCTTGCCTATCGGTTTGAGGATGAAACACGGTACTTAGCTTTATCTTGGTACCAAGACCTTTACTAAAGGACTTCCAGAAATAAGAAGTGTTAAGTACCTTGATCTGATATGATAGACAATTGAACCCCATGCAATCTCACCAATCATTGAATATAGACCTTAGCATAGTCCTCAACACTATATAAAGTCTTTACTGGTAAGAAATGGATTGATTTCATCATTCTATCCACTAGCATCCAAATTAAGTCTTTTTTTTTTTGAGTCCTAGGCAAACCCGTGATGAAGTCAGTGTTTACCTCCTCCCACTTTCAAGTGGGAATCTCAATATTTTGGGCTAAACCACCAGGCCTTATATGTTCAACTTTCACTTGTTGGCAATTTGAACATTCTACCACACACATTGCTATGTCTTTCTTCATGTCATTCCACCAATACACTTTCTTCAAATCTCTATACATTTTAGTGGTTCCCAGATGAATAGAATACTAGGAATTATGGGCCTCATCTGGCACATTCCCCCTTCGCCCATCAACATTTAGAACACATAATCGTCCTTGGTAACGAAGTACTCCATCTCCCTCTTGGGTAAAAACCCCAATCTTCTTATCAGTAATCAACTTTTTCAATTCAACATATATAGGGTCTATGTCTTGCTTTGCTTTAATCTTCGATACTAAAGATGATTCCACCCTATTTTGTACATGTGTACTACCATTATTAGGACCACTTAGTCTCATAACCAAACAAGCCAAGTGATGCACCTCTTTGGCCAACTTTTTTTTCCCAAATATGAGCAATGCTACCTATAGACAACCTACTAATTGTATCGGCCATAACATTTGCCTTACCAGAATGATACATCACACTTATATCATAATCCTTGAGAAGTTCCAGCCACTTTTTTTACCTTAGGTTCAAGTTTCATTGTCTAAACACATATTACAAACTCTCATGATCGGTATATATGGCAACATACACCCCATAAAGGTAATGATATCAAATCTTCAACGCAAATATCATGACAACTAGTTCAAGTTCATGAGTTCAGATAGATCTATTCATACACCTTTGATTGCCTGACGCATAGGCAATGACCTTCCCCTGTTGCATTAAGACACTACCCAAACCCACAACGATGCATCACAATAAATAAAAAAATCTATCTGAACCTTTGGTCAATGTCAAAATAGCGACCAAAGTAAGACGATCCTTCAATGCTTGAAAGCGTTTCTCACATTCATCGAACTATTAGAATTTTACCATCTTTGGATCAACTTAGTCAAAGGCGATGCAATGAAAGAGGAATCATTCAATGAATTTTCTATAATATGTATTCAAACCCAAGAAGCTCCTAGTTGTCGGAGGGAGACAATGGTCTAACTCAATTCTTTACCACCTCCATCTTTTCTGTATCAACCTTGATACCATCATCTGATATAATGTGGCTAAGAAAATCCACCTCTCTCAATCAAGATTCACATTTTCTAAACTTAGCAAAAAAATTACTTATCTCTTAATGTTTATAACACAATCCGTAAGTGATCCTCATGCTCCTTCATATATCGCGAGTAGACCAATATATCATCTATGAAGACAACCATAAACATGTCCTAATACGATTTGAAGACCTTGTTCATCAAGTCTATGAAAGCTGTGAGAACATTTGTTAGCCCAAAAGACATAACCGAAAATTCAAAATAGCCATTCTAAGTTCTATTATCGCTCGAATGGTGCACTTCTTCACCCTCAATTGGTGATACTCGGATCAAAGATCAATCTTGGAAAAGTAGCTCATTCCTTGGAGTTGATCAAATAGAGCATCGATCCTCGAAATGGGATACTTATTTTTAATGGCGACTTTATTCAATTGACAATAATCAACACAAATCTGAAGTAAACCATTCTTCTTTCTCACAAATAGTAGGGGAGCACCCTATGCCGATACACTTGGCCTTATAAACCCCTTGTCAAGAACATTCTTCTATTTCCTTCAATTCTTTTAACTCTGTCAGGGCCATACAATAAGGAGGTGCTGAAATGGGTTGAGTATCGGGTAGGAGATGAATACCAAAGTCAATTTTCCTTTTGGAAGGGATATCGGACAAATCATTAGGAAAGACATTGGGAATTCATTAATGATAGTTACTAAATAAAGAGTAGGAATTTTAGAATCCTTATCCCTAACCCATACGATATAATATGTACACCACAAATCATTTTTCGAGCTTACATACATGAAATGAATTTATCCTTGAACACCAAATTAGTGCCTTTCCACTCAAGAAAAGGTTCATTTGGGAATTGGAACCTGACCCTCGAGCTCTACAATCAATCGAGGCATAAGATACATGTAACTAATCCATATCAATGATGATGTCAAAATTGGTCATGTCAAGTTTAATAAGGTCCCAAGGAATGGCTTTATACAAGAACGACAAGAGACAATTTCTATAGACTTTCTTGGCCAAGACCGACTCGCCCACTAGAGTATAGACCGAATATGACTCTAATAAAACTTCAGGAGATACATCAAACTTTTCAACAAGGTAAGAAGTAAGAAAAGACAAACTTGCATCGAGATCAAGTAAGGTATACACATAAAGATCAAAAACCCTCAACATACCTATGACTATATTGGGAGACACCTCGACCTCTTGTCTAGCATGTAGGTCATACAAACAGTTGTTACGTGGATCACCTCCTAGATGAGCTTGAGCACCTTGTTGCACTTTCCCTTTTTGAGCCCCTTGACCTTGAAGACGTAATTATCTCCCTTTGTTGGATACACTAGGACACTCAGAGATCTTGTTTCCTATCTTAATACATCCATAGTAAATATTCGTGCTCCTTATGCAATCTCCACCATGATTTCTCCCACACTTGGGACACTTAGGAAAAGTCAAACCACTAGCTTTAGCACCTTCACCTTGGACCTTAGGGTTAGGCACCCTATCTTTATCAAACCATTGTTAGCAACTTGGGATGTCCCTTGACCTTGGGATGTTTGGCCTTGTTGGAAATGACCATTTTCAGTGAACTTAGCACTTGAGAATCCACCTTCAAAACGAGCCTTTTTGGACTCTCTCATCCTCATTTTCTTGAGCTTCTCACTATCTATTTGTTGGGCATGAGTTATGAGCTGAGAAATATCCATATCCTTCATAAGAATTGTGGTTTTGCATTCCATCAACACTAAGTCAGATACACCCAAAATAAATTTGTTCATGCGGGTCCTAAGATTGCTACCATAGAAGGTGCATACTTGGATAACTTAGTAAATTTGAGGTCATATTCCTTCACACTCATATTTCCTTGATTAAGATTCATAAACTCCATCACCTTAGCTTCTCTTAGCTCAAGTGAGATGAATCGATCAAGAAAGGTGGCTTTGAATACCTCCCAATCAATATGACCCTCATCAACTCTCTCAGATTTCTATTGAGTGAACCATACTTGAGCAACTCCTTTGAGTTGGTAGGCTGTCAACTCTGATTTTTCCTCAAAAGATACCCCCATTATCTCCACCACTTATAAACCTCATTGATGAATTCTTGTGGATCTTCGTGTACCTTTGAACCATAGAAATCAGGAGAGCTTATCCGTCCAAAGTTCCTCACCTTATAAGTTTGGGTAGGAGAATTTGGGGGAGCAACGACACCTTGATTGGCTTGAGTAGCCATAGCATGGGACAACATAGTGATAATGGTTCGGAACTCCACACTTTTCACTTGGTCGGCTAGAGGGTCTTGTGGAGTTTGAGGAGCTAGAGGAAATTGGTCCTCATTAGCATCATCTCCCCTATACAATGGCGCTTAATATGGAGACATTCACTAAAAAATTCAAAGAACAAGCACTAGAGAAAAGGAGCCTTTAGACACACTCTAAGGCACGACATAGATCATGAAAGAAGTGAAAATATTCCTAAACATCTTATAGCCTCCTATTCATGGATGTGGGGTGCTTCACATCTATAAACAAGACTCTACTAGATGCGACATGTTGGTTCAAAATCTTGTGCTTTGATACCAAGTTTTTCAAGATCCAAGCTTAGGACTTATCGTAACATGATAAATAAGGAACCTGAAGGCACCTCACCCAAGCATCTTAGAATTTAATAAGCATACATAAAAATAACTAAACATCAATATAAGTAAAACAGAAGTAATCTTAAAACCAAATCTAAGATAAAAGTCAAGAAATGTCCCATTAAAGGGATTACATCAACTTTGCCCGACACATGCCTCTACTTATCTAGATCTTGGAGGGGACTATAATATACCACTATCTCACCCTCAACTAAAGTAATACAAAGTATCTCAACCTAGCAACATAAGAGCATGAACAAAAAGGGCTTATTCTTGTGGCATGGGAAATCACCAAATATCTTCAATGTATATTCGAATCTAGCCACAATAAGTAGGAGTAGAATCATCGCCCATTCCTACATTGAGATATAAATACACAAAAGTGTGCATTAGTACATTGGGTATACTATGTATGTAGGATGCAATGCAACAAGAATCTTCATATCACAGTAAGTAATATGCATAATTATATCAATGAAATAAGCACAAGAGATGATAAATGATCAATGCATCTTTAACACATGCTATGGAGCATCATAAAACATTTCAAATCATCATATACATATTTATGTAGGAATATAACCATAATCGACAATAATATCATGTGAGCTATTACATGGAATCCCGATATTGCCTATACAATGTCGAAAAAGAAGTCGACTTGCCAAGGTAGAACTCTACCCCACTATGTGGGTGTCATGAATCATGATGCTATATGTGGATCCACTAGCTAGACCATATCGACAACATAAACCTATGGTGGCATGTAGTTATGAGACTTAGAGACTTTATATAAGGACCCCTTGCATCTAGCTCCCACCTCAAGCTTTATTCGGTGCTAAGTCAAATCCCGTGGAATACATAAACATGAAGTATAATAGTCAACATCCTAGTTTATAACTTATGTTAATCATAATCTCATGACTTAAAAAGTAGGAAAGATATATAAGAAAATCAATCTAAATCATAAGAAATGACCCATCTTCCTAACTTACATGCGACGTTAGTACAATTCTTTCACCTTTATAATTTATATTATAATTATATTTATATACTTGTAACCTTCTTCATAAATCATGACTTGATATGAAAAAATTAGGGCAATATATGAGTCATGATCAAATAAGTTTAAAATCATAGAATCAAGTGAAATCCATGCAAAATTGTGCAACTATAGACGAATTAAATCATAATTAAGAGAACACATCACAATTTCATATGCCCTAAATGCTAAGTAAGTGAAATTCTTTGAAATTCAATTGGAAATCATGCAATTCATACAATTGGTAATAATATAAACATAATTGAATATAGGAATATGAATGTGGTATAAATGATGCAATTAAGAGTAAAATCATGAAACCCATAATAATTACACTTGAAAATTTGTGGAGGTTTAAGTGATTTTTGGGCTCTATGGATGGAATTGATCCATGGGTGAAGACCCACATACCTAGATGAAGAGACCCAAGAAACATAGAAGAAATTGACCATGAATCCCTTGGAAAACTTGGAACTCTAGCTTGCTACAATGGAAGATCCTTGAAAGAAAAGACTTAGGAGATTTTGGGAGTGTGAGAATGAATATGTTTTGAAAGAGTGTGGGGAGGTTATGGATAGTTATAAGACTAAAATGACATAGTTTAGAGCTCAGATAGGTAGAAAATAACCAAAAAATCCCTTCATTAAAAACTAACGGGCCTAATCTACGAGCTTGGTATATGGGTCATAGATTAAACTATGGCTCATAAATCAGGGGTCTTGTCCTAGTTACACTTTTTGATCTTCTGGATTTGGTCTCTGAACCTTACTATGAACACTCTTCAACGTTTGTAGTTCCTTCTACAGGTCATAGACACCCCTTGTAAACACTCCCCACACTTGAAATGTTTTTCTCTCTCTAGTCCTAAACCATGAGCCCGAATTACGACCCGCCAGTCAGTCTACGGGGCGTAAAGACCCCTCATAGAACCACTCCAAACTTATAAAAAATTATTTTCAAACCAAAGTACAAACCTAAGTTCATGACCTATCAACAAGACTACAGTCCATATAATACCCTTGTAATTCTCAACAACAATTAGTTAAATCTTCAACTTTTTGGATCTCATCTACGATCCCTTTCACGACCCCAAGTTCCATGAATGGCTCGTCTGATTGCCTCATTATTTCAAGTTTAGAGACCCATCTTGGTCGCCCAACCATTGACCAATTATGGACATAATCTATGGCTCGTAGATTCCAGTACAACTCATAAAGTGGCTTCGTACAACCAATCCCAAGTTTCTAAAATTTCACCAAGTCTTATGCCCATCCATGAGGCCTATCCACAACTTGTAATTTCAATCATGAGACGTAGATGAGCTCGTACTTGTTATATCGAAAAATGACTTCGGTTTGAAAATTCGATTTATGACTTAATTGATTTAAGTAAAATCAAATCTTCAAAATTTTAGAGTCGCCACTTAATTTTTAAGGAAAAATTAAGAAAATCGATTATTTTAAAAGACCTAACAGAGAAAATCTTTTAAAAATCCAAAGAACAGGTTCGGGTTCATATTTCCATTTCGAGAAGGTTTTACGCACTCGAAATGTCCGCTAACATGCGGTTATCCGACGATTAAATAATTTTGACTAACTTTTAAAAAATAATTGATTTAAATCAATAACTAAAAAGGGTTTAAGTGACATGTTTAAAAATAAAACATTTAAAAATCTACTCATATTTAATTAACCCTAACAAATTTAAAATCTACTAAAATGGTTAAATATCAAAAGAAGCACGAATAATTTCAAGGGAAAACACTTGAACCATTTGAGAAATTTCATAAAGTCTAGATGTCTAAAAAGGGGATTTAACACCAAAAATATTCAAAGGCATTAAAATAAAGTTAACATAAATGGTTTGACTCTTGGGGAACTTAATTAGATTAAGACAAACAAAACAACATGGATTAAAACTAATGTTAAAACAAATAATAGTTATCACAAGGTAACATATAATAAATAAAGGAAATAATATAAATTTGGGCCTTGGCAGGCCCAAGTTTCACCTGCCCTAATTTCTACCAAGATTGGGCCTGCCAGGCCCATTTCTCTTTTCTGTCGCCGATTGGGCCACAAGCCCAGTACCAAAGTTAGGGCTTTTGGCCCTTTTCCTTGGTTATGTACTATGGTATACACTGGTTGTATATCAGTGTATATATCACGTATACTGGTGTATATACACCAAGTTTTAGCCTCCGAAACCTGTGAAATCAGCGTCCTCTCGCACATATATATTATCCCAACGGAGAACGACTAGGAGAGATGCGGAGAGGTCCAAAATGAACTCCAATAATCGTCACATGCAATAAAGTGAACAAATTACATAAATAACAATCCCAAACAACTTAACAAGAGGATATAGCAATATAATCATGTATGGTTATTACTTTAATCCTCTTTTTCTAAAACTCACATGTGATTATGAACTAAACACGGCATATTATCATTTTATCTACGGCCTAATATTCATGAAACAATTAAGTGGACAAAGTAACATAATGTATAATCTTAACAAGGGGGAAAAAAAAAAAGAAGATGAGTGTTTCCTAAAAATACATAAATTTGAGAACTTTTGACTCAACATTAATAAAAGGCATATCAAGATCCTTAAAAGACATGTTTATTTTTTATGTGGAAATAAACTACAATCAACACTTTAGATAAGGGGCAACACAAAAATAATATATATATATATAACGGGTTTGTTTCAATTTCCTAGACTAGCTAGACTTCATGGTACACAACAACACATGAGGAATTTAACTACTACAATGAATCAAGCCATTTTTCATGCCCCCAAAGTGCCAAAGAAAAGTGCTCAAATCAGTAAAAAAAATAATAAAAAAAAAAGTCACATAAAGTCAAAAACAACAAAAATTCAAATGAATACAAAAGGGGAAGATACCATTAAGCCAACATTTATACAATGTCTAAATATAAAGAATACAAAAGACCACGATGTTACCTTGTGAGGGGCAGCGAACTGAGACAATCAACAAACCAGAACGAATCACCACTGAAACTTTACTGTCCCGAAATTTCCAAAAAAAAGACAAGAACAAGCTTAAACAAAAATCAGTGAGCTTTTTCTTTCTAGAAATTGTTTTCTATGTCAAAAGAACTTTGGATTTTTTTTCTCAATTGCTTCTCAAAAAAAAGATATATTTTTTTTTCTCAAAAGCTCCAAAAAGAAAATCTGAAAGGAAAAAAAATTCCGCAAAATAGTGAGCAAGAATGGGTATTTATAGGAGAATCTAGGGTCAATTTGGGAATTCGGGATTTCAAAATTTGAAATTCAAAAATTGAATGGTTGAGGGTGAAGGGAGAGGGAGACAAGTGGGTACTAATTCTTGTTGTTTTGCCTAAAAAAAAAAGGTTGTCCTTGCCTGGCGTTCTTCTGGTCTTCTGGCGTTTTCTATTTTTGGTTTTTTTGGGGAAGAAGACAAGGGGAAAGGGGGGTGGGGCGTGCAGGGGAGAGGGAATGGAAAATAGTTGGGAAATTGGGTTGGGTTTTTAAAAAGGAGGAATGGGCTGAGATTAAAAAAAAAGGAAAGTGGGCTGGAAAAGGGAATTGGGCCTGGGGTAGATTAGGGCTTGGTCCGAAAAAAAGGGTTGGGGATTTGGGCTAGGGATAGAATTAAGAATTGGGTTTTGAGTTTTAGGATTAATTGGGTAGAAATTAAAAAATGGGTTAAGGGAGAGTTTAAAAATTAGTCACTTTAATTTCAAATGTGATCAATTAAAATGTAATCAATTCAAAATCAATTAATTAATTTGACCACGAAATGAATTAATATAAATTAATTAAAGAGCTTTTGAATATTAACAACTTAAAATAATTAAATTAACTACGGGATAATTAATCCCAAAATAATTAAAGTAAAGTAATTAAAGATAAAATCTAATTGAGAATCTTTTGAAAAATTAACGAAAATACTTGACTCTCTTTCTATATATATAATATGCAAATATTTGAAAGCATAATTAAAATTAAAAGCTTTAAATCTAAAAATCCCATAAAAAATATTTTTTTGCATTTTTTAAAGCTAATTATTTCAAATTGTTAAAATTAAAAGCTCGATGATTAATTTATACTGTGGAGGGTCAAAATTGGGTGTCAACAGTACTTACCTGTTCAGAATCCATTGCTTGCAATCTTTTTCCAATTTTAAACTTTTCAACGTACAGGGTCTTACATTGTCGTACTGCCTAAATGATATAAGTTTATACATACATACATACATATACATACATATATACATACATACATACATACATACATACATACATATATATATATATTGTGTATGTTGGCTTTCCTGCATGTAGAGTTGTAGTTTCAAATGCATGTAGTTGGGATGGTAGGAATACCTGGGTTCTTCATTGCTTTACTTAGATTTCAGAATTCATTTGTTGGGTATCATGATATTGGGTACTCACCTCTTTCTTTTACACTTGTGTAGATATTGATCCCCGTACCTCCTGATCTCTTTATTTTCTATTTTGGTCCGAGATCTGAGACTGTTTGAGAGGTCGTAGCTAGTCTTTTCGGCGAACTTTTCAAACTTCTGTGCACTTATTGTTTTTGTTCTATTTAAGAATGAAAAGACATTGAGATAAATTTCCTTTGAATTCTGTTATAATAATAGTTGGTACATGTGACACCAGTCTTTGGTTGGATTTTAGATTGTTGAATATCCTTCTTTTATTGCTTATCATTTCATACTTGGACTATAATTTTCCTTTACCTTCCGCATTATGTTGTTATACTTCGTTTAGGCTAACTTTGTTAGTTTTTTGGCTCACGTTAATATTTATAGTTTTTTCTATATATATATACATATCAATATAATAAAAATATATATGTTAAAATTTTATTCAAGATTCAACTTGACTCTCAAAAAGAAAATTATGACAACTAAAAAAAAAGAACTTGAATAAGGTTACAATCACAACCTATGTTATTTTCATATTTAATTTTGTGATAATGATAAAGCTACAATGTTTGTGGCTTAATAAGAAATACAAATGGTAAATTGGGATATCTAGTGTATGTAAGATCTAGTGAGATGAACTTAATAGATCCATTTACAAAATCATTGAAGAGAAACAACATATCTAGTGGAATCCCACAAGTAGGGTCTGGTGAGGACAAAATGTACGCAAACATTACCACTACCTCATAGAGATAGAAAGACTCTTGCGAAATCATTGAAGAGGGATGTAGTAAAGTAAATTTATGAAGGAATGGGGCTACCCTTAAATTAAATGTGGAAAAGGTTTTAAAATGTCTTTAACATATTAGAATAGTTCAAAAATGTCGTCTTTCTATCTATAGGATCAAAATTTCCCTTCCTTTCACTTATTGGGTCAAAAATATCGTTAACATATTAGGATGGTTCAAAAATGTCCTCCTTCTACCTATTGGATGTCCTTAACCTATTAGAAATGGTTCAGAAATTTCCATTCCTTCTACCTAAAACTATATTTATTAACTATTAAATATAATTTAATGTGCTCACATTTCATGCGATCTTAATATGTTTTATTAATAAATATAATATTTTTATAATATCAAAATATTTTTTTTAAAAAAAAATTAGTCTTAAAATTTGAATAAACTAAAATTCAACTTTATATTGTGGTTGTTGCTTTGTACTAAAATATTGTTGTATATTTACACCAATATCATATCATTTTATCATTGTAATAAATGTAAATCCCATCATCTTTTTGTAGGAGTTCGCCAACAATGATTCCTAAAAACATTAGTCGATTTGGCTCAGATTATTTTCTAATTTGGTTCAGAGTTTTGCAAACTTTGGCCACAGGATGTATACCCTAATGCTATATTTGGACTCACCCACTCAGTAATAGAGTTTTGACACTTGAATTCTACAGCACCTCTTCATATTAATATATCAAACACTCGAAGTTGAATTTGAAGCTTGTGGTTGGACCCAAAAATAAATGTTCTATTTTTTATTAACATTATTAAAAAAATAATTACTCCAATGATCTACTTTCTTTTTTAGTTTGTTTATAATAAAATAACTTTTTTTTTGTATCATTTAATTTCAACTTTCCACATCACATATTTAAGATCGTAAGATTAAAATTCCATTTGATATGGTTTTAATTTACAACCACAAAATTAAAAGATATTCTTCATTTTCTAAATTTCGTGTCAAGTTAAACTAGATCGCGGAGGGAGTATTTGAATTTAAGTTTGAATAAACCAGTCATTTGCTTGTGAAATTTGATGTCTTCTCTGGAAAGTTCTGGTGCTTTCCGTATAAGTACAAGAATTTCTAATGAATTGGCTATTGAAAATGTACAAGCATAAATGTCCTCTTGTTAATTTTTTTCTATTTAGTAGACGGGTAATATCTTCTTTAAGAAAAGTTAATTTCACATCTCAATCTTATCTGTACAGAGAGGGGAAAAATCAAGTTGTGATCATCCCACATGAGTAATGCTCTTCTAAGCTAATGAGAGAAAACGAAATTTGTATCCAAAGCTGTAAAACACAAAATATGGTGCTAAACTAACGCGAAATCCATCAGTAGCAGTTAGTGGTGATACGGTGAAGTTGTTTGAATTCTATTTTTCCTCTTTTGTAGAAATCTCTGTAAAGATCGTTTCATGAAAAAATCAGTTTGAGGTTGTAATAATGGTGATGATGATTCTGATGACACTAGTGATGGTGTCTTGCTTGTTTTCTTCTCCATTTCTCTACTTGCAAGATATATTATAGCTTTAGCCTGCATTAAAGAAAATAAATCATTAATCAAAAAAATGATTCATTTAATTAATTATTATAAGAAAATTAAAAAGAATGCACCTTTTTCAAATTAATGAGAATCTTAGAAGATGTTCAATTGATTAATTATTTAAAAGTTTTGCCCTTGCTCTTATTTCCCTTTTTCTGCCTACAATATTTGTTTTAAAGGAAATTCATATCACCTACTCCTTGCCCCAAAGAGAAAATGACAACACTTTTTCTTCCTTGCGTCCAAAAGATTTTCATGAAAGAACATTTAACCGCCTAAATAACAGAAAAAGGTAGTTGGGAAGAGTGATTAGTTGTGGTCTGTAGAGCACATACAAGGCACACTCAACTAATATTCTATGTTACAGTCGCTCCCAGACTTATGGCCTTTATGCTATTACTACTACCGAATAAAATTGGCTCAATCTTATCACAAATACAAAATACTGAAAATACACATACATACCCGAAGCTCAGTAGCATCAGAAGCCACAAGTTTTCCATTGTAAAGTATAGTTAGATGCTTCTCTAATTTTCTGTTTTCTTTATCTTCCCTATATATGGTAAAGAAAATCAGAATTATAATTAATTCCCTTATGAAAATCACTTATTAAAAGGACTATATGAGAATGTAAAAAAAAGAGAGAGAGAATGACTTACATTGAGAAGCAAGGGGCAGTACTGCAATTCTTTGGAGAAAAATCTGAAATAGAAGGAGGCGTAAGAGTGAGCTCCAAATTACAATTTCTTCTCATCTTAAATAATGGACAAACAGTTTTTGTCTAGTGAGAGAGAATTAATGAAGGAAGAAAGGGAAGTTTGAATCAATATATACAAGAAATGGGGCAGGTGGGTGGGTATTAGGAAAAAAGTAAAACACACGTGTTTTTAATTAATTGATGATAAAAAGGAGTGTGCTAGTTGAACACGAAATGCACACCTTCAAAATGAGGTGTGCAATTACAATGTACTTGGGTTGCCACACAACATTCCTCTCTCCACCAACACGCAAATATATAAATAGCTACGTGCTAACTAAAGCACGTGATAAATGAGACTAATTTTACTTTCCTTATATTTCTCTAACCAATACTCTTATATTCATTTTTTTAATTGATATTAGTAATATTATATCATAACAATAATGAAAAAAAATAATTAATTTGAAGTTGAAATATGAAAAGAATTTTTAAAAAATTAAGTTAATATGTTTAAAGTGAAAATATATTTAGTAAACACGTAAAAAAAACAAAGGGAATACATCTATCTATTTTTTCAGCGATTATGCTATCTTTTCGCCCATTATATAGAGACTCTTGACATCCAATTTTTATCATCCCCAGTATAAATTAATTATTGATCTTCTTCAATTTTTAACAATTTGAAATAATTATTTTTGGACAATTAAAAAAAATATTTTGAGTAATTCATAGTGTTACTCTCTGTGTGTATGTGTGTATATATATATATATATATATATATATTATTTTTTCGTATATTTTTATATACATAATTACATATTTCAATACCTTTCCCGAATTGTTCAAAAATATTTTTTTTAAATTTATTTTTTGCTAATTATCTTAATTCAATGATAAATTGTCTTAGAGTCAATTAATTGATAGTTAGGTTAATTGTATTTTATTGAATTAAGAAGTTTGTCAATTAATGTAATTCGTGTTATTTAACTTTAGACGAATTAACTAATTAATTGAATTGGCTGTCTTTTAAATTGAAGTTTGCCAAAATTGCAATCCGTTGGCCATCCCTTAAATTCTAATTCCAGCACCCTTGTTTCAGACCCATTTTGGGTCCAATTTCAGCCCAAAATCACCTTAAGCTCGGCCCAGTCTTTTATTTCAGCAAAGAGCAATTGTATATGTAAGCGGAATTTTCACAAATAGCCTAGGTTTAAAATTTAATATGGTCAAATACCTATATTATTCATAATTACATGACATAACCTCGGTTATGTGACCTGGAGGGAAGGAGAGACGCGAGCGAGATCAAGAGACTAATTGTATATGTATATTTGTATGTGTAAATCTATCGAATAACTGTATATGTGTAACTAATATACATATGTATTTGTAAATCTGGTAAGCGAGATTAGAAGAGGGAGGAGAGAGGCGAGTGAGAGAAGGCAGAGAGTGGAAGAGGTGAATTGTATAAGTATATCTGCCGAATTGATTATGTATATTGGTCAAAATAATTATATATATATGGTTGGTATGTAATTATATATCTGGCAAGAAATTGCAGAGAAAGAGAGAGGAGAGAGGGAAAAGAGAGGAGAGAGAAAATAACAACAAAACCCTAACCATAGCAATAAAACCCTAACTATAGCAATAAATTGCAATTTTCAAACTAAAATGGTGTAATGTAAATACATATCATATGTTTGCCTAGTTACGTAATTTTTCGAGATATAATTCATACATATACGTATCCACGCGACCCCTTCACTTTCACACGCCTTATTCATATTTTCCCTCTCAATAGAACTACTTGACCAACGATCCCAACCCCGACGACTCCTAGCGAATTTCCCATGACGTATCTCCAAATCCCTCTCCGCCTTATTCAACCGTTCCATTCGAATCTTCTAGGTGGTTGATGGCAATGGGGCGGGGGCGGGGGCGGGGGCGGGGGCGGAGGCGGGGGGCGGGGGCGGGGGCTGGGGCGGGGGCGGGGGCGGGGCGGGTTGAGCTCAACCCGCAATTTTTTCAAACCGCCCCCCTCCACCCACGCCCCGCATGATGACTTTTTTTATTTTCAACTCGCTCCGCCCGCATGATGACTTTTTTCATTTTCAACCCGCCCCGCCCCGCATAGATACACCCCCTATAAACCCTCCCCGCATAGATCCACCCCCTATAAATCCGCCCCACTTAAATTTTTATGTTTTTTATTTTTTAATTGAGTTTAATATGAAATATAAAAATTCATAATTTTTTTTTTGCTAACTAACACCTCAACAACGAATTAGCTATTTTTGGTTGAGATTTTAACAATTGTTTCTTAATCGTTAATTGCCTAAAAGTTTCTAATCAACATTATTACAACTAACAATTTACTGGAAATGTCTAGCTTAAATTTTAGAAAAAAATAAAATTAAAGTCAATGTTTAATATAAAAAGTTTATACCTTTAATTTTTACTAATTACAAAGGTTTAATTTTCTTTGAACTCCTATTTGTTTTTTAAACCCACAACCCGCCCCGCATTAGTTTTAAAAATAGTTATTTCAACTCGCCTTGCTTCTACCCCGCATAATTTTTAATCTATCCATCCCGCATAGCTCTAAACCCGCCCCACCCCGTTGCAATTCCTATAGGTGGTAGCATCTCGTTCCGCGCCCATCCTCGTTCCTAAATCGAACAGATGAAATGGAACCGTTGGAGATTTTCCAACAATTCGTGGCATATTCCAGATTATAAGGATTGTGAACTGAAACTCAAATTTTGAATTAAAATTCCAGAAATTAGTCCATTCCCCCCCCCCCCCCCCCCCCAAATTATTGGTCAGTTTTCCCTCAATTTCAAGCCTAATTTTGACTATAAATAGCCCCTTTTTTCCTCACGCCGTGTTCGAAGCCCGTAGAACCCTAATAAATACGAATCGTGCTTTGGAAGGGACCATTCATGGTGGCCCTTTCTTGACTGTTTTGTGGTTAGCCGCCCCACCTCCAAGAAAGCACAAAGAAAAAATTCCATTAAGAAGTGAGAAAGTTTCCTAAGTTTTGGAAAACCTGAGTGAGAAATTGAGAGTTAATAAAATTTGGATTTTGGAGTTGGAAGGCTGGTAGGCAAACCCCAATTCTAGTGGTAGAAAGTTTTGTTTAAGGTCGCTGCACTCTAAAAGATAGTATCCTCATTCTTGCCTCTCGCTTTTCCTTTAAAATGAGGAGCATCAAGTTTGATTCTATGCGAGTGACCCTCACTTAAGGAGTTCGTTTATGGTTACCATGTTTCTTCCCTACACATGTCTTGAATAAGGAATGTAGTGTTCTGTTGTTATGATTATCTGTGGCTGGCTGTAATGAGGATTTTGTTTGGCCGATTTAACTGTTCTTTGTTATTTATTTAGTTATGTTTGCATAATGTGTTGATTCATCTTACTATATCTTATCATATTGTGAGGTGAATGAGTATCTACATTCCTATTTGATTTAGATTCCTTATTTGAGAGGTACTACTTTTGAAAAGTATTCATTCTCTCATATTCTCTGAGGATCCTGTTGTTTGTATTCTTCTTAGCTAATTACATCGTCGGAAAATGACTTGTATTGAAATTATTATTTTTGGCATGCTATCGGTTTAACTAATATGCATTAATTTATCTTCTTCATCAGGAATTATTAACGGCGTAAAATGTAGTGACTTACGTTATTTTTGTTCTTTAGTTCACTTCATATGTATACTTATCATTATCATTTTCTTCCATGCATCAGTGGCGGATCTAGGATTTTAATTCGGGGGTTTAAAATATAAAAGTATAAATGTGCGAATAAATCAACAAAATATAATTTTCAATGGAAATAGTAATACATAGTCTAATATTATTTCATCACTTTAAAAGAAAATTAAAGTGAAATACTAGGCTGGGTTCCCCAAAACCGAAATTAAATACAACAATAATATACCCATGATATCCCACAAGTGGGGTCTGGGGAGGGTAAGATGTACGCAGACCTTACCACTACCACATAGAGGTAGAGAAACTGTTTCCTGGGAACCCTCGTCACTAAAACCCATTAGCAAAATAAGCTAGATATGATAAACAGGCAAGAAAGAGAAGGAGAAAGTGCACGAGAAAAGCAATTAATAATAAGTAAATACAGGACAATTAATATATAAAGGCAGACAATAATTAACAACTCCTTCCTATCGACCCTATTAGCCTGCTACTCTTATTCTCGACCTCCACTCCTTCCTATCTAAGGTCATGTCCTCGTTGAGATCTGATACGCCCAAATTTACACTCCAAATAGAAGAGTAAAGCAGTTGTTGGTCAAATATAGAACTCAACCAGAGTTGAGGTCGATCCCACAGGGAACACGTAAGAATGGATCTATTAGTACCGGCTTTCAGATGTAAATGCTATTCCCAAGATAAAATTGCATAAAGTAAATGGGGAGTTGCATTGTTCAATTTAAATCCCTATGTAACGTAACTAACAGAGAAGTTGATACTGGTTTTCAAACACGTTGAGAGAAGCTTGGGTTGTGTTCCCCATGACATCTAATATGATAACTAAACTGGCTTGGTAAACTCGTTCTTGATTATGCATACAAGATCCAACAACTTGGCTAATACCTAGTTCACCTTTCGGTCTTTCCTAGATATATTTCACTCCTCTCCTTTCGGTCTTAGAGTGTATGTAGTTTCAACCCTTGCTTTTGATCTCAGAATACCCTCACCTCTCGGTCTCAGGTACTTAGACTAGGTTAAAAACCCCGAATTTCTGTTGTAGAACACTTTTCCTAATCACTACATCCCTCTCGGGCATGTAACAAATACGGGTTTACCCTAATGCGTCTACTCATTAAGGAGAAGTTAAAGCGAAGTGTTCTACAATAGATGCAATGATCAATCCCTCGAATTTACCTCAGTTTGCTTTATCTTATTGAATTGTCATGGTTCCCACAACCCTAGTTGTGGGTTTAGCCTAGCATGTTCGACATACTTTCCCCACAACAATGTAATGAAGACATAATAATTGACTTACAATTGAAAGAACAATGAATCCGTGCTACAATCTTCAAACGATGATCACAATCCACAAATCAAAGGTAAAATAAAGTCAAACTATTGTTTTCTCTCTTATTCTCTGACTCCAGCCATCAACAACATCCCTCATATAATAAAATAAAATACTATATATAGAAGAAAAAACTAATCCAATAAAAAATAGGAAAAATAAACTTCGGCATGGACACGGTTCATTAAACGAGCCATGTGAGATCAGAAGGACCGTCACACTGTCCGTCTACACTGTCTTCTACTTCATCACGGACCTTGGCACGGTCCATGTTGTGTCTCACGGTCCATTCAACGGTCCGTGAGTCTTTACCTGCACACTTTCTCTTATTTTCGACGATGCCTCTTTTAGTTCACGTCAACTTCACGGCGCACCACACGGTCCATCTCAGATGTGACGGTCCGTTTATCGGTCCGTGCAGCTTCACTTGCGTAATTTCTAACATTTTCGATGGTAAACCCTCTACTCGACGTCAACCTCACGGTACCTGGCACGGTCCGTGGCAGCTTGGACGGTCCGTTTCTCGGTCCATGCGACTTGCCTTGGCCCATTCCAGTTCCACGCGAAGCGTCGGGTCACGGTCGGTCACACGGTCCGTGTACTGCGACACGGCCCGTAAAGACCTCTGTGGTCCTTCACTTTGCTCCATTTTTCAATTTCTCTATCTTGGGCCCATCATGCACCATCCCATGGTCCGTGTGATGTTACACGGCCCGTGAGAAGGTCCGTATATTGTCATTTCTCCGCAATTTATGTTCTTTTTCTCACAATTCCTACATCAGTCCACGACTTCGTCTTTTTCCTACAAAGTACCAAAACACACACATTAAACTAACAAATGCACTTAAGAACTCGCAAGGATTCTATGTATTAAGCATCGTAAAAGTCGTATTTTCATGACTCATCAACACCCTCAACTTAAAATCATTGCTTGTCCTCAAGCGATGACCAAAGACAACACATAATGATACGCAAAGACAAGTGTTTAACAAGATGTAAATAGCGACCCCTCGATCATCAAACTAATGCTTAAAAAGTAAACTCACAACGTGTTCACACCCAAACAGACTCTCATAGGATCGAATTAAGCACTAGACCATATCCCGTTGGCCCGAAATAAGTCCGAGAATAAAGATGAACCAGTTAGTGTAGCAACCAAATAGCGCAGTGATAGTGCCCCTCACTACAAAGAAGTCTCACACACAGTGTATAAATGCAGTACAGAGACTGGAATGTAGACACTCACACTCAAAAAATGATTTTCAACCGACACACAAGTATAGACCATATGCTTGCCTTTATTTTCACCACCTTGACTCTCGAATGACCTTTTTAGGATCACTTTAGGGCTTTTGCGGCTTGTAATGTACGCTCGGGCTTAGGTGAGGTACATTTAGGATCAAAGTGACTAAGTTTCCGCTCCAAGACACTACTTTGACTCAGTCTCTACTTTCAGCCCCCAAACTCTTATTTCCCTTGTTTTACCAACTTTTTTTGTGGTTGGGAGTGATTCCCATTTTTCATTCATTCTTCTTCTTTTTTTTTGTTATTTTGTTTTACTCACGATCACAACCCAACTTTTCTTCTCTTCTCATCACTTGACTCATTTCCATCCTTACTTTTCTGTTTTTTCTTACAATTGCCACCCTCAACTTAGGATTTTAGCCTGAGTTGAGGTTCAAGATGTCTTTTTAGAGGACCAGGGCCAGTTTAAGCCACCCTCAACTTAGGCTTTTGACCTAGGTTGAGGTTCACAATGTCCTTGGAGAGACCAGGGCTAAAGTACAGATCTGCAGATCTATATTGGGAAGGTGAATTGGGTGATTAGAAAGAAAAGGTCTATTAAGACTCAATCTTTTGGGTCAACAGGAACAATTTCATTTGGTTGGTTGATTTCAGGCTAAGTGACTTCTCAACAAAAATGGCCTAAGATCCTATCCTAATCCAATCATTCAATCGTTTTAGGGGGACCAACCAGGCAAGTTCTAGCTTACAAGTGCGTCAATCGAATTAAGCAAGTAAACTCCCATACACATGGCACATATCCCCCACTATTTAGTACTAACCAACACAGTCATGCTTCATTCTTCAAGATGCCAACTAGACAATGTATACAATGCTTTACAAGGATCACATAAGTTAGTCAGTATGGGATGCGTGCATATGCAAGCTTTGTTTTTTTAATTTCCTTTAAAATTGGGGTTACTATAGACTCTTATAACCACTTATCTTTACACAAACAAAACAAACCTAAACATGCTAGTTCTACTAGATACTACACCTTCAGAGAAAAGAAACATGGCAAGAAAAACTCCTCAGGGTTCAGTATGCCCCACCCCCAACAAAAATACTGTGCAATGCCCTCATTGCACCATGATTAACACTAAAGCAAAAATGGGAGTAGAAACATACCTGGGACGCTCTAGGCACCAGTCGGGCCATTGTGGTCAAATCCACTCGGTGGGTCTGTATTGGCAACATCTGCTTCAGGTCCGACAACACTCCCAGAAGCTCCTTCCCGGGCAGCCTCATAGGATAGTCGCTCCCTCTCTTCTTGGGCTGCAGCTTCTCGGCATTGGGCCCGCAAGGCTTTTCTCAACCTCCTTTCTTCCTCACGCGGAGGGTCCTCTGGGGGGTTACTGCGATGGCTGCGGCGCTTCCCCTTATCCTTTCTTCCGGGAGCCCCCGATGGAGGTACCTAGGCAGTAGCTGGTACAAGCGGAATGCCCTAACCCTCGGTTAGACTTGGCTCCACCGGGGCAGTGAAAAATGACAGCAACGAATCTGGCGTGGAGTCAGAGTTGGCACCGTACTGTTATACCGAGCGATCAGCTCGACAATTTTATCTTTCATGTCTTGCATAGTCTGCACTAAATGCGCCATCTCATCTACGGACATACTTCCAAACATGCTATGGAAGTAGCCCTCCAAGGTGTTGACCTGTTCCTGCAAGCTGCTTATTTGGCCCAATAAGTCTGCGCGGAGACGGTCTTCAGCCTGCTGAACATGAGTCTGCACCACCTGAGGCACCTGGACCACCATTTGGTTGACAATCGTCGTGTTTGCCGCAGTTCTGTCACCATTCGGGCTAAAAAATCATAAGGGACATAAGTGCACCCTTGATGCATCTGGGGAGCTATACCACTACTCCCGGGCTGCTCAGAAGCTGTACCGGACTGTGGGGCCGTGGTGTGCTCCTCAAATGACAAGGGTTGCTGAGGAGGAGCCCGAGGAAGCTGTGTAGGCAATTTAAGCCGGCGTGCTTTACTGTGGTATAGTGGGTTATCAATATCCTTGATCATAGCAATGTTCACCACGCCCATTGGAGCCATTTTGTGATCCAGGAAATGGGTGGTGGGGACACGGGCCTGCCTGCAAAGTGCCCGAATCAAGCATGGAAATGACATACCTGCTTTGTCCGATAGGGTGCGGTCCTTGATTTCCATGGCGATGATATGACCCACATTAATACCATATCATGTGACCAAGCACGCCACCAACGAAGCATGAGAGGGTTGGAGCGTGTTATCATTAACGGTAGGTCGTAGTCGGGCCCGCACTACCGACCACCAGAACTTTGCGACAAATGTGAGTGAGGCCTTGGTAATGGGAATTTTGGGGTTGGACACCCAAGCTGCCTCAGCTCCTTGGAGCGCGATCTGCTCCGCAACCCACTTTGACTCAGCGGCCTGTGAAGAGGTGTCAGACATTCAGACCTTATCAGTGATGCTCGCATACTTGGAAATGAATAACCCATCCGGTTGGGCACAATAGTCTGGGCCAAATAAGAACCTGTTGATGGTGTCTGCCGAAATATCCACTTTAGTTTCTCGAATGGTGACATAGTCCTGGTGGGACAACTTAGCTGCTAGCCGCTTCTTTACTCTTTTGGACTGGTTACCTTCGATGGAAGCAAGCAGGCTGGCAGCGTAACTGGAGTAGAATTCTGCAATTATATCTGGCCCGTAGTAGCCGGAAGGGCTGGCCATCCACCCGAACTGGTATGCCTCAAATACATTTCGTATTTCTGGGATGGCATCCAATTTGTCAATGAGGACTCGTATTTCTGGAATGATTGGCCTCCCCTGGTACCCCCCGGAGCCTTTAGTAATACCGTTCACATAGATTTTCTTCGCCTCGAGGACTGTTCATCGTCTGCGCAGGAAAAGAAAAAGCCACTTGGCAGTTTTCGAGTCAGACGTCCAAGCAACCACCTGATGTGTAGCCTCGTCGTCGCTGTCTTAGAGGATCAGGATGTCGTCCTCATCCCCTGCATTGTGCTCAGCGGTATCTGGAGTGCCGGCCTCTTCTTCCCATTCCGGGGCTGCATCTTCCCCCTCCACTCCCACCTCAGGAACTCCCTCCTCAAACTGGGCAGCTATATGGTGTCTCACTGCACGCGATCATGTAGTATGAGGGGAGTGGGGGGAGACATTGCCGGTGATCTGCATAGCGGACCCGCTCGAGGAGTCATCACCTGAGTCACTCCCCTGGTGCTGACTCGAGGATTCAGTGATAGAATCCCGGAGACGTGACTCATGCTCGTTCCTAGGCTGGCGGGATCTTAGACGGGGGCCCATTTTAACCTGCAAATACCACAAAGAATAAAATTGTTAGCGGTGTCGGAATATGGAGGACGACACACAAACAGATACTCAGACTTCCCCTGTGTTAATACAGTGACAAAAAACCCTTAAGAGTGGCTTCATCGGTCTATCATAGGGAGTTTTGCACTAGGATGCATATTGGAATTAACGAGGATCAATACAATGAAGCATATCAAGGCAAAGTATTCTGAAATGGAGGGCCTCACACGGGTCGTGTACCATTACACGGTCCATGATTTGGCCCGTGTGAATGTCCTTGGCGATTAGCTGAGTCAAGTGACCTGACACAGAAGGCCACACGTCCCGTGTAGAGTCACACGATCCGTGTGGGCGGTCCGTGAGAGGTGCCTTCTCGTGGGGACAACAAGTGATTCTACACGGACCACTACACGATCTGTGTCGTATCACACGGTCCGTGTAATGAACCGTGGAACTGCTCGTCGTCCCCAGTCAGCCCCAAAGTCTTAGAACCCACATTTATTCATGAGATTTTGCATCTAGAACCCAAGATCGGCCACTATATTGTGCTTACCACACACAATACATCATTAATCCAACTCTAGAAACCCTAAAATCACAAAACCCCTATGTGCAAGAATCAAAGATTCAACAATGGTGATTTAGGTCAACCCAATACCAAATCTTCTAGAATCGGTACACAATAGTGTCATATAATCCGCAATGGACCAAATGCAAGCATAGATTCACACATTAGGCTAAAACTAGAGATAATTTAAAGTAAAAGACAAAGACCAAACTAAACAAAAAACAAAACTTACTTGATAGAGGAGAGTTGAAATTAGAATAAGAAAATTGCCCAAGAAAAGTGCTACGGATCATGAGAGCGTTACTCAAATCGTGCAAAAAGAGATAGAATTTTAGTGGGTGTGAGAAGAGGGAAAATCGTGTGAAGATTGTTAGAGAGAGAGGGAATGTGAAAGGGAAAGTGGGAAAGAGGGTATAAATACCCGACCACACGCATCCCAAGATGGTCAGAGAAATGGTCCGTTTGGCGTGAAACGATCCATAAAGCGTGCCGTGTGCTTATCCTTTAACCCATACCTGGAGCCACACACCACACGGCCCGGTAAACGGTCCGTCTGGCTGTACACGGGCCGTGTGTAGCTCTGTGTGCCTATCCTTCAGTAATCACCTGTCGCGGCATTTTAGACAGTTGGGTAAACGGTCCGTGTAATGTCATACGGTCCGTGTACCCTGCCGTGTGCTCAGCCTTCGAGTTTCGGGAATACTTACCTAGGGCCACGCGCCACACGGACCGTTAGACAGTCCGTTTGGTGGTACACGGACCGTTTAGTGCTCCATAGGACTCCCCTTTGCCAATTTGGTTTTTCTTGTCACACCCTTTACCCGCACGTCTGCTCACGCCTCTCTTCACAGTGCTCATCCTTCCTTGGGCAAAAAACACAAACAATACAATGCATGACATACAATTAGAACGATTTTTTTATGGGTTGCCTCCCATTAAGCGCTTGGTTTAACGTCACGGCTCGACGTGGTGGTGTTGAATACTCAGACTTCATCAAGATGTAAGACCTCAATCACAGAGGTGTCATCTGCAACACCCAAATACTTTTTGATGCACTGCCTATTGACATTGAAACGGTGCCCATCGTCCGTTTCCAACTCGACTGCACCATGTGGGAACACCTGAGCGATCTTGTATGGGCCAGACCACTTCGATTTTAACTTTCCTGGAAAAAACCTCAACCTTGAGTTGTACAGTAGAACCTTGTCACCCACATCAAAAATCCTTGGTGCAATAAGCTTATCATGGTGGGACTTCATTTTAACCTTGTACAGTGCTGCACTCTCATAAGCCTGGAGTTGAAATTCATCCAGTTCATTTAGCTGGTCTAGCCTAGTATTGGCCATCTCGTTCCACTTCATGTTCAGGGCCTTAAGAGCCTAGAGCGCCTTGTGCTCCAATTCAACCAGCAGATGACAGGCCTTACCAAACACCAACTGATATGGGGACATACCAATGGGTGTCTTGTATGCCGTTCTGTAGGCCCATAGTGCATCATCTAGCTTCCGAGCCCAGTCCGTTCTTGTGGCATTCACAGACTTGGTCAGGATCTCCTTAATTTCCTTGTTGGACACTTCAACCTGCCCACTTATCTGTGGATAATAAGGCGTGGCGACCTTATGTTGTCGCACCCCATATTTAGCAAGTACAGCCCGAAAGGATTTATTGCAGAAGTGGGAGCCCCCATCACTAATGATAGTTCTAGGTGTTCCAAACCTGGTAAAAATGTTCCGCCTTAGGAACTGTACCACGCTTCTGCTCTCATTGTTTGACAAAGCTGTTGCCTCTACCCATTTGGAGACGTAGTCCACTATCACCAAGATGTACTTCATGCCAAAAGCGCTCACGAACGGACCCATAAAATAAATGCCCCATACGTCGAATAATTTAATTTCAAGGATCGGGGTCATTGGTAGGTCTTGCCGCCTCGAAATGTTGCCTTGGCGCTGGCGCTAACACTGGTCACAACCGCGCACCATGTCATGAGCATCTTTGTAGATGGTGGGCCAGTAGTATCCACACTGCAGGATTTTCTTCGTTGTCCTAGCACCACCATGATGCCCCCCCACTGGAGAAGAGTGGCAGGCTTCTAGGATGCTTAGCATCTCTGCCTCCGGTACGCACCGTCTGATGACCCCATCTGGGCATGTTCTGAACAAGTATGGGTCATCCCAAAAGTACCTGCGCACATCATTAAAAAACTTTTTTCTCTGGTGCGGGTTAAGGCCCTCGGGCATAATGTCGCTCACCAGAAAGTTAGCAAAATCAGCAAACCAAGGGACTAAGTCAGTAGAAGCGGCCAATACCTATTCATCGAGAAATGAATCATCGATGCTCAACCAATCTTTGGCTTTGGCCGCATCTTCCAGCCTTGACAAGTGGTCTGCCACTTGGTTCTCTGTGCCTCTTCGGTCCTGTACCTCAAAGTCAAACTCTTGCAGCAAGAGCACCTATCTGATTAGCCTTAGCTTAACATCCACTTTGGCCATGAGGTACCGTAGCACTGTATGGTCAGTATGCACAATTACCTTAGTGCCCAATAGATATGCTCGAAACTTGTCAAATGCGAATACCACAGCTAGCAACTCCTGCTCAGTCACAGTGTAATTCCTTTGAGCATCATTCAAGGTCTTGCTGGCGTAATAAATCAGATGGAAGATCTTGTTGCGCTTTTGCCCCAGCACAACACCCACAGCAACTCCGCTTGCATCACACATCACCTCAAATAGGGCACCCCAGTCTAGTGCAACTACTAAGGGTGTAGAAATTAACTTCTGCTTCAGAGTCTCGAAGGTATGCCGGCACGCATCATCAAACTAAAACTTCACATCCTTCTCCAATAGCTTGCATAATGGGTGTGCAATCTTGGAGAAGTCCTTGATAAACCTGCGGTAGAACCCCGCATGCCCAAGAAAACTCCGGACCCCCTTTACTGAAATGGGAGGTGGCAACTTCTCAATGACTTCAATCTTTGCCTTGTCCACCTCAATACCCTTATTTGAAACCTTATGGCCAAGGACTATTCCCTCCTTGGCCATGAAATGACATTTTTCCCAATTTAATACCAACTGGGCTTCTTCACAGCGTTGCAGTGCCTTGCTTAAATTCAGCAGACAATCGTCAAAGGAGTCACCCACTATAGAAAAATCATCCATAAATACCTCGAGGGTGTCTTTGACCATATCTGAAAAGATGGACATCATGCAACGCTGGAAGGTGGCTGGGGCATTGCAGAGTCCAAATGGCATCCGTCTAAAGGCAAATGTCCCATAGGGGTAAGTGAAGGTGGTCTTCTCCTGATCTTCTATGGCAATGGATATCTGGTTGTAACCCGAATACCCATCGAGGAAGCAATACCACCCTCGCCTTGCTAACTTGTCCAGCATCTGATCCATGAAAGGCATGGGGAAGTGATCCTTCAGAGTCCATCTGTTCAATTTCCTGTAGTCCATGCACACTCTCCATCCGGTGACAGGTCTCAAAGGGACAAGCTCATTCTTGTCATTGGCCACCACTATCATGCCCCCTTTTTTGGGACACACTGCACTGGGCTTACCAATTTGTTGTCCAAGATAGGGTATACCACCCCAGCATCCAGCCACTTGATGATCTCTTTTTTCACCACCTCTTGCATGGGTGGATTCAGCCTCCTCTGATCCTCGATGTTGGGCACACAGTCATCCTCCAACTTGATTTTGTGAGAGAAGATTCCTGGAGGAATGCCGATTATATCTGCAATGGTCTAACCAATAGCTCTCTTGAACTTTTGGAGGACCCCCAGCGGTGCCTTCACCTGGTTTTCTTGAAGATCTGCAGCCACAATTATAGGAAGAGTGTTATTGTCACCCAAAAATGCATACCTGAGGTGCTGCGACAACTCTTTGAGCTCTAAAGCAGGCGGCTCCTCGATAGATGGTTTAGCTGGTAGTGTTGGTCTGTTTTTCAAGTCCAAGTCCAGCTTCCGAGGGACAAATGGCCTGGTTCCCATGCCTTCTAATGCATATATGGTGTCTTTGTACCCATCAACACTATCTCTTGGGAAGTTCATAAGCACTGCAGCCAGCGCGTCTACGGTCATCTTTTCCTCCAGCGGAACCTCAGAGAAACCGTCGTCATCAACATCCATGATAGACATCACAGCCAACTCCTTAGGCCTCTTTATGGCAGCGCACACATTGAATTTCACCTCCTCGGTCTTTAATCGAAAGGTGAGTTCTCCGCGCTCTATGTCCATGAGTGCCCTGCCAGTTGCCAAAAATAGCCTTTCGAGGATGATTGGTACCTCGAAATCCACTTTACAATCAAGGATTACAAAATCAGCAGGGAAGATGACCCTGCCAACCCGAACTAAAACATCGCACAGAATCCTCACGGGCCTCTTCACTGATCTATCTGCCATTAGTAGCCACATGGTAGTGGGTGTGGGGGCTCCCAAGCCCAACTGCTGATACACTGCTAGCGGCATTAGATTGATGCTAGCACCCAGGTCACAAAGGGCCCATGCAAAGTCATAGGCTCCAATAGTGCACGGGATAGTAAAGGCTCCTGGATCTCCCTTCTTTTCGACCAAGGATCTTGTAGTGATGGCGCTACAGTGGTGTAGATTATCAGCTGGCTCAATCGTGTCTGTCCTCTTCTTAGTGACTAAGGTTTTCATGAACTTAGCATAGCCAGGCATCTGCTCAAGTGCTTTCACCAAGGGTATGTTTACAGACAACTCCTTCAACATGGACAGAAACTTTTGAAACTTGCCATCCTCCGCCTTCCTTTTCAACCTTTGGGGGAATGGCAGTTTCGATTTTGGGATGGCTGGCAGACTTGGAGCTGTGGAAGTGTCCATCTCTATTGCCTGCTTGGCAAACTCTGGCTCTGCTGGTGCTGCCTCAGGTTCATCACCCCCATCATCCACTCGACCCTCCATGGGGCTGAGTACCCTTCACCTGCTTTATCCTGACCTGCATCATTAGCAACAACAGGGTTAGAAAGTACCTTACCACTTCGTGTGGTGATCGCCATGCAGTGGCTATCATTTTTTGGGTTTTGCACAGTATCACTCGAGAGTGACCCAGCTTCCTCTGATTCAATGAAGTTGAAAGCTGCCCCAGCTGCTGCTCTAGCTGCTTGATCGAGATAGAGTGCGAGTCTACCAACTTCCTCACATTGGACATTTCGCCTTTTATGTCTCGCACCCCTGCCTCAGTGGCCTCCACCTTGCTAAGAACTTTTGTCATCATATCCTCTAGCCTAGAGTTGCCGCCACCTTTGTTTTGGCGTTCTCGGTTTCTATAGCCGTCTCTGTTCTGCTAGTTCCCTTGGTAATTATCACGACCATAGCTCCAAACTTGATTATCGGAGTTGAAACCCGGTAACCCCCCTAACTACCCAAAAACTAAGCTTCCTCATCGTAGTTGCTGCCTTGGTCATCATACCTAGGGAGTGCGTCCATTGCTTTTACCTTCTCAGTGCCCCCACTAAGGGAACTCTTTGACAACAAATCTATTTGATTCCGCATATGGGTCATATCCTGGTCCCGCTCTTCCTCCTTCTTGCATTGCTCCTCACTCATCTTAAAAACCATCCCAGAGAAGTCTGCCTCTCTGGTGTACCATGCCCTGTTGTTCTTTGCCACCTGATCCAAGATGACCACTATTTCGGGGAACGTCCTAGACATGTACGACCCTCCACAAGTTGCATCTATGATTGGCTTGGTGACAAAGTTGCATGACCTGTAGAAGACTGCCTTCAAGTGTTCGTCCGTGATATGATGATTTGGGCACTGCTTGAGCTTCTGGCGTAATCTCTCCCACGATTGATACAATGCTTCATTCGGCATTTGCTTGTGAGATCCGATCTCATCTTTGAGCTTCAGTTGCCTTGAAGCCGGGAAGAACCTCTCTAAAAAGGCCTCCTTTAGTTCTCCCCATGTACGGATGGAGTTTTGGGGGAGCTCATTCAGCCACCTTATTACCTCACCAGATAGAGATAGTGGAAATAGTCTCAACCGCAGTGCTTGTTGACTAACTCCTGGAATTTTGGACGACTGACAGGTCGCCAAGAAATTCATCAAGTGCTGATTCGCGTCCTCGGTGGCAGCTCCAGTGAACAATCCCTTTAACTATAACATCTGCAGCATCGTGCAAGTGATAGTGAACTTGACACTAGCAGGCAGAGGCGGCAACACTATTGCCCCAGTGGTCCCAGCACCCTCATCATCTTCATTTACTGCTGGTGGGTACTGAGGTCCTTGAGGTCTCAACGGGGGTTGGTGTTATTGTGGTGGTACAAGTGGCACCTGGCGAAGTGGTGCCGCTGGTGGTAGCACATTACCTGCGAGATCATCTTCACCTAACCCATCATGTCTTCTATCAGCAGGATTTACTGCTAACTCCCTCTGCGTTGCTGCTTCGTGGTCCTGGGCGTTCATTCTGCGGATTGATTTAGTGAGTTCTGGATCGTAGGGAATAAGTGCTTCACCCTTACTTCGGGTTCTTGGCATGCAATGCTGGTTCTCTACAAAGACAAAAACAAAAAATAAAAGTAAAATTAGGGACTAGACTTGCAAACTGAAAGTAGAAACTAATAGACTAGTTCTTCGCCGCGTTCCCCGGCAGCGGCGCCAAAATTTGATACGCCAAATTTACACTCCAAATAGAAGAGTAAAGCGGTCGTTGGTCAAATATAGAACTCAACCAGAGTTGAGGTCGATCCCACAGGGAACACGTAAGAATGGATCTATTAGTACCAACTTACAGATGTAAATGCTATTCCCAAGATAAAATTGCATAAAGTAAATGGGGGGTTGCGTTGTTCAATTTAAATCCCTATGTAACGTAACTAATAGAGAAGTTGATACTGGTTTTCAAATAGGTAGAGAGAAGCTAGGGTGGTGTTCCCCATGACATCTAATACGATAACTAAACTGGCTTGGTAAACTCGTTCTTGATTATGCATACAAGATCAAACAACTTGGCTAATACCTAGTTCATCTTTCGGTCTTTCCTAGATATATTTCACTCCTCTCCTTTCGGTCTTAGAGTGTATGTAGTTTCGACCCTTGCTTTTGATCTCAGAGTACCCTCACCTCTCGGTCTCAGGTACTTAGACTAGGTTAAAAACTTCGAATTTCTGTTGTAGAACACTTTTCCTAATCACTACATCCCTCTCGGGCATGTAACAAATATGGGCTTACCCTAATGCGTCGACTCATTAAGGAGAAGTTAACGCGAAGTGTTCTACAATAGATGCAATGATCAATCCCTCAAATTTACCTCAGTTTGCGTTATCTTATTGAATTGCCATGGTTCCCACAACCCTAGTTGTGGGTTTAGCCTAGCATGTTCAACATACTTTGCCCAAAACTATGTAATGAAGACATAATAATTGACTTACAATTGAAAGAACAATGAATCCGTGCTACAATCTTCAAACGATGATCACAATCCACGAATCAAAGGTAAAACAAAGTCAAACTATTGTTTTCTCTCTTGTTCTCTGACTCCAGCCGTCAATAACATCCGTCACGAAATAAAATAAAATACCATATATACAAGGAAAAACTAATCCAATAAAAAATAGGAAAAATAAACTTCGGAATGGACACGGTTCATTACACGGGCCGTGTGAGATCAGACGGACCATCACACGGTCCGTCTACACTGCCTTCTGCTTCGTCCCGGACCTTGGCACGGTCCGTGTTATGTCTCACGGTCCGGTTAATGGTCCGTGAGTCTTCACTTGCACACTTTCTCTTATTTTCGTCGATGCCTCTTTTAGTTCACGTCAACTTCACGGCGCACCACACGGTCCATCTCAGATGTGACGGTCCGTTTATCGGTCCGTGCAGCTTCACTTGCGCGATTTCCAACATTTTCAAAGGTGAACTCTCTACTCGACGTCAACCTCACGGTACCTGGCACGGTCCGTGGCAGCTCCGATGGTCTATTTCTTGGTCCGTGCGACTTGCCTTGGCCCGTTCCAGTTCCATGCCAAGCGTCGGGTCACGGTCGGTCACACGGTCCGTGTACTGCGACACGGCCCGTGAAGACCTCCGTGGTCCTTCACTTTGCTCCATTTTCCAATTTCTCCATGTTGGGCCCATCACGCACCATCCCACGGTCCGTGTGATGTTACACGGCTCGTGAGATGGTCCATATATTGTCATTTCTCTGCAATTTATATTCTTTTTCTCGCAATTCCTACACCAGTCCACCCCTTCGTCATTTTCCTGTAAAGTACCAAAACACACACATTAAACTAACAAATGTGCTTAAGAACTCGCAAGGATTCTATGTATTAAGCGTCGTAAAAGTCGTATTTTCATGACTCATCAAGATCAAGTTTCACCATATCATGTCTAATCACCTCCCCCCAAAACTTCTTTGGTCTACCTCTACCCCTCCGTGTAGCTCCCAAATCTAGCTTCACACACCTCCTAATAGGGGCATCGGTACTCCTTCTCTGCACATGTCTGAACCATCGCAGTCTCGCTTCCCTCATCTTGTCAGCTACAGGGGCCACCTCTAGCTTCTCCCGAATGGCCTCGTTCCTAATCTTATCAATCCTGGTGTGACCACACATCAATCTTAACATCCTTATTTCTGCGACCTGCATCTTCTGAACATGTATATTTTTTATTGGCCAACACTCCACCCCATACAACAAAGATGGTCTAACCACTATTCTGTAGAACTTACCTTTGAGTTTAGATGATGTCTTCTTATCACACAATACTCCAGAGGCCAGCCTCCATTTTGTCCAAGCCACCCCAATACGATGTGTGACATCATCATCGATATTCCCACTGCTCCGGATGATGGACCCCAGATACTTAAAGCTTTCCTTCTTGGGGATAGGGTGAGCCGCAAGTCTCACATCAATGTCTGCTTCATCCCTCGCAACACTGAATTTGCACTCCAAGTATTCTGTTTTGGTCCTACTCAGTTTAAATCCTTTGGACTCCAAAGCGTGTCTCCAAACCTCCAACCCATCATTAACTTTGGTCCGGGTCTCATCAATCAGTACTATGTCATCTGCAAACAGCATACACCATGAGACTTCCTCCTGGATAGATCGCGTCAGCTCATCCATCACCAACGCAAATAAAAAAGGGCTCAACATAGATCCTTGATGAAGTCCCATCTTAACAGAAAAATATTCTGAGTCTCCTCCCACCGTTCTTACCCGAGTTTTGGCTCCGTCGTACATGTCCTTTATCACTCTAATATATGCCATTGGGACACCTTTCACCTCCAAACACCTCCATAGGACATTCCTCTGGACTTTGTTATAGGCCTTCTCAAGATCAATGAACACCATATGAAGGTCCTTCTTACTTTCCCTATATTTCTCCACTAATCTCCGAACAAGGTGAATCGCTTCAGTAGTCGACCATCCTAGCATAAATCCAAACTGGTTTTCTGAAATAGATACTACTTTTCTCACCCTCATCTCCACCACTCCCTCCCATGCCTTCATAGTATGACTCAACAATTTGATACCCCTGTAATTATTACAGTTTTGAATATCACCCTTGTTCTTATACAGTGGAACCATTGTACTCCTTCTCTATTCATCTGGCATCTTGGCCGTCTTCATGATAGCGTTAAACAGTCTAGTTAGCCACTCTATGCCATCCTTGACCATGTTCTTCCAAAAATCTACCGAAATCTCATCCGGTCCGATCGCCCTCCCTCTTTCATCCTACTAATAGCCCTTCTAACCTCCTCAACTCTGAACCGCCTGCAATAACCAAAATCTCGCTGACTTTCGGAATGTGCCAACTTGCCCAGCTCAATATCTCTCTCTCCTTTTTCGCTTAAGAGTTTATGAAAGTAAGCTTGCCACCTTTGTTTAATGGAATTCACATCCACTAGCACCTCACCCTCCTCATCCTTGATGCACTTCACTTGATCCAAGTTGCGAGCTTTCCTTTCTCTCTCTTTAGCAAGCCTGTACATTCACTTGTCCGTGCCTTTATCACTTAGCTCCTCATATAGGCGCTCAAAAACGCTGTTGTTTTAGCACTCGTCACCGCCATCTTTGCTTCTAACTTAGCCGTCTTATAAATCTCCTTAACCCTTTGTTTTTCATCCTCATCCCTACGCTCCAACCACTTCGCATAGGCCATCTTCTTAGATTTTACTTTGTCTTGAACTTCTTCATTCCACCAATAATCACCTTTATGTCCGCCGAAGGTTCCTCTCGGAACCCCTAGTACCTCAGAAGCTACCTTTCTAATGCAACCAGTAGTATTGTCCCACATATTATTCACATCTCCGCTACTACTCTCTTAGCTTTTCTTCCATCTCATGAGAGAGGGAAGGAGTCAGGCCCCCCATCTAATCCTCGGTTGGGCGTAGACAATCTTCCTCTTCTTTTCTCTCTTAAACTCTAAGTCCATCACTAGAAGCCTATGTTGAGTGGAAATACTTTCATTAGGAATAACTTTGCAATTCTTACAAAGGATTCTATCACCCTTCCGTAGAAGTAGGTAATCAATTTGAGTTTTAGCTACGACACTTTGAAAGGTTACCAAGTGACTTTACCTCTTCTGTAAATATGAGTTAGCAACTAACTCAAAGGCTTTGGCAAAATCCAAGAGAGACGTCCCATCTCCATTCCTTTCACCAAAACCAAAGCCTCCACGAACATCTTCAAACCCACTACTGGTAGCCCCAATATGTCCATTAAAGTCTCCCCCAATGAAAAGTCTTACCGTCACTGGTATGCCTCTCACCACCTCATCCAAATCTTCCCAAAAGAGCATCTTGACTTCCTCATCTAGACCCACTTGAGGGGCATAGGCACTAACTACAGTCACTACGTGCTTACCCACCACCAGTTTAATAGACATCATCCTATCGTTAAACCTCCTAACCTCCACCATATATTTCCTAAGGTCCTCGTCTACTGGTATACCTACACCATTTTTGTCCCTAGAACCCCCCCCCTCGAGTGCCATAGCTTGAACCCGTCTACATCCCGAGCTTTGGTCCTTACCTATCTAGTCTCCTGAACATACACTATATTAATTTGTCTCCTCTTAAGATACTTTACTAGCTCTATGGATTTCCCTGTAAGTGTACCTTTATTCCACGATCCTACCCTTAATTTAGATAAGCCTGTGCCCTTCTTACCACCCCTACCTCTTACCCCCGACCCCAACCTACGACATGACCCTCACCATCAGATCCGGACCCCACCAACTACGAATTAATCTCACTAAGCACTCACAAATAGTCAGTCGAATAACATAAAATCAAAGTAGTCAGATAAGCAAACTATAATAAAATATTAAACTAATACCACAACCCACTACTATAAACAGTAAAATGTAAGGTATACTGATGGAATAACAAATGTATAAAAAAATCAAAGTAACAAAGAGTATATTTAGAAAAAAATAGTAGACAATAAGAAACTTAAAAGAATTCCCTAATAAAAGATTTAAAATCCCTACAATTACCAACAACAGGATTCAAGAGCTATAACAATAGTCAAGCAAAAAACTGAGCAAAAAGAGTCTAGAACAGTACACTAATCAATCCAGGACAGTGAGGAATAAGAAATAAAATAAACCTGACTAACAAGAAATAACGCCTAAATTGATCAGGAAAGAAATTCACATATGAATTAGTGCAGTCAAAAAGTAGTAAAGAGGAGGAACGATAGAACCTGGGTTGATTTTTGGAAAGAAGTGTTGCCAAAAAGTAGTCGCTGGATTTTCTGGAATCTATTTCTAGTCGAAAATTTAACGCCTGAATCTGATTGACAGATGTTGATCAGAAGCGTCGCCAGAACCACTATGCTGTGCTTACGCCGTTGACAGATGTTGATCGGAGGGTTTCTTGAGGATAAAACCAACAGTAGCAGCTCTGGTTTTGAGAGCTATACAATTTCGCCGGAAAACCATAGAGGTAACGGACAAAGTCGCCGTTGAAGGAGAACGATGATACTCAACACTGGAGTTCGCCGCCAAAAATCGCGGTGAAGAACCCAAATTTGACCGGCCGAAAAATTGATGGTACCGGCGAGAGAATGGAAAGTAGGCTTTTCAGCATGAAGCACAGAGGACAAGAGTTCATTCAAAAGGAGACTTATTACTATACTAAACTTTGTTTATTGTTTAAGGGGTTCAAGTTTAATATATATATATATGAAAATATAGAAAAATTATCTTATATATACAATGTAATTTTTTGCTGAGGGGATTCGGGTGAACTCCTCACCACACCCTAGGTCCGCCCCTGCATCCATGAACTTCCTATTCGGATTGAGTCCAATTGGGCTCTAGCTGTCAAGCCCCGGGAGGGTACCCTTGGCATGGCCAGCACTCAAAGACTATTGCTAGTCCCCAAGCGAACCACTTAGCCTCGTCACATCATTCACCAAAATATACTCTACTGAATAGCAGAAAATATAAGTAGGTAGTGGACACATCTCATCTAAAGTCTCAAAAGAATATATATATATATATATATATATATATATATATATATATATATATATATATATATATATAATAAAGACTAGTAGAAAGAACTAGCTCACAATCTCAACATCAATGCTCGACCATCGTCTATGAAGTCTCTATTACTAATCAGGTGGTGCCAATGACAAATCCATGGCTATCCAAATCAAATTAAAAGAAATAGTTCAATCCTTAACTCTAAAGAAAGATGAATATATCATAGTGGGTCCTCCGAAATAGGGAAGGCTCACCAAATCAGCTGCAATCTTGGATCTTCAATGGAGCGCCTGTTGACGATCTCTAGTACATGCCTCTGCATCATAAAATAATGCAGTCCAGAGTGGACATCAGTACGTGAAATGTACAGGTATGTAAAATAGTTGAGTGAAACAGAAATGGGTAGAATAATATGGAAACAATATCAACTCAACATGAACATCAAATCATATCAAATAGTCAAATGTCTATCTATGCAAGAATAAAGAGTAGACAAATGACCTATCAACACCTCAGAACTCACCAATCATCTCAGACTCATCTCAAAGGAGCTCACCTCCCCTCATCTCATCACATCTCATCTCATCTTATCTCAGAGGAGCCCACACCCTCTTATCTCATCTAGACTCGGAGTACTCAAGGTAGGAAGTTTATGGGAGTTTTTCTTATCCGACAACAATCACTTATAAGCCAGTGAATGTACAACAGTCACGCTGATGTTGCCACAATTATTCTAAACTTGCCAGGTAGGGAACGAATCAAAACCATATTAGCTCACCCAATATGGAGTCAGTCGTCAATAAGTCCTATATTGCTTCTGGGACTTCTAATCAAGAGGGAACCACAATATATGTGATGGTTCCAAGCCTCATCTACATATGGCGACATAGTTAATGAGTTCAAGTGGGACTCACCCTTACTCATTTCGGTGCTCGATACTCCTTCCGTGACTCAATGCTCATAAAACCATCAATCCAATCAAACCAATCTCATAGGAACTTTAACCTCGTTAACGATCGGTATTTCATAGGGACTTTAACCATATCATCAATCAATCTCATAGGGATTTTAACCCCCTCATCAATCAATCTTATAGGGACTTCAACCCTCTCATCAATCAATCTCATCAATGACTCAAGATTTAGAATAATCATTTGGATTTAAGTGAATAGACACATCCGTAGAGTTCACTTATAGAGACTCATAAGACAATCAAACCCCATCAGCTCATCATCATTCTCTCGTCACAATCACAATCACAGTCAACAATCACCATCTCAACTCAAGGCTCTAGACTCATCATTCTCTCAAGTTCGTTATGTATGCTTTTTCAAAATAGTCATGTAGGGTTATGCAAATTCTTATGAAAATATTCAATTTAAGAAAACAATTTGTATGATGATCATCAGCATAGAAAACATGTACTTTGAAAAGGATTTCTCAAGAAACACCATCAAGATTCATGCATATAGACTCTTCAATCATCAATTCATCTATGACCTCCATGGGGCACATGAGAGAACGGTCCCATGTTTTAATTTAGCCTTACATACCTAGGATGCAGCTATCAACCGAGTACGTCAAGGATCCCTTCTCGAATGTCTCAACTCAAACCCTTCTCTTCTCTGCTCAAGCCCTAGCCTTGTTAGATTATGGAGTAGGACTTAGAATGGGGGGTTTTGACCATTTTCACGTCCAAACGACCTTATTAGCTGAGTGTTAGAGTTTAGGAGGGGTGGGGAATTGACCGGAATGCCCCTCATAATTATTTAAAAATTTTCAGCTCGGAAAGGACACGGTCCGCGACGCGGATTGGTCGCGAACAGTGTATTTTCAAAAAAGAGTTTTTGAACGAGTTTTTCTCATCCCGTCGAAAAATTTGAAAAAGACATAAGTGTCCCTCAGCGATAGGTGCGCGACGCGCCTCTGTCGCGCATTGCCACTGTTTTTCGTCTTGGATCGAAAAATTATCTTTTGATCGGGCCGCTCTAAAAATCGATCAAAACCATTTTCCCACTTAATTTTTCATGCTGATCACAAATCCGGCCTCGGATTTGAAATATGAGCATCAAAAGACGCGTTACGCACATACCCTCACTCTAGGGGTATTTTGGTAATTTTATCGGGCGTTACACTAGCTTTCTTGCATCTTCTTGGGTTGAGTCAAACACAATGTGTTGAGTCAACCCCATCAAGGATTCGAAGTTGTAACAGGTAGCTAGGCGGTTGATATACAGGTTGCACAGGCTGGTTACAACTCTTAGAAGCTGGAAAACAGGTCGTATACAGCAAAAAATATCCTGTATATACTTATATACAGTTACAGTACACAAAGATAAAATGGGCCACAAGCCCAATCGTTTAGCAGGAATAGTCCAGAAGGACTAAAAGTTTGAGTTTACAGGAGATATATAGGTGTAAGGTGTATACACTGATATACAGTGTATATTCTTGGTATACAGGGAAAAAAATGGGTTTAAAAAGCCCAATTGCAGCTTTCTTTTTTTCGAAAACTATGCAATAAGGCAAACATATACTATATATTTATAGAACATAGATATAGTTTAAAAAAGGTACTCATCATAGCTATATTATTAATTTATAGCAAAAAAAATAATTTGAACATTTATAGTTGATCTTTTACCATATAAACGATCGAATGTTCTCCATCCTTTTCTCTGTTCTATATTCTTTTCTCCCTCTTTCTTTGATTCCAAATCAAATTAGAATACACATGCTTCCCATTCTTTCCCAAATCCAGATCCAAGGTGAAATTTGTCTTGTGCATCTTCCTTTGAATCATGTATCTTTTTATTTAATTATTTTGATTGTATTTTACAATTTGAACTCTTTATTATTTGTGTTTATATCATTCAATTCCTTTTAAACTTTTCAATATCAGTCATCTTTTACCACTGTTGTTTTCGCCTCTTCACAATGGTCCAAAGAAGGTAAAATGATGAATGTGTATTTTCTTTTCTATGAGATCAAATGAGTTTTTAATCGACTTTATTTATAGTGGGTATTTCAATTTGAGTATATATTTTTTATGGTTAAAATGATGAGTGGTGGGTGTTTCAATTAGTTTATATATTTTTTATGAGAAAATTTCAGATTTGAGCATCATTTTTCATCAAATTGTTTTTGTGTATTTGTTCATCTTTGGGCATTTATATCATTCAAGTGTATCAATTCACTATTGTACTTCCTGTATCAAAGTGATCAAATGTATTTGTGTGTTAGTATACTTTTGGATCGGCATATTGAATTGTATCTACGTGTTCAACTTGTATGTTATATCAACATACCAAGTGTATTTTTCATCGTTATACTTTTTGTACTAATGTATTCAATTGTATTATTTGTTATCAAACATTTGTATTCATGTGATTTTTCTATAGAAAAGCAAGTATCATATACACTTCAACATTTACAAAGTCCTTAAATAGTTTATACATTTGTTTTTGTATCATCATTTGTATTTTGTACTTTATGTATTTGTATTGAAAGATAAGTACCAAATATATATTTTGTATTTTTGGTATTTTATATACCTTTCAATAGTTGGAATTTTGTATTGTATTTGGAACGAAATGTTTAATAATATTTAATGCATTTTGTTTTCAAATACTCAAAGAAATTTGGCGAATTTTACGAACAAAAATGAATACAACCACATGCTTGACTCAAATAAAAATAATTAAATCATATATAAATAAATATAACATGAGATTTTAATGTATTGAAATATAAAAATTGACAATTTTATGAACAAAAAATTTAGCCAAATTTAGTAATATTATGCATAGAAATAATTATAAATAAATAAAATAAAACAAAACAATTGAATACACACGTAGTAGTGTTGAATATAAAATAAATTGTTAACATTTATAATCATATATGAATGCAATAACACGTTAAATACAGATGAATAAATTACATACAAAAAATTTAGTTGCATTTGAATGCAAATGATTCTTAATGAATACAACGATGACATATAATGGATATAAAAAATTTGATAGATTTTATATTTAATTTTAAATTCTCTAGAGTAATGATGAGTTACATATACATTTGAGAGTCCAATTTAAAATATGAATATATTTAAAGAGTGATCTATTCTATTACTATATTAGAAACAATGTAATTTAAGTAGAAATATTTTTAAGGAGTGATTTATTCTGTTACCATATCATAAAAGATCTCTCACTTTACTCAATTTAGTTAAATTATATTTGTATTTTTATTAAAAATCATCAAAAAATACCATGAATACAACAGATAGAAACCAAATTATAACTGCAGATCGCAAATATTGAAACTATCACTCGGGAGTAATAATTAGGACCTACAACTTGCTTTTTCTAAAAGTTTCTTTTGGTAGATTTACGACAAGGATGGAAGTGGACCAAAAGTCTAAACTCTTAAATCTCTTCTATTTGTATTATTTATTTATTTGTATCTATTTAAACTCTAACTTTGTTATTTAATTTAACTTAATTTCATTCCCAAGGCGAACTATTTTATGTTAATTTAGTTCTTAAGTAATTTCATTTTTTAATAACTTAATCATTTTGAAAAAATTAGTTCACTTAATTGATTCAAGTATCCAAGTTATTGATTTCCTTGAGAGAAATATTTCTTTTACTATAATTCATTTATTTAGGTTCTAACATTTTTGCTTCCTCTTAAATTACTTAGGTTGTAAATTTCAATTACTCTTTGTGAAAAATAAAATTCAGTGTCATTTTTTAATTTTACCCACTTAAAACATTTCAAGTATTTTTCTTAAAAAGTTGAAAAATTTTATTTTCATACTTAGTCAATTTTAATAGAATTTAGAAGATTAAATTGTCTTTCACATCTAAGTTAGGAATTTCAATTAACCGTTTTTTTTAAGATTATTTAAATTTCTTAAATGAATTTTGTTTGAATAGTCTTTAAAATATCTTTTGTCTTTAAATTATTTTTTTTTTCTAAAAGTTAATCAAAATTAAGTTTGAATCTCCAGAGAACCGTGTGTTAGCGGCCATTTATAATGTTAAATAACATCTCAAAATGAACATTTGAACCCTTACCGATTTTCTCTAAAATATTAAGATTCTTTTTCTGTTAGAGTCTTAAATTAAGTTTTCTTAATTTCTTTAAAAGATTAAGTGGCGACCTCCTATTTTTTGGATTTTTTTTTAAAATTAATTAAGTTTAAATCGATTACTCCTGAAATGCCCCCCTTTCACAATCACATAAATAATGATTCTACTGGGAATTTAGTTATGTTCTTCTAGATTTTATTTATATGACTAACTATTTGAAAATATAATAATTAGTAATTTTTATTTTTCCTTATTTGTACTTGTTTAAATTCAATTATTACTTGTCATTGTATTTCATGGCATATTCCTATATTGTCTTGTGTATTTAAAAGGACGATTTTGCGATCCCATAGTCAAACCTTTAAGTACTTGACCTTTTTTTTTGAATAAATTAACAATTTATTGGTTTGTAACGCGTCCGATGATTGTCACAATTTCCAACCCAAGTTATCCGCTTGGGCCTTTGGTCTTTCGAAACCCACTCTTAAATACCTAGGATAGAGCGAAACTAAAACCTTTTTAGGATGCATTTGCCTAGGATGATCCAATACCCAAGGTGTATTAGCCATCTTGAGTCTATTCGTCCCGTGAACAATAAGACAATCATGTTTATATGTTTAAATTGAAAGATGTATAGGTTAGTTTAAACAACCATTATTACCTGGGCAGGGGGAACCTAACACTATTTTCTTTCTCGTAGGATGACTCAAGTGTATGAACCTTTGAAGACCAGAATAGTGACCCAAGCTCATGACTTCCTCAAAATATGGTAGGAATACATCAATAAGGAGGATAAACTAAAAGTCCAGAAGCAGAAAGATCATCTCCCTTCTTTAATGGAAATGGAAGCTCTGCTGGACCTAATCGGAACAATGATTAAATTTTGGGATAGTGACCATACGGTATTCTGCTTCGAGGATGTAGTGTTGACTCGGAACATTGAGGAGGTAGTGACAAATTATGAGAGTGTAGGTATGTGTAACTAGAGAAGTTTCATACCTGACACTGACATTTTAGTTCCCAAAATTTAGAGTTCGAATGAAATTAAGGAAGCATTCTTACTAGTCAACATCGAACGAATGGATAGGCTCAAAGGACCAAAAATCCCACTCTAAAAGTTGTATTATATATTTGGACCTATTAAGGCCTTTGAGAAGTTCAAAAAAGAAGTCATCTCTAAGCAAATTGGAAAGAAATATGGGCTTTTATTTTTGCGGTGTGCTTGATTAGGTCTATAGTCTTCCTATAGAATCTAAGTCATGCGAGCCATGCAAGTGTAATAATGGTTACTCATTTCATATTTTATGTGGTTGACAAGGGAACTTCAACTAAGTATTACACTTAAGCATCCATCATCATTGCTGACATCTACATGTCCTTGGATAAATGTCAAAGTGGGAGTCATTTCATTCATGGTTCCAACCTAATACTTTAATGATGAATGATGAAGCACCTACTTAAAGTCCATAATCCTATATAATTAGAGCTCAAAGTTCGAAGTGACCAATTCTCTTCTCACAGTTGGTGACTATATCTAAATCATTTTAAAGACACCATCTGGTTGCTGATACTAAGTAGATGGAGGGATAAAGATGTACAATGGGACATTGATGACCTTTTTGTAAGTGACATCATATTCGAAGTTGAAAACATCCTTTCTTGGTACTAGCCAAACTGAGAGGAACCTAATCTTATGTTCCCTAAAGAATTTTTAGAAAATTGGGTTGCAAGCAAGTTATCCCTCAAATAAGAGAAATGAGAAAATTTGCAATGGATGATGAAGACAGCAATCTTTTGCCATTATGATCATTCGAGGGTGAAAAAATAGGAGGGTAGTGGGTGATAAAGTTTCTAATAGGTTCAATGTCGAATGAAGTGGTACATATAAATAATGGTTGGAGAAGAATCTTACCAAAACTATCAAGCCTAGCCCAAATATTCCTTATTATATCAAATATGTTGAGGCCGAAAATCAAGTGCTACTCCAAAAACTTCAAGAAAATTATCAAGAAAATGAGTTGGTATACCAAACCCGACACTTGGAGGATGTAAGAGTCATAAATCAACTTAAGCAAGAGCTAAGAAAGGCAAGGCAATACATAATTAAGTTAGACGAACATATGGAGCAATAAATTTAGACTGTGGAAGGGGCTAGTCATGAAGAAAGGGCTCAGTTAGCAAGAATAACTTGTGGGAATATAGATACTTTATGTGGAAGGAGGTTTACACTGCTAAGAGGGTAAGTACTAATAGTGGACACCAGGCGATCTAAAGTTGATCATTATCCCCTACGTGGGATTGCTTTTATTTGTATTTCTCCTTTGTTATTAGCTTTTTGAGCTATATCTTATATGATGTTTTGTAAGAACTTTGTTTTGTCAATGAAAGTATTTTTTGGATAAGGTCTTGGCTTTAAATTAATATATATCCTTCGTTTTGATAGGCATATTCCTAGCATAAAAAGGGTCACATACTCGTTAGGACGCACAATAACTGTTTTTGTGCTATGTGCTATGATTGTTTATCTGAATATATTGCTTTATTTGGAGAAATTTTGGCCTACTCCTTTTCAAAACTTTTGAAACCCTTGCGCATAAATATCAATACTATGAAAGTTCATCCAAATACTCTTCGAGTCTTGAGTTTCCTAACAAAATTCAAGTTCCCTAACTAACTCCTAAAAACCTACTCCCCTATCTTAGGAAAGGTTGAACTTGTTGTCAAGATGAACAAAAATCAGGATGTTGGAATTGAGGAGCTCAAAGAGGCATTGATGAGGAGATTGCATCGAATTACTCAAGAAATCCTTAAAGTGGAGAGGAAGACTAAAGAAGTTGACGAAGCCACAAAAGCTGTGCTAGCCAAGGCTACAGAGCTTGAAGTAGAGATTGAAGCTGCAAAAGAGAAAAGCTGGATAAGACAAACAAATTGTTTCAAGAGTATTTGTTTGCTCTCGACTAAGATATAGAGGTTGTGCTTGTCAGAACTGCTATAGTGGATAAGGAACTTGATGCTATTAAAAAGAAGATAGCTAGGATCAATAAGGTAACCAACCCTGCATTGAAGGAAAAGAGTCTCAATATGGAGAAGTCTAGAGTTGACACTTCACTAATAGGGAAATCTAGGGTCAAAAATGAAGAAAAAGATTAGAGAGTTTGAATAAAAGTCGCAGAAGAAGCATGATCATGTTCCTGGAAGTTTCTTATTTTTCATTTTTCAATTTCCTTGTAATGAAGTATGAGTGAATAGTTGAGATATTTTTATACCAATTTAACTATATAGGGCCTGATTTCTCCTTTGTGAGATACGTAGACAACCATTCAAGGCCTGACCCCTATCATTGAAAAACTTATCTTCTAGTGTTACAAGGAACCGAGAGTTTCACAATGAACATTAAAAAGATACAACAATAAGAAGACCTTGACCTAATGCAAGCCAACCTTCTTGATACACTAATACCAAAATCAAATAGACAAAGTCTTGTCTATTTAGTCATGTCCCTATATCCATGGTCTAGTTTATCCTTAGATAAAACATCAACTGTGTGTTTATTGCTCTATGCATTTTATCTTGTATTATTTGACTATTCGAAGGAACTAACACGTTTGCCTTTTGAGTTATTTTTATTAATAGGTAATTATAATTGATCTGCGTTGACTAAACTGGCAGACATCCATACTTCATACGATCTAAAGCTCTTCAAGATCTCTTCCCCGACTGAAATCCACAGAAAGGAAAAGAGAAATTGGTTGAGAATAGTAACAATATTGGTTTAATTGGAATTGCTATAATGGATACCATTTTCTCAAAATATAATGAGTTGAGTACACCATTAGTGCAATAGATTGATGAGATGAGAGTGGAGATACAAAAGAATCAAGACTTGTCAACCTTGGTCGTTGTTGCTAACACTCCAACTGATTAAAGGCCTTCACCCTATTTCCTCCTCCAAGCCCAAACCCAAACACACTCCAAATAATTCGAGTACTATTTTCCCCAAAGACTCCTACCATTGACCTAACCAATCCTAACCCATATCATGCCAATTCCTTATACCAAGCCACACCTCCTCCCCAAGGCCTAAATGCCAACAACTCTCAAACATTTCTACCCTTGTATCAAGAACATGATCCAAATGCTAAAAAACCTCCCACCATCCCCTCACCCCAAATGCCATTTTCAACATTCCAGTCTACCCAAAACTACCACATCCATACACCACCTATCCTGAATTAGATCACAACAAGGGCTAGGAGAAAGAATGGAGGGTCAGTGAAGAGATAACTAGGAAAAACATAAAAGAAGAGTTCACAAAGTCCATGAACTAATTTCATTTTATTCTAGATATTATTGGACTAAATTTTGAAGATATGGGTATTCATACAAGTTTGGACCTTCCACAAGGATTCAAGGTACTGAAATTTGATGCTTACGATGGAGTAGGAAATCCCATGGCTTATCCCAAAGCCTATTGTGATCAACTCATTAGTGTTGGGAGAAATGAAGCCTTGTTATTGCAGATCTTTTTAGCCAAAGCTTAAGCAGGGAGGCCAGTTTACCTCCCAAGAAATAGAAGAATAGTCTAGTTGGAATGCATTAGCAAAGGACTTTGTTGAGAGGGAAGGTCTAAGGGAATAACCTTCATAGATGCATAGAATAAAAAGGCTCATACTCAGCATATCATGTCATCGAACATTACCTCTAATTTATATAAGGCCAGAGGATAAGACATACCCTGCATTTACCCTAAAAAATAAGTAGCATAAGTAGTAAGGTCTAAGCATAGGTAGATAAAACATGGGTGTTGTCCTCAAAATAGATGACTCACCACAAGCAAGCTTTCCACAATCAACTAGCTGCGTGGAGGTGGATGGGGGAAGACTCTAATCCCTACATGGTTTGATCATGTTGGAAAATGTCACAATCTAGAGCTAGGACCTAGCTGTGATACGATGAATATGTAACCCGAAGGCATCCCATCCGAGCCTCGTGTTCATATCATAAGCATTCATAAGGTAAAATAAGCACACATAAAAGAATAAGCAAGCGAAAGTACATAAAATGTAAGGATGTCAAAGTTCCCATAAGGGAATATACCTCAATCCATTAAGATCCAAATCACGCCTCTACATCATAGATCTTGGCGGGAACTAGCACATATCTCACTAGCTCACCCTCAAGAAATACATCAAATGAATATAAGAGATAAAGTCTCAACATAAAAGAAAACACTCATAGGGCTTGTTCCCGAAGCATGGGAACTCACCAATAAGTCTTCAATCTCAAGATCCGAATCTAGCCATGAAATAGAACAATCTTCTTGTCATCCGTCCCTATATGATTAGATCATGTAGGCAAAGAAGTATGCATTAGCACATATAATATACTAAATATGTAGGTATGTCATGAATTAAAGGACATCACAATTATTCCAATATGCATAATCATAATCAATAGGATAAGGACACAATATGTATGAACATGCAATTTAAATATCATGAGAAGAAGCATCATACATCCATTCTTAACTTTAGCATACATGTGTGAGAATAGGACCATAACTGACATATAAGACCATGCGGACTATTACATGGAGTCTTTATGTTCACCCTACATAAAGCTAAGAGGAGTCTACTTTGCCAAGGTAAACTCGATCCTCACCCTATAGGCTATATCCTAGCACGGTGAGAACCATCATTTGGCTCCACCTTTTGGGCTTTATCCTAGCACTATGAGTGTCCATAATATAAGCTAATTGGATCCAATAGCATAATTTTAAGGCATAAAACATGAACATTATTCCTATGGTGTCACATAGTTATGGGACTTGAGGATTTATATAAGGACCCTTGGAAATAGTCCCCCTCACACAAGTGTATTCAATTCTAAGTCATATCCCGCGGAATACATAGGTCATGCATATACATAACTTTCAATCATCGTTCATACTTCATTTAAAATCATACTTTCATAGCTTTCGAAATAATCATCATAGTCTTTCATAAAACATCATGCCATAAGAATAGACCATCTACGTTACTTTCATCATAATGTGGGTAGATATTCCCACTTTAACATCATTATAAACATTAGGGTTTTCATCACCCTTTTTATCATAGTATCATCATAGGTTTCATAACATCATCATTGTCATAATATCATCATCATTTAAAATATGCTTTACATACTTGAGATCATAGGCATAGAAATACATAGCTCTATCATAAAATACTAAGGCTAAGTGTGGGCTCATGGACATTTGAGTCAAAATCATGAAATTGAGTAGGATTCATAGAGAAAACATGCGATTAGAATCAAATTAGATCATGGATAAAGGAACCCACATCAAATCATTAAGCCCTAGTCATGCATACTTTGAAATCACATACTTTCAATATATCATGAAATTCACCATAATTCATGCATAATTGGTCATAATCATCATATAGGAATCATAATCCATGCATTAGGAATTATAGTTTAAAAGCTCATACGAAACCATCATGAATTTTAATAAAAAGGAAGGTTTTGTATTGGGCTCATGGATAAAACTAATCCATAAATCAAGCCCTACACACCTCAAGTAGAATCCTTAGAATTGAAGAAGAAAATAGGAAAATCCTTAATCAAACCTTCAAGCTTTAGCTTCAATAAAACCTTTGACTTAGAAAGAGAAATATTGTGAACCCATGAGAGGAATTTAGGAATTAAAAGCTTTGAATAAATCAAGAATAGGACTTTATAGAGGTTAAGTAGATTAGGGTAGCCAAAATGACGTAGTTTAGGACTTAGGTGCATTGAAAAAGTCAAAAATACCCTTTATTAAAAATTGTTGTAACCATCCATGAAACCCTTCTTATGGGCCGTTGATGCACCTGTGGTCCGTACCTTGCCTCGTGGAACTGGGTATCACAAAAGTTGAGCTACTGGAGTTGTAGCTTCTGACCCACGAACATGCAGCACTACTCGTGGATGAACTTATGGCCCATAGAACCCATCGTAGTTAGACTCCAGACTTGGACAAATTTTTGGTTCCTCAGAGCTTCCACCTATAAGACCTATTGACTGGTCGTGGTTCTTTATACGAGCCGTCTGCTAACACATAAATCAACTTTCAAAATTTCTTCAAATTTGCATTTTTCTTGGGCACTTTCCATAAGACCACTTATGACCCGTGGTTGCATCTATGGGCCATAACCTGGCTCGTAGGGTCAGACAATCAGAAATTTTCTTGTCTTTTAGTTTTTTAGACCTTAAAACATGTGTTGAGGGTGTTACATCAAAAGTATGCATTAGTACATTTAAATGTACTAAGTATGTGCGCATGCAATGTAAATAGCATATGATAAAACCTGCATTAAATGTTAAATGACAAGGGCACATATATATAGAAGGAAGTTTACATAAGAGAATACCATATCAAGATGTCTTAAATCATGATGCATGAATGCCATAATACATAAACATAAGTGGGGATGAGACCTCAACTGACATGTAAGATCATGTGAGCTATTACATAAAATCCTAATGTCGCCTCTACACTAGAGAAAGAGTAGCTTGCTTGAGAAAGGTAGGCTATACCCCACATAGTTGGTGGTGGTACACATAATCATCCATATTAGGCATAAACATGAACCTACAGTGGCACATAGTTATGAGAAAGGTAGGCTTATATGAGGATCCCTTGGGTCGAGCCCCCACCTCCAATCTCATTCGGTGTTAAGCTATCATCCCATGGGAATACATACACATATACATATACATGCTTATAATAGAATCATAAGTCATTTCAAATCATTATCATACATACTTACGCTTAAAAGCCAAATCATACATCAATTCATGATTACATGCATAGGATTAACTCATTCATAACTTATACATAATGGTGTAAACAAATCCATAAGTGCTTAGAGCCATATCATATATATTATGTGATCATATTCATGTCATAATAATACCTGCCTTAAAATCATAATCATATTCATAATTGATAGCTAAATTCATAGTAATATTTCATGAAAAGTCATGTTCGTGCATGTTCATGTCATGAGGAATAGGAAAATAGCATGGGTACTTGAAATACATACTTAAAATTAAGATAATTAAATATAATCATGTATAATTCATGAAGAAATCAAAAACTGAATCATACTTGAAATTATCTATACATGAATGCATAATTAAAAGGGAAATGCAAATTCAAAGCTCATGAAATCCATGTAAATCAACATAATAAACTTATTTCATGCTAAAATCAACAATTGATAATGACTCATATCATAATGTCATCAATTTGAAGCTAAATCATAAACCCACTTGTAAATCATACTTAGAAATCATGAAATAAATTTTGGAGCTCCAAGGTTGGATTGAAACCAAGTATGAATCTACACAAACCTTGATGAAATGAAGAAGTTTGAGGTGAATTAAGCTTCATCTTGGAAGCCCATAAGAACTCTAGCTTGAATCCCTTGAAGGAGTAACTTGGAGAGAAATTCTTAGGAGTTGATGGAATAGGTTAAGTGCTTAGCTTGAAATCAGTTTTAGGAATAGAGTATGAACTGATTTAGGGGTCAAAGTATTTATAAAAGTCTTGGGAGTGAAACAAATTACGAAAGAGCTCTTAATGAAATGGAGTTAAAAATGAAATGGGCACCAAAACAAAAGGCTTCACGGTCCATGGTGGCCTTCATTAACTTGCCGCAAGATACAAGATGGTGATCCCCATGATGAGGTATCCCTTCCACGACCATCACCATGGTCCGTGGTATGCTCCATGGTGGGCACGCTTCACTCGGCAACCTCCTTTTGACCAAGGTAGCCCCCAAAATGTCAAAGTTTGCCTTCACGGACCAGACCATGGTCCATTGTGCTCACCATGAGTCGTGGTGGTTCCAGTGGTGGAACCCTTAGGAAAGGAAGACTTCATTTTATAGGGTTAATGTCTAAGGCCATTTTCAAAGGTCCTTTCACAGTCCGTGAACCCTTTCATGGGCAGTGAAAGGTTCCTTGAAAGTGAGTTTGGCCAAAAACTCCCATAAATCATTTTTCCTGCCTTTGTAAGGCCTTCCAAAGCTTAGGTCCTTACATCTTTCCTTCGCATGAATAGGACAGGAGCATCCTGAGGTGAGATATTCGACCTAATGAATCCCTTATCAAGAAGATCTTTCAATCATTCTTTTAACACTTTTAACTCAATGAGAGCCATTCTATATGGTGGAATATAAATGGACTGAGTATTGGGGGAAAGTCAATCCCAAAGTCTATCTCTATCAGGAAGGACTCAAGGTAGATCATAATCAGAGAAAATCTTAGGAAACTCATTAACAATAGGAACTAACTCAATGGATAAGGTCTCATCATTAATGTATTTTACTTGAACTATGTGATATATCCCGTTTTTTGAGATCAACTTCCTGGCCTTGAGGTAAGATATAAAACGACCCTTATATAGTGAGTACTACCTTTCCACTCTATGACAAGCTTATTACAAAATTGAAACTTGACAACTCAATTCCTATAATCAATCATGGCATTACAAGCATAAAGACAGTCCATGCCTAAAATAACATCAAAATCAATCATATCTAACTCAACAATGACATTAAAATCAGCTATGTCTAACTCAACTAAGCCAACCATGGTATCTTTATGATGGATGGAAATGGTACAATTCCTATAGACTTCTTCAGTAAAAATAGGCTCACCAATAGGAGTAAGACATTAAAATGCTCAAGAAAACTCTCAAGAAGGATCTCAAAACTTGTTAGCTAAATAAGGAGTCACAAAAGACTATATCGTACTTAGATCAAGTAAGTCATAAACACCAAAAGAAAAGATTTAGAGCATACTACTCACAATGTTAGTAAAATTCTCTTGGTCCTGTCAACTACCCCTAGTATATAGGCAGTTTGTACCGTCGCGTGACCCAAAAGTAGCACTTTTCTAATTAACTCTACCTTGTGATACTGTAGAAGAAGGTTGAGCCTTGTCACCTCCGTAATTCCATCTCTACATCGGATACTTCTTTAGGAAATGGTCGATCTACCCACATTTTTAGCAAGCATTAGTGCCGTCATAATACTCCCCCATATGAAGTCTACTATACTTGACACAAGGCGAATTTCCTTTAGAAACTTAGGCCATATTTCCTTGAGTCTAAGAACCTTGACCTCTGTAATTCTACTAATCCTTTGGAGTAGGCGCACTTGCAAATGATGGTGTATAATTAGAAGACCTTTTTCTCCTAAAGTTGTCAGAATTACTCGTAATAAGATATTGGTTACAAAAAAAATCTTATCAATAAAATTTTCATTTATCTGTGATCCAGGCATAGGTAGCAATTCATTCTCGAATTCTTTTCATTACCTCTCATGGAAAAAAGTTCCCACAAAGAAAAGAAGTGTATAATATGAAATCTTCTAGAAGATGAATCTGTTACCTATGACATATTTCTGTTGATTAGCTTCTTGATCGGTTGACTTAGCCCTTTTGTTCAAGTGTTCCTCCCTATCCTTCCTGTTGTCATCTTCCACCTATTGAGTGAAAACCACAAGCCTAGAGATATCCATATCAGAAGTCAATAGTGATGCCTTGCACTCCCTTTTTTATATACTTACTCAAACTAGAGACAAATTTCCTCATTGTTTCTCTTATATCAACAACCATCTTTGGAGTATATCTGGACAATTGGGTGAACTTAAGACTGTACTCTTTGACTGTCATTCCCTCTTGCTTTAAATTCACGAATCTTATATCTTAACTTCCAACTCCTTACAAAAAGTGATCAAGGAATGCACTCTCGAACTAATTCTAGACTGCAGGATTGACATCTTTGCCATGACTTTCTTCCCATTGTGTGTACCAGATATGAGCCACATCTTTGAGTTGGTACTAAGCAAGCTCTACTCTCTTATTCTAAGTCGCATGCATTGTTTTTAGAACCTTTCACATCTAATCAATGAAGTTTTGTGGGTCCTGATCAACCTTAGACCCTATGAAGATTGATGGGTTCATCCTCAAGAAATCTTTAATCTTCACTCTTCACAAAAGTTGACGCTTTTTGGTTGTTCATCTTTTGAGTAGGGGGTTCTGTTTATCCTTCCTAGCAGCTACTAGTTGAGTGAGTATAACTATGGCTCCCCTAAATTCATCCTCAGAAGTTTGAGTGGGATGAGTAGGAGGCATTTAAGGAGCATCAATAATCTTTGGAGGTCGTCCTCTAGTCCTCAGTTACGAATTCCTCTAGTATTGGGACCTCGATACTAGAGGCAATTCTACAGCTAGTAGAATGCTTTAGAGGCATTGTCTGCAAATGGGTGTCACACAAGTTAGAAAGAAACTTTTATAGAGTAAAATTATCCCATTAATTCAAAATATAAAAAAGTTAAACAATTCCTTAATATCCCATAACATTTTAGTTGTAAGTGTGGTGTGCTACACATCCATAAGCAAGACTCAACTAGACACTTCATAGACACTGTAGGAATCTTGAACCTTAGGCTCTGATACCAGGTTTTTCATGCTCTAGGAGGGTACTCTCAACGTGGTTGACATTAATTATTACTGGCTCCTAAAGAAATCACTTGGTCTCATCAATAATTCAATTAGCAGAAAACATAATACAATCAAATAAATACTTATGTGGACAATAAGATATCACAATCAGTAATCAAGTAATTCAAATATAGATATATCAATAGCTCTATATCAATAAGAACGAGTTTCAAACAGACTCAAAGTTTACATCATCTGATTCAGTCTATGAAACCTGTATAAACTTTCAAGAATGTGCCAAGACAAGTCCAAGATTATCTAAAAAATATGGAAGAAGAAATAAACTAAAAATAAAATATAATCCTCCAAATGTTGGGAGATCTTATCAAGACTATGAAAATATTCAGAATCTTCAACAAATCATCTGTTGAGGATTCCTACCATCTGTATAAGCACCATGAAATGATGCAGCGTCGAATGACGTCTATACATGAAATGTACAACATATAATATCACTGAGTGAAACATATGAATCAGAAGTACTTAAGAAAGAATTAATTCAACTAAAGATCAATATGAGGTGAATGTTTAAATAAGTATATACAACGCTTTATCAATCATAAGTATGAATATGTAACTCAATAAAGTAATGTAATTACTCTTAGGGAGTTTCTCTAACTGAAAACTACCACTTATGAGCTAGTAATGATATAATGAACTGATGTCATTGCCATAACCATCCAATACTTTACCAGATTAAGGGATGCAAACTCAACTCATGGTTCCATATAAAGTCCATCAGTGAGGCTAAGGAGTCGTGTGTATTAATAGTCATGATCCTATCCTACACTGGCTACATAGTTTATGAGACTTGAGTTACCTCTATTCTAACTCTTAGCAAACTTGATGCTTAATACTTTTCCCAAAACATATATGTATACTCATTCCTTAATTAAGTAAAATACTAAAATCATATTATATAGTCTCATTGGACTTTAAATTAAATATCAATCTCATCTCAAAACATCATCGTCATCTTTCATCCAACTATGTTTTAAAAATCTTTTACATCATCATTAAAACATTTGCTCAAATCCTCATTTGCCTTAATACTCAATCTTATCAACTCAATTAAAATATGCATCAACTTAACAATTAAATAATTTATGAAAAGGCCATGATTATCAACTTATCTAGTGTTATGAGAAATTAACCACGAGCAATAGTTCCAATGATATAAGAGGTAAAAATTACAATAATCTCAAGACATAATTATATAGAAATCAAAAGGAGAAGAATTAACTCAATCGAAATTCATAAACTAAGTTTTGACTCAACTGAATACTCAATTTAAAATAAAGCTTGGAAATTGGGCACGTGGATAAACTCAATCCAATACTATGATAGTCTTACATATCATGAAAGATTGAAACTTTATTAGAAATAAGACGACCCCGGTAGAATGTCTTGAACTTTATCTTTTCTCCTCTTGAATTAGCTCTCTAAGTATTCTATATGATTATGAGGGAGTCACGAACCAATCCTAGGGCTTAGGTGTGACACGACGAATGGTGAACCCGAAGGGACCCCAAACAAGCCTCTTAAGCATACGTGGCACATCCTTGGTCGTATAAAACATAATTAAACTACAAGCACATAATTCTAAGGGAAGCAAGACTTCAGACTCAAGCTATGGGGATGTTATAGGGAAGAGGATTATCATGAACACAAAGCAATTAAAGTCTAAGGGGACGGTAAGTATGACTCACACTATGGGGAGAAACAGAGGCGTAGGATTTTCATCTCATCACAACATCAAGCATGGAAGAGAATGAGGACTAAGGGATGTCTTTTAATAGTTACGTAAGCCTAATAGGAGTCAAACTCATAACATACATAGCCACATCAAAACATCTCTAATCATGAGTGGAATGGGAGCCATGACATCTCCCAGTCTCACCCTCAAAAGATAACTATCCATAATTAGACAAGTCTTAATAAGGCATGAAAGTAAGTTGATATTGTCCCCAAAATAGAGGACTCACCAATAGAAATCTTCAATCAAATTATACAACCATGTGGAGGAGGAGGATGGATAGGAGCTCCGGTCCTTACATGGTTAGATCATGTAGGCAAAAAGTATGCGTTAGTACTTGGAATGTACTAAGTACGCAGGATGCAATGCAACAAGGAACATAAGCATAATTAAATAATATAAATAACCAAAATCAATGGATAAAGTTTCAATATGACATGAATGATCAGAATCACCAAGTCATATAACATATCATACAAAGATGGGAAAAGAGCCTAACCAACAAGTAAGACCAAGCGATCTATTACTTGGAATCACAATGTTCATGCCCCACCGGACAAGGAGTGGTCTACCTTTCCAAGGTAAACCAAATAGCTCACCTTATGGGCACTTACCCCATTTCGGAGAGTGTTCCACAAACACCACCCTTTTTTGTTATTAATTAGCATGTTCTATATGGGAACACTACCTTTTTTTGTCAATCATGCAACAAGAGCATATGGATCCATTATCTAATCACAAACCTATGGTGGCAACACAGTTATGGGACAATGGTTATCTACCAAGGTCCTCTCAGTGCTAGGTTATAATCCCGAGGAATACTCAATTCATATTCTAGTCATAGTATACAAAGTTTTATAATACCACATGCTCATCATGGAGTATTTCATAAAAATCAAAGCTTCATAATATCAAAGATAAGATTTCATATCATTCATAACTTTCACATTATTCTCACAGCTCATAGCATGAATAATAGCCCTTCAAAATTCATAATACTCATAGTTCACATATCTTTCCATAAGTATTTCATCAACATAAGAAGGTTGGGTCATAAGTTTGATCAAAATACGGTGGGGGCATATGTGCATATGCTTAAATCATAAAATCTTGAAGGTAAATAATGTGAAAGAAGTAGGATAGAGTCATTTGACAATTATTCAAAGTAATCCACCAATGAAGTAAAACTTGATTAGGGAAACATTAAACCCTCATGTAAATCATATATGTCACATGGAACCTCATAAAATAATAATGTACAAAGGTAAAATACCATAAATTACTACATAATATCATCATTAGAAGAGTCGATGCAACTACTATAAGTAACCTATAACTTGAAAATAGTTGAAGAAGGGGGTTGGTTGAGCTTTATGGAGGAAAGGTCTCCACAAACCAAATCTCACATACCTTGGTATGATTAGAGATGAAAATCTTATTGGAGGATGAAAGAAATACAAAATCCTAGTTTGGACTCTTTTCTTGAAGGCCTTGAGAAACTTGAGAGTGTTTGGGACTTATTTTTACTTTAGAATGGGTGAGAATGGAGTAGTTTAGGGTTTTATAGGGCTGAAAAGGTCTTATTTGGGGACTCAAATGATGTAGCACAGGCTTAGAATATTAGGAAATATCAAAATTGTCCTTTCGAAAAGCTGTCGGAGAAGACCATGAGACCTCAATTGCGGGTCGTGGTCCAGTCCACGGGTTGTGAAAATGGGGTCTCGTCCTACTAGCTTTTTAGACCCTCAGGAACCCTCTCTAAAAACTTTAAACCAAGACACCACCTATGGCCCGTCGACTAAACTGTGAGCTATGCTGTTAATTTTTACTCCAAACTTTAGAAAACCATTTTGCCACCAAGTTTTGCCTCGATTCCATGAGCACACGCTATGGCCCATAGTCCCCTTTGTGTGTTAGTGGCCCTCCAAACTTGAGCTACTGGAATTGCACCCTTAGGACCCATGAACACGTGGATGGCTCGTGCTTCATTTGACGGCCCATAAACCCTTTCGTGAATCCCACTTACACTTTAAAAATTTTCAGATTTCATTTCTTAGGCACTTTGATACCTTCCAAAATATGGAGGCTATTGTTGTAAGCAAACTCAATAAGTGAAAGATTGTCATCCCAACTACCTTTAAATTCTAAGACATAAGCTCTAAGAATATCTTGAAGAGTTTGAATGGTCCTTTCGGCTTGACCATCCGTTTGGGGGCGAAAGACCGTGCTAAGCTTAATTTTAGTACCAAGGCCTCTTTGGAAAGATCTTCAAAAGTGAGAAGTGAATTGAGCACCACGATTAGAAATAATAGCCAATAGGACCCTATGCAATCAAACTAACTCATGAATGTACAACTTGTCATAATCTTCGACACCATAAGTCATTTGAAGCGATAGAAAGTGAGCCAACATTGTCATTCTATCAATAATAACCCAAATAGAATCAAAATACCTGTTAGTTTCAGGCAAGCAAATCACAAAGTGCATGTTGATTTCTTCCAACTTTCAAGTAGGAATCTCTATATCTTGTGCTAGGCCACCAGTCCTTTGATGTTTGGCTTTGTCTTGGTTGCAATTATGACAACTAGCTACAATCTTAGCAATATCCCTCTTCATACCACCCCACCAATACACTTCCCTCAAATCTCTATATATTTTTGTAGAGATGGTTTTATGAAATAAGATGAATTATGAGCCTTATTCAAAATCAAGTCCCTTAACTCATCAACATTCAGTACACATAATCTACCTTGATATCTAAGAGCACTATCTCCCCCTTGGGAGAAAACTTCCACCTTGATTATTCTTTACCAAAGCTTTTATTTCTAACAATGCGGGGTCGAGGTCTAATTTGGATTTGACCTCTTCAATCAAGGAAGACTTAGAACCACCCACAACCATCATACCTTCATTTTTGGCCTCATCTAACCTAAGTCCCAATCTAGCCAACCGATGAACTTCTTTTACCAATTCGTTCTTGCCATCACCCAAATAAACCATATTATCCATGGACACTTTACTTAGAGCATCGACCATGATATTAGCCTTGCCCGGATGATAATGCTCACTCATGTCATAACCTTTAAGGAGATCTAACCACCTACTTTGCTTTAAATTTAGATCTCTTGGGGTGAATATATATTGTCGATGAACATGTGTACATGAACCCCATATAAGTAGTGATGCCATATCTTTAAAGAAAATACCAAAGCCGCTAATTCAAGATCATGGTGCGGTAATTTTGCTCATGCACCTTTATTTGCCTAGAAAGCAATAACCTTGATACTTTGCATCAATATATAACCCAAACCAATTCTTGAAGCATCACAGTAAACCACAAGCCCTTCTAATACTTTCGGTAGAGCCAAGATAGGAGCAGATGTAAGTTTGTTTTTCAATGTTTGAAAATTCCTTTCACATTCATCAGTCCAAACAAATTTAGCCTTCATTTGTATCACCTTTGTCAATGGAGAAACAACTAAAGAAAAACCCTCAACAAATCTCTGGTTATACCTCCAAAGCCCAAAACATCCTAATATCCGTGGAGTCAAGGGCCTAGGCCAATTCCTTACCACCTCCATCTTTTTCGAATCCACTTTAATCCCTTCACTCGACACAACATGCCCTAGGAATGCAACTTCCTTCAACCAAAATTCATATTTGTCAAACTTTGCAAACAACCTTTCTTCCCTCAACATTTGCAACAGTACCCTAAAATATTTCACATGATCCTCTTCCCTCTAGGAATAAATCAAGATATCGTTAATAAATACAACCACAAACATATCAAGGTAGGGTTTAAAAACCTTATACATGAGATCCATAAATATCATTGGAGCATTTGTTAGGCCAAAGGACATCACCATAAATTCAAAATGCCTGTATCTAGTTTGGAAAACGTTTTGGGAATGTTACAGTCTTTTACCCTCAACTGATGATACCCGGACCAAAGGTCAATCTTTGAGAAGTTGCTAGCCCCTTGCAATTGATCTAATAATTCATCTATCCGAGGTAGGGGATACTTGTTCTTCACGGTGACTTTATTGAGTTGTCGGCAGTCAATGCACATTCTAAGTGAGCCATCCTTCTTCCTTACAAACAACTCTGATGCACCTCAAGGTGACTTGCTCGGCCTAATAAAACCCTTCTCCAATAGGTCTTTTAATTGATCCTTCAATGCCTACAACTCTGCTAGGGCTAAGCAGTAAGGGGGAAAGAAATGGGTTGGGTATCGAGGAAAAGGTCTATACCGAAGTCTATTTCCTTTTTGGGAGGAATACTGGGGAGTTCATTAAAAAAGACATCAAGTAACTCATTGACCAACGAAATCGACTCAATAGGAGGGACTTTAGACTCAACATCCCTAATCCTTACAAGATGATAGATACAACCCGTAGAAATTAATTTTCGAGCCTTAAGACAAGAGATAAACCTACCATTAACCACTGAATTATGACTGTCCCACTCAAGGATGGGTTCATTAGGAAATCCCAAGAATAATGTCAAAATCTACCATGTCAAGTTCAAAAAAATCATAAGGCAAGACTTTATATAATATACATACGGGACAACCCCTATGGACTCTTTTAGCAATAATGGACTCGCCAAAGGGTGCAGATACCTCAAAGGGTTCATATAACAATTTAGGACACATATGAAGTCTATTAGCAACAAATGAAGTAATGAAAGAGAGAGTGGCACCCGAATTCAATAAAGCATTTACATCAAAATTGTAGATCTTTAACATACTGGTAACATCATCAAGTGCATCATCCACCCTTTTCCTCCCTTGAAGAGCATAAAACTGGTTGTGACGTGGAACACCTCCTTGTTGGCCACCTTTTGCCCTTTGATCGCCACAAGTACCATGTCCTTAGGGACTACCATCTTTACTCTTGTTTGGACAATCCGCAATCTTGTGGCCCATTTTGCCATACCCAAAATAAGCGCCCACATCTTTGTAGAATCTACCACCATGATTTTTACCACACCTTCCATAATTAGGGATAATTTAACCATCATTACCACCATGATCTTTAGGGTTAGGCACCCTATCATTGGCAAACCTTTTGTTTTGAGCATTGGAGGACCCTTGACGTTGGAATTTGTGGCCTTATTGAAAATGACAACCTCTAGTACCTTGAAATTCACCATCATAACGAGCCCTCTTGGACTCCCAACTCATCCTCTTTTTATGATTTTCTACTTCATGTTGCTTAGCATATGTCATGAGCCGAGACAAGTCAATATCTTCTATGAGCATAGTGGGGCGGTATTCTTCATTGATCAAGTCAACACACCCAACACAAACCTGTGCATTCTGGCCCTAGGATTGGGACTAAGTGAGGAGCATACTTTGAGAGGTTATTGAATTCAAGGGAATACTCCTTAACACTCATAAAAGCATGCTTTAGGTTTATAAATTCCATCATATTCACCTCCCTTAGTTCAATGGGAAAGAAACCGTTGAGGAAGGCGACTTTGAATTCCTCCAAAGATATAGGCTCTTCGTTCCCTCTCTCTAGCTTCCATTGAGCAAACCAAATTTGAGCAAGGCCCTTGAGTTGATAGGCCGCAAGCTCCACTTTCTCCTCCGAGCTTACCCCCATTATATCAAGAATATTATATATTTCGTCAATAAATTCTTAGGGATCTTCCTCCACCATTAAGCCATAGAACTCCAGAGGATTCATTCTTGTGAAATCCCTCACTCTTGAAGTGAGGGTAGGAGCATGAGAAGCTTGAACTCCTTGGTTGTCCATAACCCTTTCCAATAAAGTGACCACATTTTAGTACTGCACATCAGTGACCCCTTCTTATTTTTGGGGAACTTTTGGAGCTGGAGAGGCTGGTTCACCCTCGGGAGTGGGAGCTCTTTATGCCATTCTTCTTGGTGGAATTATATAGAAGAGAAAAAGACCATCCATTAGAGAAAGGAAACCTTAATTCAAATCTAAAAGCACGACATAGATATATGAAGAAGTGAATCATTTCATAAAATGCCTCATGGCCTCCATTCATAGTTGTGGCACGCTTCACAACCATGAATAAGACTGTACTTGACGGGGTGTGTTGGATTTCAAAAGACTATTTACAAATCTAGTGCTCTGATACCAAGCTTGTCATGACCCAATCCTAGGGCCTGGGTGTAACACGACAAATGGGGAACCCAAAGGGACCCAAACAAGCCTCTTTAGCATACATGACACGTCCTTAGTTGCGAAAAACATAATTAAACAACAAACACATAATTCTAGGAGAAGTAGGGTTCTGGACACAAGCTATGAGGATGTTATAGGAAAGAGGATTAGCATGAACGTATAACAATTAAAGTCTAAAGGCCAGTAAGTATGACTCACGTTATGGGGAGAAGGAGGGGCTTAAGACTTTCATCTCATCACAACATAAAGCATAGAAGGGAATAGGGACTAAGGGATGTCTTTAATAGTTAAATGAGCATAATAGCAGTCAAACTCATAACATACATAGCCATATCTAAAAACACCTCTAATTATGAGTGGAAGGGGGGCCAAGACATCTCTTGGACTCACCTTCAAAAGATAAATATCCATAATTAGACAAGTCTTAATAAGACATGGAATTAGTAGATATTGTCCCCGAAATGGAGGACTCACCAATAGCAATATTGACTCAAATTGTCTAACTCACCAATAGCAATATTGAATCAAATTGTCTAACCATGTGGAGGAGGAGGATGGATAGGAGTTCTGATCCCTACATGGTTAGATCATGTAGGCAAAAGGTATGCGTTAGTACTTAAAATATACTAAGTATGCTGGATGTAATACAACAAGAAACATAAGCCATAATTAAACAATATGCATAATCATAATCAACGAACAAAGGTTCAATATGACATGAATGATCAATGCTTGGTCAGAATATGCATGAAGAATCACCAAGTCACATGACATATCATACATACATGGAAAGGGACCATAACCAACATGTAAGACCAAGCGAGCTACTACTTGGAATCCTGATGTTTGCTCCACATCGGACAAAGAGTGGTCTGCTTTACCAAGGTAAATCAAACACTTCACCGTACGGGCACTTACCCCATTTTGGAGAGCGTTCCATAAATACCTTATGGAAACACCACCCTTTTTGGTTATTAATTAGCATGTGCCGTACAGGAGGACCACCATTTTTGTTTAATCATGAAATAAGATCTATATGGATCAATCCGTTAATCACAAACCTATGGTGGCAATATAGTTAAGGGGCAATGGTTATCTACCAAGATCCTCTTGGTTCTAGGTCACAATCCCAAAGAGTACTCAATTCATAGTCATAGTATACAAAGTCTTATCATCATGGAGTAGCTCATCAAAACCATAGATTCATAATATCAAAGATAGGGATTCATATCATTCATAACTTTCACATTATTCTCATAGCTCATATAATACATAATAGCCCTTTAAAATTCATAATGTTCATAGTTCACATATCTTGCCATAAGGCTTTCATCAACATAAGAAGCTTGGGTCATAACTTTGATCAAAACAGGGTGGGTATATGTACATATGCTTAAATTGAGAAATCTTGAGTGTAAATAACATGACAGAAGTAAGATAGAGTCATTTGAGAATTATTCAAAGTAATCCACCAACAAAGTAAAACTTGATTAGGACAATATTAAACCCTCATGTAAATCTTATATGCCATAAGGCACCTCATAGAATAATAATGTACAAAGGTAAAATACCATAAATTCCTTCATAATATCATCATATAGAAAAGTCCTTGCAACTACCATAAGTAACCCATAATTTGAAAATAGTTGAAAAAGGGGGTTAGTTGAGTTTTGTGGAGGAAAGATCACCACAAATCAAAACCAACAAACCTTGGTGTGATTAGAGATGAAAATCTTGTTGTAGTATGATGAAAATTCAAAATCCTAGCTTGGACTCCTTTCTTGAAGGCCTTGAGAAACTTAAGAGTGTTTAGGAGGAGTTTGGGACTTAAGATATTTTAGAATAGGTGAGAATGGAGTAGTTTAGGGTTGTATAGGGCTGAAAAGAGCTTATTTTGGGGCTTAAATAGAGTATCATAGGCTTAGAGTATTAGAAAATGTTGAAATTACCCTTTTAAAAGTTGTCGAACCAGACCATGAGACCTCGATACAAGCCGTGGTCTAGTCTACGGGTTGTGGAAGGGGGGTCTCATCTTGGTAATTTTTTAGACCCTCAGGAACCTTCACTGAAACTTCAACCCATAACAACACGGACGAACCATTGAATAATCTATGAGCTGTTCTGTAATTCATACTCCAAACATCAGAAAACCATTTTGCCATTAAGTCCACCATCCATTACACGAGCATAAGATACGGCCCGTGGAACCACTTACAACCCATAGTCCTTTTCGTGCATTGGTTTTCCTCTAAACCTGAGCTACTAGAATTGCACCCTTAGGACCCACAAACACATGTACGACTCGTAAACCCTTTCGTGAATCCCACTTACACTTAGAAAATTTTCATATTTCATTTCTTAAGAAATTTCATATCTTCTAACATGTGGGGCCTTACAATATGGGTACCATTAGATATTTATATGGGTCTTGCTTAATCCCAAAACATTTGGGGTTTAATTAGAAAAGGACCAAAAAAGATGAAATCAACTCATTAAAATTGACCGATTGAACCACAAGACCATGTCTATGAGTCGTGGTTCAATCTACGTCTTGTAGACTGAAGGTTACATGGAACTTGAAAAAAATATGCCTGAATTTATGACCAGCCTTCAACGGGTTATACATCCTTTGATGGATCTTAATTGGGTTCATCCTATTGATAGTGATCAAATTTAAGAGACTAGGATCTTAGGCCTTAATTATGAAACTGATACTATATTTTGTAATGAGAATGATGTGTAATAGAACCCTACTCACTGTTTAGTCTAACACTTAAAAAGTTTTTCTAGACTTGGGGATTTATAGACCCTTTTACAGGTCATCAAAATTTATATGGTGTCCAAAAATAGTGGGGAGGCGACAAGATTCATTCCCACGATCCATAAAAGCTTTCACAGATCATGCAAATGACCTCTTTGTTGGACAAGGGCCACCATTGGAAGACAAGGTCTACGAGATCCTTTTCCATGGCTCGTAATTTGATCTTCGAGTCGTAGAGTTGGCTAGTGGATCCCAAATTCCATAAGAGGCAAATTTTGAATTTTTGAATTTTATACTTTTTAAGTTAGAATATTTCTGGGGTTATTATAAGAGCCTTCACTTGGTCGAAGGAGTGGCTGAGTTGTGGAAGGATCTAGTCTCTTTGAGAATGTCCATTTCTCAGATGTTTAAGATTTTTTTTTTGTTATTTTGCTCTTGACTCTTATATGCTATTTGTTTTCTTTTTCCTTTTTTGTTTTTGTTAGACTTGTTTTTGTCTGACCTAACTCAATAGAAGATCTTGTCGTTTGCTTTTGAGTTGAATAAATGGACCTCAAGCATTATTTTTTAAGAATATAAAATCCAAAAACTCCTCCAACTTCTTTTTTCGCCCCAACTCCTACCAAACTGAACAAAAAATAGTCAAAATTATTATTATTACTTGAGAAAACCAAAATCATCGAATTGGGTGAACTGTAACACCCCTCCTATTTTAGGCTGAAAAACCAAATGATGGGAATTTTGCTGAAGGTTTGACCCTATGAGCCAGTCTACGGCTTGTAAAAGTAACCACGGGTCATAGGTGGATCTATAGAAAGTGTCCATTGAAAGTTGAAAATTGGAAAATTTCTAGAATATAACTTACGTGATATCAAACGAGCCATATAAGTAACTATGACCCTTCAACAGGTCTCATAAGAAGAGGCCCTAAGGAACTAAATTTTTCTAAGTCTGAAATACTTTTACGGAAGGACTTACGACCAGGAAGTAAATCCATGGGTCGTTCGGCATGGCGTAAGTTGAAATCTGAATATTTCAGAAACTTAACTTCTATGGTACAATGTTCTATGGGCTGATGTACGGATCGTATGTTGATCCATAGTCTGTAGCAAGGGTTTTGTGGATGGTTTGATAGTTTTAATGAAGGGTGTTTTCGATATTGCCAATTTATCTAAGCCTTAAACTCCGTCATTTAGGCTACCCTGGCTAACTTAACTAGCCTAACGTTTATAAATCTTTTTTCTAATTCATTTAAATCCTTTACTCCTTAAATTTCTCTCAAGGGTTCTCAATATTTCTCTTTCTAAGTAAAGGGTTCCATTGAAGTTAAAGCTTGAAGGTTCAAGTTTTTCTTGGTTTTCTTCTCAAACTCTAAGGATTCTACTTGAGGTATGTAAGTTTTCATTCATGGATTAGATTCATCCATGAAGTCCAATCCAATATCTTTTTTTTTAATCAAAGTTTTAAGATGATTCCTTATGGACTTTTAAGCTGTGATTCCCTATGCATGAATTATGATTCCTATATGATGATTATGACCAATTATGCATGAATTATGATGTATTCCATGATGTATATTATTTCCAAGTAAGATTATGTAATTTTAAAGTATGCATGATTAGGGATTAATGACTTGATGTGGGTTCCTTTGTCAATAATCCAATTTGATTTCATTGAATGTTTTCTCTATGAATTCTATGAATTCTATTCAATTGCATAATTTTGACTCAATTTTCCATGACCCCACACTTAGCCCCTATTATTTTTATGATAAAGCTATTTTTATGATTATGAGCTAAAGTATGTTTTAAATGATGATGATAATGTAATGTTAATGATGATGCTATGATGAAAAGGGTGATGAAAACCTAATTTGTATGATTATGCTAAGGTGGGAATGTCTACCCACATTATCTTGAAAAACAAGTAAATGGACTATTCTTATGACATGATGTCTTATGAAAGACTATGATGATTATTTGAAAGCAATGAAAGTATGATTCTTAATGAAGTATGAACTATGTTAAACTCTATGTATATGAATGATTTATGTATTTCCTGGGATATAACTTAGCTCCAAATGAGATTAGGGGTGGGGACTCGACCAAAGGGATCATTAATGTAAAACCTACGTATCTCATAACTACGTACGACCGTGGGGATGATGATTATGTGCCTATATCGTATTATGTTAGTGGATCCATATAAGAAAAACATATGCTGAAATGTAAAGTTCACCGTAAGGTTCATGTTAAAGAACTTGTCAAAATGGGAAGGCTCCCGTAAGGTAAGGTATAGTCTACCCTGGCAAAGTAAACTACTTTTTTACTCGGTATAGAGAAAATATCGTGATTCCATGTAATAGTTTGCATGGTCTTATATGTCGGTTATGGTCTTATTCCCACATATGTATGTTAAGATTATAAATGGATTTAATGATGCTTCTTCTCATGATTTTAAACTTGCAGGTTCATACATATTGCGTACCTATCCTATTGATTATGAATATGTATATTGATATTATTTTGATATCTTTTGATTCATGGCATAACTACATATTTAGTACGCTCCACATACTAACACATACTTTTCTGGCTACATGATCTAACCATGTAGGGATGGACGATGAGGCAACTATTCCATTCCATGGCTAGATTCGGATTTAAAGTTTTAAGACTTGTTAGCGAGTTCTCATGCTTTGGGAACAAGCCCTTTTGATGATTTCCTTTATCTTGGAACTTTGACATTTCTTAAGGGTGAGCTAGTGAGTTATATGCTAGATCCTGCCAAGATCTATGCAGTAGAGGTATGATTTGGACTTAATGTATAGATGTATATTCCCTGTGGGAATCCTTACTTTCATGTACTTTCGCTTGCCTATGCTCTTATGTTTGCTTATGATATGAAAACGAGGCTTGGATGGGATGCCTTCGGGTGCCGCGCTAGGCCTTAGGTCCGGGTCATGACAAAAGTGATATTAAAGCACAAGGTTTAAAAGCATCCTAGGGAGTCCATCATGCCGCGTCGAGTAGAGTCTTGTTTATTGGTGTTAAGTGCGCCACATCCATGAATAGGAGGCTATGAGATCTTCTAGGAAAACTTCACTTCTTTTGTACTCTATGTTGTGCCTTCGAAGATTTTGTGTCCTAACGCTTGTCCATTGGTGTTTTCAGAAATGGCTCCACAACGTGCTCTATTGCCATTGGGAAACAATGCTAATACAGACCAAGTTCCTCCGGCTCCTCAAGCTCCCCAAGTCTCTCAAGTGTATAATGATGAGTTTAGAGCTGCAATCACTATGTTGGCTCAATCCGTTGCTTCTTCTAAGACTCCTCCTCCGGCTTCGAGAATAAGAGATTTTGCTAGGATGAACCCCCCAAAGTTTCATGGTTCGAGGGTGGATGAGGATCCACAATTCACTTATGAGGTGTATAAGGTTGTTGAGATTATGGGGGTGTCTTCCGAAGAGAAGGCCGAACTGGTGGCTTATCAACTTAAGGGAGTTGCTCAAGTTTGGTTCACTCAATGGAAGTTCGAAAGGGTCGATGAAGGTGAAATTGAATGGGAGATGTTTAAGGCCACTTTCCTTGATCGTTTATTCCTATTTGAGCTAAGGAAAGCTAAGGTGATGAAATTCATGAACTTGAAGAAAGGTGGTATGAGTGCGAGGGAGTATGCCCTCATGTTTACCAAGTTGTCTAAATTTGCTCCTTCATTGGTAGCCGACTCTAGGGCTCACATGAACAAATTTACTTTTAGTGTATCCGACTTGGTAAAAATGGAATGCAAGGCTGCCATGCTCATCAAAGAAATAGATATTTCTAGATTTATAACATATGTTGAACAAGTGAACAGTGAGAAACTTCAAAAGATGAGATCAATGAAGTCCAAGAGGGCTCGGTATGATAGCGGATGCTCTTATGGAAAGTCCGGTGGTAGTTGATTCTAACAAGGCAAAGGGTCTTCGAAAAGTGCTCAAAGGTTTGAAAAAAAAAGGGGCCAAACCTAAGGCTCAAGGTGATATGGGGAAAGGTGGTGCTATTCCTCCTAAGTGCCCTAGGTATGGAAAGAATCACGTAGGAGAATGTTTGAAGAGAACAAATGGTTTGCTTTGGTTGTGGAAAGATGGGACATAAGATCACGGAGTATCATAATGTGGCTAATAAGGGTAAAAAAGGGCATCCACAAGGTCAAGTAGCTCAAAGAGGGATTCAACAAGGCGCCCAAGCTCAAGGTGGTGATCCACATGGTAATCGATTCTATGCTCTACATGCTAGGCGAGAGTTTGATGAATCCCTCGATGTGGTTATCAGTATGTTAAAAGTCTTTGATTATGATGTATATGCTTTGCTTGACCCCGGTGCCAATATGCCTTTTGTTACTCCTTATGTTGCCATAAAGTTTGGTGTGTCTTTGGAAGTTTTGTTAGAACCTTATTTGGTCTATGCTCCTATTGGTGAGTCAATCCTAGCCAAGAAAGTTTATAGAAATTGTCCCGTGTAGGTCTTACATAAAGTCTTCCCACGTGATCTAGTGAAACTTGATACGACCGATTTTGATATTATTCTTGGTATGGATTGGTTGCATGCATCCTATGCTCCTATTGCTTATAGGACCTGTAAGGTCACATTTCAAGTCCTTAATGAGCCTATTCATGAATAGAAGGGAACCAATTCGATATTCAAAGGGAAGTTTGTCTCTTATACGAAAGCTATGAGAATGATTTCCAAAGATTGCCTATTTATGTTGTCTGAGTCATTGATGTTGAGTCTCATGTCCATACTCTTAATTCCGTCACCATAGTAAATGAGTTCCTTAATGTCTTTCTTGATGACTAACCTGGTATCCCTCCCATAAGGGAAATTGATTTTGGTATTGATATTTCCCAAGACCTAACCTATTTCTATACCTTTATACTGCATGGCCCTTGTGGAGTTGAAGGAATTAAAGGAACAATTAATGGATTTGCTTGATAAAGGGTTCATAAGGCCTAGTGTGTCACCATGGGGTGCTCCCATATTGTTTGTCAGAAAGAAGGACGGTTCACCTTGGATATGTATGGATTATTGACAATCAAATAAGGTAACCATTTAAAATAAGTATCATCTTCCAAGGATCAATGACCTATTTGATCAACTACAAGCTACAAGATACTTTCTTAAGATTGATCTCCATTCTGGATATCACCAATTGAAGGTGAAGGAAGATGACATTCCAAAGACAACATTTAGAACTTGGTACGACCATCCTGAATTATTGGTTATGTTATTTGGAATAACAAATGTTCCTTCCGCTTTTATGGAATTAATGAACTGAAAGACAAGATTTTTTTAAGGTTTGACATTACGAGCCAGTCTACAATCCATAGAAGTTACCATGAGTCATAGGTGGGTTTGTCGAAAGTACCCAGTGAAAATGGAAAATTAGAAGATTTCTGGAAGATGACTTATAGTGATACCAAATGAGTTGCATAAGTAATCATAACACATCAATAGGTCTTGTAGGAAGAGGCCCTAAGGAACCTAAGTTTTTCTAAGTCTGGAACACTTTTAGGAAAGGACTTACGGCCTGTAAGTGAATCCACGGGTTGTTCTACTTATTCGTAGGTTGAAAGCTGTAAATTCCAAACTTTGGCTTCTATGGCACAAGGTTCTACGGGCTGATGTAAGGACCATATGTTGATCCATGGTCTGTAGGAAGGGTTTCATGAACGGTTCTAATAGTTTTAAATGAAGGATGTTTTTGACATTTTCAATTCACCTAAGCCTTATACTACATCATTTGGGATTAACTGACTTAACCGACTTAATCTTTATACACCTTATTCCTAATTCATTCAAAGCCTTTACTCCTCAAATTTCTCTCAAAGGTTCTCAATATTTCTCTCTCTAAGTCAAGGGTTCCATTGAAGCTAATGCTTGAACGTTTAATCAAGTTTTTCTAGATTTTCTTCTCAAACTCTAAGGATTTACTTGAGATACATAAGGCTTCATTTATGGATTAGATTCATCTATGAAGCCTAATCCAAAATCTTTTTTTAATCAAAGTTTTAAGATGATTCCTTATGGGATTTTAAGTTGTGATTTTCTATGCGTAGATTATGGTTCCTATATGATGAATATGACTAATTACGCATGCATTATGATAATTTTATGATGTATATGATTTTCAGGCAAAAGTATGTGATTTTAAAGTATGGATGATTAGGGCTTAATGACTTGATGTGGGTTCTTTTGTTAATAATCCAATTTGATTTTATTGCATGTTTTCTCTATAGATTCTATTCAATTGGATGATTTTGACTCCATTGTCCGTGGACCCACGCTTAGCCCTAGTCTCTTATGACAAATCTATGAATTTTATGATTATGAGCTAAAGTATGATAAAGTATGTTTTAAATGATAATGATGATGATATTATGACAGTGATGATGATGATCCTATGATGAAGAGGGTGATGAAAATCCAATATTTATGATGATGTTAAGGTGAAAATGTCTACCCACATTATGATGAGAAGCAAGTAGATAGACGATTCTTATGACATAATGTCTTATGAAAGACTATGATGATTATTTGAAAGCAATGAAACTATGATTTTTACTGAAGTATGAACTATGTTGAACGCTACGTATACACATGATTTATATATTCTATGGGATATGACTTAACACCAAATGAGATTGGAGGTGGGGACTCGATCAAGGGGTCCTTAATGTAAAGCTTACCTCTTTCATAACTACGTACCACCATAGGGATGATGATTATGTGCCTCTATGGTATTATGTTAGTGGATCCACATAAGAAAAGCATATGTTGAAATGAGAAGGTCCCCGTAAGGTTCATGTTAAAGCACTTGCCAAAATGAGAAGGCTCCTATATGGTAAGGTATAGTCTACCCTGGAAAAGTAGACTACTCTTTTACTAGCTGTAGAGACAACATCGGGATTTCATGTAATAGTCTGCATGGTCTTATATGTCGGTTATGGTCTTATTCCCACATATGTATGTTAAGATTATGAATGGATTTAATGATGCTTCTTCTCATGATTTTAAACTTGCATGTTCATACATATTGTGTTCTCATCCTATTGATTATGAATATGCATATTGGTATTATTGTGATGTCCTTTGATTTATGGCATACCTACATATTTAGTATGTTCCATGTACTAACTCATACTTCTTTGCCTACATGTTCTAACTATGTAGGGACGGACGACGAGGTGACTATTCCATTTTGTGGCTAGATTAGGATTTAAAGCTTAAAGACTTGTCGGTGAGTTCGCACGCTTCAGGAACAAACCCTTTTGATGCTTTCCTCTATGTTGGGACTTTGACATTTTTTTCTTTTGATGTATATCTTGAAGGTGAGGAGTGAGTTATGTGCTAGACTTCACCAAGATCCATGAAGTAGAGATATGATTTGGACTTAATGGATTGATGTATATTCCCCATGGGAATTCTTATTTTTATGTACTTCCGCTTGCCTATGCTCTAATGTATGCTTATTTTACCTTATTAATACTTATAATATGAACATGAGGCTTGAATGGGATGTCTTCGGATGTCACATTCGTCGTGTAACGACTAGGCCCTAGATCCGGGCCGTGACACGAACATAGGACCATAACCAAAGTAAACCAACCTCACCAAATAAAATACTTATCTCAAAATCAAAAGTCAACATCTCTAGCCATCAGGAGCATCATGCAGATCCTTAGCTATCCTGAAAAACTGCAACATAATTTGAATTTCGTTGAAAGGACCTCATAATACAAGCTTCGAAAGAAACACACGCCCATTTGAATATCAAAGAACAATAACGACTGAAACAAGGAGCTCAACCCAGGGCGAAGCCTAAATTGCATCCTTAGCCCTTAGAACCAACAATCCTGAGCGGAAACGCCACTTTCTAAAACTAACTACTCAGCTCCCAAAGAGGATCACCCCACTAATTAAACGATAGGTTGCACTGAGCCCCAATCTAATGACCTTCTGATAACAATAACAATTTTTTTAACAATATGAAAAAGTAAAAATTTGAAAAAAATTATGCAAATAAGCTGACATATATTAGTTAATTAGCTAATATCGTTATAGTTTGAAATAACTACGGCTTGCGACTAACATCTTTGCATCATTACCATTTGAGTTTGTAGAGCTGTAGTGAATTATCCAAATGTTGCGCAAATTGTATTGTGAAATATTTAAACATTACGAATTATGTAGCAAATTATACATTTGTATAGCGAAATATATAAATGCTATACAAAAACTGTGAAATGATATAACGAATTATACAGAAGTTGTGCAAATTATATAACAAAATATACATGCTACACAGTGGCTGCGAATTATATAGCAAAATATATAAACAATATACAAGATCTGCAAACTGTGTAACAAATTATAAAAATGCAGCATGAGCTATGTAACAAAATATACAGACACTGTTATAGCTATAGTTATAAAATGTAATTACCCAAATGAAGTATAATCAATGTATTTTTGAGATGCTATATGATAAAATTCCCTATAATTTTTTGTTGGGTATAAAATATGAATGGTTTGAAGAGTTGTTTAAAAATAAAACAAAAGAATAATGTGATTTGTTATCCCATTAGGAGAGAGAAGGATATATTCATTGTATTAAGGATATTTTGAGGACAATAACAAAAGTTGAATGATATTGTCATCCTAAAAAAATAAAAATAATATTCTAAAGACAATTTCTCAAACATGGTGACTGTTCACTGAATTTACTCCCACATGAGTAATGTTCTTCTAAGCTAAACAGAGAGAAAATTAAATGAAAAAGCCAAATCTGTAAAATATTTGCTAAATCCGAAAACACAAAACATATGTACAAATAATGGAACTAAACTAAGTTGAAGTCCATCGGTAGCAGTTAGTGGTGATATGGCGAAGTTGTTTGAATTCTATTTTTCCGCTTTTGTAGAAATTTTTGTAAAGATCGCTTCATAAAAAGGTTAGTTTGAGGTTGTAATAATGGTGATGACGGTTCTGATGATATTGGTGATGATGTCTTGTTTGTTTTCTCCTCCATTTCTCTACTTGCAAGATATATTATAGCTTTAGCCTGTATTTGAAAGAAATAAAAAAATTACTATTAATAACAAAAGTGATTTATTATAAAACAAAATATGCTTATAATGTATTTTCATGTTAATTGTAGGAGTACTATGCAAAAAGGATTCTAATAAAAAAATTATAATGAATTTATAATTTATTTTTTTAAAAAAAAGTGGCACACTTTCAAACAAAGAATTTTGTTGAAAATTGGAATCAGTTAATTGTTTGGGCTCTCAAATAATTTCTTTAAATTAAAACTTATTCTAGTCAGCTAAAAAGAAATGGTTCGGAAGAAATAAAAGTGGTGACTGCTTTGAATCAAAATTTAATTTGTATTTTTTTAATAAGGAAAAATAAAAACGTGCATCTCATTTTAACCAAATTAATTATCTATTAAAGTTTGATATCTGTTTTGAAATTCAGATCTACTCTTAATTCATTTAAGGAAAAAACATCTTTTGTTATCTTTTTTGTTTCATATGTTTGTTTGATTTGATTTACTATGAAATTTAAAAATGTAATTCCTTTTTAATTTTATATCAAAAATATATAAAATGACTAAAATACCATTAATCTCCCTGTATTAAACATATTATATAAAAAGTTAAATCAAATAATTCTAAGAAAGATAAAGGAGATACTTCAAGAATGATATCCTTTTATAATTAAAAATTTCTTTTAATCCTTAATAAACTACAAATATTTGCAATTCAGCGGACACGGAAAGATGATTTAACAACAAAAGTTTGCCTAGTCGTGGCCTAAGAACACAACAAAAAAGACAATAGAAAATAAAACAATCATACCTGTAGCTCAGTAACATCAGAAATCACAAGTTTTCCATTGTAAAATATTGTTAACTGCTGAGATTGCTTCTCGTTTTCTTTATCCTCAGCAGAAAAAGTTGAAATAGAAGGAGGCGTAAGCCTGAGTTCCAAGTTAGAATTTCTTCTCATCTTTTTTCAAAATCTTGAAATGAAAAGATTTATTTAGAAGTTGGATCAAGTTATGATATATAGATTAATGAAGAAAAAAGGGCTACTTTAAATGAATATATACAAGATGGTTGATTTCTTGGGTGGTAGGGTAATGGTGGGTGTATCAGGAAAAGTAAACAAAAACACGTTTTTTACACAACATTACTGTACTTGTTGATAGATAGTGTGTTGGGGTCCACACAAAGCTAAATATGAACACGTGATAAATGGGATTCTCCTCATTTTCATTTCTTCTATGCTTCACCGCTACGTCTCTTCATATTTTGTTTGTCAACTTGATAAAAATAAAACATTAAGAAAAAAAACTATTTTTTAGATATGCTGAAAATTTTAAAAATATATTTTTAGTATACACAAATAAAAGTAAATGAAAAGAGTACAAACTGTTGGGATATATAATATTAACCGTGAGTTTAGATACAGTATTTATTATAAAACAATCATTCATCCAATTTTAACAAAAGTTTTAATAGACCATTTAATCGTTTATGTGTCCAGTTACTCATTCAGTAAATGATTTAGTAGATAGAGTTTTAGCTTATACACAGAAGATTAAATTATCGGTTCTTATAAGTATAAAGTTTTTCGTTCACAATCTAAAATGGAAATTGGACAAGCCATCTGTATGATTGTAGCACAAGATTATATATAATTTATCTTGATTATGGGAACGGTGTAGTTCCAACTTCTTGGGCTAATGCATATTGTATGTATTGAATGGGACCGAGTAGAGATAGTTGTTTTAAACTGACTGATAAAAACATATTCTCTAAACTGTTAAATGTACTTATATTCACAATCCTGATATAACTATTATGATCTGTATATATTATTTATCGTTTTGATTTATTAAAAGGTGAGATTCTGAGATGGGTCAATATGCCTGGTAGATTGGATGATAATAATATATATTGATGAAATAATAAGTTAGTTGATGGAATCCATGTCTCGATATAGAGATTGATGATATGCCTTTTGAGAAGCTTACAAGTTTTCATCGTGTCAAACCTTGCAAGTGGATTTATGAATCCGACACATGAAATAAGTTAAGCAGTGCTATAAAGGAAATTAATCTTTGGATTAAATTTGTCTGTAATTTAATTTATTGATTAGTATCTGTAATCTTAACATGGAGAATTGCATAAGTATTTAATGGAAAATTTTGAAATATAAATAGAGGAGTGCAATTACGAATTTTTAGTGGAATGATTTGTAATTTATTATGATAAGAATAATTTCAAATTAATTATTTGAATTATTTCCATAATAGGGAGCCTCAGTGATTAATTCTGTGGTCCCTATGGTGCCCATATTTAACTAGAACTCAGAATCCTATTTCTAATAAAAGGAGGACATATATTAGTTTCTTGTTTTTCAAGAAAAGTGGGTTTCCTTCGCCCTTTTGGATTTGGAAAGTTCCTTTATAAATAGGGGGTTTCCTAATCTAGAAAAGAGGGGTTTGGATGAAAGGGAATTAGGTTTTCTATACAATGCTTGCCCAACCAAGTATTGTGAGAGTTCGGATGTGAACTTGGGATCACTGCAGAAGACCGTAGAACTGCAGTCTAACTCGTGGATTCACTTGAAGGTATATGCTCACGCTTCAAGAGGTATTTATCTAATTAAATTTCATAAAGTTTATGTGTTCTACCATGATTAATCGTGTTCTAGCATAAATGTACGTGTTATCTAATATTCATGTAAGCCGTACGATCTTTATATGCTTCCACTGCACGTATAATTTTTCAACAATTGGCATCAAGAGCCTTACTTATATCTTTAATAGATAACCCAATAGTATATGTGTATATATGTGACTATGCCTATGAATTCACAATCACGGTTGATAAACTTGATAGTCGTATAATTATATGTTGCCTGACTCTATGTATATTACTTTGGTTTTACCTTTATGTTTGACCGCTTGAATATGGAAGGTGCATAATCATTAAAACATGTAGCCGTGTAACAAGAGAAATTTTAGTTCCTTATATTTCTTGTAAATTGGAATTTTGGAAAAGCAAAAAAAAAAAAAAAAAAAGAGTGGTCTCACATGGCCATTATGTGATTGGCTAAGGGACACATTGTTTTGAATTTCTATTACGGTTAAAGAGGCGCTATATGATTAAGTTCCAAAATAATTGATATATTTTTTTTGCTAAGGTTGTTAAACAAAATACCATTAAGTAATTTTATATAATTGAAAAGTTGATCATAGCGTGGTTAATTCTTGTTTCAAAGAGTTGGTTTCAAGTGCTCGTTTTTTGTAATTGGTCAAGAATCAATTATGTTTAATTATATAGGCATAGCTTTACTTTTTCTCACATAAATACATAAACATGTATATATTAAGAATTTTCTTATAATTAATAAATAGTTACCATTTAAGTGGTTTGTTTATTTGAAATTGTACGTATGTGAGATTGTGATACATGCATTGAGAATTATGATTAATAAATAGGATTCACGAAAGTGATCTATTTACTTGAATTATTATAATATGCTCAATGTATCATGTATAAATTGTTCTAGATAAAACTATACCGGTAAAGGTTTGTTTACTCCAAAAGAGTTTTACCTTAGATACTAGTAATACTTGATTAATTCATGAGATTAGATATTAAAGGTTTTCACCCTTGAAAGGGAGAAACATAATATCTTGGATTTTCAAGTATATTAATATCACGCCCCGGGAGGGTACCCTTGGCGTGGCCGGCACTCAGAGACTATTGCTAGTCCCCAAGCGAACCACTAAGCCTCATCACATCATTCAATCACGTAATTCTAATGAACAACGGAAAATACATGTAATTAAAGGACATATCTCATCTAAAGTCTCAAAGAAATATAGGTAAAATAATGAAGGCTAGTAGAAAGAACTAGCTCACAATCTCAACATCAATGCTCAACCCTTGTCTACGAAGCCTCTATCACTAATCATGTGGTGCCAATGAAAGACCCATGGCTACCCAAAGCAAAATAAGGAAATAGTTCAATCCTAACTCTAAAGCATGATGAAATAAAAATAATGGTTCTTTTATCTGACAACACTCACTTATGAGCCAGTGAATGTACAACAATCACCCTGATGTTGCCACAGTGGTTGCAAACTTGCCAGGTAAGGAACACTGGATTCCATATTAATATAACCGACATGGAATCAAACCGAACAATCCTCTATTGCTTTAAGGGACTGTTAAACCTCGAGGGAAACCATATATATATGTGATGGTTTAAGCCTCTCCTACGTTTGGCGACGTAGTTAATAAGTTCGAGTGGGACTCACTCCTACTCATTTCGGTGCTCGATACTCCTCTCGACTCAATGCTCATAAAATCAACCTCAACCAGCCTCACAGGGATTCACTCCCCGTCAACAACTGCCAGTCTCATAGGGATTCACTCCCCGTCCACGACTTATATTTCACAGGGACTTTGGCCTTTTTATCAATTATCTCATAGGGACTTCCACCCTATTATCAACATCTCATAGGGATTTTAACCCTATCATCAACATCTCCTCAATGACCCAAGATTTTATAACCGTCATTAGGAAATAAGTGAGTAACACATCGGTAGAGTTCATTTACAGAGACTCATAAAGCAATCAAGATTTCATCAACTCATCATTACAACAACAATCCCACTGCAAGGCTCTTGCTCTAGACTCAAGTCTCAAGTGCATTATGCATGCTTTTCAAATTAGTCATGTAGGGTTATGCAAATTCCATGAGAGTATCCAATTTAAGAAACAAATAGTATGATGATCATCAACATAGAAAACATGTAATTTCAAATGTAATTTTCAGGAAAATCCATCAAAGAAATCATGCATGTAGACTCTTCAATCATCGATTCATCTATGACCTCTATAGGGCACATGAGAGAACAATCTCATGTTTTAGTTTAGCCTTACATACTTGTGATGCAGTTGTTCAACCGGGTGATGTCAAGGATCTCTTCTCGAATGTCTCACCCCAAGCCCTTCTCTCCTCTTCTTAAGACCTAGCCTTATTAGATTTTTGGAATAGGACTTAGAATAGGGGTTTTAGGTTCTTTTCGTGTTGAAACGACCTTACTAGCCGTGCATTAGTGTTTACAAGGGATTAGGAATTGACCGGAATGCCCCTCAAAATAAATTAGAAATTTCCAGTTCGGAAAATACACGATCCGCGACGCGGACCTATCGCGAAGTATGCATTTTTGGGAAAATATTTTTGAATGAGTTTTCTCCATCCCGTCGAAAATCTGGAAAAACATACAAGTGTCCGTCCGCGACAGGTGCACGTCGCGCCTCTGTCGCGGACAGTCACTGTTTTGTGACTTGGATCGAAAATTTATCTTTCGATCGGGTCGTCCTAAAATTCGACCCGGATAATTTTTCCACTCCATTTTTCATGTTGATCATGAATCTGATCTCGGATACCATACGAGCCCCGAAAGATGCGTTATGCGCATACCCTCACTCTAGGGGCATTTTGGTAATTTTATCGAGCGTCACATCATCTCCCCCTTGGGATCATTCGTCCTCGAATGATGGAGTAGAGATGGGGATTAAGGCACGAATAGACTCAAGACTCATTCCCACACTTAATTCAATAAATCAATCCTCGACTTAACAATAGTAAGTCGCATAAAAGAATAGAACACTTAGCTTAGTGAAAAGTAAGGATTTTTACCTTCAGTACTTTCACCATCAGTTGGCACGAACAAGTGTGGATACTTTGCCTTCATCTCCTCCTCAGCTTCCCATGTGGCTTCTTCAATGAATTGATTCCTCCACAGGACTTTGACTGAGGCTATTTCTTTGTTCCTTAGTTTATGAATCTGACGATCAAGAATTTGAACCGGGACCTCTTCGTAAGATAGGTTATCCTTAACCTCAATGTTATCAACAGGGATCACCAAGGCCGGATTTTCGAAGCATTTCTTTAGCATTGACACATGAACACCGGGTGCACCCCATCTAACTCAGAAGGCAACTCTAACTCGTAAGCCACCTTCCCAATTCTCCTTATGATTTGATAGGGTCCAACATAACGTGGACTCAACTTTCCCTTCTTCCCAAACCTTAGGACACCCTTCATAGGTGACACTTTCAGGTACACCCAATCATCTACTTCGAACTCCAAATCTCTTCTTCTCATGTCAGTGTAAGATTTTTGGCGACTCTGGGCAGTCTTTAACCTTTCTCTAATGACCTTGACCTTCTCCATCGACTGGTGAACAAGATCAGGCCCAATCAGTTTAGCTTCTCCAACCTCAAACCACCCAATTGGTGATCTACATCTCCTCCCATACAAGGCTTCATACGGAGCCATCTGAATGCTCACATGATAACTATTGTTGTATGCAAATTCAATCAGTGGTAGGTGATCATCCCAATTCCCCTTGAAGTCAAGGACACAAGCCCTCAACATGTCCTCAAGCGTCTGAATCATACGCTCTGCCTGACCATCCGTCTGGGGATGAAAGGCTGTGCTCAGGTTCACCTTAGTACCCAAACTTTTCTGAAACGATCTCCAGAACTAGGAGGTAAATTGAGCTCCTCTGTCTGAGATAATGGACAAAGGGACCCCATGCAACCTCACAATCTCCTGGATGTACAATCTGGCGTACTCCTCCGCAGTGTTTGTTGTTTTTACCGCCAAAAAATGGGCCGACTTAGTCATTCTATCCACGATCACCCATATCGAATCATGCTGCTTCCGAGATCTCGGCAGGCCAGTGATAAAGTCCATGTTAATCATCTCCCATTTCCATTCCAGAATTTCAAAGTTCTGAGCCAATCCACATGGCCTTTTATGCTCAACCTTCACTTGTTGGCAATTTGGGCATTTTGAAACGAACTCCGCGATGTCCCTCTTCATCCTATTCCACTAATAGACTTCCCTTAAGTCGTGGTAAATTTTGGTGGAGCCAGGATGAATGGAATATCTAGTGTTATGAGCTTCTGTCATTATTCTGTCTCGTATGCCATCAACATTTGGGACACACAATCGACTTTGATATCTAAACACTCCATCTCCCCCTTTGGAGAAGACCATCACCCTCTGATTGTGGACGTCCTCCTTCAGTTGGAGTATTACAGGGTCTTGGTCCTGCTTTTCCTTCACCTCCACCACTAACGAGGAAGCATACCCGTCCTGAACATTAACTCCTCCTTCGTTGTTCTCCTTAAGTCAGACTCCTAATCGAGCCAACCGGTGCACGTCCTTGGCTAACTCCCTCTTCCCTTCCTCTACATGGGTTGTGCTACCCATTGATAATCTGCTAAGAGCGTCAGCAACAACGTTAGCTTTACCTGGGTGGTAGTGAATTCTCATGTCATAATCCTTGAGCAATTCCAACCATCTCCTCTGTCGCAAGTTGAGCTCCTTTTGACTAAAAACATACTGCAAGCTCTTGTGGTCAGTGAACACATCCACATGCACTCCGTACAAGTAGTGACGCCAAATTTTAAGTGCGAACACTACTGCTGCCAACTCGAGGTCATGGGTTGGGTAATTCCTTTCATGAACCTTGAGTTTCCTGGAAGCATAAGCGATCACCTTCCCCCTCTGCATTAATACACATCCCAATCCAACCATTGAGGCATCACAATAAATTACAAAGTCTTCGGTCCCGTCGGGTAAGGTTAGGACTGGTGCAGTAGTTAACCTTGTTTTCAATTCCTGGAAACTCTTTTCATATTTTTCAGACCATTGGAACTTGACCTTCTTCCGAGTCAATTCGGTCAATGGCGCGGATAGGGAAGAAAATCCCTCAACAAACCTGCGGTAGTAGCCGACCAACCCCAAGAAGCTCCTGATGTCAGTTGGAGTGGTCGGTCGGGGCCAGTTCTTAACCGCTTTAATCTTTTCGGCATCCACCCGAATACCATTACCGGAAACAACGTGGCCTAGGAAGGCAGCTGACTTAAGCCAGAACTCACATTTGGAGAATTTCGCATACAACTTATGATCCTTAAGAGTTTGGAGCATGATCCTCCTCACTCCTTGAATACACCAAGATGTCGTCGATGAACACAATCACAAACAAATCAAGATATGGCTTGAACACTCTGTTCATCAAGTCCATAAAGGCGGCAGGTGCATTCGTCAGTCCAAAGGACATGACCAAGAACTCAAAATGGCCATATCTAGTCCTGAAGGCTGTCTTTGGAACGTCACACTTCCTCACCTTCAGTTGATGGTAGCCAGACCTAAGGTCTATCTTAGAGAAGCAAGAGGCGCCCTGAAGTTGGTCAAACAAATTATCTATCCTTGGGAGAGGATATTTGTTCTTTATCGTGACCTTGTTCAGTTGCCTATAATCGATACACATCTCTTGTTCAGTTGCCTATAATCGATACACATCTGAGGGATCCATCTTTCTTCCGCATGAATAAAACAGGGGCACCCCATGGTGAAACACTTGGCCTAATGAAGCCCTTTTCTAGCAAATCTTTTAGTTGCTCTTTCATTTCTTTCAACTCAGCGAGGGCCATCCTGTAAGGTGGAATCGAAATAGGCTGGGTTTCCGAAAGAACATCAATCCCAAAGTCAATCTCCCTATTAGGAGGGACTCCGGGCAAGTCGTCAGGAAAGACTTCTGGAAACTCGTTGACAATCGGAACTGACTCAAGAGTTGGGGACTCAGCATCATCAGATTTCACTCTCACCAAGTGATAAATACAACCTTTGGAAATTAACTTTCGGTCTTTAAGATATGAGATAAACCTCCCCCTAGGTGTCACCGAGTCACCCTTCCACTCTAGAACTGGTTCATTTGGAAATTGGAACTTAACCGTTCGGGATCTACAATCAAAGAGGCATAACAGGTGTGAAGCCAATCCATGCCGAGGATCAAATCAAAGTCAACCATCCTTAACTCGATCAAATCAACAATGGTGTCCCTATGATGGATGGACACTACACAAGCTCTATAGACCACGTCTATGGGTCGTAGATCCTTTTATGGGCCATAGATAACCTTTTGTATATAAGGGGCCCAAATGTTTGAGTTAATGAAATTTGTTATAGAATCCACGAAACCTCTTCTACGGGTAAATAAAGATCTAAGTTTAAAGTAAATCATGTTTTTTAAAGTAAACTCGGTTTAGAAATATTATGCTCAATCAGTGTTTGTTAGGAGTTTTCCTTAATCGATATCCAATCCGACCACCTTTAGTTTGGCGATGCACAACGAAGGCGATATCGTTGTCACGCCATCCTAAACTAGACAAGGTAAAGGATGATCAACTCTCTCATGGATTCATAATAAATGTCCTTCTTTTGGGACAAGAATTGCCTGAATGTGTTGCACAGCTCTCCTACACTGGCAATGTAGTTCTGTGGGTTAGAGTAGTTATTTATTCGCTCCTAGTTCTTAGATTGATACTCCTCCCAAGACTAAAACATTCTCAACTCGTCAATCAACTCAAACTCAGTATTTCACAATCAATTAACCCAAGTCTCAACCTCATTAGGTTATCTTAACTAAGCTAATCTCAGTTTCTCATTAACTCAGTCAATCAAGGCAATCAATTAAACTCAACTCAGACTCAAATAGTCATTTGGACTCACTCAATTTTACTCATCATCTAATGTTAGAAAAATAAATAAATTTACAAATGATTAAAATGCAACATGCTCCTCATACTCTATCATGCTCAATTTACTCAACTCGGATAATCAAACTCAAGCTTCAAATTGGTCCATACAATAAATTTCATAACATCAAGCAATTTGGAATTTATGATATTAATGCATAAAGTTTATATCTCAATCTCATATCAACAGTAGTGTAATGCATCAATTATTCAGTTTATAATCATGAAGACTCAAAGTAGTTGCAGAAAATTCGATATTTAGGTTATAGGATTTTCAAGACTCAACTCTATTTCTCAATTTCAACTCAATGAGAGGAAACAGTGTGTGAACAAATGTAGTTCACCACTTTAGAAAGCCTTACATACCTGAAAATAGAAGAAGCAATCAAACTTCAATCGATCTTTGCATTTCAACTTGAAACCCTTGGTTTCCCCTTCCTTTAGTGCTCTCAAGAATTCCTAAGCGTGAACAAAAGGTGAAAATACACTAAGGGTTTTGTTTAAGGACTTTAATTAAGTCTAAATCGTCCAAAGATTAGAGTAAAAGGGAATAGGAATGGATAAAATATCCTTTTTAAAAACTGCCGACAGGTTCTATAAGACCACGTCTATGGGTCGTAGATCCTTTTATGGGCCATAGATAACCTTTTGTATATAAGGGGTCCAAATGTTTGAGTTAATGAAATTTGTTATAGAATCCACGAAACCTCTTCTACAAGTCGTAAATACTTCTACTGGCCGTCTGATAACTTGTAACTCAACATACTGAAAAGTTAATTTCAGGATCACCAGCTCACGAAACTAAATATTTGAGCCGTTGATTATTTTACGGGTCGTATGTTATCTTGTACATGGGCCTCAAACTTAGAAAATTTCATCAGGTCACCTGGGGATTTATGAGGCCTCTTCTACGGGCTGTAGATGGCCCTCGTGGTTTCTGTTCCAGTAATTTTTCTCAGTTTTCTCTATGCATCTACTCAGACTAGGTGGAAAGAATTAGGGGGTATTACATTATATCCCCCTCAAGATCATTCGTCCTCGGATGAAGAGAAATCTAGGAAACTTAATCAAGGCATAAATCTCCCTATGGACTCTAACAATCAAACAACTCTCATCTCACTCATGTAATCAACCAGTCATGAAACTCAGCAAGTAAAACAAATAAACAGTCAACACATCAAATCAATCCTCACTTGGACATCAGCTCTAACTTTCTTTTCTCCTCCTCCAAATGGGCGGTGCTTCACATGGATAACCTGCTAAGAGCATTAGCAAATACATTAGCTTTACCTGGATGGTAGAGGATGCTCATGTCATAGTCTTTGAGTAGATTAAGCCATCTCCTCTACCTCAAAGTAATTTCCTTCTAGGTGAAGACATATTGCAAGCTCTTGTGGTCTGTAAATACATCAACATATGCTCCATAGAGATAGTGGCGCTATAGTTTGAGAGCAAACACTACCACTTCCAATTCCAAGTCGTATGTGGGATAATTCTTCTCGTGCACTTTAAGTTGTCTAGAAGCATACGCAACAACTTCACCTCTCTGCATCAACACACATCCCAATCACACTTTTAAAATGTCGCAGTAAATGACAAATCGATCCATTCTATCTGGCAAGGTCAACACCAGGGCAGTAGTCAGCCTTGTCTTCAGCTCATGGAAACTCTGCTCACACTCATTGGACCATTGAAGCTTAGGCTTCTTCTTTGTCAGTCTAGTCAGTGGCATAGATATGGAAGAGAATCCTTCAACAAATATGCGGTAGTAGCCAGTCAATCCTAGAAAACTTCTTATATCTGTCAGAGGGTTGGTCTAGGACTGTTCTTAACCACCTCAATCTTCTGAGTATCCACTTGTATACCATCTCCCAATCTATATGGCCTAAGAATGCCATGGATTTAAGCCAAAACTCACACTTCAAAAACTTTGCATATAAATCATTGTCCTTGAGCGTCTGCAAAGTGATTCTATGGTGATTAGCATACTCCTCCTCATCTCTAGAATACACTAAAATATCATCAATAAACACAATCATGAACATGTCAAGATACTGTCTGACTACTCCATTCATCAAGTCCGTGAAGGCTGCAGGTGCATTTGTCAACCCAAAGGACATCACCAAAAACTCAAAGTGATCATATCGAGTTCGAAAAGCCATCTTCGGGATGTCACCTTCTCTCACTTTTAACTGGTGATATCCTGATCGAAGGTCTATCTTGGAGAAAATAGTGGCACGCTGAAGTTGGTCAAACAAGTAATCGATCCTTGAAAGAGGGTAATTATTCTTGACTGTCACCTTATTCAATTGGAAGTGGTCAATACACATTCTAAGGAAACCATCCTTCTTTTGTACGAACAAGACCGAAGCACCCCATGGAGAGACATTCGGCCTTATGAATCCTTTCTCTAGCAAATCTCTCAACTGCTCCTTCAACTCTTTCAACTCTGTAGGGGAAATTCTATATGTCGGAATAGAAACAGGTTGGATATCAGAGAGAACATCAAACTGAAGTCAATATTCTTATCAGGAGGGACTCCGGACAGATCTTCAATACATTAGAGAACTCACTCACGATCATGACGAACTCAAGAGTAGGGGGCTCAACTTTATCAGACTTGACTCGCATGAGATGATAAATACATTCCTTAGAGATCAGTCTTTAGGACTTGAGGTAGGAAATAAACCTACCCTTGGCACAATAGAATCTCCCTTCCACTTTATAACAAGCTTATTTGGAAACTAGAATTTGACAGTCTGGGGTTTTGTAATCAACAAAGGCATAACAGGCGTGAAGCCAGTCCATGCCAAGGATCACATCAAAATCAACCATCTCTAACTCAATCAAATCAACAAGAGTATCCCTATGATAGATGGACACCACATAATCTCAATAGATTCTATCAGCTAGAATGGACTCACCAACAGGAGCGAAAATAGAAAATGACTTGAGCAAGCATTCAGGAAGGATCTTAAATCTACCCTCAGCATATGACATAACAAAGGGACAAGTCACACCCGGATCAAGTAAAGCATAACAATGAAAGGTTAGACTCGAAGCATACTTATGACAACATCTGGTGTAGCATCTTGGTCTTGTCAATTCACCATCGAATATAGACAGTTTGTCCCACCGCTTGTCCCTGGTGCAGCACCTCTCTGGTTACCTATCCCTGGTAGTGTTGTGGTAGAACACTAGGCCTTATTGCCCCACATTGGACACTCTCTTTGAAAATGGCCTGCCCGGCCACACTTGTAGCAACCATTCCCTCCATCTCTACACTCTCCTACTGTGTATCCTACCACATTTCCCACAATGTGGCTTCCCTTTCAAGCCAATGGTCACACTTTCCTGAGACTGTGAACCCTGAGCTCTAAAGTTTGGCTGACCTTGGGACCTCCGATCATACCTTGTATTGGGGGCTGGTGCACTGGCTAAAGATGGTGCATAGCTAGTGGACCACTTTTGGGAGTAAGAGTTATCACCCTTGCTCTACTTAGTCTGATTGGGCACAGGCCCATCTGATTTGGCCTAGTTACTTAGATGATCCTCTCTATCTATCTTTTTATCCTCCTCAATTTGCTGGGCATAGACTATAATTCTTGAAAACCCATACCCAGGATCAGCAATGTACCTTGCACTTTTTCTTCACATGTCTACCCAACCAAGATATGAATTTCTTCATCCTCGCGCTCATGTTATGGACCATCTTTGGGACATACCTGGATAACTTGATGAATTTCAGGCTATACACTTTAACAGTTAACCCCTCCTATTTCAGGTTCACAAACTCCTCAATCATGGCCTCCCTCAACTCCTAGGGAAAGAAATGATTGAGGAAGGCACTCTCAAATTTTTCCCAAGCAGTAGGCTCAGCATCCTCACCTCAAATCTCCTCTCACTGATTGTACCAGACATGAGACTCATCCTTGAGCTGATAGGTAGCAAGCTCAACTCCCTCTGTCTTAGTTTCATGCATAGCTTTCAGCACCTTTCACATCTCATCAATGAAATTCTTGGGGTCTTCTTAACCTTGGAACCAGTGAAGACTGGTGGGTTCATCCTCAATGCGAGCTATAACTAGGAGTCTGTGAACTCCGGGTTCCCACTCTGAGCAGCTATCAGTTGAGTGAGCATGGTGATAGCTCCTCTGAATTAAGCTTTGGTGGTAGGAGCAGGTGGAGAAGTAGGTGTCTGTGGAATACCAATAGCTCTAGACGGTCGACCTCGACCCCTCATCTCTACCTGGATAAGTACCGCTAGGGTCGGGTTCTTGTTAATGTTAACTGGGGTACTCCTTTAAGTGGCGGTACGCTTAGGAGGCATGATCTGCAAATGCGTAATGCACGATTTAGAAAGGAGCTTTGCAGAGTTTTAGCTCTATCACACGAACTCGGGATACAAGAAATTGTAACAATTCCTAATGTCCCATAACCTCTTGCTTATAACGTGTGGTGCACAACACACCCATAGACAAGACGCTACTAGACATGACTTCATAGACTCCCTAGGATACTTGAACTCTGTACTCTGATACCAAGTTTGTCACGCCCCGGGAGTGTACCCTTGGTGTGGCCAGCACTTGAAGAACCATTGTTGATTCTCCAAGAGAATCACCTAGCGTCATCATCACATCAACTCAACAGCGGAAGAAAAATGCTCAATTATAAAGACATCATATGAAGGGGTATAACTCTACTAAACATAGTTTCTAATGAATAAGTTTAGAAATATAAATACTCAACAAATCCTCTACTCAATGCCTATAAAGCCTCTAATCAATATCTAGATGGTACCACGATAGGCCATGGATACCCCAAATGAAAGAAATAAAATATTCAATTGAAAATTGAAAATAAAAAGGCTCTGGAAAGCAAGGAGAGCTCAACAACTCTGGAAATGCACTGAACTGGACCTCAATGATGTATAGGCTAAAGTCCTCTATCACCTGTATCTGCATCATGAAATGGTGCAGGTCCAAATGGACGTCAATACATGAAATATATTGGTATGTAAAATAGCTCAAGAAAGTAAAGCTCAACTCACTCGCCTAAACTCAATGACTCAAAAATCATCTAAATAAAGGTTCAAGTTTAAAGTAAATCATGCTTTTTAAAATAGACTTGGTAGAAATGAATTCAGTTTAGAAATATTATGCTCAATCAGTGTTTGCTTAGGAGTTTCTATTAACCGACATCCAATCCCACCGCCTTTAGTTTGGTGATGCACAACGAAGGCGACATCGTTGCCACGCCTGTCCTAAACTTGCCAAGGTAAAGGATGATCAACTCTATCATGGATCCATAATAAATGTCTTTCTTTTGGGACAAGAGTCGCCAGAACGTGCTGCACGACTATCCTATACTGGCAACGTAGTTTTGTGGGTTAGAGTAGTTATTTACTCGCTCCCAGCTTGGTGATTGATACTCCTCCTAAGACCAAAACATTCTCAACTCGTCAATCAACTCAAATCTCAGTATTCCTCAATCAATCAACTCAAGTCTCAATCTCATTAGGTTATCTCAACTCAGCTCATCTTAGTTACTTATCAACTCAGTCAATCAAGGCAATCAATTAGACTAAATTAAGACTCAAATAGTCATTTGGACTCACAATATTAGGCTCATCAAGTAATGCAAGAAAAATACATAAATGTACAAACGATTAAAATGCAACATGCTCCTCATACTTTATCATGCTCAATTTACTCAACTCAGATAATCAAACTCAAGCCTTAACTCAGTCCATACATAGAATTTCATAAAATCATGCAATTTGGAGTTCATGATGTCAATATCTTAATGTCATATAACAGCAGTGTAATCCATCAATTATTCAGTTCATAATCATGAAGGCTCAAAGTAATTGCAGAGAATTTGATATTTAGGTTATAGGATTTTCAAAACTCAACTCTACTTCTCAATTTCAAGTCAATAAGAGGAAATGACGTGTGAATGAACATAGTTCAATACTTTAGTAAGTCTTACATACCTAAAAATATAAGAAACAATCAAACTTCAATCGATCTTCGCATTTGAACTTGAAACCCTCACTTTTTCCCCTCCTCTAGTGCTCTCAAGAATTCTTAAGTGTGAATGAAAGGTGAAATATGCTTAGGGCTTTGTTTAAGGATGTTAATTAAGTTTAAAACTTCCAAGGATTGGAGTAAAAGGAAATAGGAATGGACAAAAATAACCTTCTAAAAAAACTGTTGACAGGTTCTACGAAACCACGTCTACGGGCCGTAGATCTTTTTACAGGTTGTATTTGACCTCTCGTAGGTAAGGGGTCAAAAAGTTTGAGTTCCTGGAATTTTTCATGGAATCCACGAAACTTCTTCTATGGATCGTAAATACTTCTATGGGCCGTCTGATAACTCGTAAAACAACATACTGAAAAGTTGATTTCCAGATCACCAACTTATGAAACCAAATCTACAGGTCATGGATTATTTTCCGAGCTATATGTTGTCTTGTACATGGGCCTCAGTCTTGGTAAATTTCACCAAGTTACTTGGGGATTTACAAGGTCTCTTCTATGGGCCATAGATGGCCCTCCTGATTTCTCTTGCAGTTATTTTTCTCAGTCATTTTCTTAGTTTTCTCTATGTGTCTACTCAGACTAGGTGGAAAGAATTAAAGTGTATTACAGAAATGGTTCCGACTAGAAAAAAATAAAAGAAAACAAAAAGGAAAATGGTAGATATGAAAGATAAATGCCAAAGGAAAATGGTTCCAATAGATACACAGTAAATATGTGACCCCCATGAGTTCTGATTTGATTATATTAACGGATGTGTATTGTAGGGCAGACATGCATCATAATTACTTGAAATTGCATTGTGTTGCTTACGTATTATGGCATTCCATAATATTTCATTGTTTGTTTTAAATATATTAATTTGTACTAAGTGTGATATGTTGATTGACTCTGCTCTTGTAAATTATTGAAACTGATTAGTTGAGATGTTATGGATTGAGACTGTGATTGTATATATCTATATTGTGTATATATTGGCCTTTCCTGCATGCACGTTTGTGATTTTGGAGGTATGTGGGCGGGATGGAATGAGTACTTGAGTTCTTTATTCTCTATATGCATTTAGATCCTCTTACTAGGCACTCGTTGGTACTCACCCTTGTTTCTACACATATATGTAGGTTGTGAGCTCGGATGCAGTTGATGTTTCTATTTTTTGTACAGACCGAGCTTGTGATAGAGTGAGAGGTAGTTGCTTGTTTATTCCAACCTACTCTCAAGGCCGTCAGACTTCTTTATTGATTTTGTTCTATTCGAGAAACAAAGACTATTGGAAATTGTATTATTTTCCTTTGGATTCTATTGTAATAGAGCCATTATATGTGACACCAATATTGGGATGGTTTTCGTCTATAGTTATGTTCCTTTTGCTTATTCCTTGCTATTTAAATTGTATTATTACTTTAGCCTCCATATACTATCTATTTAGGCTAACTTGTCTTGGTGGATTAAAGGCAAGTGTCGTCACACCCAATTTTGTGTCATGATAATTTGGTATTAGAGCCCCAGGTTTATAGGTTTCACATGTGTAAAAGCCCAGTCAAATAAAGTTTCAAGGATCGTCACAAAGACGTATGTTACTTATTGTAACACCTCCCATGCAACTCAAAAATGTCCTTATGGTATATTTCTCAAATATCATAAAATTCGTGCTTTACTTGGCAAACTCAACTCGTGTTCTTTTCAGGAGGCAAAATTGTGTAGGAAAAGGGTCATCTTTGATTTTTAAGTCAACCGTATAAAAAAATAATTTTTGATTGATTTTGGCCTTAACCAAAAGAGTGTGCGACCAATCCGCGTCGCAGACTTGTTCTTGGATAGTACAAAAATGACCGAAACTCATTTCTAGGCTAAAATGGGAAGAATTAAACTTCATGCAAAATTACACAGTGTGAGAACCCTAGCGCGATGCACCTTTGCTCCCTGTATGTGTAAATTTTTCTGAACTTTTTCTCTTTCAAGTGAGGGAAATTGGATCATAACACACGCCCTTATAGACGGGATTCTTCAAACATTCAACCATTTTTAGCCCTAATTCACTCGCTAACACTCTCAAAATCCTCCTAAATCCTCTCCAAAATCCCTCAATCAATTCAAAGATTTTCAAGAGATTTTATTGAAGATTCAAAAAATTCAAGTGATTCCTTCAAGTCTACTCAAGTCTCCTTCATTAATTTCAAGGTTTAAGGTATGTGGGTCTTCCACCCATGGTTCCTTCCAACCATAGAGTCCCAACTATTCTCATTGGATTTCTTGATTTCAATGACAAATTCTTTATGGATAATTCCTATATTTACTACAAGAAAGATTTGAGTTGGATTTCTGTCAAGTATGGGTTGATTATGCATGAACAACTATCGAGGTTTGATACTATGAATGGTCTTATGATATTTTCACTATGCATGTTATGATATCTTGAAAAGGTATGAAAGGTTATGAATTTTTGAATGGATTTCATGATATCCAAATTGGGGTTTCGCTACATTGACGGTGGGTTGCTTTCAATGACTTTTAAATGATCATGTTTTACTCTATTCATATCATATACTCTTGAATTTCATGATTTTAAGTCCAGCATATACCTACCATGTTTGATTAAGTTTACATGATAAAGTATCATATGTTGATGAAATATTTTATGGAGAGTTATACAAGACAAGTATGTGTGATAATTTATGGGCTCCTAAGTATGCGTTGAACTCATGAAAAGTTCTACGATTGATAAGCGGGATTTTAAGCCCTTTTATGCTATGTTTTACCCTCATGTGCAAGGCAAATGCTCACTTGAAGGGGTCAAGTATATGAATGAGCTACTCTTACTATGTTGACATGTTTTTACAAGTTATTCCAGTCATGATTACACTTATGATTATTTTATGTATTCTGTGGCATTAGAGTTAGTACTGAACGAGGCTTAAGGTGAGGGCTCGACCTAAAAGGTCCTTATATAGAGTCTTAATCTCATAACTATGTGCCACCATAGGTTTATATTATTCACTAAAAAGGCTTTTACTAGTGGATCCAACTAGGTTAAGTTACCCATTATAGTGGGGTATGGTTTACCTTGGCAAGTAGACCTCTCCTTTTTCGATGCAGAGGCAACATCGATATTCCATGTAGTAGCGGCTCGCATGGTCTTATATGTCGGTTAAGGTCTCCTCCCACATATATATGCTATGCTATGAAAGTTTAACTATCTTCATGCATGTTTTGACTAAGGCATTGATCATACATGTCATATTGAGTTTATATCTATTGTATACAATTATGCATCTTGTCTAATTACATATTATGTTTTTTTGTTGCATTGCACCCCGTATACTTAGTACATTCCAAGTACTAACACATAAGTTTTGCCTACATGATCTAACCATGTAGGGACTGGAGCTCCTATTCATCCATCTCCACGTGGCTAGTGTACTTGCTTAAAGATTGCTATTAGTGAGTCCTCCATTTCGGAGACAACAACCACTTTCTTTTATTCTTATGTTAAGAGTTGTCTATTTTGGATATTTACTTTTGAGGGTGAGCCCAGGAAATGTCTTGGCCCCTGTTTCACTCATGTTTAAAGGTGTTATTGGATAATGTGAAGTGATTGACTTTGAGATGTCTATGTATTTATGAAGACTCTTTAGTCCCTATCCCTTTTATATATTTGTTGGATGTTGATGGCATATGATAAAAGTCCTAAGCTCCTACTTTCCCATAGCTTGATACCTACTTACCCTCCTCTTAGCCCTTGCTTGTTATGTAATGGTGGAAATTCCTATTCTCTTTCTTTCCCCATGGCTTGAGTTCGAACCCCCGACTCCTTTAGTCTTGAATTATACGATGTTTGTTTTATTATTCCGCAACTAAAGATGTGCTTACTTATGCTTAGAAGCTTATTTGGGGTTTCTTGGGGTGCTCTATTCGCTGTGTCATACCTAGGACCTGAGCTTGGATCGTGACACTTATATTTGAGAGGGTATGGAGACAGTTAGGAATATTTTCTTTTACTTCTTTCAATTTAGTCGTGCATGAATTCTTGTGTTAGTGTTGAGTGTCTCATGTTCTTTTGGTAAATGACCAGGACTAGAGCATCAACTTCTACTGGAGGAAGGGAAACAACCCCTGAGATTTCTATTGAGAACTCAACTCGGGGTAGAGGTAGGGGTCGATGCCAAGTCCAAGGAGTAGCACCAGATCAAGATTATGAGAGGGGTATCTCTCTTGAGACTAAGCCTAAGGATGGAGGAGGTCATATTCCTTCTGGATATGCAGCTAAACCATTATTATAGGATACTCTGTTGTGGGTTTTAGATGTGCTTCAGAGCATGGCATAGACTGGTACTGCTACAGGTACCTCAGGAAGTTAACAGACCTGGGCATATGGATAGAATCCTATGGTTTATGATCCTACTATTCATGATTATGTTGGCCGGACACCATTGATTCCTGCATTGGGACAGATTGCTCCTGAGCCAATTCTTGCGGGTGATGATCAACAGAGTTATTAGAAGTTCCAAAAGATGAAACCACCCCAGTCAAGGTGGTAAGGTTGCATCAAGGTGAAGTTGAGTATGGATTTCATCCTCAAATCAATGCGTAGGCCAAAAAGAAAATTCAGACTCTAGAAGACATTTTGAGGGCTTGTGTGTTAGAGTTTAAGGACAACTGGGATGATCTTTTTTAACTACTCATTGAGCTTACCTACAACAATAGTCATCATAATAGCATTGAGATCGCCCCCTTTGAAACTTTATACGGGAGGAGATGTAGAACCTCGACGGGTTGATTTGAAATTGGTGAAATAGCCTTAATCGACCATAATTTGGTATCGAATGCTATGAAGAAGGTGAAAATCATAAAGAAAAAGTTGAAAACAGCTCAAAGTTGTTAAAAGTCATATTTTAATATGAGGAGAGATCTTAAGTTCCATGTAGAAGACTGGGTATATGTGAAGGTTTCATCCATGAAGGGTGCGTGCAATTTGGTAAAAAGGACAAATTGAGTTCATGATATGTTGGATTTTATGATGTGTTGTAGCAGATTGGTAAGGTGGCTTATAGGTTGGACTTACAATTGGAAATGAATACAGTTCACCCAAGTATTATATGTGTCCGTGTAGCGGAAGTTCACTAATGATCCAAGTTCTATTGTGCCTTTGGAAAGTGTTGAAGTCAAGGAGAAGTTAACCTATGAAGAAGTCTCGATTGAGATTTTGGACCAGCAAGTGAAGAGGCTATGAAAGAAGGAAGTTGCATCAGTTAAAGTCCTTTGAAGGAACCAATAGGTTGAGAGTGCTATATGGGATGCGAAATCGAACATGATTTGACAATACCCTTATCTTTTCTATTCTACTCAAATCTAAGGTAATAGGTTCTTCATGCTCAAATGGTCTGAATTCTTTCATTTCTACATTTTTATGTCATAACATGTATGTATACTTATGAAATTGGTTTTAAATGATGTTTATGGAAAATATTTACAGATTTTATGATTTTGGTGTTAAATTTACACTATTGCACCCATGTTGGGCAGTTGATACTCATTTTGCTCTTTTTAAGCTAACTCCCATCTCACTTGAGGACAAATAATTCCAAGAGAGAGATAATGTAAGGTCTCATGCTTCGAATGATCGAACCACAGCAAGAAAATATATTTTTTTGAAAATTTTAGTCTAGGGTGTACTTCAAGAAACCCTTCATAGATGGTAGGTGCACACTACTGCCTGTGAAGGGGGGCGTGGACATCACCCTTAGAATTATTTTTTAAGTTGCCAAGGAGGGGTTCCACCACGTAACCCTCCACGACTCATAAAGGGTCTCGTGGTGTGCACCCTCCACTAGGCTACCCCTTTTTCCTCAAGGCACCCACCACAGACTCCACCATGGGTTGTGGTGCCCACCACTGTTCGTGATGGTGCCCATGAAGGTGCACCGTCCAATTTTCCTGACATATTTTTGTAAGGGTATTTAGGTCTTTTCCTAATTTTTAGAATTTTTTGAACGTTTTTAGACTAAAATACCCTCCTAATGCTATACTAACCTATTCTAATGTCTTTCAATCACTTCTCGCACTTTGACTCTAATTATTTTCACCAGAATTACTCTCAAGTCTTTTCTCAAGCTCAAGATTAGGTTCCATTGAAGGACCTTAAGTTCAAGCTCAATATTCTTAAAATCATTAAATTAAACACCTAAGGTATGCAGGTTTGATTCATGGATTCATTTCACCTATGAAGCTCAAACTGATTTCATCTCTTCAACTCAATTTCAAATCATGAATTTTATGGGTCTTCATGCATGAACTTCAATTGCCTAAATTACCGCCTAACTCATGTTATTATGCTTATATATGAATGTTTAAGCTTCAACAACATAAAATTGCATGAACTTCATGATACTATATCTTCAAGATTATTGAGTGTATGAAATCTATACATGTTTCTTTCAATTTATGATAAAATGGTCTTAAACTATTGAAATTAGTTTGAATCTACTTCATCTGCATGGTTGTAAGCTTACATTTCATGAACGCATAATCATGCATCAAGTTTTCTCAAGTATGACTATGTTACTACAAGACCTCAAGTATGAACATGATTATGCAAGTACAAGCTCTCAAGTATGAATGTGATTATGGCATGAATATGATTAATCAAGGGTGTATTTACACCATCATGAGCAAGCTATTGTGTATTGATGAGGATAGGTATAACCTTTCCTTTACACAAGTCATGAAATGAACTAATCCTATGCATGCAAGTATGTATTTGAAACTATGATTAAGCTTATGACCTTAAGTGTGCTTTTACTTCACGACATATATATATATATATATATATATATATATATATATATATATATATATATATATATATATATATATATATATATATATATATATATATATTTGTGGGACTTGACTTAGAATTAAGGAGGGGATCTATTCCTAAGGGTCCTTATCTAAAGCCTTTTGTCTCATAACTACGTTCCATCGTAGTATTATGTTTTAACTAGTTCATCCACATATAGCGTTATGATTCATGACCCATCAACTGGGGTAGAGTTCTACCTTGACAAGTAGACTCCTCTTTCTCTTGCGTAGAAGCAACATCAGAATTTCATGCTATAGTTCATAAGGTCTTATTGTTGGCTATGCTTACCTCCCACATATGTATGACTATTTTACTCATGTCCATTCATGGAATCTTATGCATTACTTTCATGAGTCCTTATTGTACTTTATTATGATTACTTATGCTCTTTAGTTGCCTATGCTATCATGTGTTGTCCTTTACTTGCATACTTAGTACATTCCACGTACTAACATATATTTTGCCAACATGATTTCACCATGTAGGGACAAGTGATTACTCGTCATAGCCCTGTGCTTAGTCTAGTTGATTGCTAGTAGCTTCTTGGTGAGTCCTCCTTCCTCGAAGGCAAACCATGCTATATCTAGCCTATGTCACAATTTATGTCTACTTTGAGACTTCAGTTCTTTATCTTTATTGAGGATGAGCGTGGAACATTTCTTGACCCCCACATAGTTTATTCTATAGAGGCATTGGACATTATGTTTGTAGCTTATGCAGCTTATGACAAATCATCAGCTTTTGGTAAGACCTCCTTGCATTCAAATGACTCATTTTAATTACGTATTTCAATTTAGTAGTTTTCAAACATTTTGAGGGGTAGCCTTGAGTTTTGTCTCGACATCTATTCATGGTTAATAGAAGCTTTATAGATAGCATTTGAGTCAGTCTATTCGTTCCAAATTTATATATTAAGCATTATTTCTTCTATTACTTGGAATATTTTTAGACAATTGCATGAGTTAAGTATTTACTCCCTCTGTCTAATAATACTTCTCCACTATTCACTTTGCATATTTCTTAAGAAATTACAAAATAAAAGAATAATTTTACCATATTATTCTATGAATATAATAAATAAAATATCTTAAAAATATAATAGGAAAATGGTTGTAATTAATGATAAGGATAAATTAAGAACGAGATGTAAAATTATCTCTTGATTTGTAAATTGGACAAGTATTGTTGGATATCTATTTTTAGTATAGTGGACAACTATTGTTAGACAAGAGAGTAATATTCTAAACGTTTATTTATTAAGCTTCCGTATTTAAGTTTAATCTTCTGTTCAGTAATTAGTAAGACCAAGGGTTTGCTTGAAATAAAAAAATAATAGTTTTCGAGTGTTAACCACGCCTAGAATGTAGAATCAGGGCGTGACTAGGACGAAACATAAAATACCAAAAATCAAAGCATCAAACCAACCAATTTTTTTATAATTTGATATTCGGGTAGTTTGGTATTTGATATAATATTCTAAAGTAAATTTTAGAATTATGGTATTTAGTTTTGGGATTGGTATGAAACATTAGTACCATTTGGTATTCGTTATATTTCGAGTACCGAATTATTTACTTAATGAAGGTCATATATCAATATATTCACTACTCATCTAAACAAGTTGAAAGGAAAAAATATTAAAGATTGAAACTAAATAATTCAAATATATGTGTAATTTACTTCCATCAATTTATTTTCCTTGATGTCTTATCACTTGTTGATCTTCTATTAAATCGTGTCTATTAATTTTGTAATACAATCGACTAAACCTTCAATTTAATTTTTTTAAAATATCATATACTGAACCGAAGTTTGATTTGCCAATAATTGATTTACTGAATCAAAATTCAAAAATATGTTTATATCTATCTTTAACTACCAATAGTCGAATTATCGAACCCAAAATTTAAAAAATTTGGATTGAATATCGAACCCCACCTCTAGGTGTAACAATTTAATTGATATATAAAATACGAATTTTCAAATGACTAAAAAATTATTTAATTAAAATTATATAATTCAACAGTGATGTCAAAATGATGTGTGAAAAAGGAAGAGTGATTGATATGAATTAAAAAATAATACTAACAAAAAACATGTTCAAAGTATAGGGAAAGTTATTATGTGTCCATTTTCTATATACGAGTTTTGAACAATACATGTTGTTTTAAAAATATTTCTTCTTTACGTTAATCAAATGCGTGAATACTGATATTATAAAAAAAAAAAAAAGAACGTTTATCTTCTATATTATATTTCATAAAATAAATACATGTAAACATCTTATTTATGATTCTATTTAGATTTTTAATAGTTAAATTAAATGTACTTATTTATGAACCTCATAAGATATAAGTGTATTTGTTTTGTAGATTACAACTGGGTATAAATATTTAATTTTAAAATAACAGGGTATAAATATTTAATTTTAAAATACAGAATATGTAGCCTAAACTGAATCAAATTATATAAGTATTCAATGTAGTTAAATTTTTTTTCAATTTATTCTTTCAATTTTAAACATATTAAGTACTATCATAATTAATTTAAATTTGCATCATATCAAAATCATTTAAATAAAACCACTTTATAAGGCTAGAACTCTAGAACGTTACCCCCTAATTAGAGGTAGAAAAAGACATTCATGTTGTAATGATTTTTCCTTATGCATGCGGCCGACTATTTTTCTTGGAGAATGAAATTTTTTTAATTAGGGGGAGCCAGTACTTTATATTCCATAGATTTTGCTCATCGTCTAATATTATCATTATAAAATTTAAAATTCATAAAATTGACGTCCTAGTTTTTCCCAGAGTTCTAAATTATATCATTGGAAACGTGTTTGATGAATCGTATTGGCTAATTTCACACATTTAAGTGCTAATTCCTTCGTCTTAATTTCGGAAATAGTGTTTAATTGGACATAACTTTAAAGAAAAATTTATTTTTAACAGTTATAATTTAAAATAAATTAAAAATATTTATATAATTATAAATAATCTGATTAATGTTTAAATATGAACTTTAAAGATAAGTTAATATTAAAAAAATTAAAAGAATATGATATTCTTTAAACTTAATTGCTTTGAATGGTAGGACACATTAATAGTTTTGGTGGATGATATGATTTTCATCAGATCTTTCCGTTTTTCTTTCTAAGTATTATATTTCAACCTTGACGAAATGAAAAGATATAAATTTATTTACTTTGATTCTTTTCCCCACGTTTTTCTCTTCTCTATAGTTTGCCAAATATATGCAAATTTAATACCCCTACCATTCCTTTAGGAAGTACGTATAAAGATTCTTTACATGAATTTTATATACCCATGGAAGTGGTTATGTCCACATTTTCTAATATATAATTTTATCTCGTGATTTAAAATTAATATTTGGACATATAATTTTATTTCATAATTTTAAATTACAAGATGAAATTTTAAATTCTCCTAAAAAAAAAACTTGATTTTAAAATTTAATATCATGATTTCACATTTTACAAATACAAAAATTGACCCATTAGTTTATATTTGTCAAAATTTAAAACAAAACTTTCATATATTTAATACATAAAGAGTTAATATCTTACATGGTCATTCAAATATTAATTTTTTTCATAGAAAGTCATTTAACTTTCTTTTTTAATCTTTAAAGTCACTTAACTAAAGATTTCTTTCATAGAAAGTCACTCAACTATGAGTTATTTTCACAGAAAGACAGTCAACTTTGTTTTATAACTCAAAAATTACTTAACTATTGGTATATTACTTAGAAAATCGCTCAATAATTGATATCTCACTTAGAAAGTCACCCGACCAATTCAATTAGTTTTTCTTTAAATTTTTCTTTGAAATGCAATTTTTATTTTAATTATTTTATTAAATCTTATTGAAACATAATTTTTATTTTAAATTAAAATTTTTTTAAATAGAAAGATGCTCATTTTAATTATTTTATTAAATTTTATTGAAATATAATTTTTGTTTCATAAAACAATAATTAAATGAGTATTTTTTAAAAACAAAATGAGTATTTTATTATTTTTTTAAAAAAATCTAAAAAGGGCAGTAATAGAAGTGTACCGTGTGCGTTAATGTAATTTACACGAGAAAAAAAAGAAGAAGAAGATGAAATTACCTCTAGAATTAATTTCCTCAACAGATTCAAATGTTTCCCATGAATTTCTGATGTATTTATGGGTGGTTGTTGATTTTTGGCTGCAACTTGTTCTTCCAAAATCAAATGTTTTTAAACACTTGAATTTTAAGACAAAATTTTGAATAAAAATTATATTCCAATGAAAAATAATCAAAATGAGTATTTTATTATTTAAAAAATAGATAGTTTAAAGTAAAATTTGTGCTTTAATAAAACAGTTAAAAAGAGCATCAAATAATTTTCTCAAAAAATCATTCAAAATAAAAAATATATATTTCAACAAAAGGTGATGAAAAAATTATATAAATTAGTCAAGTGACTTTATATGTGAAAAGACAATTATTGAGTGATTTTCTAAGTGAAATATCAATAGTTGAATGATTTTTGAGTTAAAAAACCAAATTGAGTGACTTTCTGTGAAAAGAAAGCTTAATTGAGTGACTTTTTATAAAAAGAGTATATAGTTAGATGACAATTACTCTCACAAACCAAATTTATAGCTGATATTATTACTCTTACTAACCTTCAAACCATTTATAACAAGAAATGCATACTCAGCATGAGGAGATTGTTCATATGTACTATGTGGGAAGATTATATCAAAGAGTAGTACATTCTAATTCATGTTCATGTTCAGTACTTCAATTTGACTTCTTTAATTAACAAAAGTTCGATGAATAAATGTGGTATTTTTGTGGAATAGTTTTGTGATAATGTATTATACTTGTGTTATGTACTTTTGCTTATTTGATAAGATTGTACAAATAATTGGAATAATTTTAATAATTTTTACAACTATGAATTTTATATTTATAAATAAAAAATATAATTTAGAAAAATAAATTACATGTCCGAGCAAAGTGATTTTAAATCATAATTTAATCTCATATGATAAAATATGTCCTTAAAAAAAGAACTAAACGATTTTCAAATGACGAAATTAGGCAGGTTGATTTCGTGCCAACTTGTCCTTCATATAACGAACTTTTAACAAATACGTAACCCCATTGTCTAATTTAACATCAGATTTTTCATATTAATTTTTAGAGTAAAGTATCAAAAATATAGATAATTTTTTTTTAATTTCATGTCTAAATTATTAGGAGCATAAATTTTATATTTAAACTATTACTTATTGAGAAATACACATCTTTCTTTTATTATATTTTTTATGGTCTGTGTTTTACGGTCTTTCTTTAATTTATTTTTAAAAAATTATCACATGCTATTTTATGTGGATAAAATATTTTACCTTCATAAAAATTAAATAAATTATTAATATTGATTAAAAATTAAAAATTAAAATATCACTATCAAAACAAAAAATCAATTTGTTAAAAAATAAACACTAGAACATTTTTCTTAGCCTGCTCTAACACCTCCTCCCACTGAACCCCCTCAACACCTTCCCCTCCTCTCCCCAAAGAAATTTTAAAATATTTTTTAAATTTCTTTTATAAAGTTTAAGAAAAAAACCTTCTTACTTAAATTAGATATTATTTTTATTTTTTTAAACACCTCACTTAATCCTTCGTTCTCAATTACTTTTTTCAGTATTTTCGTTATGTTAGACATATACATTGTTTTTAAAAAAAGATTTTTTATTTGCCACAAGATTTTTTCAAAAATAAAAGTTTTATCTCTATTATATTTAGTACTTAAGTGAAAAAAATATTTTCGTAAAAATATATGTATATAGTGATAAGGTCCGCATATCCTCCCCAAACCCCATTTGCGGGATTTCACTAGGCATGTTGTTGTTTTTTTAATAAATTAAGAACGGAGGAAGGGGGACTGTCGGGGGGTGTGGGCAAAAGACATAGTGGGTAAGAAGAATATTATAAATTTTATTTTTAAGAAATATTTTTTGGGAGAGGGGGAGTGGGAGGGTTGGGGAAGAGGAATAGTGATACTTTAATTTTTAATTAATACTAATGGTAGTTTATTCAACTTTTGTTTGGGTAGAATGTTTTATCCGCATGCCAAAAGTTTTTCAAATAAAAAAGAGAATGTATGACACATATTATTGAAGTGTGTTTTTCAAACTAATTAGTGATATTTAATGTATGAAATCATACTCTTAATATTTTAGATATACAACTCAAAAAAGGGAATAATTTAGATATGTCTTTTTACACCTTTCTCTATTTTTTTTTTGTTATGGTCACAAAAAGTTTACTACTTATTTTATATCACAATTTTATATTTAAAAAGATAGTGCATAAGAATTTCCATCATATAATTTTAAAGAGAAATAATACTGACCAATAAACTGAAAGGAGATAAATATCCGGAATGAAGTTGGAGTGTACAAATCCCCACGAGAATTTTTTTTTTTCAAAGGAGAAAATCTCATTTATCACAAGTAATTAGCAGTGGGTTATGAATTTAGGTAGGCCATATTTTCTCTATATGTAGTTTTACAGCATTTTTCTTTTTCCTTTTTTAAATGAAAGTATGTGAGTCGTGTTTAAAATGTCTAGTTTTCTTATTATCGTACTATATTTAACTCCACAATTATCATTTAAAGTATGCACGAACTAATCGCTTTTATTTAAAGTCCATTTTCTTTCTTCTTCAAAGTTAATATAAATTAATTCCTAGTTTAATTTGTGTCATGATCCTGACTCAACGTGATTGGCACCCATGCTAATCGTCTAATGGGATAACCACTCCTACAACCCAAACAAGCAACTAATACAAAAATATACAATTTTAAGATGCAAAAATAAGTTTTTAGATAACAAATAGCATTTGAGTTTTCATAAACTCAAATAGCAAAATCTAAATAGTGCAAAAATTAACCCCCTTCGAACTTGAAAGTCATTATACTAAAATCTACTAGTAGTTTGGAATAAGGCGATGCAACCCTAATGTCATAACTATGAAAACAATGTCTAAGATATCCAAATCCGAATAGAATGGACTGATATCATGGATGAATCCATGGAAGCTTGAAATAGCTAGCTCAACCTTGAATTCAACATGTCAACAATCTCCTAACTGAGGCCAGTTAATAGCCGCTTGAAGATATCCTGTACTACAAAAAAGAGCAAATACAGTATTAGTACACACAACAACAGTGTACAAATAGAATCACTCGGTTATTCCAATAAGTGAAATATATACAGACAACCACAATATAGTAAAATCACACATATACAGAAAATACTATAAATTACCAGTTCACGTTCAGCATACAGTTCATCAAGTCTATCCAAATGCAACAGTCAATGATGGTTCTCTCATGGTACTCACACCCAAATTGTTAGAGTGTCGTAATATGACACCTGATCCAATATATGCTAGAACATAACATCTGGCCCAAATATATGTCGAAATGTGAGATTTGATACAATACGCATTGGAACGTGAAACCTGATCCAACAATCACAACCATGATTACAATGCAATAACAATAGAGGATTCACACTTGCATAGTCAAGTAACAGGTCCATTATATACAATTGATCACATATAACTATTTCTTAGGTTCATTTTGTCTTTTACTATTTACGTACATGTAAGAAGTTACTAAAATGCAATTAACAAGTACATATAGTACAAATGGAAATTAAAAATCATCAGTTACCTCGAAACAATCCTAGAATATCTCTAAAGAAATTGTAGCTTTCTCTTTTTCCAAAATTTTGGCTCGTTCTTGGTCTAAAAAAACAAGAATACAAAATCAATAAGCATGGCATACAATACTCTAATTATACAAAATCCTAACCATCGACCACTTTCATAATCATTCCTCCCAAACTAAAGCTTTTTTTTCCACCATTAACTTCAGGCCAAAACCTTCCCCTAAAAGATTTCTCATAGATTCCAAGGCGTAGGAATCAATTTACAACTTAGAGGAATGATTAGCTTACCTTTATCGAAGAACAAGTGGAAAACTTTACTTCCAATAGTGTCACGACCTGAGCCTAAGGACTAGGTGCAACATGTCGAATGAGGATCCCGAAGGTACCCCAAACAAGCCTCATAGCATACACAAGCACATCTTTGGTTGCGGAAACATAAATCAAGAATCAAACAATTCAATCTAGGGTAAATCGAGACTTTGGACTCAAGCTATAGGGAAAAAGGAGAAACAAATTTCCATCATCTAATCACAACAAAAGACTAAGAGGAGGGATCATGAGACTTAAGCTATGGGGAAGTAGGGTCTTAGGAAGATCATCACTTGCCATCAACAACATCAAATAACATCATATAGGGGATAGGGACTAAAGTAAAAGTCTTCATAGAAGCTTAGACATCACATAGTGCATATATAGTTAAACATGAGTAGGACGGGGGCCAAGACATGTCCCAGCCTCACTCTCAAAATAAGAAGTAAAGTAATATTGTCTCAACATAAAAAAAATTAGATAGAAAATGGTTATTTCCCTCAAACTAGAGGATTCACCACAACAAAATATCTTCAAGAACCAAACTAGCCCCGAGGAGGTGGATGAGGAAGTGCTCCAGTCTCTACATGGTTAGATTTTGTAGGAAAAAAGTATGCGTTAGTACTTTGATATACTAGTATGTGGGGTGCAATGCAACAATAGATCATAAGCCATATAGACAAGATGCATAATCATATACAATAGGAATAAGCTCAGTATTACACACATGAGTAATGCTTTGATAAAAACATACATGGAGGGTAAAACATAATTACTTGTCATCATACATATGTGGGAGGAGACCGTTACTGACATTTAAGACCACACAAGCTACTACATAGAATCCAACATAACTTCCTACATTGGCATGAGGAATCCACTTGTTGGGTGGAACTCCATCAACTTGCACATACATCTTTAATAAATATAAATGGCCTATGTGGATCCTTTAGCCTAGACTACAAGGGCTCCTATGGTGGAGCATAGTTAATGAGATAAAGGGTTGCTACTAAGGTTCCCTTACTGAACCCCACCTTAATGCCCCATTTGGTGCTAAGTCATTCCCACAGAATACCTTTGAAAACATATGCATAATCCTATTCATTCATTAACTTGTAAACATAGCATCATCATATAAGGAGTGACTCATTAAACGTAAGATCATCAAGTCGAAATTGTCCTTATCACAAGGGGATTATCCTTTAGTGAAAATTGTCCTTATCACAATCTTTAAACATTCATAAGAGGGATTTATAAATACTTCATAACTTTTATAGACTTTCATAACATGTGGTTGAATCCTCATCATTTGAAAATCATACTTCATTAGAGAACTTAATATGAAAATTGGGTGGGTTAATGCATGTAAGCTTTAAATCATGAAACTCAACATGACTATGTAATAATATAGTGAAAATCATCCTTTTAAATCATCCTCAATCAACCCACCACAACCATTCATATCATCATGTAAACATAGGCATGGAAACATGAAATTCAACTTATGAAATCATCAACTTCATAGTATCTCATAGTATCATAACATTCATAACTTGAATCTCATAAAATAGCTCATAATAATAAATCCTTAAAATTAATTCATGCAATTTCGTTCAATATATTAGAATTCTCAACATAAATCATGCATATTAGGGGTAATATAAAGTACCCATAAGAAATCAATATTAGAATCCAAGGAATTTAGTGAAAATAGTTTTGAGACTCCATGGGTGGAAGAACCCATGGATGGAGGACCCACATACCTTAAGGTCTTGAAACTTGATGAAGGAAACTTGAAGAAGCTTGAGAATCACTTTGAGCCTTGACCTTTAATGGGAAAACTTGAAACCTTAAGAACTTGAAAGATTTTTGTATAGGAATAATGAGAGGTTTTGAGAGGATTTAGAGAGAGCTTAAGAGAGATTTAGGGCTAAAACGTAATGGAATATTATGCATATAAGGGTGTTGGGATATTTTCCAATTATCCTCACTTAATTTTGAATATTTTTGGAAAATTTAGTATACATATGAAACATGTGTGTGACGCAAACTTGCTTCCACTAAGGTCACTTTTGTGCGAAGTTCAATTTTCCCCTGTTTTGGACTAGGAATGGGTGTAGGCCACTTTTGTACTATCCTGGAACCTCTCCATGGCATGGATTTGTCGCATGCTTTTTTGATAGGCAAAATCAACCAAAAAATAGTTTTTCAATACGGTTGACCTAAAAATCAAGGGAGGCCCTTTTCCTACACAATTTTTCTTCCTAAAAAAGAATAAGAACTCGAATTTGCCAAAAAATATATGAAAATTTTGATACTTAAAAAATACAACATAAGAACATTCTGATTTGCTTGTGAGGTGTTATAATATCTCTCCCTTGGGAATAGTTGTCCCCAAATGTAACTAAAACATGCTTGAGAGGAGTAACAAGATAAACTTCAGCCCCACCATAAATGCATCAATGCAACTTACATCATTTTCATGAAAATTTATAACTTATGAGTCAAATATCATCAAAACATGTTACCATGAATATGAATGCATGCAACATGATATCTAAGGGATGAAACGCATGACTTGACACTTTAAACATGATCATCTCATTAACTTAGGCTTGAGTAAGTGGAAATGATAAGGATATCGCTTCATCATGTCCGTTTCTGCTTCCCGAGTTGTACTTTCAACTTGTTGGTTCCTCTAAAGGACCTTAATGGATGCTACATCTTTGTTTATCAATCTCTTCGCTTGCCTATGTAATATCTCAATTGGAACCTCCTCATATGTCAAATTATCCTTAAAACTCACACCCTCTAAGGGAATTATGTAGTTTGGATCCTCCATGAATTTTCTCAATATTGACCTATGAAACACCATATGGCTCATATTCATTTCCAATGAAAACTCCTGAGGTGAGAAAGAGCATGTGAGGTATTTGAGGGTAGTGTTGCAAACCTTAAGACAAGAGAAGATATTTTCCAACTTTTATAAGTGTGGATTTCGGTTGAAAGAGGTTGCATTCCTTAGGCATGTAGTGTCAGGTGAAGGAATCAAGGTGGATCCTAAGAAAATAGAAGTGGTGAGAAATTGGCCTAGGCCCTTGACTCCAGTGGATATTAGGAGTTTCTTGGGCTTAGCAGAGTACTACCGGAGATTTATGGAGAGTTTTTCTTCTCTTGAATCCCTTTTGACAAAGTTGACACAAAAGAAGGCAAAATTCCTTTGGGTTGATGAATGTGAAAGGAGCTTTGAAACTTTAAAGGACAAGCTCAGCTCTGCTCCTATTTTGAATTTATCGAAAAAGTTAGAAAAGTTTGTTGTCTGTTGTGATGCTTCAAGAATTGGTTTTGGGATGTCTCTTGATGCAAGGTGACAAGGTTATTTCCTATACTTCTAGGCAACTAAAGTGCATGAGCATAATTATCCTACCATGACCTAGAGCTAGCGACTATGGTATTTGCTTTGAAGATATGGTGTCATTATTTGTATGGATTTATGTGGATGTTTTCACTGACCACAAGAGTCTTCAATATGTGTTCACCAAAATAGATCTCAATTTGAAGCAAAGAAGGTGGTTGGAACTCCTTAAAGATTATGACATGAGCGTACATTATCATCCGGACAAAGCTAATATTGTGGCCGACACTCTAAATAGGGTATCCATGGAGAGTGTAGCTCAAATTGAGGTTAGGAAGAAGGATTTGGAAAAGGAAGTTCATCGATTAGATAGGTTACGGGTTGGGTTGGATGAGGCCAAAAATAGAGGTATGGTGGTTATAGATGGTTCTAAGTCTTCTTTGATTGAGGAGGTCAAATCCAAGAATACCTTGACCCCATTTTGTTGGAACTGAAGGCATTGGTAAAGAAGGGCAAGGTGGAGGTTTTCCTCCCAAGAGGGAGATGGTTCCCTTAGGCACCAAGGTAAGTTGTGTATGACAAATTTTGATGGGTTGAGGGACTTGATTTTGGAAGAAGCCCATAATTTATCCTATTCCATTCACCTCAGTTCTATAAAGATGTAAAGAGATTTGAGAGAAGTATATTTGTGGGGTGGTATAAAAAGAGACATTGCAAAGTTTGTAACCGGATGTCACAATTGCCAACCATTCAAAGCCAAAAATCAATGGCCGGGTGGCCTAACCCAAGACATAGAGATTCCTACTTGGAGGTGGGAATAAATCAGGCCTAACCCAAGACATAGAGATTCCTACTTGGAGGTGGGAATAAATCAATATGGATTTTGTGATTGGTCTTCCTAGGACCAAGAAGCATTTTGATTCTATTTGGGTTATTATTGATAGAATGATGAAATTGATTCACTTCCTAAAAGTTAAGACAACATATGGTGCTGAAGAGTATGCTAAATTGTACATATACAAGTTGGTTAGATTGTAGGGAGTTTTATTGCCTATTATTGGATCGTGGTGCCCAATTTACCTCTCACGTTTGGAGATCTTTCCAAACATGCCTTGGTACTAAGGTCAAGCTTAGCATCCCATTTCACCCACAAACGGATGGTCAAGCCAAAAAGGCTATTCAAACCCATGAGGATATGCTTAGAGCTTGTGTATTGGAATTCAAGGGTAGTTGGGATGAGCATCTTCCACTCATCGAGATCGCTTACAATAATAGTTACCACTCTAGCATCAGGATGACACCATTTGAGTCATTGTAGATCCTCGATTTGGTGGTGTGAAGTGGGAGAGATGGCCTTGATAGGTCAAAATTTGGTTTTAGAAGCCTTGGAGAAAGTGAGGATGATAAGGTAGAGATTAAAGACAACTCAAAGTAGGCAAAAGTCTTACTTTGATATTAGGAGAGATCTTGAGTTAAAGGTGGATGATTGCGCGTATTTAAAGTTCTCAGACATGAAGGGTGTGGTTCGGTTTGGCAAAAAGGGAAATTGAGACCTAAGTATGTAGCACCTTATAGAATCTTGAGATGTGTTGGTAGGGTTTCTTATGAGTTGAAGTTGCCTATGGAGATAAGTATGGTTCATGGCCTTTCATATGTCTATGTTGAGGAATTGTGTAGGTGACACAAGCTCCATTATGCCTCTGGAGGTAGTGAATACGGAAGAGAACTTGATGTATGAAGAAGTTTCGGTTGAGATATTGGATAGACAAGTGAAGAGATTGAAGAAATAAGATGTAGCATCTGTTAAGATCCTTTGGAGGAACCAACAAGTCGAAAGTGCTACATGGGAAGTGGAACCAAATATGAAAAAATGTTATCCTAATCTTTTTCAGTCTACTCAAGCCTAGGGTCATTCTCAATCATGTCTACAACATTAAATCTTGTATTTCATCCCTTCACATCTTGTTGCATGCATACAGACTCAGGTAACATGTTTTGATGGTATTTGATGCATAAGTTTGAGATTTCATGAAAATGATGTTTAAGTTGCATTAAAGCATTCATATGGGGAAGAAGTTTTTTATTAACTCTTCTCAAGCATATTTCCATCACATTCGAGGACGAATGTCCCCAAGAGGGGAGATATTGTAACGCCTTAGATCTTAAGCTAAGACCCGAGTCGTACCTTGTATGTGCATGGATCAAATAATGGCTTCTAATGTAGTGGGATCAATTATCAGGTATTCAAAATGGATTATATGTGGTTTGGGATCATAAGGCATCTCTTTCCTTGAACCAAGACCAAAGGATTCCAATCGGCTAACTTTCGATATAAATTCATATAAGGGTCAATTTCAAATATTCTTATCTCAATTTCAAATATTCTTATCTCTTAGAATTTAGTGAATTAGGTTATCCACTACCTACCAAATTATAGGTCTTTTAATTAGCTTTCTAACGTATCCAATGTCGCCTTGTTCTGAGTTTGGAGTAAAACGTTATGACCATTTTACTGAAACTTGTCTAAGTTGTCAAAATGGGAAATAGTCAATTTGACTGTCAAAGGCTTCGGGTAGCCTTAAAAACTGTCAAAAAGTTGGTCAAAGGGTCCCACTCGGCGTATTGCCAAATGGTCCGGTGATGGGACCCTTGGACTATCGATTTTGCTACCAAGACTCATTAAAATGTCAGTTGTTTTTACTCTTGATGATATTTTTACATTTCCAAAATGGGTGTTCAACCCTTTAACCTAAATACACCTTCCTAAGTTGGTTTCCATGCCCAAATATCCTTCCCCTTCACTCATTCCAAATTTTTCTCTCAAAGAAGAAGACCTCGATCCTCCATTCTAGAAGAAGTTCCAATTTCTTCCAAGCTTTTTATCAAATCCAAGGTTCTCTTCAACTTTCTTCTTTATTTTTCTCTAATGTATGTGGGTTGCTTCATCCATGGGTCCTTCCATCCATGGAGCCCAAAATTCTTTTAACCCAATCTTTAGTTTCAAGGTTTACTTTATTATAGGTATTTTCTATTCCTAATGATATGCGTGATTCATGTTAAAAATTGTTATTTATTGATTTAAAATGCATGAAATGAAGTATTTAAGAACCCTTTTCATTACTACAAGTGCTGATGATTTCTTAAGTGATCTTGTTAAATCTTTACCCAAATGCTATATTTTGATCTAAATCGTGAATATTATGTTCAAATGAATATTTATTGCTATCCAATTGCATGAATTGATAGATTTTGAAAAATGCCCTATCTTAACTATTATGGGTCTTTGAATCTCATCATGGGCTATTTAAATTATGGTTTCAAATTATATATTCTTATGATAAATATGCAAGTTTATAAATATTATGAATGATTATGGGCTGCCAAGTATGTTATGAATTCATGGAAAATTCTATGAATGTTATACAAGATCATGTGCCCTTTGATGTTATGTTACACGCTATTGTGAAAAGAGAATGCTCATTTGAAGGGGTCAAGAATGTTAATGAGCTACTCCTACTATGCTATTGTGCTTTACAAATTATTCATGTCATGATTATGCTTATGTAATATAATTCATGGGACTAGACTTAGCACCGAATGAGATAGGGGAATATTCCCAAGGGTCCTTATATAAAGCTTTAATTTTCATAATTACATGCCACTATAGGTTCGTATTATTTTCCCTAAATAGGCTTATACTATTAGATCCAACTAGGTCAAATTACCCAAAATGTGGGGGATATGATTTACCTGGCAAGTAGGCTACTCCTTTTTTGGTATGGATGAAACATCGAGATTTCATGAAATAGCTCACATCATCTTAATATTGGTTAGGGTCTCTTCCCACATATGTATGCTACATTATGAGATTATGTTTACCTTCTATTCATGTTTTGACTAAGACATTGATCATTCATGTCATATTGAGCTTATTTCCACTATATATGATTATGCATCTTGTTTATTATGGATTATGATCTTTTGTTGCATCGCACCCCATATACTTAGTAACTCCAAGTACTACATGTACTTTTTTACCTGCATGATCTAACCATGTAGGGACCGAAGCTCCTATCCACCCACCTTCTCGTGGCTAGTACGATCTATTGAAGACTTGCTTGTGGTGAGTCCTCTATTCTAAGGACTACACCCATATTCTATCTTGCTTATGATAAGACATTATTATTTGTTACTTTACCTTTGAGGGTGAGCCCAAAACATATTTCGGCGCACGTCCAACTATGATTAGAGGTATTGTTGGATGACATGACTTGTATGTTCTATGTGACACTTATGTATCTATGAAGATTTGCCTTTAGACCTTATTCCTTGTATGTTTTTATTTGATGATGATGGTATATGGTATCCTTCCCAAGTCCCTACTCCCCATATAGTGTGTCCCATAATTCCTTCCCTTAGTTTTTCTGTTGTTATTGAATGTCGAAAACTCCTTAGTCTTTTTCCCATAGCTTACGTCCTAAGTATCGATTCCTCCTAGTTTGATTTAATTGATACTTGAATTACATTTCTGAAACCAAGGATGTGCTCAAGTATGCTATGAGGCTTGTTTGGGGTACCTTTAGATTCCTTATATGCCATGTTGCACCTAGGCCCTAGGATTGATTCACGACACAAATGATCTTGAAATATTGATATAAGTTTGAATCTACCTCAATTGCATGATTTTAAGCTTACATTTCATAAACCCATGCTCATGCATCCAGTTTATGCAAATATGATTTTGTTATGACAAGTTTCCAAGTATGAATATGATTATGCAAGTAAAGCTCTCAAGTATAAATGTGATTATGACATGAATATGATAAGTAAAGATGTGTTTACACCATCATGTACAAGTAGTTATTGTGTATTGATGAGTATAGGTACGACCCAAGCTTAGGGCCTAGTCGTAACACAGCAAATGAGGGACCTGAAGGCATATCGCTCGAGCCTCTTAGAATTCATTAAGCATTTATAGGTAAATGATAAAAATAAGCTTAATAAAAAATGGGGAATGGGACTAAGGGACAATCAATAAAAATTTTGCAAAATGAAATCAACATAAAGCTTTATACACTTGTCCAATAATACCAACTACTAAAAGACTTAGTGGAGGCTAAGATACGTCCAAAGCTCACCCTCACGTATAGGTACAAAGAGATACAACACAGAAAGTAAAAGTCTCAAAATAAGATCCAACCAAAGAAGTAAATGTCTCAAGGTACAATAAGCATGAAAGAAGGAGTTGTAGCCCCCGAACGAGAGGGCTCACCAATTACACTAGCCTTGAACGTACAAAGTCTAGCCACATATCAGAGGAAGAGGAACTCCAATCCCTACATGGTGATATCATGTAGGTAAAAATATGCATTAGTACTTTAGAATATACTAAGTATGTGGTATGCAAATGCAATACATGAAATTATAATGTCATCATTCATGAAATCGTACATCATGCATGAAATTGTAATTTCATCATTCATGAAATTATAATGCCATCATGCATAAAATTTTGATTATATTATACATTAAATTGTAATGACATCATGCATTAAATTATAATGTCATTATGGTAATATGCATAGTCATAAGCGATGAGTAAAACTCAATATGTGACAGATCAATGCATCATGTGAAAACATGCTTTGTAGTAGCATAAACATCATTAACATAACTATGTGGGAGGAGATCGTAACCAACATTTAAGACCATGTGAGTTACTGCATGAAATCCAACATAACCTCTTACGTTTGCATAGATAGTCTACTTGCCTGGTAGAACTCCATTAACTTATGCATGCATATCCTAACTCTAATTTTGCTATCGTGGATGCACTAGCCTTATCCTAAAAGGGCTCCTATGGTGGCACATAGTTTATAAGTAAAAAAAGCTGCTAACGTTTCCTAATCGAATCCCACCTCAATGCCCTGTTTAGTGCTCTTTCAAGTCCCACAGAATACTTACAACATATTTATATACATAAATGTTTTAAAACTTTGAAACATAACTTTAACATCGTAGGAGTAGTTCATTAAGTTAGTAATCCACTTAAGTGAGGACCAAGCTCTTCATGACCCTTTTGGAGAACAAGTCACCAATGTTGAGTTTCGAACTATTATTTCTATAGTGGCTCGGGCTATTGCTATCTAGGATAATCAGGGTATGGTTTCTCTCCTCCTCATATGCTTACTTTGGCAGCTAAGGTGACAAATATTGCTCGGATGAACCCTCCAAAATTCCATAGTTCAAAGGGGGATAAATATGCCTAAGAGTTCATTGACGAGGTGTGTAAGTTCTTGGTTATCATAGGGGTGACTTTAAAGAAGAAGGCAGAATTGGCAGCATATCAGCTTAATGGAGTGACCCAAGTATGATTTACTTAATTGGTGTTTGAGAGGGTAGATGAGGGTCCAATTGGTTGGGAAGAATTCTATCTTAAATTTCTAGACTGTTTCTTCCCACTTGAATTGCGGGAGGCAAATATGACCAAATTTTTTCAACCTCAAGCAAGGTACTATGAGTGTGAGGGAGTATTCCCTCAAGTTCACCAAGGTTTCAAAATATGCTCCATCGCTGGTTGCTGATCCCCGTGCTAGATTGAGAAAGTTCATATTAGAGATTTTAGACTTGGTTGTCAAAGAGTCTTGGACTTCGATGCTTGTGAAAGAGATGGAATCTCTCAACTCATGACTTATGCGAGAAAATTAAAAGTGAGAAACTCAAGGACGGGAGGGTGGGAGAGTCCAAGAGGGCCCAGTTTGACGGTGGGTTCTCGGATACTAGGTCGAGTGATGGGAATGGCCATCCTCAACAAGGACAAAAATTCCAAGGCGAAGGGTCATCTCAAGCTCCTAACTAAAGGTTTGATAATGATAGAGTACCTTACCCTAAGGTATAAAGTGAGGGTGGGTTGGCTAATACCAAGTGTGCTAGATATGGAAAGAATCATGCGGGTAGATGCTTGAGGGATTCAGGTCCTTATTATGGGTGTGACAAGATGGGCCATATGCTTGCGAAGTGTCCAAACATTCCAAATAGAGGTAAAGATGGCCATCCACAAGGACATGATGCTCATGGAGGTCAAGGTTAACAAAGAGTTCAATAGGGGTGGCCTCAATGCAATAATTGATTCACTATCCTTCATGCTAGACAAAGAGGTAGAAAAGACTCTTGATGTAGTTTTCGGTATGTTGAACGTCTTTAACTTTAATGTGTATTTGTTGCTTGATCCGAGTGCCAATTTATTTTTTGTCACTCCTTTCTGTGCTACTACGTTTGATCTGATTCTTGAAATCTTTATGGAATCCTTCTTAGTCTATACTCCCATAGGTGAGTCAGTTATAGCTCGGAGAGTCTATTGATGTTTTCCTATGTTGGTGTTGCATAAGGTTATTCCTTGTGATTTTGATGAGCTTGAGATGGTTGATTTAAATGTTATTCTTGGGATGGATTAATTACATGCTTCTTATGCTTCCATAGATTGTAGGACCGTAAGGTCAAATTCCAATTCTCGAATGAGCCTATTCCTGAATGGGAGGTAATGACTCAGCATTTAAAGGTTGATTTATCTCTTATGTTAAAGCCTAAAATTGATTTTAAGGGGTGTATCTACAATATAGTAAGGGTTAAGGATGTTGACTCTAAGTCTCGTACTTTTGAGCTAGTTCCTATTGTGAATGAGTTTTTGGATGTCTTTTTGGAATATTTGCCTGGTATTCCTCCTAAAAGGGATGTAGACTTCAGCATAGGTTTTCTTCCCGACACCTAAGCTATTTCTATTTCTCCTCATCGAATGGCCCTGATAGAATTAGAGGAGTTAAATGATCAATTGGAAGATTTGTTGGAAAAGGATTTTATCAAGCCAAGAATTTCACCATGGGGTACTCCTATGTTACTTGTAAGGAAGAACGATGTGTCACTTTGGATGCGCATCGACTATTGACAATTGAACAAGGTGAGAATAAAGAATAAGTATCCACTATCGAGAATATGTGATTTATTTGATTAGTTGCAAGGGGCTAGTTAATTTTCCAAAATTGATCTTTGTTTTGACTATTATCAATTAAGGGTGAGGGAGCATGATATTGCTAAAATAACTTTTTAGACCAGGTATGGTTATTTTGAGTTTGTGGTGAGGTTGTTAAGGTTGACTAATGGCTCGGTGGTGTTTAAGGACCTTATGATTTAGGTGCAAGCCTTACCTTGATGCTTTGTGGTGGTCTTCATAGATGATATTTTGATTTGATCTCATAGTGAGGAAAGCACATGGATCATTTGAGGGTTGTGCTCCAAACGTTGAGGGATAAGCAATTATTTGTAAAGTTCAGCAAGTGTGAGTTTTGGTTGAAGGAGGTGACATTCCTTGGTCATGTAGTCTCAGGTGATAGTATTAAGGTTGACCCAAAGAAGACCAAGGAAGTGAAGAGTTGGCTTAGACCATTGTCTCCTTTGGATATTAGGAGCTTTGTTTGGCTGGCTACTACCAAAGTTTTATTGAGGTAAGATGACCCAAAAGAATGCAAAATTCCAATGGTAAGATGAATATGAGAAGAGTTTTTAGACATTGAAAGATCATCTTACAATAGATCCTATTTTAATACTATTGGAGGGTTCGGATGGGTTTGTGATATATTGTGATGCTTTCCCTATTGGTTTGGGTTGTGTTCTAATTCAAAATGGTAAGTCATAGCTTATGCTTTGAGGCAACTAAAAGTGCATTTACAAAACTATCCAACCTGTGATTTTGAATTAGCAACTGTGGTATATACGTTGAAGACTTAGCGTTATTTTCTTGATAGAGTGCATGTTGATGTATTCACCGACTACAAGAGTTTACAATATGTGTTCAGTCAAAGGGACCTAAATATGAGGCAATGGTGGTGGCTGGAGATTATTAAGAATTATGATATGAGTGTGCAATATCACCTAGGCAAAGCAAATATTATGGCTGATACTCTCAATGGCTAACTATAGATAGTTTGGTCCATGTGGATGTGGACAATAGAGAGTTGGTGAAGGATGTGCACCGATTGGCACATTTGGGGGTTAGTCTAAGTGATTCTAATGAGGGTAGTATCCATATGCTAAATAGGGTCTATTCTTCGATAGTGGTTGATGTTAAGGCAAAATAGTACTTAGACCTGTCATTGGTGGAGTTGAAGAAATTACATTCCAAGAAGAAGGTAGAGGTTTTCTCCCAATTGGGAGATGGTGTCCTTAGATATCAGGGTAGATTATCTTTGTCAGATGTCGATGGGTTGAGAAGTTTGATTTTGAAAGAGGCTCATAATTCATCCTTTCTACTCATCTCGATTCCACAAAGACCTATAGAGATTTAAAGGAGGTATATTAGTGGGGTGGTATGAAAAAAGACATTACAAAGTTCGTGGATGAATGCCCCAATAGTCAACAACTCAAACTTAAGCATCAAAGTCCTAGTGGCATAGCCTAAGATATAGAAATCCCCACTTGGAAATGGGAAGATGCCAATATGGACTTTGTTATGGGCTTGCCCCATACTCAGAAGTAATATGACTCCATTTGGGTAATTGTGGGCATTATGACCAAATTAACTCATTTTCTACTAGTCAAGAGTACTTTTAATATTGAGGATTATGCTAAATTGTACATTCGAGAGTTAGTGAGACTGCATAGTATTCCATTATCTATCATACTAGATCATGGTACGCAATTCACTTCTCATTTTTGGAAGTCATTTTGAAAGGGACTGGGCACCAAGGTGAAGTTGAGTACCGCTTTCCAATCCTCAAACTGATGGAAAGGCCAAAAGGAGAATTTAAACTTTAGAAAACATGTTGATGGCTTATGTGTTAGATTTTAAGGATGATTGGGATGATCATCTACTTCTTATTGAGTTTGCTTATAACAACTATTATCATCCTAGCATTAAGATGGCACCATTTGACAATTTATATGGGAGAAGATGTAGATCTCCGATAGGTTTGTTTGAAATTGGTGAGGTAACCTTGATTGGACTTAATTTGGTGTTGGATGTTATGGAAAAGGTGAATCTGGTATGGAAAAAGTTGAAAATATCTCAAAGTCGTCAAAAGTCATATTTCTTTGTTAGGAGAATAGACCTTGAGTTCAATGTGAAAGACTGGGTTTATGTGAAGGTTTTATCCATGAAGGAGGTGATGTGGTTTGGTGAAAGGGAAAATTGAGTTTAGGTCCTTACGAGGTGGTGGAGCAGGTTGGTAAGGTGGCTTATAGATTGGACTTGCCTCCAGAAATAAATACGATTCACCTGGTGCTTTATGTATCCATGTTGAGGAAATTCATTGGTTATCCAAGCTCTATTGTGCCTTTTTAAAGTGTTGAAGTTGATGAAAACTTGACCTATGAAGAAGTCCCACTGAGATTTTGGACCAAAAAGTAAAAAGGCCACGTAACATGGAAGTTGCATCAGTTAAATTCGTCCGGAGTGACCAATATATTGAGAGTGCTACTTGGAAGTGGAGTCGGATATGATGTGATGACACCCTTATCTATTCCATTCTACTCAACCCTAAGGTAATAGGTTCTTCATGCTAAAAAGGTCCAGATTCTTTCATATCTGCATTTTCATGTCATAACATGCATGCATGCTCATGAAACTGGTTTTTTAATGATGCTCATAGCAAGAGTTTGAAGATTTTATGATTTCGATATTAAATTTACATTTTTGCACTCATTCTGGGCTAACTCTAACCTTATTCGAGAACATATGACCCCAAGGGGGAGATAATGTAAGGCCCCATACCTTGGTAGATCGAACCAAGGCTCAAAATGCATTTTCAGAGAATTTTGGCCTAACTTCCTTTCAGATACTTTTCATGGAAAGTAAGTGCACTCCACGCTTCATAAAGGGTGTCGTGGTCATCACCTTATCTTCTTTTTTAGGATTCCATAACTCGTGGACACCACTCATGGATGGTCTCGTGGAGGGAACCCTTGATAAGGAAGTCATATTTCATCCAAAAGGCACCCACCCCAGATCGTGGTGTACATCACAGTTCATGGTGGTTCTCGTGAAGATGCATCGTCCAATTTTTCCAGCATGTTTTTACAGGGATATTTAGGTCCTTTTCCGAAATTCTAAACTTCTTTTGGATGTTTTTAAACTAAATACCATCCCAATGAGTTACTAACCTATTCTAATTTGTTTCAATCACTTCTCATACTTTGACTCTATTTCACTTCATCAAGATCACGCTCAAATCTCCTCTCAATCCCAAGCTAGGATTTCCATTGAAGGACCTCAAGTTCAAGATCATTCTTCTTCAAATCATCGAACTTTGTACCTACGGTATGCAGGTTTGATTCATAGGTCCATGTCATCCATGAAGCCAAACTAATTTCACCTCTGCTTCTCAAATTTAAAATCATGAATTTTATGGACATTCATGCATGAACTTCAATTTTCTAAATTAGTTTTTAAATAGTGTTATTATGCTTATATATGAATGTGTATGCTCTAATTTGATGAGAATTGCATGAACTTTATGATACTACATCTTTAAGTCTATTAAGTTATGAAATCTATGCATGGGCACTTGCAATTGTTGATCAAACTTGAAACATTGAAATAAGTTTGAATCTACCTCAATTGCATGATTTAAACTTACACTTCATGAACCCATGCTTATGCATCAAGTATATACAAGTATAACTACGTTATGGCACATTTCCAAGTATGAACATGATTATGCAAGCACAAGCTCTCAAGTATGAATGTGATTATGATAAAAATATTATCAAGCAAGGGTGTGTTTACACCATCATGTACAAGTTACTATGTATTGACGAGGATAGGTACAACTTTCCCTTTCCACAGGTTATGAAATAAACTAATCCTATGAATTTAAGTATGTTTTTACTTCATGATATGTTTACATATATCTATTCGTGAGACTTAACTTAGAACCAAATAAGACTTGAGGTGGGTAACTATCCCTAAGGGTCTTTATATAAAGTGTTCTTGTCTCATGACTACGTGCCATCGTAGGTTCATGTTTGCTGATACGACCTAGTTAGTGGATCCACATATAACGTTATGATTCATGACCCACTAGGTGGGGTAAAGTTCTACCTTGGCAAGTAGAGTCCTCTTTCTCTGGTGTAGAGGCAACACCCGGATTTCATATTATAGCTCGCATTGTTTTATTGTTGATTATGATTACTTTCTACATTTGTATGACTATCTTACTCATGTACATTCATGGTATATTATGCATTACTGTCATGACTCCTTAGTGTACTTTATTATAATTACTTATGTCCTATACTTGTATGTGTTACCAAATGTTCTTCGTTATCCTTCACCTGCATATTTAGTACATTCCACGTACCAAAATATATTTTGCCTGCATGATTTCACTATGTAGGGACAGGTAACTATCCTTCATAACCCCGTGCTTAGTCCGGTTGATTACTAATAACTTGTTGGTGAGACCTCCTTCTTCGGGGGTAAACCATGGTATATCTTGACTATGTTATGACTTATGTTTTTTTGAGGCTCTTGTTCCTTATCTTCATTATGAGTGAGCTGGGGATATGTCTTGGCCCCCACTTAGTATATTATGTGGAGGCATGACTTGGATAGTATGTAATTTCTTATTCAACTTATGACTTCGTTTGCTTATCTATCATGATTGATTTAACTTTTACTCTTCCTCTTGTTATGATCTTGTTTAACCCAATGAATGCTTATGATATGCTAAGAAGGCTAGTTTGGGGTTTCTTTAGGGATCTCATTTGTTATGTTATACCCAGGGTCTAGCTTAGGTTATGACACTTATCATGAGCATCCTTTAGCAGATCACCCCAAGAGGTTTCACATCCTACCCTCGAACCACCTTATAGGGAGTGCTTAGTTTTAGGGGGAGGATTTATGTTTTTCGAGTGGAAGGAATAATTCAAACAGTATTGTTAGAGACTTATGGTTCATGGTATTCCATTCATTCAGGTGTGATCAAGATATGTCGAGATTTAAAATGGCTTTATTGGTAGTCTGATATGAAGAAAGACATAGTTGAGTTTGTGGTCAGGTATTAAAATTTTCATCAAGTGAAATATGAGAACCAAAGGCCAACAAGTTTATTTCAAAGAATGTCCATTCCTGAATGGAAGTGGAAAAGGATAGCCATAAATATCACGGTTGGTCTTCCCAAGACCTTATGAAAGTTTGATAATATTTGGGTTATGGTTAACAAGCTAACATAGTCAGCGCATTTTATTTCAATTAAAGTGGATTATAATGACTTCAGCTAGCAAAGATTTATGTGAGAGAGATAGTTAGACTGCATAGCGTTCCCCTTTTTATCATATCAAACCATGGTACATAATTTATGTCGAAGTTTTAAGGTAAGTTGCATGGAGAGTTGGGCACTCCGTTCACTTGCAGTATCATTTTATACCCACACACTAATGAGAAGTTGGAGAGAATGATTCAAGTATTAGAAGACATGTTGAGGGCATGTGTAATTGATTTTAGAGGATATTGGGACAAGTTTCTACCCTTGTGTGAGTTCTCTTACAACAATATTTATAACTCCTGCATTAATATGAGGCCCCTTATAGGAGAGGATGTAGCTCATTCAAGCTTTCATCTTCAAACCTTTTGTCCTTGATATCCTCAATAAAAGTAGGTCTAACCTCAATATTGTCCAATACTCCACCTCCATTTGAGATACCTAACTTTATGAACTTAGTCTTTAACGCCTGAATCTCCCTAGCCAAGGGTCCCTTAGAACCTAGACTACCTATATAGGCGGGTTTCCAGCTTAATGCAGTTGTCATGACATTAGCCTTACCTTGATGATACTTAATGGTGACATCAAAATCCTTAAATAACTTTATTCACCTTCAAAGTCACAAATTCAAGTCCTTTTGAGTGAACATGTGCTATAAACTACGATGGTCAGTATATACCTCACATTTGTCACCATAAAGATAATGTTGCTAGATCTTGAAAGCAAATACTATTGTTGCCAACTCTAAATCATACGTTATATTGTTTCTCTCGTGAACCTGTAATTGTCTTGAGGCATAAGCTATGACATTCTTATCTTGCATCAACACAACACTCAAATCCAAATGTGAAGTATCCTAATAAACGATAACGTTCTTGCATTCAACTAGCAGTGTCACTATTGGTGATGTAGTCAGAAGGGTTTTCAGCTTTTGGAAGCTCTTCTCACATTTTTTTGTTCACTCAAAAGGTACATGTAAGGACTCAGACTTAGTATGACCTTTATTGTGCTTGGAATTTGGTTCCAGAATGTTTTTGACTAAACTGACACTTTGTAGTCACCTTTACGGGCCGTGTGGCTCACCACGGGCCGTGTGGAGGGGCCTTGAAGTGACCCTTGGACTTGTGTATCAAGTATTGGCCTTAACTTTGAGTTTAAGACCAAGGCACGTACCACACAGTCCATGTGGCAGTTTATGGATCGTGTGGAGACTTGTATGAAGCATCCTTGGCCTTGAAGGCCACATTTTAGCTAAGGCTTTGACCACATGAACCTCTCACGGACCGTTTACCTTTTCACAGGCCGTGAGGCCCTCCCTATGGGTGTTGGAGTGAAAATTTTCTAAGTATAGGATCATCATCTCAGAACTTCATCAATGGAGAATTTTCCTAAGTTGGGCATCATGGGAGGCCACGGTCCTGTGACCTATACATAGGCCATAATGTGCTCTGTATGCGTGTTGGGGTGTAAAGTTTCTAAGTATGGAATTATCATCTTGAATCTTCGACAATGGAAATTTGTCTAAGTGTTGGATCACGGAATTGGGACACGGTCCGTGTGCCTTGGCATGGATCATGGTGTTACCATATTGGTATCCTGACAACATTTTTCTATTTGTTTTATTGATGTCATTTTCATAATTATTGCTACTCCTAAGGGACTTTTGTGACTTCCTATGCTATCCAAACACATTCAAATGACCAATACTCTTCTTCCCTCATTCAAATTCGTTCTTACACTTAGAATTATATTCAAACTCTCTTAAGAACTCCTCCAAGGTGAACCTTTAAATATTTTCTTGGAGATTAAGGAAAAGACTCTATTCTTCATCAAATTTTTCATGTTTCTTCTTGGGTAACTAAAGTATGTGGGATTGATTCATGATCCCTTTCAACCATGAAGACCCCAAACTCTTTTACTTGATTTTCATGTAATTTAGCTTACTTTAAATATGGGTTTTTAAGATTATTATTTATTTGATTCAATTGAGATATGAGCTATGTTTTAGTATTTATTTTAAAGTGATTTAAGCCCTAATATGTTGGATTGATTGGTATTATGAGGATTTGAATATGTATTGTCCCTTTAATTTTTGATTTAAGCATGGGTAATCTAAATTGTGATTTGAATGTGGGTTTTACTTATGGATTTACTTGAATTTCATATTAAATTATTGATTTAAGATTGAATCTCTATTGCCCATGCTGTTGTCATATCATTTCATGGCATTTTCATACACGAGCATTGGATTTTGATGAAAATGAGTTAGTGAATTGAGCAAACATATGTTTATGAAAATGAATTGATGAGTTAAGCTCACTTACATGGTTATGACAAGATTGTTATCACATATATATCCATGATATTAGCTCTTTGAGCATATTGAGTGTTTACACCTCATTGGAAATTGTGAATGAGCTATTCCTATGCATGAAAAGTATGATATGAATTATGATTTGTCTTTTGACCCCAAGTATGAATGATGATGAATATATTTGTCTCTTAAATCCAAGTATGCATCAAACCAATTCGAAGTGACTTGCATCTCTTTTGAAAGCATGTATACATATATGTATTCTTGTGGGATGATGAATTGGCACCGATGATATTGGAGGCATCGGGGCTATCCCCAAGGGACCTCTTCCTTTCTCTTGAACTATGTGCTAGCATAGGTATATGTATATGTTAACCCTCACCAAAATGGGAGACCCATAAGGTGCGGTTACAATATTGACATGATATGATATTGTGAAAATTCTATCCCAAATTAGAGGCCCGTAAGGAAGGTTAACTCTCCAAAATGGGAGGCCCGTATGGAGAAGTATGGTTTACCTTTGGCAAGTAGACCACATCTTGTGTGAATAACATCGGGATTTCCAAGTAATAGCCCATTTGGTCTTATATGTCAGTTGAGGTCTCATCCCCACTATATATGAGCATTATGGCATTTCATGCATGATGGATTTCATTGTATATTGATATAATACTCTTCTTTGGATATATTTCTTTCTATATTATATGCCCTTGTCATGTAACTTTGAATGTAGGTTTGATACGTCCTATGCATTACATGCCCGCATACTTAGTATATTCAAATATACTAATGCACATTTTTTACCTACATGATCTAACCTTGTAGGGACCGGAGACTACCTTCATCCACCATTTGATGGCTAGATCAGATTTGAGAAAGTGTTGTGGTGAGTGCTATTTTTCAAGGACAAGACACCATCTGTCTACCTTATGTTGGGTGAGCCAGGGACATGTCTTGGCTCCCGTCATATTCTATGACTAGAGGCATTGTTGGACATCTTATAGACTTTTGTATGGATACATTTTATGCGTTGACATTTGGAGGTTAGTTATTATGATTATCTATTGGATATGGTTATTACAATTTGATTATAAGTATTATGATGTGATTATGTTATGACATGGAAATGTGGAAGATCCTAAGTCCCATATTGCTCCCATAGAGTGAGTCATACTTACTCACCCCGTAGTTCTTATATGTTATATGCTATGTAAATCCATGTTTATCCTCTGCCCTTATGACATCCCTGTAGCGTGAGTCCTACTTTCCCGTCCCTTAGAACTATGTGTTTACCATCCTTATATGATTTTAAACTGATGATGTGAATATGGATACTTTGAGGTTTATTTGGGGACTCTCGGGTTTCCATTCTCCATGTCACTCCTAGACTCTAGGTCCGGGTCATGACAAACTTGGTATCAGAGCACTAGATTTATAAATGATCCTCAGAGTCCAACATGTCGCGTTGAGTAGAATCCTATTTATAGGTGTAAAGTGTACCATGCCTATGAGTGGGAGGCTACGATGTTGTTCTATGAATTATCTCATTTCTTCATGTCTTATGTCATGATTTGGATCGTATATTATGGTCCCTAATCCTAATGATGTCCTTTCTACATTACAGAAAATGCCTCCCTAAAAAGCTCCCCTACCAAGCTTGGCCTCAGGTAATAAGGACCATGTTCCTAAAAGGCCTACGAAAGAGCCTACCATTAATGGTGAATTCTGTACTTTTATTGCCATTCTATCCCAATTGATGACTGCTCAATGTTGGTAAGCTAATCTTCCTCTCCATGATCCCACGTTGGCTGCTAGAGTGAGGGATTTTACTCAAATAAGTCCTCCAGAGTTTTATGGATCAAAGACTGATGAGGATGCTCAAGAGTTTATTGTCTAAGGTGTTGACTGTATAAGAGTAACTCCTGAGAATAAGTCTAAGTTAGCTGCTTATCAGTTGAAAGATTTGGTGTAAGTGTGGTACACTCAATGCCGGGTAGAAAGGGTTTTTGGTAATGGTGTTAATTGGGAAGAGTTCAAGTTTGCATTTTTAGATCGTTTCTTCCCTCTTGAACTTAGGGAAGCTAAGATGAATGAATTTATCAACCTCAAACATGGTGGTATGTGTGTGAGGGACTATGCCCTCAAGTTCACAAAGCTCTCCAAGTATGCTCCCATGCTTGTGGCTGACACCCGTGCAAGAATGCACAAGTTTATTTCTGGGATCTCTAATTTGGCTGTGAAAGAATGCCGTAAAGTTGTGCTTATTTGGTATATGGACATCTCTAGGCTCATGACATATACTTAACAAATTGAGAGAGAAAAGCTCAAGAAAAAGGTGCATGATTCTATGAGGGCTAGTTATGATGGTGTGTTCTCTAGCTCCAAGAGTGGTGGTTGTTATGGTCTGTTTCAACAGGGCCAAGGTTCTAATGCAAGGATTTCAAATACTAGGGTGCCTCTTCCCAAGTTTGAGATTGACCCATGTCTCCTTCGTGTACTACATGTGGAAAGAATCACTCGGGTACTCGTTGCAAAGATTTAGGTGCATGTTATGGGTGTGGTGATAAGAACCACAAGGTTGTTGATTGTCCTAAAGCAACCCAGAAGGGTCAGGGTCAGGTTTCCCAAAGAGTTCAAGCCCAACAAAGAGCTCTACAAGGTGGTGCCCCCAGGCACAACAGGTTTAATGCTTTGCATGCTTGTCAGGAAGTTAAGTAGACTCCGGATGCTGTGACTGGTATGATAAAAGTCTTTGATTTTGATGTTTTATGATTTGCTTGATTCGGGTACAAATTTATCTTTTGTGACTCCTCTTTTGGCTATTAAGTTTTGTTTGAGCCCTGAAATTCTAAGGGGGCCCTTTTTGGTTTATACTTCCATGGGTGACTCAATTGTTGCTTGAAGAGTCTATCGGGGTTATCCTGTGTTTGTATTGCATAAAGTCTTTTCGTTTGATCTTGTGGAACTTCGGATGTTTAATTTTGATATGAGTCTCAGGATGTATCGGTAGCATGCTTCATATGCCTCTATAGATTGTAAAACCCGGAAAAGTCAAGTTCCAATTTCTGGATGAGTCGGTTCTTGAATGGAAGGGCAGTGACTCCATTGTTAAAAGTCGATTTATTTCCTACCTTAAGGCTCAAAAGATGATTTTGAAGGGGGTGTATTTATCATATTATGAGGGTTAAAGATATAAAATCTGAGTCACCTACTTTTGACTCGGTCTCGGTGGTGAATAAGTTTCTGGATGTGTTTCCCGAGGATTCGCCTGATATTCCTCCCAAAAGAGAAGTAGACTATGGCATAGATCTTCTCCCAGGTACTCAAACTACCTCTATTCCTTCTTATCATATGGCTCTAGCTGATTTGAAGGAATTGAAAGATTAGTTGAAGGACTTGTTGGAGAAAGGTTTTATTAGGCCAAGTATATCACCATAGGGTGCTCTGATGTTCTTTGTAAGAAAGAAAGACGGGTCACTTCGGATGTGCATTTATTATAGGCAATTGAATAATGTAACCATCAAGAATAAATATCTATTTCCAATGATTAACGACTTATTTGATCAACTTCAAGAGGCCACCCATTTCTCAAAGATTAACCTCTATTTTGGTTATCATCAATTGAAAGTTAGAGAATGTGAGATTCCCAAAATGGCTTTTTGGACTAGCTATGGGCACTTTGAATTTATAGTGCTGTCATTTGGTTTGATTAATGCTCCAGCTGTGTTTATGGATCTCATGAATCGGGTGTTCAAGCCATTCCTTGATAGCTTTGTAGTTGTCTTTATCAATGATATCCTTATTTATTCCGAAGTGAACAGGAGAATATGGATCATTTGAGGTTGGTTCTTCATACCTTGAGGGAGAAGTAATTGTATGCTAAGATAAATATGAGTTTTGGTTAGGTAAGGTAGCCTTTCTTGGTTATGTGGTATCTGGTGATGCTATTAAGGTTGGCCTAAAAAAGAGTGACGTCGTAAAGAATTAGCCTAAACCATTGACTCCTTCAGATATTCAAAGTTTTCTTGGGTTGGCTGGTTACGATAGGAGATTTTTTGAGGGTTTCTCATCTATTGCATCTCCATTGACTAAGTTGACACAAAAGAAGGACAAGTTTGTATGGTCGAATGAATGTGAGAAACATTTTCAGAATTCGAAAGATCGGCTTACATCAACTTCTATTTTGACTCTGCGAAATGGCTTGGATGTGTTTATGGTATATTTTGATGCTTCTTAGATTGGGTTTGATTGTGTGATTATGCAACATGGTAAGGTCATAGCTTATCCATCAAGGCAATTAAAGGTGCATGAGCGTAATTACCTGACTCATGATCTTGAGTTAGCGGCTGTGGTGTTTGCTTTGAAGATTTGGAGATACTATTTGTATGGAGTTTATGTTGATATGTTCACCTATCAGAAGAGTTTGCACTATGTGTTCACCCAAAGGGATCTTAACTTGAGGCAAAGGAGGTGGTTGGAACTCCTTAAGGACTACAACATGAGTGTACAATATTATCCCAATAAGGCAAATGTTGTAGCCAACGCTCTTAGTAAAATATCTATGGCGAGTGTATCTCATGTTGATGAAGGTAAGAAAGGGTTGGCAAAAGATGTTCACCGTTTGGCTAGATTGGGTGTTAGGTTGGCTAACTTTACTGATGGTGCTATTCATGTTCAAAATAGGGCTGAATCTTCTATGGTTGTTGATGTTAAGGCTAAGAAATATCTAGACCCGTCATTAGTTGAATTGAAAAAGTTGGTTGCCAAAAGAAGATAGAGGTTTTCTACCAAGGAGGAGATGGTGTGCTTCGGTATTAAGATCGGTTGTTTGTCCCAAATGTTGATGATCTTAGGAAGGTGATCACAAGTGAAGCCTATAACTCTCATTATTCTATTAACCTGGGATCTACTAAAATGTATCAGGGTTGAGGAAAGTGTATTAGTGGCATGGTATAGAGAAAGATATATCCAAGTTTGTATCCGAATGTCCTAATTATCAACAAGCAAAGGTAGAGCATCAAAGGCCCGGTGGTTTAGCTAGAGATATTGAGATTCCTACTTGGAAGTGGGAAGATGTGAGCATGGATTTTGTGGTTGGTTTTCCCAAATTCGAAGGCAATTTGATTCAATTTAGGATATTGTTGATCGGATGACTAAATCGGCCCATTTCCTATCGGTCAGGACCACCTTTAGTGCCGAAGATTATGCAAGGTTGTATATTCAAGAGTTGGTGAAGTTTCGGGTGTGCCTAGGGCTATCATATCGGATCGTGGCACCCAACCTACTTCTCACTTTTGGCGGTCATTTCAAAGGGGACTTGGTACTAAAGTGAAGTTAAGTACCACTTTTCATCCTCAAATCGATGGACAAGCCGAGAGGAAAATCCAAACTTTGAAGGACATGTGAGGGCTTGTGTGTTGGAATTTAAGGGTAATTGGGATGATCATCTACTACTCATTTAATTTGCTTATAACAATTTTATGCTACCATTGGTATGGCAACGTTTGAAGTTTTGTATGGTAGTAGATGTAGATCACCGGTGGAGTGATTGGAGTTGGGAGAGATGGCCTTGATTGATCTGGATTTGGTGTTGGAGGCTATGGAGAAGGTGAAATTGATTAGGGAGAGGTTGGACATAGCTCAAAGTCATCAAAAGTCTTATTTTGATGTTAGAAAAAGAGATCTTAAGTTTCATGTTAAGGATTGGATGTACGTGAAGGTCTCACCCATGAAGGGTGTAATGCGTTTTTGTAAGAAGGGTATGTTAAGTCCCCAGTATATAGGTCCTTACGAGATTGTTGAGTGGATTGGGAATATGGCATGTAAATTAGATTTGCCTCCGGATTTGAGTTCTATCCACCCAGTTTTCCATGTGTCTATGTTGAGGAAATTGATTGGTGATCCTAGTACTATTGTGTATTTGGAAGGTGTTGAGGTTGAGAATAATTTGTCTTATGAGGAAGTCCTGGTTGAGATCTTAGATGGGCAAATGAAGCAGCTTCACAACAAGGATGTGGCTTCGGTTAAAGTGTTGTGGAGAAATCAACATGTGGAAAGTTCTACATGGGAGGCGGAGTTGGACATGATGAAATGATATCTCCATCTTTTCCGATCTATTCAATCTTAAGGTATTAGGCTCTTCCTATTCCAAGTGGTCTTAATTCTTTCACACCTATGTTTCACGACATGACATGCACATGTGTGCACGAAAATGACTTTAAAATGTTTTGAATGATGTAAAGATGTTTTGGTAAGAGTTTTAATGACTTTGTGATTTTTCAAGTGATGAAATATGCATTGTATATTATGTTTAGATGTCTCATGTTTAAGTCCAGCCTTTCAAGCCTCGTTCTAGCACATTCGAGGACGAATATTCCCAACGGGGAGATGATGTAAGAACTCGGACTTGGTATGACCTTTATGGTGCTTGGATTTAGGTTTAGGAAAGTTTTTAACCAAGGTGACACTTTATGGGCACCTCCACGGGCCGTGTGGATCACCATGGGCTGTGTGGAGGGGCCTTGAGGTGACCTTTGGCCTTATGCATCAAGTGTTGGCCTTAACTTGGAGTTTAAGACAAAGGCACGGACCACATGAACCCCACATGGTTTGTGTGGCACTTTATGGACCGTGTGGAGGCTTGTGTGAAGTGGCCTTGGTCTTGAAGACCATATTTTCTCTAAGGCTAGGACCATATGAACCTCTCACGCACCGTTTACCTCTTTACGGGCCGTGAGGCCCTCCGTATGGGCGTTGGAGTGAAAACTTTCTAAGTATAGAATCACCATCTAGGAACTTCATCAATGGAGAATTTTCCTAAGTGAGGCATCATAGGAGGCCACATGGTCCATGTGACCTCTACACGGGCCGTGAAGTGCTCCATATGGGTGTTGGCGTGCAAATTTTCTAAGTATGGAATTACCATCTCCGATCTTCAATAGTTGAAATGATTCTAAGTGTTGGATCACGGAAGGGGCACACAGTCCGTGTGCCTTGTACGGACCGTGGTGCTTCCATACGGGACTCCTGGCAACAGTTTTCTATCCGTTTCATTACTGGTGTTTTTATAATTATGGCTACACCTAAGGGACTTATATGACTTCCTATGCTATCCTAAGACATTCAAATGACCTATACTCTTCTTTCCTCATTCAAATTCGTTCTCAAACTTAGAGTTATATTCAAACTCTCTTAAGAACTCCCCTAAGATAAACCTTTGAAGATTGTCTTGGAGATTAAGGAAAATACTCTATTCTTCATCAAATTCTTCTTGTTTCTTCTTGGGTAACTAAGGTATGTGTGATTGTTTCATGGTCCCTTTTAACCATGAAGACCCCAAACTCTTTTACTTGATTTTCATGAAATTTAGTGTACCTTAAAGATGGGTTTTTAAGATTATTGTTTATTTAATTCAATTGAGATATGTGCTATGTTTTATTGTTGATTTTAAAGTGATTTAAGCCCTAATTTGTTGAATTGCATTGGTAATATGAGGATTTGAATATGTATTATCCCTTTAAAGTTTGATTTAAGCATGGGTAATCTAAATTGTGATTTCAATGTGAATTTTACTTATGGATTTACTAGAGTTTCATGTTGAATTGTTGATTTAAGATTGAATCTCTATTGTCCATGCTATTGTCATATCATTTCATGGCATTTTCATACATGAGTATTGGATTTTGATGAAAATGAATCAGTGGTTAAGCCCACATATGTTTAAGAAAATGAATTGATGAGGTAAGCTCACTCATATGGTTATGAAAGAATACGATCATATAAATGTCTATGATATTGGATCTTTGAGTATATTGGGTGTTTACACCTCATTGAAAATTGTTAATGGGCTATTCCTATGCATGAAAGGTATGATATGAATTATGACTTGGATTTTGAGCCCAAGTATGAATGATTATATTATATTTGGCTCTTAAGCACACGTATGCATTGAAACGATTTTAAGTGACTTGCATCTCTTTTGAAAGCATGTATACGTATATGTATTCTTGTGGGATGATGAATTAGCACTGATGAGAATGAAGGCATCAGGGATATCCCCAAGGGTCCTCTTTCTTTCTCTTGAACTATGTGCCAGCATATATATATATATATATATATATGCTAACCCTCACCAAAATAAGAGACCTATAAGGTGCGGTTACAACATTGATATGATATGATAAAATTATGAAAATCCTATCCAAAATAAGAGGCTCGTAGGAAAGGTTACTTCTTCGAAAATGGGAGTCCCGTAAGGAAGGTTAATTCTCCGATATGGGAGGCCCGTAAAGAGAAGTATTGTTTACCTTTGGAAAGTAGACCACCTCTTTTCTGGTGTGGGGATAACATCGGGATTCCAAGTAATAGCTCGCTTAGTCTTATATGTCGGTTGAGGTCTTATCCCTACTATATATAAGCATTATGACATTTCATGCATCATAGATTTCATCACATATTGATATAATAATCTTCTTTGGATATATATTTCTTTCTATACTATGTGCCCTTGTCATCTGACACTGAATGCAGGTTTGATAGGTCCTATGCATTGCATGCCCGAATACTTAGTGCATTCAAATATACTAACCCATACTTTTTGCCTACATGATCTAACCATGTAGGAACTGGAGACTACCTTCATCCACCGTTTGACGACTAGATCATATTTGAGAAAGTGTTATGGTGAATCCTATTTTCCAAGGACAAGCCACCATCTATCGACCTTATGTTGCTTCTGTTTTTGCTATTTACTTTGAGGGTCAGCCTGGGACATGTCATGGCCCCGTCCTATTCTATGACTAGAGGTATTGTTGGACATCTTTTAGACACTTGTACAAATACATGTTATGTATTGGTATTTGGAGCTTATGATTACGGCTATTTATTGGATATGGTTATCATGATTTGATTATGAGTATTATGATGTGATTATGTTATGATATGGAAATGGAGGATCCTAAGTCCCATATTACCCCCATAGAGTGAGTCATACTTATCCATCCCTTAGATCTTATGTGCTATGTGCTGTGTGAATCCATGTTAATCCTCTACCCCCATGACATCCTCATAGTGTGAGTTCTACTTTCCTATCCCTTAGAACTATGTGTTTACCATCTTTATATGCTCTCGAACCGATGATGTGAATATGGATACTTTGAGGCTTGTTTGGAGACTCTCGGGTTCCCATTCGCCATGTCACTCCTAGACCCCAGGTCTTGATCGTGACAGTACATCCTTCTAAGTTAGCCTTGTCAGGTACGTCGCAATGAAAGCAAAATTCATCATAACCAATAATAGCTGGAAAGCCTTACAAAACTCATCACCTCAGTTACTAAATTAGGCCAGACCTAGTTTTTAAATGCCTCAGTATCTTGGAGATCCACCATCACCTCTTCTTCAGAAACTACGCGCCCTTAAAAGGAAACAAAAGATAACCAGAATTTACATTTAAAAGGATTAGCATACATTTTTTGTTTTCCCTAGGACACGCAGAACAATGCCAAGATGCTCTGCATAATCTTCCATGCTCTTTTAATAAACTAGAATATCATCAATAAATACAATTACAAATGAATCCAAGAGTGGTTTGAACATTATATTCATCAAAATCATGAGGTGACTGGTGCATTGGTCAATCCAAATAACATCACCAAAAATGCATGTTATCTACACCAAGTTCTAAATGTCGTCTTAAGTACATCAAAGGTATAATCTTTGACTGATGGTAACCAGACCTCAAATCAATTTTAGCAAACACCGATGCACCTTGCAACTGGTAAAAAAGGTCATGTCTAAGAGGCAACGGGTTTTAATTTTGTATGGGACTCTACTCAACCGTTGATAGTCTGTGCACAAGATTATACTACCATTTTTTTCTTAACAAATAAGACCGCAAACACCTTACAGGGAAGTACTAAGATGGATAAAACCTTATAAAGGAGTTGTTGGGTCTAAACCTTAAGTTCTTTTAACTCCACAGGATCCATGTTAAAGGAGAATAAAGATTGGGGAGTGTCTAACTCCAAATCAATGCATAAATCATATCCTTATCTAGGGGCATACCAGGTACATCAATGAGAAACACATCCTTAAATTCAGATTATGTAGGAATAGACTCAAATAGAGGGAGACTCAACATCAATGACTTGAATATGAGCCAAAAAAGCCAAACAACCCTGCCCCACTACTCTTCTAGCATACATATAAGATATAACGTGAGCTTTCTTAGGCTTGTACACCCATTCACTCTCTAATCTTTCCCTATCTTGAATCTCTAGATTCATAGTCTTAGCATTACAATTAAGCACTGCATGGGAGAACCAAGTCATGTCTAAGATCACATCAAAGTCAATCATATCTAGAATCACTAAATCAGGTCAATTGTGATAATCCATAAGTAGAACAGAATAAGTACAATAAAATAGGTATGGGTGACTACAATAGACTCTCCAAAGGGGTGGAAATATGGATGGGGGCATCATACATGTCACAAAACAATATCAAAACAGAAGTCTAAATTTACTAGCACATAAGAATAAGAAGAGCTTGACTCAAATAAAATAGTACCAATCCAGTCGCACACAAGAATAGTACTTGTGAGCTACAGTAGATGTCTCAGCCTTTTGTCCTGCCTAAAGTAGTATAAAATTAAGCCCTATCATCTTGATGGGTAGCCTTCATGCATAACTATGCCTCTCCTCTGCCCCATTATCATTTTATCGGCCTCTACAACCTTTTTTATTTTTTTATTGCATATTTTATGGATGTCCCCTACTGTTATTACCTCTACCTATTAGTACTGGTTCCCCATAATTTTAGAAACTGCAATCAGTCAAAGGTCAACTGCTTGAAGCTAAGGATCCTCCTTCATCATCTTAGGTACGATTCTACTATGGAATCCTACAATAGCCATTTGTAGAGGTGAGCGTGATTGATTGCATTGGTCGAGCTCCAATTGCAGCCTCCCTAAACCTCTAGAGTAAGAGACATGAAAGTTACCTGCACTCCTAGGCCTTTTAGATGAAGCCTTGCCCTACCAAACCTTTCTAACTCTATCTACCTTCTTCACAAAGTCTATCACTTCATTAAAACTTTTAATGTAAGTGGTCATATGGATATAAAAAACTATGAAAAAATTATAGCTATTTTATATATTGTACATTTCATGTACTAACACCATTTGGAACTGAAATATTTTATGATGTAGATATAAGTGTTAGAGATGATTAACATGCGCTCCTTTAAGATCAGATCTATTCCTGATAATGGTGAGACCTCATTGCTTCTAGAGGTATCCTATTTATTTCATTTATCACATCTAGAGAAGTCTCTTTAAGGTAGCTATGGACCTATCATTGACATCATCTAGATGTTTAGAAATAGAAAATTCATAGACAATGATGGATCAGAGTTAATGTTTCTATATCTAAGACTTGTTCCTTTAAAAAATATTTCTTAAGATATTGAGTTGATCGGATTGCTGGTTTGAAAGTAGTGCTTCATTGAGTTATTCATTGTTTAGCCCACTAGAATGATCCTTAGTCTTTAAATGATTTCTTTTGATGTTTGATCAAATGAGTGATCGAGCTAAGTGGTAATAATGGTTTTTGAGTGTCAACCATGCCTATGGTACCCTTCGAGGCATGATAAATATGGTAGTAGAGTCTAAGGTTCAATAGTCCTAGAATGTCTATGAAGTCGTGCCTAGTAGAGTCCTTTCTATCATTGTAAAGCATACATCTATCATAGAGACGCTATAGGATATTATAAATTATTTCACTTCCTTTATATTCTGGGATTCATGTGATAGGGTCTAACTCCACCAAGGTACCTTTGTAACTCGCGCGCTACATGTTTGTAGGTCATATCTTCAAAATGCACCGTGAACTAAAGAAATGTTGTTAGCACTAACGTTTCCCTAAGTATGATGCCTATAGTCGAGGAGATAAGGACAAGGACCAGGGTTTGAGTGGAAGAGCTTGATCCTACTATGCAACTTATTATAAATGCTCAATAAGCAGAAGAGGAAGAGAAGTAGGATAAGGAGGAGCATTTGGAGAAAAAGGCCAAGTAAGCAAGGTGTGAGTCTAGTCAGAAGGAGCAGGAAAATGGTAACAAGGACTTCTTTGGAAAGAGGTCTTCAAACTATATGTCATCATCATAAGTGCTCCACCTAATAACAGGGCCACTCTAAGTCCATAGAGTAAGCAAGAATTCAAATCTCAAGACATAGTGAGGGAGGTAGTAAGGCCCAACCTTCTTCGACAATATCACCAGCCCAAGCTAACAAAAGAGGTGCTATATTAGGTACATGTAGGGGCGAAAACCATTTGTATGCTACAACTAGTCATTAGGATAAAGAGAACTCACTAGACATTGTCACTAGTATGCTTCAATCTTTTCATGTGATGTGTATGCCTTTCTTGATCCGAGTGCCACTTTATATTTTGTGACCATATATGTGGAAAATAAGTTTGAGATTCTTTTTGAGTGTCTTCTTGATCTCTTCAGTATTTCTACTCCTATTGGTGAGTCCATCTAGCTGGAAGGGTCTATTGAGATTGTACTATGTTTTTCTATCTTAGAGATACCTTGGTCAACTTAGTTGAGTAGACATGATTGATTTGATGTGATTCTTGACATGTATTGACTTTATGCGTATGCGTCTGTTAATTATAAGACCTAAATATCAAGTTATAGTTTCCAAATTAGCTTGTTATAGAGTGGAAGGGTAGTCCTATAGTGACTAAGGATAAATTTATTTCCTGACTTAGGGCAAGAAAGCTAATCAATAAAGGGTGTATCTATCACATAATTAGAGTTAAAGATGATAGAATGGAGTCTTCGTCCCTTGAGTCAGTCCTGATTGTCAATGAGTTTCTTGAAGTATTTTTTGATGATTTGCCTGAAGTCCCTCCTGATAGAGAGATCGACTTTGGGATTGATGTGCTTCCAGATATGCAATCTATTTTCATTCTACAATACAATGACCCTTGATGAGCTTAAGGAGTTGACAGAGTAGTTAAAGGATTTGTTTGATAAAGGATTCATTAGGCCAAGTGTCTTACCATGAGGCGCTCCTGTCCTATTTGTCTAAAAGAAAGATGGGTCCCTTAGGATTTGCATTGATTATCGATAATTGAATAAGGTCACCATAAATAACAAGTATCCTATCCTTAGTATATATGATTTATTTAACCAACTTTAGGGTGCCACTTATTTCTCAAAGCTAGACCTCAGATCAAGTTATTATCAGTTGAAAGTGAGAGAAGGTGACATCAAAAAGATAGCTTTTCAGACCAAGTATGGTCATTTTGTGTTTCTTGTTATGTCCTCTTGATTGAATAATGCACTCGCAACTTTTATGGATCTCATGAACTTGGTGTTTAAGACATATTTGGATACATATTTTTATTATGTTTATAGAGAGCTTATTTATACATGACATATTGGTTTATTCCATGAGTGAGGAAGAATATGCTAATCATCTTAGGATTGTTCTCCACATTCTTAAATATTGGGAGTTGTATTCAAAGTTCTTAAAAAGTGAATTCTGGATAACGTTAATGACATTCCCAGGCCATATTGTATCTGATGATAGTATTTGGATTGATACCTAAAAAATTGAGGTAGTAAAGAATTGACCTAGACCCATATACCTTATAAATATAAGAAGCTTCTTACATTTATCTAGTTACTACAGAAGGGTTGTAGAGTGATTCTCATCTATACCATCACCATTGACTAAGCTGACTCAAAAAAGGCAAAGTTCTAATGGTCCAATGCTTGTGAGAAATGTTTTTGAAAATTGAAGACCAAATTGACTATGGTTCCAGTATTGACCTTACCCGATGGTACAGAGGATATTGTAATCTATTGTGATGCTTCCAAAGTTAGGTTGGGTTGTGTATTGATGCAGAGGTTAACAGTAATAGTGTGTGTTTCCTGATAGCTTAAGGTTCATGAGAGAAACTACCCAACTAATGACCTAGAGTTAGCGGCCATGGTATTTTCTCTCAAAATCTAGCATCGTTATTTGTATGGAGTGCATGTGAATGTGTTCACAGACCACAATAGCTTGTAGTATGTAACCTCAGGCAGAAGAGAGAGCTTGAATTATTCAAGGATTTCAATATGAGAATTCTCTACCATCCAGATAAAGCTAATGAGGTTGTTGATGCTCTTAGCAGGTTGTTTATGGGAAGCATTGCTCATGTTGAGGAGGTGAAGAAAGAATTATCCAAAGAGGTGCATAGAATTACTTGATTGGAGTTCAGTTCATTGATTCCGATGAAAGTGCAGTCATTTTTCAAAGTGGATCTGCATCATCTCTTGTGGTGGAGGTAAGAGAAGAGCAAGATCAAGATCCTGTCCTACTTTAGTTGAAAAAGATGTGCTTAAGCAAAAGGTGATGGTTTTTTCCAAAGAGGGAGGTGGTATCCTAAGCTACCAAGGTAGATTGTGCGTTCAAGCATTTATGATATTTGAGAAAGAATTATCATAGAAGCTTATAGCTCTAGATACTCCATTCAACTAGGTTTTACTAGGATATATCATAACCTGGCAAAAGTCTATTGGTGGAGCAGTATGAAGAGAGATATTACTAATTAGGTCTCTAATTAAATGCTCAAACAATCAATAGTTTAAAGTTTAACATCAAAAGCCATGTGGATTGCCTCAGAATATAGAGATTCTAGAGTGGAAATAAGCGATGATCCACGTGGATGTTATTATTAGATCGCTGAAATTCTGCAGATAGCATGATTTAATTTGGTGATTATGGATAGGATGAGCAAATTATCCTACTTCTTGGTGGCAAAGACGCTTGATACTAGAGAGGATTATGCTAGATTATATATTCAAGAAATTGTCAGGTTGCATAGAATTCCTTTGTATATCATCTTAGATAGAAGAGCCCAATTTACTCTTCAATTTTGGAAGTATTTTCAGAAAAAAATAGGTTCTAAAATGAATCTTAGGACCGCTTTCCACCCTCAGATAGATTGCCAAGCTAAGTGCACAATTCAGATTTTGGAGGATATGTTAAGGGCATACGTCATCGACTTTAAAGGTAATTGGGATGATCACTTACCTCTTATTGAGTTTTCCTATATTAATAGCGTCTATTTGAGTATTTAGATGGATCCTCAAAATAATAACTTCCATTCGAGTATTTAGATAGAGTTCAAGAGAACCAAGTCAAATCTTCGATTTTGAGTGTTAAATCTTCATTTAAGGTATGTAAAGATAACTAAAATATTGGACTGAGTTCATGCACGTGCCATACTTGTTCGTTAAGTAGAATTGAAGTCAAGTAAGTTTTGAGTTTCTATGACTGAGTTCTTAAAATCGTTCTTACTTCTAGTGGATTCTTGCATGTCATTACATAATTTGATGTGTTTATAAGTTGAATAATGGAAGTCCCTACTTATGTTTTCTTTTACATGAACCTTAGGTGAACCTTGCATTTTAATTTAATACTTTATGTGTTTTTGAAGGTATAATTAGGAATGTCCTGAGTGAGAATGAGTCAAACATGACTTGAGTCAAAGGAGTTATTGAAGTCTTTCCTCTATCTTTAATATGAGCATTTAGAGTATAAAGTGATGTTTTTACAAAAATGAAGTTTTGCCTCTTAAAAATGTACATGGGCTAATAACATGATTTAGTTGTAGGATTTGATAGGTGAGATGATGACTGAATTGATAAGTGTTCAATGAGACTAATGAATGTTTTGACCGAATTGAAAGATTTGAGTTTATGAGCACGTTGAGTCTTGGAGTAGTATCAAAATACCAAATTGGGTAAGGGTAAGTAATAACTTAAACTCATAAACTATATGGTCAGTTTAGGTTAGGAACTATTAAAGGTGGGTGTTTCCTTATTATCCCAAAAGAGGACTTTTATTGTGGATCCAATATTGGTGACCATCCCTTACCTTGGCAAAGTATTGGACAGATATGGTAATGGCAACGCTTTGTTGTATTATCACTAGCTCATTAGTAATGGCTGTTGATTAGAGATACTCCCTACGGTGCATACATGATATGATTTGATTGAGTTGCATATTATTGGGTCTTTCCTAAAGCATAGTATTACTTTTAAACTTGTGCCATTTTACCGAGTTGAGATATCATTTTGAGTTGAGTATATCTTGAGCCTGTTATATTCTAGCTATTTTACACACCATACACTTCATGTACCAACACCATTTGGCGTAAATATAGCTGTTACAGATTATCAATAGGCGCTCTGTTGAAGATCCAATCCATTCCTGGATGTGGCGAAACCTCCTTCTTTTCAGAGGCATCCTATTTATTTCATATACTGCTTCTAGAGTAGTTCTTTTGACGTAGTTGTGGACTTGTCGTTGGCACCATCCAGATATTTAGATATAAATGATGGATTAGAGTTGATGTTTCTATATCTGAGACTTGTTATTTTAAAAAATACTTCTTAAGACATTGAGTTGATTAGATTGTTGGTTCGAAATCGGTGTTTCATTGAGTTATTGATTGCTTGGCGCACTAAGATATTCCCTTATGCATAAAGTGATGTCTTACACTATCTACTCGAATGAGTGATTGGATCAAGTGATTCACTTGGAGACTAGAAATAATTTTTGAGTGCTGGCCAGGCCTAGGGTACCCTTTAGGGGTATGACAAGCTGGTAGAAGGGTTAGGATAGGATGTGGAGTTAAAAATAAAAGTTTAAAATTAAAAATATTTTTTAAAAATAAATTTATAATTTTTTTGTGCTTAGAGGGTAAGGTGAGGGAGGGGGCTAATGGGAGTTTGGGGTAAGAAGTGGAATTAAAAAAATAAAAATTTTAAAATTCAAAATATTTTTGAAAAAATATTTTTTATTTTTTCGGAGAGGCGAGTCGGGAGGGGGGGGGGGGTATGGGGGGTTAAGAATATAATTTTCAAAATTTAAAATATTTTTTCAAAAAACAAATACTTGTATATATATATATGTGTGTGTGTGTGTGTATATACATATATATATATATATGGGGGGGAGTGTCACGACTCGATATCTCGAGCCATAATGGTACCTACTATAATCTACCGGCAGGTAAGCCAAAACTGTAACCTGGAATTGCAAGTAATGGGTAGAAAGAAGAAAACTAAACAAAGAACCAAAATAATAATAATAATAAGAAACTAAAATAGAATATACACATAAATGATCCTCCTAAAACCTGAAAGTCACAAGTATAGAGATGATACAAAATAAAAGATGAGTACAAGTCCTAAACGTGAAGATAGATAAATACAACTGAATAGTCTCAAAAGGCAAAAAAGATGGGGCATTCATGCTGAAGGAGACAATGATGTTCGTAAAACATCAAATGCTCACCCTCATTTCCAATGTAGACTACGGCAAGCTTGATATATTTGCGGTGGTAATAGGTGCTCGGACCCACATCACGAAAGTAGATATAAAGTGTAGTAAGAGACCAGACAACGTGTACCCAGTAGACATCACAGATCTACTGATCAAGAAAGGTAAAGATAATATAAAAAATACGAATAAGCTTAAATAGGAGTCATAATATAGCATCTACAGTAAGTAACCATATGAACAGGAAGAACTATCTAAGAAGACTGCAACTAACTACACCCAATTGGGCCCATAAAGCTAGTCGAATCACTCGTATGCAATTTTGAATAAAACCCACACAAATCTCCATAAGCCCGCTAAATATAGGTACGACTACAAGGGCTAGGAACTACTAAATATGTAACTTTGAGAATTGAAGAACCATTGACGATCCTATACCAAAAGTCTCTAAGAACTAAAGAACCACCAATGACTTACGTACCGAGACCTGGACTAAGAATCAAATGCTCATTGAAACTATCCAAATAGTCAAGGCTAGGACTGGGACCTGGATGCTTGCCACAACAATCAACATGGTTGAGTTTAGGACTGGCACCCAAATGCTCGCCAACATTATCAGTAAAATTGAGACCAGGACTAGGTCCCGGATGCTCTCCAGAATTACTAGTATGGTCAAGGCTTGGATTGAGACTCGAATGCTTGCCGGAATTACTAGTATGGTCGAGGGAGGGGTTGGCACCTAGATACTCGCCTTAGTTAACTAGTAAAGGCCGAGCCTTTAAGCTAGATACTCTCTAACAAGATCGTAGAATGGCGGCTGAAGCTCAAATATGGATACTCATAGAAGATGTAATCGAAGGTGCTGAATATTTCCATTTCTAAGCTATACTCTAATAACTATTGAGGATCGTTTTCCACAACGAACTAAACCAAGATAATCACTTGAGTTTCAATTGAAATTAAAATTGAGCTGAATACGAAATCTAGTATCACCAACGCATCTCATAAGTTGTGGAATATGGGAAGTTATGGATGAGGGTATTGCCTAACTAAAGCCTAACTACCTAACTCTAGTGCACTACCCCATTCTACAAGGATCAAAGCCGGCCAAATGTTGTCGAGCCATTTAAAGCAGGTTTCCGTCATCCTACACTACCGCCAACATGCTAGAAATAAACTTGATCAAGGATTCGATAACTCATGAAATACCAACAACAAATAACAAGGAATACATGCTCACAGTTACCCAAAAATGCCTACCACATGATCTCTGAACATCTAGTTAGTATATATAGCTACCCAACCCAAATTTTATCAATTCCAATATGAGTTTACACATCCCTGCTAAATCTAAGGAAATGAGAGTCATCGCCTACCTGTAGGCTAAGAATATGTGCTTTAACTCATTCTGCTAGACCTTTCCCCTATCGTACAACCTCAAAATACTGATACACTGTGAAAAATAGAATCGCATTATTGTTACGATCATTTTGATAGTAAAATTACAAGAAACAAAAACAGGCCAATGTCAAGTCAAAAATGGAAAAAGTGGACCTCACGCCGAAAATTCTAGAATTAACCCAAAATATTGGTCCTAATCAGTTCCCCAAACTCATGTATTGAATTGGGACTCAATTTGGGGTTCAGAAACATCACATTATCAACATGCAATAATTAAAAACCCAAATTATCCCAAGATGAAGAGTAAGGACATCAGCTAAAATTTGGATATTTATCAGAAATGGAGAGTCTACGACATTACGATGTTCTTCTAAAAAAATCACGTAGGATAGCCTCTTGAATCACTGAAATCAAACTTAGAATGGCTGAGGAATTAGGTTTTGAAATATCTCAAAATTAATCTCACAACATGGTCATGGTAGTAGATGTTTAGCAAAATTTAGCTCAATCGAAGCTTCAAATATGGGTTCTGAAAACACTAACTTGTTCCTCCAAAGAAATCTCACAAGCTACACCTTTAAATTACTCAATTCAGACTTAAGATGCTCAGGAATTTATCCTCCAAAACCTTTACTTTAAACAAGTCATGACTAATTTATACATATATATAAAAAGGACCAGATGTATTTTGACTATCGCAATCGCGGTGAATAGTAGCCTACCATTATATAGTACTAGAGATTAGACCTTCGCAAATGTACAGGTTTCCACACAAACACGGAGAACAAATAGCATCACCTCCACGATCGTGGCCATCAGGCGTATTTGCGAAGGGTAAAATCACCCTGCATCAGCTTTTGTTGAACCAACAATTTTGTCCAAGTCCAAAATTTTTGATGGGGTGCTGGGGAACTTAACATTTTAGACTCAAAGACGTAGTCAAAATTTCAATTTGAGATCGTTATGACTAAATATGGGTTCCACCATCAAAGGCTAATTCTAACCAAATCCATCGAGGGGCTCGAAATGAGTCCAAAAGTCTTGAGAGCCGAACAAAAGGTTGTTCTAGACAAAATTTGATATTTCAGAGCTAACCGCACTATAAGAATTTTTATTCAAGCATATTTTCTAAGAATGTTGACCAAAGTCAATATTGACCAATTGTCAAAGGCTAGAACACTAAATGATTTAAACTCACATCGAAAATCTTGGGACTCAAGCCAACCATACTTCTACCCTAATTTTGCTATTCCAAAGTTGATGGAACCATGAAAATTTCATTCTGAAGACATTTTCATATATTTGTGACCAAAGTCAACTTTTTAAGTTGTAAAGGTCTCCATATAAAGAAAACTACACAAAAACCCAAACAAACAATCAGGCGACCGAGCTAATAGTGCTAATAGGGCAGATATGACTGGGTCTTTAGGGTAAAGCTCTAAAAAATAAAGCAGTACAAGGAAAATAACCGGGAGGGTCATTATAACATCCACTGCTAAAAGAACTTTCATTCGTGAAAGTAAGGATAAGAACATACATGAGGGCTAAAATAAGTTGGGGAATTTCTCTTATATATCTTACTCAGTCTCCAAGATAGGCTTCTCGACTGGACGGTGCAACCAATAAACATTAACTAGCGGAATGAACATAGAATGAAACTGACAAATATCTCTAGCTATAATGCCAACCGGCTCCTCAACAAAGGTCAAACGGTCAACCAACTCAACTGAATCATATTGAAGCACATGGGACTCATTTAGAATGTCTCGGCACATCATCAAAACATGAAAAATCAGGTTTACAACTGAAAATGTTGGACGTAGAGTAAATTCATAAGCAACCTCACAACTCTCCTTAGAATCTCAAAAGGTTCAATATATCTTGGTCTAAGCTTACCTTGCCCACTGAATCTCATCACGCCCTTCAAGAGAAATATCTGTAAGAATGTTTGGTATCCAACACAAAAGAATAATGGATGGTGTCTATACATAGCATAACTCTATTTCCTACTTTGAGTTTCCTCAGTTTGTCCAGAATAACCAGACTCTAGGTAGTGCCTCCTTAAGTAAATTTGTATTGTATAAATTAGGCTCTAAAGACTCAAACCAATCAACCAAAGTGTCACGACCAGGACCTAGGGCCTAGAAGTGACATGGTGAATAAGAACCCAAGAGTCACCCAAACAAGCCTCAAAGTATCTAAATCCACATCATCGATTCGAAAGCGCATTCAAATCGTAAACACATAGATCTAACGGACGAGAAAGTAGGACTCACACTATGGGGATATCATAAGGAAAGGGATTAACATGGAAATACATAGCACGTAGCACACAAGGACTAAGGGAGGGTAAGTAGGACTCACTCTATGGGGGCAATACGGGACTTAGGACCTTCCACACTCCCATATCAACAATCATATCAATCGACGATTCCATAACATATACATGCTAACCAATAAGAATAGATAACCTTAGCAAAGCTTCATGTACCACACATAACGTAAGAAGTTGGCAATAGTCCACAAGGTGTCCAACAATGCCTCTACTTTAAGATAGGACGGGGGCCAAGACATGTCCTGGGCTCACCCTCAATTAAGAAAGTAAATGTAAAATGACATAGGTAGAAGAAAGGTGGTTTGTCCTTGGAAGATAGGACTCACTACTAATATCAAATCTCCAAGTTCGAGCTAACCGGCAAGCGGAAGATGAACAGTCCTCAGTTCCTACATGGTGAAATCATGTAGGCAAAAGTATGCATTAGTACGTTTGAATGTACTAAGTATGCGGGCATGTAATGCATGTGACTTATTAAAACTACATTTCAATGTTAGATGACAAGGGCACATAATATAGAAAGAATCATATATCCAAAGAAAAATAGTATACAATATGGCATAACGTCCATGAAGCATGAAATGCCATGATGCTCATATATAGTGGGGATGTGACCTCAACCGACAAGAGTAAGACCAAGCGAGCGATTACTTAGAATCTTGATGAAATCCCCTCACCGGTAAAGAGGTGGTCTACTTGCCAAAGGTCAACCATACTTCACCTTACGGGCTACCCTATTTCGTATAAAGCAACCTTCCTTATGGGCTACCCCATTTCGGGTAGGATTTTCACTATAACATATCGTATCATATCATACTTCACCTTACGGGCGACCCTATTTCGTGTGAAACAACCTTTCTTATGGGATACCCCATTTCAGATAGGATTTTAGCATAACCTACACTAGGCACATAGTTCAAGGAGAGAGAGTGAACCCTCAATCCATCGGTGCTAAGTCGGCATCCCATGAGAATACGTATACGTATATATGCATGCTTTAATGAGACAATAGTCATTTCCAATCTTTCAATGCACATTTAGGTTCAAAGCCAAACATAATTCATAATAAATCGTACTTAGGCTCAAATGTCAAATCATAGCTATTAATCAAAATACTCATGTATAGGAATAGCTCATTTACATATACGGAATGGTGCAAGCACCCATAATGCTCAAAGAGCTTTAATCATAAGACATATATGTGATCACATTCTTGTTATAACTAATATCTTAACAAAATCATATCATAGAACATAATTGGGTTTAACTCACTTCATAATTTCCATAATATCCAATGTCCTTAGATGCATATGCCATGAATGATGTGGGAATAACATGGGTAATTGAGATTCAATCTAAAATCAATAATATAATACGAAATTGAAGTAAATTCATAATTAAATCCATATTTAAATAATAATACAAATCACTCGTGCATAAATCAAGCTTTAAACGGGACATGCAATTTCATAACTTCATAATCTCGATGAAAACCATTATATTAGGGCTCAAAGTAACTTAAAATCATAAATAAAGTACAACCCATACATCAATTGAATTTAATAAATCAAAATAACAAAAACTCACATTTAAAGTAAGCTTAATTTTCATGAAAAATCACTTGAAAGAGTTTGGGTCTCCTTGGTCGAAAGGAACCAAGAATCAAAACTCACATACCTTAGTCTTGGAAGACGAGCTTGAGAGGAAATTGATTTGAAAATGAACCCTAATGTGAATCCTTAGCTTGAGTCTTGAGAGAAGAGCTTAGAGAGGATCTTTAGGAATTTGATTTTTGAGTAAGAGTGTTTTCTAAATGAGAATGAATTAAAATGAAGTAGTATCAGCTGATTTAGGTGCTTAGGATAGGTGAAAAAGCCGTAAAACACACTTTGAATAAACCATAATTATGTAAAATCCATTAATGAAACAGATAGAAAATAATTCATCACCACTTCACTAGGGGGTTATACGGCCCGTGAAGCATTTCACTGGCTGTGAACAGTGCCCGTAAAATAACTCAGCCAATTGTTTTCCTGACGGAGGTCCGGAATCATAATTTCAACATTTAGAATTTTTTTTGACGCGAGGGTCATCACATAGATGGTCACACGACCCGTGTGGAGTTACACGGGTCGTGTAAGTGGCCGTCAACTTACACTTAGAAAAATTTTTGCACGAAAAGTTACGAGACGATGATTACGTACTTAGAAACATTTTACGTTGGAAGTCACACGGTGAGCCACATGGCCCGTGAGCCTTCACACGGACCGTGAAGATAGTCGTGTGACCACACTTGGCCTTGATTCTTGGTTTACCAGGCCCAAGGCCATCACATGGGCCTCTACATGGTCCATGAAGTGTCACACGATCCGTGTGGGATCTCAGTGTGATGTGCCTTAGCTCAAAACTCCCTGTCAAGTCCCCACACTCAAAATAAGACCAAGCATCCCCTCACTAGAGGTCGCACGGGCTATGTGACCGCACACAGACCGTGTGGGTCTCCCTTGAGGCGACACTTGGTCAAAATTTCTCATGGGGCGACATTACAAGGTCCGACCGACAAAGACGCTCAAAAATCTGGGTTCTTACACAAAGAGCTACAATGCGTACCTTATAAGGCCTCAAATGGGTCCATATAAATACTCGAGTGGTAGTTTTTGTTGTACGCAAACTCTACCAAAGGTAAGACTGGTCCCACTAACCTCCAAACTCTAATACACAGGCTCACAACATATCCTCTAGAACCTAAAGAAAGTTCTTCGATGGGCCATCGGTCTATGGGTGGAAAGATATTCTTAGATCAACTCGGGTACCCATCCCTTTTTGAAAAGATCTCCAAAATCAAGAAGTGAAGAATTAACTATGATTTATCATAACCCAAGCCTAGGACCTAGACGTAATATGACAAATGTGAAATCAAAGGCGCCTCATCCAAGCCTCTTAGTAGAATATAAGCATACATAAGGTAATAAAGCATTCAACATAGCAAAATCAAGCGAAAATGAGTTTCTATAGGCAAAGCTTGAAGTAAGTTCAAGAACTTTTCCAATAAAGAGATAACATCACCATTTCCAGTCATACCCCTACTCAGCTAAATCATGATAAGGTCTAGTACATGCTACTAGCTCACCCTCAACAAAGAAAGAAAATACAAGAGTTTCAACCATAATAACATAAAGCATGAAAAAAGGCTTGTTCTCAAAGCATAGGAAGTCACCAAGTCTTCAAGATGAAGTATCTTACTCTAGCCACAATAGTCAAGGGTAGTGTCATTGCCTACCCTTACATGGTTAGATCATGTAGGAAAAGAGTATATGTCAATAAGTTGAAATGTACTAAGTATGTAGGATGAAATGCAACAAAAAAATGTCATATCATAATAATAATATGCATAACTAACAACGAATTAAGGCTTAATATGATGAATGATAAATGCATCATTAAAAATCATGGATGGAAGAATTATAAAACATTTTGTAATCATCCTAAACATACATATATGGGAACAAAACCATAACCAACAATAAGACCATGTTGGCTATTATATCGAAGCTCGATGTTGTCTTTACACTAGAGAAAGAGTAGCCTACTTACTAAGGTAGACTATACCTCACCTTGTGGGCTCTACCACACCTTGGTAAGAGTCATAACATGCTGCTATATGTGCATTTAGTAGCTAAGCCATATATGTAGATAATGCTACGGCGACATGTAGTTATGAGATTAAGACTTTATATAAGGACCCCTTAGGTCAAGACCCCACCTTAATCCTCATTTGATGCTAAGCTAAACCCCACGAAATACATTATCATGCACTACATATTAAACAACATAATTCATAGCTCATAGAAAATCATAGTTTCATAACTTGTAAAATAACCAAGTAAATCAATCCAAATCATATGAATAGTCCATCTGCTTAACTTGCGTGAAGTGTGGGTATGCTCCCCATCTTGTAAACTTGCATAACATTAGGATCTTATGTCACCTTTATAATCATGATCATAATCATACTTGAATACTTGGAGTCTTATTCTTGAATCATAGCTTAAAATAGAAATTAGGGCAAAACAGGGGTTTATAGTCAATTAAGTTAAAAGTCATGAAATTCATGTAAAATCATGCAATTTAAATCAATTTGAATCATAAGTAAGAGTACCCATATCAATTCATAAGTCCTAATTAACATGTAGAGAAATTTTCTTAAAACTCAACTTAAATTATGCAATTCATATAAATTATCATAATTCATATATATTTGAGTAAATTAATCAAGTAGAATCATATTAAAGAAACTTGGGAGAAATCATGAAAACCCATAAAATTTCTTGCTTGAAACTTGAGAAAGTAGAGTTTGATTTGGACTCGATTGAGAAAACAGGTCCTGGGATGAAGCCCTACATACTTGGATGAAGAAACACTAGAAATTTAGAAGATTGTGACCTTGAATTCTTAAAAAAATGGAGCTCTAGCTTGCTTCAATGGAGGACTTTGAGAGAGAAAAGCCTTAGAATCTTTTTCGGGAAACTTCGAAAATGAATGGGTTTAGGAATGATTTTAATATATTTAGGTAAGTTAGGGTGGTTAGAGGGTCAACAATGACATAGTTTAGGGATTAAATGGGTAAGAAATGACCAAAAAGCCCCTCATTAAAAACTGTCAAACACCAATTACAAATCCAAGATATGCATCGTAGATTGGATTACGACTTGTAAACCAAGGGGTTTGCCCGTGTTATACTTTGGCCTCTAAAATGTTGTTTGAACCCCGCTTTACAAAACTTTCTTACAACTCATCATTTTATTTATAGATCGTAAATATCGCTTGTGATTCCCATCCACACTTAGTAAAACTTTTCCTTCACTGGACTCAACTATGACCTCTATTTACGGTTTGTAAAATGGATTTCGATCCATCCATTTGCTTTGTTCTTTACCTCAACCCTTAGAAGATTTTTCAAATTCTCATACCCCATATACAACCCGTATTTATGAGTCATCATTGCCAGTATGACTTGTAAAAGCCTTTTGGAGTTTTGATATCCAGTTTCCAAATTTCTCCAAGTCTCCTTACTAAACCACGAGGCCTATCCACGACTCGTGGATCAAACCATTAGTTGTAGATGAGCTTGTGCTTTCTTGTCAAGACCTAAATTCTCAAATTTTACCAGTTTTCAACTTTTCAATGTGTGGGGTGTTATAATAGCTCCTCCTTGTGAGCATTCATCCCCAATAAGTCAAAAGCAAGCTTGAGAAGTGTAGAAGAACAAAAAACAACCCAACCATGAATGCTAAATACAACTTAAACATTAATTTAACTAAAATTCTTAAACTCATTTATAAAATATCACTCAAAATCAGTTTTATGAATATGCATGTGTGTGTTATGACATGAAAACTAAAATGCATGAATTTGGAGGAATAGTTCATATTTAGGTGCCTTGGGCTTGAATAGATGGAAAGATGTAACGATATCATTTCATCATGTCTGATTCTGCTTACCATGTAGCACTCTTATATTTTTGGTTCGTCAATAACACTTTAACGGATGTGACTTCCTTGTTCCTCAATCTCTTGTCGATCTAAAATTTCGATTGGTACTTCTTCATAAGTAAAATTCTTTTCAATACTCACATCCTCTAATGAAATAATGGATTTTGGATCATACATGAATTTTCTCAACATCAGCACACGGAACGCCAGATGAACCATAGCTAACTTCAATGACAAGTCTAATTCATAAGCTACCTTCCTAATTCATTTTAGGATTGTATAAGGCCCCACATATCTAGGGTTAATTTAACTTTTTGCAAAAACACATTGAGTCCGTCCTAGGTGAAACCTTCAAATAAACTCAATCTTCCTCATTAAATTCAAGGCCTTGTCTCCTAATATCGGAGTATGACTTTTGGCAACTTTGCACAGCTTTCAACTTTTCCCTTATTATTCTTACCTTCTCCCTAGCTCAAGTACCAAATCCAATCCAATTAAGGACATCCCTCCAACTTCAAAACATCCCACTAGTGACCTAGGCCATCTACCATAGAAGGCTTGAAACAATTCCATCTTAATGTTTGAGTGAAAACTATTATTGTACGTAAATCAACAAGAGGTAGGTGATTATCCCAACCATCCTTAAAATCAAGTACACATGACCTCACCATACTTTTCAATGTTTGAATTATTCTTTCGGCTTGCCCTTCGATTTGTGGATGAAGCGCAGTACTTAGTTTCACCTTGGTGCTAAGAACCTTTTGAAGTGACTTCCGAAAATGAGAAGTGAATAAGTACCATAGTCTGATATGATAGACAATACAACCCCATGAAATCTCACCAGCTCTTGGATGTAAACCTTAGCATAATTCTCGGCACTATAAGAAGTCTTTATCGGTAAATAGTGGGCTGATTTTGTCATTCTATCCATAATCACCCATATTGAGTCATAGTGTTTACGGGTTTTAGATAAACATGTGATGAAGTTCATATTCACCTCTTCCCACTTTCAAGAGGGCATCTCAATATCTTGGGCTAAATCACCCAAACTTTGGTGCTCAACATTTACTTATTGGAAGTTTAAGCATCTTACCATACACCTTGTTAGGTCTTTCCTCATACCATTCCACTAATATATCTCTCTCAAATCTATATACATCATGATTGATCTGGGATAAATAGAATGTCAAGAGTATGAACTTTTTATAATATCTTCTCCCTTAGGTCATCAACATTAGGAACACATAACCACCCTTGGTAATGAAGTACTCCATCTTCTGCTTATGAGAAAACCTCAATTTTCTTATCAGTACCAACTTTTCCAACTCAACTATTGTAGGATCCATGTTTTGCTTTGCCTCGACCTCCGCTACTAAAGATGATTCCACCCTATTTTATAAATGTACACTATCATTAGACCCACTTATCCTTGCACCCAATTGGGCCAAACGGTGCACTTCTTTGACTAAGTCTTTCTTTCCATCCTCAACATGTGTGATGCTACTCATACATAATCTACTAAGTGCATCAGCCACAACATTTGCCTTACTAGGGTGACACACCGCACTCATGTCATAGTCCTTAAGAAGTTCTATTCATCTCCATTATCTTAGGTTCAAATCTCTTTGTCAAAACAAGTATTTTGAACTCTTGTAATCGGTAAATCTATCAACATGTACCCATAGAGCTAATGATGCCAAATCTTTAATGCAAAAACCATGTGTACTAGCTCAAGATCATGAGTTGGGTAGCTTCACTCATGCACATTCAATTGCCTTGAGGCATAGGCAATAACCTTCTTATGTCACATCAAGACACAGCCCAAAACTACACGTTAGGAATTACAATAAACAACAAATCCATTTGTACCTTCAAGTAAACTTATAGCAGTTAAGGTAACACGATCTTTCAATATTTGAAAACTTTTCTCACATTCATCAAACCGTTGAAATTTCACCTTCTTTTGGGTCAACTTAGTTAAGGGAAAATGCAATAGATGAAAACCCTTCAAGAAATCTATACGGACCAAGATTTTTTGAGAGGCTTTACTGGATCTCTTGGTACCATTTCGAGTAAAATTTCCAAGCATCGCTCCACGGAAGGACCACATGAGTCGTGTGAAGCCACACGGACCATGTGGCCTCCCGTGGAGGGACACTTGGTCCATGTCACGACAGGGGAACTTGAGACGGGGGAAACTTCGGACCAAGTGAGGGCACACGGCCACTCACACGGTCCGTGTGATATGTGACAGAACGTGTGGCATCACACGGGCCGTGAAGTCATCTGTTTGGTCCCCCTTAGCCTCGAATAAATTCCCAGTGTTGGCTCCATGAAATTGTCTAAGTGACGGTTCACGGTCCATGTGATGCCTTACGGACCGTGTAGGCAACCGTAAGGACCTGGCGATTTCAAGTTTTGCCCATTTCATTAATCGCGTTTATGTAATTTCAGTTTATTTTAATTATGAATTATGACCTTTTACCTATCCTAAACCCCTAATTCAGCTGATATCCCTCCCCTCTTAATTCATTATCCTAAAATCTTCTATCCCTCATAAGATCACCTTCCAAATACTCTCTACTCTCCCCTGTTAAGATTCCAGGCTAGGGTTAATTGAAGTTCAAATTCAAGATAAGTCCTTCCCCAAATTTAGTTTCTCAATCACGGTATGTGGGATTGATTCTTGATCCCTTTCAACCAAGAAGACCCAGAAACTCCTATCAATTGATTTCATGAATATTAGTCTACTTTCAATATGGGTTTTCATTATTTGATTTTACTAAATGCAATTGATGTATGGGTTGTATTCTACTTATCATTTCAATTCACTGTGATCACTTTTATGATGATTTACAATGAGTTATGAAGTTATGAACATGCATGTCCCTTTTAAAGTTGATTTTTGCGTGGGTGATCTATATTATGATTTACATGTGAATTTAATTATGGATTTCCTCAATTTCATTTTTATGGCTGATTTTAACTTGAATCTATGATACTCATGCTAACCTCACATCATGCATTGCATTTGCGTTCATGCACATTGGTTTATTTAGAAATTATGAAGTGGGTTAAGCCCAATTATATTTTATGAAATAATTATGATATGATTTTGATAATGCATTGGTTATGAAAAGAATATGATCACATACACGTCAATGATTATGGCTCTTTGAACATTTTGGGTGCTTGCACCATTCCGTATATGTAAATGAGTTATTCTTTGCATGAGCATTATGATTATGATTCATGATTTGGCATTTGAGCCTAAATGTGCATTGAACGGTTTGAAGTGAGCATCATATCTCTTGAAAGCATGTATATGTGTAAGTATTCATGTGGGATGTTGTTGACTTAGTATTGATGGATTCGGGGTGTCAGGGCTATCCCCAAGCGCCCTCTCCCTTCCTTGAACTATGTGCCAACATAGAAACTTAGCCATCACCGAAAAGATTGGGTCGTAAGGAATGGTTATTTGTTTATTTTGTTTATAATATGATATGATATGATTATGAAAAATCCTTCTGAAAAGTGTGGTCATAAGGAAGGTGACCATCCACCAAAAAGCGTGGTCGTAAGGTGTGATATAGATTACCTTTGGCAAGTAATCTTCTCCTATTGATGAGAGGTCTTTATCGGACTTTCATGTAATAGCTCGCATGGATTTGATTTGTCGGTTATAGTCCATCCCCACTATATATGAGCATTATTGCATTTCATGCATCATAAATTTCATGGCATCTCGTATATATTTCTATTGTATATATGATTCGTTCTATATTATGTGCGCTTGTCATCTAATATTGAAATGCAGGTTTGGTAAGTCATATGCATTGCATGCCCACATACTTAGTACATTCAAGCATACTAATACATACTCTGTGCCTACATAATTTTATCATGTAGGGGCCGAGCACTTCGAGCATCAACCATTTGACGAGTAGTCTAACCCAGAAGAGTATTTGTGGTGATTCCCATTCTCGAAGGACAAGCTATCTTCCTTTACCTTTACTATCTTTGAGTTCCTTTTTATTTGAGGGTGAGCCCGAAACATGTCCTGGCCCCCGTTCCATCTTGATTAGAGGCATTTGTTGGATAAAATGTAGACTCTTTTGAAATTCGCTTGTCATGCGTAGTATTTGGCTTATGTATTCGTTGGATTGATTTATGGGAAATTCGTATTTTGGCTATATGCATATCTTCGGTGTGGAAATGTGGAAAGTCCCTAGCCTCGTATTGCCCTCATAGCATGAGTCCTATTCTCCCGCCCCTTAGAACTATGTGTTACTATTTGTATGTCCTTCCTGAACTGATGATGTGGATTTTAGATACTTGAGGCTTGTTTGGGGACTCTCGGGTTCCCATTCGTCGTGTCACATCTAGGCCCTAGTCCCGGGTCGTGACAAAATCTTCTATAATATCTGGCCACACCCTAAAAGCTTCTCATGTCAGATGAAGACAATGGTCTAGGAAAATTCTTTACTGTCTTTGTCTTCTTTGGGTCAACTCTAATACCATCACCTGAAGCATTGTGACCAAAAAGCCACGTTCCTTAACCAAAATTCATACTTACTAAACTAGGCAAAAAGTTGTCTATCTCTCAATGTTTGCAACACAATCTATCACGACCTGAAATCTGGGTATGATGGCACTTACCTAACCCACCAAAGTGAGTCAGCCCGAAATAGAATAACCCAACATAGTAATCAAATCGGAAGATAATACGGCCTAATATAATAAAAATCATAAGGAAAACAAAACTACAACCATCCTAGAGCTGGTATCACATGTATAAGCCTGTAATAATAATTATTAAAAGATAATACAAGTCTCGATATGTAGTTCTCAGAAGAGCATAACATACTTAAGAATCCTCAAGGCTTTGATGAAAATACAACCTCTCAAGGAATCCAGAAGCTCGATCCTGTAATTGAAAAGATCTATTTAATAGGATCAAGATCACAACCTACAAAAATATAGCAAGGGGTGAGCACTAAACAACACAGTACTCAACAAATGGGAACTAACCTGAAGTAAAGTAATAAAGAAGACAAGTGGTCCTATCTGTCAATCAACATACCGCCGAACTACGTACCTACACACAGAAAAGTCCTAGCACAACAGCAAAATGTATACATATACAGATACATATCACAGGATGATATTTCAGAATAAATAGTTGATTCTCAGAATCAAGTAATACAATAGTCTATCCATAATCTAAGAAATCTCAAGGTCCATATAAAGCATTTTTCACAAAGTACAAGGTTCAAGTTATCAACATTTATCACAGTCTTTCTGTAATTCTGTATTGACGACGCACCAAATACAAGGCATTAATCCATCATATATAGCACATATATCAACTTCAAGAAGGAATGATATGAAATGGAGTGAATGCTATGAAATGTAAATCATGCGATGCAATGTCAAGTAATCATGGTACATGTCTGTCCTACGATACACATCTACTGATCATCTCAGACAGAACCCATAGAGACAAAACATGGACCATGTATCCGCTAGAACCATTTTCCTTCAGCATTTCTTTCATAAACAGCTGGAACTATTTTTGTTCGACTTTTCATTTCTTTTCATTATTTTTCTAATCGGAACCGTTTCCCCTTGCCTTTTTTTCTTTTCTTTTCTAGCCGGAACCATTTCTCATTGGCTTTTTCTTTTGTTTTTCTAGTCCGAACCATTTCCCTTCAGCTTTTCTTTTCTATTCCTTTTCGATCCAGCAGTATTTCTCCTTGGCTTTTCATCATGAATGCAACATCAAGCAATACATGTCATCATAATACAATAATCACTTTTGTAAGTATAAGAATATGTAAGATGTGCACATGAATCATTTATTCATAAATCATCAACTATTGCATTGTCTTTCAACATTTGAGTCGTCAGCAATATATTATGTAATAATCACAACGTAAAAAGGTTCAACTCTTTCAATTACCCTTTGTCATCATAACTTAGGAAAATTCATCATTTGAGTTCACACTTTCCAAGCAAATAGTTCCACAATTTTCAACAGTATCTCAATGTAAGCATTTAACTCAACATTTCACATAAGGAGATTCTATAGACAATTCCATATAATATAATTCAAAGTTCAACAATTGGAACATCATGAACACTTGCACATTATCAAAAACTTAATAAACAATTCCATGTAATATCATTCTGTCATGACCCGGTCCCAGTCATGATGGTGCTTGCTATATCCCACCTACAAGAAAGCAAATTATCCAGCCCCAAGGTACCTGTCCTAGCTTCTAGTCCAAGCCTTAACTAATATGACAATATACATAACCCAAACCTACCCAGAACCTGGAAGTCAACTGTATAGAAATACAATAGACACAAGGATATCTCATATACATATATAAATAATTGTAAAATATACAAAACTAGGAGTGTACCTACAAGTACCAAACTCTACTGTACAAGGCCGATGTTTGGATACAAAAGGCCACCATCAAGAGAAAGGAGACTACGAAAAAGCCAGAGCTGTCGGCGCTCACCAAAAGTCTCCTAAGCACTCCTGAAGTTCCCCAACTTATCTATCACGACCTATACTTGGACCTACACCATGAGAAGATGTAGAAATATGGGTGAGTACCAAAAAAGGCACCTAGTAGGCATCGTCGGCCGGCCGATTGAAATAGTAACCATATATAAAGCCCAAATATAAATAGAAGTTGGCACTGTAGCAAAACGAACTTAGATCAAGGCATAGGCATGTTTGGAAACCCTCAAACCACAACTGAACCAAACCACGTACTGAACATCGATACTGATTGGCGAAGACTACGTAGGCTCATCCCACAACTATCCACAACTACCCACAACTACCACTAAGTGTTGTACGTGCAAGGCCCTAGTACCTATGCTTGTATGCAAACTGGGTACCCCTAGGCACAGAAGGTACACCCGCGCACAATATAGAATCGACAAATCATCAAAAATCCCTTAGAACTATCACATAATCCTATAGAACCATCACGGAGCCCAACTCTCCACATTATCAGAATAAAGGTCAGTTGTACATGGATGTAAGGCCCTAGTATCGAAGCCTGAACCCCCCCTGAGCCCCCATAAGCCCAAGAGGTATAACCACGCACAATCAGAGTGTGAATAGGTATGTGGACCCACGGGTAATCAATCACGAGCCTTGCCCTAACAATCACATAATATCTAGGTCCTCGACCATGTATCGGCATATGGCAACTGATCTAAAATATACATGCGGAATGGTGGGACATATCCCCCGCGGGAGAAAGAATCCCCCTCGCATAAGCAAGTATGTCTCATCTCAGAATATCAATCACAAGGCCTCGCCCCCTAAATGTAATCAATGGGGTCCATAACCCAATACTAATTGGATCTCAGACTCGAAATAATTGATATGTAATATCTCTCTTTGATCAAATAGAAGTGTCTTCAACTTAGAATGTAACCGATGGAGGCCCCCAAAACTCAGTCGACACTCAATCCTCAGAATCTACATCCGCCGCATGGCATCTCAGTCACGGCCACCGTGACTCAGACCACGGGGAGCATCACCCAGAACTCAAACTCTCGGACGTGACCCTCGGCATTTAACGGCGACGGGGAGCATCATTTGGGACTAGATGTCAAATAGTCACTCATTCAACAAATATATTCGGATCTGAAACTCCTAAGCATGTCATGCCCAGAGTGAACATAGGTGACGACAAGCATATCGTGCCCAGAGTGAACGTAGGCGACGACCTTACAACCCATGTATCTCACCATCACAATCCAATCTCTACAACAGTGACTACTACCTCTCTCAGATACAATAAAAACCCTAAAACAATTGGAGAGAACTGGTGCCTAACAATCATTAGCAGTACATGAAAGCGTAAGTGTATCACAAATCACTTAAGAGTTATGCCCAACAAAGGCTAGGTATACTATAACCCCGCCAATCATAAGTACCTAGAGTGAACATAGACAATCATGGTGCATCACAAGTATCTCAAACAACCCAACCCAGCAAAGCCATCTCTATACAAAATCAAGCCACAGTATGACATATGATTAATAGACAGTCTCATTGTCAACATATCTCAGTAGCAATAGGCTCTACACCCTTATACAAGTATGAGTCAATTCAGAGCGCATGCCTGTCCCCTGGAACCTGCCCATATTTGGCCCTTCCCAGGCCCTTTCTTAATGTAAAGAAACTCATAGGGTAGCGGCGATGTAACCTAAGTTATGGCCTAAGAGGATAAATCAATTGAAGAATGTCACCTACCCAGAATCATGTCACAACCTAGCGACTATAAAGGATATTGCCTAAGGCAATCACGTGCCTCCCCACTAAAAATGTGCTCCTCTTACATAAGATGACAGTCCCAGGACTAACCCATGTAACCAGTGTGTCATCACAAATTGCCGAGAAAACCTGTAAGATATAACCTACACCTTATTAACAGGGTCACACCCGCATCTCTAACCCGCCAATGGCTCAGTGTCAATAAATCTTGTATTACAGGTCACAAGGCTCTTTTAGGGTTATAGCTATGACCATCCCCAAAACATGTTGTATCTCTAGTAACTAACCAGTGGCACAAGTGCATAACAGATAACAACAGTATACATGATCATATACCACAAGGCAATATAGAATCATATTTACCCAGGAAGCTCTATTGAAAGTACTTAGTAAAGATATAGATAACCACAACCACATCATGCATATACATACAAACTAGATATAGATACTAGATACAGCGCACAGGGTAGCACATAATCACGATCAACCTCAATAGACAGTATATTTCGGTAGCCTCAGACCACACACACATATAAGTAAGGGTCAAGCTCAGTGTACATACTTGTCACATGTTCACCGCTCCAACCAACCTCTTTCGGGCCCTTTCGTAGTCATATAATGTAAGAACTTAGGTAAAATAATAGCTACAGCCAACACAACCCTCAATACAACAACTTTAGTCCCATAACATTATATACACACAACACACAGGTCACATCTAGCCATATACAATATATACTCCATAACTCAATCTATAAATGTACATTCCTACACATTCCAACTCAAATATGCAAACACTTAAGCTCAATCTAGGGTTTAGAGAAATCCTAGCCTACCTAGCATCCGACGTCTCATGTCCGAGTCGATCCAATCAAGCCTTTCCCTCAGAATCACTTCCTAATGTTGTTCAGCTATCAAAATATAAGTCACACGATCATTACAGTTGATTTGCCATTAAAATCCTAGGAAATTGATAAAATTACATCAATTAGGACTAAAATGGGAAAATGGGGCCCACGCCTAAAATGTCAAACGAACCATAAAATGATCCCTACATCATGCCAAGTCCATAGCCAGAAATTGAGCCCAAAAAAATCTCAGAAGACAGAGAAACGACACAAAAAAGAGTTACATTTCTTATCAGAAACATTTTTGACATAACTTCAGGGTCAAATTCTGCCCAAATACAGCCAAAATAATAAGATCCAAGCGTACCACAACGTTCCTCTCAGAAAATAGAATAACTTAGACACAAATTTTACTTAATTTTATTGAGAAATGATTGAGATATCACAGTGTAAACTTTTCACTAATTCTTATAAATGATCGGTGAAAGAAACAGAAATTTTACCTCAAAACATGTGCCAAAATCAAATTTTGACTTCACCATGACATTCCTTGCAAAACACGAGTCACCTAGCCTTTTTAATCACTCAAATTTGATGAAAAATGAGCTCGGAATCGTGGTGTGAAGTTGAAGAATATATAACTTCCTAGAAACACATGTACATATATATTTATAGAGAGAGAGATAGATAGATAGATAAATAGCTGACATGTTTCTGCCACATGGCAGCCCTAGATCTGGCCATATGTCACTCCCCTCTTTCCATTAATCCTTCAATCTTTTTTTTTTCTTTTTGGGCTCATCCAAACTTTGATTTTCACAAACGAACTATGTAACCCTATGGATTTAGATCTTATGGATCCAAAGGTGTGGTGAAAATTTCTAACAGAGCTTTCTACGATAAAGTGAGGGTCTCACTTCTTTATATGTAACTTTTAACAGAAAGCCCTCGGGATCAAATCGCATTTGGACGTCCTCGGTATCAAATGGAGGGTCACCCTAGACCGAAATTGACGTTCTGAAGCTACCCATGCTATCAAAATTCTCATATTAGGTACTGTTCACGAGGGCATTGACTAAATCAGCTATTAATCGATTCCGGTGGCTAAATTTGCAATCCATTATATAATTGCACCAGACATGCTCCTAGCCTAATTCGACTATTCTGAAGCTAATGGAATCATCAGAATTCCATTCCGAAACTGTTTACTAGGACTTTACCTAAAAACTCATTTTACGGGTATAACTTCCTGATTAACTCAAAAATCCACATAACTCCCTTATAACCAAACCAATAATCACCCCAATAGTCCCGAGGTCATTATACACATGCTCAAGTCAACATAATAACAACAAAATCATAGAAATGCCCTAGAGGGCCATTACAACATCCCTCAATAATAAGACTTTCATCTGTGAAAGTGCGAACACAGGCATACCTGTAGGCTCCTATCTACACTACTAGTATATAAGTCATAAACATGTGTCATATTCTACAATAATTCAATACCACCCTCACTATCCAAAAATACCACCATATGTCTCTATATACAAGCGAGTCGGTATGGCAATTCAACAAGGAAGTCTTAAGAATCCACTATTTTCCCCATCCGCTTAATCAACGTACGAGTCACGAGGATCAATTGGCTAGACAAAACCTGTCCTTACTACATCACCAGATGTTCGGATGATCATGATCATTCGTAACTGTACTCGTGATTCACATATACGTATGATCATTTGTAACTCTACTCGTGATTTACATATATGACTTTTCTTCCATTTCGGACTTCCTTATACAAGCGATTACCACAATCAACCACAACTAGCCCACAAGCTAACCAAATAACCACGGACAATAGCTAATATTCTCTCATTCATATGCAGGGCGAAACCCCCCTTCCTTTGCTTTCCAATCCACCCATCATCACCACCAAACACTCACCAATACAGCATAACCCAACGACCCATGCACTCAAAAGGCTCTTAATATTTCCCTATGTACCCAGGCATTCGTATCTCACTTCTCAACATGGTCCTCAGTATTTATTACCATTCAACCCCTCATTCTGTAGCATTTAACAGTTAACTAGTGGCAAGAACCGCAACAGCATCAACCGGTGCTCATAAGTCACCAACTTCCTACTACACAACACAGTAGCCAGTTTGACGGCCACAATCATCCACTCACAATGGCCATAAAAGATCGGGGTACAACCTACAAAATGTCCTCCACCACAACCTTCCTTAGCAATATCAGCCAATCATCCAACTCAATAAAATCATACTGGGGTACATTCTGAGGGCGTTGACTGAGTCAACTATTAATCGATTTCAGCACATAAATTAGGAATCGATGATATAATTGCATCGGACATGCTCTTGGCCTAATTCGACTTTTCCAAAACTAATGGAATCGTCAACATTCCATTTTGAGGCTATTTACTAGGACTTTATCTGAAAAGTCATTTTATGGGTATAACTTCTCGGTTAACTCAAAAATTCATATAACTCCCAAATAACCCGACCAATAATCACCCCAATAGTCCCAAGGTCACTATACACATGCTCAAGTCAACATAATAACAACAAAATCATAGAAATGACCTAGAGGATCATTACAGATTAAAAGTTCAATAATTAAAACATCATGAACACTTTCACATTATCAACAATGGCATTACTAGCTCGTTTCACAAAATTACTTCATAAGCCTAAGTCACAACAATGAATATTATCTCAGGATTTAAGTCATGCATGTCATCATTTATTCTTCCCTAGTACCCAAATCAAATCCACTAGAATAGTTTATGCTTCTCCAAGTTTCACAAGTATCCACAACCCCACAATTATTCCACAAGTCAAGGAATCACAAAATTTACAATTACCTAGTTCGGCATCCCATGATCAAATCCTAATATAGTATAACTATATCCCATTTCATGTCATAATTACGCAAACCCCTTCACATAGGATAATACAAGGTTCAATCATACTAAACAAGAGAGTAGAAGTCTACTTGCCTTAGAAGAAGTCTCAAATCAATTTAAATCCATGGTGTTTTCCCTTCCACGATAATCTGAATCACCACAATCTATTCAAATATAGCATCACAATCACATAACAAATCTAATGACACTAAAATGAATCAATTTGAGTGAAATAGGTAAAATGGTAAAAATATCCTTGCCGGAAAAAAGTGCCCAAAATCTAAAAATTAATACATAAATATTCTCCAAGTAATAAGGACTTCAATAGTATAAATCGTTTCGAAAATGGAGTTAAGACAAGGTCACAATCATCAATTTAACTTTAAGAATCAAAGTCCAAATAATCCCCAATTTCTCCAATTTAAAACCCCAATTTTAAAGTTAAAAACACAAGTTAATCAATGGAAATAGGTTAAATAGTAGTTATCCAATGATTTTGCATTGAAAAGCCTTGAAGATTATCTTAAAAATGAAGCTTGGAGTGTTGAAAAGGGTGAAAAATGGCTATACATGCTATTTTAAGAACATATTCTGCCCAGGTTTATGTAATGCTCCATGAACGCGGAAGCCACGATAGAATTACCATCCATGATTGTAAGACCCACCCCTGCGATTGCAGAGATCATACATCCATAACTATACAAATGCAAACCTTTTATCCAAGAACGTGGAGGTCTAAATAATTAACCTCTGCGAACGCAGAGACAAGGGCACAAACGCAGAGTATAATCTGTGTTGCACCAGATTGCAAAAAAAGCACAACATAGAATTCACATAAAGGACCCTCGGGATTCGTTTGGAATTCAAAACACATAAAACAAATATGGAACCCTATCAAAAATGATGTTCCAAACTCAATAAAATTGTCATAATTTGATATCGAGGTCTTGTCGACCCGAAACCCAAGAATGATTGTTAAAACTAGTTAAGGACTCAAATTCTCAAAATAACCTCGAAAGCTCTAAAACATTACAACAATTTATAGCGTTAGTTTCACCATTCTGAACCACTGAAATTTTTCGGAATTTCAATTTGAGCTTCCAAACTCCAAATGTTGACCAACATCAAACTATAATCCAAAATAAACTAATAATGCAACGTTGGGTCTAAAATCTCCATTTCAACTCTAAATTCAGTTCTGTAAGTTCTCCTACTCCAAATTTAGCATTCCATAGATGATGGAATTGATAGAATCGTATTTAGACACTCAAAACGTGAGATGACTGCAACACTCAAATTTTCCAACTTTAAGCCTTTCAAAATTCTTTCTTTAGCAAAACTCTAACTTTTTACAAGGTTTTCAAAGTCCGACTTTTAAACTCAACGAAAAAGGACCCAAGATAACTTTCGAGAAGGAAAAATGATAATTTCATTGAGAATGACAAAAATGACCTTCAGGGTCATCACATCATTTGCCACTAAAAATCATGTTCCTCTTCGAATGTAAAGTAAAAGGAGGATCCTTACTAGGAGCAACCAAGAGTCTAAAATATAATTCTCAAAGTCATTAATTGCTTCCATGTAACCTTATTTCCAACAGTTGTACCATCAGGATGTACTATCGAGAATAAGAGTTATGAACCAACATAAAATCCTGCCCTCCAAGAGTAATTGCCAAGCCTGAGAAACTAGCTAATGAACCAAACTTGAACCAACTTCCTCGTACCATAGTTTACACATCAGGACAAACTTCCACCCTCGAGACCACAAGGAAAGACAAATCCATTTTTGGTGAAGGCCAAGAGTGAATATGAACCAACCATAGCCAATTGCAATATAAAATCCATTGGGAATCTCATCCAAGTCCATTCTCTTAACATAATCCTTCCCAAACTTAAGATGCACAAATCTAATACTTGGAAAATGGATATTCATAAGAGAGAATCTAATTAATCTGGACCAAAGAAAGGTAATGACCAGAAAAGACAATCGGTGAATGATACGTCCAAGCTTATATAACCTTAATTAACACTGCCTAATGCTAGATCAGTAGCTGAACCAGGTCCCCATCAACAACATAAATTCCAAGAGTATCGAAAAACCATAAGTTTTCCTGATCAACCCCGTGTCAGTACCTTCAAATAAATTCATTGTTGCAAAGCTCTAATTGTCAAAATTCATAACCCTCTTCCCTAGAGCCAACAAGTAAATCACTTTCAGTTATCTGATTCTTATCGATCCTTTATTCATGCCTCCCAATTCATTATTAGCAACTAAGTTCCTTGGAAAAAATTTTCATCACCATCCTCAATTGTAAGTTATGACTTATGTTTTCTCCAAATAAAGCATTACCATCTGTTCTAAGCCAACTCTAAGAATCCCATATTGGAAATCGATCCTACTCAAGGCCACGAGCTGTGATTATTCATTTAAAAAATAAATCTGAATAACATGTAACCCTTCATAGAGAAAACACCTCAACGTCGACTTACACGCTCGTACCCTCATGCTAAACCTAAAAAATTCTTGATCACCCCATGAATTTTGCATATCATAAGCACATAACTTTTATTTACCACTAAGTATCTACATAACCCATCATGATAGTCTATGCTAACTTCCATCAACAAAGTAGTATCTTCCGGTCCAAAATAATCAATGGCGCACACAAAAATCGTAAGTCCTTTCTGCCATTCTTCCATAAGCCACCTATTATGATTGAACAATCAAAACTAACATGAAATGCAGAATTTCTCACGTATCACTATTTATTATCCAACCCAAACAAAACTTTCTAAAAAGTAGTTGATAATCTTTCATTACCCAGTGGTGAGTCAACCCTCTCACATTATCACACAAACTCAAAGCGAAAATCCATACAATTTACAACTTTGAACCATGGATCTATAGATGATGTCTGATCTACTTCACTTTCCTTCCATGTATTTGTCATCAATGCTGCAAGGATGTTTAAATGCTTAACCCATACTCATGACCCAATCCTAAATGCTCCAATATTTTGATGCCCAAGGCTCATGTACTCGCGCCTAACCCATTTATTCTCATTATTTCTTCCACAACAGATTGTCTTTTACTTCACACCAACTACTTGAATGCAACTTCATTAAGTTCTTTCACCATAAAAAATAACAGAATCCATAACCGAAGTCATGCTCAATCCCCTTTTGAAATGCTCATTAATCAACATTATCAATCATCTTATTTCCTAACTAATCCATACCTTGACAAAATCAACTATCACGAATGTAGACTTACCATGAAATCCTGGATCCCAATTCACACTATGCGATCGATTCCCTTCTCAATCATGATTAATACATACCTTATTGTGCCTACCATTAGCAATCCAAGTCGTACTAGTCATTGAATAAAAATTCATAAGAAATCCATTCTCACACTTAAGCCAGCTTCTGTACACTTCTCTCTCATATCTTACTCAACAGTCTTTTAACCCCACTGATACAAGTGTAACCATATTATCATATGCCGAACAAGGTAACCAAAGCCATGCTATACTATATCACTGATCTTACAGTTGATATGGTAACCCAATCCAAAGTCATACCAGCCAAATTACTAACTCAACCAATTATCGACATGTACTTTCTTACTAACATTCCCATTTACATTCTTACAAGTGAACTTATCAAAACTTCATTAGTTTGTATGCTTGTTATCTCAATATCAACACACTTCACTTAGCTTCCAATGAAGTCACTGGTCCCCATATAGATCTCTAAGATAAAATCCGCAGCTAAACATATTAATACCCATTTCGATTCACCACTATGACTTTTTTTATAATCGATTCGAATCTCAAGGATCCATAGTAACGACCAATTGGTTCTCCCCCATATGTGACAGTGACGTCAAACGCCACTACCTGAGTAAGTGCAACAACTGATAGCTCCTTAGCATCTAGTGTTCACGCTTGAAGACCAATGCCGCCATGCTCATATACTTCTAGTACCGCATGAGAATACCCACTAGATTCACTACTTGAATGCATCATACCCCCACTGAGTTGATCGTGCTCGAATAGTCCACACTTTGGTCTCATTGAATAGCTGTCATACATAATCAAATTGGCTATATCTCTCACCAAAGCAATATACCTTCTTCTACAATCAAATTTGGGTAGCAGAAACAACACATCTTGTAACCCTATCCAAATAGACATAGGTAGTCACATTTTATTCATTCATGTTATATACCCACTCCAAGAAGACGTAGTAAAAGTTCTAATTTCATAAAACACAATAATATCCTCTGCACATACTAAGCAACCCTCATTTGACAAACTTGACATTTGTATTATCATTGTGCTAATAACATAATCATTCCCCAAACCACTTTATGCTACATTTATGGATCGCCCCAAATATCTAATAGACCAGGAAAGTACCACTCTCGATGCTGAATAGGTAAGAAAAGAGAATACAACGTTGATAAAGTCCTCTAATCAGTTTCACCTTTTGATACCTTATCTTTTACATACTTTATCGAACCTCAGCCAAACCCAAATCTCGTCTAGTTATAGGACAACCAAAGGCTTACCACACATTCATCCATTAAGTCCAATATCTTTTTCTCAAAGTTGGATCAAATTCCAAACCATATAATAACTAGAAACCCAATCAATAATCACGTACGATAGGAATTGAAAGGATAAAAGGGAATTTTCTAACAATCTTTGTAGCTTCTCATGGATAAGTAACAAACATCTCTGTATCGATCCTCAAGACTCTACAAGGCTCGGCTTGTACACATGTAAGACCTATGAACCTGGGACTCTAGTACCAAACTATCATGACCCAAAATCCGGGTGTGATAGCACTCACCTAAACCATCATGGCAAGTCAGCCCAAAACGAAACAACCCAACATAATAATCGATAACATAAGAAAACTGAAACTACAACCATCAAAGAGTCGGTGTCACATGTACAAGCCTATAATAATAGCGGTCAAAAGATAATACAAGTTCGATGTCTAGTTCTCAAACAGAACATAACACAATAAAAGATCCTAGAAGCCCTGCTGAAAAGACAAGAAACTACCTCTCAAGGGATCAAGAAACTCGATCCTGTAACAGGGAAGATCGAATCAATGGGACTGAGCTCACAACCTATAAAAATGTAGCAAGGGATAAGCACAAAACAACATGATACTCAGAAAATAAAAACTAACCTAAAGTAAAGCAATGAAGTTCACAAGTACTCGTATCCACCCAATCACATACCACCTAACTATGTACCTGGACGCAGAAAAATCCCAGCACAATAATAAAATATATTCATATACAAATACATATCACAAGACAATACTTCAGAATAAATAACTGATTCTCAAAGTCGTGTAATACAATAGTCTATCAATAATCTAAACAATCTAAGGGTCAACATAACCATTCTTCACAAAGTACATGGCTTAATTTATCAACATATATCATAGTCTTTCCATAAACCCATATTGACAATGCACCAACTACAAGGCATTCAATCCATCACACATAATATACATATATATATACATATATATATGTATATATATATATATATATATATATATATATATATATATATATATGTATATATATGTATATATGTATATATATATGTATATATATGTATATATGTATATATATATGTATATATATGTATATATGTATATATGTATATATATATATAGTTTTCAAGAAGTAACGATATGAAATAGAGTGAATGATATGAAATATAAATCATGTGATGCAATGTCAAGTAATTATGATATATTTCCATCCTATAATACACATCTACTGATCGTATCAGATGGAACCCATGAGGGACACACATGGACCATGTATCTACCGAAATCATTTTCCTTTGACATTTACTTTCATCTAAAGCCGGAAACATTTCCCATTGGCTTTTTATTTCTCCTTTCTTTTTCTAGTCAAAACTATTTCCCTTTGGTCTTTCTTTTTTCTCTTTTTCTAGCCAGAATCATTTTCCTTTGTCCTTTCATCATCGATGCAATATAAGCAATACATGTCATCATAATATAATCACTTTCATAAGTATAAGAATATGCAAGATGTGCACACAAACCATTTAATGATAAATCATCAATTATTTCATCGTCTTTCAACATTTGAGTCATCAACAATACATTAAGTAATAATCACAATGTAACATAGTTCAACTATTTCCATTACACTTAGTCATCATAGCTTAGGACAATTCATCATTTGAGTTCTTATTTCCCAAGCAAATAGTTTCGCAAGTTCCAACAGTATCTTAATGTATGTATTTAACTCAACATTTCACATAAGGAGATTCAATAGACAACTTCATGTAATATAATTCAAAGTTCAATGATCAGAACATCATGAACACTTTCACATTATCAACAATGGCATCAAAAGCTTATTTCACAAGATTACCTCACAAGCCTAAGTAACAACAATGGACATTATCTCAGTATCCAAGTCATACATGTCATCATTTCCTCTTTCTCATTATCCAAATAATATCCACTAGAATGATTCACTAAGTCCTAAGTTTCACAAGTATTCACAACACCACAATTATTCCACAAGTCAAAGAATCACAACATTTACAATGTCTAGTCCGAAATCCCATAATCAAAGCCTACAATAGTATAATTCTATCCAATTTCATGCCACAATCACCCAAATATCTTCACATAAGATAATACACGGTTCAATTATACTTAACGAGAGGTTAGAAGTCCACTTTTCTTATAAGAAGTCTCAAATCAAGTCAAATCCACAATTTTTCCCCTTTCACAATAATCCAAATCACCACAATCTGTTTAAATATAGCATCACAATCACACAATGAATCTAATAACACTAAATCAATCAATTTAGGTGAAAAGGGTAAAATGGTCAAAATTTCTTGAAATAATAAGGACTTCAGCAGTGAAAACCATTTTGAAAATGAAGTTTAGATGAGGTCATAATCATCAATTTAGCGTTAGGAATCAAAGTCAAAACAATTCCCAATTTCACCAATTTAAAACCACAATTTCTAAGTTAAAAACACAATTTAATAAATGGATATTAAGGAAACATGTTAGAAGTTAGTTACCCAACAATTTTTCCTTGAAAATCCTTAAAGATTTTCTCAGAAACAAAGCTTGGAGTGTTGAAAATGGTGAAAATGGCTAAACATGCTATTTAAAAAGAGATTTTGCTTAGGTCTATTTAATGCTTCGCGAATGCGGAGCAATGCTCGTGAACGCAGAAGCCACGAGGGAATTACCCTTTGCGAACGTGGGACTCACCCTTACAAATTCTGAGGTCATACCTCTATAACTCTACAAACGTGGAGGTCTCCTCAATCCGAAACTCGAGAATGATCATTAAAACTAGTTAAGGACTCAAATACTCAAAATAATCTCTGAATCTCTAAACAATTACAACAAGATCACTGCTACCGCTAGTTGGACCATCCAAAATTACTGGAATCCAAATGTTGACCAAAGTCAGACTATGACCCAAAATCAATTGAAAATGCAACTTTAGGTCTTAATCTCTTATTCAACTCCAAATTCAGTTCTGTAAGTTCTCCTAGACCAAATTCTGCATTTTGGAACTGATGGAATCGACAAAATCACATTTCGATACTCAAAAATTGAGATGATCGCAAAACTCAAAATTTTAAACTTTAAGCCTTCAAAAACTTTTTCTTTAGCAAAACTCCAACTTTTTACAAGGTTTTCAAAGTTTGACTTTTAGACTCAACAAAAAATGACCCGAGGAAACTTTCAAATGTGGAAAAATGATAATTTTATCAAGAATACCAAAAATGACCTTTAGGGTCATTACACAATCCACAAGTGATCCTCGTGTTCCTTCATATCTCGCGAATAGACCAATATGTCATCTATAATAAAAACAACCACAAACATGTCCAAATATGGCTTGAAGATCCTATTCATCACATCCATAAAAGTTGTGGGAGCATCTATTAGTCCAAATGACATAACCAAAGATTTAAAGTAGTTATACTAAGTTCAAATGTCGTCTTTGAAATTTCACACTCCTTTACCCTTAATTTTTTATACCTGAACCGAAGATTATTTTTTTAGAAGTAGCTTGCATTTCAAAGTTGATCAAACAGATCATCAATCCTCAAAATTGAATACTTATTTTTTATGGTAACTTTGTTCAATTGACAATAATCCATGCACATCTAAAGTGCACCATCCTTTTTTCTCACAAACAACACAAGAGAACCCATGGCGATATACTAGGCCTTATGAATCCTTTGTCAAGCAAGTTTCCTCAATTATTCTTTCAATTCCTTCAATTCCACCAAGGTCATTCGATATGAAGGTATGGAAATAGGTTGAGTATCGAGTTGGAGATCAATTCCATAGTCAATTTTCCTTTCGAAAAAATACCGGGCAAGCCATCAAGGAAATTGTTTGCAATAGGCACCGAATCAAGAGTAGGAATTTCAGAATATACATAAATAACCCGAACGATATGGTACATGCACCCGTTAGAAATTATTTTCTGAGCCTTCACGTGTGAAATTAACTTATCATTAGACACTGAATTTATACCCTTCCACTCAAGAATAGGTTCACTAGGGGTTTGGAATTTGACCCTACATGTTCTATAATCAGTAAAGGCATATGATGCATGCAACCAATTCATACCAAGAATAACATCAAAATTGGTTATGTCAAGTTCAAGAAGATCACAAGGAAAGGCTCTATGCAAGACCAATATGAGACAATTTTATAGACTTTCTTCGCCACACTGACTTACCAATTGAAGTAATGACTAAGTAAGGCTCTAACAAAACTTTGGAAAGCACATCAAACTTTATTGCAAGGTAAGGAGTAACAAAAGAAAAATTTACATCGCGGTCATATAAAGCATACACATCAAGATCAAAGACCCGTAACATACCCATAACCATACTAGGAGACTCCTCCAACTCTTTTCTAGCATGTAGAGCATAAAACCAATTGCCACATGTACCACCTCCTTGATGATCTTGGGAACCTTGTTGAACTTGCCCTCTTTGAGCTTCTTGACCTTGAGGACACCCTTATCTCCCATTGTTAGCAACACTAGGAATCTCGAGACCTTATCACCCATATTTTCATAGTCAAAATAAGCACCCGTATCTCTCAAGCAATCACCATCATGGTTCCTCCGACACTTTGGAAAATTAGGAAAGTTAGCATCATCACGTCAAACCTTAAGGGTAGGCACTCTATCCCTATCAAACCTTTCAGGAGCAACTTTGAATGACCTCCTGCCTTGTTAAAAGGCCACCACTAGACTTAGATTATGAAAATCCACCTTTAAAATAAGCCCTCTTGGACTCCCTTATCCTCTATTTTTTAAGCATCTCACTCTTGATTTGCTTGGCATGAGTCATAAGCTGAGAAATATCCTTCTTTTTTATGGGCATAGCGATTTTGTACTCTATCTTCAACAAGTTGGACACACCCAAAATGAACTTACTCATGCAGGCTCTAGGATCGGCCACTAAAGAAGGAGCATATTTGGACAACTTTGTGAACTTGGGGGCATACTCCCTTACACTCATGTTACCTTGCTTGAGATTCATAAATTGCATCACCTTGACTTCTTTTAGCTCAAGTGGGAAGAAACGATCGAGAAATTCAGCTTTAAACACCTCTTAATGAATAGGACCCTTATCATACCTTTTGGATTTCCATTGTGTGAACCAAATATGAGCAACTCCCTTGAGTTAGTTAGCTGCCAACTCTGCCTTCTCCTATGATAATACCCCCCATTATCTCCACCACCTTATAGACCTCATCAATGAACTTGAGTGGATCTTCTACCACCTTGGACCCATAGAACTCTGGAGGATTCATTCTTGCAAAGTCTCTCACCTTCGAAGCCTAAGTAGGAGCATTTGGGGAAGCACTGGCACCATAATTGGCTTGAATAGCCATGGCTTGGGGCAACATGGTGATGGCAGCCTGAAACTCTACATTTGACACTTTGTTTGGCTAGAGGATCTTGTGGGACTTGAGGAGCTGGAGGAACTTGGTCCTCCTTAGCATTAACACCCTTTGCATGGAGGCATTTTGTGAAAATTTCAAAGAACAAGCATTAGAGGAGAAGAGACTTAAGCCACACTTAGGGCACGACATAGATCACAAAAGAAGTAAAGATTTCTAAAATGTCTCATAGCCTCATATACATGGATGTGGCGTACATTACACTTATGAATAAGACTCTACTAGACACGGCATGTTAGATTCCCTAGGACACTACAAAACCTTGTGCTCTAGGGCCTAGCCATAATACGACAAATGTGACACCGTAAGGTATCCAATTCAAGCCCCTTGAACATACATATGTATATATATAAGATAAAATAAGCATTCATAATAGTAAGAAAGCAAAACATAGAATCATAAGATTCAATATTTATCATTAAAGGGAGTTACATCAACGTAGTGTCCAAAGCATGCCTCTATATTATAGATCTTAGGGGGTAATAGAATATAGCTTTACTAGCTTACCCTCAAGATTAGAAAGTAAAAAAGTCTTAGAATAACATGATAAGCAAGAAATGGAAGGGTTTGTCCCCGAACCATGGGAACTCACCAATCTTCAGTTGCAAGTACCTTAAAGCTAGCCACAATAATGAGGAGTAGAGTCGCCGTCCACCCATACATGGTAATATCATGTAGGCAAGAGTAGGCATTAGTAATTTTGAATGTAATAAGTATGTAAGAGTGCAATGCATCAATATATATCGTACATATAGCATAGACATAGGCAATAGAGCAAGGACAAGATATGCATTAGCAATGCAACATTTAAAATCATATATGGAAGTATCATAAAATATTTCATATCCTAATAGATATACATATGTGGGAATAAGACCATAACTAATAATAAGACCATGCAGACTATTACATGGAATCCTTATGTTCCCTCTACACCAAGAAAAAGAGGAGTTTTCTTTGCCAAGGTAGACCCGATCCTCACCCTATAGGCTCTATCCTAGCACAGTGAGAACCTATCATTTGACCCCACCTTTTAGTATCTATCCTAGCACGGTGAGTGTCCATTAAAATTTATATGGATCTATTAGCATACCGACATGAACATCTCCTAAAGTGACACATAGTCATGGGATAATGGAATCTACCAATGCCCTCTCGGTGCTAAGTCATATCCCACAGAATACTTATCATGCATAGATGTAAGCATCATCATAATTGATACTTTATCAAAAATCATACTTTTATAGCTTGTAAAATAGACATCATGACCTCATCATAACATAAGAATAGTCCATCTATATAACTTTTCATATAGTGCGGGTATATTCCCCATCTTATCATCATCATCATAGACATTAAGGTCATAAGTCACCCTCATCATCGTATCATCATCATAATAGCTTCATCATCATAACATAATCATCATCATCATCATTAAAACATATTTTTCATCCTTAGAATCATACTTCATAAAAATCATCGCTTTATCATGGAAACTAGGTTCATGTATGGGTTCATGAACAATTGAGTTAAATTCATACAATTAGATAAAAATTATGTAGAAATCATGCAATCAAAATTGCATTGAAGCATTTGTAAAGGAACCCACATCAATTTCAAAAAGCCCTACTCATCATATACTTGACAACATTCATAGTAAAATCATCAACTTTATACAATTGACTTGAATTCATACTAGGATAGATCAATAGTAATCATATCATTCATAATAGAAAAATTGGTGTAGAAATAGAGAAAAACCCATACAACTTCATAATTGAATTTAGGTAAAATGTGATAATTGAGAAGTAACTCCATAGAAGAAAAGATTTTATTGATGTACCTCACATATCTTAAGTGTTTGGCCTAGAAAGCTTGAAGAAAATGGAGGATTTAGCTTTACTTGATCTTCAATGGACTATTGCTTGTCAGAGAAGAAAGCCCTTGAGAGTTGATCTAGAGAGAGAATTTTCGTAGAGAGTGATTTGATAAATAATGAGTTAATTTGGGGGTTAAGGGCTTTATATAGAATAGGTTTTAAGTCCCAAAATTCATCCAAGTACATTTCTAAGTTGGTTAGGAATGAGATCCAACGATTTAACTTAAAATTGGAATTGTTCAAAAAAACTGAATAGTAGGGGACCACTGGCGTGATGTGGACTTGTTCCCTCGCAGGTCAATTTTGCGTAAAGTTTAATCTTCCCTTGTTTTGACCTAGTAATGATTGTAGATCACTTTTGTGCAAAAGAGAATCCTCTCCGTGATGTGGACTGGGTGCACACTTTTCTGGATAAGCAATTTCTTATGAAAAATTATTTTTTGATACGGTCGATCCAAAAATCGAAAGAAACCATTTTTCCACATAATTTTACCTTCTGAACAAGAATTCAATCTCAAATTTTCCAAAAGAAATTATGAATAATTCGATATGCAAGATTTCATTCATAGGGTCGTATGAAGGCATTTTGAGAGGTGTTAAAATATCTCCTCCTTGTGAATATTCGTCCTTGAATGGTATCAAGGTAAGCTTGAGTAGAGAAGAGTACGTAACTCACATCTCATCATAAATGCAATAATGCAACTTTAAAACATCTGTAGAAATCATTTTTATGAGTATGCATGCATGTAATATGACATATAGGGATAGACTCTTAGAAGCTTGAAGGGATCGAGCATAAAATGACTAAGTACCTTAAACTTGAGTAGAAGGAAAGAGGTAAGGATGTCGTATCATCATGTGTGCCTCCACTTCCCACGTTGTACGTTCAACTTGTTGTACTCTCCACAAAAACTTTGACCGATGCAACTTCCTTATTTCTCAATCCATTAACTTACCGGTCCAAAATCTCAACTAGAACTTCCTCATATTCTTCAATGCTCATGTAATTCAAAGGTACAATAATATTTGAATCACCAACCCATTTTCTCAACATTGATACCTGAAATATTGAATGAACCATGGACAACTCCATTTGCAACTTCAACTTGTAAGCCACCTTACCAACCCCCTCCAAGATCTTATAAGGCCCTATATACCTAATCGTAACTTTCCCTTCTTACTAAATTATACAACACCCTTAATAGGAGATACCTTGAAATACACTCAATCATTCACATTGAATTCAAGATCCCTCTTTATATCACATGAATACAACTTTTGGCGACTTTGAGTTGTTCTCAACCTCTCTTTTATGAGCCTAACTTTCTCCATAGTTTCAAGTACTGAATTCGGGACCAATCAAAGATATTTCTCCAACTTTAAACCACCCTACGAGAGACCTACATCTCATATAATACGTCAAAAGGTGTCATCTCAATGCTTGAATGGTAGGCATTGTTGTATGCGAATTTAATCAAAGGTAGATGATCATCCCAATTTCCCTTGAACTCAAGTACACATGCCCTCAACATATCCTTCAATATTTGAATTATTCTCTCAGCTTGCCCATCCATTTGGGGATAAAATGTGGTGCTTAACTTCACTTTAATACCAAGACCCTTTTGAAAAACCTCCAAACGTGTGAAGTAAATTAAATACCACGATCCAAAATTATGGACAAAGGCACATCATGAAACCTTACCAATTTCTTAATATACATCTTGGCATAATCCTCCACTGTAAGATTTCTTAACTTGTAGGAAATAAGATGATTTTGTCATCCTATCCACAATCATCCATATAAAATCAAATTGCCTTCTAGTCTTAGGCAAACCCGTTATGAAATCCATGTTCACATCTTCCCATTTCCACATAGTAATATCAATATCATCGGCTAGACCCCCCGATCTTTGATGTTCAACTTTTACTTGTTGGAAATTTAGGCATTTTACCACAAACTTGGCTATATCATTCTTTATACCATTCCTACTTCCCTTAAATCCCTATACATTTTGGTGGATCCGGGATGAATAGAATACTGTGAGCTATGGGTTTCACTCAATATCATTTCTCTTAGGCCATCAACATTCGAAACACATAATCGACCTTGATAACGAAGTAATCCATCTCCTCCTTGTGAGAAAACTTCGACCTTCTTATCAACCACCAAATTCTACAACTCCACCAATGTTGGATCCATATCTTGGTATTCATTAACCTTCTCTATCAATGATGGCTTCGCTCCATTATGCACAAGAATGTTACTTAAATGTGAATTACTCGAACTTACACCCAATCAGGCCAATCGGTGAACATCTTTTACCAATTCCTTCCTTTCTTTGTCAACATGAGTTACACTCCCCATGGACATCCTACTAAGAGTATCGACCATAACATTTGCCTTACCCAGATGATATAATACATTCATATCATAGTCTTTAAGCAATTCTAACCATCTCCTTTGTCTAAGGTTCAAGTCCCTTTGGCTAAAAACATATTGCAAGATCTTATGTTCAGTAAATATATCAACATGCATCCCATAAAGATAGTGACATCATATTTTTAGTGCAAACACAATAATAAAAAACTTAAGGTCATGAGTTGGGTAATTCCTTTCATGAACCTTCAATTACCCTGAAGTGTAGGCAATGACCTTGCTGTGTTGCATCAACACAAAACAAAATTCCACACGTGAAGCATCACAATAAACAAAAAATCCATCTAAACCATTCAATAATGTCAAGATAGGGGCCAAAGTAAGATGATCCTTCAATATTTGAAAACTCTTTTCACATTCATCTAACCATTAAAATTTCACCTTCTTTTGAGTCAACTTAGTCAAAGGCAATACAATAGAGGAGAATCCTTCCACAAATCTCTTATAATATCCAGCCAAATCTAAGAAACTCCTAATATAGAAAAGAGATAATTATTTTGGCTAATTCTTCACCACCTCCATTTTCTCTACATAAGCCATAACAACATCACTGGACACAATGTGACCAAAGAACGCTACCTCTCTCAACCAAAATTCATATTTACTAAACTTGGAAAATAATTGCTTGTGTCTCAAGGTATGCAACTCAATTTTCAAGTGACTCATATGTTCCTCTTCACTCCGGGAGTAAATCATTATATCATTAGTGAATACCACTACAAACATGTCTAGATAGGGCTTGAAAATTTGATTAGTCAAATCCATAAACATAGAGAGAGCATTTTTTAATCCAAATGACATAACCAGGAATTCATAATGTTCATAACTTGTTAGGCAAGATGTCTTGGTAATATCACTCTCCTTCACCCTCAATTGGTGATACCCAAACCAAGATCAATTTCAGAGAAATAACTAGCACCTTGCAATTGATCAAATAGGTCATTAATCTATGGAAGTGGATATTTGTTCTTAATAGTGACCTTATTTAATTGTTGATATTCCACACACATCCAAAGTGAACCATCCTTTTTTCTTACAAACAATATGGGAGCACCCTATGGGGACACACTAGGCCTTATAAACCTTTTTGCAAGCAAATTTCTCAACTGCTCCTTTAGTTCTTTTAATTCCATCGGGGCCATTCGATATGGGAGAACAGAAATACGTTGAATATCAAGTAGAATATCAATGTTAAAGTTAATTTTTCTTTTGGAAAGAATACCGAGCAACTCATCTAGAAAACATCTGTAACGACCCTCTGTTTAGGAGTCCAAGAGTACAGAAAACATTGGACAAAAAATAACCTGGGGTCAATCCATGAGGCCGACTTACGACCTGTAGATGGGTTGATGGCTCATAGATTGACTTCTTAAATATGAACTTCATGAAAGGGAAAAAAGTTTTCAAGTGTAGGGTAACCTACGTACCTAATGAAGGCCTGGAGAATGTTTGACGATCTGTAGAAAGGGTCATCATGATGTTAAAGGTTCTCACGGAGTCTACCTTGGAAAAGTAGCTTCTCCCTTCTTGATATGGGAATTACATAGGATTTCATGTTATAACTCACATGGTCGTATTTTCAAATAAGGTTTATATCACCCAAAATGACTAAATTTATCTACAAGTTTTCCTATAATATTTTGATACATTGACCACATATTTTCACTTGTGCTTACTTCTCATGCTTTACTTGACTATTAGTCTGGAATTTCATGACTCATATAATGTATCATCTCATGTTATTTCTATATATTGCTTACATACTTAGCACATTCAAAGTACTAATGCATACTTTCTTTTGCTTGCATTGTATTATAATATAGGAACTGACGATCGCGTGCCGCCTACTCGTGGGTTGAACTTTGAGTATTATCTTACATTATTATTGAGCCCTCATGTTCGCAGGATATGGCAGTCTATATTTTTCAAGGTCTTATGACATTTACCTTTAGTTTGAGTAAGCCAGGAACTTGTCATATGCCTTTGTCTAGATTATAGTATAGACATGTTGGATGTTCATGGAGTTTATATTATTGTCTTTCCATTTCAATTTGAAGTTGTTTCTCTTTACTTGAGGTACTCAAAGTTGAGACTTTACTTTCACTTTGATGTATTATTTACTTCAACTACTTTATGTATGCTAAGATGGCTTGGTTGGAGTCCTTCGAAATTTCGATCATCATGTCAAGTCTAAGGCTTAGATTAGATCATGAAAAATCAACAATAAATCACTTGTAATATACTCACCATGGCAAATCTCAGCAAATCTTCATTCTTTTAATATAGTCCTCCTATGAGTTTAAGGTGAAAAAATCTAATCTTTAGACAAGACATATTTATAAGGGAGAACCCAACTAATTTTACCCAAAGAAGATGACGATCAGGTAAACAATTAGTGAATGATATCCCCCAGCATATAAAACCTCTAATATTGTCAAAATGTTGCAACAGCGCCAAAGCATAGAAGTTGAAAAACTCCTCTCAAACTCTTGTGGCACTTCATAAACACAAACCAAAAATGCTACTACCGTGGAAATGACATTTCAGACTCAATGAAATCATTAAAATGTGAATCGAAAAAATCAAAATGCCTTCAAAACACTCAAAAAATATACCAAAATTCATTTTAACCCTAAAATCACCTCTTGAATCCAATAGAATCATCATAAACTCAATTGGAATATTTTAACTTAAACTATTGACCAAAGTCAAATCTTGGTTCAATTTAACTCAAACTTCCAACTTAAGAATTCAAACCCACTAAACAATTCCAAGACCGAAAACAATGACGCTACTATACCAATTTTCACATTTCGAAGGTGATGGAACTGATATAATTTCATTTTGAGACTTGTAGCTCCATTTGGTACCAAAAAATATTTTTGAACAACTTAAGCCTTCAAAAACACAACACTTCAACATTTCACAACTTTTCAACAAAATTTCAATACCAAATCCAAAAACTTATCAAACATGACTCGAAGAAACTGTTGGAAGGGATAGAATAGTAATTTTCTAAAATATCTCAAAGATGACCTTTAGAGTCATTACAGAATGGTTACACTATTATGAAAAGGTGAATCCAAGATATAAAATTTGTTTGGTTTGATTCTTTTGTTATTATCACTTAGTCTGTTAAACTTTTAAAATCATATGTCCAAAATCAATTCTTATCTGTCAAATATCAATTTTAATATTTTAATTGTATAAAAGATTTACAGCACTAAATATTTTTTAGAAATTTCTAGTGTGACAGACTTGGAAATTTCGAAGGACTAAACCAAAAAAGCCAAAAAAAAAAAGAAGCTAAAAGTGTTAACCGAGGACCACATAAAGAGGTGTTACCCAATTTTTAAAAGAAAAAATAGATAAATATAAGATTTAAATTTCTAATTTTAATTAGAGAAGTGCATCCAAACATTATGGCATTATATGATACTTTGAATGTGAATTCACACATCTATATGTAAGTTTTTTTTTTTAAAAAAAAAAGAGAAATATAACGCCACTATATATGATCTGCGAACGGGAACATGGGTTCATATGAACCCTTGAAACTCACCAGATATGTCCTTGACAGCTAATTGGATTTTTATTCTCGATTTGTGATTTAGTATAATTTTTTATTCAATTTTATTTACCTCTACATACCTTAGTATTAATGTAACATCCCTCAACATAGCTCAGAAAGACCCCATAATGTATTTTTTGAATATCTCAAAACTGTGTGTAATTTTGCGAATCCAACTTCGTAATATTTTTTAGAAGGAAAAATTACCTAGAAAAGGGTCACTTTCGATTTTAAGGTGCCCGTGTCAGAAAATGACTTTACAATAAAATTATGCGAACCAGAAAGATCCGTGACAAGGGCGCATTGTGCCCCTATTCTCCCACAGTTCAAAATTTTCTAAGTTTTGTTTCTTGCCTGGGAAGCTAGTTGAAATTTATCACAACACCTTTATATACATAAGTGCACAAAAACTATCTTATTTTTAGACCTAATCTTCTCTCTAAACACCCCTAGATCCTCTCAAAACTTCTCTCTAAAATCCTTCATCAAGTTCTCTCAAATTTCTTGAAGATCAAGTCATCACCATTAGAGACAAGTTTCAAAAAGGAGATTCTCAAAGCTTTACAAGTCTTCTTCGCAAGTTTCAAGGCCTAAAATGTATATGGATCTTCATCCATGGGTTCTTTCACCCATGGATCCCCAAGCCTATTTTTATAAATTCCTTCAAAATTAAATGTTGATTTCTTATGGGTTCTTCCTAATTCTTCTAGTAAGCATGGATTATGTTCAAATTCTTCATTTATATTACATGAAATTGCATAAGTTGATTTTAAGGGTTTTCAAGTATGAAGTTGTTTATGAGATTCAAGGTTATGAAAGTAATGATATGATGATGTTTTGATGAAAGTGATGATTTTATGAGGTTAATTGCATGATTCTATGTCTAATGTTGAAAGATGATATGTATGTTTATGATGGATTTTCTAAGAATGATTTAAATAGATGATTCATATGAAATTGATGCATAGTCCTCTTGAGTTATATGATTTAAAGTTATATGCATGAGCTCATCTAATTGTCATATTGAGTTTTCTATGATGCATGATTTCTAATGGTGAGGGTGTAATGATGTAGTTTCTGATGTATGATGGAAAGGCTTCACTATATGTATGTAAGTGCATGAATGTGATGAAGGACGAGGTATATCAAGCACGTTGTGAAATTTTATGAAATCTAATAAAAGTTATGTATCAATGTGAAGCTCTCTTGTGATGTCATGATTGTACTCATATTTATGTGTCCAATAGAACTAGTCTTATGAAGTTTAGAACAAATAAATGACTGAGTTATGAATCCTTCACCTAGTAAAGATTATGAGATGATGATGAGCCAATAGTAGAGGCCTAGACAAGATATAAGAGCTAATCTTATGATGATGAACTATGCTCAAAAGGCTTAAGGTATGGATTAGTAGAATACTTCTCCATTGTTTCTAAATATTTATGGGGTGAATTACTAGAATACCTCTCCGTGCTAGATGATTCTGTGATTCATATCTATGGTCATTCCACGAGAGTCATACTTAGAACTGAGTGGACCTTGGGATATGTATGGATACTCCCCATTATCTAGGGCATAAGACTGTTAGTAGAATTCCATTCTCCCATAACAACGTTCCACCATAGGAAATAAGAGTCACCCGCTAGTAGAGGTTAATTTCTATACCACCCGTTAGTAGAGGTTTGCTCACTAGCTAGCTTTAATGGATCCACTTAGGCATCTTAGGAGGTTACCTTCACAAGTAACTTTCCCCTCCTCCAGTGTAGGGGACACATCGGGACTCCATAGTTTAGCTCACATGGTTTATATCGGTTAAAGGGTGCTACCACACATGTTCATGTTCTCTATATGGTCCTAAGGTGTCCTTTTATGATGATTTGAGATGGCTCATTCATATTATGTCTAAAGGTATTCTTAAAGTTCATATAACTCATTGTTTCTAAAGTTCAAATAGTTTTCTCCTACATATGTATGATATAAAGAAGTAATTTTTCATGTAAGTTCTCATTCAAGCATACTCATACATGTCATATTGAGCTTATGTTCTATTGTATTCGATTATGCATCTTGTTTATGAAGCTTATGGTCTATTGTTGCATTACACGCCACATATTAGTACATTCCAAGTACTAATGTATACTTTTTGCCTATATGATTTAACCATGTAGGGATTGGTGCTCCTCGATATACTTCACATGGCTAGCTTGGATTTGTGAAGATTGTGCTTGTGGTGAGTCCTCTAGTTTGGGGACTATATCCTATTTCTATCTTGCCTATGTTGAGACTTTATTTCACTTTACTTTCTAGTTTGAGGGTGAGCCTTGGACATGTCTTGGCCCTCGTCTTGTTGCTCATATTTTAGAGCTATTGTTGGATACCTATGCTATGTACCTATGATGTGATGTTGAGCTTTGATCAAGACTTATCCATTAGACCTTATTCCCTATGTGATGCTATTTGATGCTATTGATGATGATGGAAAGTGAAGAAAGTCTTAATCCTTAATAGCTTAAGTCCTACTTACCCTCCCCTTAGTACTTGCTTGCTATGTGATTCACGTAAATTCTATTTCCCTATCCATCCCCATAGCATGAGTCATAAGCTCCTATTCCCTTAGAATTATTTTGTTAAATATTTGTTTTTATATTCCGCAACTAAGGATATGCCAACGACATGCTTAGAGGCTTGTTTAGATTGTCGTCGAGTTTCCCATTTGCCATGTCATGTCTAGACCCCAAGTTTAGGTCGTGAGAAACTTGGTATAGAGCACTAGGTTTATAAATGGTCCTTGAAAATCCAACACACCGCGTTCAGTAGAGTCTTATTCATAGGTGTAAAGCCTCCACATCTATAAGTAAGAGGCTATGAGGCATTTTAGGAAATATTTCACTTCATTATGATTCATGTTGTTCCATTAGAAGTACCTAAGATTATTCCTCTCACTAACGACGTCCTCTTTGTCATTTTTAGAAAATGCCACCAAAGAGAGCATCTTTGCCAAGGGGTGAGGCCGAAGATCAAGCCCATCTCATGCAACAAGAGGAAAATGTTTCTTATGCGGAGTTTAGGGACCCTTTCATTATGATGGCACAAGTATTAGCCAACCAAGTCAATCAAGGTGCCAATGTTTTGAATGCTCCCACCCCCGCTTCTAGGGTAAGAGATTTTGCTAGGATGAATCTTCCCGAGTTTCATGATTCAAAAGTGGAGGAGGATGCTCGAGAGTTTATGGACAAAATGCATAAGGTGTTGGCCGTTATAGGTGTAACTTCAGAGAAAAAGGCGGATTTGGTGGCCTTTCAACTAAAAGGGGTTTCTCAAATATGGCACACTCGATGGAAAAGTGCGAGGAGTGAAGATTTTGGTCCTATTTCTTAGGGAGAGTTCAAATATGCATTTCTATATTTGTTTTCTTTCCCTTAGAGTTGAGGGAAGATAAGATGTAATAATTTATCAACCTTAAGCAAGAAAATATGAGTGTCACATAGCATTCCCTCAAGTTCACTCAACTCTTTAACTATGCCCCGTTATTGGTTGCCGACCCTCGAGCAAGAATTAGCAAATTCATGTTGTGACTATCTAACTTGCTTGTCCAAGAGTGCCAGACCGCTATGCTAATAAAGGAAATATATATTTTAAGGATCATGACTTATGTAGAGCAAATCAAAGATGAGGAGATAAGGAAGAAAGGAAGAGAGTCTAAGAGAGCTCATTTTGATGGGGGTGGATTATCATTTATCAAGGCTCCGGATTCTAGGAGTAAGAAGGAAAGAAACCCATATCCTATTTGTTACAAGTGTGGTGAGATGCACCTAGGAGAGTGCTTGGCGGGTCAATAAGGTTGTTTTGAGTGTGGAGAGATAGGGAACAAGAGAAGGGATTGCCTGGTGGCCTCTCGGAAGGAAAGAGAGAGAGCTTGTAATGCTATGCGCTGTACGTATTTGTTTCCTTTAATATAGTAATGGTTATTACTAAATGATTTCGTAGGTTGTGGTGTTATGGTTGATGTTTTGGTAAGTAGTTGTGTTGGCATATTAGTAAAAGCGGTAACTCATATATTCATTCTCATGTATCATTTATTTTAGTCCTGACATGCTATTTAATATGTATGCATACTCATGGAGTAAGTTTGATTGAAGTTTCATGTACAACTGTGACAATGTGATACTCATGCTCTTAAAATGGTGTTCATGTTAGAGACTTTGGCTTTTGCATGAAAACAATGTTAGATTTGCATTATTGTATTCGCAAGGGGTTGATAGATGTTGTTTCACTCTATTCATGCTAGCACTATTCACATTCGAGGACGAATGTTCTCAAGGGGGGATATTATAACACCCCTCAATGTAGCTCGGAAAGACCCTATAATGTATATCTTTAATATCTTAAAAACCATGTGTTATTTTGGAAATCCAGCTTAATATTCTTTTTAGGAGGCAAAATTGTGTAGGAAAAGGGTCACCTTTGATTTTTAGTTCGCCCGTGTCGGAAAATAACCTTTTCAAGAAATTGCATGAACCAGTAAGGTCCGCGACAAGGGCACATCATGCCCCTATCCCCCCATAGTTAAAAAAAAATTGAGTTTTGTTTCTTGCCTGAGAAGTTAGTTAAAACCTATTCCAACACCTTTATATACATAAATGTACGAAAACTCTCTTATTTTTAGACCTAATCCTTTTCCTAATCATCCCCAAATCCTCTCAAAACTTCTCTCTAAAATCCTCCTTCAAGGTATCTCAAATTTCTCGAAGATCAAGTCATCTCCATTGAAGACAAGTTTCAAAAAAGAGATTCTCGAGACTTTTCAAGTCTTCTTCTTCAAGTTTCAAGGCCTAAAAGATATGTGGGTCTTCATCCATGGGTGCTTTCACCCATGGTGCCCCAAGCCTATTTTTATAAATTCCTTCAAAATTAAATGTTTTCTTATGGGTTCTTCCTAATTCTTCTAGTAAGCATGGAACATGTTCAAATTCTTCATCAATTACATGAAATTACATAAGTTGATTTTACAGGTTTTCAAGTATGAAGTTGTTTATGAGACTCAAGGTTATGGAAGTAATGTTATGATGATGTTGTGATAAAAATGATGATTTTATAAGGTAAATTGCATGATTCTATCTCTGATGTTGAAATATGATATGTATGTTTGTGGTGGGCTATCTAAAAATGATTTGAATAGATGATTCTCATTAAATTGATGCATGGTCCTTTTGAGATACATGATTTAAAGTTATACGCATGAGCCTACTTAATTATCATATTGAGTTTTCTAATGATGAATGATTGCTAATGATGAGGGTGTAATGATGAAGTTTCTTGTGTATGATGGAAAGGTTTCACTATATGTATGTAAGTCCATGAATTAATGAAGGACGAGGTATATCAAACATGTTGCAAAATTTGATGAAATGCGATGAAAGTTATGTATCCATGTGAAGCCCTCTTGTGATGTCATGATTGTATTCATGTTTATGTGTCCAATGAGACTAGTCTTATGAAGTTTAGGACAAATGAATGATTGAGGTATGAATCCTCCACCTAGTAAAGAGTATGAGATGATGATGAAGCTTATGGTATATTATTGCATTGCACCCGACATACTAGTACATTTCAAGTACTAATGCATACTTTTTGCCTACATGAGTTAACCATGTAGGGACCGGTGCTCCTCGATATCCTCCATGTGGCTAGCTTGGATTTTTGAAGATTGTGCTTGTGGTGAGTCCTCTAGTTCAGGGTCAATATCTGATTTCTATCTTGCCTATGTTGAAACTTTATTTCACTTTACTTTATAGTTTGAGGGTGAGCCTATGATACCTATGATGTGATGTTGAGCTTTTATCAAGACTTATCCCTTAGACCCTATCCCTTATGTGATGCTAATTGACGATGATTGAAAGTGAAGAAAGTCCTAAGTTCCTATTCCCCCATAGCTTGAGTTCTACTTACCCTCCCCTTAGTACTTGCTTGCTATGTGATTCATGTAAATCGCATTCCATATCCATTTACATAGCGTAAGTCATAAGGCCCCTATTCCCTAAGAATTATTTGTTGCATGTCTGTTTTTATATTTCTCAACGAAGGATATGCAAAGACGCTTGTTTGGGTTGTTTTCGGGTTTCCCATTCAGCATGTCACATCTAGGCTCTAGGCTTGGATCGTGATAATTAATCAGAATGTATGACCAATGCAAGCATTTATACGTACATAAATCAAAAAAAGAGAATGTGCAACCCGCCTATGTGGCGCTCTCCTAATGCATCCATAATATTTTAATTTTCTCCAAAGATAAAAAGAATTGAATAAAACTTAATTACTCTTCTAAGTGACTCCTTCAACCCTTTTTTCCTTCACATGAAAAAAGCGACGGAAGCATGTGAACAATGACCTCCAGCCTCAACACCCGATCCGAAGGTTGCTTCTATTCTGACTGTTGTGATTGCTTCGCCAAACCTTTACCATTAACGATGCTTCATCCTTCCATTTTCGTACCTGACTTCCAGCCTCAACACCCAATCCGAAGATCGCTTCTATTTCGATGTGATTGCTTTGCCAAAACTTTACCACTAACACCGCTTCATCCTTTCGTTTCCATACCTGCAACTTCTCTATTTACTCTCCCATATATATTCCTACATTAACCATTAAAGTCACTTCATCCTTCCTTTTTCATACCTGACTTCTAGCCTCGATCCGAAGATCGTTTCTATTCAGACCGTTGTGATTGCTTCGACAAAACTTTACCCTTTGCAATCGAGTATTGAAATTATATTACGGTTGATAGAGAGGAGACTCACAAAAAAATAAAGTATAGGAGGCATATAAACAACTTGCAAGTCTCTATTGTTGGAATTGGACTTATGGGGTAATGTTTCGATTTTCGGTATGTATTTATTGTTCAAGTTGCATAGTACAACCAACTTAAGTAGATCCTTTTCGATATTTGATGCACTCTTACTGCTTTAGATCCCCCTTGCCTCTTTTTCCGCCCCCTTTATGTAATAATTACGCTTCCATAAGCCAATTAAAACACTAAGAACTGACTTATTATGGTGCTATTAAAGGGATCTGTTTATGTGAGCATGTCTCTTTTCCAGTCGCAGCTTCGCTTCGTTTGTTTACATTTTTCATCCAGACAAAAGGATGGGGCAGAGCAAAGGCGTAACTCTGATGCTAACAAAATCATGAGACGTACTCATTTCTCACCCATATTCGACATAGATACAAATTCATATTTTTAATTGTTATCTTACTCGTTACTTATGTAATTCTAATTGATAAGATTCTATTATGGTATTATAGATGCCTTTTTAATTGATTAATTGACTATTTTTAATGCATGAGAGTTAAAGACAGACGGTCTTTAAAGTAAATTTTTTTATTTGCGTTGTTCGATTTAAATTTCTTTACTTTTCATTTAAGAGAATCATTTATTGAAGTTATTGCTTTATATGTCTTTAATCTATCTATTTTTAAAGAATATGCTAATGAAATACATATTTCATTCAAGTTCTATTTCTAATAAAATTAATTATCATATGCTTACGGGGAAACATTGAAATTTTATACTATCATAAATAAGTTTTAAAACAATATTAATTATTCTAATATTACAAATAATGCGTTTAAAGCCAAATAAGTTTTAAAAATATATTTAAATTATTTAATCGCGTAAAATGCGGATCATTTTATTAATATATATGAATAATACACTCTGTCAAACAATTCCTAGGCTGACTTGGGAAGTCTGGAATCCTAGGCATTTGTGATTGATTACTCACGTTTTCAATTCTTCACGGTAGTGCATCTACACACAGAGAATAACCTAATTGCGTCACTAAAGACGTAACATGATCCAATTCATCATTAAAGTCTTAACAAATTGCGTTCAAAAACTTGTTGGTGCGTGAATCTGATTGTAACATGTATGGATGAAAGAGACGATGATTTTGTTGAAAGCGGCGGCACTCCTACCCTAATGGTTGAATGCGGCGCCTAATTTCTTGGCACTCTCTGTGGACTTATACCACTAATTATATACTACTCCTTTTAATTTATTCCTCTACTTTCCTTCTTTAGGTAATTTGAAAAAAAAAATTATTTTTATATTTTCATAATTTTTTAATTTCACATTACATGTTTAAAATCTTAAAAAAAAAGAATAAAAATTGATATGCAGAAAGTGTGTCTACTCGTCTAGACACTTCAATAGCTTAGAGGTAAAGTGTTCTCACCAGAGGGTTGGACCTCCGGGTCAAGATGCATTGGACTATTTTTTTATTAATTAATAAAACGGGCTCGTGAGCCCATAATGAATTTAAAAAAAAAAATTGTTTAGGCTTTGGCTAAAAGCAAAATACTATATTCATTTTAATTTATTTATCTGATTTTCAATTGTCACGTTGTTTAAGAAAGTAAAAAGGTCTGAAGAATCTTGTGACTATACCCCAAACCTCCTTTAATATTGTAAACTTAAATACATTGTGTGGAAAATTTGAATGAAAAGATTATATATATAAGAAAAAAGATAGAGGTTTTTTTTTTTTGAATTAGACTAAAAAGAAAAATACAAAAAAATTGGAGTGAAAGAATTGTCAAAAAAGAGAAAAGATGTTTTTCTTGAAGCTGAGTAAAAAGAAAATACAAATAGATTAAAATGAAAGGAACAATATTTGATTTTCTTTTTTCATTGTATCTTCTCTATCGCACGTGGAATAAATTGTTTGTTTTGATTCACGTACCAATGGCTTAGCTTGGATTTAACAGTTTTGTCGATAAAGGAGCTAATCTTTGTTATATATGCAAATATAGTTATATCACCAAGAACGAGCGCCATGATTTTTTTAATCAACCATTTTATATAATATGCAAATACTATGGTTCAAAATTAATACTATTTATTTGGAGGAACCACACAAGATGGCAACACAAGAAACTTCTATCAGTTTGTGGTGTGGAAAAAATAAAACCCTATGTTTTTGTATGATACTTTGAGATTGAAGGTGTGTTCTATGAGAAGTCTAACTTTTTCATGTTTGGTTAATTTAAATTTTTTCCAAATGGACTTATTTTTCTCAAATTCTTTTTTTTTTTAAATGACTTCCCTAATATTTTGAAAATTCTTTTTCAACCTCACCATTTGACTTCAACCTTAAACATGCCTCCTGATTGGGGACCTAACTCTTAGGGTTGTGTCTCAAGTCTCGAATTGAAATCGAGAGTCAAAATCGGGATTGGGGTCAAAATGGTCGTACATCAGTGTTTGGAGTCAGCTATCAAGTTGGAATTAATCAAGAGTCAGGTCCCGATGTTGCTTCCAAATGCACAAGCAAGCTCACATTGTCGCAAAGTAATACAATCACTCATAATTGCTAAGTACCTGCATCGACTTGTTTTAGGTGAAAATAGGATTTCTATTCCGATTGTTCAGCTATTCCGCGTTGAAAGAGGCGGTACCGGCCTTCTACCTCCACGCGGCATTGCTTCGTCAGGCTTTCACCCATCGCAAAAAATTCCCCACTACCTCCCGTAGGAGGCTGGGCCATGTCTCAGTCCCAGTGAGGTTACCAAGTTCTCTTACAATGTACTCTTTGACTTCGGAGAGGATATTCATATAAATATCTTGGATTTTCTTATCTTTGGAAGGCAAGAGATTCGTGCTCTTCGCCATATCGGTTTATCCAATTCAACTATTACTCTGTCCATCCCAATTAATATGATATTTTTTGGAATCGGAGATTCAAACAATTAAGTCTATCTTTGATGGTGAATTTTTACTATATCTTTGAAATATATTGCATTATCAATTATTACGACATATAATACTTTTTACATAGTTTAATTTATGAATATATAAATTTCATTTAAAAAATTATGAAACAAACGCAACATGATTTGCCAATAATAATAGGGAGGATTTTGTCATGCCTTTGGAATAGTGTGGACCCTACGACCTTATAAAAATGTGAACAAGGTGTGTTCGTATATATTATGTGTTAAGATGAATATGAAGTGTATAGGAAAATTCTACAGATGAAAATATATAAAATGTGTGTATGTATATATAATAGGTATAGTATAAAAATTGCATATCATAAATGTGTATATATTCAATAATCTACTCATTGTATAATTAGTACATAATATATATTTATATATGTAATTAATTAGTACGTAAATTATACATTGAATGTACATATTTATTTTGCATTTATTAACTACAAATTATTACGGAAAAAAAAAAAGCAGCCGCTACGAAATTGTATTTGATATCGTTTTCCTTAAGAAAAATAAAGAAGCAACAAAATTGGAAGAGTAGAAAAAGGTTTTGAAAGAAGAGCAGCCGAAGAAAAAGGCCCAGCAAAACAAGTCAAAAATGACAACACTAAATTTCTTGGGCCATTCATTATTTTTGATGGAGTGGCCATTTATGCTGAATAAAATAAACAATAAGGTATTAAAGCTGGTGAGCCAACAAATACACGTGAATGGAACACTAGAGTGAAGATGGCCAAAATTAAAGGTGACTGAAATTTAGCAGCTGTGTAGGAATGAAGAAAAATTATAAAGGCAACCTCATGTATCACGTTTAACTAGCAGATGTTTTTCTGTATATGTTCTTTTACACCTTTTTTAATGCAAAGTGTGAGATTCGTGCTTCAAGTGTCTCTTTAATTTACCAACGAAATATTAAATCCAGTCTCACCATCCAAAATACCATTTAAAATAGCACTATATATTAATTCAACGTCTCTTTGCTTTTTCTTCATATATTCTCTCTATTAATGTGTTCTCTTCTTCATTAATTCATTAATATTTCCCAATTGTTGATCCTTTTAATAAGTAGAAGATGAGAAGAAAGTGTAACTTGGAGCTAAGTCTTGTCCCTCCTGCTTGTGTTTCAGATTTTTCTCCTAATGAAAATTGCAATATCACCCCTTACTTCTCCACGTAAGTCTATCTCTCTACATGTTTTAAATTTTCAATATCTCCCTTTTTTGTCATTCTTTGTCTTTCGTTTAGTATACGACTAATTCAGATTTGTACCATATAAAATTTACGCACACCCTCCTTAATTATCTAAAGATGGAGTCAAGAATTTCTAAATCATAATTCATATTGCTTACAAGATCTAGATATGTTATGTATATGTCACAAAAGAAAAAAACACAAATGCAATGTTGAACCAAAGGTACAATTGGGTCTTCCGAAACCATTGTTACTATAGTGACTTTGCTCATCTCCGGCGGCGGATCCACAATATGATATGTAGGTTCACTAAATAGTTTTTATTTAGATTCTGTAAATGTACTGAAAATCTATAGAATATTTAGACATATACAAGTGTGAACCTGTTATAATTGTATGTTAATTTGAGGTGATTATAGAATCACATAAGCATTAAATTCTAGATCCATCTCTTTATTCTTATATAATAAAAGGCAGAGCGACCATTTCCAAGGAATACCAATTCATTCAGAAATTACGAAAAAAAAGTTATGTAACTATATGTTGAATTTCCTTAGATTTTGTCGTGGTATTAAAGTTTTGTTATTTTTCTTCTGTAGGGGGAGTAAAGAATGCATAGAAGACCAGCAACAGCTAACCATATTTTACGATGGCAAAGTTGTAGTTTCTGATGCTACTGATCTTCAGGTTTGTAAAACTTTTATCATTTACTAGTCGCGTTTGAACTCATCAAAAATATTATTTCACTTGTATTAAATTCTTGAAAAATTCATTATTTTAAAAAAGTTTAACATTCACCCAATGACATTTTTGAAAAGTCTTGACCAACACATAGCTTGTGAAATAACTATCAGAGTATTACAGCTTGTTTGGATGGTGGTTTGCCATGGTTTCATAATCTATGGTACTGTATGGTATGGTATGGTATCGTACAGTACCCTACCATACAATGTTTGGATAGACTGTACGGGTTGCTATTGTTTAATAACAATTTGTTGTTTGATTTGACTGTATGGTACTGTATTGTAACTTTTAAATTTACAAATATATCCTTAATTATTATAAATATAAAATTTATCAATAGCTTTTTTTTATAACTTTTTTAAAAAAATAAATACATAGAATCGAGTGGAGAAACATATAAGCTAATAAATCTTCATTTTATACAAACAATATAAGAAAATAAAAAAGTAAGAACTTATAAATAAAAGAAGCTTAAAAAATACACTAAAACGTGAAAGAAAAGATGGAAGGTGGAAAAGTAGTTTCAAAAATTGATACGGAGAAAGTAATAAAAAAATAATACATATATTAACTTAAAGTTTAATAAAGAATAAAGGATAAACTATAATTATTTAAATTTAAATAAGGGTATAATTGGAAAAAAAACAAGAGAACCATGGGATACCACCAAATTGATGGTTTAAAAAAGTGGGGGTTTTCATGGTTACAGAATCATGAAACAAAACCATACCATACCATATAATTAATGAAACAATCAAAACAAACATGGTTCTCTTAATAACCATACCATACCATACCACCGGAAACCACCATCCAAACAAGCTGTTAGTGACCATCCATAAAAATAAAACTGACAACATTATTTGTAAAATAAAACAGAAAGTTATTACAAAAATTCTCATTTGAATGTGTGGTTTTGAGATATATTTAGATATATGTGCGTTTTTCTTTTAATTTAATTAAGATCTGCGCTTTACTTTTCATCATAAATTAAAAAGAGAACAAATATTTTATAACTATGTTTGAATAAAATATCTTAACATGTGGTTTGGTGGAAATGATTATCATATTTATAGTAATATACCGTGTCTGCTAAATTGCAATATGAGTGCTTGGGCACCCCTACTAAATATTTTTGATTATTTTTACATTTTTATTCATATAATTAGATTTAATTTAAAATATAATATCTTTATTCGTTTTAATATGATATCTTATATATATATAAAAGTAAAGTAATGATGAAACTTCTTGTCACAAATGTGGGTAGCGGTCCACCAAAATTTGATAATAAATATTAAACTGAAATTACATGGAAATTCGTAATAAATAAAAAATCGTAACAGATAATCACTCATTAAAATAATAGCCGTTATGTTTTATATTAATTTTATAATATCCATAAAATATATACTTTTGATACAAAATATAATATATATATATATATATATATATATATATATATATATATAAAATAAATCCATGAGAGAGAGATTTTAAAATTCAATTTATCTTCTATAATCAGTAACTTACAAGCAAGTCAGACCGTTATTATAGTATAAATTAAAATATATTAATAACATAAAGAAATTTTATAGTATCAATACCTCTTTCACATTTTTTTCATTTTCAGAGTGAAAATGAGTAGTTCTGTTATAAAAGTAATTTATTTTATAATACAGGCTAGAGCTATAATACATATTGCCCGTAAAGAAATGGAGGAAAAAACAAAGACACCATCATCATTTTTGAAGCCACCATCACCATTATTACCATCACAATCTGGAGTTTCCATGAAGAAATCTTTGCAAAGATTTCTGCAAAAGAGAAAAAATAGAATTCAAGCAACTTCTCCGTATCATCACTAGCAATCACTGACATTTATTTCTTTTTTCTTTCGTTTTTTCCCCTCCTTCTAGTGTGGTATTGTAGTAAGGAAGTTTTTCCATGTCATTGCTCTAGATATGTAAATTAATACAAATATTATGGGATGTTTGACATGAGATTATTTTAAATTGAAATATGATCATTCAGGATTTATATAATCGACGCCCGGCATCAGTAACGTGTCATGACGTATGGCTTGTACAGAAATATTATGGATAATTTTGCGTTGGTATATATTTCCCTTGGCTTTCCAAACGTCAAATTGTTTCTTTATACCTCTTATTTCATAATAAGATAATATATTAGAGTTATCAAGGGTGTGCGAGCTGATAGCCCGTTACGCTATCCGCGAGAAAAATCCCATCCCATCCTTGTTGTTCCTTGCATGAAAACAAACTATCAATGCAATATCTAGCTAACAGAGTTCAAAGGCTGCATTTTGCCTCATACATCTTTAACAGAATAGCCTAATAAATCTTGATGCTATAATCTGAACTAAATAGCTGGCTCTAATGCAATTTCAAGTTGCTAAATACAATTTATTTTCATTCAGAAAGTTTTATAAGGTCCTTTTCCCCCCATTGTGCTAAAAGACGATGAAGTGATGGTCATTATTCTCATGGGGGGCAACTTTATTACTGAATGTATGGATCATTGCGTTTATCAAGTTGAGAAATCAGCTTATAATCGAGGTGTGGTGCGAGGGGGATCCCAAGGAGTCGTTATATGACTACGACTAATTTCCTTAATTGAGCGACAACCACTTAAGGCCATTGTCAGTTCAAACTCATCATGGAGCATCTGAAGTACTTTCCTAACGCCTGCCTCCCCATCAACAGCCAATGAAAACACAATTGGTCTTCCAATCTGTAAATGTATCAAGCAAAATATTCAGCTGTGAGCACCTCCACACAAATAATTTGGGCCTAACGATTCTGTAAAATTTGAAAATTTGATTTACGTGCAGAGGAAATGACCTTAAAGCCACGCTTTTATCTGTATTATGTGCGTAAGAGGTGAGGAGCAGACAGTAGGGTGGGGAGAATGAAGAAAAAGGAAAACTTGGCAGGAAAGGAAGAAGAAGAGAATATTATATCATGTGAATTAAATGGGAACGTGGGTAAGTTGGTCCCTTTTTGAAGTAGGTATGCTCTAGAATTGGTGATACATGATGTGATAGCTCTACTTACAAATACACCAGATGCTCCCAGAGCAAGTGCTTTAAAGACATCTGTTCCACGGCGAATTCCACCATCAAGAAAAACGGGTATTCTTCCGTGGACTGCTTTGACAACCTGCAAGTTTTTAAGAAGTGAAAATTTTATCAGAAAAAGCAAGAAATAATCTCATGTGAAACACTTCTAGAGATTAATGATCTCAGTCACTATTTTAAAAGAGGTTGTGAGAGAAAAGCCCCAGTCGTCCTGGCATTACACGACAAGAGCTCAAATAAAGCACACTCTTTGTCATAAAAGAGAAAAAAGAAAAACTACAACAGAGATTTGGTTAAATACTACTAGAAAAGAGGCAGTCTAAAGGTTCAACAAGTTGATTAACAATAGATACTTGCAAAAGAATAGGCAGTCAATAGTCAAATCACACACCTGGTACACAATTTACATTCTCCTCCCTTTATCCCCCACCTCAACCCCCATTCTTAACAAGGGTGAAGCAAGCACAGAGAGAAGGCAAGATAAAAATGCCATTAGTTTATCTTTTACGATTTTTTCTCTACGCACATCTTGGTAGAGATGAGAAGTCCCCACATGCTTATTTAGATGAGGAGAAAGAAGAAAGGGGAGAAAATTATAAAAGGTCTTTTATATGTATCAATTGAGTAACAGTTGAGCAATGCAATTCGACTATGTTGCAACATAGAAAGGCATCAAAGTTTCAATAAACAAGTAAGCTAACCTCTTCCAAGGCCATAACTGTTGCAGGAGCATAATCAAGTTGTCGAGCACCATGGTTAGACACAATAATTCCAGCTGCTCCAGCTTCTACAGCTAGCCTAGCTAAACTTGTCAATAAAGGGAAATCACTTAATGCAATCAATCAGAAGAAACTTGAGGTATAAAGAAAGTGGTAGGTGGATGGAAGAGAAGAAAACTAGTGTGTTCACTTATATTATTTTGGCTTACCATCTTCTGCAGTTAATACACCCTTCAGTAGGATTGGCAAGTGTGTTATTGTCTGAAGCCATTTCACATCCTATCCAAATTTAACAAGAGAATTTTCAGATGAAAATAAGTACACATCCATTATTCCTGCAAGGGTGAAGTAAACCAACAGTATACCTTCCAGCTAAGAGACCGATCAACTTGCCCAGCAACATATGAAGCAAGTCCAGAGTCATTGGTCTGCAGGGTCACCAAACAAAGTGTACAGTCGGCAAAAATTGCACAACATAGAAACTTAAGTCTCAAGTGTGTCAGATCTTAATGTCATTTACCTTATCTATCTTTCCAAGATCGAGTCCATCAAAGTTCTTCAGTGTCAAGTGAGGTGGCAAAACAAACCTGTCAGAAGCCAAATGGAAACGCCCATACCAATTAACTCTGCTTATGGATAAAACTAGCTGACGACCAAATTAAACAATCAGAACCTTCAGAACATGAATTGCCAAAATAAATACTTGTGCCGAATACCTGTTCTTAATATCAGCTTCCCTGCGGCCAAGTCTTGGCGTATCCACAGTAAGGGCAATTGCCTTAAAACCAGCCCGTTCCGCTCTTTTTACGAGTTGCACAACAACATTCCTATCTTTATACACCTGAAATACATAATAAAAAACTAAGGTTCCGGGTTGTGTTCGAGATAGAAACCTCTACTGAAAATAGAAAGTGTGTCAAAACAGTTGTCGCATAAATTTCTGGTTGTTATAATTAGGTGTAGGCAATATCAGAGGAAAAAGAAGAATAAGGAAACTAACCAGAGAAAGCAAGACTAAAGATTTGGTGAAGACGCGAAGAAAGTCTTAAAAACCAATGCATAAAAAACTCTCTTGTTTCTTCTCTTCTCATATGGTATCAGAGCCTCTACGATTTTGGTAGAGCTCTAAATAAATTCTGCACAAGGAAGGGTGGCCTTACGCTACCCACCTGACCAATATCTTTTCCTTTCTCCTTTTACTATTCTAGTATATTTCTAATTACCACTCCAACAATACATCTTTTCTCGTAGTCATTTTTTATGCTTTTTGTTCACGCCAACTGCCCTGTCAAGTCATCACTTAACTTTTGTCCAGTCAGCGGCATGTTGCAAAACCAACACTATGTCATTGTTCAGTCATTTCATCATTAAACCATTGCCTGGTCAGTTCCGAATTCGATTTGTCAGGATTTGGTCAAGTTGGCAGCCTATTTGTCTTTGTCATCTAGTCTAACTAGTAGCACGCAGTATTTTAGACAAATATTAGCCAAATGAATGCTTCTTCAACAGCTACTTATTGTGATATACTAAACTCGTTTTGATTTGTGACTTAAGCTGCTTTACTACCTGACGTTTGAAGAAGCATGTTGAAAGTGGAGAGAATCACTAAAAGTATTGCATAGAAAATTTATTCATGAACTTGCTGAAAGTCAAGAGAATTACCAAGAATGTTTTGACTGAAAATTCTTAAGATTAGCAGAGTATGGCATGATAATTGGGAAACTTCCTTATTTCACATAGGTTAAGCTACTGCATGCGAATTCTTAAGACTTTTCCTATCTTACTTCTCCTCGCAATGTTAAAGTGCATGATGGAGCAATATTGATTCATACCCATTATTGACTTCTGTAATATGAATATTCATCCATTGAAGGAAAAAAAAAAAAAGCAATTCCTCCTTTTGATCCATGTTTCAGAAAATAGATAAGAGCATATGAACAAATGAACAGGAAAACTCACATAAAGCTGGAAAAAGCGAATGCCTGGTCCGGTTGAAGCAACCTCTTCTACACTGGAAGTACCCCATGAGGATAATGTCTAAAATTACCAGCTAAAAATTCAGTTGATAAGATGGATAAGGCAACAAGCACAACACTCAGCTAACACTTAATCGGGGGGAGAGGGGAGGGGGGAGGAGCAGGAGTATAGAAATCCAAACCATTATGGTACCAGCAGCTGATGTTGCTCGCGCTGTTGCATATTCTCCTGCATAAAAGTATTGGAATAAGACAAGCGTTCTTGTCACCACAAGATTATGGAAGCAATTTGAAAAACTTCCACTATCTGAATGAACCAAATCACACACATCCAAGAAGAAATGCACAAAAAGTTCCTGCCATCTGACGAAAATAATAGAAAATATGCTGCTATTCTAGCCAAGTATCACTTACAATCTCAAAATTCGCAGAATTAACCATGTCTCAAGTTTATCTGAAGTTGATAGTTATTTGGCTTTGCATTTGCGACTAACTGAAGCTACCACATTCAAACAGTTTTCTAACTATAGCGTAAAGTTATTAAACAAAACAAACAAATTTAAGCTTCTGATGTGGACCCTTTGAGTTTTTGTAACAAACAAAACTCTAAAAGAAGGATCTTACTTGCTATATAAAAGATAGGACGTAAAGAACTTACAGAAATTTGGTATCATTTCACTTTGTAATTCTGAAAAATGGCATTCTATACTCTAAACAACAAAGTACAACTATTTCAAATTCTGACTTTTCAGGACTGTTTCCTATCGACAACAAACAATGTATTCCGTCCAAACTTTCTTGACACACACTACTTTAGTATCAATCAGTAATTATCCCTTCCAGAAGAAGAAACGAAGAAGATGAAGAACAACAGACTCTAGCTCCTCTACCAGTATGAAGTCTCATACATGCATGTCCGAATCACAAACACAGAATTGCTAATGATGGATGGAATCAACCAGTTCTCTTTGCCATAATTCAATCAAACAATAGAAAATACCTTCAGGATGAGCCATTTTCTGCATTGCAGTCGGTGCAACCATGATGGGCATTGAAATCTTAAATCCCAAGACACTTGTGGTTGTATCAATCTTGCTTACATCTACAAGAATACGGGGCCGCAACCTGTTTGGAAGAAGAGGAAATCTCAGTGGCTTATAGAAGAAAATTCTTTTCAAACTTGCTATCCTTTTACATTTCAAAGGCTTCAGGTTAGAGGTCAACAGAATATTAACAGTATCAATAAGTTTATAGAAACACTTACAAAATTCTAGAGAAAGCATTTCGATTCTCTTGAAGTGTCCACTGGTCCTCTGCGCCAGAGGCATAATAATCGTATATCATTTTGGGTAGTCTCTCCTTTGCTAGGATCTCATACTCCATGACATTGGTAATGCTCTCCATTTTATGGAACATTAGTGTTGTCTGCTGTAGCAAATAATATAATCAATTTCACATCAATAAGGCTGGTATTTACATCATTCGATAGAAACATAAAAGACTAATACTTTTTTAATTTAGTAAAGGAAAAGAAGAGGAAATGAACATAAGTAAAACTGAAGGAAATGAAACATTCAACAATTAGAAAAGATGTGTCTGCAGAAACATAAAATCACTAACACTGAAATGGCTCCTCAATTCAGTGCAAACAGTTATGGTAGGTTAGGCTGATTTCCCTAAAGCAGCAAAGTGATAACTTGGCTGATACTGCTAGGAAGGAAAAAATACAACGGGCCTACATTTCTGTGTAATGTCATAAGTGATTGCAATGTTCATTGTGTTTCATCTCTAATCAGTGACATTGTTAAAAATGGAAAAGATAAAGAAAAAGAAATACAAGATGATTTGATCAGTTGCACAGACTCTTCACTTTCAACGCGCACCTATGTAGGATTCTCCATAAATACACTAAAAAAGAAATACAAGATGATTTGATCAGTTGCGCGGACTCTTCACTTTCAACCCGCACCTATGTAGGATTCTCCATAAATACACTACTTTTAGAGAATCCGACACACACCTGCCGACACTTTTGAAGAGTCCGAGTAACATCGTCTAAATGGAAAATGACACATTATTTTCTCTATTTAACTACTCCCTCTGTCCCATTTTATGTGGCACCCTTTCCTCTTTGGTCTGTCCCAAAAAGAATGTCATCTTACTCTAATTGGAAACAATTTGCCTTTAAAATTCCCTTTTTACCCTTAATGAAATGATTCTCAACCACACAAATATCTAAGAATGATTTTAGACCACAAATTTTAAAAGTCTTCCTTTTTTTTAAACACCGTGCCAAGTCAAAGGGTGCCACATAAAATAGGATGGAGGGAGTATTATACTATATCATCTAAAAGGAAGGAGAGAATTGGAGCAATGGTAAAATTGTCTCCATGTACCTATAAGTTATGGGTTCGAGCCGTGGAAGCAGCCACTAGTGCTTGCATTAGGATAGGTTGTCCACATCAGTGCAACCCTTCCTTGGATCCTATGTGAATGCGGAATGCTTTGTGCACTGTGATTCTCTTTTATCATTGACAGTCAAAAATTCTTCAGATATTAGATTTAGATTATAGTTTATGCTATTATAATCTGATCAAGGTTTCCATCTGCAACATAGACTCGGCGAACAATACAGTAAACACATGATCTAGCAAACAACTTTTATCTTTGTACTCAATTCAGTTTCGCAGATCAGTATCTAGCCATCCATAAGTGGGATACAGGGTAAAAAGGAACAAGAGAAATGAACGCCCCTTTAAATGAGTTATCCCTTTTCTCTTTTTTCACTAATTAACCAATCGCCTTCTTTAGGGCCTTCTTCAGAATACAGAATGATTGTTTTAAAATTAAAACATCTGATGCCCCATATTTAACTATCAAGTGTATCAGGCAATAACATCTCACCAACCAAACTCATGTTCCAAAACAATCAAGATGAAATGATGACTCTGATCATAACGTCAATAACCTATGGCTAACTGCAACATACCCTTTTTTGAGATAAAAAGTCTTGAGGAAAATACTTTTTCGTAACAGACTAAGTACCTATTGCCTTCCACCAGCACAAATAATGGGTAACTCTATTCACTAACCCCTTGTTTGAATGGTTGTTACCACAAGAAAATCTCAAATCTCCAGCTAGTTTACCTCGTAGAAACTCAAGTTGTCAATATTCCCTACCTTTGCAAACGGGAATACACATTGTTTGTTTTGTCTAAACATCATTAAGCAAAATCACACACATTATCTCTTTCCTCTAGACATCATTAAGCAATCAATGTTTTGTTTCCAGATTAAAAAAACACTACACTACTAGAAAATCAGTGGGAAATTTGTGCTATAGAACATGATTTTCTCACTCATTTTCCAGAACCAACTCACTTAGGAATTGCAGCGTTGGAAAACATATAATCACCAAAATAGTGAGACACTTCCTAATTTTTCCATATGAAAACATTGCTATTTTTATTTTTCTCACCAATCAATCAGACTACCCGTGGAAACAACCCCCAAACAATTTTCAGCAGGAAATAGCCATTTTTTAAGCAGTAAACTTTTTGTCCAAGAAGGATGATCAGATGCCACTTGAAAAAACATAAACCTCAAAATGAATTCTTGACTTTAGAAATCTAATAAATTCCAACAAGACCATTATAACTGTTTATAGTTAAACCACAAAAAGGCCAAAACCTAAACTCCAACCCAACAAACTAAATCAGGATTAAAAAAAATTATTCCAAGATTGTTCAATATTCCATCAAATTCATATCCCCTTTTTCCAACCCAAGAAGGAAGTAATGAAACATCACTTATGAATGAATGATCAATCACATCACACTCAAACAGAAACTTAGTAACGAATAAGCAAAAGAAACAAGAACGGACCTGCGCGGTGGCTGTTTTTCTTCTGTCTCAGTGCATGGAATTCCTAAACTGTGGCTTAGAAGGGTTTTAACAAATTAGTCCATCTCATATTATTTGTATATTAAGAAATTATTATTTGTGACCATTTCAATAAAGAAATTATAAATAAAATAATTTTCTTAAAAGATAATTGTAAAGATAATATAAAAGAATCAATTAAGAATTTATTAAGATGAATAATTAATATAGAATACTGATTTTTAGAAAAATGATCGATTTATATAGGATAGAGGGAATATTGATGAGTCAAATAACAAGAAAAAATATTTTAAAATCTGATTAGGTAATGTTTTCTATTTCTAGAAAAAAGTAGCAACATGGAGAAAAACAAAATAATTTGGAAAACAGAACATTTGGGATTATTTGATTGCGGGGGGAGAAAAATGATGCTCCTTCATTTAAAAAATAAATAAAGATTTGATTTCACTTAGCAAAGAGTTAAAAAAAAGTGAAAGAATTTTTAATTTCATGATCTTAAATTAAAATTATAATAAATATTTTAAAATATTTTTTAATTATGTAACTTTAAACTTATTAAATGAAAAATTAAAATTTAAAAGTTTATTTTAAAAAATTATTTTTTTAAATAAATAAAAAATCATTCTTTTGAAAGGAAGCAAGTATATAGATATTGTGGATAAATGGGTAGTATTTAAATGGCATCTCGTTTTTGTAATTGAATGTGCATTCACATGTGTAACTTACAGTCATGCCTGTTGACACAAACGTACTGATTTGTTCTTTATTACTAATTTACTTAATAAAATTAATTAATTAATACAATATCATCCCCTGCATTATTGAGTGTGTTAATTCCTTAATAGTTATTTAAATTTATCAAATTGCCTTTGAATATTATTTTTATTTTATTTAGGATAGTATCACTCATCTATAATTATTTCCTCTTCCATTTTCAACAACAACAGATCTAGTGAAATCTCATATAATAGAGTCTAGAGAGGATAGAGTGTACACATGCCTTACCAATACCTCATGTAGATAGAAAGTGTTTTTTAAAGACATTTCGGTCAAATGTATTTGCCCCAAGTAAAAGAAGTGTCACGCCCCAGGAGGGTACCCAAGACGTGGTCTACACCTAGAGACTATTGCTAGTTCCCAAGCGAACCACTTGGCCTGATCACATCCATTCAGTCCAACAACTCTACAGATCAGCGAAAGTAAATGAAAGTAAATGTGCTCATCTTGTCTAATGTCTCAAAAAATATCAGATTAATAATAAAGGCTAGTAGGTAGAACTAGCTCACAATCTCAACATCAATGTCCGACTATCATCTATGAAGCCTCTATCACTAATCAAGTGGTGCCAATGACAGACCCATGGCTACCGAAATCAAAATATAAGACTAGTCTTGTCTAACTCAAAAGCATGATGAAATAAAGGTAGTGAACCCTCCCGAGTAAGGGAGGCTCACCAATCAGCTGAATGTCTCAGATCCTCAATTGCGCGCCTGTTGACGATCTCTAATCCCTATATTTGCATCATAAAATGATGCAGCATCGAGCGACGTCAGTACGTTGAATGTACGGTATGTAAAGTAGCTGAATAAAACATAAACATGTAGAATAATATGGAATAAAAATCAACTCAGAAATAGTATACAATCAACAAGAATAAAGAGTAGACAAGTGACCCATCAACCAATCAACCCCATCAATCAGATCGGACTCATCTCAAAAGAACTCATTTCATCACATCTCATCTCGACTCAGAGTACTCAAGGTAGGAACTTTCTAGGAGTTTCTCTTATCCAACAACAATCACTTATGAGCCAGTGATTGTACAACATCCCATCGGTGTTACCATGGACGTTCCATAATTTCCAGATAGGGAACAAATCGAATCCACTAAGGGGAACTGCAATCAATCTAGTCCTCTATTGTTTCAGGGACTCTCTTAAGAGAACCAAAATGTAATGGTGATGATTCTAATCCTTACCTACATTTGGTGACGTAGTTTGAGTTGGACTAACTCTCACTCTTTCGGTGCTCGATACTCCTCCCAAGACTCTGTGACGACCCAAAATTCGGGCGTGATGACACTCACCTAACCCCAAGGCGAGTCAGCCCAACACCTACTGATCCAAACATAACAATGATAGTAGAAGAGGAAATAGTCTAATATGACAAATAATCATAGGAAAACCAAACTACAACCATCCCAGAACTGGTGTCACATGTACAAGCCTCTAAATACATAGTACTTGAATAAAATAAATGTCTCAAATGCCTAGTCCTCAAATAGGACGTAACATAATAATGGATTCCTTGAAGGTCTACCGATGAGATAAGCAACTACCTTAAGGATAATCCGGAAGCTCGGTCCTGCAATGAGAAAATTCTAACTAAAGGGACCGGGATTGCAACCTACAAAAATGTAGCAAGGGGTGAGTACCAAAACAACACGGTACTCAGCAAATGGAACTAACCTAGAGTAAAACAATGAAGAACCAAGTAACTCCTTCACACCCAACCACATACCCCCGGACTACAAGCCTGCACTCAGAAAAGTCTCAGCCCAACAACACATAATACACAATAAAGATGGTTTTTCAGTACATCACAATCATCAAATCATAAGCCATAACTCACAAGTGATAACATAATCAATCACATGAATAACACCATGCCACATAATAGTATGCAAGGATGAGATGTAATGCTTATGCAATAATTGTCGGCAATGACCTCGACATCACAATATCAATATGCAAGGATGAGATGCAATACTTATGCAATAATTGTAGGCAATAACCTCGACATCACAATATCAATAGCAAAGATCTCAGTATCACAATATCGCCGGCAAAGACCTCGACATCACAATATCGCCGGCAAAGACCTCGGTATCACAATATTGCCGGCAAATACCTCAGCATCATAATCTCGCTAATATCGCCGGCAAAGACCTCGGTATCACATATCGACCGGTAAAGACCTCGGCCCCAATTTCGCTAATATCGCCGACAAAGACCTCGACATCACATCTCGACCGGTAAAGACCTCAGCCCTAATTTCTTTTTCTTTTTCTTTTCTTTACCATCTCACTCATATCAATATCCAGAACTAATGCAATTTATGTGTGACATAAAATGAATGAACATGAGATGAAGTCCACAAACAAATCAACTCATAATCACCAACCACAACAATATATCTCAAAAAAATAGAATTCTCATCACTTAGCCACATTTTCAATTCAAGTGTCACAACACCACACCAACTCACACTTATATTTAGTTGCCTCATTTTTTATAATATTAAAATATTTCATGAATCACACATAGAAGAAGTTACAAGAATATGGATACTTTTCTGAGTGTAGGTTTGTAGTCCGGCGGTATGTGGTTAGGTGTGAAGGAGTTACTTGGTTCTTTATTGTTTTACTCTAGGTTAGTTCTATTTGCTGCGTACCGTGTTGTTTTGGTACTCACCCCTTGCTACATTTTTGTAGGTTGCAAGCCCGGTCCATTTAGTTAGAATTTTCTCATTGCAGGACCAAGCTTCCGGATTATCCTTAAGGTAGCTGTTTATCTCATCGGTGGACCTTCAAGGAATCCATTATTATGTTACGTCCTATTTGAGGACTAGACATTTGAGACATTTATTTTATTCAAGTACTATGTATTTAGAGGCTTGTACATGTGACACCAGTTCTGGGATGGTTGTAGTTTGGTTTTCCTATGATTATTTGTTATATTAGACTATTTCCTCTTCCGCTATCATTGTTATGTTTGGATCAGTAGGTGTTGGGCTAACTCGCCTTGGTGGGTTAGGTGAGTGCCATCACGCCCGAATTTTGGGTCGTCACAGTCATCAAATCACAAGCCATAACTCATAAGTGATAACATAATCAATCACATGAATAACACCATGCCACATAATAGTATGCAAGGATGAGATGTAACGCTTATGCAATAATTGTCGGCAATGACCTCGACATCACAATATCAATATGCAAGGATGAGATGCAATGCTTATGCAATAATTGACAGCAATGACCTTGGCATCACAATATCAATAGCAAAGATCTCAGTATCACAATATCATCGGCAAAGACCTCGGCATCACAATATTGCCGGCAAAGACCTCGGCATCACAATATCGCCGGCAAAGACCTCGGCATCACAATCTCGCTAATATCGCGGGCAAAGACCTCGGCATCACATGTCGACCGGTAAAGACCTCGGCCCCAATTTCGCTAATATCAGCGGCAAAGACCTCGACATCATATCTCGACCGGTAAAGACCTCGGCCCCAATTTCTTTTTTCTTTTTCTTTTCTTTACCATCTCACTCATATCAATATCCAGAACCAATGCAATTTATGTGTGACATAGAATGAATGAACATGAGATGAAGTCCACAAACAAATCAACTCATAATCACCAACCACAACAATATATCTCAAAAAAATAGAATTCTCATCACTTAGCCACATTTTCAATTCAAGTGTCACAACACCACACCAACTCACAATTATATTTAATTGCCTCATTTTTTATAATATTAAAATATTTCATGAATCATACATAGAAGAAGTTACAAGAATATGGGTATTACCCAATACCATAAATGTTGCAATATCCTTAATATCTCAATACCATCACAACCTCAATAACAATCACATCTCAAAATAAGTACCCATTCAATATCAATATCAAATAATTTATTATTTCCCCTAAAATATATTTCCACAATTAATTCACAAGTCAAATATCACCACAAAATATTTCGATCAAAGCCTACATTAACCCATCTCTATCCCAAAATATTCAATTTTATATACATGAGAGCATACAAGGTTCAACATATTTAACAAAAGATTAGAAACCCACTTACCTTATATAAAGTCTCGAATCATGTCAATTCCGAAGCTTTTCCCTCTCTACGATACTCCAAATCACCAATATCTATTCAAATATAACATCACAATCACATAACGAATCTAATGACACTAAAATCAATTAATTCGGTGAAAAGGGCAAAATGGTCCAAAAATTTCATCATCAGAAAAAGTCATTGAAAATCTGGAAATATATACATGAAAATGTTCTCCCGGTAATAAGGAATTCAATGGCGAAAACCGTTTAAAAAATGGAGCTAAAACGAGGTAGAAATCTCATATTTTAAGTCTCCAAAAAAGAATATCCAAACCAGGCGGAAAACAGCAAAATTTTTCTCGAATGGCGTGCTGAAATTAATTTCTGAAACTCCCATGGTATTTCTCTCAGAAAAATACATAATTTAGCCTTTTGAATCGCCCAAATCGGACAAAAATCGAGGGAGAAATCGTTGATGAAAATTTGTGAAAAACCTAGAAATTTTGAGAAGAAATCTGCAGTTTTTTTTATACACTGCATCAGCCACGTGGCAGCGCCTAATTGGGCCACGTCATCCCCGCTTCAGCATTTTTAGCAAACTCTCAAACTTAAATTCAATGCTCCAGCCTCATCCGAAGTCGAAAAAAATACATTCCATATATGAAATCTGATCGGAAATGATATTTCGGACTCATCAGTTTAGTCAAAATTCCCACCGGAGGTTGTTTTATTCCGATGTGGGTCCCATTTCCCAATTTTGAAAACTATCGAAAGGACTGAAACTCACCCGGAAGCTTCGAAAACTGAACGAAAGGTTCTTCTAGACCAAAATTGATATTCTGGATCAAACGGAATCATCAGAATTTGAATTTGAGGTCTCCTTGGCCAAAACCCGAGAAAACTCATTTAAACTAGTTTCGGGCTCAAAAACTTTCTGAACGAGTTTTCCCAATCCCGTCAAATTTTTTTAGAAAAACATAAGTGTGGTTCCTCTACAGAGGCGCGACACGCTCCGTCGTGCACTCTCACTATTTCTCGTTTCTTATTAAAAAATTATCTTTTGATCCGGTCGCTCTAAAAATCGACCGAGACCATTTTCTCACTTAATTTTTCATGTTGATCATAAATCCACCCTCAGATTTTCCATACGAGCATTGAAAGATGTGTTACGCGCATACCTCTCCTCTAGGGGTATTTTGGTAATTTTACTAGGCATTACACAAAGTCCCGTGGAGAAATCAATTCGTTGAGGAAGCCGCATGGGAACCTGCGAAAGAGATGAGTGTCAAATATTCACATTTATTGGTGCCTGATAATGAGAATGTTGAAGGTAATGTCCTTACCCTTTACTTAAATTGATTTGTCTATTCCTAAGTTCATGTATCTATTCCTGAGTCTGAGTAGAGATTGTGGAGATTGAGGAGGAGTGGAAAGTTTTTTTTGATTAAGTGAGTATTGAGATGGGTCTTGAGTATATTCATGCCTTGTTATCCACCTTTACGCATCATTCAAGGACAAATGATTCCAAGGGGAAGATAATGTAACACCAAGTAAAACTACCAAAATACCCCTAGAGGAGATATGTGCGTATAATACATCTTCCCTTGCTCTGATGACAAATCCGAGGCTAGATATGCGATCAGCGTGAAAAATTGAGTGGGAAAGTGATTTTGGTTGATTTTTAGAGCAGCCAAATCAAAAGATATTTTTTATGTGAAAACGAATTCAAGTGAGAATGCACGACAGGTGTGCGATGCGCACCCGCCACAGACTTACACTTAGGTTTGATCCAAATATTTTCTACTTGATTAGAAAACCTGATTGAAGAATTTTCCATGAAAATACCCAAACATGAGCCATGTCCGCATCGCGGACCCTATGTCTTGAGGCGAACTTTTTTTTTCAATTTCGTGAGGGCCATTCTAGACCTTTTACAATCCCTCCTAAACTCAAAACACGATCTAAATGGGTTATTTTGAGTGTAAAAAGGGTTTTAATCCCCATTCCTAGGCCATTCTAAGATCTTGAAAAAGACTAGGGCTAAAGAGAAGAGAATGGGAGCGAGGAATTGAGGAGTTTGAGGAGAATTTTCAAGGATTGATTGCCAAAAAGCTTCACACCAGGTATGTAAGATTAAACTAAATCATGAGATTATTTTCCCATGTGCCTCCATTGATGTTGATAGAAGAGTTACGAGTCTAATGAGTTCACATACATGATTTCTTGGTTATTTTCTTGAAAATCATATACACATTACATGTATTTTCATATATTGATGATCATCATAAACTTGATTTCCTGAATTATATAATTTTCACGAGTTGTTGTATAACCCTATATGTTATTTAATAAAAGATGCATGAATGAACCTAGGAATGGAGTCTAGAACTTTGACATGAGTATGTTGATTGTAATCTTGATGTGAGTATGAGGTTGAGTTAATTGAGCTTGATGATCCCATGAGTATTCATAATTGAGTTCTAGAGTATTGTCTAATTGACTGCTTCATAATGATGATCTGAGTCCTTGAGTTTTTAAATGACCACTAAGTTGATGAGTTGTATGAGACCTTAGGCCGAAAGGCCCCATTGAGTTGTGTTAATGAGTTGATGAGAGTCTATGAGACTAATGGAGATGATATGTGCCTTCACAAGGCTAATTGAGATGATTTGATTGAGTTGAGGAGCCTTATGAGCATTGAGTCTTAGGAGGAGTATCGAACACCGAAATGAGTAAGAGTAAGCCCCACTCGTAATCATTAACTATGTTGCCAAGCGTAGGTGAGGATTAGAACCATTACATTGAGGTCCCCTCTTGAGTTAAAGTCCCTGAAAGTAATAGAGGACTTGTTGAGGCTAGATCCCTAGTGGATCCAAGGCATTCTTACCTAGCAAGTACGGAATGGTTGTGGCAACATCAGCAGGATTGTTGTAGTATCACTGGCTTATAAGTGATTATCGCCGGGTAAGAGAAACTCCCAAATAGGATCCCACACTGAGTACTCTGAGTCGAGTTGAGTTGATTGATGAGGTTTGATTGGTTGATGGGTCACTTGTCTACTCTTTATTCTTGCTTTATTCTTGATTGAGTATCTTCTGAGTTGATGTTTTTCTATATTATTTTACCCACATATATTTCATTCAGCCATTTTACATACTCGTACATTCCATGTGCTAACGTCCCTTTTGGAATACATCATTTTATGATGCAAAGCCAGGTACTAGAGATCGTCAACAGGCGCATCATTAAGGATCTAAGCATTCAGCTGAGTTGGTGAGCCTCCTTTACTTTAGAGGATCATTGTTTTATTGTCATCTAACTTATTAGAGTTACACTTGAGTTAGCTTTTACTTTTGTTTTGAGGTAGCCATGGATATGTTATTGGCACCATTTGATAATGATAGAGGCTTCATAGATTATAGTTGAGTATTGATGATGAGACTGGTTGAGCTAGTTTCCTTTCTACTAGCCCATTTATTTACTTTAGTCTTCTGCTGATTTTATAGAGTTTATTGAATGAATGAATGAATGTGATGAGGCCAAGTGGTTCGCTTGGGGAGTAGCAATAGTCTTTGAGTGCCGGACACGTCTAGGATACCCTCCCGAGGTGTGACATTAGAGTTTAGAATTAACTTGAAGATTAGATTTTTAAATTAAGTTCTTAGAAATTGCTTCAAAGTTGTATAAATTCTCAACTTTACGTACTTTAACTTTAATTATACTTGAACTTTGAAAGTTTGCAAGTTAACTTAAAATAATCCAACTTTTGAACTTTAGAAAACTTGAATTATTATATTGTAGGATATAAATAAACTTTAAGTCGTGAAGTTTAATTTGATGTTGAATAGAATTTAGAACTTAAACTTTACATAATTATTTACTTGAATTTAGAGTTTAGAATTAACTTGAACGTTAGGATTTTCAAATTAAGTTCTTAGAAATTGCTTCAAATTTTATAAATTCTAAACTTTACATACTTTAACTTTAATTATACTTGAAATTTGAAAGTTTGCAATTTAACATAGAAAAAACCAACTTTGAAACTTTAAAAACTTGAATTATTATATTGTAGGATATAAATACACTTTAGGTTGTGAAGTTTAATTTGATGTTGAATAAAATACTTGAGTTACACTTTAGGATTTTTCACTTAAGTATTTAGAAATTGTTGATATTTTAAGAAATTTCTTAAGTTACACTTTAAGATTTTTTTAACTTAAAAGTATAATTTAGAACTTAAACTTTAGTTTTTCACTTAAGTATTTATAAATTGTTGGTACTTTAAGAAATTTCTTAAGTTATACTTTAGGATTATTTTTAACTTAAGAATATAAATTTAGAACTTTGTCAACTTTAAGATTTTTCAGTTAAGTATTTAGAAAATTGTTAATACGGTACTTGTGATATTTCGGCATGGGACGCGTTTTATTTGACAGTTTTTTGGATGTTAAATACTACTTTAAGAAATTTCTTAAGTTACACTTTAGGATTATTTTTAACTTAGGAATATAATTTAGAACTTGGACTTTAGGATTTTTCACTTAGATATTTAGAAATTGTTGATACTTTAAGAATATACTTGAACTAATTAATTAAAATTGTTAATTTTTTGTAGATGGATCATCATTTGTGGATGCACGATACATATTATGAAAATGGTTGTGGGATTACATCTACATTTACTGATGGTGTTAGAAGTTTTAATGATCATGCATGGACAAGAGTGATGATTTTGTTGAAAATAGTCCCTAGGTTCCCTTCTATTTAAGTTTTGGACAATTTGAAATGTTTGGTAAAATTTAAAATAATTTAAAACATTGTAAATTATGAATTTATTCATTTTTAATGTTTATTTGTGCTTGTTATTATGTATTTTGTATATTTTAGTTGTTGTTAATTGACTTGTATTGGGTTGTATTGAATTAAATTTTTATTGCAGGTGGGTAGCAGAACAAAAAAATTGCAGAAAAAGTGATGGATTGGGTCCCTATTTCCTTCGCTTTTTCGAATTTTTTAAAAAATAAATCCCCGAAAAAGCGACGGACTGGGACCCTATGTCTACCACTTTTTGGTAATTATTTTTAAAAAATTCTAGGAAATCGACGAATTGGGTCTCTATGTCCTTCGCTTTTCCGGATTTAAAAAAATTCCAAAGAAATGACAGACTGAGACCCTAAGCCCGTCGCTTTCACTTTTTATTTTTTTTAAATTGCTGCGCTGTCGGTCGCAAATATTAAATAATTAAAAAAATAAATAAAGTGACGCAGTCCGTCACTTTTTATTAATTTTTTAAAAAAATTTGAATGGTGTTGTCCGTCGCTTTTTAAAAAGAGTCAAGCAAAAAAGCGATGGAAGTGATTGTGTAACTTTCCCGACACTTTTTTGTATTTTTTAGTAGCGATGCTTCACACTAATAATATGGAATCTACTAGACGCATTTTCATAGACACTCTAGGATGCTTGAACTATGTGCTCTAAAACCAAGTGTTTCATGCCCCGAGTTTACGCCTGGATGTGGCGGCACCCAGAACTATTTCTGGTCCTAAGTGAACCACTTGACCTGACTATTTTACTCAGTAGAAGACTTAAATAGTAAGTGATAGGCTTAGTTATAATGAACTAAAAAAGTTGCAATAAGCTGAACAAACTAAAGAGAGGAAATATCTCAATAATAGTTGAAAGTAAGAATTAAGACTCATATCATCTAGTCTATGGAACTTCTAACCAAGTGATCATGCCCAAATTACACCTCCCAATTAACATATAAGCGGTTGCTGTTTCAAATATATAACCTAACAATGATTAGGGTCGATCCTACGAGCAATATGGTCTATACTTAGAGTAATTAAAGCAATTTCAAAGAATTAACCGACTTATTTCCAAAGGGGGTATCATGCTATAAAATCAATAATTAAAACCTACACTAGGGAAAATTAGGATGCAAGTACTACTAATTTAGTGAGAGAAGCAACTAGTGTATTGTGTTCCCAATGAATTCCTAATGCAGTATAACCTCATAATTGTAATCCTTTTTAGTGTGTAGCATGCAGAATTAGTAAGTTATGTTCACCCAATTACTTGGGCCGGTAACTAAGCTAATTTCACCATGCAACATGAGTCGTCTACGGGTGTCACATTACTAACCCTTACCTTGGTCCCAATACAACTATCCCTTGGTTTGTTCAGGTTGATTTAGATGAGAGTACTCACATTGAATCATGTTATTTATTCTTTATCCCATTCATTACCCCCTTGGGTCGGCCAGTAAGAATACAACGAGTTTTCACGTTGGCCACCGTTAAAAAACATTAAAAATGAAGAGATAAATAATACATGCATGGATACTTTTCAAGAATTATGAATTATTCAGCTTTTACTTTGTTAGTTCTTCATGGTTCCCACAACCCTAGTTGTAAATTTAGCTACTCAAGTTCATTGTAGATGAAGAAATCATGTTTGATGTTTGCATAATTAAACGCTTACAATGATGAATTGAAGAATATGAAATCCAAAATCGTCATGTAAATAGCGATATCAAGTTCCAAAAGTAAGCATAAATTGTGTTTACTCCAAATCTCCAAGCACAACTCAAAGAAAAGTAAGAATATGTGCTCTAATAGTCTGCACGTCCAAAAATAATTAAAAACCCTATTTACAAACACAGAAAAAAAACCTAAACTGATAAGGAAAACTAGATTTGGGTCCAATCACGAGCCAATGTACGACCCGTGAATCAATCTATGACTCGTGGTTGGGGATTCGTAGATTGCATCTCCAAATACTAGTTCCATGTACGAGACTCCAATTGCGGCTCGTTACTTAGACTATGAGCCATAAACCTCTTCATCTTGTTAACTTTAAAAAACTTTGGGCTTTTTCCAAGAACAACTCCATGGTTTGTGGAATGAACCACAACCCGTCCTGTTTATCATTATATCAATTCCAAAAAATCTACCCAACTCTAGATCAAGATCACAAATCTCCACCTACGGTTTGTAGACCAAACCACGGCCCGTAGGCGATCTCGTACATCAACAAAAAGCTGCTACTACCTGTAATCTCCTAAAAAATGTCCAAAGTCATGTAATCATGTAAATACAACACAAAACCACATCAAATATACTAATATTGCTTAGAGAAACACACAAAATTCTAAGTTTAAAGCATTAAAAATGTCGTATTTTGGCAGCACATCAACACCCTCAACTTAAAATTGTTGTTGTCCTCAAGAAATGGACTCAATCTAACATAAGCAACACAACAGACATACAGACATCAATCAGATGACATATATCGCATCTCAGTCAGTCACAGATACCCCCACGAAGCCTCAGTGCATAGATAACATTTATCAAGCAAATTTATGCGAATCAATACATGGCAGAGTAACTTTGATAGACAAGGCAATGTACATAAACAACAATCATCAAAATAGTCCAACAATTAACAATGCAATTCAAGTACCCTCACAAACAAAAGAAGTCTCATTTCTCACACAATTTGATGCATTTTTGTTAAGTAGTAGGGACTAAACGAATACACTCACACTCATAGTTGATACTCAAATACCATGTACAATACTATATGCTTGCCCCTGTATTCTTGACCATGACACTCGACTAGTTAGACTATGATCACTATAGGACTTTCTTGGCGTGTAACGTAGGATCAGGGGCTTTGGTATGATATATTAGCAATATAGTGACTATTTTACCTCCTTGACACTGCGCTATTTCACACTTATCCCTACCAACACTAATACTCACAACTCATTGTTCTCTTTCACCTACTTTAAAACTTTTTGGGTGTATTCCCTATTTCTCACGCTCTTTGACTTTTGTTTTTGTCAATTCATTTTCTTTTAAACTCTCGTCTAAGCATTTATTTGCTTTTCTCACATCTATCTCATGTTTTTTCCTTTTTCATTATACTATTCTTGTTCTCTTCCCCAGTTGTTGTGATTTCTTCTAGTAGCCACCATCAACTTAGGCTTTTGGCCTGAGTTAAGGTGCACAATATTTATCATATGAACCAGGGCCACTTTTGGTAGCCACCCAAAACTTAGGCTTTCAGCCTGAGTCGAGGTGCACAATATTCAAGAAGGGACCAGGTCCAAATTCAAGATTTACACAAACAAAGGGTTGGTGACTTAGGTATTTTCAAAGAAAAGGGTACATGTATGGCTCAAACATTTGGATCAAGGGATACACACTTCATTTAGTCAGTAATATAGGCTAAGCGGACTAATATGAACAATGGCCTATGATCCTTTCTTAACCAACTAACCTACGGTCTTAGTCAGACTAACGGGGCAGGTTTTCGATTGAAACTTTATAGAATGAAGCTCACACACATTCGACACTAAATACATTATCAATGTAGAAATTCAAATCGTGCTTTTATCACAGATTTTTTAGCCCTATTTTATCAGAACACACAATGTCATATACTAATCCAATTATAGTTGCTATCAAAATCATCTACAAGCACGTCATTCCAAAAGCGATTCCAAAAACAAAAGGGTATCAATTTTCAAAGTAAATCAACATATGCCACAAATATCAGTACAATATGCTACCAATACTACCTATATATGCTAAACGTGCCAGTTCAACAGAAAATAAATGTTCATAGGGAAAGAACACAGACAAAAAAAACCATGCTGAGTCAAAAATATGAGTAGAGATAGGCCGTGGTTACTCAAGCTTTGCTGAAAGCTACCCACACCCCATCGGAAAAGATTTACTTTGTCGTTAATGCATCAAAATGATACCAAAAACTCACATATGAGTCAAAAGGAACATTCTTGGGCACCTTAGCATAGGTATCAATCTTTGACTCACCACCCTGAGCCTCCAGGGTGGTCTCCTCTATCGTAGTGGCCTGTAGTAAGGGCCCAGCACCCAATTCCATCTCACTCTCTCATGCTAGTCGTATCTTCTCATCTAAAATAGAAGCCCATCTAGCGGCCACTATCTGGTGGCGCTCTCACCTCTACTTTCGTCTCTTTGTGACCGCTGGATCACCAACTCTATTACGTCACCTCTTTGCACAAGAGGGAGCAGTGGGCTCATTAGTCAACAAGTCCAGCACCATTGGAATGATGGTAGGCATAGGGATAGTCAATAGTGCTGATGTTGTTGATCTCATCTCTTAGCAAAGCTACTGGATCTCTGTTCGGATGGCAGACAAATCTGGTACCTTAGTCGAATTGAGGCGATCCTCTATATGCCTCTCAAATGCATCAACATAGCTATGTAGAACTATCATCCTCTAGTCAAGTGTGGCCATGTAGCACTCAGTTATGTGCTCGTCTAAATCAATGATGGCCTTGCGAACCCAAGGACTGATCTGCTGTAATAACTGAGTCAAATGGAACTCAGTCTGAGCTTGGCACTATGCTAAGGCCTGAATGAACTCCACAAATATGTAGATCATACCCACGGACTGAGGACGTGTCAGCATGACCTCTGGTCTAGTGGATGATGTCAAAGTGGGTCGCACCTCTATCTCATCACTTATCGGTAGGGCTCTATCAGACTTAACAACAATAGTAGTAGCCTCAAGATGTGGAGGCTCGACAAACATCTCTGAAAGTCTGATATTAGGATGCGGTACTCGCTGAGGTGCAATTGGGTTCTCGTCGGCCTTTATTAGGCCAGTATCCTGGGTCCGCTGCACAGCAATCATGAGGTCGACATTAGGGATAATCTTTGTCCCCGCAGCTATACATAGCCTGTGTACCAGGCATGAAAAAGGAATAGACATTGACCTTTACAGCTCTCGCTCGGGAATCTCCTATACTATAAGATGAGCAAAGTCACTATCGTAACTAGCTATGATGTTGGCTACAACTACGACATGATCTGACATAAGTGTATTGTTCGCCTGGGTCAGCCAGATATGCATGCGAACCACAGCCCACCAAAACTTGGTCGTAAAGTTGAGCGAGGCCATAATATTAGGCGTGGGGCCGAACATCTAGTCCGTGCCTTGCTCAGCAATATAACCAATAATCCATCTTAATAAAGCAACCTTAATATTAGGCGTGGGGCCGAACATCTAGTCCGTGCCTTGCTCAGCAATATAACCAATAATCCATCTTAATAAAGCAACCTTTTGGGCCGAGTCTCTCATCACTGCATGGTCCCGTGCCTACCCCAATCTATAATCAAACTCGATTTGGAAATAGAGGTATGGAGTTGGGACTAAATCTGAATTGCTGAATAGTGGTCTCTGAAAGATCAATGGAAACATCACGAACCAATGTCTGGGTCAGTCGTGGCTAAGCTATACGCTTGGCGTTCTTCAGAGTGTACTCAATCACAGTAGTGACGTAAGAAACATGGAACTCTCAGACCAGCGTCGGGAGATACTTCCCCAATGGTGCCGCTAACCGCTCCAGCTTATATAGGATGAATGTATCATAGATAGCCAGCACACCATCGAATCCAAATGTAAGCATCCAGGGCTCGTTAAATATTTTCCTTGTGTGCCGACCTCTGTCATCCTGGTGAAAATCCTTAAAAATATGTTGGCCATGTCCTTCATGAACTATTGCCTCGGCTGATCGGATACATGAACAAGGACTATGACGGACTTGTCTGAATCCTCAGACTCCGATCTAGACACCTCCTCTAAGCCCCTACCATCACAATCAGGGAGCCGGACCAAGACCCCTCTCCGGAGCTAGTGAACTGTATAGAGTCGCTCTGTCTTGAGCTTCCCTCCTTAAACTGGGGAGGTTGTGCTGTACCAATAGGGGTCTAGGCTAGTACTATCTATCTTGACACAACTCGAGTCCATTATGGCTCGATGCCCTCATCAGGAGGGACGTCGAGCTCCTCTGAAGAGCCACTAGTCTCTGACTTCATTAGCTCATCCTAGAGTCTCTCTCTCATAGGTCGTGTCTCAGCATGTCTAGCGGCGTCAAATTTGAGACCCATAGTACCTAAATACAAGAACATATGAGGAAACATGAGTCCAAGGAAGTGCAAAAGTAAATGCAAAACTTGTATAAATTTATCACAGACAAAAGTACAAAAGCTAATCTATGGCCGTAGAGTGAACTATAGGCCGTAGAAGGAAGTCATAGAAATACTACAACAGTAAATTAGTGTATTGGAAATACAACTATAAACTCAATTACAACTCGTGGATCGAACTATGGGTCGTGGACTAGATTAAGCTTGCAAACCTAAAAAACAAAATTTTTGCAGGAGTGAAGAATATGAGCACTATTTACAGCCCATAATCTAAACTACAACCCGTAAATAGGCTCGTCCTATTGAACTTAAAATTGTTAAGTTATTGGAACCCTTCCACGAAGGGCAATTATGGTCAGTGATTTGAACGGGCCATAAAAGACACTCATAAGTTCTAGGTATGCAGTATTTGAAAACTTCAAGTCCAAACCTTAATGTCAAAACATGAATATTTAAATCTAATTTCCAGCTAATGACCTAGTCAACAATGAATAAAATTCAATCCAAATAAAGTTTAATAGGGTTCAGCAAAATTTAGCCTAATTAAAGCCCAATGGCATGCCAAATATAGCCCAATTTATCAATATGTACCCAACACCCATTTTCAGCCCATAACCAAAAATTAAACCATGATCCAATCCAATATATGACAATCCATTCCAAATATTTAAAAATTCCCACACTGATCCATCAATCCAAGCCAAATTTTTAGTACAAAATATGATATATATGAGTCTCAATTTAACATTTTCCATCTCAGTACGCAACTTATTATCCACACAATTCTGCACAACTCACAACATAAAAATTAGAATATTCCATGGAGATTTGCAAATTTCTTAGTGATTATATAATCATATGGACATGGGACAAACATTTCAATATAGAATTGCAGCCCAAAACATTTAATTGTACATTAAAGAGCTATCTACTCATCAATTTTCAAACACTCAACTAGGTAGGGTATACAATTCATGATTCTCAAACTTCAAACAAACCCCTATATCGATGCCCATTCTGAATTTTAAAGATGTGGTTAAGATTACATACTGAAAAATCCAAGTGAGTGTTGGAAGTGTAAAAATCAGTAACAAGCGATTGGAAAGGAGTCCTAGTGTCATTGGGATTTTATTGAAATAGTGTTCATGATCACTAAAAGTTGGTCAAAAAAGTGAATTTGTTGGTTGGAGGGGATTGGAGATGAGGAAGAATGGGTAGGGTTTGGTATTTTAAATTTTGTGAGGATTCCATGAAACCCTCATTATGGGCCGCAGTTCATTTTATGATCTGTGATCTTTGTTTTGTGGTTTCAAGTAGCCACTTTTTTAGAGCTGGAATCCACAAATACTACCACGGGTCGTGGAATATTCTACGACCCATAGATAGTGTTCTCGGTTCCCTCCAACACTTAGAAAATTTCCAAAACATTTACCTGGGATCCACAAACCCCATTCACGGCCTATTGATCTTTCTTAGACCATAAAGTTGGTTCATGGAATTGAAGTTAGAATTTCTTTCTTTCTGAAATTGGTTCCACAGACAGTGCTACGGGACGTGGTTGGAACCATTCTCCATACCTGATTCATAAGACCCTTTTTCTCTCTTTTAGGCCTTGTTTGTTGCCTTCATCCTATTCCTGCATATACTTATCAAAATAATGTGTTACCCTATAACTTTCCTGCCTATGGGTCTACAAATACAACAAAAAACTGAAATATTAAACTACCTATGAGTCGAAAATCAAAATCTAATAGAAATACATGAAAACTAAAACTAATATATTGGGTTTCCTCCCAAGTAGTGCCTGATTTATTATCGTGGCACGACCTAGAACACTTGGTTACTTAGACTTCACTAAACGTCCATACTTCCACTGTCTTGATTTCATCTGCATTACCAAATTAGTGCTTGATTCTTTGGCCATTTACTTTGAATCTTGTGCTATCATTGTATTCTAACTCAACAACCCTGTGGTTGAAGACATGTGTAACCTTATAGGGACCCTACCACTTGGACTTGAGTTTGCCAGGAAACAACCTTAGCCTTGAGTTGAACAATAGAACTATGTCTCCTGGCGGGAACTGAGGATGCTCGATATGATAATCATGATATATCTTGCTTGTACAATGCTGAGCTCTCATATGCCCTCAATTGAAACTCATTGAGTCATTAAGTTGGCTTAGCCTCAAAGTAGCAACATCATTCCAATCCAAGTTTATCTTCTTGAGCACCCACATTGCCTTATGCTCAAGCTCTACAAGTAAGTGACAGGCTTTACCAAAAATAAGTTGGTAAAGAGACATACCTATGGGAGTCTTGAATATAGTCTGATATGCCATAATGTATCATCTAGCCTTTGTGACCAAACTGTTCGATTTGCATTCATTGTCTTAGATAGAATCTGCTTAATCTCCCTATTAGATACCTCAACCTGCCCACTCATCTGTGGATGGTAAGGCACTGCCACACTATGTCTTACTCCATATTTATCCCATAGAGCTTTCAAAATTGCAAAAGTAGAAACCTCTATTGCTTATGATTGCACAAGGGGTGCCAAACCGCGAGAAGATGTTCCTTTTGAGGAATGTTTTGACACTCTTACCTTCATCATTAGGAAGCGCAACTGCTTTTACCCACTTTGAAACATAGTCGACAACAAACAGGATATACGTATTCCCATATGAATTGACAAATAGTCCCATGAAGTCTATACTCTATACATCAAACAACTCAACAACCATGATGGGGTTAAGTGAGAGTTCATGCTTTTGGAAACTCCACCTTCTCTCTAACACTTGTCACAAACTTTGGCATAGTTATGGGCATCTTAGTAGATAGTTGGACAAGAATAGCCACACTGCAAAATCTCATATGTTGTCCAAATACCACTATGATGTCCACCAACTAATGATGAATGATAAGCTTCAAGAATGCTCATCATCTCTACCTCAGGAACACAGTTGATGAAGAATTCCATCTGCACAAACACGAAATAAATATGGTTCATCCCAAAAAAAACTTCTTCACATTAGACATGATCATACGATACTGGTGGGAAATCAAATCTGGCGGCACAATATCACCGACTCAGTAGTTTGCATAATCTACAAACCATGGTATTAAATCAGGTGAAGCAACCAATACTCTCTCATCAAGGAACACATCATTGATCTCTAATCTATCCTCAAACTTAACAATAGCCTCACCCTCGAGTCTGGTCAGCAACTTGATTTTCTATCCCCCCTTTTGTCAATCATAACGAAGTCAAACTCTTGAAGAAGAAGTAACCATCGAATCAACCTGGGCTTAGAATCCTTCTTTTACATCAAGTATTGCAATGCTGAATGACTAGTATGCGTGATGACTTTGGTTCCCAGCAATATGACCTGGACTTTTCGAACATAAAGCCCACTGTGAGTAACTCTTGCTCAGTGACAGTATAGTACATTGAGGGCTTTACTGACATAGTAGATAGGATGTAATATCTTCTCTATGCACTGTCCCAACACCACACCAAGTGCTTACCCGCTTGCATTATATATGATCTCGAAGGGTTGAGTCCAATTTAGTGAAACTGTAATAGGTGTCAAAATCAACCTCTGCTTGAACCTCTCGAATGCTTTTGGACTTGCCTCATCAAACACAAGCTTAGAATCCATCTCAAGTAGCTTGCATAAGGGATATGCAATTTTTGAGAAGTCTTTTATGAACTATCTATAGAATCTTGCATGTCCTAAGAAACTCCTCACATCTTTTACAAAGATAAATGAAGAAAGCTTTTCAATAATCTCAACTTTAGCTCTATCAATCTCTATACCTTTGATAGAGATCTTATGTCCTAGAATGATACCTTCCTTTACCATGAAGCGACATTTTCCCAATTCAACACCAGGTGGCACTCTTTACTCCCTTCAGCATGTTATGTAGATGTTCAAACAATCTTCAAGCAAAGCTCCAACAATGCCAAAATCATCTATGAACACCTCAATAGTATCCTCCACCATGTCTGAGACAATTGACATTATCCATCTCTAGCATGTGACTGGTGCATTACATAATCCGAATGGCATCCTCTTGAGTGCGAAGGTGCCATAAGAACATGTAAAAGTGGTTTTCTCCTAGTCTTCTAGAGTGATAGAAATCTGATTGTAGCTCGAGTAGCCATCAAGAAAATAGTACCAGCCTTTGCCCGCCAAGCAACCTAGCATCTAGTCCATGAACGACATTGGAAAGTGATCCTTTTTTGTAGAAGCATTGAGTTTACGATAGTCCATGCAAACCTTCCAACCTGTGACTGGTCTCATGGGAATCAAATCATTGCTAGCGTTTGGAACCACAATGATACCTCCCTTTTTTATAACACATTGGACCGGACTCACCCATTCATTGCCAGTGATCAGATATATCACACTTGCATCTAACCACTTAATGAGCTCCTTGCGCACAAACTCCTGAATTAGTGGGTTGAAATGTCTTTGGTGCTCAATGCTCGACTTATAGTCTTTGGAAAACTGAATTTTGTGAGTGTAGATGTTAGGCGGGATGCCTATAATATTTGTAATTATCTATCCAATCACCCTTTTAAATCTTTTGAGGACCGAAACCAATGCCTCTACCTGTTTTTCATCAAGATCTACTGTAATAATCACAAGTAAAGTATTGTTAGGTCCCAAAATCATATACCTCGAGTGGACTGGAAGACCTTTTAATTCCAACACTGGTGGCTCTTTAATGGATGGTCTGGTAGGTGGCATCCCACATTTCTTCAAGTCCAACTCAAGCTTGACTTGGTGTCTAGGATACTCTTGTGATCTAAGTGTTTTCACCATATCATCATAATCTGGTATGTTGTCACTCTTAAAAATCATCAATATAGCCTCAAGAGTTTTGAAACCCAACCTCTCCTCTATTGGAACCTCTAGTTACTCTTCATCAACACTTTCAATAATAGAGATAACCTTTAAATTATCTTGTCTCTTCATGGACTAATACACTTTGAGGACAACTTCTTCGTCTTTAAACCTAAACTTGAGTTGGCCTAATGCCATATCCACTAGTGCTCGCTTGGTGGCTAGGAAAGGCCTTCCCGAGATAATTGAGACACCAAAGTCTACTTCACATTCTAGTATCACGAAGTCTACTTTTCTGTCTAGTATCACGAAGTCTACAGGGAATATGAATTTTTCCACTTGAACAAAAACATCATATAGTATCCCTACCAGCTTCTTCATAGTCCTGTCTGCCATCAACAATTGCATTGTTGTCCAGGTGGGGGCTAAGCCTAATTGCTTAAACATCTAAAGAGGCATAAGATTGATGCTAGATCCTAAATCGTATAATGCCTTTGAAAAATTAAAGACTCCAATGGTGCAGGGTATGGTGAATGCTCTAGGGTCCTCCTTCCTTTGTACCAAGGACCTTGTTGCAATGGCTCCGCAATGGTGAAGATCTTGAGCAAGCTCATGGCTCACCGTTCTCTTCTTGGTAACTAGGTCCTTCATAAACTTTGCATACTCGGGTATTTTCTCTAATGGATTGATGAGAGGAAGATTGATAGACAATTACTTTAACATTGAGATGAAATTTTGAAACTTCTGTTCCTCATTCTTCTTCTTCAGCCGTTGAGGGAATGGAGGTGGAGGCCTAGGTATGGGTTTCAAATTTTTCGGTGTCACCAATTCTTCACCTTATATATCCTTGGCCAACTCATCTCTAGTCTCCGCCTCTTTACTTCTGGCTCTCTTCTCCGCTCTATTCGCATCATCAACTACCGACATTGGTAAGTCAACTGTCTGCTTACCATCGCATGTAGTAACTTCCATATAATGACCATCATTCTTCAAATTCTATAACATGCTTCTCAGCAGTGTACCCTTTCGGCAATGGTTTAGCTGCATTGACATCTAACCAAATTGTTTTTCCAACTACTTAATAGCTATCCAGTTGAAACTCAATCTTCTAATTAATCCCTGATATGTCAGCTTTCATCCCTTTCAAAGTCTTATCTTATGCATCAGGTTTCTTTAGCAACCTATTAAACATCTCACAATCGTTGAATTATCAACACCTGAATCACGATTTTATGGTGGTACATACTATCTATTTAGATACCCATCTCTGCGTGCCCAACCACCATCTCGGTCTTGGGCCCTATTTCTTTTGTAATAACCTCCTTAGTTGTTGTCCTTGTAAGCATTGTCCCTTTTGTAGTTTTGACCTTGATTCCCTTGACCTTGGCGCCAATAATCCTAATTGGATCCTTGGGCGTTAGTCCGAAAACCCCCATCTGATTAGTTACAAAACAAGTTTTCCTCCTCATAACTGGAGTCATCATAAAAAAGTGCTCTTGGTGGTTGTTGACTGATTTCATTCACCCGGTTTTGATTTTGCTTCATCAATAGTCCAACATTAGTGTTGATTCGGGATAGTTCTTATAATACTTCTTAATTGATTTTAGGCTGCTTCGAATTAATACTAACTAAGAAGGAATTCTTTGTCGTCTATGATTCCCTTGTTCCCTATGCATGACTACTTTGCTAATCTTCCATTCGTTAGGATATCTCAACAAATTCGCAGTCCAAGAACGATTCTCTGGTTATAATATCGGTAACCATTTCGCAGTTTTCATCTAGTGCTCTGGTTTTCATCGGTCACCAGGTCTTAGTCAAAAGTTGTTGATTCTTCCCTTAAGCTTCAACTTCTTTGACTTGGGAAAGTATCTCTCTAAAAAAGCTCTCTACATCTCTGCCCATGTAGTTATACAACTAAAAGAAAGCCTAGTTAACCATATTGCTGCTTCACCAATAAGAGATAATGGGAAAACACAGAGCCCAATGTATCCATGAACAAGCTTTGATGTCCTATCATGCTCTTACAAATGAAGACAACATTTTGTAGATGGTTATATGGATCCTCTGTGTTGTAACATCTGTAGTAACCCACTTGATATAAACAAACTTAGTATCTAGTGGTACTAGAGGTAACACGATTGCTCCTTTGACATCCATCAGTATCGGATCAAGTCTGTACTGATTCCATCCATCTAATCCTGCTTGCTGAAATGACAATGGTTGATTAACTGCTACTCTTGGTTTTAGTGGTGGATCTCGATTATTCAAGTTAAGTGCCTCATTTGCAACATTGTTGGTATTGTCTTGGGACATTCTCCTTGATGTTCTTTGTATTTTTGGGTTAACTGGAGTCAAGGTATTGCCTTGACTGCGTGTATTGGGCATACATTACACCTATATGCTGAAAAAGAAACATAAACAACAAAAATATGTAAAAAATAAAGAAATAAAGATTAAGTCCCTAATAACTCTAATTAAACCAATCTAAAATTCGTATTCTTCGACAATGACACCAAAAATATTACACCTCCCAATTAAGGTATAAGTGACCATTATTTCAAATATAAAACCTAACAACGGTTAGGGTCGATCCCATGAGGAATATGGTCTAGACTTTGAGTAATCAAAGCAATTTTGAAGAATTAATCGACTTATTTCCAAAGGGGGGTTTACATTGTAAAAGCAATAATTAAAACCTATACTAAGGAAAATCAAGATGCAAGTACTAATTTAGTGAGAGGAGCAACTAGGGTATTATGTTCCCCATAAATTCCTAACGCAATGTAACCTCATAATTGTAACATTTTCTAGTGTGTAGCATGCCAAACTCATAAGTTATGTTCACATAATTCCTTGGGTCGACAACTAGGCTAATTTCACCCTATAATTTTGGTCATCTATGGGTGTCACACTACTAACCCTTACCTTGGTCCCAGTACAACCATCCCTTGGGCCATTCAGATTGATTAGGTGAGAGTACTCATATCGAATCCAATTATTTATCCCTTATCCCTCATCCCTTGGGCCGGAAAATAAAAATAAAGCGAGTTCTAACGTTGGTCACCACTAAAAAGTATTAAAAATAAAGAGATAAATAATGCATGTATGCACATTTTCCAAGAATTATGAATTATTCAATTTTTACTTTGTTAATTCTTCATGGTTACCAAATCTTGTGACACCTCATAACTCTATTCTTACATGTACCCATGCTTCAAGCCACATTCTTATATGTGGGAAGGGTATTAGGGTCATAAGAGACCTCTAGTACTTGGTTGAGTTCAAAACTTTCCTATAAAATCAATTTTTAGTGTTAGATAATACAAAGGTCAATTTTAAATGCTCATAACTCTTATCACACAAAGAAATAGGTATTCTAGGACTTTTCAAATGAAAGATCTTTGAATTATCTTTCCAACACAACTGATTTCACCTCATTTGGAGATCGGAGTCAAAAGTTATGGTCGTTTTACTAAAGACTGCCAGAACAGAGTTAAAACTATGAAACCACATACGGGCGGTGGTTTGAGTTATGGCCCATCTGCTAACTCGTGGTAAAATCTCCTGAAAATCCATTTCTTAGTCCCGTTTTGATGGACCCGTCTACGAGCCGTAGAAACTTCTACGGGCCATAGATTGGGCTCGTGGAATCGATCTAGAGACCTTGGAATTTGCCAAAAAGTTTATGAAATGGTTCCTATGGGGCGTGAACTTTTATACGGGTCGTAGGTGGGCCCATGGACAATTTTGACAACGTTTTAAGAAAGGTTGTTTTGGTCTTTTCCCACCCTTTCAAAGCCTAAACCTGACATTTTTACACCTGAATAAATCCCTAAACATATCAATTCAACCTTTTTACGCTAAAAACACCTTCTTCAACTTAGAGCAAGTTTTCAAGGGCAAAAAAGGCTAGGGTTTGAAGATAATTTTGTGAGTTTTTTCAAGCTGTCCTAAGATTCAAAACTTCTAGGTATGTAAGGCTAACGAACACATGGAGTATGTTCTTCCATTTGCCCCATGACCCAAATTGATGGAGTTGTGAGTGAATTGAGTTTTTCATGAAAGTTTCTTGAAAATTTCTCTTAAATTCTAATATATTTCTAGATAATTTTGAATGAATTACAGTTTTATGAATTAAATACTAAATTAGATGATTTTGTTATTCTACATGAACCCTAACATGAATTCTTGTTATTTTTACATATTTCACTTAAATGAGTGTGCATGAGTATAATTTGAGCCTAAAGAGTATATGGAATCCCTAATGCTTTAACTCTACTTTTCTTTTCCTGAATGATGTGGGTTAGAATGATGCATGATAGTCTTTATGAATCAAGAGCTGAACCTGAAAAGAATGTAACCAAAGAGTTGATAGTTGATCTGATGAATTGAGTTGACAAATTTCCAGTAAGACTAGATGAAAGAGTTAACCATAGGATTGATGTCTTATGAGCATGTTGAGTCTTGGAGGAGTATTGAGAACTGAATTGAGTAAGAGTAAGTCCAACTCGAACGGAATAACTACGTAACTGGCATAGGAGAGGATTGAACCGTAAATTTGGATGTTTCCCAATGTCCCCAAAAAAGGACTTGATATTATTGGTTTTGGATCCACTAATGGGATATCAAATACCCAGTAAGGTATTGGATGAATGTGGTAACAATATCGCTCATTGTATCATCAACTACTCATAGATGATGGTTTTCTATTAGAGAAAATCTTATATAAGTCTTGTTAGCACTCTGAGTGGATTAGATTAGATGGTATATGAGTGGTCATTGTCTAAATTGTATTCTTACTTTAGACTCTTGACATGATGATTGAGTTTCCTACTTCTTGAGTTGAGCTACTTGAGTTGATGTTATTCTATCCTTACATGTTTCATTTTGCCATTTTTACATACTCACACATTTCACATATTGATGTCTATTTGGGCTTGCATCTTTCGTTGATACAGAGATAGGTACTAGCGGTCATCAACAGGTGCCTCATTGAGGACTTATTTGCTTTCTACTGATTGGTGAGCCCTCCCCTACTTTTGGAGGACATCATGTTTCTATTCTTGCTTTGAGTTAGACTTATTTTATTCTATTTAGAGGTAGCCATGGGTCTCTCATTAGCACCATTTAGTGATACGTTTTAGAGTCTTCATAGACTAGACTATTGAGTTGTGACTAGATTATATTTTTGACTAGTTTCTTTCATACTAGTCTTACTCAGTTGATGGATAAACTGTTTGGACTTTGGCCTTTATTTATCTGTCATTTTTTCATTAAGTATTCTTATTCATTGATGTCTTCTGCTATTAGAAATATGATTAAATGAATGTGATGAGGCTTAGTGGTTCGCTTGGGGGCTAGCAATAGTCTCTGAGTGCCGGCCGCGCCAAGGGTATCCTCCCAGGGTGTAGCAAATATGGTATCTAGCACAGAGTTCAATTATTCTAAGGAGTCTATAAAACCATGTCTAATAGAGTTTTTTTTTTGGTGTGTTGTGCACTACACTTTATGAGTAGGAGGCTATAGGACATTAGGAATTATTACACTTTCTTGTATTTTGAGTTCGTGCAATAGAGTTCAACTCTATTAAAGTATCTATCTAATTCGTTCATTACGCGCTTGCAGATCATGCCTCCTAAGCATACTGCCACCAAAAGAGATGCTTCAGCTTGCAACACTGAGAATCTCCCACCAGAGGCGCCTTCTCAAATAGAGACAAGAGGTCGGGGTCGATGTGCTAGAGTCACTTAGGCTCCTTAGGCACCTACTACTTTACCTACTCCTACTATAGAGGCTGATTTCAAAGGAGTTATCACTATGATCACCCAACTAGTAGCTGGCCAGCGTGGGAATCGGAGTTCACAATCTCCTAATTCTAGCTTCCAAGAGCCAACTGCTGCGATGAGACTTAGAGACTTTCTGAGGATGAACCCGCTAGACTTCATAGGGTCTAAGGTTAAGGAAGACCCCAGAATCTTATTGATGAGATGTGGAAGGTGTTGAAAGATATGCATGCGATGGAGATTGAGAGAGTTGAACTTGCTTCTTATAAACTTAAGGATGTGGAAAATGTTCGGTACAATCAGTGGAAAGAGAGCCGGGGTGAGGATGTTGAGCCTACCATTTTCGATGACTTTGAGAGTGACTTCCTTGATCACTACTTTCTACAAGAGTTGACGGAAGCGAAGGTTGAGGAGTTTGTTAACTTGAAGCAGGAGGGATGACTTTCAAAGAATATATCCTTAAGTTCATACAAACTATCTAAGTATGCTCTAGAGATGGTCCCTGACATGAGATCTAGAATGAGAAAGTTCATATTCAGCTTGGGAAAGCATGTGAAATAGGAGTGCAAAGCAGCATTGCTGATTTTAAATATGGACATCTTTAGGCTTATGGTCTATGCGCAACAACTTAAAGAGGACAAGAAGAGGGATAGGGAGGAGCACTTGAGCAAGAAGACTAAATCAGCAGTGCATGAGCCTAGCAAAAATAAGCAAAGGGGATAGGTCCTATTTTTAGAAAAAGTCTTCGAATTATGCACCATCCTAAGCAAGTGCACCAGCTCCAAGTAACAGGTATGATCAGAAATATATATGAGGGCACAAATGCTTGCTATAAGTACGGATAGACTGGTCACTTCCAGAATGAGTGCCTAACGAAAAGGCGAGGAGATGAAGGCAATAAATCTCGGTCTTCAGCAACAACACTAGCAAGTGGTAGTCAGAGATGTGCCACAACTAATATGGGTGGGGGTACAAACCATCTGTATCCGATGAGAAATCGACAAGATAGGTAGTTGCATAAGATATTTTCATGGGTACGCTTCGAGTCTTTTGCTATAATATGTATGCCTTGCTTGACCCAGGTGCCACTTTATCATTTGTAACTCCTTATGTGGCTAGTAAGTTTGAGATCCTTTCTGAATGTCTTCTTGAGCCCTTTAGAGTTTCTACTCCTATTGATGAGTCCATTCTAGCCGAAAGGGTATATAGAGATTGCATGATGTCTATCTATCATAGAGATACTTTGGCAGATATAGTTGAGTTAGAGATGATTGACTTTGATGTGGTTCTTGGCATGGACTGGCTTTACGCCTGTTATGCCTCTGTCAATTGTGTAACCCGGACTATCAAATTTCAATTTCCAAATGAGCCTGTCATAGAATGGAAGGGTAGTTCTATAGTGCCCAAGGGTAAGTTTGTTTCCTACCTTAAGGTTAGAAAATTAATTTTTAAAGCATGTCTATCACCTTGTGTGAATTAAGGATAATGACGTGAAGTCTCCACCTTTTGAGTCAGTTCTGATTGTCAATGAGTTTCATGAGTTCTTCCTTGATGATTTGCCTGGAGTCCCTCCTGATAGAAAGATTGACTTTGGGATTGATGTTCTCCCCGGTACTCAGCCTATCTCTATTTCGTGATATAGACTGGCTCCCATTGAGTTGAAAGAACTGAAAGAGACAATTGAAGGATCTATTTGATAAAGGATTTATTAGGCCGAGTATCTCTCCGTGGGGCGCTCCTATCCTGTTCCTCAGAACGTGTATAGATTATTGCTAATTGAATAAGGTGATGATTAAGAACAAATATCCCTTTCTGCGGATTAATGACTTGTTTGACCAACTTCAGGGTGCCACTGTTTTCTCAAAGATAGACCCCAGATCAGGCTATCACCAATTGAAAGTGAGAGAATGTGACATCTCAAAGACGGCTTTTTAAACTCGAAATGGTCACTTTGGGTTTTGGGTAACATCCTTCGGATTGACCAATGCTCCTGTTACTTTTATGGACTTGATGAACAAAGTGTTCAGAAAGTACCTTGATATGTTCGTGCTTATGTTCATCGATAATATTTTAGTGTACTCCAGAGATGAGGAAGAGCACGCTGATCATCTCCTAATTGTTCTTCAGACCCTCAAGGATAAGGAGTTGTATGCAAAATTTTCAAAATGTGAGTTCTGGCTTAAATTGGTGTCATTTTTGGGCCATGTTGTCTCGGGTGATGGTATTGGATATGCCAAATATTGTGGCAGTTAAGAACTAGCCTAGACCCAGCTCTCCAACTGACATAAGAACTTTCTGGGTTTGGCTGGTCACTACCGTAGATTTGTTGATAGATTCTCTTCTATATCCTCGCCATTGACTAAGCTGACTAAAAAAGAAAGCAGACAAGTATGAGAAGAGTTTTCAAGAGTTGAAAACCAGATTAACGACTGCATCAATGTTGACTCTACCTGAGGGGATTGGTGAGTTTTTGATCTATTATGATGCTTCTAGAGTGGGATTGGGATGTATTCTGATGCAGAGAAGTAAGTTCATAGCCTATGCTTCCAGGAAGCTCAAGAACCACGAGAGGAACTATCCAACTCACGACTTAGAATTGGCTTCAGTGGTGTTTGCACTCAAGATTTAGTGCCACTACTTATATGGGGCACATGTTGATGTATTCACAAACCACAAGTACCTACAATATGTATTCACCCAGAAAGAGCTTAACTTGAGGCAGAAGAGATGGCTTGAGCTGCTCAAGGACTACGACATGAGTATCCTCTACCACCCAGGTAAAGATAATGTGATTGTTGATACTCTTAGTAGGTTGTCTATGAGAAGCACTGCTCATGTGGAAAAAGAGAAGAAAGAGTTTGCTAAAGAAGTGCACAGACTAGCGTGATTGGGAGTTTAACTAGATGAATCTGGTGAAGGTGGAATATTTGTGCATAATGGGCCTACACCATCTCTTGTAGTAGAGGTAAAGGAGAAGCGATACTAAGATCCTATCTTACTCTAATTGAAGGAAGATGTAAATAAGCAGAATGTAATGAAATTCATCAAAGGGGGAGATGGGGTATTGAGATATTAAAGTAGATTGTGTGTTCCAGATGTTGACTGTATTAGATAAATGATCATGTCAGAAGCTCATAACTCTAGATATTCTATCCATCTAGGGTCTACCAAATGTATCGCGACTTGAGAGAGGTTTATTGGTGGAGTGGAATGAAGAGAGACATTGCAGACTTTGTTTCTAAGTGCCCAAACTGCAACAAGTAAAAATTGAGCACCAAATGCCATGTGGAGTATCCTAGAATTCTGAAATTCTAGATGGAAGTGGGAGATAATCAATATGGATTTTATCATAGGCTTACCGAGGTCTCACAGACAACATGGTTCGATTTGGGTGATTGTTGATAGGATGACTAAATCAGCCCACTTCTTAGCCGTAAAGACTACTTATATAGCAGAAGACTATGCCTTAATATATATCTGAGAGATTGTCAGATTGCATGGAGTTCCTTTGTCCATCATATCAAATAGGGGAGCTCAGTTCACTACCTAATTCTGGAAGTATTTTCTGAAAGGCTTGGGTTCAAAAGTGAACCTTAGTACTGCCTTCCACCCTCAGACTGATGGCCAGACAAAGCAAATGATACACACCTTGGTGGACATATTGAGGGTCTGTGTCATTGCTTTCAAAGGTAATTGGGATGACCACTTGGTACTGATTGAGTTTGCCTACAATAACAGCTGCATCCGAATGGCTCCTCATGAGGCCCTCTATGGGAGGAGATATAGAACACCAATCGGATGGTTCGAGGTAGGTGAAGCAGGGTTGATTGGACCAAACTTAGTAAATCAGGCTATGAAGAAGGTAAATATTATCCAAGAGAGATTGAGGACCACAGCGAGTCACTAGAAGTCCTAAACTGATGTTAGGAGAAGGGACCTAAAGTTTGAATTAAACGATTGGGTATACTTGAAAGTGTCACCCATGAAGGGTGTAATGAGATTCGAGAAGAAGGGAAAGTTGAGTCTTTGATACATTAGTCCTTACCAAATTGTGAAGAAAGTAGAAAACATAGCTTAGGAGTTGGAGCTACCACAAAAGCTGACAACCATCCATCTGATCTTTCATATTTCTATGCTTCAGAAGTGTTTGGGAGATCTATCCTTGTTTATGCTTGATGAAAGCATTAGAGTGAAGGATATTTGAGTTATGAAGAGATCCCAGTCCAAATCCTTGATCGTCAAGTTTGCAAATTGAGAACTAAAGAGGTTGCATCAGTAAAAGTGTTGTGGAGTAGTTAATCATGGGAAGCTGAAGAGGATATGAAGGCTAGATACCCTTACCTATTCATGCCTCCTAATGATAAAATTGATGGTAATGATTCATTTCTATTCTCTGAGTCACTTTCCCATTGTTGAGTTGAGTTCTTATCTCTGAGTTGATGATCCTCTTGAGTCTGTGAGTATTTGAATATGCATGTCTTTAACTTTATTCATATCTAATGATGATATTAGAAATGCTCTTTTATTTCTGAATCCTAAGTTGAAGTTGATTTCTAAAGTATGAGTATTCAAGTATCCGAGTATTTAAGTTCTTGATGGTGTTCCTGCTTGATATGCTTCTTAGTTTCTCATCATTCAAGGAAGAATGATCCCAAGGGGGAGATATATTGACACCTCATAACTCTATTCTTACATGTACCCATGTTTCAAGCCTCATTATTATATCTGGGAAGTATATTAGGGTCATAAGAGACCTCTAGTACTTATCTGAGTTCAAAACTTTACTATAAATTGAGTTTATAGTGTTATATTATACAAGGGCCAATTTTAAATGCTCATAACTCTTTCTAGACAAATACTTTGGTGGCCCATGACCTTCCAAATGAAAGCTCTTTGAATTATCTTTCCAATGCAACTAATTTCACCTCATTTGGAGTTCAAAGTCAAATATATGGTCATTTTACTGAAGACTGCCAAAACAGAGTCAAAGCTACGAAATGACATATGGGTCGTTGTTTGAGTTATGGCTCGTCATCTAACTTGTGGTAAAATCTCCTAAAAATCTACTTTTTGGACCCAGTTTTGATGGACCCATATATGGGTCACAGATTCTTTAAAGGGCCATAGAGTGGGCTCGTGGGATCCAAAGACCCCAAAATTTGCCCAAAAGTTTACGAAATGGCTCATATGGGCCGTGGAAATTTCTACGGGCCGTAGGTGGGCCCATGGACGATTTTGGTAGCTTTTAAGAAAGGTTGTTTTAGTTTTTTCCCACCCTTCCAAAGCCTAAGCCTGGCGTTTTTACACCTAAATAAATCCCTAAACATATCAGTTTAACCTTTTTATGCTAAAAATACCTTCTTCAACTTAGAGCAAGGTTTTAAGAGAGAAAAATGCTATGGTTGGAAGATAATCTTGTGAGTTTTTCCAAGCTATTCCAAGATTCAAAACTTCCAGTATGTAAGGCTAACAAAAATATATATTATGTTCTTCCATGTACCCCATAAGGCTAACAAAACATAGATTATGTTCTTCCATGTGCCCCATAATTCGAATTGATGGAGTTGTGAGTGAATTGAGTCTCCCAAGAATGTTTTTTGAAGGTTTCTCTTAAATTCTAATGCATTTCTACATAATTTTGTATGAATTACAGTTTTATGAATCAAATACTTTGATTAGATGATTTTGTTGTTCTACATAAACCCTAACATGAATTCTTGTTATTTTTACATATTTTACTTAAATGGGTATGCATGAGTATAATTTAAGCCTAAAAAGTCTATGGAATCCCTTAATGCTTTAACTCTACTTTTATTTTCATGAATGCTATGGGTTAGAATGATGCATAATAGAGTCTTTATGAATGAAGAGTTGTACCTTAAAAGAATGTAACCAAGGAGTTGATAGTTGATGTGATGAATTGAGTTGACAAATAACCATTGAGACTAGATGAATGAGTTAGCCGTAGGGTTGATGTATTATGAGCATGTTGAGTCTTGGGAGGAGTATTGAGTACCGTATTTAGTAAGAGTAAGTCCAGCTCAAACTCAATAACTGCATAGCTGGCATAAGAGATGATTGAACCGTAAAATTGGATGTTTCATATTGTCCTAAAAAGAGGACTTGATGTTACGGATTTTGGATCCACTGATGGGATGTCCTATAAGCCAGAAAGGTATTGGATAGATGTGGCAATGACATCACTTTGTTGTATCATCACCGACTTATAGGTGATGGTTGCCGGTTAGAGAGATTTCCATATAGGTCCTGATAGCACTCTGAGTGGATTGGATTAGATGGTATATGAGTGGTCATTGTCTAAACTATATTCTTACTTCGGACTCTTGACATGATGATTGAGTTTCCTACTTCTTGAGTTGAGCTATTTAAGTTGACGTTATTCTATCCTTACATGTTTCATTTTTTCATTTTACATACTTGTACATTTCACGTATTGACGTCTATTTTTAGGCCTATATCTTTTATTGATGCAGAGATATGTACTAGCGGTCATCAACAGGCACCCCATTGAGGACCTATTTGCTTTAAGCTGATTGGTGAGCCCTCCCCTACTTTTGGAGGACATTAAGTTTTCATTCTAGCTTAGCTTTGAGCTAAACTTATTTTATTCTATTTAGAGGTAGCCATGGGTTTGTCATTGGCACCATTAGTCAGATGTTTTAGAGGCTTCATAGACTAGACTATTGAGTTGTGACTAGATTATATTTTAACTAGTTTCTTTCATACTAGTCTTACTCAGTGATGGATAGACTGTCTGGCCTTTGGCCTTTATTTATCGTTTGTCATTTCTTTTCATTACATATTCTTATTTATTGATATCTTCCGCTACTAGAATGTGATTGAACAAATGTGATGAGGCCGTGTGCTTCTCTTGGGGGCTAGCAATAGTCTCTAAGTGCCGACCATGTCAACCGTACCCTTTTAGGGTGTGTGACACACCCCTAATTGTGGATTTATCTACTCATGTTCGTTGTATATGAAGAAACTATGTTTGATGTTTGCACAATTAAACACTTACAATGATGAATTGAAGAATGTAAAATCCAAAATCTTCATGTAAATAGTAATATCAAGATCTAAAAGTAAGTACAAATTGTATCTACTCCAAATCTCCAAGAATAACTCAAAAGAAAAGTAAGAATATGTTCTCTGATAGTTTGTGCATCTAAAAATAACTAAAAAAATTCTATTAATAATCATATAAAACCAAATGCTAAACTGATAAGAAAAACTGGAGTCCAGCCCAATCACGAGCAAATGTATGACCCGTGAATCATTCTACGACTTGTGGTTGGGGATTCATAGATTGCATCTTCAAATACTAGTTCCATGTACGAGACTCGAATTATGGCTCGTGATTTGGACTACGAGTTGTAAGCCTCTTCGCCCTGTTAACTTTCAAAAACTCTGGCCCCTTTTTCCACGAACAAGTCCATCTATTAATCATCATGTCAATTTCATAAAATCTGCCCAACTTTAGATTAGGACCAGGAATCTCCACGTACAACTCATGGATCAAACTACGGCCCATAGGTGGTCACTACATCACAAAAAGCTACTACAATCTACAATCTCCTAAAAAAAAGCCTCAAATCCTGTATTTCTGTAAATGCAACATAAAATCATATCAAATCTACTATCGTCGCTTTTAGAGAACACACCAAATTCTATGTTTAAAGCATTAAAAGTGTCGTATTTTGATGACACATCACAAAGATAATCTAAAATAACTATCGTGATAGGCCCACGGTAACCACAGTTGAAAAAAGAACTAAAATAAAAATAAATACTCCAAAGCCTCTGACTGGTAAGAGGCCTCACTAATACCTTAATGAAGTGTTGGTCCTCAATGGAGAATCTAATGAGGGACTTTGTCACCTGCGTCTACATTATAAAACTATGCAAGTACAAAGGACGTCAGTATATGGAATGTACGGGCATGTAAAATAGCCAAAACAGGAAACTCAGGATAAGGCACTATACTCAAAAGTAGTTAAAAGCATGCTCAAATATGATAGTAAAAATTACAAAAAAGGTTTCTGCCGAAAGTAATATCATACGATGAAACTTTGTATGCAAGAATTAGTTTACTTTAACTTTGAAAGTTTTTCTAACCGACAACCATCATTGTGATCCTCGTGATGATACAATGTCTTGCCCACGCTGCCAGAGCCATCCCATACTTTTTCAGGGTAAGGGACGAAATATCAGGAGAGTGGATCCATCCCAAAAATTCCCATCTCAGTGGCAAAATTAGGAGTTGTACTCTTGGTACAATCCTATCTGACATTGGCGATGTAGTTTATGAGTTTGAGTTATTATTACTCTTACCCATATTAGTTCTCAATACTATTCCCAAAAGTACTAATATATGTTCATACTTAGAAAAATATATTTGCTAAGTGTTACGCTTCTTCTCTTTGGGACTTAGCTCAACTTAGTAACTTAGTATTCTCTTAAATTTTCTCAAAACTGTCTAAAATCATAGGTTTCATGCTTCATTGTTCGTAAAATACTTATGCTAATAATTTTCTTGAGTTTAAAGAAAGACTTGAAAATTTATAAATTTTTGTAGTAACTTTAGGGTTTAACTAGTTTAACAATTAGAAGTAGTATCTCGACTTAGGACCTCAATATAGTAGAAAATTTAGTATTTTTCATGCTTTTCTTCAAAAATAACATAAACAAGTCCATTTACTCATAATGAAGAGATCTTATTCTCAACTAATAACTTGATACTTGAAGAAACTAGTAGTTACACGATGGTAAGATAACGTAGTGGGATTTTTGTAAGCCTTACATACCTGGAAGAACTAGGTTCTTGAAGAACTTTGAAGAAGGTGCTTGAACGCCCTAGATTTTTTCCTTTTGAAACTACGTTCTAAGTTTGGAGAATATTCTGAGCATAAATAAAGTTAACGGATAGTGTTTAGGGATTTAATTAGGTGAAAAACCATCAGATTTAGGCTCAAAGAGTGAGAAAGGACGAAAATAACCTTTCTTAAAAACACTGTCCAAGTCGTCTATGGGACTATCTATGGTCTGTAGAAGCTTGTAAGGACCATAGAATCCATTCGCAGAAATAGAGGTGGATTTTAGGGTCCTGAAACTCCTTCTACGGGCCCAAACTACGATCGGTAGAAACTTTTACGACACGTAATCAGGTCCATAGAGTTTGGGACCCAAAAATGGACTTGCAGAAGTCATTCCTTGGGTTAACAGTATGGGTTATAGTTCAATCCATGACTGGTAAGTCAGGGTCATAGAATCAACTCTACTATGCAGTCTGTAGTAAAATGGTTATAACTTTTTTCTCCAAATTCCAAATGAGGAAATCTTGGTGGCCTTGGAAATGTAATTCAAAGATCTTTAATTTGACATATTATGGGCCATCTGATTCTTTGTATGCTGAGAGTTGTGGTCTTTAAAGTTGACCCTTTCATAATATAATACGAAAAACTTAATTGGTAGGAAAGTTTTGAACTCAATTAAGCACTTGAGGTCTCTCATGACCCAAATCCACTTCCAAAACACTTTCTAAATATATTAATGATCCTCAAAATATAGGTACAAGTAAGGCATCACTAGTTTCAAGCTTATGTATTTGCGATGAAAATTTCAGATCCTAAGAATATAATTATGAGGTGATACAATATTTTTCCACATGAAGTTGTGAATCATATTCTAAACAAACTATAATTAGCTTAGAAATTGAGGCTCTATATTCCCCTTTCTAGATGCTTTCTTAATCAGGGAGATTTACTGTTAAATCAGCCTAGGGAGCCTGAGAAACCCTAGTACCATTCATGTGTATTTTCATGGAGTGTAGGAAAAGGGAATACCTTTTAAAGTCTCTTTTTTGTCCGGAGAATGATCAAGAAAAGGATCCTCAGTGGGGAATTTTGGGTTGGTATTGGAGTAGTAGAAGAAGTTTTATGCTGATGTTGTGATCAGAAATCAGATGAGTCTTATCATCATCTTTTCATATCATGTCCTACTGCAAATCAGTTATGGAAGATTTTTGCTAGGGAGGTTGGGATTAATGCGCCGTTCACTTTTTTAAAGGAGACTATTCTTAGATGGCGGAATGCTGATTGTTCTAAAAAGCTAACACCCATTTTTAATGTTGTTCCTTGTTTTATCTTATAAGAAATATGGAAGAGAAGGAATAGAATTAAATATAGGGAATATCTGAGATTGTAGGGTATGATTGTAGAATTCACCTGAAATCAGTATAGATTGACAATATATATATATATATATATATATATATATATATATATATCCTTGGCTTAAAAATTGTAATGACCCCTAATTTAGAAGCACTGGCCTAAAAAAGGGCCTAGCTTGGAGTCTGGTTTACAGGACCACTTACGGCCCGTAAGATGACATACAACCTATAGGTTCAACTCTTAAACATAGAACTTCAGGAAGGGGAAAAGTTTCCAAGTGTGGGATAACCCACGGACTAGGTGACGATTAGTAGGATATCCTACAGCCCATAAATGGTTTCATGAGTGGGATACCAGACATGAAGGAAATTTGGAGTTTTCATGAAGGTAGTTAACGAGTTATCAAATGACCCATGGAATGGGTTACGACCCGTATAGACCTTTTGTGGGTAGGGCCAAGGAAGTGAGGAAAAATGGTTAAGTATGAAAGGACTCTACGAGTCCATCCATGGCCCGTAAGAAGTTTCATGGCCCATACTGTTATTTGTTGTTTTTGGTTCAGGAAAGTTCGTTTTAAGGATTTTCAGATGTGTCATCAGACGAAGGCACTTACGGCTCATAAGTCAACCTACAACCCGTAATTGGGTTCTGTAAGTCACTTTCAACAGTTTTTAATAAGGGACAATTTGGTCATTTAACACAATTCTATTCCTATATTACGTCGTATTAGAGATGGGAAAGAGGACCTATATCAGTATTCAAGCCCTAGAAACACCCCTCACTCTCTCATTCCTTTAATTCCAAAATTCTAAGGCAAGAGCTCTCAAAAACAAGCCTAGAGTTTTTCAAGGTTCCTTCCCCAAAGGCTTTAATTCTATTTCTCCTTAGTTCTCCAGGTATGTGAGTTGATTTATGGTTTTCCTTCCACCCATAAAGTTTCCTATTATGTATTTTTATCTTTTCTTTAAGTTCCTCAATTTAAAGTGCATGCTTATGATGATCTCACATCTTTTTGCTATTATATGATACTTATGAAGTTAAATGATTATTTTGCTAAGTAAATATATGTATATTTGAAATATGATGTTGATTCTGTGACAAGTTTCCATATGATCAAGGTTGGATAATTTTGATGTTCCTTTTTAAGGAAATTTCCTAAAGCTTATGTGATTTATGATTGTTTCATGTTAAAACTAAGCCCACCTTGTTTTCAATGAAAGTTTCCGATGATTTATGATTATGATTAGGGCGTTTATGAAGAGCTTCAAATTTAAGTTTACCAACAATATATGTTTGAAGTAAATTGTTCTAAAAGATGTTTAAGAAAGATCCTCAAGTTCGAGCTACTCCTATGCTTGCTATTTATGATTCTAAGAGTGTGTCATAAAGATTCTGCGAGATGACTTAGTACCGAGAAGACTAGAGATTGGGACTCATTCCGTTAGTTGAGGCATAATCCCATGAAGCTAAATATCAATGTCCCTAACTACGTGCCACCATAGGAGCCTTACATTCTAGGATAGTGGATCCACGTATGCCCGAAGGTTATGAAAAATGCAATTGCAAAGTTATTATGTTTTGGACATCTACCTTGGCAAGTAGATTCCTCGTTTCCCAATGGAAGGAGTTTATTGGATTCCATGTAGTAGCTCATATAGTCTTACTTTCAGTTATGGTCCATTCTCACAAGTTTATGATCTTATGATATGCCTTAACTTTATGTGTTTTCTTATGCATTGTCTCATATTGATCCGAGTCATATCCCTTGTGCATGTTTAAGATTGTTTCATGACTCCCTTATCTTATGTATACCCATATGTTATCTTTAATTATGATGGCATTACTATTTCATCCGTATATTGCATTCATATACTTATTACATTCAAACACACTAACACATATTTGCCTGCATGATTTAACCATGTAGGGACATGTACTCCTCCACTGGCTCACGACTAGTTGGTGTTTGAGACTAGCTTGTAATTGTGGTCAGCCCTTAGTTCAGGACTCCACCCATTTTCACTTTGTTATTTATTTTTGTTTTAGACGATATATTTATACCCCTTCTGAGGCCTTTACTTTTTATGTTGACTATTTATGAATTTCTTTCTGTTTAATGGGAACCAATCGGACCGGTTCCGTCTGTTATGTATTAGTAGTATGATTATGAACAATATGATGACATTTATCTTCACTACTTGTTAATGTTTCTTCATTGCATAAAATGGCCCTGAGTCCCTTTCCTTTGTGTTTTCTACAGGAAAGTCTAAATTTAATGCCTATGAATACTTATGATGCTTAGATGGCTTGGGTGAGGTGCCTTCGGGTGTCTCATTCGTTGTGTGATCACTAGACCCCTAGGTCAGGTCTTTACAAAGATATTCCTGAAAATTAGGTTGATATGGTATCTTTTCTTGTTGGGTACAAACCTCTCGTTGTCCCTAAGTTTTTTTCTGGAATTTCCTTAGAGAAGGGAGTTTTAAATACAACTCAAATGGGGCTTCTAAAGGTAATCCAAGGATCAATTCAGGGGTTTCTATATAAGAAATTGGAAGGGAGGACTCTTGTAGGCTGCCTCTTTTGAGATTGGTGTAAAGTCTAGTATAGAGGTTGAAGTATGGGCTATGGTAGAAGGTCTAAAATGCTATCTTTCTAATAATTGGTTGCACGTTAGAGACAGACTCTCTCATGGTATATAATTTTGTGAATGGAATTTGGGAGGTTCCTTGGAGTATTAGTATGAAGATCAGGATAATTATTGATATGAGAAGGTCCAAGGAAATTGACATGAATCATATTATGAGGGAAGGAAACAAGGTGATAAATTATTTCACTAACATATTTTTTTTTGCAAGTACAACCAATATAACATATCAATCTTTATAGCAGGTCCCAAAAGAAGAAAGAACACTACTAGCAATGGATAAAAATTAAGTGCCCAATATTCGAAGAATAAAAGTGCCAAATCAAACATATTCAAAGAATACAAAATGCAAAGGAAATTCAGTATCCTAAAACAAGTTCAAGCAGTGCAAGAAAAGTACCTAATAAACACAAATAAACCCTCATCTGAACAAGTTAAACAATGGTATCAGTTTTGATGGAGCTCAATTTGTTTGCAAGCAATGATTTAGGTACGTTTGTGCTTATTAACATGAATAAAATGCTTAATAGCAAATGTACACTTAACTTAGGAGAGGACACGACGGAGGCATCTTTGAGGTGATTCACATGTAATCAGAAAGTTCGTAGGACTGGCTACAAGATTGATTCTGTATAAGCAGTAGGGGATCACTTGAAGTTCAGTAGATTTGAGTTGAAAAAGTCTTCTTAGGACAAGAATACATGGCATTAGTGAGAGGTTGAAACGCCTTGATATAATATATCCAAACTCAGATATATACTGAATATCTCATGGAAGTGACAGCTTTAATCATCATTTGAACATGCTAATCAGCTATGAGGAAGCATCAGTATAGAGGGCTCAATCTCGTTGTAAGACAAATAGGAATGAGGAAGTTCACTGTGAGTTTCCTTCTCAAGATGAGAAGATAAGCTAGTGACTTTTAGGGCTTTCTAGATTCTCTTATTTTTGCTATCTTATTTTATTGCTTTCTTTTTGGGGACCAATATTTGGTCCAGTTTGTATTGCATTGGGCCCTTTTGAGCCCAAAGGCTTTTTCTTTTAATAAAGGCTTCAAAGTTGTATTTCATTTATATATATCTATATCTAGAAATTTAGTCAAGGGTAAGAAATTTACCTTCGACGTTCTCATCATTTGGCATGAATAGGTGCAGATATTTTTCCTTCATCTCTTCCTCAGCTTCCATGTGGCTTTCTCATGAGTTGGTTTCTCCACAAGACCTCGACTGAGGCTATATCTTTTTTTCTCAACTTACAAATCTAACGGTCAAGGATTTGGATTGGAACCTCTTCGTAGGACAATCTATCCTTCACTCCAATGCTATCAACATGGATAACCAAGGTAGGATCTCCCAAGCACTTCTTCAATATCGACACATGGAATACCGGATGAATTCCATCTAACTCGGAAGGCAACTCTAACTTGTAAGCAACCTTCCCAATCATATCCACAATCTGATATGGTCCCACATAGTGTGGACTCAACTTTCCCTTCTTCCCAAATCTCATGACACCCTTCATAGGTGTTACTTTCAAGTACACCCAACCATTTATCTCGAGCTCTAAGTCTCTTCTCCTCACATCGGTATAAGATTTCTGGTGAGTTTGGGCAATTTTCAATATTTCTCTAATGACCTTAACCTTCTCCATCGATTGGTGGACAAGATCAGGCCCAATCAATTCTGCTTCTCCAACCTCAAACCACCCAATTGGTGATTTGCATCTCCTTCCATACAAGGCTTCATAGGGAGCCATTTGAATGCTTGCATGATAGCTATTGTTCTATGCAAATTCAATCAATGGCAGGTGATCATCCCGATTTCACTTGAAATCAAGAACACAGGCTCTCAACATATCCTTTAATGTCTTAATTGTGCGCTCTACCTGACCATCTGTCTATGGATGAAAGGTTATACTCAGGTTCACTTTAGTACCCAATTCTTTCTAGGAGGATCTCCAAAATTGGGAGGTAAATTGAGCTCTTCTATCCGAGATGATGGACAAAGGAACTCCATGCAACCTCACAATCTCCTAGATTTACAACTTGGCGTACTCCTCCATAGTGTTGGTTGTCTTGACTGTTAAAAAGTGAGCCGATTTAGTCATCCTGTCTACAATCATCCATATCGAAACATGTTGCTTTCAAGACCTTGGTAGACCAGTATTAAAGTCTGGATTAATCATCTCCCCCTTCCATTTAGGAATCTCAAAGTTCTGAGTCAATCCACATGACCTTTGATGCTCAACTTTCACTTGTTGGCAATTCGGGCACTTTGAAACGAGCTCAACAATATCCCTCTTCATTCAACTCCACCAATAGACTTCTCTCAAGTCATGGTACATCTTAGTGGAGATAGGATGGATGGAATATCTAGTGCTATGGGCTTCAACCATGATTCTATCTCGAATGCTATCCACATCTGGAACACAGAATCTACTCTGGTATCTCAACACTCCATCTCCCCCTTTGGAGAAAACCATCACTTTCTATTTGTGGACAACCTCCTTCAATTGGAGTATGGCAGGATCTTGGTCTTGCTTTTCTTTCACCTCTGCCACTAAGGATGAAACAGACCCATTCTGGACATTAACTCCTCCTTCATCATTCTCCTCAAGTTGAACTCCTAATCGAGCCAATCGATGCACTTCTTTAGTTAGATCCTTCTTTCCCTCCTTAACATGGGTTGTGCTACCCATTGACAACCTGCTAAGAGCCTCAACAACGATGTTAGCTTTACCTGGGTGGTAGAGAATTCTCATGTCGTAATCCTTGAACAACTCCAACCATCTCCTTTATCACAGGTAGAGCTCTTTCTGACTGAAGACATACTGCAAGCTCTTGTGGTCAGTGAACACATCCACATGCACTCCATACAAGTAGTGGCACCAGATTTTAAGTGCAAACACCACTGCTGCCAACTCAAGATCATGGGTTGGATAGTTCCTTTCATGAATCCTGAGCTGCCTGGAAGCATAGGCTATCACTTTCCCCCTCTGCATCAGCACACACCCCAATCCAACCATTGAAGCATCACAATAAATTACAAAGTCCTCTATATCGTCAGGTAATGTTAGAATCGGTGCAGTAGTCAATCTTGCCTTCAACTCTTGAAAGCTCTTCTCACATTCGTTGGATCACTGAAACTTGGCTTTCTTCTGAGTCAATTTAGTCAATGGTGCAGACAGGGAAGAAAATACATCATCAAATCTGCGGTAGTAGCCTGCTAACCCCAAGAAACTTCTTATGTCAGCCGGATGGGTCAGCCGGGGCTAGTATATATGTATTTGTTGACACTCAATTTTGACCGACATATACTCATTTTAGGTTGTCATTTAATTAAAATAAATATTTTTGAAACTTTATGAATAAATGAGTCTATTTTCATTTTTATCCAAATAATTGTGTATTTTTTTAACATTCTAGATTTTCAAAATTTGTTCGTTAATTATTTTGCCATTTTAAATTTATTACTATTATTATTAATTATTATTAATTATTATTATTATTATTATTATTATTATTATTATTATTATTATTATTATTATTATTGTTTACTTTATTATAACAATTTTTATTAGTAATATTGTTGTTTTTATTATTAATATTATTTATTATTATTGTCTATTTGTCAGTTTTTAACTTAAGTATTAGTAGTATACTCATTATTATGATTTCACCGTGTCATATTTTGAATATAATTTTTACCATTTTATTTTATAATATTTTGATTAAAAAAAATAATATTTTCATATTTTTACATAGTTATTACATACTACGTATTTTCTTTACGTATTTCTTTTTAAATATTATATATCTTATTTTGTGTATATATCATAACAATTAGATGAAACTTTATTCGATTTTATCCCAATTTGTTTAATTCGTAGCCTCTTTAATTTAATTCATTTCAATTCTTGTCAATTTCTTTCAGTTCTAGCTAATGTACTGCCAAAATACAACACATTTGATGCTTAAAAACTTAGAATTTTGTGTGTACTCAAAGCGATGTTAGTAGATTTGATGTGCTTTTATATTTGTTTGCAGGATTACAGGGTTGACACAAATTTTGGGCAAAGAGTGCAGAATTTGCTGAAGCAGAGGTTCCACAAGACCCTTTACGGGCTACAGAGAATTTTATGGACTGTAAAGCTGGTTTTGTACACAATTCTGATGAAGGGTTATTTTCTGAAGTTGAGCCTACGAATATGTAGATGAGCCATAGAGGATTTTACGAGCTGTAGATTTGGTGTCGTACCCTGATAATTAGAAAGTGAGGAGTTGTTGAAAAGTTATCAGACGAAACCCCCCACGGGCCCTAAAACTTTATACAAGCCGTAGAAAGGTGTTGTAGAAGTCAGCCCAGATATTATATGACCCGTAGAATCCCCCATAGAGTGTACCGACTCAATTCTCCTAATCCATTTTGGTTTTGTATTTTAAAGACTATAAATAGGTTTTTTAGGTTATTTTTCATAAGGAACGTGAAACAACAGTAGAGAATAGTAAGGAGCTTGAGAGAAACATTTGTAAAACTTAATTTTGTCTTTTGATTTCAATATTGTAATTATTGGTGAAGAGTTTGGATTTCTTGTGCTTAATTCTCTCTTGTAAGTGCTCAATTATGTTACTCAAATCCATAAGTCTTGCATCTACACTGATCATGAGGTAGTTAAATCAACAACTAGGGTTATGGGAACCATGAAGATCTAACAAAGTAAAACTAGATAATTCGTAATTCTTGAAAAGTGTGCATGCATGCATTAATTATTTCTCTTTGGTTTGAATGCTTTTTAACGGTGGCCAACATTAGAACTCACCTAGTGTTACTGACTGGATCAAGGAAGTAATGAATAGGAAATGAGATTAATTAATAAAATTCAATTGATATTTCTCATCTATCAACCAAACTGGGCCAAGGAGAGGTTGTACTGGAATAATAGGTAAGGGTTAGTAATGTCACACTACGGGGGCGAATCAAATCACATAATGAAATTTACCTTTCGCCTGGATCAACGGGCTTGGTAAACTTTACGTATTGTTTTGCATGCTACACACTGGAAAAGAATTCGATTATTTGATAATACTCAGTTAGGGAATCATGGGGAACACAATACCCTAGTTACTCTTCATATTAATTTAACACTTGTCTTAGTTTAGGATTAATTTTCATACTTGCTATAAACTCCTCCTCCCCCCTTGGGAAGATAAGTAGGTTAATCTACCCAAATTACTTTGAATTCTTCTAAGTCTACCATATTCCTTGTGGGATCAATCCTGATCTTGGTTAGGTTCTATATCTTGACAACAAACTTTAGCCTTAAAAAGGAGGTGTAGCTTGGGAAACATCAAGATTTTGACACCGTTGCCGGGGAATATGACTAAACTTGTTTAATTTGAGTAGTTCGAGTATTAATCCTTATTTCCCTTGAATTTTATGTTTTTTTTTGGTTGTTTTTGTTTTATATCAGGGTGCAGGTGTAGTGTATGCCTAATGCACGAAGTCGAGGCATTTGCTTGACTTCATTTGACCCAGAGATCCAGAGAAGACTTAGAAGGATGGGCCAAGATAATGTAAACAATGCAGCGAATGCAGCTTTGGATTGGAACGAGAATGAGAATAATGACAACCTACCTCCTCTTGAGGATATTGCTTCACAGCCACAGGACTTCAATACCGAAGCTTATCAATGGATGTGAGAAAAATCCCTTGATCCTAATGGTTGACCCTTACATGTACCTTTTTTTTGTGAAAACCTAAGTGACGTAGCCTTATTAGATGTAAAATCCTGAAATTGGCCTTGATCCCTCCTTGAAAATTGTGCACCTTGACTGAGTCAAAAAATCTAATTTGAGGGTGGCTACAAAAAGTGGCCTTGATTCCTAGGTTGGAAATTGTGCACCTCGATTTAGGCGAAAAGCCTAAGTTGAGGGTGGCTGGTGTTAGGGCGTACACAAAATGAGGGGGGAAACTAGTGGTACATGGAGAAAGATAAAAAAAAATGTGTACTGGGTGCAAGAAAAATGAGTGATGCCTTAGCAACAAACTAAAAAGAAAAATGTTGTGAAAATGCAAGGAAAAAAAGCTGAAAAATGAGAATGAAGCACCCAGAAAAGTTTAAAATAGGAGAGAGGGAGGATGAGATGTAAAATAACAGAGTTGGTAGGGCTAAAGTGTAGAAAAATGCAATGCCAAGGAGGGTCTTTAGTCACTATATTCCAAAAACATCTTACCAAAGCCTCATGAGCCTATGTTACAAGCCAGTAAAGTCCTCAAGTGATCCTAGTCCAAGTAGTCAAAGGACATAGTCATGAGTATATGGGCAAGCATATAGTATTGAGCATGATATCTGAATGTCGTTTATGAGAGTGAATGATTTTGCATAGTCCAAAGATTTTACGTGAAAATATTATTTGAGTGAGATATGGGACTTCTTTCTTTGAGGGCACTTGCATTGCATTGTTAACATTAGACTAACTCAGTGATTGTGGTTTGTTGATAATAATCTCGTTATCATAGTTGCATTGTTGCATGCATTGACCTGTATTGGTTTGCTTATTAGCAGTCTGATGTGTTTTGAAAGTGGTGTGGGTATCTGTGCTTGAGTTTGATGTGACGTAAGCCATTAGATTGAAGTCTGTGTGTTGTTGTGCTACTTATGTAGATTGAGCCTGTCGCTTGAGGATAAGAAATAATTTTTAAGTTGAGGGTGTTAATGTACTATCAAAATATAGCACTATCGATGCTTAAAACTTGGATTTTTGTGTGTTCTCGATGCGATGTTAGTAGATTTGATGTATTTTTATGTTTGTTTTGCAGGATTACAGGGTTGTCACAATATTTAGGCAAAGTGTGCAGGATTTTCTGAAGCAGAGGTTCCACGAGACCTTTTACGGGCCGTAAAGATGGTTTCGTGATAAATTCTAGTGAAGGGTGTTTTTCTGAAGTTGAATTTACGAACATGCAGATGAGCCATAGACTTAGTGTCATGCCCTGAGGATCAAAAAGTGGGGAGTTGCTGAAGATTTATTAGACAAAATCCCCTACGGGCCATAAAACTTTATATAGGCTGTAAAGGGGGTGTCTTAGAAGTTAGCCCCAGATTAGAAGAAACAATCCACGAAAACCCATTTACAGCTGTAGATTGTTATATGGCCCGTACATCTGTCCGTAAAGCTTGCCAACCTAGTTTTTCTATTCCATTTTGGTTTTGTATTTTAAATACTATAAATAGGTTTTTAGGTTATTTTGCAAAGAGGATGAAGAGAGAACAACAGGGAGCTTGAGAAACACTTGTAAAACTTTATTTCATCTTTCGATTTCAATCTTGTGATTCTCATTGAAGAGTTTGGATTTCTTGTGCTTAATTCTCTTGTGTAAGTGCTCAATCATGTTATTTAAATTTATAAGTATTGCATCTACACTAATCATGAGTAGCTAAATCCACAACTAGGATTGTGGGAACCATGAAGGACTAAAAAGGTAAAAAGGGGATAATTCACAATTCTTGCAAAATGTGCATGCATGTATTAATTAATTCTCTTCATATTGAATGCTTTCTAATGGTGGCCAACATTAGAATTCGCCTAGTGTTACTGACTGATCAAGGTAGTAATGAATAGGAAAAGAGGTTAATTAACAGGATTCGATTGATATTTCTCGTCTAATCAACCAAACTAGGCCAAGGGGAGGTTGTACTGGAACAATAGGTAAGGGTTAGTAATATCACACTGCGGGGATGGACCAACTCAGATAGTGAAATTCGCCTCTCGCCTGGCCAAAGGGTTTGGTGAACTTAACTTACCGTTCTGCATGCTACACACTGGAAAAGAATTCGATTATCTAGTAATACTAAGTTAGGGAATCATGGGGAACAAAATACCCCTAGTTACTCTTCATACTGGTTTAACACTTGTCTTAGTTTAGGATTACTTTTCTAAGTTGATTACAAACCCCTCCCCCTGGGGAGATAAGTTGTTTAATCAACCCGAATTATATTGAAGTCTTCCAAGTCTACCATATTCCCTGTGGGATTCGACCCTAACCTTGGTTAGGTTATATATCTTGACAATAACCACTTTAGCCTAATATAGGTGGTGTAGCTTGGGAGAAATCAACAAGCAAGATGATTCTCAACAAGCCACAATCACTGAGTTAGTCTAATGTCAACAGTGCAATGCAAGTGTCCTCCTAGAAAGAAGACTCATATCTCACTCATGATGATATTTTCACATTCAATGCTTAGGACTATGCAAAATCACTCACTCTCTCAAAAGACATTCAAATACCATACTCAATACCATATGCTTGCCCCTATACTCATGACTATGACTGTTGACTACTTGGACTTGGATCACTATAGGACTTTATTGGCTTATAACATAGGCTCAGGAGGCTTTGGTGGGATGTTTTGGGAACATAGTGACTAAAGGTCCTCCTTGACACTGCATTTTCCTACACTTTTGCCCTACTAACACTGCTATTTTTCATCTCATTCTCTCTTTCTCCTAAATCAAGCTTTTCTTGGTGCCTTATTCTCATTTTCAGCTTTTAGCGTTTTATTCATACGTCATTTTTCTTTTTCAGCCTATTGATCAGGCATCACTCATTTTTCTTGCACCCAGTACACATATTTTTCTCCTTTTCTATGTATTACTAGTTTTCCCCCTTATTTTGTGTTTTCCTTTACATCAGCCACCCTCAACTTAGGTTTTTGGCCTAAGTCGAGATGCACAATATCCAACCTAGGAAGTAGGGCCATTTTTTGGTATCCACCCTCAGCTTAGGCTTTTTGCCGCAGTCAAAGTGCATAATGTTCAAGGAAGGACCAGGGCTAATTTCAAGATTTTACATCTTAGAAGGATAAGTAACTTAGGTTTTCACAAAGAAGAGGTACATGTAAGGGTCAAACATTCGGAACAAGGGATATTTCACACAATTGGTTGGTCATTTAGGCTAAGTAGACTATTATGAACAACAACCTAAGATCATTTCCTAACCAACTAACCTACATTCTTAGTCAGAGTAATAGGGAAAGTTTTGAATTGAAACACAGTATATGAATTTAGCAAAGAAAACTCACACTCACAAGACACCGACTATACTATCAACACATAATCTCAGATCATGTTCTTTATCTCAATTTTATCCTTATATGGTTGCTATCAAGACTAGCTAACAAAATTTAGTGGGTATCAATTTTCACACAAAAGCACAAAAACACATATAGGCTATAGATATTAGTACTATATGCTACCAATACTGCCTACACATCCTTAACATGTCGGTTCAACGGAAATTAAATATCCATGGAAAAAACACACATAATAAAACCCCTAGGATTCAAAATTTGGTATAGTTATAGGCCAAGGCTACTCAGACTTCACTGAGGCCTATAACTACCCACATCCCCCATTGGAAAAGAGGTGTATTGTCCTCAATGCATACCAAAAATGCAATATAAAGCACACGGGTCAAAAAGAGCATACCTAAGCGCCTAAGCACTAGTGTCTGGCTAAGTCTAGTTACCCTCAACCTGCCTGGTGGCCTCCTCAGTGGTATAACCATGTCCGGAGGGGCCAACACCCCTCACCCTCTCAAGCCCATGAGCCTGCCTCATCTCCTCTTCCACTCCTGATCGCATCATGGCAAGCTCTAGCTCCCACTCCTCTATCAACCTCACCTACAACCTAACTACATTTGGATCATCATCAAGGTGGGGCCTTTTCCCATAGGAAGGCTGTGAAGGTTCCTCGGGAGAAAATAAGTCCACCATTGACACTAGAGGCGTAGTCTGTGGGAATACCACCGGTGCAACCAAAACTTTTGTCATATTGGCTCTGAGCTACTGGATCTCCGTCTGTAGTGCCTTCATATCTACTGGCCATACTATGCTCAGGCTCTACTGGACCCGTAACTCAAAAGCACCGATGGGGGCATCCAGAGTTGTATGTCGGTCCTAAATAGTAGTGACTGTGAATGCCTGCATGCATCCCTCACACTCTGTAATAGCCTAGTGGACCCAGGGCCTAATCTACTGAAGTCATTGAGTCAACTGGGACTCAGTTTGGCCCAGTCGTTCTGCCATAGCCTGAATAGAAGCCTCTAACACATAGACCATGTCAGCGGGTGTTGTCGGCGTAGGAACGACCTATGGGGCAAGAGTAGTAGTAGCGAGCCCTCTCTCTATATCAACATCAGTCTGTGGGAGCCTCTTCTCGATAGTAGCAACAGTAGTGGTCGTGGGTGGAGTCTCAGAAGATGACTCTATATCGAACATCTCAGGCATCTGAGCTGGCTGGCTGGTGTGGTGCTCGTTGTAGTGCCACTTGATTATGCCCAACCTTGATCAGGCTGGCATTAAAAGTATACTGGACCTCAATCAGGGAGTCCAGCTAATGTAGACTCTCTACCCCATCTCTAGATAGAGTTTGTAGATCAAGCAAGGAAAATGGATGTAGGTAGACCTCTTCAAAGCCGCCTCGTGAATCTGCTCTACGATGAGGCTGACCCAATCTATCTCATAGCCAGCCAAGATACTAGCAACCAAAATTGCACGGTTCGGTGTCAAGGTATTATTTGCAAGCATTGGCCGGATCTGCGATCACACAACGGCCAGCTAAAATTTTGCGGGGATGCTAAGAGAGGCCTTCACAATAGGTTCTGATGAGGTGGCTATCTATGCAGGGTCTGGGCCCTGCTCTGTTATCTTTGCTACAACCATTTCATTAAGCTGGCTCTGCAGCTCTGGTCTCTCATCAAGGCCTTATCCCCAGTCTGCCCTAATCTATGGTCATACTCTGTTATGGATATGGGGGCTGGGAACTCGGGCCCAAATAGCATACGATGGATGTCAGTCTATAAAATGTCTACCCACTGACCCCTCACTCTAGTGTGTGTCAATCTGGGCTGAGCGAGGGGTCTCTTCCCTTTGGGAAGAGTGTTGAATACTGTGACATCATAGGGAGCGTAGAACTTTTGAACCATGGTCGAGGAGTACTTCCCTGAAGCTTTGGCCAGCCACTGGAGCCCATATCTACTGATAGTTTCCTAAAGACCGAGACACTTTCTAGTCTAGAGGTGATGATCCGGGGCTCCTCAAAAATAGAGCGGGCTAGTTTTCCCCGCTCATTCCTCTACGCGCACTCTGTGTAGATATCCTGCATGCCCTCAACACACCATCGAGTAGTGAGAGCATCTGGAGGTAAAGGTGATGCCTGAGGTAGTACGACGAGGACTATGTCTCCAATTCATCGCCAGACTCTTACTCTAACTCCTCTTTGGATTGAGTCATCTGGATGGAGCTGTTGTTGTTGCCTCCCATTTTAGACTGGGGAGTGCGAATAACAATGCCTGGGTCTGGGCCTGCCTAAGTCTGGCAGAATCCCATGTCTGTGGTCGCTCGGCATCCGGGTTAGGTTAGACACCGAGCTCCTCAAGTGAACCACTAGTCTCAGAGGCACCCTGATCCTCCGAGATCTCATCCCTGAGCCTTCTCTACAGGTCCTTAATCTCCTCACGCCTGGGCTTTGGAGCCATAGTACCTGAAACATACATATTTAATCACACATGGTTAGCCCCACAAGTTAAAAAGTGAATAGCAAGATCAAATCAGACTTGGTCATAGAAGGAACTTCTACGTGCCTTAGTGAAAACTACAAGCTGTAGAAGGCCTTCGTAAAAACAATGTCCACAATTTTTGCTTACTGGAATTGCATCCACGAGACCATATATGACTTGTAGAAGAATCTACGAGTCGTAGACTTTGTCGTAGATGTATTTCAGTGTTGAAACTTTTGCAGCCAAGGATCTACGAAACCTATCTACGAGTCGTAGAATTTTCTACAACTTATAGAAGGTATAGTATGACAGGTTCTCAAAAACTTCATGTTTTTGGATTTTCATACAAGGGAAAACTACGGCTCATGAAAGTTTCCAAGGCTGCAAAAGACCCTAGTAGATTGAAAAACCCAGTGACTTGAGTTTCTACGCCTATCAACATGGACCCCATACGACATTTTCAATAACAATTTCAGCATCGAAGCAATATGCACACCCCCCTGCATGACTTAAATCAAACACCCAACACCCCACTTGAAAGTCTTATCATATACCCCATCAAATATCATTTTACACGTTATTCGAAGCCAACCGACCCTGTTTGAATGATTTAGCATCAAATTACACACATATCCTCACACACTGAATTTTCACGCACATAATCAATTCAATTCAAATGATATGTGACCACATGGATTTCAAACACATCATTCAAACATAAAGACAAGGCCATACACACAAATTTCCTGCTTTTACACATATTCACACATAGGCACCTATCTTTCATGGTTCAATTTTAAACATAACAATGGCACACATGGGTTTATTCATCGGATTACCATGCCCCTCAATTGATTTCAACCTAATCACACAATTTTGGTAATTAAAAGGGTTTTTAGCTCCAAGAACTTACCAAATTGAATGATCAAGATGTAGAAATTGAAGGAGGAATCGAAGAGGTGGAACCCTAGGGTTGCCAGAAAGTCGGTCAGAAAAAGGTGGTTGGTCAGTCGTCGGTGATCGGAGTGAAAGTGTAGGAATTGCCAGGATTGACTTGAAATTTTGGGGAAGAATAGGGTCAAAATAATTTGATCCTATTATATATGTTGACTAGGTCAGTTGAAAACTAGTGGGCCCAGACTCTACGAAACTCCAATTATAGGCCGTAGAGAATTTTACGGCCCGTAAATCATGGTCTCGTAGAATTTTCAAACCCTAGTTTTGGGGACTAGGTTTCACGGACCAGTCCATGATAGAATTGGATACGACTTTAGAGTTAGTCATAGACACGTCAACAATTAGTTAATAATAAAAAAACTTACCTGGGGTCCGTGAGCCTTATTCACGGCTCTTAGTTTTATCTACAGACCGTAAAGTTAGCTCGTGGACTAAAGTGCACAACTTATTTCTTACTTGAAGTGTTCTTCGAGATAGTGTATGGGTCTCAGATAGACATACGACCCTTAGAACAAGTCGTAGAAGAACTTCTTGATGCCTTTTCAACCAAGGATGGCTGACTCAGTCATGTACCTGCACATACTTCATAGAAAACATTGTTACACTATATGTAACCAGTCCAATGTCCAAACTTACATCCAAAATGCGAAAAAAACTAAACTACCTACAAGTCCAAAAGCTAAAAAAAGCATGACTACAACTATTACATCAAATATCTTAGGTTGCCTCCCAAGTAGCGCTTGATTTATTATCGCGGAACGACTTGGACAACTTGGTTACTCAAACTTTACCAAGTGCCCAAATATCCTTCTTCAGGTCGTCTAGCCTCTTCATTAATTGACAGATGTTGAAGACAACTTCTTCGTCATTCAATCTAAACCAAAGTTGGACGGCTTCCATATCTACTAGTGCTCCTAGTGGATAGGAAGGGCCTTCCCAAGATGATTAGGACTTCGAAGTCGACTTCGCGATCCAGGATCACAAAGTCTGCAAGGAATATGAATTTCTCAACTTTGAGAAGTACATAGAGTATTCCCAAAGGCTTCTTCACCATGCAATCAACCATCAACAACCTCATGCTCGTCGGAGTAGGGCTCCCAAACTAGCTTATTGAAGACCGCAAAGGGCATCAGATTTATGCTAGCATTGAGAACACACAATTCCCTTGTGAACTCCACACCTCCATTAGTGCAGGGTATGGTGAAAGTGCTAAGATATTCTCTCTTTTGCACCAAGGACCTTGTGGCGATTGCAGTGCAATGTTGAAGCTCTTGGGAAAGCTCCTAACCCATAGTGCATTTCTATGTAACTAGTTCCTTCATAAACTTTTCACACCCTGGCATCATCTCCAATGCCTTAACGAGAAGGATGTTGATAGAAAGTTATTTCATCATGATGAGAAAGTGCTTGAACTTGCCCTCCTTCTCCATCTTTTTTATTCTTTAAGGGAAAGGGGGAGGAGATCTAGGAATAGGTTTCATCTTCTGTGGAAACTCTGCAGTATCACTCACCCCATCTTTGAAGTGATCATCTCCAGTATCAACATCATTAACCTCAATTGTCTCCTCTTGTACCTCATCAATATCTACCAGCTTGGGAGGATTAATAGTACTTTTTCCACCACGAGTAGTAACCGCCATGCACTGCCCTTCATTCTTTGGTTCTAAACTGTGTTGCTAGGCAGTGTACCTCTCTAATGCTGGTTGAGTTGAGTTGACACTTGACCAAACTAATGCTCCAGTTGTTTGATGGTAACAGAATGAGACTCGATTTTCTGATTTCCATTCAGATATGATTTGATCTGGTTATTTGTTGATATTATTAGTGTGTTTCATTTTTTTTTGTGAACTTTTGGACGGAAATCCTTCTTCTGCCGCTGCTACTGGTTGTGGGTTAAAAACGAGGCACATCTAAACGATTACCTTTTCACGAGTTTTATACTTTACTATCAGCTCCTTTTTTTTATCTTGAATTATCGCTCATTTATGTATTGGAAGTTTGAAACGCACCTAATTGAGTAAATTGTGATATTTCAGGATCATAATGTATAATTGATATAATTACCTTCAAGGTTTATTTTAATGTATATATAGTGATGCTTCACACATTAAAAGAGAATAGTTAAGTGTTTAACTATGAAAATTTAAGAATAAAGACTGTTTGAAATTTTGAATTGTCCAGTTGTGTTTGGTCATGTTTTTTGCAAAAAAATATGTAGAACTGGATTCTACCTTTTTAAAATATGATTTATACCCATAATTTCTAAACATTAGAAAAATCACTCAATTTGACTAACTTACTTGAAACATATAATCAAATATGCTCTAATATAATAATATTTACAATTGATAGTCACATAATTGTTAAATAACAATTGCAGAGAAATTGTATGCTTTAAGGCATGAAAGATCACTATCTTTTAAGAGTAATTGTCTATATATTCTTTTAGGGATTAACACGAAATGCTCCATCAGGATACAACAAAGGCTAAAATATGTTTGCAATTAAATTCGTCACGTCTGGAGTTTATCGTATTTATGGAGTCTGTTAAGGAGTCCTTTCAGAAGAGTCGCTCATTTTCTTAACAGACGTGACTTTTCTGTTTAAATAAACTAACAGACGCAACTATTCTGTAAATAAAATTTAAATATAAGTTTAAATTTTAAGTAAACAAATTATTTAAAAGAAAATAAATATGAAAATTAAATTTTCATTTAATTTAAGGTCCGACTCGGCCCGCGCCCCAGCCCCAAGTGCATGTCCAAGTCATTTATACACACACACACACACACACACACACACACACACACACACATATATATATATATATATATATATATATATATATAGTTTTACTCAATTATTTAGACTACATGGGCTTGGCCTTAAATAGGCTCAAGAAATCCTTTCTCCCACCAATATGAGAGACTCTCCACATGACTAATTATTCAACAACCCCCCACTAGTTTATAATATTACTTATAATATCACGCATACAGAAAAGTAGCATTGTTAGATTTGAACTTTCCAATAGTGTAAATACCTTAAAGCTTAACAAAGATTTTGGTATCTTAAGATTTGAACCAAAATTCCTTTTGTTAAATCATAAGTATTACACATGTGATATCGTAGCGAAACAACTCAACATTATACCCTAGCACGTGTATGGTCATATGATAACCCAAATTCATGAATATTAACAAGACCAACTCTTTAGATCTTTGTTTGAAGCGGCACCACCTCAATATTCATATAGGTGAAAATAGACTTTGTCTGTGTTACTACAAACATTTGCTAGATTCATTACGATTTATTTCACTCTCTTCATGATAAAAGTATGCACTTTGAAGTTTATTATTATGCCCCCGTTATCACAGGCATTTAACATTTTTTTTTCTCCTTCCATAACAGTAAGCAATACACCAAATCAAAGACTTAAGCAAGGAGTTTCATACTTAAACCACAAATAACTTCTTATTACCCATTGAACTTATATTATTAGAGTGTATACTAACTCAAAGTTGGGTTTCCATTACCTGAGTTTAATTTATGAGTTTTAGTCCCATTCATTCACTTGATTGTTGTAATGTATTTCTATTTAATGCTTTTGTAGGTAGATCAGCAAAATTCTTATTTGATCTCACATACACTATAGTTATAGTTCTGCTGGTAACTAAATCTCTTATGTAAGCATGCCTTAAGCTTATATGCCTTGATTTTCCATTATACATTTCGTTATGAGCCACGCACATGTTAGCCTCACTATCACAGAATATGAAAATGACTGGCATGGGTTGTGGCCACAACTTTATATCCAGTAATATGTTTCTTTGCCATTCCACTTTCTTTCCAGTAGCTGCTAATACAATGAACTTATATTTCATTATGGAATGGGAAATACAAGTTTGTTTTTTGGATGCCCAACTAATAGCGCTACCCCCCAAAGTGAATATCCAACCTAAAGTGGCCTTATAGTCATTTATACTTGTGATACAACTCGCATCAAAATATCCTTCTAATACGGGAGGAAAACCATTATAACAAATGCCCAAATGTTTTATTTTCTCTAAATATCTAAGTACTCTAATTATAGCTTTCCAATGTATATTACTTGGACTGCTTGTAAACCTTGAAAGTTTACCAATTGTAAATGATATATCAGACCTAGTATAATGCATTGCATACATTAGACTGCCAATTACACTTGCATACTCTAACTGAGTCTCTGTTCTTTGAGTATTTTCTGTAAACTTTATACGTGAATATATGGAGTTTTTGATTCATCTATGCCCAAATGATTGGACTTGATAACTATCTTATCAATATACTGGGCTTGTTATAAAGTCACCTTCTTATTATTTCTTTTGACTTTGATACCTAAGATAGTATCTACTTCATTCAAATATTTCATTTTAAAGACAAAAGTTAGATACTTCTTAGTCTCAAAAATTCTAAGCATGTTTGTACCAAAAATCAGTGTGCCATCAACATAAATACAAATGACAACTCCACCATCTTTTGTTGAATTTGGAGTAAATACATTTATCAGCAGTGTTATGAACGAATCCATTTGATAATATCGCACTATCAAATATTTTTGCCATTATTTTGGTGTTTGTTTCAAACCATAGAGGGGCTTTATAAGCTTACAAACTTTATACTCATTACTAGGAAGAACAAATCCTTCAGGCTGTTTCACGTAGATTTCTTCACTTAAATCTCTATTAAGGAAAGCAGTTTTAAGATTCATTCCATATACATACAAATCATATACAGATGCCAAAGACAAAAGTACTCTAAATGATGTTATTCTTGCTACCAGAGCATATGTATCAAAGTAGTCAATACCTTCTTTTTGAGTAAAACCTTTAGCTACTAATCTTGCTTTGAAAGTTTGTATAAAATTGTCTGTATTATATTTTCTCTTCAATACCCACTTACAACCTATAGGTTTAGATCCTTGAGGCAAATCAACTATTATCCAAGTATTGCTGGACATTAATGAATCTATTTCATCATTAATGGCCTCTTTCCAAAAGGTTGCATCTCTCGAAGACATAGCTTCTTGAAAGGTTCTAGGATTGTCTTCTATAATAAACAAGATAGGCATTTGATTAGAGACTCTAGTCCTATCTCCCTCCACCAGAAAAGTTATGGATTTTGAGGAGATAAAATAAGGGTCAAGAGGTTTTTCTTTTCTAACTCGTTGACTTCTTCTTGGCTCTAGATCAAAATTATCGTTTTTTCTTTTATTAGAAGTAATATCAAAATGTGATACCTTTTCTGCATCAATGCTACTTTGATTTTCTTCAATCAACTTTTCATCGACCACATCACGTGCAAATTTATTTTCTAAAAGTTCAACATGAACAAATTCTACAATAACATTAGATTCTAGATCAAGTAGCGTATATGCTTTTGAGTTTTGTGCATATCCTACAAAAATAGTTTTTATTCCTCTTGGACCTAACTGTCCTTTGATGATCAGGAACTCTATAAAACGATATACATCCCTATACTTTAAAATAAATTATATTTAATTTTTTACCATTTCAAAGTTTATAAGGTGAAATATGCATACTTTTTGAAGACACTATATTTAATATATGACACGCAGTAAGTAAAGCTTCACCCCATAAATTATGTGGTAAGAGGGAGTTCAACAACATAGAATTAACCATATCTAGTAAATATCTATTCTTTCTTTCGGCCAACCTATTTTGTTGAGGTGTATAGGGAGCACTGGTTTGGTGTATAACATCTTAATCTTTACAAAACTTATTAAATTCACTAGAAAAGTATTCTCCTCCTCTATCACTTCGAAGAATTTTTATTTTCCTATTCTTTTGATTTTTTACGATTGACTTGTATTCCTTTAACCTTTGAAAGGTTTCATCTTTTATTCTAAGGAGATAAACATATGTAAATCTAGAGAAATCATCTATAAATGTAATGAAGTATCTTTTGCCTCCTCTAGTTAATTCTCTATTTAATTCACATAAGTCAGAGTGCACCAAATGTAATATATCTGTAAATCTTTCAACTTTACGAATAGGTTTCTTAGTCATTTTTGCTGGTTACATATTTCACACTTTTCTTCACGTTCATATTTCCAATCAATGTAATCATTATTGGATATGTAATTTAAATGTCCTAATCTAGCATGTCATAAATAAGGATTAGACTCAACCATATAAATAGAAGCATAATTTATTGCATTAACACTTAACTTAAATATGCCATCACAATGATATCCTTTTCCTATAAACAAACCACTCTTTGACACAATTACATGATCAGATTCAATTATAATCTGAAAATCTCTCTTAGAAAGTAAACTAGCAGAAATCAACATCTTTATTATTTCTGGAACATATAACACATTCAGAAGAGTCAACTTCTGTCCAGAAGTAAATTTGATTTCGATTGTTCCTTTTCCTGCAACTTTGGCTGCAACCTGATTGCCTATTAACACTTTTTTAGAATCTTTCACTTTTGAATAAGTCTTAAACATATTATTTTCATGATAGACATGAATTGTTGCACCAGAATCCAACCACCAATTTTATCTCTTTGTGGTTGTAGCAGCCATGTTCAATTTTTGTATAAAAATCATAGCAAACAGTCCTTGTGAAGAACTTTCTATAGCATTTACCTTCTCTAATGTTTACAGATTCTTTTGAATGAAAGTTTATTCCTACTTTCTTAAGCCATCAATCTCAAATCTTAAGGCCCTTCTTGTCACAATGATAACAATTTATATTCTTTCTCTTTTTGTCAAGAGACTTCTTGGAAAATTTCAGATTTTTATTTTCATTTCCTGAGTTATTCTGACTAGCATTATTAACTATGGAACTAGAGGCTTGAACTAAAACATCTCTAACACGAGTCTCAATTTCAACTTGAAGGTGAGTTTGAAACTGTTCCCCAATTAATTTATCAATAGAATGTAGAATTTTCTTTATATAGTTATTCCATGAAGAAGGCAATTTCGAGAAAATTACACCTATTTGAGGTACGCCAGGAATTTTCACTTCTAGATCACTTAGTTTTGAAACTAAGATTTGTAACTCATGAATCTAATCCATGATAGGCTTTGTATCAAACATCTTAAATTCAAAATATTGTAAAGACAAAAATTTATCAATACCTTATTTTTTGTTTTCATATGCAGTCTGCAATGTTGCTCGGATTTCCTTTGGAGATTTCAAATGCAAGTACAAATCATACAAGCGATTAGTCAAGGGATTCATAATGTGGCCTCGATAAAGTAGTTCATCTTCTTCACGTTTCTTTCTCTCTACTCTAATCAATTAGTATCATTTGGGGTAGGTTCTGGAAGTGCAGCCAACTCAGGATCAAGAACATAGAATATCTTCAATGCAGTGAGCAAGAAAATCATCTTGTCCTTCCAATGGGTTTTAACACCCCAAAATTTCGTTCTACCTCATCTTGAGTGAATGGGCAGAGAGCTGAGAAAAGTTGTAGAAGAAGGTTCACGAGAATCATTTACGACTCGTAGATAGGTTTACGACTCGTAGAATGGTTCTCGTGAAACCCCAGATGGCTTGGTAAAGTTTTGTAAGTCTAAAACCTATATACGAAATGGTATACGACTCGTAGAGGACATTTCGTGATAAATTTCAGTAACTCAAGTTTCAAGACCTCCCTATTTATGAGAGGAGGTTAATACCCGTAGAATGTTTTATGGATCGTAGAGAGGGGTTTCGTGCGAACTTCCAGTAACTCAGATTTTTAGGCACCCTTGGCGTGGCTGGCATTCAGAGACTATTGCTAGTCCCCAAGAGAACCACTTGGACTCATCGTCATATAATACTTGATAGAGGAAGAATAATACTCAAGAAAAGACTGTAAAGTAAATAAACCAAGTCTTTAATAAAAAGGGAATTTCCAATAAACAAGAGTTCTGGAAAAAAGAATACTCAACATCCTATACTCAATGTCTATGAAGCCTCTATCTCTAACATCTAAATGGTACCATGACAAGCCATGGCTACCCAACTCAAAGAAAATAGAATTAACTAATCAAATAAAATAAAGGCTCCTCCGGATAGCAAGGAGGGCTAACCAAATCTGGAACTCAGGAACTCTGAACTTCAATGGTTCGCCTGCTGTAGTCCTCTATTACCTGTTTCTGCATCATGAAATGATGTAGCGCTGAGTGGCATTAGTACGTGGAATATACGGTATGTAAGATGGCTCAAGCAACAAGTAAGGCTCAAACTCAATCAACTGACTCGACTCAAGACTCAACTCCTCATCTCATGTCTCATCTCAAGTAAATAATGCAAGTTTAAAAATTAAGTCATGCTTTCCTCATCTCATATCACAACTCACATAAATGATGCAAGTTTAAAGTTTAAAATCATACTTTTGAAATTTGACTCAGTGTTTAATGCAACTCAGTTTGAAAATCATGATAGACCCAACTCAAGTCTTGCTTGGTAGTTTCTCTAATCGACAACTCCCCACCCTACCATAAATTTTGTGATTTACAACAAAAAGAAGTCTTGCCACATCCGCCCTAAACTTGCCAAGGTATAGAGCGTCAACCTCTAAGTCTCACTCTTGGATCCAAAGAGAAAATGTCCATCTATTAGGACATAAGTTGCCAGAACATGTTGCACAACTATCCTGCGCTGGCAATTTAGTTCTGGGGTGCTCCTCTATCACCCAACTCAGTGCTCAATACTCCTTCCAAGACTAAAATATGCTTATAGAAAATAACTCAAACTCATCTCTTTGACTCATCTCAATCAAGTCAACTTAGTTCTCAATAACTCAACTCAATTTCTCAATAACTCAATAACTCAATAACTCGGGGCCATCATATATGCAATGCAACTCATGACTCTAACTCATACCATGCAAGACTCCCAATGATTTTAGTCAAAAACATCATATTATCACGACTCAACTTATAAGATAAAATAGGTATTCTATATATACATATATGAAACAAGAAAATATACTTTTCGGGTTCAATTCATGTGTTTAGAAAATATAAATACATACTTCTCAAATCAGTACATAAGTAAGAAACTAAATTTAGGACTAGAGTATCAACATTCCAATAACATTCATATTTCATGGTAGTAGTGATGCAACTCATAAATTGACTCAAGTAAATTCATGAAAACTCCATCATATACAAGAATTTAAAACTCAAGAAATCACAAGATTTAAAACATGCGATTTATACTCATAATTTTTGACTCGAGAAACGAAGGGGCCATGGATGAACATAGTCCAATACTTTAGGTAGCCTTACATACCTGGAATAATGGCAACAATGATTTCCCTCGAAAATCTCCTCTCAAACTCCTCAATCTCAAGCTCTTCCCTACCTTCCTCAAGCCCTAATCTTGATGGTTTGTTAGAAAAGGACTTAAAATGGGGTTTTAGACCCTTTTTACGTTAAAACGACTTATACTGGCCATATACTGAGTTTAGGAGGTGTTAGGAATAGACCAGAATGCCCTTCGAAAAATTTAGAAAATTTTCAGGCTCGGGGTGACCTAGTTCGCGATGCGAACTGGTCGCGAATACTACATTTCCTGCAAAAATATTTTAAATGAGTTTTCCCAATCCCGTCGAATATTTTTAAAAGACGTAAGTGCCTCCCTGTGACAGGTCTGCGACGTGGCTCTGTCGCAACCCTTCACTGTTTTTCGTTTTAGAACGAAAAATTTTCTTTTGACTCGGTTGCTCTAAATTTCGATCGAGGCCCTTCCCCCTCTCAATTTTCCGTGCTGATCACAAATCCGACCTCCGATTCTCCATCCAAGCATCAAAAGGCATGTTATGTGCACATCTCTCCTCTAGGGGTATTTTTGTAATTTCACCAGGTGTTACATCATCTCCCCTTTGGGATTATTCGTCCTCGAATGATGAGTAGGAGTGGTATTATGGCACGAATAGACTCAAGATTCATCTCTGTACTCACTCAACAACTCAACTTCTTAACCATGCATCGACCTCAATAACTCTACTCAGAACGTCAAGAATGAAAACATCAACTCAAGATTAGGAACCCCAATTCAAGTTAAGAATGGGAATATTACCTTCGATATTCTTGTCATCAGGCATGAATAGGTACGGTTACTTGGCTCTCACCTCTTCCTCAGCTTCCCACGTGGCTTCCTCAACAAGTTGATTCCTCCACAAACCTTTAACGAAGGTTATCTCTTTGTTTTTCAGTTTGCGAACCTGTCAATCAAGGATTTGGACTGGAATTTCCTTATAGGACAAGCTATCTTTGACTCCAGTGCTCTCAATAGGGATCACTAAGGCAGGATCTCCCAAACACTTCTTCAACATAGAAATATGGAATACCGGATGGATTCCATCTAACTCCAAAGGTAACTCTAGCTCATAAGCAACCTTCCCAATTCTCCTCACAATCTGATAAGGGCCGATATAGCGAGGACTTAATTTCCCCTTCCCAAATCTCATGACACCCTTCATAGGTGATACCTTTAAGTATATCCAATCGCTCACCTCGAACTCTAAGTTCCTTCTCCTCATATCGGTGTAAGACTTTTGACGGCTATGTGCAATCTTGAACCTCTCTTTAATAATCTTAACCTTCTCCATGGCCTAGTGGACAAGGTCCGGCCCAATCAACTCGGCTTCTCCAACCTCAAACCACCCAATAGGTGATCTACACCTTCTCCCGTACAAGGCCTCATAGGGGGCCATTTGAAAGCTCGTATGATAACTATTGTTATATGCAAATCCAATTAGTGATAGATGGTCATCCCAATTCCCTTTTAAATCAAGGAAACAAGCTCTCAGCATATCCTCTACCGTCTGAATAGTGCGCTCCGCCTGACCATCCGTCTGTGGATGAAAGGTTGTATCAGATTTACTTTGGTACCCAATCCTTTCTGGAAGGACCTCCAAAAGTAGGAAGTAAACTGTGATCCTCTGTTCTAAATGATGGACAAGGGAACTCCATTTAATCTCACAATCTCTTGGATGTACATCTTGGTATATTCTTCTGCAGTATTAGTGATCTTGACTGCCAAGAAGTGTGCTGATTTAGTCATCCTATCTACAATCACCCGTATGGAATCATGCTGCCTCCAGATTTCGGTAGGCTAGTGATGAAGTCCATATTAACCATCTGCCACTTCCACTCTAGAATCTCAAAGTTTTGAGCCAAGCCATTTGGCCTTTGATGCTCGACCTTCACTTGCTGGCAATTCGGGCACTTTGCAATAAACTCAGCAATGTCCCTCTTCATTCCACTCCACCAATAGACTTCTCTCAAGTCGTAGTACATATTGGTGGAGGCCGGATGAATGGAGTCTCTAGTGTTGTGAGCTTCATCCATGATCCTCTCGCGGACACCATCAATATCCGGAACACATAGCCTACATTGGTATCTCAACACCCCATCTCCCCCTTTGGAAAAGACCATCACTTTTTGTTTGTGGACAGCATCCTTCAATCGGAGTATGATAGGGTCTCGATCTTGCTTATCTTTTACCCTCCCTCGTTATTCTCCTCGAGTTGGACTCCCAATCAAGCCAACCTATGCACTTCCTTCACTAGCCTTTTCTTCTCTTCCTCAACATGAGCTGTGCTACCCATTGACAACCTGCTAAGAGCATCAGCAACAATGTTAGCTTTACCTGGGTGGTATAGGATGCTCATATCATAATCCCTAAGCAACTCCAACCACCTCCTTTGTCGCAGGTTGAGCTCTCTCTGACTGAAGACATACTGCAGGCTCTTGTGGTTGGTGAACACGTCGACATGCACTCCATACAAGTAGTGGCGCCAGATTTTAAGTGCAAATACTACTGCTGCCAACTCAAGATCATGGTTCGGGTAGTTCCTCTCATGAACTTTAAGCTGCTTGGAAGCATAGGCTATCACCTTCCCTCTCTACATTAATACACAACCCAAACACGAACTTCCTCATCCTTGCTCTCATGTCCTGGACCATCTCCGGAGCGTACCTGGACAACTTAATAAACTTGAGGCCATACTCCTTGACGGTCATTTCCTCTTGCCTTAGGTTCACGAACTCCTCAATCTTTGCCTCCCACAACTCTTGGAGAAAAAAGTGGTTAAGGAAGGCACTCTCAAACTCACTCTACTCAGCCGGCTCAGCACCATCACCCCAACCATCTTCCCATTGGTTATACCAAACATTCGCCACATCCTTAAGCTGGTAAGAGGCAAGCTCAACTCTTTTAATCTTCATCGCATGCATAGCCCTCAACACCTTGCATATCTCGTCAATGAAATTATGTGGGTCCTCCTCAACCTTAGATCCCGTATAGACTGGCGGGGTCATCCTCAAGAAATCTTGGAGCCTAGTTGCAGTAGTGGGCTGCTGAGAGTTGGAGCTAGGGGCCTGAGAACGTAGGTTATTACTCTAGAAGGCCACTAGTTGGGTGAGCAAAGCAATGGCTCCTCTGAAGTCCGCCTCTAAGGTTGAGGCTGGCTAAATAGGAGGTGCCTGCGAAACTTCAACAGTCTTGGCAGGTCGACCCCATCTCCTCGTTCCAATCTGAGCAGGGAATTTAGGTGGAGGATTCTTAGCGTTTGGGGCTTGAGCATCATGTTGGGCTGCTGCATATTTAGGAGGTATGTTCTGCAAACACGTAAAGCACGAATTAGACAGGGATTTGTAGAGTTATACTCTATCGCACGACTAAGAATATCAAAGAAGTGTAACCTTTTGTAATGTCCTATAGCCTCTTGCTTATGTAGTGTGGTGCACAGCATACCCATAAACAAGAATCTACTAGACACGGCTTTACAGACTCCCTAGGACACTTGAGCTCTATTCTCTGATACCAAGTTTGTCAGGACCTGGGACGGTACCCTTGACATGGCCGGCACTTAGAGACTATTGCTAGTCCCCAAGCGAACCACTTGGACTCATCATCACATCATACTTGACATCGGAAGAATAATACTCAAGCAAAGACTTAAGTAAATAAACCAAGTCTTTAATAAAATGGAAATTTCCAATAAACAAGAGTTTTGGAAAAACAATACTCAACATCCTCTACTCAGTGCCTATGAAGCCTCTGTCTCTAACATCTAGATGGTACCATGACAATCCATGGCTACCCAACTCAAAGAAAATAGAATTAATTAATCAAATAAAATAAAGGCTCCTCCGAATAGCAAGGAGGGCTCACCAACTCTAGAACTCGGAACTCTGAACTTCAACGGTGCGCCTGCTGAAGTCCTCTATTACCTATATTTGCATCATGAAATGATGCAGGGCCGAGTGGCGTCAGTACGTGGAATATACAGTATGTAAGATGGCTCAAGCAATAAGTAAGGCTCAGACTCAATCAACTAACTCGACTCAAGACTCAACTCCTCATCTCATGTCTCATCTCAAGTAAATAATGCAAGTTTAAAATTTAAGTCATGCTTTCCTTTTCTCATATCTCAACTCAAATAAATGATGCAAGTTTAAAGTTCAAAATCATACTTTTGAAATTTGACTGAGCGTTTAATGCAACTTGGTTTGAAAATCATGATAGGCCCAACTTGAGTCTTGCTTGGAAGTTTCTCTAACTGACAACTCTCCATTCCACCATAACTTTGGTGATGTACAATGAAAAGACATCCTTGCCACGTCCGCCCTAAACTTGCCAAGGTATAGGGTGTCAACCTCTAACTCTCACTCTTGGATCCAAAGAGAAAATGTCCATCTATTGGGACATAAGTTTCCAGAACGTGTTGTACAACTATCCTACGCTGGCAACGTAGTTCTGGGGTGCTCCTCTATCACCCAACTCGGTGCTCAATACTCCTTCTAAGACTAAAATATGCTCATAGAAAATAACTCAAACTCCTCTCTTTGACTCATCTCAATCAAGTCAACTCAGTTCTCAATAACTCAACTCAATTTCTCAATAACTCAGGGCCATCATATATGCAATGCAACTCATGACTCTAACTCACACCATGCAAGACTCCGAATGGTTTCAGCCCAAAACATCATATTATCTAGACTCAACTCATAAGATAAAATAGGTATTCTCTACATACATATATGAAACAAGAAAATATACTTTTCGGGTTCAATTCATGGGTTTAGAAAATTTAAATTTATACTTCTCAAATCAGTACATAAGTAAGAAACTAAATTTAGGACTAGAGTATCAACATTCAAATAACATTCATATTCATGGTAGTAGTGATGCAACTCATGACTCAAGTAAATTCATGGAAACTCCATCATATATAAGAATTTAAAACTCAAGAACTCACTGGATTTAAAACATGCGATTTATACTCATAATCTTTGACTCAAGAAACGAAGGGGCGCGTGGATGAACATAGTCCAATGCTTTAGGTAGCCTTACATACCTGGAATAATGCCAACAATGATCTCCCTCGAAAATCTCCTCTTGAACTCCTCAATCTCAAGCTCTTCTCTACCCTCCTCAAGCCCTAATCTTGATGGTTTGTTAGAAAAGGACTTAGAATGGGGTTTTAAACCCTTTTTATGTTAAAACAACTTATACCTTGCCATATATTGAGTTTAGGAGGTGTAAGGAATAGACCAGAATTCCCTTCAAAAAATTTAGAAACTTTTTAGGCTCGGGGTGACCTAGTTCGCGACGTGGACTAGTCGCGAATAGTACATTTCCTACAAAAGTTTTCTGAACGAGTTTTCCCAATCTCGTAAATTTTTTTTGAAAAGACATAAGTGCCTCTCCGCGATAGGTCCGCGATGCGGCTCTGTCGCAAACCTTCACTGTTTTTTATTTCGGAACGAAAAATTATCTTTTAGCTCGGTCGCTCTAAAAATCGACCGAGGCCCTTCCCCCACTTAATTTTTCATGCTGGTCACAAATCCGACCTCGGATTTTACATGCAAGCATCTGAAGGCATGTTATGTGCACATCTCTCATCTTGGGGTATTTTGGTAATTTTATCGGGCGTTACAAGCAATGAGTTGGGTTTTGTATTTTTCAAATAATTACCAAAATTTCTGCAATTCTTATGAATCCTACTAATGTTGTATGAGCTAATTATTGTATTTAATGATTATTGATAGGAGATTTACATATGTATTTCATACTTGATAGCATGAACCTTAAATTGCATGATTTTATGAAGTTCTATGTATGCCATTGGGTATTTGAGTTGAGTATTTAAGTTGAGTAAATTGAGTATGTGAGTTGAATAAATTGAGAATAATTGAGCATGGGAAGCATGTTGCATTGAGTCACGTACATCACCTTATGTGATTATCTTGCTTGCATTACATGATGAGTCAAATTGAGTTAGTCTAAATGATCGTTTGAGTCTGAGTTGAGTTTGATGGTCTGCATTGATTGGATGAATTGATGAGTAACATAAGATGAGTTGGGATGCGATGACCCAATGAGGTCGAGATTTGAGTTGATTGATGAGTTGAGCATGTTTTATTCTTGGGAGGAGTATCGAGCACCATGCTGAAAGCAAGTAAACATATACTTTAACCCACAGAACTACAGTGCCAGTGTAGGATAGTCATACAGCTCGTTCTGGCGACTCTTGTCCCGCAAGTGAACATTTATAATGGATCCAAGAGAGAGGTTGATTGTCCTTTACCATGGCAAGTTTAGGACGGGTGTGGCACCGACATTGCCTTCATTGTGCATCACCAAACTAAAGGTGATGCGATTGGATATCGGTTAAAAGAAACTCCTAAGCAACATTTATTGAGCATGACATTTTAAATTGAGTCTAATCTTCACTGAGCATACTTTTAAAAGAGAATGAATTACTGTAAACTTGCATGTACTGAGTAGAGCATGACCTGTTGAGTCAAGATGAGTGAGTTGAGCCTTATTTCTTGAGCTATTTTACATGCAAGTATATTCCATGTACTGACGTCTATTCCGACCTACTTCATTTTATGATGCAGATACATGTGATGGAGGACTTCAACCTGCACATCATTGAGGTCCAAATCAATACACTTCTAGAGTTGGTGAGCCCTCTTTCCTTTCCGGAGGAGCTCTTTTATATTATGAGTTGACTTAGTATATTATTTTTTTCTTTCTTCTTTGATTTGGGCTGTCCATGTCCTGTCATGGCACCATCTAGGTTGTTAAGTAGAGGATTTATAAATACTGTGTAGAGGATTTTATTGAGTGTTTTGAATTCCAAACTTCTTTCATTGGAATTTACAATACAATAGAGTTATATTTTCTCATATGATTGTCACACCCCTATTTTTTCCCCCGCGTGGTGTTTTGAAAAATAGAGTTTCTCTAATTAAAGTGACATTTTGAAAAAAGATTATTTTATTATTTAGAGTCTCCACTTGGAATTGAGTTTTGGTGTTCCAAGTCACCTAATTTAAATCCCTAATCAAAAGGAAATGACTCTTTACATTTTTGGTATGCGAAAACAAAGATCGGATAAGGAATTCTATTGACCGAGGGGAAGGTATTAGGCACCCCTCGAGTCCCGTGTTTCTAGCACGGTCGCTTTATTACTAGTTTATCGCTTAACTTAGTTTTCAACATATTGTATTTATACGTTTTCAAAAAATGTCATTTACCTGTCTTCTTTAATTTATTTTGAACTCGTTTAAGACTATTTTATTTTATTAATGTGGTGTATTGGTAGTAGCGCTTTCCAACCTTGCCACAAATCATTATTTTATATGTCGCACTTAAAACTTGCATAATGTTCATTAAATCGCAAAATTTTCCTATAATTATTGTATGCCTAATAATGCTTCTAGCGATTTAATTTAAGTAAGGTTAATTACAAAAATTGTTTGAAATTCATAAAAAGTTACAAAGTAAAAAAAACTTCAATTTTTTATATGAAACCTTGGTCTTTGTGACTCATGAAAAGCATAATTAAACAATTCAATATTTGTTACATGGATCAACATAAAATCGTTAATTTAATATTCTAAAAGAATCATCACTCAAATAAAATGCAAAGAAAGTTACAAATTTCATTCTTATTTTTTAATTTATGTAAGGAAAAAGTGAATGCAAATTTTACTAAGAACACAAAATACATTTTTCATCCAGATATTATACATACCACATTAGTACATGTTAGAAATTATGAATACCTAAAGTTTTTTCTTTTCTTTATTTTAGTCATAAAAAAAGAATCTATAATAATATTTTACACAATAAATTCTTGTCATGAATTATTTTTTGTCATTTCAGTTTATTAAGCCATAAACATATATCATTATATAAAAAATAAAACGAATAAGAATAGAAACTTAGACAATGAATTTACTTAAACATGAAACAAACTATGTGTTGTTTAAACATGAAATAAACACATAAATAGAAATAATCACATAATATGTCAATTTTACTCAAAGCTTAACAATTCAAACATACTTCAATAATATAATGTCAAAATTAAATAGACATAAAACTTGAGCAACTTTGTAGCATTAGAACATGTCTTATACAATTGTGACTTCAAATCATACAATAAAATTTAAATGTTACCTTTGGTGAATATAAATTCATGAGAAGAAAATGACCACGACTAAGAGCCACGAATCCAAAACCACGAAAGTGAACCTCAAACTCAACATCTGCTTTTCTAAAGTGGTGATTTTTAGAGTATTTTTTTTTTTGCAGGTTTTTTCCTTCTTATGTGTATGAAGTGTGTGTGAAAGAAGGAAATAGTAGATGTGTAACGCTCGGTAAAATTACCAAAATACCCCTAGAGGAGAGGTGTGTACAAAACATGTCTTTCGATTCTCGGATTGAAAATTCGAGAACGGATTCGTGATCAGCACGAAAAATTGAGTGGGAGAAGGGTCTTGGTCGATTTTTAGATTGACCGAGTCAAAAGATAATTTTCGGTTCTAAAAACAAAAAACAGTGTGAGTCTGCGACAGAGCCACGTCGCGGACCTATCGCAGAGACACACTTATGTTTTCCTCTGATTTTTTGATGGAGTTGAATTTTTCCGAAATGCGCTGTCCACGACAGGTCCGTGTCGCGGACTGTATTACTTCAAGTCTGGAAATTTTTCTTTAAAATTTTGAGGGACATTCTAGTCCATTCCTAATACTTTCTAAACCTCCTATACAACGAATATATATTGTTTTGTTAGAGAAAGGGTTCCAAAACCCATCCAAAAACCTTTTTCCTAGAAAAATCACTAAGTCAGGGCTTGAGGAGAGTTGAGATTGAGGAATTCAAGAGGAATTTTTGTCACGACCCAAAACGGGGTCATGACTAAAAGACCACTTATAATTAAACAGTCACCACATAAAAATAATATCCCAAAACCTGGTGTCACGAGTATAAAGAGCAGCTAATACTTAACTAGTAAAAATAAGTGCATCTCAGTCTTCGAATAGAAATACAGACTAAACAACTAAGATAGAATCCAATGGAAACTCGAAGCCCTGAGTCTCACCACTAGATCTAGTATGAACCAAGTGCACGAGCAAATCAACTATCACGTGGATAACCCTGACGAGAATCTGCGGGGAGAAAGGAGTAGGGGTGAGTACACATAATATGTACCCTGTAGGTTTAACTGACTGGGAATTAGAAATTGAATAAGCTATGAAATAATCTAACGCTTCCACCTGCAACAGGAAAACCAGTTCGGCATCGGTGCTGCCAATTTATATAGAATGACGCGAGTAAAGTAAACATATAATCTCATTAGAAGCCAATCCCAAAACAACCACAATTAGTATAATGAAACGGTATGCAATGTAATGCAAGGTGGTATCAAGACCGCCACACAACCTATCATATACACCCTAGTCGAGCTAAGGCTCCCAGACTAAGGGGACCCATGGGGACCTCGCAAGCCACATACCTCAATCACAATATATCAACTACCTTGCCACCCAAGTGCCCGTGGTCAAGGACTCATGATAAGAATCACCATTCAAGACTTCCCAAAATGTCATGACATGTGATAAGAGGATGTATGCAATCAAGACAGAATTATGGAAATAACATTTCTCTCAACAAGCACAAATAAATATCAAAGTTCTCGGGTTTAGTAATTATATTATTCACCCTCTTTTATACATATTTGGATAAAATTTTCTTTTAAAAATATCTAACCTCTTCTTAGTAACTTTATTTTCTTCAAAAAACCCATGATCCTCAATATATATATATCAAAATTTTCTCCCCTTCTCAACATGTCATATTCGCACTATTCTTAACTTAGGATTCACATGTTCTTGAAGCAACACAATAAAAATTATCAACCCAACACATGATGATCTCATCCCATAGATTACAACATAAGGATAGTCAATAACTCAATCCCAATTTCAAAGAAGGATAGCCAAACCTACCTCAATGTCGTAACCGCACGTGAACACTTCTACCAAATTGATAAATCCTGAATTCCTCCCGAAACGATAATTTTTTATCAAGAACGAAACATACACGTCACAAGGAGTCCAAATACACCCTTAGTACTATATATACAACTAACCTCAAAATTTAATCTAATTCGATAATTTAGTTCCTAAAATTTTAAGCCTGGGGTTTAGTATCAAATCCTCCCAAGAACATAATTCTAGTGGTTACTCATAATGCAAACCCCCAATATTAATACAGAATCGTATCTATACATATACATCTGAAGACGCACGTAATAAGTTTGATTAAATGAAGGGCCAAAAGCACTGATCCAATGTGTGCAGTTAGTGGAAAAGCATATATGGATCATGTGCAGTTAGTGGGATAAGCATGTATATATATCCTGTAACATTATTTTTTAGAATTATAGGTAGTAATCCTAGTAATGAAAGTTTATTTTCATCAAATTGCAGTGAAAAGTATCACTTACATGGAGCAAAGTGCAGCACGCCGCCGCTCTTTCTTTTCCAACCCTTTTTCCTCTTCTCTTATTTTCTTTTAATTAGGTATTAAAAGTGATAATTCTACTATTTATTTTAATAATCATAAGACAAGTATCGTGGGATAGGTTGCCACTTTAGTCCATTAATTAAATTAAATGTCTAACTTTCCCCGTGAATTTAGTAGCTATAATTGTTCAATAGTCCAAAATACCCACTTAAAATTTACGAGAGGACATTTTTATAAAAGCAAGAGGACTAATTTTTTTTAAAGAATCTAACGGGCCATTACATCATCCACCACTAAAATAATGTTCGTCCTCGAACATAAGGTAGAAGAAAGTATCTGAAGCTTAAAAAAGCTGAGGGTATCGAGCACGCATATCTGACTCTGTCTCCCAAGTAGCCTCCTCAATAGGCGGATGTCGCTACTGAACCTTAACTGAAGCGATCCCCTTAGTCCTGAGCCTACGAACCTGTCTATCTAGAATGGCTACGGGCTCCTCCTCATAAGTCAAATCCGGATCCAACTCTATGGTATCATAAGAAATAATGTGAGACTCGTCTGGTATGTATTTTCGGAGGATGGAGACATGGAATACTGGATGAACAGCTGACCATCTAGGTGGCAAAGCTAACTCATAAGCCACATCACCTACTCTCCTAAGAATCTCGAACGGGCCAATAAACCTCAGGCTAAGCTTGCCCTTCTTCCCAAACCTCATCACACCCCTCATGGGTGATATCCTCAACCACACATGCTCGCCAACCATAAACTCGAAGGGACGAACTCTCCTATCAGCGTAACTCTTCTACCGACTCTAGGCTGTCAATAGTCGACTCTGGATCAGGCGCACTTGCTCCATAGCATCTCTGAGCAAATTAGTGTCTAATGCCTCGACGGTGACTGAGTCGAACCACCCAATAGGTGATCTACATCTATGCCTATATAACGCCTCAAATGGTGCCATTTGAATACTGGAGTGATAACTGTTATTATAACCAAACTCCGCTAAGGGCAAGTGTTGGTCCCATCAAGCACCAAAATCAATCACACATGCCCTAAGCATGTCCTCCAACACCTGAATGGTCCGCTCAGACTGACCGTCTGTCTGAGAATGAAATGCCGAACTCATGTCTAATCATGTACCCAACCCATGCTACAATGCCTTCCAAAATTAGGAGGTGAACACCGAACCTCGATCTGACACAATAGAGATAGGCACCCCATGCAATCTAACAATCTCACGTATGTAGATCCTAGCTAGCTGCTCCACACTGTGGCTAGTCCTTACTGGAATGAAGTGAGCTGATTTGGTCAACTTGTCTACAATCACCCAAATAGAGTCAAACTTGCCCAACGTCATGGGTAATCCAGTCACAAAATCCATGGTAATACGCTCCCACTTCCAGTCAGGAATGGGCATCCGCTACATCGAATCTCCTAGCTTTTGATGCTCATACTTAACCTGCTGACAATTCAAACACTTAGCCACAAACTCCACAATGTCCCTCTTCATCCCACACTACCAATAATGTTGCTTCAAATCATGAAACATTTTTGCCACACCAGGGTGAATGGAATACTTAGCACAATGAGACTCCTCCATAATCAAACGAACCCAATCACCTAACTTGGGCACACAAATGCGCCCATTAATTCTCAAAACTCCCTCAGAATCAAGAAAAGTTGACTTAGTTTCACCCCTCAACACTTTGTCCTGAATCACACATAATTTATCATCATCAAACCGGTAAGCACGAATCTGATCCATCAATGTAGATCTAGCCTCGATGAAGGCCAACATACCATTAGATGGGGAGATGTCAAGTCTAATCAATTGTCTAGCCAAAGAATGAACCTCCAAAGCCAAAGGCATCTCCTCCACTCTAAGATATGCCAAGCTACCCATACTAGAAGGATTCCGGCTCAAGGCATCCGCTACCACATTAGCCTTGCCAGGGTGATAGAGAATAGAGATATCATGATCTTTCAGCAACTCCAACCACCTGTGTTGCCTCATGTTCAAATTAGGCTGAGAGAAAATATACTTGAGGCTATAATGGTTTGAAAGATCTTGCATCGCACCCCATAGAGATAATGCCTCCACAACTTCAAAATAAATACCACTGCAGCTAACTCCAAATCATGAGTAGAGTAGTTCTGCTCATGGACCTTCAATTGTCGCAAAGCATAAGCTATAACTCTTCGCTTCTGCATCAACACTCCACCTAAATCGACACTAGAAGCATCACAATAAACAACAAAGGCTACACCTTCCTCGAGCAATGCTAAAATAGGTGCTGAAGCCAATAACTCCTTGAGCCTCTGGAAGCTCGCCTCACATTCATCGGTCCATAGAAATGCAACTTTCTTCTGAGTTAGTTTAGTCAAAGGAACTGCGATAGAGGAGAATACCTGCACAAATCGATGATAATAACCTACTAGCCCAATAAAACTTCGAATCTCAGTCACTGAAGTGGGTCTCACCCAATCACGAACTACTGCAACCTTGGCTAGATCAACCATAATACCATCCTTAGTTACCACATGACGCAAGAAAGTCACAGAGTCGAGCCAAAACTTGCATTTGAAGAATTTAGCATACAGTTTCTCCTCATGCAATCCCTGGAGCACAGCCCTCAGGTGACGAACATGGTCCGCCTCACTCTTGGAATACACCAATATGCCGTCAATAAATACAATCACAAAGGAATCCAGTTAAGGTTTGAACACTCGGTTCATCAACTCCATATAAGTGGTAGGGGCATTAGTCAGCCCAAACGACATAACCACAAACTCATACTGCCCATATCGAGTCCTGAAAGCAGTCTTCGGGATGTCTGACTCCCGGACCTTCAACTGGTGACACCCTGACCTCAAATCAATTTTTGAGAACACCGAAGCACCCTCAAGTTGATCAAATAAGTCATTAATATGAGGCAAGGGATACTTGTTCTTGATGGTCACTTTGTTCAACTGACGATAGTCAATGCACATTATCATAGTACCATCTTTTTTCTTTACGAACAACATTGGTGTGCCCCAACGAGACACACTAGGCCGGATAAACCCCTTCTTCAACAAATCTTCTAATTGCTCCTTCAATTCCTTTAACTCTACAGGAGCCATTCGATAAGGAGAAATAGATATGGGCTTAGTGCCCGGCTCCAAATCAATGGCAAAGTCAATATCACGATCTGGAGGAACACCCGGTAAATTTGTAGGAAACACATCCATGAACTCTCTCACCACCCTCGCGGTCTCTAAAGAAGACGACTCCTTAGAAATATCACGTACATGAGCCAAATAAGATAAACACCCATTCTCCATTATATGCTGAGCGCGAACATAAGAACTGACCCCCTTGGGGTACGAACTGGGAGAACCTGCCCACATTAACTGCGGTAGACCCGGATACGCTGAGGTCACAGTCTTAGCATAACAATCAAGGATCGCATGATAAGGGGACAACCAATCCATACCCAAGATAACATCAAAATCAAGCATATCTAGAAGGATCAAATCAGCCTGGGTCTCCCTACCTGAGAATACCACAATACAACCCCAATATACCCGATCCACAACTAAGGATTCACCCACGGGTGTAGAAACAAAAATAGTCACGTCAAGAGGCTCACACACACCATCAATATCATTAGCAAAATAAGTGGATACATATGAATAGGTGGACCCAGGGTCAAATAATACTGAAGCTGAACGATGGCAAACTAGAATAATACCTGTAATCATAGCATCAGATGTCTTTGCCTCTGCACGACCTGGAATAGCATAACACACCCGGCGCTCTCCACTAACTTATGATCCACCATGAGCACCACCTCGAGCTCCACCCCTAGCACCTCTAGTGCTACCCCTCGCACTCTGTGAAGCGCCTCTAGCTGCTGGAGCTGGTGTCGATCGGGCCGTCTGTGTCCCCGATAGAAAAAAGCAGGAGCACGCTTAGGACAATCCTTGGCATAGGGGTCGAGCTTATCACACACATAACAACCTCTAGGTCCAGACCTGCCTGTACTACCTGCACTAGGAATGGCAGCATGAACTGGTCTCCTTTGATAACCCTGAGCACCCTGCCTTTGAGAATCTCTGTCTCTGGGTGCATAACTGCCAAACTGACCGTGATAGCGGGACCTCCTACCACCATCCTGTCGGGCCTGTCTGATGCCCTCTATCATTCTAGCATGGTCAACAATGCTCTGAAAGGAACCACCAGATAACACAAGAGAGGTTGTGGCCTCCTAAAGATAACTTGTGAACCCCTTCACAAATCGACAAATCCGCTCAAACTCTGTGGGAATACTAGATATGGCATAACTGGATAACTCATGGAATCGTGCCTCGTACTCGATCACAGTCATGGAATCCTGCTCCAATCTATCAAACTCATCACGGCGTCTATCACGAAGGCTGTAAGGTACAAACCTCTCAAGAAAAATCTCAGTAACCTGCCCCCAATCCATGGTTGGAATATCAACTAGCCTCCGAGCCATAACCGACCTCCACCACTCTTTGGCCATGCGTGTGAACCGATAAGAGGTGTAAGCTACTCTGTGGGCCTCTAGAATACCCAAATTAAACAATCGATTGTGGCACTCTGTCAGGAAGTCATATGCCCCATCCCCGACAGTACCATCAAATTTTGGGGGGAGTCAATCTCACAAATCTCTCAAAGCTCTTCTGCTCAGACCAGGACATAGCAGCATTGGTAGAAACTGGCAGGGCTGAAAACCTCAAAGGTGTAATAGAAGGCATGGAAAATGGACTCGGGGTCTGAAATCCTATATTAGGTCCCTGAGCTGGCTGTGAAGGACCAGTAGGTATAGCAGGAACTGAGGTACCTGGACCATCACTAGTAGTAGGGGTACCCTCCAACCTTGCCAACAATCGAATCAATAGCTCCTGTAATACTGGTGTACTCTCTAAGGATGCAGGAGGTTGAACTGGGTCCTCCGTCTGCCCCTCGTGCTCATAAGTTGGGTCAGCAATAGGCTCAGGTGAAGCCCCTCTAGTCTGACCTCGAGCTGGTGTTGCTCCCCTAGCCCAACCTCGACCTCTAGCTCTGCCACGACCTCTGCCTCGCCCTCTAGCAGGGGCTTGGACAGCAGGTACTGACTCATCTTTGGTATTTCTAGCTCTAGTTCGTGCCATCTGTGCAGGAATAATAGATTAGAAGCGTACAAAACTTGAATATGAACAAATCGCACGAAATGAATCAATGGAAAGAGGATTTCTCCTAACAAGCATCTGGTAGCCTCTAGAAGATAGATACGGACGTCTACGTACCGATCCGCTAGACTCTACCGAACACCCTGCTCTTTAACTCATGAGACCGGTGAACCTAGAGCTCTGATACCAAACTTGTCACGATCCAAAATGGGGTCATGACTAAAAGACCACTTAATTCCAATAATTAAACAGTCACCACATAAAAATAATATCTCAAAACCTAGTGTCATAAGTATAAAGAGCATCTAATACTTAACTAGTAAAAATAAGTGCATCTCAGTCTTCGAATAGAAATACAGGCTAAACAACTAAGATAGAATCCAATGGAAACTCGAAGCCCTGAGTCTCACCACTAGATCTGGTATGAACCAAGTGCATGAGCAAATCAACTATCACGTGGATAACCCTGACGAGAATCTGCAGAGGAGAAAGGAGTAGGGGTGAGTACACATAATATGTACCCAGTAGGTTTAACCGACTAAGAATTAGAAATTGAATAAGCTATGAAATAATCTAGGAATGCTTCCACCTGCAACAGGAAAACCAGTCCGGCATCGGTGGCGCCAATTTATATAGAACGACGCGAGTAAAGTAAACATATAATCTCATTAGAAGCCAATCCAAAAACAACCACAATTAGTATAATGAAATGGTATGAAATGTCGTGCAATGCAATGTAATGCAAGGTGGTATCAAGACTGCCACACAACCTATCGTATACACCCCCCGTCGAGCTAAGGCTCCCAGACTAAGGGGACCCATGGGGACCTCACAGGCCATATACCTCAATCACAATATATCAACTACCTTGCCACCCAAGTGCCCGTGGTCAAGGACTCATGATAAGAATCACCATTCAAGACTTCCCAAAATGTCATGACATGTAGTATGAGGATGCATGCAACCAAGACACCATTATGGAAACAACATTCCTCTCAACAAGCAAAAATAAATATCAAAGTTTTCAGGTTTAGTAATTATATTATTCACCCTCTTTTATACATATTTGGATAAAATTTTCTTTTAAAAATATCTAACCTCTTCTTAGTAGCTTTATTTTTTTCAAAAAACCCATGATCCTCAATATATATATATCAAAATTTTCTCCCCTTCTCAACATGTCATATTCGCACTATTCTCAACTTAGGATTCACGTGCTCTCGAAGAAACACAATAAAAATTATCAACCCAACACATGATATTATCTCATCCCATAGATTACAACATAAGGATATTCAATAACTCAATCCCAATTTCAAAGAAGGATAGCCAAACCTACCTCAATGCCGTAACCGCACGTGAACACTTCTATCAAATTGATAAATCCTGAATTCAACTCCCAAAATGATAATTTTCTATCAAGAACGAAACATAAACGTCACAAGGAGTCCAAATACACCCTTAGTACTATATATACAGCTAACCTCAAAATTTCATCTAATTCGATAATTTAGTTCCTAAAATTTCAAGCCTAGGGTTTAGTATAAAATCCTCCCAAGAACATAATTCTAATGGTTACTCATATAATGCAAACCCCCAATATTAATACAGAAACGTATCTATACATATACATCCGAAGACGCACGTAATAAGTTTGATTAAATGAAGGGCCAAAAGCACTGATCCAACGTGTGCAGTTAGTGGAAAAGCATATATAGATCATCTGCAGTTAGTGGGATAAGCATGTGTATATATCCTGTAACATTATTTTTTAGAATTATAGGTAGTAATCCTAGTAATGAAAGTTTATTTTCATCAAATTGCAGTGAAAAGTATCACTTACATGGAGCAAAGTGCAGCACACCGCCGCTCTTTCTTTTCCAACCCTTTTTTCTCTTCTCTTATTTTCTTTTAATTAGGTATTAAAAGTGATAATTCTACTATTTATTTTAATAATCATAAGACAAGTATCATGGGATAAGTTTCCACTTTAGTCCATTAATTAAATTAAATGTCTAACTTTCCCCGTGAATGTAGTAGCTATAATTGTCGAATAGTCCAAAATACCCACTTAAAATTTACGAGAGGACATTTTTATGAAAGCAAAAGGACTAATTTTTTAAAAAAAGAATCTAGCGGGTCATTACAAGATTGTTCAAAGAATTGTTGTTAGCACTTCCACATGATCTTTCTTTTGCTTGGATTTCACTACTATGTCATCAACGTAATCCTCCACGTATGTAAGGCTAACTTAAAGCATGGAATTGTTCTCCCATGTTCCCCTTTGAGTAAATTAAGTCATTGATTGAAGATAATGAATTTGATGTGAAGATTTTTGAGTATTATATTGAGCTTTACTTAATTCATATATTTTACATGACTTGATGATCATGCACTTGATTTATTGCATAATTTATTTTCATGAGTGTCTTTCACAAACCATATGATTATTTTATTAAAGAATGCAATAATGAACTTAGATGGATGAGTCTAGAGCCTTGATGATGATGATGTCTGTGATGTATTGATTGTGTCTTAAATTGATGAGAGTCTTGATGATGATGTTGATGAGAACGATATTCATGAGTCTTAAAACTTGAAACTTAATTCTAAAAAGAAGAGTCCATGATGTTGATGTTGATGTTATGTTGATGAGATGAGTTGATGTTGATTTTGAGGTACTATGTCCCTATGGGATTGATGATGATGATGTTTTATGAGCATGTCAAGTTTTGGGAGGAGTATTGAGCACTAAAATGGGTGAGAGTGAGTCCCGCTTGAACCCATTAACTACGTGGCCTGCGTAAGGAAGAGAGGATTAAACCGCAATGCGGATGGCTCCTTTCTTGTCCCAACAGAGGATTGAGGTTTTTTTCTTGTGGATTCACTGAGGTTGATGTCCTTTACCCCGGGCAGGGTACTGGATGGATGTGGCAATGTCATCTCTTCGTTGTATCATCACTGAATCATAGGTAATGGTTGTCGGTTAGAGAAACTCCCAGTGAGGTCTTACTTTGATAGTACTCTGATGTTGATGTTGATGTGAGGGTATGAGTCAAGTTTCCTTGATTTGAGTTGAGTCGAGTTTCCTTGAGTTGAGTTGAGTCGAGTTTCCTTGAGTGAGTTGAGTCGAGTTTCCTTGGGTGAGTTGAGTCGAAGTTCCTTGAAGAGAGTCTGATGTATTGATAATGTGGAGATGAGATGTTGATGAGTCAATTGACTACTCTAATTTTGCCTTAGATAGACATTTGATATTATGATGGAGTATGATGTTGAGTTGATGTTATCCCTATACTGTTGTACTTGTACTGTGACATTCAGCTATTTTACATACCCGTACATTCCACGTACTGACGCCACTCGGTGCTGCATCGTTTCATGATGTAGATACAAGAGTTAGCGGACTTCAGCAAACGCATTATTGAGGTCAGAGATTCCGAGTTCAGTCATTGGTGAGCCTCCTTACTATCCTGAGGAGACCCTTTTTATTGTTGCTTTCGTCATTTATTGAGTTGGGTAGCCATGGCTTGTCATGGTACCATCTTAGACAGTTGAGTCAAGTTAAAGGCTTTTTATAGACATGAGTCAACGTTTGATATTGTTGAGGTTTTTCCCTTGTGAGTTGAGTTAACATTTGCATTTGTTTATCCTGATGTTGAGATTGATGTTGGCCATTGGCCCTTCTTATTGAGGTAGCTCACTGCATCACTTCTATTATTCCGCTATACTGATGTTGAGTGACTATCCTGAGAATGAGTGGTTCGCTTAGGGACTAGCAATAGTCTCTGGGGTTTGGCCATGCCTACGGTACCCTCCCGGGGCGTGACGAGATGATTTTTTTCTAGGTGTGTTTATGTATGTGGGAAAAATAAAAGAATGTGGTGTAGGATTTTTTTTTAACCATGTGTGTAGAATGTCTTTTTTTTGTGGTTTTTGTAAGAATGTGAAGAAAGAAAAAGATGAAGAGTGAAATGTGTTGTGTGTGTCGTGTATAAGATGTGTGTGTAAAAGAAGAAAGTAGTAGATGATTTTTTTTCTTTTTTTGTGTGTGTGTTGTGTCTTGTTTTTTTGTGGTTTGTAGAATGTGAAGAAAGAAAAAGATGGATCCAAAAAATTGTGTGTGTCGTGTAGCTCTTTTAAAATGTGAGGGAGTAGTGGGTTTTGTGTGGGAGCATTGTGGTGTAGTTTAGGTGAGTGGGGTAGGTTAGGTAGTTTATTTTATTTACCTGTCACACCCCTATTTTTCTCCCGCGAGTGGTGTCTTGAAAAATAGAGTTTCTCCAATTAAAGTGACATTTTGAAAAAGAGATTGATTTATTTATTTAGAGTCGCCACTTGGAATTGAGTTTTGGTGTTCCAAGTCACCTTTTTTAATCCCTAATCAAAAGGAAATGACTCTTTATTTATTGGTCTGCGAAACAAAAATTGAGTAAGGAATTCTGTTGACCGAGAGGAAGGTGTTAGGCACCCCTCGAGTCCCATGGTTCTAGCACGGTCGCTTTATCGACTATTTTATGGCTTAACTTAATTTTGAACATATTGTATTTATAAGTTTTCAAAAGTGTCATTTACCCGCCTTTTTTAATTTATTTTGAACTCGTTTAAGATTCTTAGTTCATTAGTATGTGGTGAATTGGTAGCAGCGCTTTCCAACCTTGCCATAAATTATTATTTTATGTCACACCAAAATTTGTGTAATATTGTTTAAATCATAAAATTTGCCTATCCTTATTGTCGGCCTAATCATGCTTCTAACGGTTCAATGTTTTTTTTAAAAAAAATAATTATAAAAAATATTTGAAATTTGAATTCTCTTTACAAAGTCGAAGAACTTCAATTTTTAATTACAAATAAACTGTTTCAACTCACGGAAGACAAAGCTAATTATATAGATTAATGTAAATTCATTTATTTAATATTCTAAAAATATTTAACCCTTAAAAGAAATATAAATATACGAAATTGCAGATCTTATTTTTTGGTTTCATTTTATTTTCTAGAAAAAAAAGATAAATTTAATTCATTATAATTAAAATTCATTTAGAATGTCAATTAATTATATCTCTTAGAACATGGATTTATGTATTTTAATCAAGAACAAGTTGAAAAAAAATAAACGTTTAGGCATGCAACAATAACCACATGTTACACCAAATGTTACTTTAAATAACAATATAAAAAGTTCAAACATATTTCAATATGATAACTTCAAAGTTAAACATACATAGAATTTAAGCAACTTTATAACATTAAAACATGTCTTGCATAATTGTGATTTTAAATCATACAATAAAAATTGTTACCTTTTGTGAAAATTAATTCACAAGAAGAGAAGACCACAATGCAAAATCACGATCCCGAAATCTCGAAAGCAAACCTCAAAACTCAACTTTTATTTTCTCTAATTGTATTTTTTGAGATTTTTTTTGTGTGTGTTTGTAGAGACTTTTTTTTCTAAGTGTATGAAGTGTGCATGAGAAAGAAATGTAATAATCTTTTTTCTTGACTTTTGGTTGTGTGTATGTATGTGTTGTTGTGTGTGAATCTTGTAGTGGAGTGGAGTTTTTGTGAGTGTACAGATGTGTTTTTTGAGAGCTTTTTTTTCGTTTGTGCAGATTTTTTTTCTTGTTTTTGAAGTGTGTGTGAAAAAGAAATGTAGTATATTTTTTCTAGGTGTGTTTGTGTATGTGGGAAAAAAAAGAATGTGGTTAAGGATTTTTTTTAACCGTGTAGAAATGTGAAGAAAGAAAAAAAGAAAAATGGAATGTGTTGTGTGTGTCGTGTATATGGAGAAAAATGTGGGGGAGTAGTGGGTTTTGTGTGGGAGCATTGTGGAGTAGTTTAGATGAGTGGGGGAGGAGTTGGAATTAATGAGTAGTTTTTTAAAGTTTATTTATTTTGTCTTGTTTTTATTTTGTAAGAAAAAATATATAAAAATATTACAAAACTATTTTAAATTAATAAGATATAGAAAGTTAACTAGTTAAAACTAAAATATAATTAAGAAAGTAATAACAATACTAGATTGTTTATTAGAATCAAAATTAAAAAGAAAAACACATATATTTTAAATTTTCTTTTCGTTAGAAAAAATGTGGCTCTATTTTTTTTTTTCAAATTAGTTTAAATAAGATAAAAATATCTAATTTAGATTCAAAAATAAATATTTAAATACTAAAAATTAAATAATTTAAGTTTGGTAAAAAATTAGGTGCTAACAGGATGCCCCCTTCGCTTGAGAGCATGAAGAGTTTTCAAAATAAAAAGTGAATGTGCCTAATATTGGCCTAACCATTATTAAAAGGTAGAAAAAAATAAAGAGTAAGCAAGAGTGACTGAGCCCTGGCTTTGGGCAGCCTACATATGTCGGGTTATAAGAGAATCAGGTCACGTGTAGTTCAAATAGGTGTAGCAAGGGATGGATGGATTAGAGAGTTGAGTCTTGTCATGTCGAGATCCCGGTCTTTGGTTCCTATTGTTACATTGAAGATAATAAAACTTAAAGGAAACAATACAAGATCTATTCTATTCTATTTGTCTTAGCCTTCTTTTTCTTTCAAGTCTTCCTTTGCATCTTCAGTTATCACCTCGCATTCTTCTGGCGGGTACCTTGATCTCAAAATCTAATCTTGAAGTTTGAGTTTGAGGGTTGAACTTGAAATCTCAATTGTGTTGCCGATACCTCTCCAGAGGAAAGTTAGTACACTATTCGTGAACACTTGTTTCTTGAATTGAATTTGGGCAGTTGAATCTTCAAATATTAAGCTGCTACATGGGTCCGAACCGACTCTTAATGTCATTCTTCACTTCTGAAGTCGGACAAATGTTACTGTATTATTGATGTCCAAACTAGTGATCGCTGAGGGACTTGCCTGCAATCAAAGACAAGCAAAACAAAACAAAATTTTTTTGCCCCTGTTTATGCTGAGAAATATTTTGTGAGTTATTTCGCTTGACTAGAACATCATATTAAACAAAAAATAATAAAATAATTTTTTAAAAAAAAACAAATATTCTGTTTTTTGAATGAAATTAGATTTTATGTTTTATAAAAAATAAAAATAGGGGTTATCATGCCCTATGAAGATATGAACGAATATTATGAGGGTTCGCTCCCTAAACGAATATTATGAGGGTTCGCTCCCTAAACGATATTATGAGGGTTCGCTCCCTAAACGAATATTATGAGGGTTCGTGCTCTAAACGAATATTATGAGGGTTCGCTCCTTAAACGAATACTATGGGGGTTCTCTACCTAAGCTAATATTATGAGGGTTCGCTCCCTTAACAAATATTTTAAGGGTCCGCTCCCTAGACGAATATTATGAGGGTTCACTCCCTAAAAGAATATATGAGCGTTTGTGCCCTAAGAGAATATTATGAGGGTTCACTCCCTAAACGAATATTATGAGGGTTCAATCCCTAAACGAATATTATGAGGGTTTGCTCCCTAAACGAATATTATGAGGGCTCGTTCCCTAAACGAATATTATGAGGGTTCGCTCCCTAAATGAATATTATGAGGGTTCGTGTCCTAAACGAATATTATGAGTGTTCGCTCCCTAAACGAATATTATCAGGTTTCTCTCCCTAAACGAATATTATGAGGGTTCGCTCCCTAAATAAATATTATGAGGGTTCGTGCCCTAAACGAATATTATGAGGGTTTATGCCCTAAACGAATATTATGAGGATTCGCACCCTAAGCGAATATTATGAGGGTTCGCTCCCTAAGCGAATATTATAAGGGTTCGCTCCCTAAACGAATATTATGAGGGTTCGTGCCCTAAATGAATATTATGAGGGTCCGCTCCCTAAATGAATATCATGAGGGTCCGTACCCTAAACAAACATTATGAAAGTTCTATCACGCACCTGGAGGGTACCCTTGGCGTGGCCGACACTCAGAGACTATTGCTAGTCTCCGAGCGAACCACTTGGTCTCATCGTCACCTCACACTCAACAGCGGAAGGAATATCCTCAAGGAAAAGACTGTAATGTAATTAAAGTAATTAAGTCTTTATATAAAGTTAATTTCCAATAAATAAGAGTTGGAAAAATAATACATAACATCCTCTACTCAATGTCTATGAAGCCTCTAACTCAAACATCTAGATGGTACCATGACAGGCCATTGTTACTCAACTCAAGGAAAATAAAGTACTACTCAAGCTAGATGATAATAACATGGAAATCCTCCGAAAACAAGGAGGTCTTACCGATCAGCTGAATGCGAATAGATCCTCAACGAAGCGCCTAACAATAATCTCTAATATCTGCCTCTGCATTATAAAACGATGCAGTCCCTGAAGAGGACATCAGTACGTAGAATGTACTGGTATGTTAAATAGTTGAGTGAAATTAAACAGGTAAAATAATATAGGCATAACACAACTCAACATCATACTCCATCAGAATGTCAAATGTCTATCTAAAGAAAGAATAAAGAGTAGACAAATGAACCATCAACATCTCATCAATAAATCAGACTCACCTCAAGGAAACTCGACTTAACTCAACTCAAATCAAGGAAACTCGACTTAACTCAACTCAACTCAAGGAAACTCGACTCAACTCAACTCAAGGGAACTCGACTCAACTCAACTCAAGCATCTTGACTCAACTCAAGGTAACTCGACTCATACCATCACATCAACATCAGAGTACCAGCAACTAAGACCTCATTGGGAGTTTCTCTAATCGACAACCATCACATATGAGCCGATGATGATACAACAAAGTGATGTCGTTGCCACATCCATCCAGTACCCTGCCCGGGTTAAAGGACATCAACCTCAGTGGATCCACAAGAAAAAAAAATCTCAGTCCTCTATTGGGACAAGAAAGGATTTATCCGCATTGCGGTTCAATCCTCTCTTCCTATGCGGGCCACGTAGTTAATTGGTCTAAGTGGGACTCACTCTCACCTATTTTGGTGCTCAATATTCCTCCCAGAACTCGACATGCTCATAAAACATCATTATCATCAGTCCCATAGGGACATAATACATCATCTTCAGTCCCATAGGGACATAATACATCATCATCAGTCCCATAGAGACATAGTACCTCAATATCAACATCAACTCATCTCATCAACATCAACATCATGGACTCGAAACTCACTTTTAGAATTTAGTTTCAAGTTTTAAGACTCATGAACATCATTCTCATCAATATTATCATCAAGACTCTCATCAATTTGAAACACAATCACAACATCACAGACATTATCATCGCCAAGGCTCTAGACTTATCCCCCTAAGTTCATTATGCATGCTTTTCAAATAATCATGTAGGGTTATGCAAAATCTCATGAAAAATGTTAACTTCAAGAGAACAAATAGTATGATGATTATCAACATAGAAAACATGTAATTTCAAATCAATTTTTCAATGAAAACCCTCAAGTATTCATGCATATAGACTCTTCAACCATCAAATCATCTATGGCCTCTATGGGGCACGTGCGAGAACAATCTCATGCTTTTAGTTTAGCCTTACATACCTGGAAAGTTGATATCACAATCAAAATTTGATGAATAGTCATTTCTTGGAGGAAATCCTCGATCTCGGTAGTTCTTATATAGTGGAAGAACTTGGAAAGATATTGTTTGAAGAGGTTCTCTTTGATTCTTGAATTCTTGACCTAGAATCTTTAGAGTTCTTGATAAAGAACCCTAATTCATGAAAAGAATAATCAAGAAATCCTTTCTTGGAATTCTTGAATTCGCTTTCTTGAAACCCTAAGTTATGATTTAAGATTCTATTAGGGATTTATGAATAGATAAAGAAATTTAGGTTGGGTAGCTTAAATCTTACGAAAAATAACTCATCTTGATGAAGAATCTTGAAAATTAATCTTAACTTGATGACTTTCTTGATGATTCTTGAGCGTTTATGTTTAGGAGTGAAGGAGAGGGTTTTAACTTATGCAAATTGACGTTTTATGTGTTTTCGGACCTTAAATAGAACCCCCAAAGGTTTTAGGATAAAAGTAACCTCAAAATAAAATAAAGGGACGTCGCTTAGCTTATCCAGAAAGGGTTTGCGATAGGTCCGCAACGCGGAGCTGTCGCGGATCTTCGGACAACTCTGCAAGTCTTCAGTAAAATGGTCATAACTTTCTACTCCGAACTTTGATTAAGGCGAAATAAAATGTGTTGGAAAGCTAACTCAAAGATATTTAATTTGATATACTATCGGTCACATAACTCATTATACTTTAGGAGATACGGTCATTTGAAGTTGACCCTTCTGTCAACTCATACGAAAACTTAGTTGGTAGAAATTCTTTGGACTTGACTTGATGTAAAAGATCTTTTTATCATCTCCAATTCCATTCCCATTTTAAGGAATTAACTTTAACATCTATTCTCAATTAAGAATTATCAATTAAGATCGTATGTCATATGAAGGATGACCCAATCTTAGTAAAAAAAAATTGGGGTGTTACAGGTTCATGCCCAAAACAAATATTAGGAGGGTTCGTGCCCAAAACGAATATTATGAGGGTTCGTTCCCTAAGCGAATATTATAAGGGTTTATTCCCTAAGCGAATATTATGAGGGTTCGGTCCCTAAGCGAATATTATGAGGGTTCGTGCCTTAAACGAATATTATGAGAGTTCGCTCCCCAAGCTAATATTATGAGGGTTCGCTCCCTATACGAATATTATGAGGGTTCGCTCCCTAAGCGAATATTATGAGGGTTTGCTCCCTAAGCGAATATTATGAGGGTTTGCTCCCTAAGTGGATATTATGAGGGTTCGCTCCCTAAACGAATATTATGAGGGTTTGTGCCATAAACGAATATTATGAGGGTTCGTGCCTTATGAAGAATGAAGGAGTTTTATTTTATTTTACTTTTATTTTTATTGTTAGAAATAAAATAAAATAAAATATGCCCCGTTTTGAAACTAAGAAAGTTTGAAACTTTTTTATTTATTATTTATTGGTGAATTTATTTTCCCTTTTTCATCTTTTTTTTTAAGAAAAAAAAATGTTCCAGTTTTGAAACTAAAAAATTTTGAAACTTTTTATTTTTATTTTATTATTGGTGAATTTATTTTTTATCATCTTTTTTAGAAAAAAAAAGGCCTAGTTTCAATTTGTCAGAAATAAATATTTTTTTATTTTAGACTGAGCCCGTTAGTAGCATTTCCTACGTATCTCACCATAGCAAGAACCAAGTCTAACGTAGTACATACGAATCAAAAATATTTTTTTTACTTGAGATCAAGCCCATTAGTAGGACTGCCTACGTATCTCACCATAGCAAGAATCAGGTCTAACGTAGTTCATACGAATCAAAAATATTTTGTTGCAAAATAATATCTTTTGAAAATATTGTTAGATAGAAAGAAATTGATTTTTGATTGATCATGTCTTGGCTTTAGATGGTACCAACAATTAGTATTATGCATATAAATCACCTTCGAGTACTTCTAGGCAAATTTGTGGCCAACTTTGAAGTAATTTCTGTAGTTTCAAATAATACCTCAAGCATACTTAAGTATTAATAAGATCTATTTATCTTGCATCAAATATGTGGTTAAAATTATTCATGTCCTCATGTTTCAAGTGTCTTACGGAAACAAAGTCCCAATTCACACAAAATAGAAGAGTTGAGATCGTGGGACATTTTGACAGTCATTCACACTCAGAACGATGTTCAATGCATGAGATTGAAATACCATATCTTTGACCCTCATGTAAGCATCCACTAATATGAGAACATCGAAAATGAAATCAAGTAGGACTTGTATTTGGCTTAAAATGTTGGCTAGTCATGGTTAAGGTAATCTTTTTGTATAAAGTGACCATTTTCTTCCCAACACTGCAATATGCACTCAATTTATATTCTTCATTTTCACATTTGATATTTATCTCCTTGGTTGTTTTTCTTTCTTTTTTTTTTTTTTTTTTTTTGCACTTTCTCCTCTTTTTTTGAGTTTTTCTCCTTTTATTGGAGTTTATTTATTTTGTTTTGTTTTTATTTTGAAAAGAAAAATATATAAAAATATTAGAAAACATTTTAAATTAATAAGATATAGAAAATTAACTAGTTAAAACTAAAATATAATTAAGAAAGTAATAACAATACTGGATTATTTATTAGAATCAAAAATTAAAAGATAAAACATATATTTTTATAAATTTTCTTTCCTTTAGAACAAAACTTATATTAAAATGTATTTTTATAAATTTTCTTTCCTTTAGAACAAAACTTATATTAAAATGTGTTTTGTTGTTTTCAAATTATTCTAAATAAGATAAAAATAAAAATGAATTCCTATTGAGGTTTAGTTTCTTCCCCCTTTCTGTTACTGCCCAAAAGTTTTGTTTGCAGACCTTTTTCTTTGAATTTGCTTTTTTTCTCGGAAAGCTACTCCGACGAACTTCGCCGCCACCGATTTCCCGCCAGACACCAAAAATTTCCTCCCAGAAGTTTTTGTATTTACCTTGGTTCTTGCCATATTCAAGAAATTCTGCAAAAACGTTTTTCTATTTTTTTTCCAGGAGAATTCAACAATATTTCCAATCGACAACTTTCTTGACAACTTTCTGAAAAAATTCTTTTTCCATCTATTTCTGAGTCACCAAACTCATCAATCCGGCAAAGCTAGAGACCACAGAAAACCAGCCACGGCAATCCGGCAAAGTCTAATTTCAGGAAAATCCGGCAACCATTTTTCGACGACATCTGTTTCAAAAAACAACCCTGGTTCTATCGTTCCTCCCCTTTATACCTCCTGACTACTGCTGTAGCTTTTGAATCCTTTGTTACTTTGATTTTTACTTTGATTTTTTATACATTTGGTTATTCTAGTAGTATACCTTACATTACTAGATTAGTTACATTACTGCTGTTACATTTTTATACATTTGGTTACATTACTACTTTACATTACTGTTGTTACATTTACTGTTTTATATTAGTGGGTTACATTACTACTGTTGTTGTATTAGTTTAATATTTTATTGGAGTTTGCTTATCTGACTAATTGTGAGTGGTTAGTGAGAGTAATTCGTAGTTGGTGGCGTCCGGATCTGATGGTGGAGTAGGGTCATGTCGTTGGTTGGGGTCGGGGGTAAGAGGTAGGGGTGGTAGGAAGGGCACAGGCTTATCTAAATTAAGGTAGGAGTGTGGAATATAGGTACACTTATAGGGAAATCCATAGAGCTAGTAAAGTGTCTTAAGTGGGGATAAATTAATATAGCGTGTGTTCAGGAGACTAGATGGGTAGGGACCAAAGCTCGGGATGTAGACGGGTTCAAGCTATGGTACTCAGGGACGTTCTAGGGACAGAAATGGTGTAGGTATACTAGTAGATAAGGACCTTAGGGAATATGTGGTGGAGGTTAGGAGGTTTAACGATAGGATGATGTTTATTAAACTGGTGGTGGGTAAGCACGTAGTGACTGTAGTTAGTGCCTATGCGCCTCAAGCGGGTCTAGATGAGGAAGTCAAAAGGCTCTTTTGGGAAGAATTGGATGAGGTGGTGAGGGGCATACCAGTGACGGAAAAGCTTTTCATTGGGGGAGAATTTAATGGACTTATTGGGGCTACTAGTAGTGGGTTTGAAGATATCCATGGAGGCTTTGGTTTTAGGGAAAGGAATGGAGGGGGGACATCTCTCTTGGATTTTGCCAAAGCCTTTGAGTTAGTTATTGCTAACTCTTGTTTCTAGAAGAGGGAAAGTCACTTGATAACCTTTTAGAGTGCGGTAGCTAAAACTCAAATTGATTACCTACTTCTACGGAAAGGTGATAGAAGCCTTTGTAAGAATTGCAAAGTTATTCCGAGTGAGAGTATTTCCACTCAACATAGGCTTCTAGTGATGTACTTAGAGATTAAGAGAGAAAAGAAGAGGAAGATTGTCTATGCCCAATCGAGGATTAGATGGGGGGGCCTGACTCCTGCCCTCTCTCATGAGATAGAAGAAAAGCTGAGAAACTTAGAGGCTTGGAGTAGTAGTGGAGATGTGAATAATATGTGGGACAATACTGTTGGTTGCATTAGAAAGGTAGCTTCTGAGGTACTAGGGGTTTCGAGAGGAACCTTCGGGGGACGTCAAGGTGATTAGTGGTGGAATGAAGAAGTTCAAGACAAAGTAAAAGCTAAGAAGGTGGCCTATACAAAGTGGTTGGAGTGTAGGGATGAGGATGAAAAACAAAGGCTCAAGGAGATTTATAAGACGGCTAAGTCAGAAGCAAAGATGGCGGTGACGAGTGCTAAGACAGCAGCATTTGAGCGCCTATATTAGGAGCTAAGTGATAAAGGCGCAGACAAGCGAATGTACAGGCTTGCTAAAGAGAGAGAAAGGAAAGCTCGCGACTTGGATCAAGTGAAGTGTATCAAGGATGAGGAGGGTGAGGTGCTAGTGGATGTGACTTCTATTAAACAAAGATGGCAAGCTTACTTTCATAAACTTTTAAACAAAAAAGGAGATAGTGATAATGAGCTGGGCAAGTTGGCATATTCCGAAAGTCACCGAGATTTTGGTTATTGCAGGCGCTTCAGAGTTGAGGAGGTTAGAAGGGATATTAGTTGGATGAAGAGAGGGAGGGCGCTCAGACCGAATCAGATTCCGATAGATTTTTGGAAAAGCATGGTCAAGGATGGCATAGAGTGGCTGACTAGACTGTTCAATACTATCATGAAGACGGCCAAGATGCCGGATGAATGGAGGAGGAGTACAATGGTTCCACTGTATAAGAACAAGGGTGATATTCAAAACTGTAATAATTACTGGGGTACCAAGTTGTTGAGGCATACTATGAAGTCATGGGAGAGAGTGGTGGAGATGAGGGTGAGAAAAGTAGTTTCTATTTCAGAAAACCAGTTTGGATTCATGCCAGGACGGTTGACTACTGAAGCGATCCACCTTGTTCGGAGATTAGTGGAGAAATATAGGGAAAGTAAGAAGGACCTTCATATGGTGTTCATTGATCTTGAGAAGGCCTATGACAAAGTCCCGATGGATGTCCTATGGAGGTGTTTGGATATTAAAGGCGTCCCAATGGCATATATTATAGTGATAAAGGATATGTACGATGGGGCCAAAACTCGGGTAAGAACGGTGGGAGGAGACTCTGAATATTTTCCAGTTCAGATGGGACTTCATCAAGGATATGTGTTGAATCCTTTTTTATTTGCCTTGGTGATGGATGAGCTGACGCGATCTATCCAGGAGGAAGTCCCATGGTGTATGCTATTTGCAGATGACATATACCTAATTGATGAGACCCGGACCCAAAGTTAATGATAGGTTGGATGTTTGGAGACACGCTTTGGAGACCAAATGATTCAAACTGACCAGGACCAAAATAGAATACTTGGAGTGCAAGTTCAGTGTTGCGAGGGATGAAGCAGACATTGATGTGAGACTTGCGGCTCACCTTATCCCCAAGAAGGAAAGCTTTAAGTATCTGGGGTCCATCATCCAGAGTAGTGGGGATATCGACGATGATGTCACACATCATATTGCGGTGGCTTGGACAAAATGGAGGTTGGCCTCTGGAGTATTTTGTGATAAGAAGATACCACCTAAACTCAAAGGTAAGTTCTACAGAATGGTGATTAGACCATCTTTGATGTATGGGGTGGAGTGTTGTCCAATAAAAAATGTACATGTTTAGAAGATGTTGGTCGCAGAAATGAGGATGTTAAGATAGATGTGTGGTCCACCAGGAGTGATAAGATTAGGAACGAGGTCATTCGGGAGAAGCTAGAGGTGGCCCCTGTAGCTGACAAGATGAAAGAAGCGAGACTGCGATGGTTCGGACATGTGCAGAGAAGGAGTATCGATGCCCCTGTTAGGAGGTATGAGAGGTTAGATTTGGGAGCTACATGGAGGGATAGAGTTAGACCAAAGAAGTATTGGGAGGAGGTAATTAGACATGATATGGTGAAACGTGATCTCACCAAGGACATGAACTTAGATAGGAAGGAGTGGAGGTCGAGAATTAGAGTAGAAGGCTAATAGGGTAGATAGGAAGGAGTGGTTAATTATCTATCTTTTATATGTTATTTATCTGCCTTTATATGTTAACTATCCTGTATCTATGTATTATCATGTGTTCTTCTCTTTCTTGTCTGTTTATCATATCTAGATTATTCTGCTGATGGGGTTTTGTGACTAGGGTTCCCAGGAAACAGTCTCTCTACCTATATGTGGTAGTGGTAAGGTTTGCATACATCTTACCCTCCCCAGACCCCATTTCTGGGATTTCACTAGGTATGTTGTTGTTGTTGTTGTAAGATAAAAATAAAAATATCTGATTTAGATTATATAAACAGGTATTTAAATACTAAAAAGTAAATAATTTAAGTTTGGTCAAAAACTAGGTGCTAACAATGATGTCTTGCATCTGAGCTATTCTTTTTCTGTTGAATTGATGTGACGATGAGGCCAAGTGGTTCGCTCAGGGACTAGCAATATTCTTTGAGTCCTGGCCACGTCAAGGGTACCCTCACGGGGCGTGACAAACTTGGTATCAAAGCACAGAGTTCAAGTGTCCAAGGGAGTCTATGAAGCTGTGTCTAGTAGAGTCTTATTTATAGGTGTGTTGTGCACCACACTTCATAAGAAGGAGGCTAGAAGACATTAGGAATTGTTACCCTTTTTTGTGTTCCGAGTTCGTGCAATAGAGTTAAACTCTACAAACTCTTTTCTAATTCGTGTGTTATGCGCTTGCAGATCATGCCTCCTAGACACACTGCAACCCAGATGAATGCCTTAGCTAGCAATGATGAGAACCCTATTTTACACACTGCAACCCAGATGAATGCCTTAGCTAGCAATGATGAGAACCCTACTTTAGAGGTGCCTTCTCAGATAGAAACGAGGGGCCAAGGTTGACTGGCCACAACTGTTGGTATTCTTGTAACGCCTACCACTCCATCTGCTCCTACTACAGAGGCCAACTTCAGAGGAGCTATCACTATGCTCACACAGTTGGTGGCAGCCTAGAGCAGGAACCAGGGCTCACGAACTCCTAATTCTAGCTCTCATGAGCCGAGGCTGCCTCCACACTGAGAGACTTTCTTAGGATGAACCCATTTGTCTACACTAGGTCAAAGGTGGGGAGGACCCTCAAAACTTCATTGATGAGATGTGGAAGCTGCTGAAGACTATGCATGCGACTGAGACAGAGGGAGTTGGGCTTGCTACCTACCAGCTTAAGGATGTGGCCAATGTTTGGTACAATTAGTGGGAAGAAAGTCGAGGTGATGATGTTGAGCCCGCTGCTTAGGACGAGTTTGAGAGTTCCTTCCTCGATCATTTCTTTCCTCATGAGTTGAGAGAGGCAAAGATTATGGAGTTTATGAATTAGAAACAAGAAGGTCTAACTGTTATGAAGTATAGCCTAAAATTTATTAAATTATCCAAGTATGCCCCAGAGATAGTCCAGGATGTGAGAGTGACGATGAGGAAATTCGTGTCTGGGTTGGGTAGATAGGTGAAGAGGGAGTACAAGGTGGCATTGTTGATCCTAGGTATGGATATATCCAGAATGGTGGTTTATGCCCAACAGACTGAGAAAGATAAGAAGAAGGACAGTGATGAGCATATGAGTAAGAAGTCCAGGTCAACAGGGTCTGAGCCCAGTCAGATCAAGCACGGTAAGGGAGATAAATCCTATTTCCATAAGAGGTTCTCTAGCTATACACTATCTTCAACCAGTGCACCAACCCTGACCCACAGGTATGATCACAAGTCCCAAGGTCAACCAAAATTTAGGGCACAGGGTGCACAGTCTCAAGCTAGTGTAACTCTTGGCTCTAAGGAGAAGCCACCTTGTGGGTAATGTGGCAGGATTCATCTGGGAGAATGTAGAGAGAGAGGGAATGGTTGCTACAAGAATAGCTAACTAGGCCATTTTCAGAGGGAGCGTCCGATGTGGGGCAATAAGGCCTAGTCTTCTACCACAATACCACCAGCGAGGGGTAACTAGAGAGGTGTTGCACCAGGGGCAGACAGTGGGACGAACCGTCTGTATGCGATAGGGAATCGACAGGACCAAGAGGTTTTACCAGATGTTGTGACATGTATTCTTTGAGTCTTTACCTTTCGTTGTTGTGCTTTACTTGATTTAGGTGCAACTAGTTCTTTTATGATGCCATATGTGGCGAGTAGATTTGAGATTCTTCCTGAGTGCCTACGTGAGACATTTTCTATTTCCACTCCTCTTGGTAAGTTCATTCGAGCCTAGAGAATCTATAGAGATTGTGTAGTATCCATTCATCATAGGGATACTCTAGCTGATTTGATTAAGTTAGAGATAGTCAATTTTGACGTGATCCTTGGCATGGACTGGCTTCATGCCTACTATGCCTCTGTTGGTTGCCGAACCCGGACTGTCAAATTCCAGTTTCTAAATGAGCCTGTTATTGAGTGGAGGGGAGATATTTTTACGCCAAATGGTAAGTTTATTTCTTACCTTAAGGCCCAAAGATTGATCTCTAAGGTATGTATCTACCACTTTGTGCGAGTCAAGTTTGACGATGTTGACCCCTACTCTTGAGACTGTCCTGTCGTGAGTGAGTTTCCTAATGTATTTCTTGAGGATCTTCCCCGAGTCCTTCCTGAGAGAGAAATTGACTTCGGAATTGATGTACTTCCTGATA